>OX371211.1:0-1250000 GCA_947310845.1 Yponomeuta plumbellus | reverse complement strand
CGGCAGCCGGCACCAACTGCTTAACGTATCTTGCGAAGCACGGAATCTCTATCTATCTCTACCAACTCTCTCATCAATCTCTCACGCAGCCGTATCCCGTGGCCAAACCCGGTTTCAGTTCTGCCTTTTTCTCTCAAGTCTAAATCACCAGCTATCTCTTTCTGACAGGTCTGGACGATCAGCTATCTCTATTTGATCTGTCTTTTTCTCACAGATCTAATTCATCTCGTATCTCTATCGCAAAGTATGACGACAAAGTATGGTGAATTCCAACGCTGAGTAGTCGCAGGTATTTCCTCTTGCCTTGGTCTTAGTAATACAACTTCACAAATGTAGGTACATAACTAAGAAAACAAATTAATGTAATAGGTACCACATACCCGCACTATAGGAATTGAATCTGGGCCTTCCGCTTCCGAGCGAATTGTTTCACGCACTGGGATACCACCGCTCTTCTACTTACTAATTATTATTATTGAAAATGACAGTTAAAAGTAATTGCTATAATATGGTGAACCGATCGCCCCGCCTACAATAGGCTATTTGACAGATTTCTGAAAAGTATCTCATATGTTTTGTTATTCATGGAGTCCTCAGAAAGTGGTGATTTTAAACTCTTTCGTGTATTTCTTGTAAAAAGACAAACGAAAAATTACTTTTGAAATAAGCATATTGCCCAAGATAGCGTCTTGGGCAATATGGCGTTGGACAGGTATATTATGACGTCACTTCCGAGAAAACCAACCAAACGTAAGGACGAATGAATGACAGACGCTATTTTTACTGACATGTGACGTCATCACGAATCAGCCAATCCAGGCCGGTTTTCGATACCATGGCAGCAGAGCAGATACATAATTATCATTACATAAATTTTATCGTGTTTTTTTTTACAAATAATAGGTAATTGTTTTTTAGTTAAAATGCCCTTAAGCGGTTTTAAGACTCATAATTTATTGGAATACGTATACATAATACTATTTTTTCACACTGTCAAATAGCCGTCCACTGTCCCACGACACGGGGTATCCTATTGTATGTAAAGGTTATTATGTTATGTAGTAAGTCCTCCCTCCCTCTCTCTCTCGCAGCTAATCTCCTTTTTTATATACCTACAATAAAGTGTTCTCGAATTTCGAATCGCTCGTAGCCCTGGCCGCCTGAGTGATCTTAAACGATCACGAAGGTTAAGCAACATCAGGCGCGTTCAGTGCATGGATGGGTGAACGTCTATGACTAACGCTAGTGGAATTTTTCCGAGCGGTTCCGTGCTTCGCAAGGCACGTTAAGCAGTTGGTGCCGGCCGCCATCGATAGATGGCAGTCGTTAAGCTAAGTCAGAGTCCTTAGGGCGGCTTGAAAACTTCTGACAGTAAGACCAGCCACTAGTCTTACAAGCCTCCACCAATCCGGACGTGGCCCCCGTGGTGGAGTATGGCCAATACCTTCCTCAGGGAAGAGACCCGTGCCCCTCGGTGGGGACACAATGGGTTGATGATGATAAAAGTGTTCTATATCTCCCTCTCTACCTAGCTCACCAGCTACCTCTGTCTAACCCGCCTCTCTCCCCAGGTCTAACTCGTCGGGCAGCAGCATAAACTCGCCGCTGGGCCCGTCCTGCGGCATGGCCGCCAACCCGTACGCCGTGCCGCTGTACGGCGGGGCGCCCGTGCAGGTAAATGACTTCTACGTAAGTTTGCGTGCGCCTCATTATTATAATTTCGTTCTTCCGTCTAAAGTCTGTTTTTTAATTCGCAAACTGTCACGTTGACATATCGATCCAAGTCTAATGGCCGATTTCTGGATTGAGAATTTACGCTAAGAAACTACTTATGTAACATGCTGTCACGCTCTTTTCTAAAGAAATTTTATGAGACAGTACTACAGTTAAGTAGGTAGTTAAGTACTCAGCGAAATTCTCAATTCAGAAACCGGCCGAAAGGCTGTCAAAGTCTGAGTCAAAAATCAAATAACCTCAATCTATCTATCTATCTATATAAATAAAATTCAAAGTCCTGACTGACTGACTGACTCACTCATCAACGCCCAGCCCTAGCCGTTGGACCTAGGAAGCTGAAATTTTGCACAGAGGGCCTATACTGTAGGCGAGGAATAGAACCGGATTTTTTGAAATTCAACCCCTAAGGGGGCGAAAAGGGTTGCCAAAATTTGTATGGGAGGTATAAAGAATGTTGTCTAATTTTCTTGAAACTTAAAATAAATACTCTACAACACAATTGATTGAGCACGTGTTTCTAAATTTAACCCTTAAGGGAGTGAACGGGGTTGCAAAATTTTGAACTTAAGTCCACGCTGACGGAGTCGCTCTATATAGCGTCCTTTTATATAGCGGTATCACCGCGTAATATTTTTTTGCATCGAATTAAAAAACGGACTTTACATGTAAACATTGTTGGTAGAAGTCGTTGAAATTCTAGAAGCGGTGATTACAAGTTGTGTAGTCTATCGAGGCCATTAATTTAACAAGGTATTAATTCAAGTCCTATGGAGAACACCTAGGTACCTCAGCATTGATAGAATTTAAAAAGAAATTGTTTACATTCAGACCGAAGCTAAATGAAATAAAATACATCTACTAGAGGCTGTTCATTTACTTTATTACGTAAGACAATTTAAACAGTAAATTTTTGATCCTGTCACCCGGGCCTTTCCATGCCAAACCAAAGCCTTGTTTCAACTCTATAAAAATAAACCGATAAAAATTGAGACGTACGGAACCTAAGATTGACTTACGTAAAAAATAAATCACCTTAAATACAACTGTTGATGTGCTGATGTTTGTGAACTTCCCAGTTCTCGCCTATCGCTATCGAGGAAGCATAGATTTGCTACATAATAAATATCGATATAGTAACAGACCTTATAATTTTTGTATTCGGACTAAGGCATGTAGTCGACAGTGGATCAAATTTGAACGACTTCAAACTAAAATAAACAAAAATAGTACATTACTGCAGCGGCTAGCAAAGAGGCATTGATGGACGAACGTGGAAATGTGGGCCGAGGCGAAGCCGAGGCACACATACCTACGTGAGTCCATCAATGCCTAATTGTGGCCAAGGCTTGTATATGATTTTTCTCAAATAGTGCGCGGAAATTAAAACTATGAACTCATTCTGTTAAATTCAATAAACTTTCAAAATCAGTCGAACCACGAACGAACAACAATATTTTTTGCCGCGTTAAGGTGTTCTTTTTTTTTTCAATAGGTATATATCCAGCTTTTTATCGCAAGCCAGTTCGAAATTTAAATAAAACCTGTGATAAGTTACCTCCTTGGTTGTCATCGTTCGGAGTAAAAGATCGTTCCATTTTTAATTAACACGACAGATATGAGTTTAGCCTGTAATTTATTTGGCCGCAAAACACGGCAGTTATGAATTTTCATAGAACCTTTTCCGGCCGCTACTCGCGTATGATTGGCCAGTACAGCAATTTCGATTTATCTCGAAGAAGGTTGTCGAAATAATGCTTAAATTTCCAAGCATGTTTGAGAAAATATATTTTGGGTATCATTTAATAAATGATCAGCAAAAAAATACTGTTTTGGTCAGCTATTCTTTTTCCTGTCAGTCGGCAGAATATACAATACTGAATAGCAGAAAATTGCGGATCCCGCCATCGACAATTTGAACTGCCTGTGCGGTACTACCCAGACGATGGACCACCTCTCATCGTGCCCTGCGTGCCCTAACACCTGCACTCAGGAGGACCTAATGACTGCAAGTGATAAAGCAGTCAGCGTCGCAAAGTTCTGGGCCGCAACTATCTAGTAGACTTTAAAAAAAAAATTTGTTTGCCATCGACACGCTAAGAAGAAGCAGAAAATTGCAACTTTTTGTATTTGCTCATTTATTTATTCTGTAGACTTAAATTAATACTGGCCATGTTTGATTTCTTTGCTGACTACATGCTGATGTTTATTCTCCTGACGAAATATTTGCTGACTGACCGAATGACTCGGCTGATTTTGTACCACATGAAAGATATATTTTGCTGATGATTTAATTACTGTTACTTAGGTACTGCAATCTAATAATTCTTGATTTGTAACTTCCCTTTGCACTCACCTATAATTGTTCCTGAATCAGCTTACTTATTCAGATACTTAATGGTCAACGGCTGCCAAATCTAACTCTTTAGCCCTGACCGTAGGACAATCCGCTGTTTTTTTTTACTATTAGATAGATAGATACTATTCACTCATTTCTGTCATCGGCTAATCTGTGGCTTTGTCTCCAGGGTTACGGCTGCGGCCCCGAGCTGCCTCACTACGGGGACATGCGCGGCGCCGGCTGGTACCCCGCCTCCAACGACCCCAGGTTTGCCAGTGAGTCGCCATCTGACGTTCCCTTTCAGTGGTGACCCCAGGTTTGCCAGTGAGGCTCCATCTATAGTTCCTTTTCAGGGTGACATCAATTTTTGCACGTTCTCAGCAGCGTTAAGACTCTTTACAGATTGCCTTAAGTCTTAGAGCCCTGCCTCACTAGGGCGCCATGGCGACGTCGCCAGCTACGTATCCAAGCAGTTTGTATTGAATGGCGACGTTGCCAGACCGTCGCCAAGTGAGTTAGGCACCATACACTTCAATATTAACTGCTTGGATACGGTCGCTGGCGACGTCGCCATGGCGTCCTAGTGAGGCAGGGCACTTCCTGTTTGACTAGACGTTTACAGAAAATCGATTAAACCCAAATGATTTCAGGTCCATTAAGAGTAGGTAGGTAGGTACTTATCCCAACCTACGATACAGTTGACGCAAATACGCATGTAGACTATGATACTCGTACAACTTCGTAGCAAATTCGAATTTCAAGTACCTCCACAATTTGCTGCATCTTGTTTTTTTAGCGCGACCCACAAACTGGGTGTAGCATATTTACGTAATCTGATACGTAGGACTCTGCCGATACCCTCTCTTGTTAGAATTAAAGCGTCAAGTGGTCAGTAGCAGTGTCCGTTTCATGTGAGCGGGGTTGGTAGGCCCATAAATCGCCACCGCATACCGTAATGCGATCCGACGGTAGCGATTGGCCTACCCGGGGCTCCGGATATACAGTTTAATAGAATGTTCATTGCAGCAAACATTTTTTGCATTTTTCAATAGCGAAACTGCGTGATGGGCCGTAGGGATCTTTATTTTGTGTCTAGTAATCGTTTTAGGGCACGCGAGTTTATTAAGCCCATACTTTTTCTTTGTCATATCAGTTGGCCCGTTTTCGCATGGTTGAGTGGCAAACATTCAAACACGCGTACGAACGTTTACATTTTTTACGTTTGTCTGTTGTTTGTTTGTGTTGTGTTTAATCTCATGTATAGGTAATTTCCTTCTTTTTGTACTAACAGAAGTGTTTTCTACTTGACTTTATTCATCTTGGCAAGTCTGACCCTGTAATTTCAGGCACCATTCAGTTCAACTCCTATAGGTTTTCAGCTCCTTCACTTTTAAGTCACTTTACCTATTTACATTACATTACATTTATATACAGGCACATACATTGCTTCTGGCCCCACACTAGGATACCCTGTATCGTGGGAACCAGAAACAGCGACGTCACAAACATGTAAACATCCAAGACCTGGAGTTTTTTTTAGTGAAACAAAATTATTTTTATTAATTAGAAAAACAAAATGTTTACTCTATGAATGGCAAAGTTATTAGTTTCACATTAATAGATTAGAGCAGAAGTTAACAAAGGAACTCCACATTTTATTCTTTTCAAAACAGTTTTAGCTTATTTCACAAAGTTTTAAGCTTCAAAATTATTACCTTCTCCTGTGTTGCGTAGTGAACACTGGACACAATTTTATTCAGAATCAGAATCAAGAATTTATTTCAACGTAAAGAATTTACATTCTGCTTGTTGAATGTCAATGTACATACAGTTATGTATAACGTTAGCCGCTGCCTTGGGGCCGTCTGTAGTGGAGAAAAAGGCAGCGAAAAAAAAACTCCACTCTGACCATCTTTTCTCAAATCACCTTAAAGCTAATACAAATAAAACATACAAAATAATATCTTGGATGTGTTGAACACTAGACACATTTATCCTCTGATTTAATTTAATATTAAACTACTATTTAATGCCATATGTCCTTGTCTTCTAAATAATCGTTGATTTTATAATAAGCTTTTTTGCAAAGAGTGTGCTTAACACAATTCTTAAATCGCGTTGGGGGTAACTCTAATATATCTTGGGGTATCTTGTTGTAGAACCTTATACAGTGCCCCATAAAGGAAGTATTAACTTTTGCAAGTCTAAATCGTGGAAATGACAATTTATGTTTATTCCTAGTATTAACGTTATGATGGCTACCAAGAGTTTCGAAGTCCTTAATATTTTTCCGAACGTACATAATATTTTCATAAATGTATTGGCTTGCAACTGTTAAGATGTTAGTTTCTTTGAAAAAATCTCTTAGCGAGTCCCTACTACCTAGCTTGTAAATAAATCGGATCGCTCTCTTCTGCAAGATGAAGATAGTCTCAATGTCTGCTGCCCGGCCCCATAGTATTATACCATAGGACATAATACTATGGAAGTAACTAAAATAAACAAGCCTAGCAGTTGCAACGTCAGTAAGTTCTCGTATTCTTTTCACGGCATATGCTGCGGAGCTTAGTCTATGTGCCAATTTTATAATATGTGGACCCCATTGTAGTTTGGCATCGATTGTGATGCCCAAAAATACAGTATCTTCAACAAATTCTAGTTTATTATTTTCAATTACAATGTTCTTTTCAACTAATTTTACGTTAGGTAGGGTAAATTTCATACATTTTGTCTTTTTTGAATTTAACAATAGATTATTTACTGTAAACCAATCTAGAACGAGCGAGAGAGCATTATTTGCTTCGGCAAGATTATTTTCCTGTCTCTTTATTTTAAAAACAAGTGACGTGTCATCAGCATATAGCACTATCTCACACATTTTTTGTACCAAAAACGGTAAATCATTTACATAGACTAGGAAAAGGAACGGCCCTAAGATAGATCCTGCGGGACTCCCATTTTTACAAGCGAGCCTGACGATTTAATACGATTTATTTCTGCTTTTTGAACCCTTCCTTCTAAATATGATTTTAAAAGATCTAGACTTAATTTTTTTATTCCATAGTGTTTTAACTTTGAGAGTAATGTTTTGTGGTCTACACAATCGAATGCCTTTGACAGATCACAAAATACTCCTATCGCATCATTATGATCCTCCCACGCACTGAAAATATGTTTAACTAACATGACTCCAGCGTCTGTTGTATTCCGCCCTTTAATGAAACCGAACTGCTGACTATGGAGGAGTTCGTAATTATTGAAATGAGTAAGTAATTGATCTAAGATAATTCTTTCAAATATTTTACTCAATATTGGTAGGACTGAAACGGGTCTAAAATTTGTTGGATCTTGTTTATCACCGCTTTTAAATAAGGGTACTAACCTACTATATTTCATGAGGTCTGGAAATACTCCTTCATCTACGTATTTATTGAAAATCTGTGCTAACGGCAAAGCTAGGATATTTATCACTGAACTAACTATTGTTACTGACATACCCCATAAGTCCTCGGTTTTTTTAAGATTTAATAATTTAAAATTCTTAACAATGTCATGGGGCTCTATGTAATTAAACGTAAAATCGTTTCGCATGCGGGGACATTGTCCCTTAATAATGTCGACGCACGATCAGGTGACGAGTCTAACGGAGCTGTAGTTATGATTGGGACATTAGTGAAGAACTGTTCGAAAGCTGCAGCGATACCTTCATTTGATGTTATTATTTTGTCATCAATCTTAAGTGAAATATCTCGGTCTCCTAACTTTGCTTTACCCGTTTCTCTATTTATTATGGTCCAAATTGTTTTTACTTTATTCGGTGATTGTAGGATTTTACCTTTTATATGATCGCATTTAGCTTTATGGCAGACGGCCTTAAATAATTTTGAATATTTTTTTACGTACTGTATGAAGTTGGCGTCATATGTATAAGTCTTTTTGTCATATAATTCATAAAGTGTGTCTCTGCTCTTTCGAATAGGTACCTGACGTAGCCCATTCACTGAATCCTACTCTATTGTCCTTGCTTTTTAGATGGCGCAATTTAAAAATCTTTTTAAAACTACCCGACACCACTTCGAATAACTCTTTGTAATGATCATTAGCATTTTCATAATTTTCTTGAGTCCTTATACTACTTTCTAGGTCTGATTTAAATGAAACTAATTTTTTACTTGTTACGGGCCGGCAGAGGATAACAGGTTCGGCCTTTTTTGTATCTATTTCAAAATGCGCAACTTGACCGCTGTGGTCTGACTTTAGACAATTTACTGTAGAATAATCGGAAAAATCGCAATCGCAGTAAACATTATCTAGGCAGGTGGCAGTAGTTTCAGTTATCCTGGAAGGCTCCAAAAAAATATTTGCTAGATTAAACGACTTGAAAATAATTGTCAATTTTGTATTTAAAGTGGTGTCTGCCATCAAGTCAATGTTGAAGTCACCACAGACTATGACTTTCTTATTGCTGCTAGAAGCTACCTTTAAAACATCCTCTAATATGGTTTCAAATAAACTGTAATCACTGGTAGGGGACCTGTACAAGGCTACTACAATGTGTCCAGACAGTTCAACACACGATATTTCAATTACTTTTTCAACAGAAAGTCTGCAAATATCATTCCGTTCTTTAAATTTCAAATTATTTTTTGCTAGTATCAAGGACCCCCCACGCCTTGCAGACTTTCTATTGAAGCAACTGGCTATTTGATAATTATTCACAGAAAAATTCATTTGAGTCTCTAGTAGCCAGTGCTCTGTGACACAAAGTATATCCACTCTGTGTTGTTCTAAAAACAACTCTAGTTCTAATAATTTTCCAGAAAAGCCACCCTGTATATTCTGATTAGCTAAAATAAGTTTTTTTAAGGAGGGCTTTTCCTTTGTCTGCGCTGGCAGTTTAAATCAGCGGTCAAATTTAACCTACTACTAGTTCTTTTCACAACCTCTGAGTACAGAGGTTGGCAAGTGTCACTTGTCTTACAATTTGTATGACCTGGAGGTCCCTGTGCTATTGTATTAACAATAATAGGGTCATAAACATTGAATGCCAACATTTTGGCAATTAGTCGCTTAGAAGAGAGGGGCACACTCATTGTGTCCCGGGTTAAAATAAAGTCTTGAATAAATTTATTCGTATCAAAGAAATGGACTTGGTCTCTATGACCAAAGGTCAAATTATGTAATAGCCGGTTTAATTTGTATATCCGGTAATTTTGCACTTCTGAAAGAGTTTTTGAATAGGGAAAAGCACAGATGATAATTTTCCTTATGTGCAGAGCTACTATGGACTCATAATAATTTATTAAGTCCCTTTCTTTTATTCCTGTGCTGTTCCCCATTAATAGTACAATAGTTGTGTTTCTATCATATTTTTTGTTAAGTAAAACATTCACTATTTGAATATAAGATGCATTCTCCTCTAAATACCTATAATATTAATCTACAGTTTAACATCGTTATCTTTGTCTTCTAAATAATCGTTGATTTTATAATAAGCTTTTTTGCACAGAGTCTGCTTAACATATTTCTTAATCCTCTTCTGAGGTAACTCTAAAATATCTTGGGGAATAGGGAATGGATGAAAATATCAGAAGTGCTTGATATTTTTTTTGGTGATAGGAATAACCTTCCTTAGCGCGAGAAAAAAGTTTCAATTTTTTTGGCTTCGTAGTTAATTTTTAAATAATCTTAATATTTTTCCATTCGTAGTTCTGGGCTTAGTACGGCATATCAGACATATTCCTTAGTCCGCTACGTATAAAAAAAAATCCACCTTGAAAAGCTGTCATTGTCACCAGATTTTTTTTTTTCATACGTAATGGACCAAGGAATATGTCTGATAATTATGCCGTACTAAGCCCAGAACTACGAATGGAAAAATATTAAGTATATTTAAAAATTAACTACGGGGCCAAAAAATTGAAACTTTTTTCCCGCGTTAAGGAAGGTTATTCCTATCACCAAAAAAAATATCAAGCACTTCTGATATTTTCATCCATTCCCTATTTTGTTGTAGAACCTTAATAACCTAACCTAATTACTGTAGGGATTCATAAAAGTTGGCACTTTCTGTAAGTAAAGGCCTATGCAGTAAGTTTCCCACGGCGAAGAATGTGTCAGCAAAAAACCTAATCAATTCAGTGACCTGCCTCACTGACATCGATCCAGATCGATCGGCACCGAGTCAAAACACAACAAACATGCACCTGCACCTACAGAGTACTCTCGGTGTCAGGTTACTAAGACGCGGGCGGTGGTAGCTGGCACGCTCTTTGCTTTTCAACTTTTTTACTCCGTTTCTTTTTTCGGCTAATGGCGTTGGCAGTGTTAGCTATCTAGTTTGTTAAATAGAGTGAAATCATACACCGTATTCGGAAATTACGCGGCTAAAGCTCCGCGTGGGTTGAATTGTAGATGATCGCCAACGTAACGTATTTTTTTGGAACTACACGTGTCAAAAAATCCATGAATCATCATCATCATCAACCCATTATGTCCCCACCGAGGGGCACGGGTTTCTTCCCTGGGGAAGGTAATCGATGAATAATTGGCTTAAATTGGATCTTTAAATTAAATTAGGATCTTCTGTACGAAAATAAAGAGGAAAGGGCTTCACAAACATGGACTGACCCGTTTTCAGAAGAACTAAAAAAAAAAAAAAACTAACGGCTGTCAAAGGAATGCAATTTTGGACCTCAGCCCAATAGCCAAATACATCATCAAATAGGTCTCAGCGAGCTGAACAAAAGTTACTACGAGGCCTACAGCCAAATGTTTGTCATTTCGGAGTTATATTGTATTCTAACATTTTCAATAAAATATAACTGCGAAACGACAAACATTTGGCTGTTGGCGTGATCGTATCTCTTGTTCAGCTCGCTGAGACCTATTTTATTATGTATCACACATGGCTATTGGGCTGAAGTTCAAAATTACATTCCTTTGACGGCCGTTAGATTTTTTTTTTAGTTCCTCTGAAAACGGCTCATTACACGTGTCAAAAAATCGAGAAATAATTGGCTTAAATTGGATTTTTAAATTAAATTAGGATCTTCTATACGAAAATAAAGAGGTTAGGGCTTCAGAAACATGGAATTACAACTTGTCTGATGCCATTTATACAAATTAAGTATGGCGGACTCCAGAATCGATCGACCTCTGTTTTGGTAGCTAAGCGTGTTTAAATCGCCAGATTAACCAGGTATTCAAAAGAAAATATAGGTTGTAGTTGGTAGAAATATTAAAACGCGTTAAATTTTATTAGTCAGAAAGTGTAGATTACTTTTTATCAAAAATCTTTCTTCTAATATATAAAATTCTCGTGTCACACTGTTAGTGCGCATACTCCTCCGAAACGGCTTGACCGATTTTGATAAAATTTTATTTGTATATTCGGTTTGAGAATAGATTGTTATCGATTTTTCATAGCCCTCATTGATAAGGGTGGTATTTAAAAAAAATTATAATCCCTATAAATAATGGATACGGTCACAACCCAACCAGCAAAATAGTCTCAGGATCCGCATTTTATAAGAGTGGTAGGCTTAAATCGCTCTAATAACTGTTTTGTAATATGTATTCGTTCTTATATCAGTCTAGAACAAGTCACTTCGTACACAAGAACACTCAGTCTTATTGATTGGTCTTATATATGTATATAAGAGCATGTTATAAAAGTATTTTAAGCCTCTGCTCATTTGATCTTAAAATAGACTTGATGAATGCTATTATAAAAATTTCATGTCTAATATCAGCATTGCATAAGAGTATTGTTAGTATGGTTGTTTTTGATCTTATTGAAAGCTATAATAAGATTAACAGCTCTAGTTTAGTAAGATATAAGAGTGATATTGGATCAATACATTTACAATATAATACACAAGAACAATATAAGATGGTTTAATCTTACATCGATCCTGGAAACACAACTGTAAGAGTAATGTTGGATCAATATACTTACAATACAACAGACAAGATCAAAATAAGATCGCTTAATCTTATATCGATCCTCGAAACACAACTGCAAGAGTAATATTGGATCATACTTACAATACAATAGACAAGATCAAAATAAGATCGCTTAATCTTATATCGATCCTCGAAACACAACTGCAAGAGTAATATTGGATCATACTTACAATACAATAGACAAGATCAATATAAAATCGCTTAATCTTACATCGATCCTGAAAATACAACTGTAAGAGCAAAATTTATTGGGCCAATGTTTTGTAAGTGAAAGTGTGATTTAATTTTTTATAACGAGAAATGGTATCATGGATTACAAAAATTGGAATAAAACCCCGTTCCCGTCCCCGTCCCCGTCCCCGTCCCCATCCCCGTCCCCGTCCCCGTCCCCGTCCCCGTCCCCGTCCCCGTCCCCGTCCCGTCCCCGTCCCCGTCCCCGTCCCCGTCCCCGTCCCCGTCCCCGTCCCCGTCCCCGTCCCCGTCCCCGTCCCCGTCCCCGTCCACGTCCCCGTCCCCGTCCCCGTCCCCGTCCCCGTCCCCGTCCCCGTCCCCGTCCCCGTCCCCGTCCCCGTCCCCGTCCCCGTCCCCGTCCCCGTCCCCGTCCCCGTCCCCGTCCCCGTCCCCGTCCCCGTCCCCGTCCCCGTCCCCGTCCCCGTCCCCGTCCCCGTCCCCGTCCCCGTCCCCGTCCCCGTCCCCGTCCCCGTCCCCGTCCCCGTCCCCGTCCCCGTCCCCGTCCCCGTCCCCGTCCCCGTCCCCGTTCCCGTCCCCGTCCCCGTCCCCGTCCCCGTCCCCGTCCCCATCCCCATTCCCATCCCATCCCCATCCCCATCTCCATCCCCACCCCCATACTCATCCCCATTCTCATCTCCATACTCATCCCCATCACCATCCCCATACTCATACCCATCCTCATCCCCATTGACATCAGTAACCTTGGCGCTTAATAAAAATACATTCACTTAAGTTGCAAAAAAAAAAACAATTTAAGGTTTTATTATTACGAGTACCTAAGGAACCCTAATTAATACAACATGGCCGTGCCATTGGTATTCAGAATGCAAATGTAGTCTAATAGTGCTCTAGGATAATGCAAATATAGGAGGACGCAAATATCAGTACAATAAAAAGAGAAAATAATAAAATAATATACAAAATGTAATATTTGATAAGGCGCACGAAATTTGAAGCGTAAAACAGGGTCTAGTTTACAGTAAATAATTATTCCCACGAGAATATTTACTATTAAATATAAACAAACACCAGACGATAAAGACAGTTTTATTATTTGCTATTTTTATTGTCACGCTGCATTTATCACACGCAAGCACCCATTACAATGAATTGTTTCGCGAAGACTTTCTGGTCTTACGTCAAACTAAAATAAGATTGATGATACTAAGAATATTCTTAAGTAAGACCAATTTTAGCCTGCGTAGTCTTAAAAGATACTTAGGTAAAAGCGATATTAGCCTAAAGCAGCTTAAATTAGTTTTGGCTAGATTACTATAATAGTGAACAGCATTCAATAAGATTGATATTAGAATGATATTAAATCTCATACGCTTATAATCGTGCTCAAATGCAGGCTTATACGATGATTTAGGATCAATATTAGAGCGAAAAAATAGTAGTCTTGAGACTGTTTTAAGACTGGTTTTTGCTGGTTGGGAAAGCATTATACAACAAATACGTCGAAACAACGCTTGCCGGGTCACCTAGTAGAATTATAGAAATTTAACGTTCTTATTTATATTAACCACGACTCCTTAACACGTTAAGCGGCTGGGAGACATTGGACGAGACTAGCACTGGACCGGATGGGTTGGCGTGAAAGAGAAGAGGCCTATGCCCAACAGTGGGCTCTATTTACGGGCTGATTAGATAGATAGAGGACTCCTTAACACGTTGATTAAAATAGTCTGTGGTGGAGACTTTACAAAGAAAAGAAATGACCACAGATTATAGGTATAGCGCATAAGGAGTGTTTTAAAGGAATAGTGTTTTTTTTTTATAAATAAGGCCATTAAGGTCTTTAACGTCTGTCTCAACATCTAGTACCAACTCTTATGTACACTAGTTATGTGAAGTGACAGTCAATCTGTATATCACCTCCATTATTACACGTGAAGATGATTGCGAAACGACCCCTTAAATTATAAAAGGAAACAAACAACCTCTAATTAAAGATGGCGCTGCCCATGCGTCACCCGAGACCACTCGAGTCCGTAAACAATACAAGCAGACAATCAAACCAGAAACCCAGTAGTTGGACCTCAAGAGAAAGCACAAACATAACTGAGCCAACACCGATAAATACCTACTAACTGCCTACTCAAAATTAATATTGAGAGTGGATAAACACGAAATGAAAACAAAGATGGCAGAAGATCTTCTGATAATCTGGTGTGAAGCTAACGAACCGTGACACGAGTGTGGCTGATGGCCTAGATCTTAATTAGAATACACAATGCACTGGTTGATTTTTGTAGATTATTCACCTATACTACCTACCTTAGTTTATACCTACAGTTTTTTATGTAGCAACTATTGTATCCACTTCTCTTCAGACTTATTCCTCCACGTCTTTCGCCAACTCTTGCCATCTATGTAAATATTTGATATAGTTGGTTTTGATACAATCTTCGATTCAGATCCTAGTTGTAGCTGTTACGGTTTATAAAACAATATTTTAAGGTATGAAGATATGAGCGCATTTCTTCCAGCTTTACGCTATAAAGCTGTTGCATAAAGTATTATTATTTCAGCTAGCATAAAAAGAGAGTAGATAGATAGATAGAAAGAATATTCTTTATTGTATGTACCATGAATTACACTTGAGATTTGACAATAACATAGTTCAGTACAATTGGCGACCCTATCACTAAAAGTAATTTCTTCCAGACAACCATTAGATTAGACTAGAGATAGAAGAGTAAGTTTTCGTTTTTAACTATAGGTACAACAACAAAAAAAAAAACGAATGAATGGGAAACTAAATAATGCCAATCGTATCCCGAAACCTTTTTCAAGTGATTAAACGGTTAAACGCCACTACGTCACGCAGCTTCCGCTCGAGATAAGCATCTTCAAAAACGGATTAAAACGGTACACGGTTAACTATAAGTGCTGTCCGACACAAAACAGGCACTTGAAAAAAAATAGAAAAAAGTAGAGGGCTTAGAACGCAGCGCTGTGGTGCGCGTGACTCCCGTACCTGCAAGGAGTCTATGTAGGCAGAGACAAAATAAGCAATTCCGTCCGATCGGTCCCATATTTGTCCACCACTAGAAGCCTTGGCTGGGTAAACAGCAGGCCTCACGTCGGCAAACAGCGTGAGGTCGCCGCAGTCGCTCGCTCGCCATAGACATACCTACACTCAGATATAGACAAACAAATTCTCAAATGCCAACTAGCCACTCGATGGTTCGTTACTTAAAAACTGTTTTGGTTAGTGACGAAATATTCCAGTTGCCGACTTGGTAGGTACTCGTATCATCCTAATTTGTTTTGGATGTTTTTACAACCTTCGCGTACAGTTACGTCGTAAATCTCGATGCGAGTTAAAAAAAACAGAAATTAATCCTACCTGTTTTTTACGTAGCATTTTGAGTGCCACACACATAGATCAAACGCTGCTCGTGGCAGGGTCAGCTAGCTAACTGAAATAGCCGCAGGGGAGAAGCAAGTGTGTGACAGTGTGACACACTTAGCTTCCGTGTAGGCGCGCCTAATGCGCGGCGAGTGGCCGCGTCAGCCGCAGACGCGCGCAGTTTATCTTGCTTAGCGTGGCAACACTGCCCGTCGCGGAAATGGAGGGAAATCGCCAGCGGACGGGGCGAAAATGTGTTTTTGTTGATTTTATTTCGATACGGTTTTCAATACTTAAACGTTGAATAAGAATAATAATAAGCATTGAATATAGACTGCTTTAATCATTGGTATTTAATACAATAATATGTAGCTCTATGTATTATTATTACTAGAAGATTGGCTTCGTGAGGAAAGTGAGAAAATTTGTGCCTGAGAAGCATTTACTTCAACTGAAAACTTCAGTCCGAAAGAATCTCTTCAAGAGATGGCATGTACCGTATAAGGCACGTAAGATAATATTAATCCGCTGCATTTGAATTACAACCACTTCTAATGAATTAAGCGAAACTAAAATTAAAACGCGGCCTCACAATGATTCGAGCCCGATTTCAACGCATCCCTGCAACATCGGACCTCATTTTCCGATCAACTGCGTCGATGCGATACGGTTCGCACATTGTTATTCTTGGTGCCGCGAGGGGAGATCGTAATACAATACGGCTATTATTCGTTATGTTTATCCACGCACAATTTGCCACCGTTTATTTAGCGTTGGCAACACTGCCCGCTTCTTTTAGAGAAGGGACGTATACCCTATCTCTTCTCTACTATAATAAAACTGTAACACGGGTGTGTCTGTACATATGTATATTATAAACCAGTGCCTTTGAAAAAACATTGTCTACCGAACTACAAATTACAGACTTTTGGATATTATGCCTGTACCTATCTTGTAGTGTATTTTGAAATAAAAAACAAAACTGGTAGGTATTATTAACCTATGCAAGGCGTTCAAGGAGAATCAGATGATACGCGGGGCACTCCGAAATTATATATACTTGTATACCAATATTATATATAATTGTATACCATTTAGACATAAGGAAATTACAATAACTCTGTATCATGGTTGAGCAATAAAGTGTTATCTATCTATCTATCTTTCTATACTTATACTAGCTGCCCCGGCGAACGTTGTTTCGCCATATATATTTTTTTCACTTAGGGCTATGAAAAATAGATAACAACCTATTCTCAGACCTACCGATTATGTATATAAAATTTCATCAAAATCGGTGCAGCCGTTTCGGAGGAGTATGCGCACTAACATTGAGACACAAGAATTTTATATATTAGACTAGCTGGCCCCGCAAACGTTTTTTTGCGAGATAGGGGTATAAAAAATAGATAACAACCTATTCTCAGACCTACTGAATATACGTAGAAAATTTTATCGAAATCGGTCAAGCCGCTTCGGAGGAGTATGCGCACTAACATTGAGACATGAGAATTTTATATTACTCGTATATTAGATATACCTGTACTTTATTGCACTATCCGAAATATTGAAAATAACAGCTAGTTTTTCAGCCGTGTTTACTTACACGGATACTTTTTATATTATTCTTAATAGTTAAGAACATGCGTGATTCGCCAGTAATTGGCATGCAAAATTGTTTGCAGTTGATACTTATAGCACTTGTTTTTAACAAGTTATTCAAGTGTCAATATCTGCCGGATCTTTCTGGAACACCATATCTTTTCACAAATACGCGAAGGATGACAAAACCTTTAGGAATGAACATTATTATAAATGCGGATATTAAAGAACTGTTGCGTACCTATACTAATAATAAAAGTTGTGCTAATTGTTAACGGATTTGTTCGGTTTATATTTTGTAATAATAGTTACACTATAATGGCTGTCCTAACTCAAGCAGGAACTCTATTACAAACCTATAAATGTGATGGTGAAGTGATGGCCAGCGAACAGATGTCAATTTATTGTATTAAAGTAAATATTTTTTTACTTTGTAAGCAACCCATTACATATAAATAAATAACCTATACAGACCTCTCAGAGAGTGAGTATGGGCCGTTTTATCACCATGCACGCGTGCCCACAGCGATTGGCAATTTCAAGCAATGAGCTAATGAATATGAAGCTCAAACACTCATATTGTAGATTAGATTAGATTAGATTAGAACTCTTTATTGTACAAACCAGAAAGAGATATATATACATTTGAAACCGGATCTTACATTTTACACGATGTTTTCCTTCACAGTTAGCGACTGGCTACTATATATCTTCACAAATGTACATAACTTAAAAAACAAAGTCATAGATACATGCCCGCACTGGGAATCGAACCTAGCTCTCCCGCTTACGAGTCCAGTCCAGCACACTGGCCCGCTCCTCTCTCCGCTTAATTATTTGTCACAATTAATTTTAGAATATCTCTTGGCCTCGGCCGCCTGAGTAATCTTAAACGATCGCGAAGGTTAAGCAACATAGGGCACGTTGAGTGCATGGATGGGCCACCCTTCTATGACTAACGCTAATGGCATTTTTCCGAGCGGTTCCGTCGATAGATGGCGGCAGTTAGAGGTCTTAGGGCGGCTTGAAAACTTGAAGACAGTAAGACCAGCCACTGGTCTTACACACCGATCCGGACTTAGCCCCTGTGGTGGAGTATGCCTTATACCTTCCTCAGGGAAGAGACCCGTGCCCCTCGGTGGCGACAAAATGGGTTGGTGATGTGATGATGGTGTGTGAATTATCTATCTGTTTAAAGTTTAGAGGAGGAATCAACCCATTATTATATTCATATTCTTTCATAATTGTACCACATCGCGGTCTGTCACGTTCACGGGGTATCTCTTGGCACTGACTGAAAATCAGCGCTGAAGACTTATCCATCAGCATACTGCTGAGTCAGCTGATATTTGTAACATCAGTGACACGCCGTGACATTTATTTTCCTTCTGATTTTTTTTGTATTATTTTTACGTTTCATTTTTTTATTTGTTTTATTATTGTGGCGTACTGTTTTTAAAATAAATTTTTCTTCTTCTTCAAACGGATGCTATAGCCCCATTTTACAGCCGTGTGCCACTGTATCGATCGATTTGTTATTCCAGCCTATCGCCGGCACAAATTTTGATGCCTTGACACATTCACAATAGCGTTAAAGAATAGTCTCGGACAGCTGTCGATATTCACGCGTTCGCAAAATCCATTAGTTGTCAGCAAATGTTTGTTCAAGAGAAGCAATCTTTGCCCGCGTGACACCGGTGGCTGGGTGGACAAATATTCATAAATGATAGGCTACGCGATAGCTGTGGGAGAACTTGCAAGTCTTGGTCAGAAAGAAGTATCTGATACATTACGTTACGTGGGCCCTCTAGTGATTGATGCCTCTGCCTACCCCCTCGGTGATAACTGGCGTGAGTTCATTTCTTTTTAAACGTTACATATCCCCGGAGGAGTATGCAGGATCCACGATCCTGACAAGCCGCTTTTTCATCAATATTCAGATATCATTCAGCTTCTGGCAATGGCTAAAAAGTCAATTTAATATAATATACTCGAATAACCTAACATAACCCATCTCTAATTTTTTTTTATTTCCTTCTATGGCTGCCTGGAAGAAATTGCTCATAATATTAGTATTTATATAGTCTGTCATATACCTATAGTCTGTCTGTCTAGGTTGTCGTAAGTACAATTACTTACTTCAATCAAGGATTCTCCTTGTTTCAATTAAAAAAAAACTGTAGGTAAATGTAATTTCTGTGTAGCAAATGTAGCGCACTACTCTTAATTGATCTTATTTATTTTTCTCTTTTCGTCAGCATCCCCTAGCCTAGATACGGATCGATTGATATCTAAATAAAAACGTAACGATATCCCTTTCAATAATTTTAAACCATCCTAGATGGCTGTGCCAGCCAGTTAGTATGAAAAAGAATCTTACAGTACCTACAATAAAGAATATTCTATCCATCTATAAAATAACTTCAAAACACTAGTGACTAAAGTTACAGACAGCCGGCTGCCACTGCGAAGCTATCTCTCCACAAACTGCAAAGTTCTGCAGCTATACTGCAGCTCCAAGTGGGAATCGAACCAACGACTTCCAGCATGGCAATCAGACATGACACCGCTAGACCTTCGAGACTATCAAAGTGCTAGTAAAGAAAGATGTGATAAAAAAAAATTGGTTTATTCCATTAGTCATACACTTAGTTCTACATGTATGACTACTAAGAAAAAAAATTCGGCCTAGTTCTACGTCCATACAATTCAATACAATACAACCCATACAATGCTACATACACACATACAATTTTTTTTCTTAGTATTCATACACGTAGAACTAAGTGGATGACTAGGTCGTGTTCCAAGTAGTCACATGGATGTAGAACTAGGCGGATTTTTTTTTCTTAGTAGTCATACATGTAGAACTAAGTGTATGACTAGATGGAATAAGCCAAAAAATTTGAGAGATCAAAATGTCAACTATTGAACTTTTGCCTCTAATTACCGGCAGTATCACGGTCAGATACCAGACATGGGGGGTGAGGGTCGATGAGTCCGGTCGGTCAATTTCATGCCCATCGGCACCTCATCAAATGCACTCGTGAATTTACATAGAGAGGGTGAGCTGGTAGGGTCCTGATGGTTGGCGGCAGTGTCAATTGCGCTCTTGCTAGACAGTTTCAATGATATCTACTCACAATAAGGCTGCCAATTTTATTAACAAATATTGTAATAAAATTGTAAAGATACAGTACTCTTTAAACAGTAGGTAAATATTAGGTAGATGTATTCAGAGGACAGGTTGGGTAGTGTTCAACGCATCCATGAGTAATCATTTTTAAGTTTATTAAGCTAAAAATGTTTTGAAAAGAATAAACATGAAGTTTTTTTGTTAGCTTCATGACTAATCTGTCATTTTTGAAACAAAAAACAAAAAATGTTTGATTTGGTTTGATTTATGTAATGTTTCCAGGACACTTTAATATTTATGTCATAAATATTCATTTCGGGCTGCTAAATGCAATAATTTAACACAATGAATTTTATTAATCTTATCTTAGGGGCCATCCTTAAAGTACCTACGTCACAAAGATATCATGATTTTTTTTGACCCCTCCAACCGTCCTTGTTACAGCTGGTCACATTTGTGAGACTCCCCTCCCTCCCTCCCTGACGACGACGTTACATATTTTGCAATTGTAAATCTATAAATTCTTATTGAATTAAAACAGCAGTTCCGAAATTAGTTTTATTTCTGATAGAGTTGCAAATAGAGTTAGGAACAAATAGAGTTTTTGCAAATGTTTTTGAGTTTTTTGTTAACCCCTCAGGGCTAGAATAT
The DNA here is from genome assembly GCA_947310845.1 of Yponomeuta plumbellus. Taxonomy (NCBI): domain Eukaryota; kingdom Metazoa; phylum Arthropoda; class Insecta; order Lepidoptera; family Yponomeutidae; genus Yponomeuta; species Yponomeuta plumbellus. Next base: position 1,228,979 of record OX371211.1, on the reverse strand, counting down.
TTTTATTTCACAGCTAAATTACTTATTCACAAAGTAATATTTGAAATTTATAACAGTTTTAACAAGACTAGCACGTGCTCATATAACTAACTGGTATTTAAATATAGATAGACCGACCCGCCAGCGAGTCTACGGGGTCTGACGTATATAAAAACTTAGATTATAATAAAATAAAAAAAGCATTAAATGTTAAATAAGAAAATGTTTACAATTTATTAAATAATTTAAATAATGTAATTGTCTCAATCTGTTCAATTTCAACTGTTATTTGATGCATTTAATTAATATTATTATAATAAATTACTAAACGCTTATATTATTATTCTACCCACTGAGCTACCACCGCTCGACTCGCTCGGAAACCCTTCGCTATACCCAATTTAAATGCGCATTAACGGTGACCTGTGGTTTGTCCAGCCGCCCTCCGCTGGGCTCCGGGTTCTATTACCGGCCGAGCTCCGTGTTGATACAGTATAGGGTATTTAGGATCCTTGGAAACGTCCGGGCGAGAGGTATATTTTAGGCAAGAGAAATAATTACTTTTTATTTGCAAATTGTAATCTTGCTCGATAGAAAAGACATCAACGCTGAATCTGAGTCTTTCATAAAGGCTAACGGGGTAATTTCGACAATAGTCAAACTAATACTTGAATGAAATTATTTAAAACTTTCGTAAGTAGTACACATTATAAACTTCCGGATAAACTTACTTGAGACGAACAACCGACAACGCGAGCTCCGTCTCTGCTTACCATGATTAAGCTCTGTGAATTAGGGCGGAACCGGGTCGGACTCTTCCGCCAAAAAGTAAAGTAAGTGTATCCGGAATAGAGTTAATAATAAAATTAAATAAATGAGTAACTTTCATACAAAAAATCTCTGGTCCTGGTTCGAAACTAGGATACCGTGACCAGGCAAAGACTTACAAACTTGGAATACTGCGGTCGAACGTACGATGTCCAGCATCGTTATCTGACGTGATACCGATAGGCTGATAAGATAAGGCTGCCTTTTGACACCTACATTCGATAAAAAAAAGTCAGTCAGGATTGAAACCAAAGATAATTGTTAAACCTAAATAATGTCCATCGTGATTAAAAGTTAAAAATAATTATTTCATAAAAATATTTCACCTTAGTGATAATTAAGGATATAAGTACCATGGTTCCTAAAAAGGTAATGTTATTATCTGTAATTACGATTTTCTAGGGTTACGGGATTTTTTAGGTTTCATTGCGCCGTTTTCTCTCACAGTTGGGTAGTTGTACACACTAGGCAAGTGTAAGAAAAACACGAACTTCTCAAACATACCGAGAGCAAAATAAAACCACGCTCAGGCATGGAAAAAGGCGCTAATGCCCCTCAAATTAAGGTTGTTTGTAAACACATCACTTAACGTGTCATTAGATCGTCTAACGATTATTGAAAAACGATTCTCGAGTAAGTGAATTATATCCAAGCGATGCCCTTTTTATCTAAAACTCACCCTTACGCTGTAAGAGTTAAGAGTCATATCACTTTATGTTATGCGATTGTTGATTATGCTATTCGGGTGCACAGCGCAACATTTCAATTTCAATGATTTTTCGATAAAAATCCGGTCTATTGACATCCTAACAATAGAGGTTGCGTACGAGACTATAGAGTATTTTTGTTGTTTTTTTTTTGCCATGAAGATCTGTGGTACAGATACGAAGTACTTACAGAACGCGGCCGAAGACCACAAAATAATTTCAAAAGAAGAACAACATCTGTTCTGAAAGATATTGATAGACTTTTCTTTCGAGAAGAGTCTGAGACGAGCAACCAACGACTCGAGCTCCGTCTCTGTTTACCATGATTAAGCTCTACGACTCAGACTCTACCGACTAAAAATCAAGTAATAATGTACTAACTTAGGTATTATTAAATCTGAAAAATAGAATAAGGTTGAATGGTAGTATTTGTTAAAGGAGGAGACCCTTGTATGCGAATGGCAATAGGGACCGTATACGATGACATTATGAAACAAGAAAGCAAGATTAATCATTTATTGCCATCACTGAGCAGCGTGGGCTAGTGATGATGAGAGTCGTGGGTAGACGATGTGGGTAATATTGTATTTTTTATAATCATCACACTAATATTATAAACGTGAAAGTTTGTGTGTGTGTTTATATGTTTGTCAGTCTTTAGCGCTGAAACGGCTGGACGGATTTTAATAAAATTTGGTATGGAGTTAGCCGATACCCTGGATTAAAACATAGGCTACGTTTTACCGCGGGGAAATATCTTATTCCTACGGGAAAATCGATGAACCGCGGGTAACACCGCGGGGCACAGCTATAGTTAGATATTTCCCCACCATAAATGAAACTCTATCACTATGAAATAAAGACCAAAATCAGTAAAAAACTATGCAAGCTCATGCCTTTACAGGGTTAAGCAGTGCATACTTCATAAATAATATATTATTATACTAACTGATCCAGCAAACCTTGGCTTACACAAAAAAATTATGAAAATTCGTGAAGCCAGGAGAAGGTCGATAACAAACACTGTTACACGAGATTTTTATACAGGGAGTCCCAAAAGATAGTGTCAAGCGGAAGTCCAGAGATAGAGCACACCTAGGGGTACCGAATCACCCCCATGTATGTTCCGCGATGTTTTGTAGTTTTCGAGTTATCATTTTTTACGTATTTTATGTCCCACCTTGACCTACAAGACATTATTGTCCACAGACCCATGAATTATTAAGATAAATGCTTTATTTTTTTCCAAAATAGTGTGACTTGTAGACACAGACTCAATTGTGGGTCAATAGCGCCATAAAAAAATGAAGGATCAAAAAGTTGCTTAAAATTTATGAATTTTTTAAATGTTTGAGGACTCGAAGACTATAAAACATCGCGGAACATACATGGGGTGATTCGGATACCCCTAGGGGCGCTTTATCTCTATACTTCCGCTTGATACTATTTTTGGGACACCCTGTATACTATTAGATTACAACTTGTGACTGTAACTACAGAGCAAAAAGCATAGCCTATGTTTTAACCTCAGATCATTCCATGGTTTTAACGCAATCACGAAACTGTTTTGACTTTACTCAATTTATCAGGGATAAAGGCAATAATGTGTAGTGTTTACGAAAGTTTTAGTTCAAATATAAATAGTGGTGTGATTTGTATCAAGAATAATAAAAAAATCCTCACAACACAATCATCACCTAAGTGCGTATACTGAGTTTTTTCATTCACTTTCGATAGCGAGAGCGTTTGCGATTTGCATAGGAGTGACAAAGAGACAACTAGGTGGCGCGCTCTGTCACTCCTATACAAACTGCAAACGCTCTCGCTATCGAAAGTGAATGAAAAAACTCAGTATAAGCACTCTGATCCAAAACTTATTCCTGTGCTATGGTAACCAGGCAAGGATATTACAAATACGGACAAACACCCAGATTGAGGCCATTTGTACCAAAGTACTGCGGTCCTCATAGGTAGTTTCTCTCGATGGAGATGCCCTAGGTTTAAATTTTCTTGGCGTCTTCTAATAAATAAACAGACAGTACATAGCACTTCATTCCACAACAGATATGATGCAACGCGTCCTTCTGTTAGAGCTATCCCGCATGGAAGCAGAGCCAGCGCCCGCACAATAGCAAAGCAAGAGAGAATGGGGCGTAATATTTTATTGAAAGCCCTTTCGACAGTGGAGTGCTGGGCAAACAGAATGGATGTGGATCCAGCGACCTAATGTGTGGAATATTGCTGCTGTGTTCGGACGCAAATCAACAAAGACTTACCTAGACTGGGATTCTTACAAATGTTATTGGGTGTGTGCGGCGGAATATGCTCAGTTACGGGTTATACATTACCACCAATGGGCTAGTTGCCCTAAAAATGTATGTAATTAGTCCGTCTTTTAGATTATTCAAAAATAAGGGACACGTATTTTTTTATTTGTAAATTAGACGGAAAATCATAAAGATATAGCCCATTAAAGTTACGTGTGACGTCACGCCGTGCTGCATTTTTTAGCACGGAGTGACGTCACACGTAATTTTAATGGGCTATATCTTTGTTACTTTTTGTTTAATCGAAAAAAGAAAAAATACGTGTCCAATATTTTTTTATAATTTAAAATACGTACTAAATAGAATTTAATTATTTTGACCCTGGAAACTACCCTTTGGTAGTGGAAAGAAGGCGGAAGAACCTGCATAACGCGGGTGTAAGACTGTTTCACAGATTTCTGAAAACCATCTCGGATTTTTTGTTGGTGTTCATTGAGTGCACAGAAACTGGTAATTTAATTTTTTTGTGTATTTCTTCTAAAAAACAGCGAAGAAAAAAATCACCTTTAAAATAAGCAGTGATTTAAAATGTTTAGGTACTGTTTCTTTGCTCTAATCTCTATTTCCTTCTACTTACGGTGCAATCTCTGTCGGTCGGCTATCATTTTGGAAACTGTGACCCGATTTGTGGAGACTCGTAACAATTCCAAGTGCTATTTTTTAGCACACCAAATTTCAAAGAGATTACTACTAACACGAAAAAACGTCGATCACGTACATCATTGGCCCCTGGAATGCGATTATTTGTACTACTTACTTAATGATTATTTCAGATTGAAATGGTGCCACCCGCACGTCATATCGTTTTTAACACGATTAGAACTTAATATTATTTTATTTCTAAAATTGATCGAATTTTAATCAAAAGTTTACCGGCAAACTTTGTTTCAAGTACTTTCTATTAAATTCAACTAAATATAATAGCTAGATATGAATACAAGGATAATAGAATAAATAGTTCATTGACCGTTGTCAATCAAATCAATTCTCGGCCAAGGAATTGCTCTATGGCTAGTTCGCAAATATCTTGGAGCAAGACTTTTTTGAACTTATCACTGGATTAAACTTACCCGTTGATACAGAAGTTTTGCAATTTGAATCGCTCGTAGCCCTGATCGCCCGAGTGATCTTAAACGATCACGAAGGCTAAGCAACATAGGGCGCGTTCAGTGCATGGACGGGTGACCGATCTATGACTAACGCTAGTGGTATTTTTACGAGCAGTTCTGTGATTCGTAAGGCACGTTAAGCAGTTGGGGCTGGCTACCGTCGATAGATGGCAGTCGTTAAGCCAAGTCGAGGCCTTAGGGCGGCTTGAAAACTTCTGCAGTAAGACCAGCCACTGGTCTTACAAGTCTCCACCAATCCGGACTTGGCCCCCGTGGTGGAGTATGGCCTATACCTACCTTCCTCAGGGAATAGACCTGTGCCAGATAGGATGGCGAAAGCTGGTATAAATTGTTCGCATAGTCAGTATAATACAATTCGTTCAGCAGCTGATTGAAAACGCGCTCTATCGAAAGTTATGTAAATGTACGGCTGGGATTTAGTTTAGAATAACTTGAGGAGCTCGGCGAGGCGGTCGGTCAGTCTGGAAAGTTGTTCCATTATTATGGAAATGTCTTGGACATCTTGAGACTACCCCGAATCTGTTATCGGTATCGAGAGAAATCATAGCGAGATAATTGTAGAGAAAAGGTTTGTCAGGATCGTAGTGTAAAGTGCAAGCCTTGGGTGAGGAGTCTCTAAATTTCATAGTTGTTTAATAGAGTCATAATTAGGTAAAGGTATCATTGAACCTACTGGTAGTTTATTACCGACTAGCCAATCCCATTCAAATTATAGTTTATTACCGACTAGCCAATCCCATTCAAATTAATTCGTGCGCAGATTTGTACCATTGGTATGACATTGTACTGCTATTGATTGGTAGACTACCAAATAGAGGCAAATACCATAACAATTTCTTGAACTAGAACCCAAAATGCATAGGGATAACCTTTGTGAACTCATCAAGAGTCCATAAAAAGTAGGTCAGTACGATCACTATGGTCGCCCACGTGTTAGGCGTGGCAAAAGGCAAATACTTTTGCCACGTCAGCAAGTAACATTTACAATTTGTGTCAGTGTTGGTGAACCGCACTTCAGTTTTTTTTTAAGAGTGTTCGTTAGAGTCTCTACAGACATGAGTCCATGCTCTTCTTATATTTTAGGTAACTTTTCGCTTTTCTTATTTTCGACGAGAAGGTTACGTTTTACATTAACTCTAGATTAGGTTAGGTTAGTGTCTCCCGGCTCGTATCCCCAACTAACTGTCGCTTCAGTTTCCAGGCTGATGACGTCGACGTCGGGCGGCATGGGCCACGTGAACAACATGGGCGCGCTCGGCGCGTGCGCAGGGCCGGACGCCAAGCCCATGCAGTTCCCGCTCGCACAGCGGCGGAAGCGGAGGGTGCTGTTCACACAGGCGCAGGTTAGTTAAGCAGAAGAAACCGAGTTTACACGAGTAAAGAGTATTTTATTGTAAATCATAAATGGGCACAATTCATGCAATGAGGGGAATTCGCAAAAAGGCGTCTCTAGGTATTACCTTAGAAGGTGTATTCACGTTTTATTTTCACAGTAATTGTCAAAATTGGCTTTGTCTCAATGATAATAAAATAATTTTAAATAAATTACTTGAAATAAAAAAACTCTTCTAACTATAAAAACAGTGTTCTAATAGCCACACCTTTGTCAACATTTTGAAGGTATTAGTTTTTACAGTCAAGTTATGATTATTACACGAAAAATATAAAGCAAAAATACAAAATAAATACAAAAATTAGGGGAAATCAACTGTCCATGGGGCAGTAAAACGGCCTTAGGCTCAGTAATTACTGCGGGCTTATTGCCCATAGCATTGAATTTAGAAGGAAAAATTCAATGCCCATAGCACTTTTCAGCTAGGGCCTGGTCTAGTGACTTACATTGCATGGAGACGGAAAAAATGTACAATACAGTAACTACAATACGATATGATACAGGCGCAGGTTAGTGGGAGCAGGAGAGGACTTTGATTTCAGAAGCAGAAGAAAAGCATTTATTTAACCCAGACACTTACATAAAATGCCCACAACTTGAATTTAACCATGGAGGCACTTAAAATAAGTCGGATTAGAAAAAACTTACCCTGACATAACCGTAGAAAGCCAAACATATTCTTTCTGCTGGGCACTCCGTTTTCAATAATCTCTTTGGCGCTGCAGTTAGAAGCTTGTCTATGAACGCCACGAACGCAGTCATAAACTCAGAATAAGAATCTACAACCACAGCCCAAATAATCACAAAAGTCTACACTACGCTTATTTGCTACGAAAAAACTGCTACATTTTGCTACGCCCCGGCGTAGCACCTCGTAGCATCTCGTAGCTTGCCCTTTTGTATTAGGGCATTTAAACAAAAACGTAGGATTACATTTTTTCACAGAGATTGGCACTCCACGTCATCTGTTGGTTAGCTCGAATAAAATGCTCTTTAATATTAAGCCAACTAATTGTACAATTATTTTCTGGCACAATAAATATTAATTCTTTGTTGTGCCAGAAAATACAACTACAATACAAAATACACGAAAATACAATACAACTTTAATAAGCACTAGACATAATTAATTTTATTCCGAATACATTGATTTTTTGTCGGAACACTCCGACCAGGCTTCGCTCTGATTTGCAGAGCTTAATCAGGGTGAACGGACGAGCTCGCGTCGTCGGTTGCTCGTCTCTGAAGTCAGAATTTAATAATAATAAAATGACCGGTTTTTTCATACCACCGAGTCCGACTTTTGTAAGTATTGTATTTTCGGGAATAGTAACCCTACCCGCGAAGTTTTGTTCATTTCGCCCGCCCGCCTGGCAGCCTCAGCAGTTTCCCTTATTTGCTCACGGGCTCTGAACGAGGGACTGCTATGAGCGCACAGTAGGCCAAAAACACATATGCTTTTTTAATAATATGACGGTCATTATAACCCGATATAATTGATTGAAAATGGGTCATAATAAGCGACATGTTATATTGTAAGCGAAGTCTAATACATCCGTTTTTTTTTTGAAAATAATTTTATGAGACCACCAAACTTTGTTGTATAATTACGTCATGATAGGCGGTTGGTCAATATAGGCGGAGGCATAATAAACGGATTCTACTGTAGACATATATAGTTGCACATCAAGTTTAGTATAGGTTCTATGTTTGTATATTGGGAGCTGATCGTTTTTAAAAAATGAACTGAGTTTCAGTAGAACTAAGAACACATTTTTTTTACTTTACGAATCAAAAATTACTACGGAATCGGATTGATTGATTATTGACTTTGAAGTCGTTAGTTAATATAATTTAAATTATTAATAAGTTTCCTTGATGACGTGTATTAATTTATTAGCTTAATAATCTAGAACTTGCTTGAAAGGACAAGATAAAAAGTACCCAAAACCGACGTGCCTGAATGGAACGACTAATGAATGTCGATGAAACGAAAGTGATGTGTCAGGATCGTGGCAAGTTGCTGTCCCTATCCTCTGCCTACCCCTCTGGGATACAGGCGCGAGCTTATGTAAGCATGTATGTTATGTATAGGTTTATGCATTTTGCTTGAAACTTATATTTTATCTGTACGTTCACTAATTTGAAAAAAGAATCAAAGATTTCGCTTTTCAAAATCTAAATCAAAGTAGTCATCTAAATTTTAAATAAAAGTTAATGTGCTTACGAAAGATTGAGTATTTTTGTCTCTTACAATTATTGTAGATCTACTTGTATGGTGTCTATCTACTGTGTCATTCCGTTTGGTTACCCCAGTGTCGTCCGGGGTTATTTGCCGATCATTTTACGAATAAATAGCGGGCCCTCCCTTACCTGAGCTACTATTATGCGCTTCTAGAGGGGATTGGATTTAGCTGAGATATCGGGCTTATGCGAAGTAACGCGCTATTTCGGGTTGTCGAATAGACAGATAGATAGATAAACAATTTATTTGAACTTCTTACACACACACACACACATTCTGAAACATAAAATCAAATAATACAAGAACGAAAACTTAAAACGATACAAGAAAAAACACATAGAGTAGGAGTTCGGCATTCACAACAAAGTTGAGGACACTAAAGTATGGCGTGTGTGTGGTGCAGCAGTACAAAATGGCCGAATGAATATACTGCAAAGCTTGTCGGAAAAAAAATACGGACGCTGAGAATGTAAAGAAGGAACGATTTTGTTTTATTTTACCTACTTACTGCATAAAAACAAGTGCATGTATGTAACTTTTTTTATAGCACCATGTACGAAACTTAAGTCCGAACTCATTTCAATGTAATGTTATAAGACAGACATAAAAAAAATAAAGATATAAAGTAACCGACGTGCCTGCATGGAACGACTAATGAATGTCGATGAAGCGAAAGTGATTTATCAGGATGGTGGCAGGTGGCGGTCCCTGGTCTCTGCCTACCCCTCTGGGATACAGGCGTGAGCCTACGTACGTATGTATGTAATTAGACATTACTCCCAAAAAAACATTGAAATTTATCAACTATCCCTTATTCTTTTTTTCCGATTTATTTGTATTTCTAGTAAATACATCCGTCATTATTAAGAAAGAACAAATAGTGTATAAATGATATGCAATTATTTTTATACTCGATTTAAAACTCATCCAATCATCTTACTAAATTGATACAAAAATCCGGAATCTCGTTGTAAACTTTTAGTCCGGATCAACTTACGGGTGTTACACCTGTAAGTTACGCCTAAAAGTTTACAATGTGTTGTGCTTCCTAAAGTTTTAGTTCAAAAATCCGAAATCTCATTTCAATTCAATATCCGGAAGTATCAGCCGAAAATTACTCATTTTACTTGATTTTGTTGCCTTGAAATGAGACCGAGCCAAGGTGTCATTACTTAGCTAGCCACAAAACAAGCGCCGAATCGCGTTTTATCTTTTGCAAAGCCATGACAGTAGCCACGAGGCTAAAGTCACGTCGAGCCACTTCTGCCGCCCCCCGCTCTCCCCGCCCCCCGCGGACCGTAGCGACCCCTTGCATTGTGCGGCCGTGAAATAAATAAAGCTAAAGGTATAGATCAGCGCTGAGAGTGCGAAAGAAGTAACAGCTTAGTAACGTTTTACGATGCGATATGTAGGTGTAGAGTCTGACAAAGCTAACTTTGCAATAGCCTGAATATGGTAGGGTAATCGTTCGTAGTCTGGGCTGCCTGAGTGATCTTAAACGATCGCTAAGGTTAAGCAACTTACGGGCGTTCAGTTCATGGATATGTATGACTAACGCTAGTGGCATTTTTCCGAGCGGTTCCGTGCTTCGCAAGGCACGGTAAGCAGTTGGTGCCGGCTGCCGTCGATAGGTGGCAGTCGTTAATCCAAGTCAGAGGTCTTAGGGCGACTTGAAAACTTCTGACAGTAAGACCAGTCACTAGTCTTACAAGCCTCCACCAATCCAGACTTGGCCCCCGTGGTGGAGTACTGCCTATACCTTCCTCAGGGAAGAGACCCGTGCCCCTCGGTGGGGATATGGGTTTCCACTCTATCATCATGGGTTGATAATGATAGAGTGGAAAGTTACGTAATATCTACCGACCTACCGAATATACATATAAAATTTCGTCAAAATCAGTCAAGCCGTTTCGGAGGAGTATGCGCACTAACACGAGAATTTTATATGTTAGAGATTTCTTAACCTTGACGACAGACAGCGGCCTAATTTTTTCACGAAGATTGTAAGTAACTTAAAATTATCATATGACTGCTTTAGAGGTAAGGTAGCATTCTCAAGAATGGCTTACGTTTTCAATGGCTTGCAAGAACAAGCGACAAACAGCGGGAGACCAATTCAATTAAATTGTAGCCTATTTTGGACATTTATAAATACAATTTGGTTCTAGTTTTAGCTAAAAAAATCTTAACCGTATTCCTAAATCCCTTCCTTTAGCTGAAATATTAAATTTCTTAAATTTTGTTAAATCTTAGACGAGATTAGTTTAAAACGTCGTTTGGTTATGTAAGCCTGTTTACATTTTCCTGATCACGTGTGTGTATTGTATACCTTGAGTGACATTCTAGATCTACTCTATTAACCTCTCTCTGTATGTTTCATAGATTGTTTGTTACCTGTTTTACACACCAATAAACAAATTAAATGTGAATATAGGCCATGGCTCCCCAAAAAGCCTGCCCCCGCCTTCCCGAATAAATCCGCCAACTAGTAACAAACAACTGAATTCCTAAGACAATTAATTACTCCAGACCCGTCTCCTCCACCTCCTGGGACGAGCCACCCCCTCGCCCCCTCCCTAGGCGTGCCGGGGGCGGAAACCGGAGGCAGACCGGAAGTTGCCGCCCCCAGGGGGGCCGAATTAAACGAGCGCGTATTACCTTAATGTAATTTAGAATTTGGGCCGGCTTTAAGCGTGCTGAAGGCATAGTTACCTAGCTGGGAGGCTAGTAGGTGATTTACCTGGGGGGAAGTTGGGGGGGATGTATAGTATAGATAGTATTTTTGGTTTCGTTCTGTAGATATTTCTCACAGATACCTACGTAAGATTTACGTTACTTTTGTACGTGTAACTTTACTTTATGAAAGTCCAAGTTTTTAGTTTCACAATTAGTAGATTATGTGGAGAAAAAGCTAACAAAGGACTTCACGTTTATTCTTTTCAAAACAGTTGTAGCTTAATTAACAAACTTTCATACTTAAGAATTATTCCTCATGAATGAATGAGTTGAACACTAGACCCAATGCTCCTCTCAATACATTTAATATTAATCTGCAGTTTAACATTAGACATCTTTGTCTTTTAAATAATCGTTGATTTAATAATAAGCACACATAGAGTGTGCTTAACACATCTCTTAAACCGCGTCGGAGGTAACTATAAATAATACCTTGGGGAATCAGGTTGTAGAACCTTATACAGTGCGCCAGCTTAATAAATATGTTAAACACACTCTGTGCCAAAAAGCTTCTTATAAAATCAACTATTACCTACGTAGGTGTTAAACAGTATATTAATACAGCTGACCCCGCAAACGTTGTTTTGCAAAGGGGTATGAAATATAGATAACAACCTAGTCTCAGACCTACCGATTGGATATATAAAATTTCATCGAAATCGGCCAAGCCGTTTCGGAGGAGTTTGCGCACTAACATTGAAACAAGAGAATTTTATATATTAGACTAGCTGACCCGGCAAACGTTGTTTTGCCAGATAGGGGCATGAAAAATAGATAACAACCTATTTTTAGACCTACCGAGCATACATATAAAATTTCATCAAAGTCGGTCAAGCCGTTTCGGAGGAGTATGCGCACTAACATTGAGACACGAGAATTTTATATATTAGAAGAAAGAAGAAGATTAAAATTAAATTAAATTAAATGTACCTATTCAGAGGAGAATTGTCTCTAGTGTTCAACATATCCATGAGTACCTAATAATTTTTAAGTTTGAAAGTTTGTTAATTAAGATAAAAGAAAAAAGAAAAGAAGTGGAGTTTCTTCTCCACATACTCCATTAATTGTGAAACGAACAACTTTGACGTACATTTCGTTTTTATAGTGAATAAAATATTTTAATTTAATTTGAATTTGAATTTATAGGCGAGGCCATGATAAAACAACTCACGCGTAAACTGTGACGTCACGAGGCTCTAACCTAATTTTGAGCAAAGTTCCCCACTCAAGGGCTGCTCCTTCTGTCCAGGTGTACGAGCTGGAGCGGCGGTTCAAGCAGCAGAAGTACCTGTCAGCGCCGGAGCGGGAACACCTCGCCTCGCTCATACACCTCACTCCCACGCAGGTCAGTGATTTTATTTTATCTTATTTACTATGTAGATGACACACATTTGTTCACAAACGTTGTGTTACCCTATAGGGGGTATGAAAAATAGATAACATATTTTTTATGTCTGTGTGTTTCATATTATCTATCTCTGGGGCTCGCGGCGCCTACCGATTACGCCAACGTTATTGATTTACATCTTGGCACCCGTAGCTAATACACGGAGGCGTTGCCTGTGGCTACAGTTAGACTGGTCTACTTTGGTGGGGATAAAAGACTCGCTTTTACTCGGTCTAGCTTATAAGTAGAGCCTTATGTTGGACATTCGTAACATTACAATCATCAGAAATTTATTCGAACGTAATTTAGTTAAATTCTGTTTGTTGAATGTCCATGTACTTAATATAATGTTAGGCGCTACCTTGGGACCGAATGTAGTGGAGAAAAAGGCAGCGAAAAAAAACTCCACTGTGACCATTTTTTCTCAAATCACCTTAAATCTAAGTTTGTGAGAATATCTATGTACCAAGGAGAATTTGGTATATGTAATGTACTAAGAAGCTCAAGACCCATGAGTGCGATCAACACGACAACATCATTGCGCCATCGTAAAACCATTCGACTTATTTGTCGTATTTGATTGTTTCTGAAGAATACCATGCGAGAGGTCCCGGGTTCGATCCCCGGCTGGGGAGAAAAAATAAACTCCAGGTCTTGGATGTTTACATGTTTGTGACGTCGCTGTTTCTGGTTCCCATGACACAGGGTATCCTAGTGTGGGGCCAGAAGCAATGTATGTGCCTGTATGTAAATGTTTATGTTTGTGTTTTAATATTCGGAAATTTTGATGTTGTACAAAGCATCCTAATTAATTAATTTTGAGTATGGTATGCAGCGTCATAATGCGAAATTGATTGATAGATAGATTGAATATTCTTTATTATACACTTAAATTAAATTAATCGACTCGATTACTTCCTTGTCGGCCTTGTACATTTTCTGTACAACTTCTTCCATAGAGTTCGCATCAGAGATCAACTTTCTGATAATGATATTGGGAACCTGAAAGTTACTTAGAACCTGAAAGTTACTTAGGGCTTTGAGTTATTCTGAGTTGAGAATTTTCACAAAGTAAATACTTAACTACTGCAGTTAAATATAAAGCTGTCTCGTCAAATTTCTCATAAAAGAGCAAGACAGAACGTTACTTAAGTATCTACTTAGTGAAAATTCTCAACTCAGAAACCGGCCCTTAATATCTATGCGTGATAAGCACGTCAATAAACTTTATCCAGCATTAAAACGTACCTACATAAAAATTGCGTAGAACTAAGTGAATCTAGGCAAGTGATGTTGCACACATCCACATAATCCACACACCTAATGATGTCTGTCATGTTGCTCATTGGTGCTGCCTGGTGTTGCGGTTTTCTATAAATGGAGCGACAACATTTAGCTAATGTGCGAGGGCGGGCCCGAGGCTGCAGCGACTGTAGCCGGCAGGCGACCACATAAATCGCGTTATAATCGGTTTCATAGCCATCGCGCGCACGCACGCCCTCGGCTATCGGCCCAACCCCACGCGGTTCGATCAATTACTGCAGTTGGTAGTGTTCCGTTTATGTAGTCACTTAGGGGAGCTAGGGAAGCGTCTTCAAAGATACCTTCGACCGGGAAGCCGCAGTAATTGTCAGAGGTTGCCCGTGCCCCAGGCTCGAGAGAATTGGAGTGAACATGAAGAGAATCTTTGAAAGGGCTATATCCAGCACAGCCTGTTAACTAGCTGATAATTATTAATATTATGCCTGATAACTATGTAGTAGTTCTTAAGGAAAAAGGGGTTTGTCATCGTAGTGAAAGGATTTGCCGATCGGTGTGAGGAGCTCTCTGGTCGTTGCCCACGGTGCGTCAGACGCAAAGGGCTTAGTAGGTGCGTCCTTGTAGAACAATTAATAAATAAGGATTCACCCGGTGGTCCTTAAAAGTCGAAAAGCATGAGGGGCGTGAGGTACAGTCACGAGCAATAATATGTATACACTGTCACATTTTCTAAAAATTCTTACTTAAAACTGTCAAGAAAGAAGTGTACGACAATTTGTCCTAAATTATGTAACCAATGGTTAGATATTTTAGGACAAATTGTTGTACACATGTGCAGTACAAAACAAAAGATGTACATCGTACAAAATGTGACAGTGTATACATAATATTGCTCGTGACTGTACAATACGCTCTTGATTGGCGAGTTGGCCGTGTCCGTTGTGTCCTGTCCTATGTCACAAGCACATAATATAAATAACTCCCTACAACTCTCGAAATACCTAGTAAATGAGACAATATTTAAATGTGGCAATATCGAATTCCAAATAGAAGCGCGTCAATCAACCCTGTCGCGCCTACTCCACAGACGATATAGGGATACTAGCCTACTCAGATCGAGCGAGCGTAGGTAGTTAAATCCAGCGGACCGCCAACATTGCCTTACTGTGTTCATTATAGGTTCTGTTCTTGCCGCGCCGTTGCCATTCCTACGGATTAAAGCCATCCCGTCTTATTTCCCTTTTTGTAAAATATTATTAACGAAAGTAATTGATCTAAATTTTCGGTGAAACATTTAGTAAAGTTCACTTCCGGTTTCATTTTTTTTTCAAGCTTTATTAGTGCTTCACGCCTTGCACAATATCCAACGTCACCGAAGGGTGCATTCCTTTCCGACCCTCCAATGTTAGTTCCACTTCAAAGAGCGGAAGCAGAGGGCGCCGCAGGCGGCGACCATGTTCGACAACTTCCGTTTGTTATCTTTACCGCTGACAACACCGCCGGAAGACACGTTTTCATAGGGACACTTCTCCAAATAAAAATACATTGGTGGTCTCCGCTTCAAAAGTATTATGTTACGGGCTGGGTTGGCTAAAATACGTACAGGATTTTTCTGTTTAGCTCGTTACGGGCATCTTGTTTTACGCGCGAGAGGATTCAAGGGTTCGAGAAGGTTTTGCTTTGATTCTCGAGAGCAGAGGTTTCCTTTTAATCCTGTGGTTTGTAAAAAAAAGAAAATGTCGAACTCGTTCCTTGGGATGTTTCAAGTGCTATCTTCAAATTAGTGTGCGTATTTTGTTTTTTTTTTTTTGAAGAGTTTATATCTCTGATACAAATACTGCTTCGGTTTTTATCGTCATCATCATTCAGGCACAAGGTCACTGCTGGACATAGGCCTCCTCCGTGGATTTCCAAAAAGACCGGTTGGAAGCGGCTTGATGCATTTAGATGCGAGGCATCCAAGGCAAGGATCTTTTGTCCATCTTATGGCTGGTCGTCTTACGCTGCGCTTGCCTATATGTGCAAGCGCAGCAGCGTAGGATTACACCTACTAATCCGCTGGACTATGTCGATGACTTTCGTTCGTCTACGGATCTCATCATTCGGTCTCGTAGACGGCTTCGGTTTTAACCGACTTAATTGTTCCTCATAGTATCTTACGCCATTTTTTTTTTGTTTTCAGTTGAAGCTAGATTTTTTTTAGATATTGGTTCATTGGACCTGTGCCCCTTGGTGGAGACAAAATGGGTTGATGATGATGATGATGATTGGTTCAAGACCAATAGTTTAGATCATCGGGTTGTGTAGTAGGAAATAATTACCAGGGAGAAATGAATAAGAACGCCGAAAAATATGTGTGCCGCCATAATTTAATATGTCTGTCAGCAGCACGCGCCCCGATTTCCCACAACCAGCGCAAGTTTGAAATTCAAATCCTCCCAACAAAGACTCGATAATCTCAACCGTGTCAATATAAATTTCATAAACTCGCCCGCTAACCCTAACAATAGCGCGCAAACATCTATGAATAATCTCCATTTTGAGGGTGTCAACAGCATTTATAGACTGGAATAAAACAAAAAGAACGGAAGGCGCGCTGTTTCAATGCCTTCTAATACTTAACTTGTTTTTATAGTAATTTGGGTAGGTATTGTTTTTCGTCGTATTAGTATTTTGCCGTGCTTGGGGCAAAAAGTCGTAGTCGTGGGATGATTTCTGAATCTTGATCGATGAATATCGCAGCCTAGTTCAGAAACCGACAATTAATTATTGTACTGTGTGAACTTTTTTAAAAATTATTTATTCTCTGAACTTGGTCCGCTTGGGGCTCTCCATACTTCTTCCTACACTTCGCGTAGCCCATTAGCATAAAATAGTCGATCATAATCGGCCTTTAAACAAAAGTCCGTCATCTTTCCTAGTTGCGAACATATTTGGCAGCAGTAGGATCGCTTTTATTTGAGGACCACTGAAATTTTAGGTATTTTTTGGGGCATAGATCTCTTAAGCAAGTGGTATTTTCATGATAAAATAAAATATTAGTTAAATAAACTGCAAGTGCGGGATAAAACCAGGTAATAACAGTGTTATTGTGTTAATTGCTTAATGTTATTTATTAGGCATATTGTTTTGTATAACTTTGCTAAATATTATGCAGTTTTATAAATGTGGCATATTGAAAAACCAAATTTTTGACATGTTGACACTTAGTCGTTCGCTTAAAAAAATAGACTGTAGATCAGTTCTTCTGTCATGATCCCGCCTAATTTGCGCGTCGGGTTGCCGCCAAAACAAACGTCAAACGGAGGCGCGCGGCGACAATGGCGGCTGTCACGGAGGCACGTGTTAATTCGTCGATTATAATACGCTGCGTAAGCATTATTGTGATAATAATTGCTTCGCGTGGTTGTGCTGGGTCTAGTTGGACTTGCTGCATATTATGATTGTTTTTTAACTATTAAATCACAAGCCAGAATAAAACTCTAGGTACTGTAATGGGAAATCAGAAATTTATTTCAACGTAAAGAAATTACAATCTGTTTGTTGAATGTCAATGTACGCACACAGGCGCTGCCTTGGGGCCGAATGTAGTGGAGAAAAAGGCACGTTTGACGTCCACTACAGGACTTATGCCTTCCTCAATGGTTTTCAAAGTTTCCCGGTGGTGTGCCGCCCGCATCCGGCGACTCCACGCCACCGTGACCAGCTCATTAGACCATCTAAAACTAAAAATACCTATCTGAGATTTTTTCAGTTGGTTATTTTTACACCTAGGTACCGATTAAAATAAAAGTACAAATTTTTATTGTGATCTACAGTGTAGGGGATAATCTCCGAAAGTAGGTAGGTACTTATCCGATTTCAAAAATTATTGTATTTAGAATGGACCTTCAGGGTAGGTATACATCGATTTAACACGCGAACGCAGTCGCGGGAACTGCTAGTAAAGTGATGAAAAAAAAAGCTCTTCCTAGTCTATGCCGCCTCCTAAATCATTATAGCGAGGCAGTTACAGCGCATTACAAGCCTTTAAAATAAAGTTTTACATTTTACCCGTTACATGAAGTAAAATATTTTCTGAGCCACAATCCCTAATTTGAGATCTTGTATCTATTCTTCTTTTACTTTATTCTTTAATCGGACGTAACATTTACAACAATAAAATTAATTTTGTTTTAGGTATTTATGCACGCAAAATATACATTAATTAACATATATTTGGCATTAACATATACCTAATGCACGCCGTGTTTTACTATAATTAGTTGAGGTAATCAATTTATAATTCCTTAAGTTTGTGAATTGTATCTATTAGTACTATTAACTGTTGTAGAACCAAATAAAATAAAGGTATTAAATAGTCTAAGCTATACGGTTAAATAGAGGAGCATTGGCCAAAAATTTTAAGAAGAAAACACTTACCTCTCAATTTTGCTTTTTTTTAACTAAACAGACAAGATAATAGAATACAGCTTTCCTCCGGCCTCACTAAAAATATTTTCAAACAGTTTTCGTTAAACCGCGCGTGGGTCAGCACCACCCTCGGACCCCTGTCATTTGCACTCGGCACGAAGAAGAGCAGAATTATCTCGCACGCCGCGTATTGGGTTACCTATCCATTGAGATTGGCTTATTTGGTGTGGTAAGTGAGTTAGGTTACGATATCGATTTGGTTTGTGCGTATTCAGAGATGTTTATAAACCAATAATCGTCGCCGAAGAGAGCTACTCCTCACTTGAGCGGTTCCGAGATAGAGCCAATTAAAAAAAAAATAAGCTCCTGGAAAAAACTATTATTTTGTTGTACCTACCTCCTCTATATGTTCATACTAGCTGTTGCCCGCGACTTCGTCCGCGTGGGCTTTAGTTCAAAAAAGTGTTTTCAAATAAGTCACGGTAACTTTTAGCGCATGTGAAATAATTAAAATAAAAAAAATTGTGTGCTCATTGACATTCATATCTATTACATAATTTATATTTAATTGAAATAATTTTGAAAATTAGAGAACTATCATACTAACGTTGCACCCCCTTTTACCCCCTTAAGGAATGATTATCAAAAAATATTTTACTCGAGTTTCATGACTTTCAATGAAGAACCTTCATACTGGATTTCATTCGAATAACTTTAACAACGGCAAACGTTCATACTAACTTTGCACCCCCGTTCTAGCCCCGTAGGGGGTGAAATTGCAAAAATCCTTTCTTAGTACCCCCCTACCTTAAAAAAGGAACCCCTGTGCAAAATTTCAAGTTTCTTACCCTTATAGTTCAGACCCTGCGCTGATAGGTCAGTAAGTTAGTCTACTTCTCCCTTCTATATTTGTACCCCTTTTTTACCCCCTTAGGGATTGAATTAAAAAAAAAAGGTGTCGGAATAATTATTATTAGGAACTTATAAACCAAATACAACATTTTATTTTAAAAAACCTTGAGAGAACTTTCATACTCACTTTACCCACTTAAGGGAGTATTTTCAGAAAAATATTTCACACGTGTTCCATGCTTTTCAATGAAGACCCTTCATACTGAGTTTCATTCAAATAATTTCAAGTTTCATACTAACTTTGCACCCCTTTTTTACCCCCTTAGTGGGTGAATTCACAAAAAGGGATATTAGAAATAATCATCATTAGAAACTTATAACCCAAATACCACTTTTTATTAAGATAACTTTGAAAATCAGAGAACTTTGATACTAACTTTGCACCCCCCTTTAACCCTCTTAAGGGATGATTTTCAGAAAAATATTTTACACGTGTTTCATGACTTTCAATGAAGAACCTTCATACTGAGTTTCATTCAAATAACTTCAAGTTTCATACTAACTTTGCAACCCCTTTTTACCCCCTTAGTGGGTGAATTCACAAAAAGGGATATCAGAAATAAACATCATTAGAAACTTATAACCCAAATACCACTTTTTATTGAGATAACTTTGAAAATCAGAGAACTTTAATACTAACTTTGCACCCCCTTTTTACCCCTTTAAGGAACGATTTTTGGAAAAATATTTTACACGTTTTTCATGAATTTTAATGAAAACCCTTCATACTGAGTTTCATTTAAATAACTTCAAAAACGGCAAAGTTTCATACTAACTTTGCACCGCCATTTTACCCCCTTAGGGGATGAATTTTCAATCCTTTCTTAGTGCTCCCCTACATTATAAAAGGAACTCCTATGCAAAATTTCAAGTTTCTAACCCTTATAGTTTGGGCCCTGCGTTGATATGTCAGTCAGTCAGTCAGTCAGTCAGCTTCTCCTTTTATATATATATAGATTTCCACATTAATTGTAGTATTTGTCTGACACCAATAAGTTGTGGTGAACGAATTTATGCAGATAACATTAAAATCACCACTAGATTTTTATATTTATAACTCCTTTCACAACTGAATGAAAAATAAACTGCTAGTTGAGCTATTTAGATCTCTTCAACAATACTATCTCCATTTACCGCAGAGTAGGATAGAGTCATAACTTAGTTCGGTCAAAAGTGTGGCGACGATATCCTCCTAGTCGTATTCGGCTAGGGAGACTGCCGTCTGGTTCTCGATTATGGTTGGTGAGGGTTTTGTTGGTGTGTCCTTATGTGACTTATGTAGCCGATTTTGGCCTTGAAGGTGCGTGCGTACCAAAGAGTGTACATCAAGACGCCATTATTAAATGTGAATTGTATGGCCGCGCCGGTGGCTCCTGTCGCTTTTCATCTAGGTCGAGTAGATAACCTTTTCTTCTCAAACGCATAGAATCTATATTGCTCTGCACTAAGAGCCTCCATTCTGATTGGTTTTGAGCGTGAACTTCCCATTGAGAGGGCTCTATGTTGCATCTTTGCATAAGTAAAAAAATAATAAGACTAAAGAAAAACATTTAAACTAACAAGACACATCACAGAAACATAATAAACAGACCGTAACATAATAATGCATGTAACACAACAGACAAAAAAAAACAATAGATATAGGTTGCGGCCCAGGCTACGAGCAACGTATGTCTAGGTTGTTCGTAGCCTGGGCCGCCTGAGTGATCTTAAACGAAGAGGAAGGTTAAGCAACATAGGGCGCGTTCATGATGGGTGACCGTTCTATGACTAACGATAGATGGCAGTCGTTAAGCCAGAGGCCTTAGGGCGGCTTCAAAACTTGTGACAGTAAGACTAGCCACTAGTCTTACAAACCTCCACCAATACGGACTTGGCACCCGTGGTGGAGTATGGCCTATACCTTCCTCAGGGAAGAGACCCGTGCAGGGTGGGGACATAGTGGGTTGATGTTGACAGCTGATGTCTAGGTCTGTCTCTATGTCTCTTCTGAAAATCTTTGTAAACCAATAAACTAGCAAAAATTTGTCTTATCAGAGAGGAAAGCCATGTTAGGGCCCTGCCTCACCGGGACGCCATGGCCACGTCGCCAGCGACCGTATCCAAGCAGTTAATATTGAAATGTATGGTGCCTACCTCACTTGGCGACTGTTGGCGACGTCGCCATTCAATACAAACTGCCTGGATACGTGGCTGGCGACGCCGCCATGGCGTCCCAGTGAGGTAGGGCACTTAGGATCAATAAATATTGTGAACATTTATAAATCGGGATCTCATTAGAATGTTTAGAAAGGAACTAAATTAAGGAAGGTAATACTGTAATAGTCAGCTTTGAAGGCGGTGATTCGTCAACCTGAGCGTTTTAAGAATAAGGGAACGTGTAAATGAAACCCCTGCCGAATCGTATTTGCAAAATGGAAGCGCCCTGGGAGAGCTGGAAGCTATGCCAACAGTCGCGTCGCGAACATCGAAATTTACTTAAGTTAAATAACGAAACCCGGCCCTCTGTTTGCACGGCACGTCAAATACTGCGGAATATTGTGGCGGGGCTCCTAAGCAGGTCCAGAAGAACTGGGTCATTATTAATTACAGTTATCCGTTTACACGAAGAATTCATAACGCTCAGTGTAGGTTGTCTGGAAGAGATGGTTCTAGGCAGTAAGTCCGAAAATAGGCTATTTGACCTATTTCGGAAAACCGTCTCATATTTTTTGTTGGTGTTCATGGAGTCCTCAGAAAGTGGTCTTTTTAAATTCTTTCGCGTATTTCTTCTAAAAAAGGCAAACGATAACTCACTTTTGAAGTAAGCCGCCAAAACGCTATCTTGGGAAATATGGTATCGCACAGGCATTGTTACGTCACATCCCAGAAAATCAACCAATGAACGTAAGAAAGAATGAATGATAGACGCCATTTTTACTGCGTCATAATAGAATCGGCCAATTCAGGCCGATTTCGATACAATGGCCGCATCTACATAATTATCTTATCTTGTGTTTTTTACAAATCATAATTGATTTTGTGAAATAGCCTATTGTATAATGCCAATTGCCAATCTTATTTTGTAGTAGAATGGAATAGCTGGTTCTAGGCAACTTACAGTGCCTAGTGTGCCTACCCATTTGGAATATTAGAAACTCGAACCTTCTGGTCCCAGCAGCCGTGCGGCGGTAACTTTGCCTTTATTGCGAGCGTTTGCGAGCTCTATTTAGACTCGGCTTCAACTATGAATATTCAGCCGGAATGCGTTTAGCGCAGCGCTGCAGTTCGGAGGAAATTACTCATATGTGGAAAAGGAATTCAGGTTATAGAGCCCGCTTTTGTAAGCTGATGCTAGTGTTAGCAAATGCGCATCCGCTTCTATTTGGAATATTTAGTAAATTAGATCAGATCTACGTTTAGTAAAGGAGTTACAATTTGTATGTACTCTGATAATCTATCTTTTGATTTTGAAAATTCTTTATGGCACAAGAGAAAATCTGCACAAAGGCGAGCTTAATACTAAAAGTATTTTCTTCCAGCTAACCATGGGTGATGGTTAGTGGAAGGGGTAGTGAGTGCTAGAGAAGTCCAAGTAAAATAGAAAAGATAAATTCTTCTGTGTATGCCGTCATCTTTTTATGATTAATCTATCTAGCTAATCTGTGACCACGACTGCCTCGTTGGTCTAGCCGTTAAGGCTCTTAACTACCAAGACTGAGGTTGTGGGTTGGAGTCCCGCTGGGGGGCGCCGTACATTTGTACTAATGGCCTCAGTATGGGTGTAATTCCATGTTTATAATGTCCTTGCCTGGTTACCATAGCACAGGGTATCCTAGTTTGGGACCAGGTCAAGTGATTGTGTTGTGTGGAAGGAAGTCTGGTGAGATAGAATCTTTTATAACTCAAAATGGCTGCATTGATTTTTATGTTCTTTCCTTTGATAGGTTTGTCATTACCTCGAACAGCAGAATAGCGAAACATAAGAAACATTTATGAAAAAAATATTTAATTATTAATTTTGCCAGGCCAACTCAAAATGCTCTCGAGTTTCCGATACTTCAATCTCGCTTTGAAGGCGACGAAGGGTTAGCATAAAAAATAGACCAAGTACATTGAACTCCATGAGAACTGCCAAAAAAACGTAAACAAAAGACGGATAGCGACACTCGCTCAATTGTCTATGATCACGCTCCTACGGGCCGTTGTCTTTGGCTCGTAGTTGGCCGGATGCGCGCATGCGGGCGCCGGAGTACTGAAGCCTGATCAGACGTGACAGATTAATGGAGACCTGCAGTTTTGTATCCGTCGCTCTATTTCGCAGACCTCCAGATGCACTATAATTTGACCACCAGTCACTCGACAACTGGTGGACTGTAGCTTAATGATGTCAAATTGAAAATAAAGGTCACAAAAAGAGTGTAATACAATGACAGGACTCTGATGAGAACAATAAGATAATGGCGCTGGCTGTCAAATCGTTGTCCGGTTCGATGATTCGCGGACGTCGAGTACCCATATTATAAAATTCACTGATGTCTTCCGTTCTTAGGATTTTATAGGTACTAGAAGAGTATCGATAAAGCGACGAAGTCTGTTTGATAAATCAAAATCAATAAAAAATCGTTTATTATATGAGCCGTTTTCAGAAGAACTAAAAAAAAATATTACGGCTGTCAAAAGAATGGAATTTTGGACCTCAGCCCAATAGCCATGTGTGATACATCATAAAATAGGTCTCAGCGAGCTGAACAAAAGTTACTATGACGCCAACAGCCAAATGTTTGTCCTTTCGGAGTTATATTGTATTGAAAAAAAAAACAAAATTTTCAATAAAATATAACTCCGAAACGACAAACATTTGGCTGTTGGCATCATAGTAACTTTTGTTCAGCTCGCTGAGACCTATTTTATGATGTATCACACATGGCTATTGGGCTGAGGTCCAAAATTGCATTAATTTGACAGCCGTAATATTTTTTTTTTTAGTTACTCTGAAAACGGCTCATTATCACAAATTTGCAAATGTTTTAGGCATTATGGTAGGTACTAAATAGAAAGAAAAATATTAGTAGGTATTATGGTGTTCCCACACTAGGCTAGGCCTGTGTCAAGTGCAACTTATACAGTAAGTGTTTCATTTTCATGGTAAAACAACTACAATTTTTTATTTCATGAAAAGAGAACAATCACAATGTTTAAGTCACTTTGGGATAGATTTAATTAAAACTTGCAAATTTCACTAAAACCCTGAGTTGGTACTTCCTTTCCTGGCACCAGAATAATATTTATCCAAATACTGTCACGTAACACAATGACATGCATATTATACCTAGGTACCTACTAGCAGTGCCCGCGACCTCACGTGATTAACGGATTTAACCCATAGCCTATGTACACCATGAAGGTCCCTTCTAAATACTAATGAAATAATTTTCGAAATCGGTTCAGTAGGTACTTTCGAAGATTATACACAAACTTAAAAACATGTCCTCTTTATAATATTAGTGTAGATATTATGTAGTTTTATATTGTCAGACCACAAAATGTTTTCATCCATAGCGCAATTTTCTATTCATCACCAAATACTTTAATAAAATGTTACCCAGTATCCAAATCCTGGGGATCGCTTTTTTCCGTCGCCTCAACCTTTCGAACGAGCCTATAATTTTCCCATAATTCCACTCCACTTTTTTCTAATCTCCGTGAGATTTCAATACACTTCCGTCAAAGGCTGGCCGAAAATAAATTAAACTGCCTTATTTGATAAAAAAAAGTAAAATTGTTTGCGGTATCATTATCAGAGAGCACCAACCGGGATGAACCCATTCAGTGATACCAACCTGTCAAAATAATTTACTTAAAAAAAAATATTGATTTGCCGCGTATGAAATATGATGTACTAGAGTAACCGCGAATGCAGCCTGCGATATTACTCCAGTCCGTTTCGCGGTTAATTTGACGATTTCATCAAAAAAGTAGGGATATTCGTGCGCGATTATAAGATGTGATGAATGGGCTGGTTTTTGTCGTGTCTCTTTGTGTGGGTGGATTAGTTTTCAAAGCGGATAATGCACCTGACACGGAGTTTTGTGAGGCAGGTATGGCAGTATTTTGCGGTCCGCTTCAGTATTTTTTATTCGATTTCTTTCGACGCAATGTTTGCATAGGATGCCGAACAGATTTTAATAAAATAATCTTCGACAATTGAATGTAGGAACCATTGCAAAAATACCTTACAATTACGAAATACAGCCAATAATTCATGCTACCGCAACGCATGTGTGACTCATAGCTATTTGGGAGGTCAAACGTTCCATTCCAACGTACTAATTGACTTTGTCATTTGTCATCTACCTTTTATTGTCTTTTTTTATCTATCTATTTTTTATTTTTTATAATGATGTTTGACGAAGCTTTTTGACAATATATAATGTTTTTTTAAAAATTTATTACCATGTTTTTTATTAAGTACCTACTTACGTTCTCAATTTGTGGTAGCAATTTCACTAGTCAACGGTTAAAGAAAACGTCATGAGTACACCTGTGAGATGTTTACATACCTCACCCTTTAAAATCGCTAGTGAACAGTGAACACACGCGGCGATTAAACCCAGCTCTGTGAGAGAATCTCTGAGAATCCCCTTCCAGGGGTCATACACAGGCTGCTTATAATATACAGGGTAAGAACTACATTTATAACGAACTGTTTTACTTGAAATCCATGGGATCCGTAAAACTTGCTAGTCCTTAATTTCAGTTCATCATCATCATCAGCTGTACATTGAATCATCACATCTTATGCTTAATGCACATATTTAGGCCGCTAATTCACTAGGACGCCATGGCGACGTCGCCAGCCACGTATCCGGGCAGTTTGTATTGAATGGCGACGTTGTCAGACCGTCTTCGCCAAGTGAGTTAGGCACCATACATTTCAATATTAACTGCTTGGATACGGTCTCTGGCGACGTCGCCATGGCGTCCTAATGAGTTAGCGGCCCTAGTCTAGGCTTAGTAGGGTTAATGTACACACGCTGTACAATCTAGATTTTAAGTTAGAGTCATTAAAACTCCATCGGAACACTGTCTCTAAATTCTGGACACCCTACATTTTACATCCACATCAGCCATTTGAAACCCAGGACATAGGTCGCTCTGATGGTTTCCCAAGTTTCCCGGTCTTGTGTCGCCCGTACCCGAGACTTTCGGTTAATTTTCTTGTACTTCCACACATCATAGTCACTTGTGCTGGTTTGAAACTAGAATGACCTTAATAGGCAAGGACATCACAAACATTGGAATACACCCAGACGAGATGTCATTTGTAAGTAAAGTAAAGTAAAAAGTAAAAAAGTCTTTATTTGACCAAAATCTTACCTACACTCTTAAAACATATAAAATAAAATGTAGTGAGATTTAAGATTTAAACGATTTAATGATACACATATTACACATATTAATGCGATTTCCAACTCCTAAACTAGGATTTACCTGTATCTTAGGAGTTGGATCTCTTTCGACAAACGGCATAAATAACTAGTTATTTAAGCCGATTACAAACTAGTTATCTAGACTTAAAATGAGAAAGGTAGATTCAACAAGACAATAGGGTAGTTTCCAGGGTCAAAATAATTTAATTCTATTTAGTCCGTATTTTAGATTATAAAAAATATTGGATACGTATTTTTTCTTTTTTCGATTAATCAAAAAATAACAAAGATATAGTGTGGTGTCGGCACGTTGATGAGCCGCGCCAGTAATAAACCAGTCTCTAAGCGTGACGGCTGTTTCATTTAATACATATCACTGGCGACGAGCCTACCGACGATACGCGCGTGCATTAAAATTAAAACGTCTATTATGGCGAATTACATCGGGAGTTTGTCACTTTTCGACCATAATGTGCAAGAGTGGCCAATATTCAAAGGCAGACTTCAACAATTTATAAAACTAAACAAGATTGAAGCGGACGCCAGCAATGCGTTATTGATAACGCATTTTTCCGATGATACCTACCGTCTTACGCGGGACTTGCTTCACCCGAAAAAGATAGATGACGCGAAGTTCGACGAGCTGGTTGCAGCACTGGACAAACATTTCACACCTAAACGATGCTTATTGGCGGATAGGCAGAAGTTTTACGAGGCAAGGAGATCAGTGGGCGAAACTGTCGACGAGTGGGCGGTGCGGGTGAGAGGACTCGCTGTCCATTGCGTGTTTGAAGGGTCTTTAGACGAGCAGTTGCGGGATCGTTTTGTGCTGGGGCTCAGCCCTGGCCCGGAGCGGGACCGCCTTTTCGAACAGGACGCGGCCAATCTGACTTTTGCCAAGGCACTGGAGGTAGCTAGGCAGGCGGCGAGTGCACGGCAAGCACGAGAAGGTGCGGGGGCGACGCCGCTTGTGAAGGTGAAGGAGGAGGCCGTGTTTCGAGTGGGAAGCGCGCGCGCAGGGGCGGCCGCCGCTGCCGGGGGCGCGCGCCCGCCCGCCCAAAGTGAGGTGGCGCGATGCTCTGTTTGCGGGTTGCGGTATCACGACTCCGAAAAGTGCCGATACAAATCTTATCGTTGCCAGGTTTGTGGAGTGAAAGGACATCTTAAAAAGGTGTGCAGCGCAAAAAAAACAACTAATGCACGTTTGCATAATATGTGTCCAGAAATGCAGGTTTCGAATAGAAACGAATGTGAAGAATGTCACGAGTGCGACTTATTTAATTTGAGGTACGTAGATTATTCACCTATTGTAATGAAGGTTACTATTATGGGTATTAAGCTCGACATGGAGTTAGATTCCGGATCAGGAACCACGGTCATTTCAGAAAAAATTTACAAAACTTATTTTAGCTACTTAAAATTATGCGAGACTGATTTAAGAATGTGTTTATATAATGGCCATAAAATATCGCCCTTGGGTTATTTTACATCTAAAATTACTTATCGTGAGCAATCACACGATTTAAACATTTATGTTTTGTCTAATGGAGGGCCGCCGTTGTTAGGGCGAGATTTTATGGCGAAATTCGGATTATTTTTCTCGTCAAATAATAATAACTTATTGTGTAAGAGCGATGATTGCCCAGGTGAGGTGCTTCAGTTATTGACAGAGTATTCCGGCCTATTCAGCGATGAATTAGGAAAATTCAATAAATTTGAAGTAGAATTTAAACTCAAAGAAAATGCGACGCCGAAATTTTTTAAGTCGCGGTCGATTCCGTTCGCATTAAAAGATAGGGTAGAGGAAGAAATCAAGCGACTGGTTGATTTAGGTGTGTTAGTGCCTGTTAAGTTTTCCAAATATGCGACACCAATTGTACCGGTGCTCAAGGAAGACGGGAAAGTAAAGATAGCGGGCGATTTTTCCCTCACATTAAACAGAGACTTAGAAATTGAAAAATATCCAATGCCGCGCATTGAGGAAGTATTTTCTAATCTGGGCGGGGGGGAGAAATATAGTAAAATTGATCTGAGTAACGCCTACAACCAATTCGTGCTCTCAGAGAGTAGTCAGGAACTGACAACAATTACTACACCAAAAGGTCTTTACAAGTACACCCGGCTTGTGTACGGACTGGCAAACGCACCAGCGATTTTTCAGCGATCTATGGAGACGCTTTTGTCCGGTATAGAGGGCGTCAGTTGTTGGCTGGACGACGTTTGCGTCACAGGACCGACAAGGGAGACGCACGTGGCTAGACTAAAAGAAGTATTATCTAGGTTGAGGGACGCTGGATTAAAGCTTCATAAGGAAAAGTGCAAGTTTTTCCAAGACTCAGTAACCTATTTAGGTTATGTAATTAGTAAAGAAGGGTTGAAAACTTGTCAAAAAAAAGTAGAAGCTATAATCCACGCACCTCGTCCTGATAGCGTATTGAGTTTGAAAAGATTTCTTGGAGTGATAAATTATTATAGAAATTTTTTACCTAATGCTTCCGGGAAGCTACATCCGCTACACGAACTTTTACGAGTGGGAGCTGTGTGGGAATGGGCTGAAAGTCACGAACGTGCGTTCACAGAGATAAAGAAGGAATTATCTTCTGGCCGCGTGCTGGCCCATTTCAATCCTGAGGCACAGCTGGTCTTATCAGTGGATGCCAGTCCGAATGGATTGGGTGCCGTTCTTGCACAGATAGGAACCGATGGTCGAGAGCGACCACTAGCGTTTGCGTCTAGGTCACTGAACACAAGCGAAAAAAACTATAGTCAAATCCAGAAGGAAGCGACAGCTATAGTTTACGGTGTCAAGCATTTTCACCAATATCTTTTTGGACGTCAAATTCCATTCATTTTGAAAACGGACCATCGGCCGTTACTTTCAATATTTGGCAAGAAAGCGGGTATTTCGATTATGGCAGCGTCTCGGCTACAACGTTATGCAATAATATTATCCGCTTACAACTACAGCGTGCAGTATATAAGTAGCAATCATAACGTTGTAGCTGATTATTTTTCTCGCTCGCCGATCGAAACTGAATGTTCGGAAACCGACGAATATGATACGTCACACTTAAAGTATCTTGACTCAAATGTTGCACCGATAAACTTTAAAGACATAGTCAAGGCTACTTCGGAAGATTGTACTTTAAGTACTGTTATTAAGTACATGAATCTAGGGTGGCCACGCAAAATTAATTGTAAAAATGTCGAACCGTATTTCCAATGCAAAACAGAGTTGGAATTAGATAACGGTTGCTTATTCCGGGGCCATAGGGTCGTAATTCCAACAGTTTATCGAGAAACAATGTTGAAGGAATTGCACGCGGGTCACCTAGGCATAGTTAAAAGCAAAGGTGTTGCCCGAAGCCGGTTTTGGTGGCCGGGTATTGACAAAGACATAGAACAATGGGTGGGGTCGTGTGCGAATTGCGCGAGTGTGCGTAGCGCCCCGCCGCGTGCGGCGCCGGCGCCCTGGCCAGCCGAAACTGAGCCCTGGAGCCGGCTACATATAGACTATTTTACTATTGCGAACAAAACTTTTCTAGTAGTTATAGACGCCTATAGTAAATGGCCGGAGTGTCTGTTAATGGACGGGGGCACTTCTACTAGGGCACTCATAAGAAAATTAAAGGAACTATTTTCTAGGTACGGAATACCTAAAGTCATTGTTTCAGATAACGATGTAAAAATACATTCACAAGAATTTGTAATGTTTTGTTCTACAAATGGAATTCGCTATGTAACGTCACCAATTTATCATCCGTCCAGCAACGGGCAGGCCGAAAACAGTGTAAAAACCTGTAAGAATATGATAAAGCGCTTACTTGAAACAACAAATTCTTTTGATGCTGTTAAAGAACAATTACATGGTTTTTTATTCGAGTACCGAAATAGCCCTCACTGTTCCACAGGCGAATCGCCTGCTAAAATGTTTTTTGGGCGCAATCTCAGGTGTAGGTTAGATCTTATATTAGAAAAAAAATGTGAATTAATAAAAACTGACGCTCCAAAGTGTAACAGACATTTTAATCAAGGTGACAATGTATGGTTACGCTGGTATGTACATAGGAAGGAAGTGTGGACTGTGGGTAAAATTACAAAATCTATTGGTAACCGAATGTACGAAGTTTACGCAACAGATTATGATATCACTTGTAAACGTCACATAGATCAGCTGATGCGCTACTACGATGTAAACGTTGCTGGACAGACTGTTGATGACACAGACATTTCAGTGGACGTTCCACCAGTGGAACAATTCCCACCACCAGCCGCGCACTCTTCTCCTCATAAGGATACTCCAGCCGAGGGTTGTGTGAGGCACAATATGGAGGAGGACGAGTGGGTGGAAGCTCAAGAGGAGCCAGGCAGCGAGCCAGGGAGAGAAATAGATTTAGAGCCAACTGGCTCGCAGAGTACTGATCAACAGCCAGGCTCCAGTGGTGAAAATGGCCAGCCGCTGCCGGGCCCGCGTAGACCGCTGCGCTCGTGTAGACTTAAGAAGGTTAGTTATAAGGATTAGTTTTAGGATAGCAAGAATAAGCTTGTTTTTATATTATTCTTTATTATTGTTTGTCAGGACTTTGGATTAACGTGGGAGGAGTGTGGTGTCGGCACGTTGATGAGCCGCGCCAGTAATAAACCAGTCTCTAAGCGTGACGGCTGTTTCATTTAATACATATCATATAGCCCATTGAAGTTACGTGTGACGTCACTCAGTGCTACAAAATGCAGCACGGCGTGACGTCACACGTAACTTTAATGGGCTATATCTTTGTCATTTTTGGTCTAATTTACAAAAAAAAAAATACGTGTCCCTTATTTTTGAATAATCTAAAAGACGGACTAATTAAATTTTTTTGGGAAACTAGCCTATTAGAATTCATGAGTTAACACTTCTAAACGGGTTAACATTGAGATAGATAGATAGAATATTCTTTATTGTACTCATAAATAACCTTTACAAATTATGTAGTTAAGTAGTTATGTAAAGTAAGGATTCTTCATACAAAACTCCAATCACTTGGCGTTTTGTATGAAGAAACCGAAATAGGTACCCATGACTTAACATAAAGTGGTGCATACAAAAATTATTTGAAGCAACATTAACAGGAAACTGCTTGACTCCACCTAACCCTACGACTATGTCTTGGGATCAGTAAATACATTTTAACATTAGGAGGGTCCAAAAAAAAAAAATTACAATTAAAACAAATTGAAACAAATAATTATATTGAAAGCTCAAGAAATTGAGATATTGTGTGGTACGGAGTATTTTTACATTGTGTTCAACATAACCATAGCGGCGTAGATCAACTAATTATAGAGAGTAAGTTCTCTGTATCAGAGTATGACAAAGATAGGAGCCATGCTTTTGATTTTTGTTTGACCTCATAAGTTCGAAGAGGGTGAATGAGTAATTTTTTGTTGACTATATTGTATATCCGAGGGCTAAGGAAAAAGTAGTGTTTGGCGGATGAGCTAGTATGACGTGGGAAGGTCTGACAAACACGATATTTTTTTCGTTTGTCTGCTTTTTGGAGTTCAAATGATGCTGAGGTGTGCTTACGTACGATGCAATTTAGCACAAAGAGCTGTCTCACAGTGAGTACCTGCGTATCTGTATACAAAAGAGAAGTTGAATATCTAAAGGGTTTTCTGGTCATCACTTTGAGGACAGCCCTCTGTGCTCTTTCTAAGGGAAGCAGTAGGGTCTTTGATGCCCCACCCCAAGCAGTAATGCAATAACTTAAAATAGACTGGGCTAACGCATAGTAAATAGTAATAATGGTTTCAAAATTAACAGAATTTCTGAGTCTTTTAAATACAAATATAAGTTTGCGACACCGTCCTGTCAGATTTTTTATCTGTTTTCTCCTTGTCAGAACTTTCTAAGAGAGTTCTGAATCAAGAGTTACTCCGAGATATTTTATATTATCAGTTACTTCTAAACTTAGGCAATCAGAAGCAGTTTGGAACTGGCCACACGAGTGTGCTCTTATGTTAAGATCCAAGGATCTTAAAGAGCAAGCACGAAAACAGAAAGGTAAGCATTTGGTCTTTTCAACATTGACAGTTAGCAGGTTTTGTGAAAGCCAATCCATCACAATTGCAAGTGCTGATTCGGCATTTCGGCAAGTTTCAGTCCAGTTTGAACCCTGTATCAAGAGAATCGTCTGCATACGTTATGATTTTGCAGTCGGGTATGAGTAAATTACAAAGTTGATTTAAATATACTGTGAAAAGGTTTGGTCCTAGTATAGACCTCTGGGGAACGCCGTACGCTAAGGAGCACTCGTCACTGAGTAATTCATCAACTTTAACTACTTGTGTCCTGTTCAAGAGATAGTCACGAACGATATCCAACGCTACTCCTCTTATTCCTATAGCCTCCAGTTTGTTTAGAAGGAGAGGGACAGAGACAGTGTCAAACGACTTAGAAAGGTCAAGGAAAACGCCCAAATACTTTATTTTGCAGTCCAAAGCCTTTGAAATATTTGTAGTTAGTTCAATTACTGCATCTTCAGTGGATCTGCCCCTTCTAAAGCCATACTGGTTTCCTGATATTATACAGTTATTTTCAAGGTAACAAGTTAGTCTGTTATTAAGTGCTTTTTCCAAAATCTTAGATAACATGCTCAGGACAGATATTGGCCTATAGTTATTCACACTGTCTCTGTCCCCACTTTTGTAGATAGGACGGACAACTGCTTTTTTAAAAGTAGTAGGAAATATTCCCGAGCTAAAGGAAAGGTTACATATATGTGCGATAATTGGAACTATTTTGTGGCGAACTGATTTGAGCACCAAAGCGGATATACCATCATGTCCGACAGAACAATCAGACCGAAGTCCTTTAATTATACTATCAATCTCAGAATGGTCCACCTCTGTCAGTGCAAACGAGTTCATTTGAGAAGGCTGAGAGAACTGGTGAGCCTGCTTTGATGGGTTTATTTTAGTGGCCAGATTTTTACCAATATTTGCGAAAAAATTGTTTACTACATTTAGTGAAGTATGTGGTTCAGGACTCAGATTAAATAGTTCAAGGGGGGGTGAAGACCTAGAACTAATATGACTAATGTTTTTTATTATTTCCCAAGTAGCTTTAGGATTCCGTTTAACTTTTTCTAGTTCAGCCTGTTCATAGATCTGTTTGACACGTCTAAAGAGATTTGTGCAAAAGTTGCGGTATTTAGTATAAGTAGTTTTAAGGACAATATTCTCGGGATCCCTTTTATGGTTGCGGTGTAAACGATAACGTTTTCTCGAATATCTTAAAAGACCAGGAGTAATCCACGGTTTGATTATAGCTTTCCTACGCGGTACCTTCAATATAGAAGAATGGACCCTTATAGACTTAGATAGACTGGTCACTAACAGATAGCAGCCTCGTTGGCGTCTTATGTTGTCAAGATATTTGAAAAATCAGTGTTGTTTATTTCGTGAGTTAAGGCAGTGTAATCGACTTTAGAACGAGTTCTAAGTGGTTTAGGCCTCTGCGTCTTAGTGCTTAAAGCGAGTAGAACTGGACTATGGTCAGTGACACAGTTATCCAGTATTAAAGTTATAGATTGATGGACAGATTTAAGTATCACGTGGTCCAGGCAGGCCGTTTGTCGGGTAGGGAGATTGTGTGTAGGTAACAGGTCATGCGAGGCAATTAAGTTTAAATATTCATCCTGCTGGCTAGTCGAGGAATCAGGACTAATGTTTATGTTTAAATCTCCTATTAAAACAATATTAGTGTAGCTAGAAATAGACGCTAAGGTATTATTTAAACTAGTAAGAAAATTATTAATAACTTGATTGGAAGGTGATCTGTAAATAGCAACAATAGCGAGGTCCGAGTCGATTGTGCATAACATACAGTTTCCATCCGAAAACGCGGGGTATTCTATTTTATGTGGTATATTATTAAGTACATAAATTATTAAGCCATCATTTTGATTTGAGTTTGAGAGGGAGGCGTAAGAAACATAATCGTCTATCTGGGGTATATTATTTACCTTCGAGAGCCAGCATTCCGATAAAACAATCACTTCTGGTTTGAATTGCAACCTAAACAAAAGAACTAAAAAACTATCAAAGTTCTTATTTATACTGCGTATATTCATGTGCAGAATCCTAGTCCTTGCATTCGAACAACCTATGATATTTTTACAATCGTCAGGGGAACACGACAGCGATAATACTTTTCCTATTGAATCAATTTCATTTAGAGTATTCTTTAGATTAGCCACCGTAAGATATTTATGTTCTTGGAGGGTAACTCACCTATGAGATCTGTAATAAAAATTAGGCTGGTGGCACACAAAGCAAAAAGAGAACTTACATAGTAGCCGCTGTGTATGATAAGCACTGAGAAATAAGCCGGAAACACAACATAATAACAATAAGTCAGATGTTTACATGCGGAGTTGGTATAAAAATGCACTAGTCACTTAGTTTGGTCTCTCTTTAAAGGTTCAAGGTCAGCTTCGTCATCAATGCGAAACTGGGGTGTTCCATCCTTTTCTCGTAGATATATCTTTCTATAAGATGACCAGCAGTATTTATATCCAAAGTTCCTTGCGAAGTCACTAGCGAGGTAACGCAGGCGTCTCGCTTTTTTAGTGAGCGTTTCTGAGATGTAGATAGGTTGGCAAGGGCCTCGCAACTTCAGATGAGAGGAGTTAAGTTTTCCACCCTTATCGCCTTTATTCAGCCGTCTCACGGCTTTAATCACCTTTTCCTTCAGAAGAATAGTAGAAAGCTCCACTATGATTGTCTTGGCTGCAGTTTTGGAGTTGATACGATAGGCGTCACGTATGTCAAGATTATTTAACGGAACGTTGAGTGCGATTGCAGCCAATTTGACGAGCTCACAAACATCCTCTTTGGTCTCATTTTGTTTTATTGGGACATTGCGGATTTCAATCTTAGCCGCGCATGACGCTCGCTCGATATTTTCTATTTTGTCTTCTAAGACTTTTGCAGTGTTGCAGATTTTGCTTGCGTTCTTCGACCAAAAAGCTCATTTTTCGCTTCATATCATCGTATTTTGTCGATATGAAATCCATCGAAGTCTTTAAATCGAGAATGGACGTTTGTAGGAGGTTGAGTTAGTGTCTTGTTGGGTTCCGAAAGTAGTAAACATGGCTCTAATTTCGTTCATGAAGTCTTGCGTATCATTATCGCGTCTTCGCTTCAGTAGGCGTTGAGGTACGTTCTTCTGGCTTAATTCAGTGTTGAGGTCGGGTAAGCTACCTCCAATATCCTCAGGACCCGTAGTTGCGGAAGACTTTGGGGGAGTCCTTTTCATAGACATCATTAGTGAAGTAACTCGTAAGTACTTTGAAATCACACCATCTAACACGAATTTCTCGGCGCGGTGTGCCACTTGCTTTATCGGAACCTTCCAGTTGCTTCTTGTTAGGGCGCGAGTGGGATAGACACGGAACTGCACAGTTGAGTGAGGGAGCCCGCGAGAGTCTGCATACGTCGCGGCAGTGGCGAGATAAAAATTCACTGTACTTGCTATCTAGTTTAATGATGCTTAATTATCATAGATATCTGTCAGATGTCTGTGTTAATTATAGTGCAATAAAAACTATTTTTGCTAAAATCAAATAGCCAAGAATATTAACAATTTTTGCGACACGTCTAGCTCACGCAGTAGTTCGGACGAAAGAGATTTGTACAAGTAGGCTTCCAGTGAGAATCGAACCTCCTCTCAAAACGAACGCGTGTTACCTCCAACAAGGTCCCCGGAATCACATAGATACTTCAATTTTTAAGTTAATAACGAGTTGTGCTTACAAAAGTTTCAGTTCAAAAACGAGGTACCTAGTCAAATATTATTTAATTACTCGCATTTTTATTACTATCGCGCCCCAAGGGAGTTATAACGTATCTAACTAGCTAAGCGTTTTAAAGCGGGGATATTGAATAAATATTAATTTTGTGGATTGGCACGTAAATATTTGGCTGGGGCTTAATCACTCACGGTCCACGGGCAGGGGCGAAGTCGATACAAACTTGCTCACTGTGGGCGGAGCACCGAATGTGCCTACCAAAACCAGCTATATGTTTGTGGTTATGAAGCACTTACTTGGAATCTTTATTTTATGCCTTTTCTCCGTTATACTAACCCCCGGTTTCTCAAACGCTAGCGGTCTGATAGTCTAGCAGCTGTCAGTTGTTTTTTTTGTAGGTACAGTCGACTCTCGATAATTCGAAACTCGAGGGACTCTTAAAATATTACGAATTATCGAGTGTTTGAAATATCAAATGGTTCGAAATTTAAATTTTTGAGAGAAAATAAACCAAACGTCGTATTATTACCTAATGCTTATTAACTTTACTGCTATTCTTACTAAACTTAACTAAACAAACCAATTCGTGCGGAAGTGTGTGCCAAACTAATCTTAAAATAAAAGATCGTGTACGATGATATGCATGTACAACTAGTTTGAACTTGTTCTGCAACTTTGAATTATCGAATGTTTGACGTTCGATGAGTTCAAATTAACGCGTCGTTTTGTTACGTAGCTATGATTTTTTCGTTCGAATTTCCAAGTGTATAAAAATGTATTGATTTAGTTTGAAATATAAAGAGATTTCCTAGGGAACTCAAGATAACTTTGAATTATAGAGAGGTTAGAATTATCGCAGGTTTGAAGTAACGAGAGTCGACTGTATGCACTTTTGACAAGTGACAGCTGTTAACAGTGGATTGACGGACTGTTGGCGTTCGAGAAACCGGTGGTTACTATATTACACAGTAATTGATGTCTGTTCACCTTCAAAATGTAAAATGTTTTTCGGAAGAGCACTGACATACTTAGTTTTATTATTAAATGTAATTTTACTAACAACCTATGGATTCTTTTTATCTGAAATAAAGTGATACGATACGATACGATACTGCTTATCCTAAACCACACGTTCTTACCTTTTTTAGAGAGCAGGGTACCCCTTAGTCATAAGGTCAATGTATAATTATTGTTTTCATGAATAAAATATCTTTAAATACCTATTTAAAAATAAAAATAAATAAACTCACGCCCGTTATCCCCGAAGGGGTAGGCAGAGGCACCAGTCTCTAGAACTGGGCCCACGTTTTGCCGAGTTTATTGGGTCCCAAACGTGAAAAGTGGCAAGCCTGTCGCCGTTATCCGGGCACAATTTATCAGCGAATGGTGTTGCTGTACAAACAAATGTACGTAACTAAAAGTCATTGGTACATGCGTGGTTCGAACCCAGACCCTCATGATCGAGAAGCAAGGGTCAACCCCACTACGCCACCACCAAACCTATTTAAACAATACTAATTCGAGTGATGCCCTAAGGATTAATGTTTTATTTAGAACTATTTAGGTAGTTAGACACAATTCTATTATTATTGGGTATCCGAGAGTTCTAAAGTTGCGTTCATAAAAGACATCGTTTAAACCTAACTTAGGTATTGTCGAGTTGTACCTATCTAAGCCCAATTATAACGATGACATTTGGGATTGGCACAGTAAGCCAGCTGGAAAAACAAATCGTTCGAATTTCAAAATAGGTAAATCTATTTGTCGACTGCATTCATTCACGTCACGAAGCGACGTCTATACATTTGGTTTTTTCATGGCAGTCACACTTATTTTTTTAGAGTTACTAAATAAATGAACCTCTTTGATCGCCTGTCGTGGCGCGGTCGTGTGTTGACACAACGGACGCGCAGATGACGGGATAAATAAAAAAATATTTCAATGTACCTAATGTGCCACAACCACGCATTTGTATGCGCAATTCTATGATGGTAACTATATAAAAATGTTGAACACCTGTACCCGTAATTATAAATAAGTACGATTACTAAATTAAACTTACATAATATATTTATTGCAGACAAGTAAAAAAAAAAAGGTAAATTTGCCGAATCACGGCTCCACCTCGAAAATGCTCCAAATTTTTTTCTATTGTTTTTCACCACTAATACAGAGTATCCCGAGTAATATTGAGGAGGCGCATGGCTTTGGACCCGTAAAAAAAAAACAAGCGGCAACAATAGGCAAGGTAAGAACGCATCAAAGTCGAGTCTGTTTTCGATCTTACATAGAGAACCTAACGCTCCGACGCGCTCCGTTTCGCTACGCGCGTCGTCGCACCTATATTTCTGTTGTCACGTAATGGTGTTTTTATTAATTTCTATGGGGTTCCATAGCATGCGCCACCATATTATTGCATGGTACACCATTACCGAGTCATAAAAATCAGTAAAAAAAAATTTGGAGATTTGGAAACTTTCGAGGTGGAGCCGTGATTCGGGCCGCCGCAGTATTTCTGAGGATTTTTCCTACGAGCCCATTTTTATTGAATAAACAGAAAGATAGTTCTTCCAAATAGTGACTTCCAAATAGTGCCAGTATGGCAACCAAGCACGCGGTTGAAGAGTCAGACTTGCTTGTGGCATCAGATCGCACCCGTTGTTTGAACCTGTGCGCTAAAATCGCTGTTACTTTGTTACTTCGTCATTTCATATCCGATTTTGATATTTTTTCACGGAATATAATATTTTTGTATTATAAAACGTGAATGATCCTCATTAAACTGTCTGATCCGATATTGTTTTCATGCCCGTCAAAATGTTACTACATGTCACGGGCGCTTTGTGAACAAACCACAGCTCGAAAACCGTAGACTCATCATCGAACAAAAATCACTGCACCAAATGAAGTGCTAAACAAATACGAGATCGATATTTATTTTATAATAATTGTGGCTGCGTTCTTGCAAGTCACGGTTCTGGGAATGGAACACCTACGCGCTGTTGACAGCGGTATTGGCGATAAAATTGACTTGTATTGTCATTCTGACAGACCGTACGGGTGGCTACGCATTCCCGCTTGAACGAACAATTTTATAATTCCGTAGCTCCCAACTTTTCAAGTGGGCTAACAGCTTTATTTGTTTTACAAAAACTACCAAACGAAAAAACACCTCTTCCAGTGCGCGGACGGTTAAAAACCACAGCCAGTAGCCAATTGATTGAGTCGTTGAAAGAAAACATCACGCGCCGAGAAGTGGGTGTTAAATTTTAACACGCCACCATAAAGGCCCTTCGACACAGCCGAAATGTCGCATCACTCGACGACGAGAGACAACAGTCGTTTAAAGTAAAACAAATATGTGTACAGGGCTTAAGAGTGCGTGCTTGCGCGGGACTCGCGTGCATTATGCACTGCCGGATTGAAAAGAAAGTACTCTCACGAAGTGGAGTGTCCGAGAGCAATAAGCGACGCGCCGAGCGCCGTTCATTAACTCTCACCTCCTCCATGCATAACTTAGTAGGAGACGTCGACTTCTGAACGCATCCTTACAAAGTCCGCGTCAGTGCAGCCAACTTTACGTACAGCTGATGGTAGGTACCTACTCGTAGTTCGAAACTACCCCCATAGACACGCATGTTTAGATAGATAGATAGATAGATAGATAAACATTAATTGCAACAACAGACAACACACATTAATGAAAGCTTAAAATAAAAACAGAATATGGACACTAAAAATGTAAATATCTATACTTTACAAAATTTGTCGCGGTGTCTCTGTCACTCACTGCAAACGGCCGCTGACTCAGCATAGTGCTGAGGGCGTGAACCCTCAGCGTTGATTTTCAGTCAGTGCCGATAGCCCTAAGTGCTCCGGAGCGCAGTGTTACCTGCTGCTAACTAGTAAAGTAAAAAGTAATAAAGGTTTTACATATTTAACAGAAAACTGCGGATCGCACCTAGGCGGACCTGTATCGCGGGATCCAAAACATAAGTGTTAACAATCGGTGTATCTTTTTATAAGAAAATAACATAAAATAACTTAAGCTTAAAAATAAAAAAAACATTGCATACGTTTATGCACACTCATCCTTAAAAGAATTGAAAATAGAGAAACAGACGTGAGTGTAGAGTCGAAACAAAAGCTTTATGCAAGTGGCTTATGGACCTTTTTAAAAAAGCTCTTCAATAGGTAATATTAAAACATACATATTATTGTTGACGGCGATAAGAACAACAGTGTTATGAAAACACCGTGGGCGTTACAAGTATGCAATGCTCATGAGAAATGCAGAACGACATATCTGAAATGAAATGCTAAACAAGACTTTACTAGGGATTTTGTATCAAGAGTGGAAATCTTTCCTTCAGTCTCAACTCGAACAATACACAGCAATTTCGTTACACAAACACCGAGTAGCTCTCAACAGACGCTAGACAGAAGCTTCGTCCATGTTTTTCTGCTTTTGTTCAATGGCATGACTGGATTGAGAGACCGCTATGACAACACCCACAGGGTGACCTGAGATATAATTTCAGTAGCCAAACATTGGAAAGGACTATGCAAATCGACGTTCAAAGTTTGTTAACTTTGTTTCTCCTAATTAGTTATATTTTCTTTGAAGACCAACTATTTTTCGTTCGTTTGCCAGAAGCCCGAACGACAGATAGGTTGGTATTTTTAAGATTACATTAAATTATGGGTCTTTAGATTAGATTCATCATCTTACCTTATTAACTTTATGTGTATCCGGCCTAATTTGCCGGTATTAGACTCACGCTGACACTCGGCGCTGACAGGCCAATATGTACTAGCTACGTCCTAAGGAGCATTTTAGATAAACGCCGACCGCTCAGCGCTGACCAGCCATATATTTTGTCTATCAACGCTGACGGTCAGCGCGTGGTCAGCGTTACTCTAAAACCAGCCTTATTACTGAGTGTTGCTAACGAAAGTTTTAGGTATAAATACCTAATCGCGATTAGACCCGTTCAATATATGTATTATGACCACAGATACATCAGTAAATAAGCCGTGTAAGAATGATGTCAATGATGTTAGAAACGAGGGTCTCTGCCTAAATGACTACAAAATAGATGAAACAAACAGGAGGCACTGCGTACTGCTTCCGGCTCGCATCTCGTGCTCTCGATGTACATACTTATAAATAATAAAGAAAGAGCTAAGTATATTTCCCGCGCTCAGACAAAGGCGCGCAAACATCATGGGATGTGTTTGCTCACTCGTCATTAGGAGTGGAGTGCTCGCGCGCGTCGGCGCTAATTCCAGACGAATGTGGACTGCGAGGGTGGTGCGATTGTAGGGATGCTTTGGAAACACCCTCTGGGTTTTTAAGGGCGAGAAGAACCGGTCAGATGGTTCATCGATGGACTGCGAAAGGTCAAGAAGAAAATGTAGAGACACAAATGAACTCTGTCTTTTAATACGTGTGAACTTAGGGACACAGGCTTTGTGAATTGTGTGCATCAAAAACAAAGCTCCATTGCGATCGCGCGCTGCCGTGTACGTAAATCTGAGCGGTGCACCAAAACTTGTACATACAGGCATAAGCTCACGCCTATACCCCAGAGGGGCAGGCAGAGACCAGGGACTGCCACTTGCCACGATCCTGACAGGATCGGGTACTTTTTATCTTGCCCTTTGCTTATACTTACATACCCTATTTGGTCGAAGCATGTCCGCCTGGGGCGTCCCTTACCGGCCCTTCCACTCATATTCGCTCGATATATTTATTTCATCATTCTTTATTCCTTCATCCTCTCCACATGTCCAAACCAACTCAGCATACCTTTCTCATTTCTATTCACTACGTCCTCTTTCAGTCCACAACGTTCTCCAATCAAACTATTTCCCCAAGTAACAAAATGTGGTCTTGTAGTGGTTCCGGAGCCAGGTCTATAACAGGCTAGTAAACGATTATAACTACGGAAAAGGGCCCATTTTATAGGCGTACTTTTGCTAATAAAACACTCATAGTAGACTTGGCGAGAACCACTTAGACCAATGTACACTTATAGTTGGACTACGTAGAACTATCTGCTCCCGCGAAGCCAACCATGAGCATCTAATAGAACCCAACACCACGACTTAAGCCCATAATACACTTATAGTTAGACTCCGGAGAACCATTTGCTCCCGCGAAGCTCACTATGAGCATTTAATAGTAGCAGGTAGGCCTGTAACGTACTCCGCGCTTCTATTACTAGCTACGTCAAACATTTGTGAATTATGTTGCGTTGTGTCGTGCAGTTGTGGAGAAAAAATAAACAAAACTTAAGTTCATCTATTTTATATGAAATGTATTAATGTATTTCGCATGTATTTTGCACGTAATATTATACGTGTATACATTTTTGGATGGCAAACGCGTAGGTATTTTCGGTGAAGTATATTGTGTTTTAAATCTCAATTTTCGTTCGCCTTCTGAACACGGCGTATTTACTAAGTTGTGTTTAAAAATAATATTAGACGTAACAGCATTGTCGCGCCATATTGTGGCGAATTAGG
This sequence comes from Yponomeuta plumbellus, assembly GCA_947310845.1. Classification (NCBI taxonomy): domain Eukaryota; kingdom Metazoa; phylum Arthropoda; class Insecta; order Lepidoptera; family Yponomeutidae; genus Yponomeuta; species Yponomeuta plumbellus. Next base: position 1,185,922 of record OX371211.1, on the reverse strand, counting down.
GTTCTTGGGAGAAGCCATGCTTCAACAGTGGACCGTCATAGGATGTTATGATGATGATGATACATGTCTTATGCTTAATTTTAATAGCTAAGAGTTTATTGTTGAGTCAATATTGTTGTGAAACTAACAACATTGACAACATTAACGTTCATAAAGTAAATGTTCTATTTGGATTATGAATAAAAATATTTGAATTGAATTGAATTATTTTTTTATGTTTTAGTTGTGACTGCTCAAACTATCATGGTCATATTTCTGGGCAAAGACCGTTTTTTGACCAAAACCGCAGCTAAAGCAATCAAAGGACGTCGGCTCCAAAAGTTAGAGCAGTAACGAAAAAAGCGACAGCAAAAACTCTTCGTTCGTACGAGACACCTGAAAGAATTTAACTTGTTTTTAATTAGCTGAATTAGTTAATTAGCTGACTTTACTATATATTTTTATACTTATTAGTGAAATAAAAACCTTTTATCATAGCTTTTGCAAGTGAATCGCAAATGAATGCTCGTAATTTGGCATTGCATTATTTTTTCTCTTTGTGATTTGTCTGTTACTTTAAGTCCCTCTTGAAGTTGCTGCATTTCTGTTACAAAAGGTCCCAAAAAAGTGTCAAGATCTTGAGGCTTTCCATCACCAGCGTAGATACCTGATGAAAAAAGCAAACATTGTCATCTAAGATTTTCATTATTTTGTCTACGAAGCCGTCGCCAAAGGCCATCAATGTTTATTTTTAAAGAAATTTCATCAGGTGAGCTCTTCATAAATATTTTTAAAACATTTTTTCAAGCCATTACGCTAATATTCCCCTGGAACTGAACAAATAATATCCACATTAATTTGCTTTATTTGTCTGCAGGAGAGTTCGTGTGTCATTAGGGAGGATATTTTTCAACTTTTTATTTAACATTTTTAATAATGCCTCATGTGAAATGTTGTATTCTACAGCCCATTTATTAAGGGTACAACGCAGTGTAATATTTTCCTCGTATGTTGAAAAGCAGTCACTTTCATCTTCTTGCACAGAATCAGAGTCGTCACAAATATATTCCTCATCATCGTTAGAGTCTAAATCACGTGTTGTGGGTAAAACCTAGTTTTTTACAGAACCCTCACCAACTACTACAAAAAATGGCCGTGAAAATGCGATAAATATTAAAAGCAATTGTCTTCTTAAAATGGACTTCACGAAGATATCTTTGAACACTCATAGTTTTACAAGAAACCTTTATAAAAAAATTAAGACTATAACAGCATTCGAGAGTACACAATAATACTAAGTACACTACTCTTACAAGGAACCACTGTAGAACTAATTCACTTATAATTGGCACATAAAATTGACTTTTACACACCTATAAGGTCAAGTAAAAAGTGCAAATGGTTCTAAGTGCATTTAGTTCTATAAATTACTATTACGGGCGTATCGCACTTATTGCGGATTTATAATTACTTCTTGTAGGCGATTATAAGTGTAACTTACTAGAGCAAGTTTTCTCAAGTGTATTTACACCTTTGCGACACTTTTATAGGCGATCTTAGCCTTTACTGCGCCTGTAATTTCGTTTTATACTCGACTATAAGTCCATTTATAAGAACAGGTGTACTATTAGCCCAAACGAACTCCGTGTAACCTGGTATAAGCTTGGTAGTAAAACCTGGAACCACTAAGAGAGAGGTACTAGTGATGTAAGCCTGTAAACTGTGCACTACAGGAGAACTTTGTTACTTGGGTCGTATTCTAACATTAAGACCCATTGCAAACAGAGCGAGTTGTCGTCGCGTCAAGTCGCCGCGTCAGACGCGACGTTGTCATTTGCCTTTGGCGTCTTGTCGTCGCGACTCCGCGACTCCGCGACTCTGACGCCAAGTGTGCAGAGATTCGTCGTCACGTCTAGTCGCCGAGCTGTTGCCTGTCGCGTGTCGCTAGTGTGCGCCTAGGTTTAGGTGTGGCAGAAGAATCATGAAAGTAGGAATAATGAAAATGATGGAAAAAAGTAGGAATAAATAATGGAAATGAGGTCCTTGTGAAATATGTGTGGTTTAGCCTTTGCCTTTTAGCCTAGGCGCACACTAGCGACACGCGACAGGCAACAGCTCGGCGACTAGACGTGACGACGAATCTCTGCACACTTGGCGTCAGAGTCGCGGAGTCGCGACGACAAGACGCCAGAAGCAAATGACAACGTCGCGTCTGACGCGGCGACAAGTCGCCCTGTTTGCGATGAGTCTAAGTGTCACTATCATTTACATCAGTTTTGGGACCAGAGATTGACAAGAGTTTTTGTTGCAGGTGAAAATATGGTTTCAAAATCACCGCTACAAATGCAAAAGGCAAGCGAAAGAAAAGGCGATGGCTGAACAGAATCAACACAATCAGGTAAAATGACAGTCTGAATCCACCTCCCGGCACTCCAAGGTTTCTTCAGTCCCCAGAGAGAGCAAAAATAAAACATTACAGACAGCGAAAAAAATGGAAGCTTAGGGCGGTGTCTGAATTGAAAATTTCTCTAATAACAACTACTTAGGTAACTGTAGTGGTGTCTCGTCAAATTTAAAATGTATGTAAAATGTTTATAGTCTAACAGACTATAAACATTATACCTCGGGCTCTAGAGTAGGCATCGGTTTTCGACGAAAGCCCACGAGTGTAATACTACTTACTTCCTGTTCTGTATAAAACTTTTCTTCACTGTTTTGAAAAATTATGTAAAGTTATAAATAACAATACTACATAAACCTTACTTTATTGCAATATAATCGATTCAATCCGTTAGTAGCAGGTACATATATTCTAAAAGCTAACAGACTGTATGTTTGTTTGTTAAAATTTCTCAGAATAAGAGCGTTGTCACGACCATTAGGTACTTAGTGAAATTCTCAATTCAGAAACCGGCCCATAGTCAAGAAACCGGTGATTTAATGATGATTTCGGACGGACCAAGCATTACTTTCCTAGGATTTAGTCACCCGTTGGAAGGTGAGACGCTATATCCATCTATCTATCTATCTAATCAGCCCGTAAATAGAGCCCACTGTTGGGCATAGGCCTCTTCACTCCAACCCATCCGGTCCAGTGCTAGTCTCGTCAAATGTCTCCCAGCCGCTTTCACAATGTCGTCGGCCCATCGGGCTGGTGGTCTGCCCACCGACCGTCGACCCGTTCTTGGCCACCACTCAGTGGCTACCTTAGTCCACCGGCCGTCTTCCCGCCTAACCAAATGTCCCGCCCATCTCCATTTCAGCTTTGTAATTTCGTGTGCGTACATCTTCGACGCTATCCATAAGAGAGATGAACTTTAACTCGGTTTTCAGCTCAGCTGGTTACGTTGCAAGTAGGTGACGCTCAAATGGTTAAAATAACAGATTCACTTGTTCCAAAATAAGCCGTTAAGGCGTTTACCTACCAAGCCAGAGGTCGTGGGTTCGATTCCCACTGGAGGCCGCCGTACATTTGTAAGAATGGCCGCAGTCTGGTGTTTTTTTTAATGTTTATAATGTCCTTGCCTGATTACCGTAGAACAGGGTAGTCCTAGTTTGGGACCATGCAATTATGTAAGTTCTTCACTACATGGAGTTGTCTCATTTAGCCTACTCCGAGCTGTCAAATTTTGACATTTTGACTCTTTGGAGTTGTCTAAATGCTTAACACGATAGAGTGGAAAGTTACGTAATACAAAGGCAGGTCAAGTGATTGGTGTAGAAGTTATTATTATCTCAGAAAAAGATTCGCGATTCAGAACGCTAAATCGGGCCGTGGCCCGATCGTAAAACTCAAACAAGAGTTTTCAAGAAATTTGCCAGCGAGCGCCCACTGAATGTACCTACACAATCCACCCTATAGGGCAAAATGAACGCACCCGAAAATTCCCGCCAACCGCCAACCTTAGCAACCCCCGTGTGCGCTCTCCGCGTGGATTGCCTCAATTTGCGCACGACGCGTGGGGGGCTCTCCGGACCACCGACTTTCTGATTGTTAGCGCCAGGCCCGGATTAATAATCACCTAAATCAGAGCATGTCAACTTATGTCTCTTCCTTTGTTTATAAATAATAATAATTATTACGATTTTGGCACACCGTGACTAAGTATTTTTCAGATTTTTGTAACGGGACGTACGACTTCAATGCAGGCAAAATTCGTTTAGTCCCTGATTTTTTGGAGCCATGATTTCGTCAGTGTTTTTTTATTGACACGGTACAATGTCCATACTAAACTTAATTACCGTTAAAAGATAAGAAAAAATAAGAATATATATTCTTTATTGCACTCTGGAAAAAACAATAAACACAAAATTGTAATAATAATAATAAATAATAATAACTTCCACACAACGCAATCATTTGACCTGCTCCCAAACTAAGATACCCTGTGCTATGGTAACCAAGGAAGGAACATTACAAACATTGAAATATACCCAGACTATCTATCTCAACCAAGGTGATGACAGGAGTGCAGCGTTAAAAAATTTCGGCTTCTAGATATTATCGTAAGTTTTATATCCTATCCTTTTCATAATTATGTTGAATGCAAATTATAATATCACAATATATGTTGAAAAGTTGGAAAAAAATTGACGCTTTGAAAGAATCCACGCCTTGAAACTTATAAAATCAACGCGTGGAGACTTATAAAATCAGGGTTGGTAAAATGAGGGGTTGAGAAACCCTGGTCTACATCACCCGTTTGTTTATCGTCGCTCGTTAATGCAGTTTCGGAGGGTGGTTCGGGCAAATTGTCGGTTATTATATTTTGTATTGAAATAAACTTCTAATAGGGATTTGATGGGAGGGAAGCTCCTGACATTGTGTTGCAATAAGCCTGAAACGTAATTGTTACTGTTGCTAGCTTTTTGTCTGGCTTGGAAATGGGTAAGTTGTAGGCTTACACCTAAAGGAGTCTTTCGACACGCTCTTAAGAACAGGGAGTGGTTGATATTATTCAAACAATCTCTACTAAAGACACGATTTAAGTAGAATTTAAAATCGATAGAGTTTATTCGAGAGCGAGGTGTATACTGGCGGTGACATTTATACTGTTTTGTCCGTGGATTAGATTTTTCACTAGAGAGTCTGCACTTAATTCTTTTAGTGTGGTCTAATGACACTGTTGCTGTTGTTACTATATGTCCTGAGTGTATATATCCTCTTCAGTCCTGACCTTGAAAATAACAATATTTTTCTATACTTACTTTATTTTGTCGACACGTGACTGAGGAGGTTAAATTAAAGTATATATTTTCATATTATTACTTAATTATGAATATTATTTGTATGTTTTTTATTGATAGTTTATATCATAACTTGGTGAATTAGTAGATTAGATGTATAATTAATATATATCTGAAATTATTATTTTACTTATTTTGTACATTACTTCCTTCTCCAATATTTTGTTCCAGTCCATCCGAAGGTTGTCTGGAAGAGATCACTTTTAGTGATAAGGCCGCCGTCTGTAGGTACTGTTAGATTAAGAGATACCTGTGTAATCTCCTTTTTTGTGTACAATAGAGTGTTCTCTATCTATATACATATCTACCTATTTAATACACATAAACATTTACATACATTGCTTCCGGCCCCACACTAGGATACCCTGAGTCGTGGGAACCAGAAACAGCGGCATCACAAACATGTAAACATCCATAACCCAATGACCCAAAGACGCATGATCAAATTATACACGCGCTTTAAAAGGCCTAAGTAAACCACACCACCGTTCCACAGTCATCGTCGTCGCCCCGGCGGGTGGCAGTCCCCGTCCTGGTAAAGGATGGGAAGCCGTGCGGGTCAGGGGAGTCGTCGTCGCCGGCGCACAGCCACTGCGCGACGCCGACGAGCGGCTACGCGGCGCAGCCGAGCCAAGCGGCTTGCAGCAACCCGCTGGTCTCCTCCTACCGGCAACCCGCCGCCTACCAGCAGCAGTGCTCCGGCTACCTGCCGCTACAGGGCCGGGCCTGGTAGAAGTTCCCGCAGCTTTACCACGAGGCAATGTTCAAGGAGGAAATGTACTTCGATTAATTCTTTCAGAGTTCGAGTTTTGGGTTCAAGGTCAAAATCAAAGGCTTTCAGAGTTATGTCAGTCTCTCGTGTTTTTTTCTCGATGTGATGGAATTTCTTATGTTTTTTTTATTACGCGACGAAATAGATGTTTCAGGAATTTCTAGCTACATTCAAGAAACCCTTAGTTCCAGTGTGTTTAGGTATACTCGGTGCATAATTTAATAAATTTTAGTTACTGCGATCCTCCTAGAAATATTGGCTTTGGTAAAGCGGAGACGCTGACCAGGTCCCAAAAATCACAGTGACATTCAGTAGGATAAGAAATAAAAACAGTGAAATTGGCAAGAAACATTGGGAATCAGTGATAAAGTGAAAAGTGGACGATGAAAAACGATGGCGATGGAAATACATAGTTGTTTCTAACTAAAGGAATTCGGGAGGAGGGTATATTTTGTAAATAAAAATGTTGTAGTGCTAATAAGGATTTGAGATTGCTTTTTTAATTGTGATAACTTTTTCGTACCTAATAGTGAGTGTCCCAGTAAGTGGCCCTCTTTTTTCTAATTGCGCAAATTACTTGCAAATGAACTATTCTATCGGTATACTTTCTTCGAATGTCCAATATTATAAGAATTAATTTATTTTTATATTTTTTTCGGTTCAGTCTCTATGACGAAAATGACGGCAGGTGTCTTTCTTTGTAAATAACTGATAGATATTTATAGAATTTATTGTTGTGTGAATAGAGTTAAATAAATAAATTGCATTGAATTAACGATAGTATTGACTTGTTGTGTGTTGTAGATAGTTGGTACGTTTTGTCATGTAAATATCTGATTGTGTTCTATGAATGTTCTAGCATGTTATGTATCGCATGATTCAAACACATTGCACTTTAGAAAAATACTTGATTTGTCATGAATTACCTTGTTTTTGTGCAATATTGGAAAATAACAGGAAACACATACGTAGATACATTCCATTTGTTCACTCTTGGAGGATGGTATAATGACGTCCATAATTGCATTTGTAAACTAAAGTTCAAGATCTTTAATGTAAGAGTGAAAAGACAACGAATCATTTAAAATTGTATTTGGATTAATTATTCTAAAAATAAATGATGTAGAATTTACTGATTTTTACGTTCTACTCGTGACGCATTGTAATATCCGGAATTGAACTAAACTGGACTAAGTTTGTACACCAGTACTTAAAACAAAACTTTATACAATAGCTTAGGCATAAAATTATAGTCCTTTCCTTACGCTAGTTACTTTAACATTTCTGCAAGATTGATCTCCGGTTTTTCGAACGCTAACAAGTTGTTAATCTATTGTTAACAACTGCCAAATGGTATTTATTTATTTCTTTATTTCCAAACATTCCATGCCATGACATTCCATAACATGCCATGTTATTTTCATTTGCCCTTTGGTGAACTGACAGCTGTTAACAGTAGATTAAGAGGTTGTTAGCTTACGAGAAACTGGGGGAACTGCTAATATTCAAATACGAGTTCAAAAGTTTTTTTTAATAAAAAAATAATTTGAATTTATATCAAAATGGCGCTATCTCTCTAGAAACTAAAAGTGCTAGAAAGTAAATTGTGTTACAAGTTACTGCGGCGGATTCATACTAAATTGAAGTTACAATTAATAAATACAATCTGCACTTCCTGCTCCTTGTTTCACATAACAAAACAAAATAGCAATAAGACCCCTTTTAATTGTAACTCTAGACTAGCGTATTCGTCTGACAGACGTAGGTAACAAATATGACATTTTGTAATATGTAAATGAAATATTATTTATGTTCGCAATTAAATCGATGACGTTAAGGTAGCAAATAGGGGAAGTTATTATTATAAATAAATTTAGTAATTAAAATAATGAGAAGGAATTTGTAATTATAACGAGATGAAGTGTAATGAATGACTTTCAATTTATAAATTAATAAAAATTAACGAGTTTTAATATTTGTTTCTTTTCTATATTTTTACCGACACCAAGGAAAAAAGCCACATCTTTTTTGCAGATAGAATTCACTAAAAATGTCAGTACATACATACATAAGCTCACGCCTGTATCCCAGAGGGGTAGGCAGAGGCCTCGATTCTGTTAGTGCATTGTAGTATGCATTTATGAGTACAATATAGAATATTCTATATATCTATCTACGATGACAGTTACACGGTAGGGTCACGTGACGTGTTTTTTTTTCATACCATTGACCCCTAGAATTATTGGTATGTGCACGTGCTCACTGAATCGCTCGTAGCCTGGCCGGCCTGAGTGATATTGAACGATCACTAAGGTTAAGCAACATACGGCGCGTTCAGCCATGGACTGGGTCACCGTCTATGACTAACGCTAGTGGCATTTTTTCCGAGCGATTCCGTGCTTCGCAAGGCACGTTAAGCAGTTGGTGCCGGCTGCCGTCGATAGATGGCAGTCGTTAAGCCAAGTCAGAGGCCTTAGGGTGGCTTGAAAACTTCTGACAGTAAGCCCAGCCACTAGTCTTACAAGCCTCCACCAATCCGGACTTGGCCCCCGTGATGGAGTATGGCCTGTACCTTCCTCAGGGAAGAGACCCGTGCCCCTCGGTGGGGACATAATGGGTTGATGATGACACGTGCTCGCGTTGTCTTGAAGCGGCAATGAAACTGAATCGCCATGTTTATGCAGTTGTCATTAAACTACAATGCATTAGCAGAATCTAGACCCAGGGACTGTCACCTGCCACGATTGACAAATCACTTTCGCTTCATCGACATTCATTAGTCGTTGCATGCACGAAAGTCGGCTTCGGGTACTTTTTATCTTTCCCTTTGCTAATACACCCTATTTGGTCGAAGTACCTCCCAACTGGAAGTATCAGTATCATCTTTCAATCATTTTAAGAGTGTTTTTAGGACCCACGGCTGTGAACCTAAGCCTAAAAACCGTCTAGATAGTCCTGACACAAAAAATTGCCGTTTTTCGCACAAATGCTGTCTACAAACCACAGACAGACTAGTCACAGGTTCGTGATAGTTTGTGGTTCTTTGTTGGGGATCATAAAATCACCATTGTTACAGTGGGGCAATGGGCTCACCAAAACAATGGTTTTGAATTGTTATTTTCGACGTCATATTAATCATAACGCAACTGATTACAGTGATTAAGACACATAAACTTTTTTCAAATTCGATCTGTATAGAAAAAAAGATTTATGCCCTCAGTGGCGTTAGTATTAGGTATACCCAGGAGCCCGTTATAACGTTAATACTAGGAATAAACATAAATAGGGAATGGATGAAAATATCAGAAGTGCTTGATATTTTTTTTGGTGATAGGAATAACCTTCCTTAGCGCGAGAAAAAAGTTTCAATTTTTTTGGCCCCGTAGTTAATTTTTAAATATACCTAATATTTTTCCATTCGTAGTTCTGGGCTTAGGACGGCATCTCAGACATATTCCTTAGTCCGCTACGTATGAAAAAAAAAAATCTGGTGACAATGACAGCTTTTCAAGGTGGATTATTTTTTTATACGTAGCGGACTAAGGAATATGTCTGAGATGCCGTCCTAAGCCCAGAACTACGAATGGAAAAATATTAGGTATATTTAAAAATTAACTACGGGGCCAAAAAAATTGAAACTTTTTTCTCGCGCTAAGGAAGGTTATTCCTATCACCAAAAAAAATATCAAGCACTTCTGATATTTTCATCCATTCCCTATTGTCATTTCCACGATTTAGACTTGCAAAAGTTAATACTTCCTTTATGGGGCACTGTATAAGATTCTACAACAAGATACCCCAAGATATATTAGAGTTACCTCCAACGCGATTTAAGAATTGTATTAAGCACACTCTTTGCAAAAAAGCTTATTATAAAATCAACGATTATTTAGAAGACAAGGACGTATGGCATTAAATAGTTGTTTAATATCAAATTTAATCACAGGATAAATGTGTCTAGTGTTCAACACATCCAAGATATTATTTTGTAGGTTTGATTTGTATTAGCTTTAAGGTGATTTGAGAAAAGATGGTCAGAGTGGAGTTTTTTTTTCGCTGCCTTTTTCTCCACTACAGACGGCCCCAAGACGGCTAACATTATACATAACTATATGTACATTGACATTCAACAAGCAGAATGTAAATTCTTTACGTTGAAATAAATTTTTGAATTTGAATTTGAATTTGCCCCTTAATAGATCATTCCAGTTTTCACAAGTTTATTTGCCTTAAAACTTTAAGCGGAATGTTGCAGAAATGATCGGTAGAACCTAGAACACTCTGTATACAAGGGAATAATTCGCAAAAACGTTTACCCGCCTATGATACCTACCCCTAAATCTGGCTACTAAGCTTGTTTTATTGTCTTCAATATTCCCAGATTACGGGGCAATCTCCCGTGACGCGAACAACAGTTTATTCCGCCTGGCAACACCGACGTCACTCAAGCCCGCCAAAACAAAATAACAACATGGCCGCGAATTCTTTAACGACGCAAAGTGAAACAAGATTTTATCGAAACTAGGCGCTTTTCGTTTGGATTACGGCCTTTTTTGAATTGAAACAGTTACGTGGATGAAGCCTTTAGATTCTCAAGGGTGATTTTCATAGAACAAAGGGCCAGAACTGCACGTGCGTAGTATTATAGCGTTCGCTAATAAAACAGCGGATTAGCGCGGACAGGTGAGGGTGAAATTGAAAACTATTGGCCTCTTCACAGAGCAATATCGTTTTCTGCACGTTAGAATATATTCGGAGGGCAAATAACCTGTCTTATTGCGTAACAGTCAAACAATTTTTGGGGGATCAAACGAAATTTGTAAGATGAGGAAATAATATCTTATTGTAGATATGGTCGGCAGCACATCAATAGCGACTACTATCTATAGCTGGTGGGTTGGTTTATAAATAAAACATTTCTTACTCTTATTTTAAAAGATATAAAAATTGATTAGCTAATAATCTAAGTAAGTATTCATACTATCGACGATAAGCTTGAAATGTTCTAAGATAAGAATCCTGAAGCCTGAAAGTTGAAACCTTTTAACTGTCTGGAGAAAGTTTCAGACTAAAATATTTTTCCAATCTATGTTAGCGGAAACTTAATTTAGCGCGATTTTTAACAAATTAAATTAGATATATTCTTCGGCTTCAAAAAGTTATTAGATAAATTTTTGTAGGCAGGTTAAAAAAATTATCAAAGCCAAATTAATATTTGGAAAGTCACGAGTTCGAGCGGAAGCACTAATTAATTAGACAAAAGGGCGGGAAGTGACGGCATTGTGGCGTCATCCAAGATGGCGGATGCCGCCATTGTTAGGCACCGCATCGATCGAGATACGACACGTGTGCACTTTGTCAGCACGACTTAAATGACACAGAAGGGCATCAGGTTTAGCTACATGAGTACCTACTGAGGGGAGATACAACCTTTGCACGCGAGCACTCTACCTAGGCACTAAGGTAAGTGTGAGCGTGGTGTCTTTAAAACCAAAATATAGGTATCTGACAAAGGATTCAGAAATAAATCGGGTGGTGAAGAAATTAGAGATAAAAATAGAGATCGTAATAGCGGTGGCACCATAGTCTTGTAAGGTACAGATAGGGAGTTCAGATCGCAACTGATTAAAATACTTAGGGGGTAAAGTTTAGTTGCGAGCAGACGCTGTATAAAAATAACAAATATAAAAGACCTATTATAGTTCAATACTAATGTCACTGCTTCCGATATGTCACGTACCTATTATGCTGTAGACCACAGGGCAAGACCTCCACCATTTCAATACATCGTTTTCAGTACTCAAAAGTACACAATAATGTATCCTACGCACGCAATGACTTTCTTCTTCTTCTGCAACAATTCATGAATCATAATCTCAGCTAAACTATCCTTCTGTCGAATAAGTTTCGTGTTCCGCGACAGGACTTATCAAGGATCTCAGCATGCAGGTCGGAATAAAGGAGTACTGGTTTATACCTCGGCACGGAGATGGATAATTCGATGTTGATCAAATTCTATGTGTTCGATATGAATGAGCTTTGAGACTCGTTTACACAGCTCGTATAATCAAGCTTACTAAGTTTCGCCCAAACTCCGTCTGTCTGACCAAGTAGTATCAAAACGGAAACGTAGTGGAAATTCCATATGAAGGGCAAGGGGAAAAATTGGCTATGTCCATTATTTGTTTTTGTAGTTTATGGCCACAAAAATCGGCAATTTTAATACAGGAACTTATTCTATATACATGTAACATACACAATTTCCTTCTTAAAACAATTACTCCTCCTCAAATATATTATTTAAGTCAGCCATAGAACACATTCACAACTTAAATAGTCTGTACTGGTCTGTAAAATTGTGTAAATGTGACTAAGCCAATTATTCCCCTTAGGCCTTCATATGTCTACACTCGACGTCTACACTCACTCCTATATCCTAAAACGATATGAGTATGTCTAGATTTTATTCGTATAAATATAAAATTAGATGTTATTCCGTCAAAATGGAAGAAGGGCGTTGGTTTTAATGCAACCAGCGGACACCTTTCATTTAAAGGTCACAGGAACTAGAAATGGGTTAGTGCTACTTTCATTTATTACGATCTAATTGAAAACGGTGTACCTACTATCACAAATAATTTCAAAAATGGCTTAAAAAAGGCCTTAAAGAACCACCAGCCAAAACTGTATCTTTACGATTATGTCCCCAAAGCAAAGCTGTATTGGATAACATACTTATAAAATCACACTGACCCATCTCATATCTATGGGTAAGTGGAAAGTACTTGAAGACCATACTAAAATGAATTCTTGAACGTGTAAAGGGGTCTTCATCGATTTGTTTTATTTGCCAGTGAAAGATGGATAACGTTCATTCTTACGATATTTCCACCCCATCTGAATAGTGCATCGGTAAACAAATTCCGCGATATTTATTGTCGCTGCTCCATGAATACGTTGCCCTCCTGAAGGGTTGAGAACATTAGGGGGCTGAAGATTTCCCATTCATAAGACTGAGGGTTAAGACGTCTTGCATTTTAAATGTATAGGGTCTTGGTAATGGATGTGTATTTTGGGCCTAGACGCGTATTTGAGGCTTTGTTCGCCTAGTAAATAAATATTTTTTGTACAACTAGGGCTAAAATTAGGTAACATAAACATTTATCTACAGGCACGCACATTGCTTCTGGCCCCGAACTAGGATACCTACCCTGTGTCGTGGGAACCGGAAACAGAAAGAAAGATAAATGTTTGAAAGATTTTGTTTGTTTGTAAGGTTTGATGTTTGAGAAGTTTATTCATCATCAGGCTATATTAGTCCACTGCTGGACATAGCCCTCCCCTAATGAGCGCCATAGCGCCCTGTCTTCAGCTTGCCGCATCCAGCATCTGCCTGCAGTCCTTCGCAGATCGTCATCCCACCTGGTTAGAGGGCGTCCTACACTACGTTTGCCGAGTCGCGGTCTCCACTCAAGAACACGTTTACCCCAGCGGTTGTCGGTTCTTCGCGAAATATGGCCAGCCCACTGCCACTTCAGCTTGCTAATTCTCTGAGCTATGTCGATAACTTTGGTTCTCTGTCGGATGTATTCGTTACGAATCCTATCCTTCAGAGAAACTCCGAGCATAGCTCTCTCCATAGCTCGCTGAGCGACTTTAAACTGGTGGACCAACCCTTTCGTGAGTGTCCATGTCTCGGCTCCGTAGGTCATAACAGGTAGGACACACTGATTGAAAACTTTCGTTTTCAAGCATTGCGGTATGGATGACGAGAAGACCCGGCGTAGTTTCCCAAACGCTGCCCAGCCCAGCTGGATCCTCCTCTTGGCCTCCTTCTCGAAAATGTTTTTACCTAACTGCAAAATCTGCCCGAGGTAAGCGTATTCGGAAACGATTTCGAGTAGGTGACCATGTACGACGACCGGTATTGGATCAATGTGACTATTGATCATGACTTTGGTTTTATCCAAATTCATACCAAGACCGATGCGTCGCGAGGCTGATGCTAGGCTGGCCAGCATGTGGTTCAGCTCCTCTAGCGACTCCGCCATTAAGACTATGTCATCTGCGAATCGCAGGTGTGAGATGTAGTCGCCGTTTATGTTAATGCCCTTTTCTTTCCAGTACAGCGTCTTAAACATGTCTTCGGTAAACAGTTTCGGGGATATAACATCCCCCTGTCTTACTCCTCTGCACAGTTGGATAGGTTTAGACTGCTGGCCCTGTACTTGGACACTCATGGTGGCGGCTTCGTACAGACATCTCAACACCTCGATATAACGATAGTCTACTTGACATCGCTGTAAGGATTCCAGAACAGCCCAGGTTTCGACAGAGTCAAAGGCCTTCTCATAGTCCACAAAAGCAAGACACAGGGGCTGATTATACTCCTCGGTCTTCTGTATAATCTGCCTGCCTGCTGTGAATGTGGTCTATGGTGCCATATCCTCCGCGAAACCCGGCCTGTTCCGGCGGCTGGAACTCGTCGAGTCTTCTGGCGAGACGATTCGTGATCACTCGTGAAAACAGCTTATAGACATGGCTCAGGAGCGAGATGGGTCTGTAATTTTTAAGAAGAGTCTTGTCACCCTTCTTAAAAAAGAGCACCACCAAACTCCCGCTCCATGCCTTTGGAGTTTTCCCACTGTGAAGGACGGCGTTGAAGAGCTTTTGTAATTCCTGTATAACAGGGGCTCCTCCAGCTTTCAAGAGCTCTGATGTTATTCCGTCCTCACCGGGGGCTTTTCCATTTTTAAGCTGCCTCAGAGCTAGCACGATCTCGTCTCGACTGATGTCAGGCAGTTCGTCGGTGTAGTGGCGCGTCAGGGTGGCTCTGGAATCTTGGTCGTCTCGTTGGGAATAAGGGGCATGTGCAGCGTATAATCGGCCATAGAAATCCTCTATCTCGGCGGAGATCTCCGGCTTCGACAATACGGTCCTCCCGTCGTGCGTTGTAAGCTTCGTCAGGTGGCTCCTGCCAAGCTGCTGAGTGAATACTTTGGACCCTCGGTTTTGCTCTATTGCCTCTTCAATGAGGCGTGTGTTGGAGCTCCGAAGGTCGCGCCGTACCATCTTCGCAATTTGCTTGTTCAGGTTTGACCTCTCTGACGAAGTCGCTTGGGTGGTTTCCCGTCTTTTTGTCAGCAACCGGAGAGTCTCAGCCGAGAGTTTGGATTCCTTGCCTGTCCGCTGCGCTTTGCAGAACTTGATGCCCTCGTCCCTAAGAGTTACGACCAGATTGTGTAGGGTCTCGTCAGCGTCGTCGATGGGCTCCAAGGCAACAAGTCTATTCCCGAGAAGCTGCTGGAACTTCTCGGTGCCCGCCATGATTTGGATTGGGTTTGGTCGGAGCGTGGACTTCATCAGACGGTTTCTCTCAAGCTTCAAGTTGATATTCAGAGAGACTCGGAGAAGTCGGTGATCAGATCCGGTATTAAACCTGTTGATCACTGAGACATCTCTGAATATATGCTTGCTATCCGTCATGATGAAGTCGATCTCATTTTTGGTCACAGTGTCGGGGCTTTGCCATGTCCACTTCCTTTGAGGTTGTTTCTTGAAGAAAGAGTTCATCAAGAATAGTTCCTCTTTCTCAAGGAAGTTGACAAGCATTTGCCCCCTGTGATTCCTGACTCCATAACCATGCGGGCCTATTCGGGACTCGTTGCCACTCTGGGTTCCCACCTTGCCGTTAAAGTCCCCCATAACAACGTTGAAGTGAGCCTTCGTGGTGTTATGTAAGGCTTTGGATATGTCTTCGTACATATCCTCAACTTCATCATCCGAGTGTGCCGAGGTTGGTGCGTAAACCTGAATGACCTTCATGCTGTAAAGCTTGGACCCTGGTCGACACACTAGAGATTTCTTCAACGTTGTTAGAGAGGGCCTTATTGACGAGGAAACCTACGCCACCCTGGGATGTTTTATCACCCTCGCGAAAGTAGAGAAGATGGCCCGAGTCTAGGGTTACGGTGTCCTCCCCCTCTCTACGGACTTCACATAACCCCAGAACATGCCATTTAATGTTCTCTAACTCCACTTCCAACTGCGCTAGATGATGGTCAAGCCTCAGAGTGCGTCCGTTGAACGTTGCCAGGGTCAGATGTTTGTGGCAGCCTGAGGTAGCCCGGTGATTCTTAGCACCCCCTACCCCGCCGTTACCATAGCCGCTGCCACGATGGCCAGGAATAGCGAGGCGGCCGGGAACTGGGGGCCGTTTCCTGGGTTGTGCCATCATGGGGTAATGCCCATAATCCCCACGCTGGGCATGCGGGTTGAGGATCGCAGTGCGGTAGAGTTGTACTGCAGGAGGCGCTGCTGCCCACCCCCCGGTTTTGTGTCCCTTAGTCGCCTTTTACGACACCCGCGGGAAGAGTTGGGTTGGTGCTATTCTCTAGGCCGACACCATACAGCTTATTGATAGACAGATAATCTACTAGATAGATAATCTACTAGATAGATAAAAGGTGTATTGCCATAAGACACACACACGTACACATAGCATCAGATATTGAATCATAAATCAACAGCACATAGCAAACACAGACAATACAGAAACATACACAAGGGATACAAACAGTATGAAAAGAGAAGAGAAACAATAATAACAATAGGTAATAATAAAAACGTGGCAGCGTGTGTGTGGCAAATGCAAACGGGTCTCGACTCAGCATATGCTGAGAGTAGTTTATTAAAAAGTAGTTTATTGCAACAACAGACATTGAAACAGCTACATCACAAACATGTAAACATCCAAGACATGGGAATTTTTTGTCCGCACACTGGGTTCGAACCCGGGACCTCTCGCAAGGTAGGCAGATACGCTAACCGCTGCGCCACAGAGATCGTCAAAACACAATTCTATAAAGCATACTTGCACTCTGTTTTACCACCATGTTCTCAACGAGGTAATAGTGATGAATCAGCCAAAAAATTACATGTACTGGAGGGCTGTTACTGAACAGAATCTGCAATCAGATATAAATACTGCATTTCTATCCTTCCACTTTTAAAATGGAAGATAATTGCGCTGCCGCTTGAAATCTAAAGCAATCAAGTTAATGGTAGTCTCCATTAACTGAAAAACAAATATAATACGAGGAAGCTAGACATTTAAGAAGACGTGGAAATAAAAAAACGCTACGATATTATAAAATTGCGAACTAACCAGAGCTGCGACGAGGGGAGACTAATTAGAACAAAAAACGCGGGAAAACATAAGTACGCTTGACAGCTGAGGCAGAGACAAAGGACTTCTGTTCTACAACCAGAACATCTTATCTGGCCCTAAGCATACATCCCCAAAATCTCTCCTATTCCCAACTTCTAGATGGCAAATTCCCTCAACAACGCAAATAACACTAAAGACTTCCCTACGTCTGATAGGCCGTAGAGCACGGAACTGCTCCCGGATGCTCCACTCTAAAAAATACCTTAATACCTCCGGAATTAAGTTCCTTATGTCTTGACGGCTTTCAAACATTTCTCGGGTGAATTTGGCCGAGTGACGGCGATTGTATGGCGCACGTAGCGGGGTCGGAGCAAAAAGATCATAATCGATCGTGAACGGGCGTGCGTCCTAATGAATTCGTTAAAGTAGGCTTTGTACTCGGGGATGTGTGGAACGTGTGTGGTTTTCTCAAGCAATAATGGATAAGTGTCTCTTGTGGCATCTCTATCTCTGACGTGCAAATATGGACAAAAAAAGCTACGTCGATTCATCATCATCATCATCAACCCATAAAATAAAACCCATTATGTCTCCACCGAAGGGCACGGGTCTCTTCCCTGAGGGAGGTATAGGCCATACTCCATCACGGGGGCCAAGTCCGGATTGGTGGTACTTCCCGGTGACCTAGAACTATGAAATTTGGCCACAGGGAAAATATAAACATTAACATTTTACAAACTGGCACATACATTGCTTCTGGCCCCACACTAGGATACCCTGTGTCATGGAACTAGAAACAGCGACCTCTAAAAACAGCAGAAAAAATGAATATAGTTAAATATAGGAATAGTTTTCAGCGAAATCTGAATCAACTATAACTAAGTTTGGAAAAAGTTCTGAAAAAACTGGGCGTACGGAAGCCATACTCACTATTATCCGTTTTTTTTTTATTCTGAATTTGAGGCTGATAAAGACCTGAGACCATTTTTTTCAACGATTGTTGGTCACCGTACTGCAGCCACGGATATAATATAACTTAGTACCTTAGACGACCTCTGTGGCGCAGCGGTTAGAGCATTTGCCTACCATGCGAGAGGTCCCGGGTTCGAAACCCGGCTGGGAACAAAAAAACGCCAGCTCTTGGATGTTTACATGTTAGTGATGTCGCTGTTTCTGGTTCCTACGATACCTACAGGGTATATAAATGTTTATGTTTAAAATGTTTAACACAGGGAAAAATCTGAAAACATACATTTGTATTAAAATTAAACAAAAAATGCCTTCGAAGTTCGGGGAGATTAACTATTGGTCACCGTAGCGCAGTCATGGATAGCATACAACTTAGAACCTACGTCCTTGAATGTGGCTTACCTCTAACATATCAACCTAAAACTGATAGGTATCTCAAATAATCAACGCCCCATAAACCTCTTTCATTATTTTCGTCCAAAAAGGACAAAGCAGTCAATACCCAAACAAACGAACCCAGCTCAGTTGAAACTGCTGAATCATGAAGGCCCAATGGGTGGCCGTGGCAGGCTCAGCCATCTTGGAATCCCATTCACTTGCTCCGGTGACTGTCCGTGCCCCGTCACGGTGGAGGGGGCGTGCCTTCGCCTCGTTATAGCTGCGTACGTGCCGCCGACGTGTCGACAGGTCTGGCAGGTATGCGACTGTGCGTGTCTACGACAAGATAATTCTCATTGGGACCACCGTTGGTGTTAATGTTGGGATTGTGGTTCCGTATGATTTTGGGATACCGTACCTAAGTACAGGGTGGCCAAATAACAGGTATACAGTTTAGTTTTGTAATTTTATTCTGTAAAATATAAAAATTTTAAGTATTTCTTGTTAATTATATTATTTAGGACCGGCAACTAAATATGAAAAATAATGTCGGACCAATGTCCACCTCATGTCAGCATGGCAGATGTGAACACTTTTCATCGATTTTTCTCACATTTTCTGGCATTTCCTGCGTTATCTCAATGACTGTGTCCCTAAAATTGTGTTTTAATTCCTGAAGGTTTATTGGCCTGTTAGCATAGACACGGTCCATTTAGGTAGATAGCCCCACAGAAAAAGAGTGGACGAACCCTAACCGGTGTTTCTACCAAAATTCGGCCTGAATTTTCTGCATTACATTACATGATTGGATTGAGTAGAACGTTTTAATAATTAAAACACGGTGTTCATTCGTAAAACTCTCCATAAAAAATTTGCAGCATCTACACAGAGTAATTTTCATGCAACAACTGTCATTTTTGCCGCCAAAAAAAAAAAAGGCAAAAAAAAATTGTATACCTCCAAGTTGGCCACCATGTATTTTTCAGATTTTTGTGAGGATGTACCTACGTCTTCCGTCTATGTCCCCGATTTTTCGGAGTCTCTATTTCCTTTTCCTTCAGTGTTTTTTATTGATACGCTATGTCGTCGTTGCGCTTGGAAAAACTGACAAACTTACACAAAATGTTAAGCATTCAGGAGAAAGAAAATAAAAATAATTTCGTAATTACAACTCTTACTTCGAATGCGAAAATGTAGAAAATTGTAGAATTAAATGTATTTATTACTTCCTTCTTCTGTTTGTAGGAGTTACTAACTTGTTGCTAAAAGCCTAGATACCTTGGCAATGAAGATTTTGATACAGCTCGCACGGGCGAAAAATTTGAGGTCATCGCGAAGAGAAGAATGGCTGAATTACTATTAAATTTTTAGTTTTAATCCACGACATGTTGGTTTTCTTGTAAGCACCAGAATTATTGTACAATCGTACTATTGTTGCATCATCATGTGTGTTTTGTCTTTGGAATAAAGCTTTTCTATTATTGTAGGTAATACTCGGCAAGTCGTCGTTAAGCCAAGTCAGAGGCCTTAGGGCGGCTTGAAAACTTCTGACAGTAAGACCAGCCACTAGTCTTACAAGCCTCCACCAATCCGGACTTGGCCCCCGTGGTGGAGTATGGCCAATACCTTCCTCAGGGAATAGACCCGTGCCTCTCGGTGTGGGGACATGATGGGTTCATGATGTGTGTTTTGTCTTTGGAATAAAGCTTTTCTATTATTGTAGGTAATACTCGGTAGGTAGGTTTGTCCAGCAAAAGCAGAAAGTAAGGAGTATGGTTTTGCTCAGACTGTCTGTGTTTGTTAATTTCTTGCACTTACAAGCATTACATTAATTAAAAAACTTACAAACTTACAGCTATTACATAGAAAAGGTATTCTGCTTCAACATGTAGTAAATGTGGTTGGATTTTTCGTTAACACAAGTATTAAGTTTCACTTCCGGTTTCTTGTAATTTCGGACAAACTATACCTAAGAGACGCAAGATAAAAAAATTCCACGACAAAATTTGCAAGTTAGGGTAGGTAGTTTATTTATCATTGAAATGGGGAGTATGAAAGACATTGTTACCCAAACAAGTTCAAACTTTATAGCAGTTTCTGGGATAGTTGTGGGACCTGTCGACCCAACCCTTTTACCCTGCAGCTCTAATCACCGATGAATCGGACACTTGACTAAACTGCCTGTTATCCCAACTATTGTTCGTCTAACGAATGTTTGACAGGCAGGACGCGAGACAGGTGGCGCTTGGTTTCTCAAGATGTTCATTAAACATTAACAAATTATTGATGCGAGATAGACCCTTGAATCAATGATTCGCTCGCCGTGATAGGGCTTAGGCACGCTTAGGTCTACCTTATAAAATTGTAAACATTACTAGCAAAATAGTTATGTGAAACCAAGTGACAAAATGCTCCTTTAATAACTTTTTGGAGATAAGTCGTGGTAACTTTACGGCAGCTAAAACATCTGCTTCTTTTTTTCTTTCACAGTACTTACGAACCTCGTGGCTTTACCGTCAAAACGCTTGGTTAAATCCTTCAACTTTACATTTAGCACACGGAGACTTTCTCTCACTCACGAAAATGGCGGGAAAGAGATCTGTCAAAAACTCAAAAGAGTTTTCACGCGCGCTTTTCGCTTACTTTTTTCAGTACTTCCGGTGATTGCTGCCTGCTAATGGTGCATCAAGCTGAACAAAGGAAATATGAAATCGGCACAAAGGAGTGGTTTCCGTTTGATGTAGACTTCGGGCACCCTTTTAGCTCTATAAAGGTTAGGTCGTACGTTACATTACTTTGTCATCGTTAATACTAAACGCCTAATGCTTTTTCAAGAGCACTTCAGAATAAAACGTGCGCGAATTATTTTTAACGGGCAACCCCTAAAACTGGCATCATAAAAATAACAATGCCTCGCGATCTTTTCATTAAAAAAAAGTTGCAGCAGGCCGGCTCGCTCCGTTCAGCCTCAATCATTACTTAATGTCACCTCATTTCAAATGCATGTACTACATAATTGGTGTTCACGGAGCGTACAGAATATTTCGCGGCGTTCAAGAGTGCCCTTCAGGTCGAGGGCTGAAGGGAGATTACAAAACAATGGATTTTTCCAAAATACATAATAATGCGGACCCCGTGTCAAATGGCGCGGTTTTATACTATGGATTAGGGTTCCCTAGATAAAGCATGGAGACAGAAACCAAGAAATAATTACTTCAACACTGCAGTCACCCTTAGGTGGGTACCTCCGTGACAGAAGTAATTTCATGGGCTCTTGATGAACGTTTTACTGTGCAAGAAAGACTAACTCTTAATTGGTGAGCCGCAGGTATTTCCAGTAGATTTTTAATCACGTTGCATTAACTACATTTTAACCAAACGTAACTTTAGTTATTATTATCATTTGATATCCTAGTACCTTAAGCCTGATGTGTTTATATGTTATCATCGCTGTACTTCATTTTTTTTGGATTTTATAAACCTAATTATCAAATCTAGTTTATGTTTGAGGTGCACTGAGTCTGCACCGATGGTAGAGATTGTTTACGAAAGAGACTTAATATTTTTTAGATAGTAGGTGATAGAAAAGGCAAATTCAGTAAATCCTTAAAAAAATATCTCTGTAGTTACGAGGGCGGTTTGATAAGTTCGTGACTTTAAGCTTGAATACATTGTTTTTTTGAAATTCAATTTTTGTTTCTTAATTAGGAACTCCTTACCGAGTTTATGTTGTTCCATTTTTAAAATTGGCGCGAAAGAAAAAAAAATTAGAAGCCTTTGTGTAAGCGGAGTCGGAATATTGTTTGAAAATGGAGAAAAATGAATTTCGTGTATTAATTAAACACTACTTTTTGCGTGGTAAAACCATTAAGGAGACGGAGGACAGACTGAAAAAATATTATGGGGACTCTGCTCCGTCTCATGGAATGGTTCATAAGTGGTTTACTGAATTTCGTTGCGGTCGTACCACCACAAATGACGCCGACCGCCCAGGAAGGCCGATTGAGGTTAAAGAAGCTGGAATATCGCTGGTTGAAGTGTATAAAGCAGAAAGGAGATTATGAAGAAAAAAAAATAAAAAAAATCCTTAAAAATTTTTCTTTATCTCAAAGTCACGGATTTATCAAACCGCCCTCGTATAACACAATGGCCAGACACCTAAACTCATTGAATCATTGAAACAAAAACCAATTTGTCTACGGGACGGGATGTCACATTAGAAATAAAATAAAAATTAGATTGGAATTAGAACCCGCTTGGTTACTGGCCAGTTATTTCATTCAGTCATTCATTCCTCGTAATTTTATGAAGTAACACCCACAATCATAGAAGGAAAAAAAACTACAGACCCCTCATTAGTTCACCTGAATCACCGCGACACATGGGTGGTTGAGACTTTTTGTAGCTCCGTGCTCAAGTGGCGATGGCGGCCAGGACCGCTGCCGCGCGAATTATTAAAAAATAAAAATGTACGATAAATAAAAAAGTGTAATAATAAATTCGGAGCGCGGTCGGTCAGGCGAGAAAGCTGAGGATATTGCCAGTCAGCTAAAATTGAGTGGTGTTACAGAATCTTAATCCGCTTGAAGCTGGGATTATTTACCTCCTAAGTACTGTTTAAAATTTTTGGGTATTTTAGATAAAGAATAAAGTTGTAACATTTAGTAAGTATATAGATAAAAATTATAATCGACGGCCGATTAACCTCAACACGCATTCGCTTTACTTTGTTTTGTTAACAAGATGTTATCGGACTTGCTACTTTTAATTGTTTTCGATACAATCTATTAATGGCAAATACTTATTACAAATCTCCACACCTAAGTACCTACATGAGGTCATACTACGCCAAAATTCGCGGAACATATCGTTATGTAGTGTATTCGTCGACGAATGTCAACTCATGTCGTCATTTGTATGGCTTATAAAATAAATAAAATAAAAAAGCTTTTATCGTCTATACATCAAAATCCGTGGAATGCCACCAGTTTATTGAGCGAATTAGCAACAATAATGTAAATCAGTTGTCGTTTGCTTTGCTCTGCGCCTCTATTATTAATTATTCCACTAAAATACTCGTTTATACCAGGACTTCTTATATAAAAGACAATATCTCTTTCTTCTTCTTTCTACCGTTTCCCTTAGACACAGACTGTTACGCC
Organism: Yponomeuta plumbellus; assembly: GCA_947310845.1. Classification (NCBI taxonomy): domain Eukaryota; kingdom Metazoa; phylum Arthropoda; class Insecta; order Lepidoptera; family Yponomeutidae; genus Yponomeuta; species Yponomeuta plumbellus. The sequence continues at coordinate 1,162,245 of OX371211.1, read as the reverse complement.
TTCGTTTTCAGAGTATTTTATATAAATAACACAGAAATCTGTGTTAATGTAGAAAATATTTGTCATCAAACTGGATGATGATAATAATAATCGCTTATACTTAATACAGAACTAAAATGTCAATTTTATGACACATTTTTACAAATATGGCATTAATATTACAAATATTTTTTCAAATATGAAGACAAAAAGGTCTGTAATTAATGTACACCGGAGTGCAATTAGTTGCCGATTTTCAGGCAAGGCCTTTTCTTAAATTAATTTATACCTAGGTAACGTAGGTATAATTATAATACCTCTGCCAAATACTAGGCAGACTCTAGGTGAACCTTGAGCATAATAAAGCGTAACCATATTAGCCAACCTATCGTTTACACTTATGTAACAATGTTGCGTGAGATAAATAAAAGCTTGAACAAAAAACTGCCAACACAACATAAAATATAAAACCCAGATGTAATCACAGCAAGCGATTAACCAAATCTAACCAACTGCAGACAAAAGAATTAGTTGTAACAAAAAACGGCTATTGAAATTGTGGGTGAAATTGTTACTAAACTGTAGCAACATCTGCCAGGAAGGGCACAAAAACTCGCTATTTAGCACCATAAAACACCTACAGCCCATATTCCAATCAAAACCTTAAGGTTCAAGCGATAAAGTAGGTTTTGCTTTACACGGGCTTTTACACAAGCCATTTCAATCATAGGATAGATGCAGCTAACGCCATTACTATCATATTGTGAGCCAATCAGAGCGCGGTGCGTAGACCAATTGGCTGCGAGCGCGGAACGTGTTCCAAATGCAAAATTGGGGGAAAACTCGTTTTTTCTTCTTTCTTGTTTTGTTTTGGGAATTCTAGTTTGGATGGAGGGAAGTGTGATCGAATTCCACTGCTACGCACGAATATTCGAAACAATACATGAGCTCTATTTTTTAATCAGTCGTATCGTGTCGAGCGCTCAATTTCTACTGATTTTCGTTCGACTTCTGAAAACAAGGAGAGGAGAGACAAATGCCCGGCTTTTCGGTACAGAATATTAATAAAACCTTTTCTTCTACTCCTTCGCAGGGTTTTCATAGTCTTTCTAGATTTACAGTTACCGTTTAATATATGCCTTTATTTTTCAAGACAAATCGATCAGCCCGCGATCGTCCACTGCTGAAATTTGGGGGAATCGCTACTTTTTACAACCCAGACATGCAACCTTAAAAAAAAAACTGTTTGATTTATTAAGTAAGGGTTGGTATGGTAATAAGTAAATGTGTCGTGATAAGTAACTTCTGTTCTAAGCCGCACTAATTTATCGCTTCTTCGTTTATTAAAGTTGACATTTAAAATGGTATTGCTTTTCAAGAACGTTTAATAGACGTACCTAAGCAGGCAATTCACAACAAGACTGCATTAGGTGCAGTCGAGTTCATAAATATATGAACACTTCCGCGGCTTCAAAAATATGTGTGCAAATAAGGTTACAAAAATATCTAGCATGCTAAGCAATCAAAAATATATCAACGTGTTACTGGTCATAAATATCAACACAAGGCTTCACTAATATATATAAACAACTGAAAATTTATAAATATCTGCACAAAATATTGTCATATGTATGACAACAACTATAGTTACATAAATATCTATAAATTAGTTGGTCATTTTTATGAGGACAAGCTGACCTACAAATATATCTACACAAATGTCAGCCATATTTATGTGAACATATGTTTTGACAATTCACGAAAACAGTGCAGACTTGTCAGTGCATATGTCTGTCTCTTATAGATTTTCTGTATCTGTATGCGATACAAACTTCTTATGCACCACATGGCAACGTCGTCATCGCTCGCAAAATTTTTCATTTTTTGAAGAATACGGGAAAACAGCGAGGACAAAGACAGTGCTATTTTGTTTTTTCCGTTGAATATTTTAGAACCTAGTAGTAAATGACGCAGTGGCCTAGGGGTATCTGTACGCAACTTCTGTTTAGTGTTGGCGTGAGTTCCAACTACGCTTTTTTGCAATTTTTACATCGCTAGTTTTTCAATCACAAAAAGAACATCATCATCAACCCATTATGTCCCCACCGAGGGGCACGGGTCTCTTCCCTGAGGAAGGTATAGGCCATACTCCACCACGGGGGCCAAGTCCGGATTGGTGGAGGCTTGTAAGACTAGTGGCTGGTCTTACTGTTAGAAGTTTTCAAGCCGCCCCTAAAGGCCTCTGACTTGGCTTAACGACTGCCATCTATCGACGGCAGCCGGCACCAACTGCTTAACGTACCTTGAGAAGCACGGAATCGCTCGGAAAAAATGCCACTTTGCACTGCTCTTTTTTTATCGCTTCGAACTTTGCATTCTCCCTGGACTCTGTTTTGGATTTTCACCTACAAACTTGGCATTTCTTACTGGACTCTGTTTTGGATTTTCACCTACGAACTTGGCATTTCTTACTGGACTCAGTTGTGTATTAGTGAATTTGGACTATTAAAAATGGCTTACTCAGCCCGTGACTATGCTAACATGCATTTTGTGTACGGTTTTTGTGACGGAAACGCTCGTGAAGCAGCAAGAGAATATCGGCGACGTTTTCTGAATCGTGATCGCTATCCCGACTACAGAGTATTCCAGCGTGTACACAACGCTTACGTGGAGGGCCATATTCCTGGAAGTAGCGCGACGAGAACCGGGCGCCCTATGGTACATGATTTGGAAATGGAAGATCAAATTCTTCAAGAAATATCGAATGACCTGTCGACGCGTCAACGGCGAATTTCAAGAACATTAGGTGTCCCGAAAACGACTGTGCAACGCGTTTTAAAACGGAACATGATGCATCCGTATCATGTCCAGCGCGTGCAAGCACTGCTGCCGGCTGATTACGAAAAAAGACAACTTATTTGCACAGAGATGCTCCGGCGCAACAGAGAAGATCCCGAATTTCTAAATAAAATTATGTGGTCGGACGAAAGTATGTTTCAACGCACTGGTGTTTTTAATATTCACAACCTGCACCACTACGAGTATGTGAATCCTCACATTATTCGACGAGACCACTTCCAACACAAATTCGGAGTCAACATGTGGGCCGGGATCGTCGAAGGACAGTTAATAGGACCACACGAGCTGCCTGCAAGAGTGAATGGTCAAATTTATTTGTCATTCTTACAAGAGGAACTCGACCCATTATTAGAAGACGTTTCTCTTGAAACAAGAAGCGCTATGTGGCTGCAACATGACGGCGCACCTCCGCACTTCGCTCGTGACGTGAGGAGTCACCTAAATGAAGTATTTCCAAATCGCTGGATCGGTCGCGGTGGAACTATTCAATGGCCACCGCGCTCACCCGATTTAAACCCCATAGATTTTTTTCTTCGGAGTTACTTCAAGGAAGTGGTATACGAAAAGGAGTGCAACACGGAGCAGGAGCTTCGACGACGAATATCAGCGGCCACCCACCAGGTGAAAAATAATCACCGGGCCTTTAGATTGTTAAAAAAAAAATTTATTAGAAGATGTCGACTCTGCCTCCGAGTGAGAGGTATAAATTTTGAACATCTTCTATGAAAAAGTTTATTTTTTGATTAAACTGTCTATTCTAATTATCTGGTGTAATTTTTTTATCCTTTTGCGACTTATTTTTATGTCCTAGAACAGTACTTTGTAACTCAAATTAGTTATGACCAAAAGTTGATTTAAAAAAATGCAACTTTGCTGAGAATAAAGGTCAATAATAAAAGACTCAGGAGAGATAGGGCTTTGAGTTGTATCTTTTTACAATCCTCATGAAATGGTCCACTTTTTCTACTACTGGGGCAAGTTTCCGCAGTACACTTTTTTTTGTTAAATCAATGACGAAAATTTTGGATCAAACAATTATGATACGAGATCCGTAAAAAATTAATTAATTTCTCATGATCCATAAAGGCAGGGACGATGATTTTTTTTTGTTACATTCTCATCATGGACCGTCACTCTCAAAAAAAAAACAACCACCAAAAGTAAGTACTTTTTTTTTATTGCTCTTAATAAGTAGTAGGAACTCTTTTCTTGAAAAAAAACGAAAATCAATCATAAGTTCAAAACCGTTGAGAATTTTACCACCCTGTATAGGACCTTATTGGTAGAAGATGACCTTGGCTAACTCCCCATTTCCTTTGATCCATGATATTTGGACCACCCTGTAGAGTCAAACATTTGGGTGCGTTTACCCTGTATCACGGTTGAAACATACATTTCAGTACATTTTGATATTTTTATATCTTCCTCACATACTATGAGTTTGCTATTTTTTATCCTGCTGCCCCAGAACTACTTCCTATAGGTAATGCAGTAGATATAGTATATGAATAAAAAATTAAGCAAATATTAAGTATCATCATCAACCCATTATGTCCCCACCAAGGGGCACGGGTCTCTTCCCTGAGGAAGGTATAGGCCATGCTCCACCACGGGGGCCGAGTCCGGATTGGTGGAGGCTTGTAAGACTAGTGGCTGGTCTTACTGTCACTTGGTGTTGACTTGGCATACCTAACGACTGCCATCTATCGACGACAGCCGGCACCAACTGCTTAACGTGCCTTGCGAAGCACGGAACCGCTTGGAAAAATGCCACTAGCGTTAGTCATAGATGGTGACCCATCCATGGACTGAACGCGCCGTATGTTGCTTAACCTTAGTGATCGTTTAAGGTCACTCAGGCAGCCCAGGCTACGAGCGATTTTGTAGTATCGCAATCTTGCACCATCTAACCCCATAGATTTTCTATGGGGTTAAGATCGGGGCTTTTCCGGGGCATTTTAATTCATTTTAGTTCCTCTCGATTTTCCATCTCGGATATCCACAATTGTACTAAGTAAGCATTGTGAATGCTACAATAGGGTAGTTTCCAGGGTCAAAATAATTAAATTCTATTTAGTCCGTATTTTAGATTATAAAAAAATATTGGACACGTATTTTTTCTTTTTTCGATTAAACAAAAAATAACAAAGATTAGCCCATTAAAGTTACCTGTGACGTCACTCCGTGCTAAAAATGCAGCACGGCGTGACGTCACACGTAACTTTAATGGGCGATATCTTTGTCATTTTTGGTCTAATTTACAAATTAAAAAATACGTGTCCCTTATTTTTGAATAATCTAAAAGACGGACTAATTACATTTTTTAGGGCAACTAGCCTATTGTCTTGTACAAATTCAATTTGGTGGTTGTCTGGGTAAACAATGTTTGCAGAAGGCAAAAATGAGTCTCTATACATTTTTGTTCGCGGCACCTACCTATGCATGCAATACACAAAATTTACATGCAATTCTTACAAGGCACGATGACGATTGTTATGATTATGACAGTGACATGATGAAGTTATCTTTCATAAATCTTTTCATTTAGTTTGATAAGTGACCATCAAGAACTCATAAATATACAACCTCTTTAAAAGATTATCATGGAGTTCGTACCTATAGGTTGTTCACATAAATATGGCTGACATTTGTGTAGATATATTTGCAGGCCAGCTTGTCCTTATAAAAATGACCAATTAATGTATAGATATTTATGTAACTATAGTTGTTGACATACATATGACAATATTTTGTGCAGATATTTATAAATTTTCAGTTGTTCATATATTAGTAAAGCCTTGTGTTGATATTTATGACCAGTAAAACGTCGATATATTTTTGATTGCATAACATGCTAGATATTTTTGTAACCTTATTTGCACACATATTTTTGAAGCCGCGGCAGTGTTCATATATTTATGAGCTCGACTGTACTTAAGTTACTTCCACATCCTAAAACAGATAACCTCAAAACATTTTGCATAGGGATCACTGATTTTGTTGTGTGGAACGTTTTATTACTAGATTAATACGTATCTACTCGTAACAATAATTAGTATCGACGTCAATAGTTTTATGAACACTTACCCACATCTTGATTGACAGCCCAGTCAAAGAATAATCTTTTCAAGTCACACGTTTTCCCATCAGTCCTCAAATTGCTCATTCACACACCGACGAGCCCAGTCAGTCGCCGGTCGGACGCCACTTCGCGCCGTTCTCAAGACCTGAGACCGCGAAGCTCATCTGTCACATGCAATTTGAATCTGGAACGGGAGCCGCCGGCGGCGCCCGCGCAGCGTGACGTCATTCGGAGTCACGCGGACGCAGCGTGGCGTTCGGAATCCCCGCTGCCGCGTCGCCCTTATGAAGTCACTAACTACACGGAAATTCGCGGAGTATAATAGACATACCTTTGACAGATTAGCGCATGGTGAAGTGAACATTCTAGATCTTGAGGCAGGCGCCGATTTTTATGGGAAGTGACTCTTGGGCACGGTTTTGACTTTTGCGAGTTGACGCTTGACGGGTGAGCTATTGAGCAGTTTGTGTTGACCCGTGTATAATGTGGGAGATTTTTGGCGGAACCACTCAATAGGAACAAGTTAGAAGAAAGGCTGGGAAATATCGTAGTTCCTGAGATTTTGGATCGCGACTTTTAATGGATTAGCTTTAATACAATAATTATGTAAAGTGTAGTTAGTATTGCGGAATGCTTACTACGCAATCGCGAAGATCGCGAATTTTTTTATCGTTACTACGAAAAGTGAAAAAGAAAAATTAAAAAATGAAGGTTGTTTAGATTGTTTAGATGTTAATACAAAGTTGTTTTGATGTTTGTGAATACCTACACTAGAAATATGCACTAAACATTTTTGCCGAACTTTTCTAGATTTCGGTCAGTGTTTTTCAGTTTTACTTTCCTTAAAAACTTTACTCTTTATCTTGACTTTCCTGTGGCTTTTTGACAGTGTGAAATAAAGAGTATTCGGTATTTTTGTATTGAAAATAACCTGGATTGGCCGATTCTATGATGACGTCACAGCTCAGTAAAAATGGCGCCTGTCATTCATTTTCTTACGTGACGTCATAATTTCTGTGCGACGCCATATTGCCGAAGATAGCGTTTTGGCGGCTTAATTCAAAAGTAAATTTTCGTTTGCCTTTTTTTAGAAAAATACCTACAAGAAAGAATTTAAAGTGACCACTTTCTAAAGACTCCTTGAACACCAACAAAAAATATGAGAATGTTTTCAGAAATCTGTCAAAAAACCTATGGTTTTTAATTGTTTGTTTCAAGATAAACGTAACAGGCTAAAACAGATCCCAAACACTTCTTGTAGCAATCCTCTCGCCCGAGTTACTGGCGTGGGAGCCGCAGCCCGCAGTCCTGGCATCCAGCGGAGCCCTGCAGTCGTCCACATAATTACTAAAAGTGTATAATGGCATTTTGCGAATCGGCGCTCTATCAAATGCGTGTGGAAACTATATTGAAGATATGGGTGCCCGCATAAGTCGGTAAGTTTTTAATGGACACTTAGTTATGCAATTTTTTCCGCGGTTGGTTATAGCGATAAGTTACTTTTTAGCGATGCAATGAATGGAGGTACCTACCTATACGACCTCTGTGGCGCAGCGGATAGCGCATTTGTCTACCATGCGAGAGGTCCCGGGTTCGAACGCAGCCGGGGACAAAAAAAAAACCCCAGATGTTGGATTTTTACATGTTTATGACGTCGCTGTTTCTGGATCCCACGACACAGGGTATTCTAGTGTGGCGCCAGCAAAGTTTGTGCCTGTATTTAAATGTTCATGTTTATGTTTATATCTTTAGCTACGAATCTAAAAATTGACGGAAGACGGGACGTTGGCGTAGCGGTGAAGTGGCATTATACCAAACAGTGTGCGTCTTTCATTGGCTGTATTGTATATTTAGTGGATGGATAGTTAGAAGTAACAAAAACATCTTATTAATAAGCCGTCTAATCAACCTATTGTTCTATTTCACATCAGTATGGTCAAGGTCCATCAAGATCACGATGGATTCTTTCAGAGAAAGACTAATCTTCAAGACTTAAGCCTGATTTACATTTGCTTTATTTTCATGGTTTTTAAGCATGTTTTTCATAAAATTAGAATAAAATAGAGACGGGAAAAAAGTATGCCGATTTATAATTTTAGTTGCGCACCATACACTATAAGAGTACTTAGGTACTTTAAAAAGATCTTAAATACATAGTGCACTACCAACCATTACTGATATATTATTGGTTCATGTACTTAAAAAGGAATTGGCGTCTCTATTCTATCCTACGTCTACATAAAGCATGCTTTACATACATACCTAGATAAGCTCACGCCTGTATCCCAGAGGGGTAGGCAGAGACCAGGGATTGCCACCTGCCATGATCCTGACAAAACAATTTCGCTTCATCGACATTTAAAAGCATGCCTTAAAAACATGAAAATAAAGCAAATTATTTACATTTGCTTTATTTTCTTTAATAATTTTATTTTATTTGGTAACAATAAGCTCACAGCACTAATATAATTAAGACGGAAAATTCGAGTGCTCAGCGCGGTCATTGGATTTTATACTTTAATGTTTTTGAATAACCCTGACACCCAGATTTCTTCACGATGTTTTCACACACGGCAAGCGAGTGTTATTCCTACAATTTCACAAATGGGATACATAAAAGAGAAAAAATAACGCTCAGTGTTACGACTAGATAATTGATATTTCAGCGCGAAGGGTGTTTCCTGCAGATTCCACTGAAAATTAATTAATTCGTCCCTCAAGGGCCCTTGGTCGATTACTCCTTACGAAGCTGTATTCTGCACCTCCCTCCGAGGGTTGTGTGTTCAGACACCACCGTATTTACATTATGTAAACATTTCCACATGGAAATGACTTTTTGTAACGCCAGGCTAAGAAATTTGGAGGTTAGAAGCTGCAAAACCTTTAACCTTTGCAGATGATATAATGGTACATGAAACCAAATTTTTTCAAAGTAAGTCTAAAACCAATGAAAAAATCAAACCAGCAATGCCTTCTTAAGGAACAAACTTAACAAGGAAAGAAACATGGTAATCATGTTTTAAATAGTTGCAGAGCTAATTTTTTTTGTCCTCTACATAATGGACAATCCATACTTTACCAGAATGATTTAGAAGTTGTCTCTTACAACAGACTATTACAGTCTGACTTATAAATTGTTTTACGGATACACTTACTTGACTTTTTGTCGGAAGAGTCCGACCAGGTTTCGCTCTGAATCGCAGAGCTTAATCCGTAAAACCAATTATCATGTGTAGTGCTTACGAAAGTTTTCGTTTTAAAATATTACAGTTTATACTTCATATGTTTAGGTACTTAACTAAAGGTAAACAATCTTGATACGCCTTTTTATTGAAATGTACAGTTATTAAACCAAAATCTTTACACATTACCAATTCAATGTGAAATTAAATGTAATTTCATAAAAACACATTTAATTTGTAAAAAATTTTATTCAATAAAAAGACTTATCAGGATTGTTTACCTTTAGTTAAGTACCTAAACATAGAGTATAGCTCGCTTACGGCCTCTGATTTCAAAATTTCAGATGTTTCACGGATTAAAAAGACAAAAACAGTTTTGGTGCAAGCTGCCGACCCGGTGGCAACGTCAATAAATTATTAATAGCTCATTAAACCGCGTACCTGGACAAAGACCACCTTCCACTCGAGAATCGCCGTTAACTCAGCCCTCGTGAACTTCGAGTGGCCTCCTAGTGCATAGGGCCCCTAATTTTCTTTTATGTCGAACAATTTGTAAAAAAGAAATAAGTAAAAAACTATTGATCCCGAACAAACGCTGGGCCACTCGAGACGAGCTTTGTCCGCCATATTGGAAAACGTTTTGACAGCCTTGGCGGCAAAAAATGTTAACTTTTTTCGGTGGCATGTGATACGTTGTTCGCGGCCAGAGCTTAGCTCTCGAACTTCTACATAATATCGTCGCTGCGCCTGGAAAGTCGGACAAGATTTAATTTTTTTAATTATTATTTTGTACTTTGTTAGTATTTTCTTAGCCCAACGCGCCTGTAAAACCCATTTTGGGTTAGCTAGCTCGAAAATTAAATTTAAATATCAGCTATGTATTTAGTGAATAAAAAGCATTTAAGTTAGCATTGTAAGTTTGTCGGTTTTTTTTAACGCAACGACGATATGCGCTCTTTGTCTGCTCTCGATAGTTAGACAGAATAGGAAATCGAACGAGCTCAAAAAATCACTTTTTTAAACCTCGGTGCGTCAAAGGCTTTGGAAAAAAATAGTACCACTTGAAAATTTGAAAATTATAGCTATGTAGAATAGGCCAAACGATAATGAAGATTTTTAGCAAGCAGCTAGATAACCTAGACAAACAGCAAACGTTTATCGTTTAGATCACGAACGCAATTTAGAAGGCATTTTTAAAATTGGCTTCACTTCACTACTTTACTATTAAAACAAAGACGCTTTCCACTGTGTCTGTCTGTCACTATGTATGCTTAGATCTTTAAAAGTACGCAACGGATTTTCATGCGGTTTTTTTTAAATAGATAGAGTGATTCAAGAGGAAGGTTTATATGTATAATACATTGCCCCATGCGAAGCCGGGGCGGGTCGCTAGTTGTTTATAAAGCAATTATTAGGAAGTAAAATAGTCACAAAGATCATTTCATAGATTTATTACCTTTTCTCTTATGTATTTCGACACTATTGCGACAAGTTCCGTAAAAACTTTTACGTATTGCTCAATCAATTAATCATTACAAACATTTCATAAATATTACAACAGTATATTTTGTTTAAATATCTCTGCAAAAATTTTAAATATTCTACATTTTCATTGAAAATTGACATCATACATACCAAAATACAAATAGTATTTTGTAGCCCTAACATAACGGGTTTTGTGATTTTCCTCTTACATTTTTATAATACATTTCGAGACAAAATGCAGGATTGATTCTCTGTTCTAATTTAAAATTTATTTTTGCTATCATACAAGCTTTTAATAATAATCACTGTGAAGTCGGAATAATCTATCCGAATCGATAGAACGCAAAGTCGAGAAAATTTTTCCCTTCTTTTCTCATTATTTTTAATATCATCTCCAATGTGCTGATCAAATCAGCTTATTTCACTTCAACCTTTCACAGGAGTCGTCAAAATCACCTAAAAGTTTAGCAGCGTTCCGCAACGCTATCCCAATATTACATTGTCGTCATTTAAATCATCTCTTACACATCTCCGCTTTTTATCCTATTTTGTAAATGTTATTTCATCCACCAGTTTATTTTTCATCTCGGAATCAGCGCCACCTGCTGCCTTGTCCATTCCTGTCTTGGCCCTGTCCACTGCTGTAACCTTGTTGATTGCTGCTGTAACCAGAACCTCTATAGCCTTGTTGGTTTCTATCACCACTATGTGGCCTAGAACCTTGGTTGTAACCGCCACCGGCACTCTGACTCCTATGTCCCTGGTAACCACCCTGGCCTTGGTTGTAACCACCTTGGCTATGTCTGTTCTGGTTGTATCCGCCCTGGTTTTGGTTGTAACCACCTCCATGCCCTCCTTGGTTCCGATTGTAACCTCCTTGCCCCTGGCCTTGGCCGCCCTGATTGTGTGAACCGTAAGGTACGTACCCACTACGCTGCGGGCCGTAGCTATGTGAACGATCTGTAACAAAAGAATAAACATTCCATTAAAAATAGAAGACACTGCCATTGAAAGCACATCAGATTTTAGCTTTCTCTTAGCGAGAGGAGACAGTTTTTTGCCTTAGCCTTTATAGCTGTCATCAGTGATGTCATAGTCTTGGCAGATTCAGCATTTACATCCAACTAGGATTCCATATTTTGTTACAAAAAAAATCAATCACTGACTCAAACTTCAGAAGGGCGTGGAAGAAATTTTGGTTGACTGAAAGCTTTTTTGAGGAGTAAAGGAATAAAAATGTATGTCACTTCTGCCCACATCACACAACGAATTTATTTTTATCATTTTTTGTAAGTGTAGTATTAAGAATACTAAGTACTAAGGTAGATACTATTACACAATTAATCAAAAGGCACCATATTAATCATGTAGGTGCAGGTGGCACCACTGGTATCGGAAACTTTTCTGAAGAGAGAAAAATACATATTATTTCGTGACAGCAACCAAGTTGTAAAAGCTTTACGTAAATGAAAACCCTTAATCCGTCCAGCACTTTCTGGGAGAAATGACGTCCTTGAAAAATATGTGTGGTGTTACTTTCATTAACTGAATACGCAATACTGTGATTAAAGAACGTTGCGGACTGAAAGAGGATGTATAGTCTGTTAGCTTTTAGAACATACCTCGGGCTCTAGAGTAGGCTTCGGTTTTCGCCGATAGCACACGAGTGCACACTCTTATCCACCCGTCAGTGGCGAGGCCCGATTTTGACATTTTGTCAACATACCGCATCTGTGGCGAAAAGCCCGATTTGGACATTGTTGGTCACATTGTCTAATACATGGATGTAATAATCAAAGAGGATTGAGTACTCTGACAAAAAAATGTCCTGACAAGGAGGCTCGAACTAGTGAATGTCATCTCTTTCTAAGTAGGGTGACCTTGATGTCAATGAAAACCGGACGAAACATAAGGGAAGCCAGCCGGAAGGAACGAGCGAAGTTCTCTCTTTAGGAGTAACTTGGGCATTTACTTCCATAATGGGCGACACAGTACCTAGTGGTAGGTATATTCATTGACTGAAGAACTTTAATTATACTTATATTTGCATTTAACGAAGTTTTAACATTATAAAATGAAAGCCAAAATCAAGTCATAAAATTAGCTTTAATCCAAAAATAAACACAAAGAAACAACTCATTTAAATGTATAGAATTAACAACTTGCTTATTGAGTGTTAATGTACATTACATTACATACTGCCCTCAAATAAGGTTTGTAGTGGAAAAGAAGAGTAGAGAGAAGAGTAAAGATAAAACTCAACTTCGACCATGTTAAAATACGTTTTTAAAACCTTGAGTGGTATTGCTACAAAAATTACTTAGCATACATTCATTGCTCGATTCGAGTCTGGGCCTTTAATTTGAGAATAAGTTCACTATCTTGCATGGATACATGGATACACGCAAGATAGTGAACTTTACTTATATTTACAGTTATTAATAGTGAACTTTTCTTACATTTCTCATCATCAGTTACAGTAGGCTACTTTTTATCGCGGAAATCGCACTCATTCTGCGGAATTAACTTAATCATATTTTGATCTACATAAGTTTACAAATTATTTTCAGTGAACCAATTTAGAACTTTATATCATTATGGTACTCTTGGTCTAGACAAGGGTTAAATTAAAAATTAAAAATGTTGTTGCGGACAAATTTTAGTGTACAAATTGTAAATTCAGATAATAAAATCTAACTTGCCAATACGAATAAAACTCATGTAGCTAGCTAGATTGATGAAAAACATTTGAATGTTTTTTTTTACTTTTGAAATATGCATAAAAGCTAATATACATTACAAATTAGAATAGAATTATTAAGTATAAAATTAAATATTCTATTATACCTCCTGTCAATTTTTCTATTCAAACATAATATTCAAAGCTTCTTCTTTTGGGGAATGCATTCAGTCAGTTTGGGCACCTGCATCGAGCTGTGGTTGCTTCGTTGGTAGTTCTTCCAGTTCAACATTTTCTTCCGTCGCTTAGTACCATTACTTTTTTCGCCACAGGCTGTAAATATTTATTTATTACTTACTTTCTAATAAACTTCTTAGCAAACAAAACACAAAGGTAACAGAAAAGTCCTGTGCAACGTACCTAAAGGGGTTGGTAAGCACGTCAATAAAAAGTAAACTAAGTGATACTTTCTGAGTTATTCCCGTTGGAAAATATAAAAAAAAAACAATTTAATTAATTCAATTGTCCATTATCATCATTTTAAAGTATTTTGCGTTACAACTAGTAATAAATTGGGGACATTTTGTCAAAGAGTATTTGTTGTTTGTGATAATTATTTTTTCTATCGATTGGCATAATGTACACCAAACGCCAACTTTTCATGTACAAACGTACAAACTTTAGGTATGCTACAGAGGTTTGAAGCCTTTTACTCACCACTACAAATGGTACAGGATCTTCCTTCAACCTAGGTAAGACCGTAGGTTTAAAATCTTATTTTCTAAAATACCGGCTTTTGCAGGCTTCACAAAATGCAGGATTTTGTGATGTCGAACCAGAGCCTCATATAGCATCCATCCATTTGAAACGTAAGCTTTCGTTTTGAGTAAAACTGAAAAGAGACCAATGGGTAATCAAACACATGGCCTACATTTTACTACATCATGGTCATAGTATTCCACATAAATGAGTAAGAGTAAGACACACTCCTTCAGTTTGTGGCTCTCGCTCTGGACACTTTACTCTAGTTGCTTACTTATACGATTTTATGTTTTATTTGAGAAGACAAAGAGTTCAGTTTTCTATGGAAGGTTTTTCGTAGTGGTCTATCCTCTTTGATTATAACATCCTTGGTCTAATATGTTTAATAAATCAGACAAACGTACATCTATCCTTTTTACACTCATTACGGTGTATTGCCAGTGAAAGAGAATAGATAAAAAACTTAGCCTTGAGCTGTCATCATTCAAAAAACCCGCGCAATTATCAGTTCAGTGCAAGACTAGCCATTATGGTCTGTCACTTAAAACCGTTTTCCTATAATTTTTCTCTATTGCAAGGTATGTAACTGCTACCTTTTTAGTAATGCTAAGGGGTAACGGCTTGTAAATAAAGCTAATTATAATAAATAAACCTGTTTATTTTATTTAAAACACTATAAAAACAACTATAATCCATTAAGAATTTGATGTTCTTGGATTGCTCACACTTGTGTGCCACAAGAAAAAGATGAACTGCATAGTGATGTTTGTCACTAGATAGCAAATTTAATTAAAATACAGTATTCCATTATACAGCGGCTCAAAAATCAATAATAACGAAAGAAATCGCATTTTAGTAGCGGTAGGTGACCGGGCAACCCCTGTCTGTGACAAGGCCCGATTCGGGCTCCACAGACAACGGCTTTTCTCAATTTTTGTTGCCACTGACGAGTGGATAAGAAAGCTCAAGGTCACACAAAGAGCTATGGAAAGGGCTATGCTCGGAATTTCTCTACGAGACCGAATCAGAAATGATGAGGTCCGTAGACAAACGAAAGTCGTCGACATAGCCCACCTGATGAGTAAGTTGAAGTGGCAGTGGGCGGGGCACATAGCACGAAGAACTGATGGCCGATGGGGCCGAAAGGTTCTTGAATGGAGACCACACATCGGCAAGCGCAGCGTAGTACGACCAGCCACAAGATGGACAGACGATCTCATACAAGTGGCAGGGAGACGATGGATGCAAGCCGCTTCCAACCGGTCTTTTTGGAAATCCATGGAGGAGGCATATGACCAGCAGTGGACTTCTTGATGCTGAATGATGATGATGATGACACGAGTGTAATACTACTTCCTGCTTTGTATAAAACTTTTCTTCACTATTTGGAAAAGTTATGTAAAGTTATAAATAACAATACAAAATAAACCTTACCTTATCTATACAGGGTTACAGGGAAAGTCGTACACAATATTAAAGTAGGTCATTATTTAGGTCATTTCTGATGGATTTTATATTAGCCTTTATGGAGATATTGACTGTTAAAGATTTAAAAAAAATATCAAATTTTTTTGGCTTTATGATAGATTTTTTCTCAGAATAGAGCTCGTAAAGTGTTTTTTTTAAATGTATTTAGTTAAAAGGCATGTCAGTTGTTAAAAAATATCAGCAAAAGCTGCACCTACTACTAACAGCCTTAATAAAGTGCTCGGCAACGGTTAGAGTTAAATATTTTTTCTCTAAACATTTTTCACATTGAAGCTCTTAAAAACGAATGGAACTTATTCTGCAAATAATTTTAAAAACTTCTACGACTCTTTAACTATTCAAAAAGGTATAACATTTAATAGGTATCTGCATGAAATTTTAAAATAATGTTATTTGAGTAGGCTCTAGTGGTAGTACCGACGTAACTGAACTTCGATACAAAAAATCTTTTTACTTCCTGGCACCTTTAAACTATGTAAAAAGGTCAGACAGGCTTTTTTTTGCTCTGGAGACATGCTGTCTCAGGTGTTCAGGTACCTACCTATTTCAGTATTTCTTTTTTAGAATATTCTATCTATCTATTATTTTTGTGTTGGTCTGCTCGTGTGATTCTTCCGTGGTAGATGTGTTAATACGTGCTCTGCAAATGATTTGCGTTTTAGATAGATAGATAGATAATTCATTTATTTACATAAGACACACACGCGTATACAAGTCACAGCACTAAAAAAGCAAAGAAACAAAATTAATAATAGTACATTAACACACATAACAAGCAGAGACACATAGAAAATTGGCCATACACGATACATTAATGTACCTGGCCAACGTACTGAGTAAGTGACCAACGCGGGTGTGGCAAATGTAAATGGGCTCCGACTCAGCATGTGCTGAAAGTTCCGGAAGAACTTCAGCGCTGATATTCTGCCGGTACCCTTAATCGGCGTGCAGCGCCAGATCTTTTAGAAACTTCTACGTCTCTTTAGGTATTAAAAAACGTATATCACTTGCTATTACATCGAAAAAACGTTAGCCAAGTGTCACTTAAGATGGCAAACGCTAAATTTTTAGTTGAGGTAAATACGTGCTCTTTGATCATTTCCCGTAAAACGCCATTTAGTTTGAATTTTTGTATTAATTCATCTTCATTCTGTGACTTGGCTTGGATTTTGAACTGATTCATCTTCATAGTAAGACTTGGCTTGGATTTTGGACTGATTCATTTTCATTCTGTGACTTGAATGGCGAGACACATATGAAAACTTTTTGAGGGAGGAGTTACCCTTGTTGATGGACGACATTTCTATTGCATTGAGACGAGACAATGTTCTTTCTACATGACGGCTGCCCAGCGCACCACGGAAGCATGGTTGGACGAGAACTTCCCAAACAAATGGATTAGAAAAGACGGTCCCATTGCATGGCCGGCTAGGAGCCCTGATCTAACGCCAATGGATTTTTATGTATGAGATCATATTAAAAGCATAATTTAAAACAAAATGACGCCAATTGAAAATGTCGAAATTTAGAGACTGAGAATATTTGCGGAAACGGCTGTGAAAATAAGGAGAAACCTGCGAACTTCTGTAGTGAAGAGTAATTAAAAAAAAAAAAAAGAATTTGTATTAGAAATAGAGGCCACCATGTTAAAAACGAAGATGAATCAGTTCAAAATCCAAGCCATGTCACACAATGAAGATGAATAAATACCAAAATCCAAACTAAGTCGCGTTTTACGGGAAATTATCAAAGAGCACGTATTTACCTCAACTAAAAATTTACTGTTTGCCATCTTAAGTGACACTTGGCTAACGTTTTTTAGATGTAATAGCAAGTGATATACGTTTTTTAATACCTAAGGAGACGTAGAAGTTTCTAAAACGCAAATCATTTGCAGAGCACGTATTAACACATCTACCACGGAAGAATCACACGAGCAGACCAACACAAAAATAATAGACAGATAGAATATTCTAAAAAAGAAATACTGAAATAGGTAGGTACCTGAACACCTGAGACAGCATGTCTCCAGAGCAAAAAAAAAGCCTGTCTGACCTTTTTACATAGTTTAAAGGTGCCAGGAAGTAAAAAGATTTTTTTTTGTATCGAAGTTCAGTTATGTCGGTACTACCACTAGAGCCTACTCAAATAACATTATTTTAAAATTTCATGCAGATACCTATTAAATGTTATACTTTTTTGAACAGTTAAAGAGTCGTAGAAGTTTTTAAAATTATTTGCAGAATAAGTTCCATTCGTAAACTTTTTTTAAGAGCTTCAATGTGAAAAATATTTAGAGAAAAAATATTTAACTCTAACCGTTGCCGAGCAGTTTTTTAAGGCTGTTAGTAGTAGGTGCAGCTTTTGCTGATACTTCTTTACCAATTGACATGCCTTTTAACTAAATACATTAAGAAAAACACTTTACGAGCTCTATTCTGAGAAAAAATCTATCAAAAAGCCAAAAAAATTTGATATTTTTTTTAAATCTTTAACAGTCAATATCTTCATAACGGCTAATTTTGGACCCTATATAATAGAATAAAATCCATCAGAAATGACCTAAATAATGACCTCCTTTAATATTGTGTACGACTTTCCCTGTAACCCTGTATATATAAAAGGAGAAGCTGACTGACTGACTGACTGACTGACTGACTGACTGACTGACATATCAACGCCGGGCCTAAACTATAAGGGTTAGAAACTTGAAATTTTGCACAGGGGTTTTTTTTGTAACGTAGGGGAGCACTAAGAAAATATTTTTGAAAATTCATCCCCTAAGGGGGTAAAATGGGGGTTCAAAGTTAGTATGAAACTTTGCCGTTTTTGAAGTTATTCCAATGAAATTTGGTACGAAGGTTCTTCATTTAAAATTATGAAACACGTGTAAAATAGTTTTTTAAAAATCATCCCTTAAGGGGGAAAAAGAGGGGTGCAATGTTAGTCTCAAACTTTGCCGTTTTTGAAGTTATTCGAATGAAATTCAGAATAAAGATTCTTCATTGAAAGTCATGAAACACATGTAAGATAGTTTTTCAAAAATCATCTCTTAAGGGGGTAAGAGGGGGGTGCAAAGTTTGTATGAAACTTTGCCGTTTTTGAAGTTATATGAAGTTCCTTCATTAAAAGTCATGAAATACATGTAAAACAGTTTTTCGAAAATCATCCCTTAAGGGGGAAAAAGAGGGGTGCAATGTTTGTCTCAAACTTTGCCGTTTTTGAAGTTATTCGAATGAAATTCAGAATAAAGATTCTTCATTGAAAGTCATGAAACACATGTAAGATAGTTTTTCAAAAATCATCTCTTAAGGGGGTAAAAGTGGGGTGCAAAGTTAGGATGAAACTTTGCCGTTTATGAAGTTATTCGAATGAAATTCAGAATGAAGGTTCTTCATTAAATGTCTTGAAACACATGTAAAATAGTTTTTCGAAAATCATCTCTAGGGGCTAAAAGGGGGGTGCAAAGTTAGTATGAAACTTTGCCATTTTTTAAGTTATTTGAAAGACGTCTAAAGTAGTCTTTCGCAAATAATCCCTTAAACGGGTAAGAGGGGGTTGCGAAGTTAGTATTGAAAGCTCTTTCGCATGCGCTAAGAGTATCCCTATCTTATTTGCAAACACTTTACTCAACTAAGCCTACGCGGACGTAGTCGCGGGCAACAGCTAGTTGCAATATAATCGGTTGAGGTATATTCTAAAAGCTAACAGACTGTAGTGACTAGAATTGAGACAGGAATGTTGCGTTGGTTTGGACATGTAGAGAGGATGAAGGAAGAAAGACTGACGAAGCAAATATATTGGGTAAGGGACGCCCCATGCAGACATAGTTCGACCAAATAGAGGATGTATTATGAAAGGATAAAAAGTACCCAAAACCGGCATGCGTGAATGCGACTAACGACTAACGAATGTCGACGAAGCGAAAGTGATCGTGGTAGGTGGCAGTCCCGGGTGTATATTATGAGCTTATTTATTTACTTATGTATGTATGTATGTACTTTCTGGCAAAAGCAATTCCCTCCAGCACTGTTCTCAGCAAGGCGCATCGACGAAAGGTTCCTGACGAGTGTTTAATAACTCCCTTTGTACGGTAGTCCGCACTCCAGGCGTTCGGGGCGCGGTACTAGAGCGTATCATGCGTTTTACTGTTTTTCTCACGCTCGTATTTTATTCGCATCGCTCGAATCGCTCGTAGCTCCGGCCACCTGAGTGATCTTAAACGATCACGAAGGTTAAGCAACATAGGGTGCCTATAGTGCATGGATGGGTGACTGTTCTATGACTAACACTAGTGGCATTTTTCCGAGCGGTTCCGAGCTTCGCAAGGCACTTTAAGCAGTTGGTGCCGGCTGCCATCTATCGATGCTTTGCGTTTATCGTTAAGCCAGGTCAGAGGCTTTGAAAACATCGAACAGTAAGACCAGCCACTAGTCTTAAAAGCCAATCTGGACTTGGCCCTCGTGGGGGACTATGGCCTACACTACACCTTCCACAGGGAAGATACCCGTGCCCATCGGTGGGGATATAATGGATTGATGATGATAATGTTCTTAAGCACGAAATCAGAAATTTATTTCACCGTAAAGAATTTAAATTCTGTTTGTTGAATGTCAATGTACTTATGATGTTAGGCGCGCCCTTGGGGCAGAATGTAGTGGAGAAAAAGGAAGCGAAATACTTTGACCATATTTTTTCAAATCACCTTAAATCGAAAACATAAGTTGGTATCCCAGGGGAGTAGTCTAGAATAAAGACATAAGCTTATGTAAGTATGTGATAACTACGAGTACATAACTATACGTACATAAACTGATTCTTATATAATAATTTTCGGAGAAGGCAAAACCGCACCTACCACTTACCCAAATCCTAAGTCTCAGTAAAGCCCCAACCACCATTTAGAACCAAGTACTCGCAGTCATCGATGGCCGATTTACTGGAGGGTAAGTACTCGATAAGTAGGTGTGCAAATGCATCGTTTAAATATTTGACGCGGCGATCAAAGTCAAAGCGCGTGTAAGCGTGAGACGATTACAGAATGTAATCCCTTGACTTTAAAACTTGAGTTGGAGAGCTTTGCATTCTGCGATATTTGCAGAGATATTCAGGTCTTATCACGGATGGTATAGCTGTGTGGATAAAATAAAATAGAAGATATTATATTCACGCGCAGTTCAAATTTAAATACACTCACACCTCTATCGGAGTGATAAGTTGAGAACATACCTTATGTTCTACCTTACCTTACATACCTTATATATAGTACTTAATAAATAATTACAGATAAATTCAATAAGTTTTTGTGTGGATACCAAAATCTAAGTAAGTAATTGCACTCGTAGGTATATAGATATTCGTACCAACGTACGTATTCGTATTAGATTTAAAGTTATTTGAGAAAAGATAAACATAATAAACATAAACATTTACATACAGGCACATACATTACTTCTGGCCCACACTAGGATACCCTGTGCCGTGGGAACCAGAAACAGCGACGTCACAAACATGAAAACATCCAAGACCTGGAGTTTTTTTTTTGCTCCCCAGCCGGGGATTTCGCTGAATATGTAGTACATTGACATGCAGCAAACAGAACGAAAATACTTTACCTTGAAATATTATTTTTTTTCGATTTGATTGATTAAAACTTGATCGCTTTAACAGAGACTGTAAATAAGGTTGTTGAGGGATTCGTTTTTATCCGTGCAATAAAACTAAAATCCAACCACCACCTATAGGTATACGTATAGATAATACATGAATACACTTCCTATACATTAGGTGCTATTCCGTCGAACGCTAGCACATTCAGCGGAACAATGTCGGCCCCACGTCGGGCGCCAACGCGCACAATGGCGCTAATGGCGTGGCTTGTTACGCACTCGACGCCTGAGCGTGACGCCTACAGCGATACTCATTGCTGAGCGGATTGCGCCGCATTTGGCAAGGTGTGGATAGACAAGAATATGGTAGTTTAATGGTGGTAAAAATAGTGAAGTGTATTTCTCATTGTAAACTTTTTGTATTTCTCATCTTCAAAAATCAAACGGACAGCGCGTGTTACAAACCTTGAGGACTAAACTTGACTACATAAGCTTTCTACATAAACGCCTTCACATTAGGTGCCAGTCCCTCGAACAGTAGCGCATTCAGCGAAATAATGTCGACCCCACGTCGGGCGCCAAAGCGCACATTGGCCGTGGCTTGTTACGCACTCGACGCCTGAGCCCAGCGCGACGAGATACGCGTCGCTGAGCGGATTTGCCAAGGTGTGGAAAGACAAGATAATATTTATAAAAGTTCATTGATAGTAAGAATAGTGAAGTTTATTTCTGACCACAAAAGAGCAAACAGACAGCGTATTACAAGCCTTAATGCCTTTTCTAAAGCACCTATAGGCATACACTTTCCTGATTGCCAATTTCAAGTGCACGTGAGCTCAGGTTTCCTCACGATGGTTTCCTTCACCGTTAGCGAGTACCATAGAAAAGACAGTCTATGGCACATGCGGATACACCGGGGTTGGAACCCACGACCTTGAATGTAAGACAAGGGTTCCCCGTCCGCACTGCCATAGTTACAAAGATAAAGATTCTAGTCCACACCCAGGTGACTACTAGCACAGGCTAACCGGGCCGGTGCCTCGTACAATGGCGGCTAATGGCGGTCCTCACCACACTCCACAAATGCTCCGGGCGCGAACTGTGATTGTCAATGCCGAAGGGATTTGCTGGGGTGAGGTGGCGGAGTTGAGGGCTGTGCGATTATGTACTTATTAAGGCTGTTCTTACTTGGAGCACGCTGTATCGCTCGAAATTGTAACAAAATTAAGAAAGAAAAAACTGGCCAGTGGCCGTGTTCTCAATTATCTGCCCACACCTTAACTAACCTGTATACCGGTGTACCGACTCTACTTTGTTATGGTCACAAAACTGTTAAAAGCGACTTAGAAACAAAAATGATCTGATTAGAAACTCTTCTTAAACGTACTGGCTGGAAACTAATTTCAATTTCGTCCTGGCCATTACCGTTTTTTTTTCTGCCAAAAACCTGCAAAGAGCCGGGGATGTGTCCGCGAATTAATTAACCTAAAAAAGGAAAAAGTAAAACTGTCACCAAAGCGCGCCCCGCTCTCCCGCCAATTCGGCCGCGCCGGCCCTTGAGCACGCCTCACCAGCGCGCGTACTCGCAGACACGAGTGAAACTGAATAAGTCAATATGTATGACTTAACTGTACATCTGGGCCTAGATTATGTTAGTGCATAGTACAATACAGTTACGTGGTCGGGTCACGTGACATGTTTTTTTATTATTCCATTGACGCCTAGAATTATAATTTATTCTCGATATTTCGGCATCAACAATTTATTGATGCACACTATCAAGAATAGGCTATTTGACAATGTGAAAAAAACAGTATTATTTATACGTATTCGTATAAATTATGTGTCTAAAAACCGCTTTAAGTCATTTTAACTAAAAAAAAAACAATTATGATTTGTAAAAAAACACAAGATATAATTTGATAATTTGTATCAGCCGCCATTGTATCGAAAACGGCCTGGATTGGCCAATTCTATGATGACGTATGATGATGGCTTCATCTCTACTTACGAGTACAACGATTTAGCTCTGCAGATCAAAACTCTTCTGACAAAAAATCAAGTAAGCGAAGCCGGAATTAAGATTATTCCCCGAAAGGTGGACTGTTATTAAAAAAAATACGATAAAAATATCTCGGTTTGATCTTGCACGTTTCGAGGTTCCTGTCGTCTAACCTATTACACGACAAACATCAAAACAAACAACCGTTCACTTTTCTAAAGTCAGTAAAGTTGTTTCGAATTATTATTTTTATCTTATTTTATTCCGCCGAAAACTAACCATTTAACCTTCATTACAGTTTGCTTTAACTTGATAAGGCGTCCTAGCGTACGTTGTAGACGCCTCTAATTATCGTCTGCGAGGCGGATTCGTACGCTATTTCTCGCACCTTTGTCTCGGCGTGGAGTGGCCGCGACATTGTGCTACATGGCGGTACATAATAATAGGCGGTTTTTAATCACATCGACATTTTGATGAACTACGACAACAGTGGAACAGATTATGTTCCAAAGTTTTGTTTTAGCCGTAAGAGGCCATCCATAAACTACGTCACACGCTAAGGGGGAGGGAGGGCGTCGACAAAGTGTGATATTGTGTGACAACATTTGTATCAATGAAATTAAAATTAGTATGACATTTTAAAAATTTAAAAACAATAAAATTACAAAATTAATAAAAATTACTTATTCTACAAACCTAATTAAATTTTGATGAGAAACCAGATATAGTGGTGAGCATTTCTCTTAAAACTATGTGATACTTATTATGTATCCCTTAGGCAAGAGTGGCTGATTGGTTGTTGAAAATATAGAGCATAGTCATCATTTTGGTATATGTGACTAAAAAATGACCATGTTGTGGTTTGGAACCTATTTGTTAACCTACGTCCAATTATAAACACTGTAAACCTTGCACGGCAACAAATATTTTTTCTTCCTTTCATTTTGGCGATGAACGTGGGGCTAAGTGTTAGTTTTATTTGCGTCCCGCTCTCATGTGTGAGATTTCTCGCTCACTCGGCGGCCATTATGTCTGCGGGCTGAACTTTCACACTGCGGCGTGCTCTTATTGCGTTTCTAACGGCTTTTACTGGGAGAGAACTTAGACTGGAGCCCTATCACTCTAACATAAAGACCGATTAATACAAAGTAGCCAATATAGGCAAAGCAAAATAGAATGTACCCATGTACTATGTTTTTTATTGTAATGGATTTACGCGTTTGTGATGTCGCTGTTTCTGGTTCCCATGACACAGGGTATCCTAGTGTGGGACCAGAAGCAATGCATGTGCCTGTAAGTAAATGTTTATGTTATTTTATTGCAGTGTAACATTTTTATCTTTGAATGGTCTTTCTTTTTATGGCTTTCCGATACATCGTACAATGATCGTACCTACACGTCACTTAGAGCATGAAGTCACCCCTAATTTCCACACTACGATTGAACGTCAATCAAAAATCTAAAGAAGCGTGTTCAATTAAAAAAACAAATCACCGCTTGTACTTGTACGCACTACGGTATTTTAAGTTAAATTTTTGTTCAATTTTAGCACTTAACGCGGGGCACTAGGAGCTAGGCGTTAGGTTAATATTTCAGAGTCAGAGGAATATAATTCGCCTCATGATTCGGCCACGTGCCGCCCCCGACTGTTTGCGGACGAATTTAAAATATTTTGAATGGAGAACGTTTGTGGGAGCAGTTGCCTCTAGGCACGGATGTAGAACCCGTGCAGTCACTTCTGTTTGATTATTTTATTGCAATGAGGTATTTTCTTAGAGCTCATTAAAACCAAATATATTGCGAAAATGTCTTGGTGCCGATTGTATTTGTATAAGTTTTGAAGTCCAGTTACCAGGTAGGTACCTTCATGGCAGATGATGCTGACAGTGACGTACCAACACAGATCAATGAAGGGCTCTCAGCTGTATTAAAGAAACTACCTACGTAGACACCATCGCCATCTAGTAGCAAGATTGGGACATTTTTTTAGGACCTGTCAGAAAATCGCTCATTAAATAGGGTAGTTTCCAGGGTCAAAATAATTTAATTCTATTTAGTCCGTATATTAGATTATAAAAAAATATTGGATACGTATTTTTTCTTTTTTCGATTAAACAAAAAATAACAAAATGCAGCACTGAGTGACGTCACACGTGACTTCAATATAAGTGGCTATATCTTTGTAATTTTTTGTTTAATCGAAAAAAGAAAAAATACGTATCCAATATTTTTTTATAATCTAAAAGACGGACTAATTACATTTTTTTAGGAAACTAGCCTATTGGTACTTGATTGAGGAAGGTATTGGGGGTAGTGGAGACGGTTTCCTCAGTGCGCACTAGAATATTCAAAGAACTTGGGTAATATTAGCAAGTGATTTGAGTTTTGTTTGCTCGGCCATTCTAGCAATCTTCCACTAGACATTTGAAAGGCATAAAGTCAATGAAATGGCGGGGTCAGGCATCGCAATAGCTCCTTTAAGCTAATTACCATGAGGCTGACATGACTTCTCAATGGCAGTATAAAAGCCTCGTTAAAAATCAGAAAAAAAAAGTCAATGAAAATAATTATACTATTCACACAGATTAACCTACACAGGTTTCAGTGACCGTTTTTTTTATTTAATATGATTTTTTGTGAAATTTCCTGCATAAATAATTAAAAAATATACAATATACAAAAACATACCTTTATTGTTTTGGGATTTGTTCTTGTTTCCTTTGTTTTTGATGACGCGTCATATTTATGTCGTTGTGGTGTTAATTGTTCTTATTTTTCTTTTTTTTTAAAGTAGCCTAAATCGAAATACTTAGCCCAGGCAGCGAAAATTACCTATTTTCTTTAAAAAAAAAACTTATTTTTTTAGGACCATGCCAATTCGCTTAGGCTAGCTGGCAAAAAAGTTCAACTTCGCACATGTTCTCATACCTAAATTATTAATGCGTAACATACATATAATGTAAAATGTAACGTTTCACTGGTATACAAGCTCCAGGCAAGCAATAGTGAAGTTGTCTTCAAGAGGTAAATATGCGATATGCGTTGCTTCCAATATAGTGGACACTCGAAACTTATAAGAACAGGAAGCAAAGTCTTTTATTCAGACAAGAAGGCTTAAAGAAATCCAAAAGTATTTTAACCTTTCAATTTTTTGCACAGATTAGAACTCGATAAAAATTCGATCCTCATTTCGTGTTGCAAAAATACTGGCATTAAAACACCTTTGCGACCAGCTGGGATTAAAAAGGAAGGGTGATAAAAAATAACATTTTAAAATCCCGATAATACTGTTTCTTTTAATCCTCTCCGGCTGAATAATAGGAAGCACTTGA
This sequence comes from Yponomeuta plumbellus, assembly GCA_947310845.1. Lineage (NCBI taxonomy): Eukaryota > Metazoa > Arthropoda > Insecta > Lepidoptera > Yponomeutidae > Yponomeuta > Yponomeuta plumbellus. The sequence goes on along the minus strand of OX371211.1, from coordinate 1,135,785 downwards.
GTCGATCGACTCGCTGTAGAAAAAAAACTGCTCTATTGTGCGCGCAACCCTCCGATAATTATTATTTTCGTAGTTGGCGACACTGCAGCGGACAATGGCTTCCCTTCCCGCTTCCTGTTTGCCTTCGCGCGCTATTACACGTCAATGTCGCGGGCGGGTGGATAGGCCAATTTGAATTTCGAACGAGAATAATGGCCTCCTTTCATTGGCCGTAATTTTGTTTTCTTTCTTTCGGGCCCGTCTCTTTGAGCGATAGTGCCAGTGTTTTGTCATTTTAATAGTCGGCGTCCAGTGATCTATTTGGATAGCGGAACGGATATCATTATCGAATTAAGGACTGGAGGCGATTAAAGTTATTGCAGTTCTTTGCGGACTAGTTTTAAGTGCCTTTTAACAATAATGGGTATGTACTGACGCAATCTTGAGACTTGTCAATGTCTCCAGTACTTTAATGCCCGGTTCCTATAATATACGCCTACCGGCTACGATCCGTTTTCCATACAATTTATTGACGGTTCGTAGGAATTTCGTAGGAATTGTAACCGATCGTAAGCAAAAACGAAGCGTTTTGTGGATATTGGAACCGGGCATAAATCGATGGTTTCTGAATTGTAGGACGACGAATGTTGTAGGGTGGTAGGTGAAAGTTATAAAACAGCACGCAACGCGGCAACCTAGCTTGAGATATCAAGCTAGATAATTAGCCCTCGAGTGCAGTGTACTGCATACACGTGGCTTTTTCGAGAGAGTCTATCCTTGGTAGAAGGATTTTGCTTTCAAAGCCTTTGACTTCTCAAAAGTCAAGATTTAATCGAAACATTTAGTATGGATCGGCGCATGCTTACACCACTGTCGAGAAAGAAAGGTGAAGTTTTGATAGATGGATAGATCGTGAAGCTTTTTTGCATTTTTGCCATAATTATGCAATACTTTTTTTATTTTATAGTGTGCTGGTCCCAACACTGATGTATGGTAGCCATACATGGGTATGGCAGAAGAATCATGAAAGTATGATTAATGCAGTAGAAATTAGGTCCTTGTAAAATTTATGTGTGGTGTTACTTTTAATGACAGAATACGCAATAGTTTGATTAGAGAACGTTGTGGATTGAAAGAGGATGTACTGAATAGATTTGAGAAAGGAATGTTGAGTTGGTTTGGACATGTGGAGAGGGTGAAGATGAAGTCCAGTGAATGTGAGTGGAAGGGCCGGTAAAGGACTTCGACCAAATCGGGGATGTATTAGCAAAGGTCAAGATAAAAAGTACCCGAAACCAGCGTGCGTCCATTCAACGACTAATGAATGTCGTAACGCTTCTGTATGGTATCTTACATGATCTTTGTTCCCCCCAGTACCTCCGAGAACGTTTCCCTCCCCGTGGCGCGCATGGACGCCAATGATCTAGAGCAGGGATTCCCAAAGTGGTCGATGGTTTCCTAGGGGTCGACATTAACGAAAACTGATTTTGGGGGTCGACGAGGTCTAAAAATCGACCCCTATTAAATTAACACATTTTTTTTATTATTTTCAAGATAGGTAGTTAGGTACTGTTTTGTTTATGTTGTGTTACGTGTACTAAGAATAATTAATATTTTTGTAGGAAATAGCATTGTTGTAGTAATGTAAAGTCTCAAGTTCGTCAAGATGAAAAACTTTAAACTTTACTTACTTAACCAAGTGCAAAGTTTTGCAATTGGTACCTTAGTATCTAGGTATTTTGCATCAATAGGAAAAAACTAAAGATATTATTCATAATAGTCTGCTAACTTAAAGCATTGCTAATTGGGTATTTGACAAAATGTCAAATGAGTTACTTTTAAAATGGAATTTTGTATGAAAATACTTGCTTGTGTCGTCACATTTCAGAGCACTCTTTTTATGTTTCATCTATTTAAAAATTGTAATAACTAGTATATGATTAAAAGAAAGACGTTTTCCGAAATATTTTGTATTTATTTTTATTTTAATCGAGCACCTCAAATAATTTATTATTGAAAGTGTCAAATACCGTATTCTCACTCTGTCTTCTTCTATTGACCTAAGTCAGAATGAAAAATAACACTGTAGCAGCTATTTCATGTTAGCGGATCATTATGAATAAGGGGTTTGATCTTAAAAGTAGGTAATTTGGCCATTCTAAGGTAACAGGTCTAAGGTAACAGTTCATTTTGGAAAAGGGGTCACTTGTCAAAAATAGTTTGGGGATCCCTGATCTAGAGGGAAGAGCGGGTGATGATCATGCCCTTCCACTATAATGGGAAATTGGACCGGGACGGCCGGTCCAACTGTAATGGACGTTGTATTTATGGTATGTCAATGTGTAAACTTTGATTGCGCGATGCAGAAATGTTGGAGTTTATAGTGCGCGCGCAGAGTTGACATGTGCTCGCCACATATCTTCTCCCAGACACTCCCGTGCATGATGTCCTTGCCTGTTACCGTAGCACAGGTATCCTAGTTTAGGACCAGGACAAAAAAATTGATTGTGTTGTATGGAAGTCATTATTATTAATTTAGGACTCCGCTGTAGGTACCTAGAGAGGGTTGAACCTACTAGTGTGGGGGAGGTCAAAAGTCACGTGCCGCCATTACGGGCTTATTGGACGGGCTGACGGGCTGACGACGGGCGGACGGGCGGACGTGACGCGGATTACAGGACATCATAAACAAATCGTTAGGGGCGGGCGGGCCCGTTGTTACGGCCTTTGATTGTGATCGCGAGCGTTCAATTGTAGGTTTGGTTAATTGACAGCGTTTTAATCAAAGTTTAAGGCGACTTTTATCGGATCCTGGGCTAAGAAAAATTGAATCAAAATTAATCGGCTCAATTTAAAAAAATGGTGCCTTCTTGTGCCTCAAAATCTAATTTTGAACAGGCAACCGTATTTTACAATATTTAATATGACAGTAGTTTTGAAATATCTGTATAATTTTATTATTGTAGGTATTAGAAACGTGTTTTAAGCACTCCATAAATATAGAAGGCATCAGTCAACCTTTGTTATATATTAACACACTAGGTGTTGAGGATTATTTATCAAACAAAGCCACTAGAAAGCAAAAAAACATCTGAAATTTTTAAAATAGTTTTCAAAATATTCAAATACTAGCTGTTGCCCGCGACTACGTTCGCGTGGGCTTTAGTTGAGTGAAGTGTTTGCAAATAAGATAGGAATACTTTTAGCGCATGCGAAACTGCTTTCATACTAACTTCGCAACCCCCACTTACCCCCTTAAGGGATGATTTTCGAAAGATAGGGATACTTTTAGCGCATGCGAAAGTGCTTTCATACTAACTTCGCAACCCCCTCTTACCCCCTTAAGGAGTGATTTTCGAAATACTTCTTTAAACGCCATTCATGACTTTCAATGAAGGAGCTTCATACTGAATTTCATTCGAATAACTTCAAAAACGGCAGAGTTTCATACTAAGTTTGCACCCCCCTTGTTCCCCCTTAAGGGATGATTTTTAAAAAAACAATTTTAAACGTGTTTCATAATTTTAAATGAATAACCTTCGTACCAAATTTCATTCGAATAACTTCAAAAACGGCAAAGTTTCATACTAACTTTGAACCCCCATTTTACCCCCTTAGAGAATGAATTTCGAAAAATCCTTTCTTAGTGCTCCCCTACGTTACAAAAGGAACCCCTGTGCAAAATTTCAAGTTTCTCACTCTTATAGTTTAGGCCTTGCGTTGATATGTCAGTCAGTCAGCTTCTCCTTTTATATATATAGAAGATTTGACAGGCTTGCCACTTGTCACGTTTGGGACCTAATAAACTCGGCAAAACGTGGGCCCAGTTCAAGTGATTGGTGCCTCTGCCTACCCCGTCGGGGTTAACGGGCGTGAGTTTAACAATTAAACAATTAAAACCGCCAATTGTAGTTAGATCTATAAAAATCTGTAAATGTTATTTATGAGTACAATAAAGAATATTCTATCTAACTATCTAAAATAATCGGTGAAAATTGCTCACTGACATGTTCCAGGAATTGCGCATTTTTGATAGAAGAAGAAGGAAATACATTTATGTATTTGCAACAACAACCATACAAAGTAACAAAGAAAACTAGAACAGTTACGTGGGTTAAAAAAATGGATTATTTCAATTCAAGAATACAAATTAAAAAAACAACATGGTCGCCGTTTATTAACGTCGTAGATTAATACGATTAATATAAATAATACGGATTAATGTGTATTGAAATACACGTATTAATCCTCGATATTCCGTTCCCTTTACCTTACAAGTTTTTAAGAATAATATTTCATTCCCTTTGGTCCAAATGTGTCGCCTTTTTAACTCCGTATGCTCTTTTCACAAAGATAGATTTTTACTACAATATTTGTTATTATTAAAAAACAATCGCGATTAGATGTGATACTTATAATTAAGTAAGTCACCGAGTGATTTTCTTAAGGAAATTTCTTTACCTTTGTACGCGCTAAGCACCGTCCATCGCTGCGTGTGCTGAAGTGGGATTGTCCAGCACACCACCACCGCCCGCCAATCGGCTCGGGCCACTCACCAAATACACACATATTTAAACTATGTAATTCTGTGTCGTGAATAAACCACCATGATGAAATAAACTACGTCTTCTTCTTTCACCACCGTCCAGCAAACAACTAGCTGTGCGACAGAGCGAGGGCTGCACACGCTCTCTACTGCTCGTACACCCTTTGTTCCTCAGATTATAAGATTGTTAAAATTTTGCACTAGAATAGTTTAAATCGTCGTTTGGCCTTCTAAGCTTCTTTACATTTTCATGTTGTCACGTGTGTGTATGCTTTGGGTGACATTCTAGATCTAATTATTAACTTTATTCCGGATACATTTACTCACAGTGACGTCAGAGACGAGCCACCGACGACGGGAGCTCAGTCTCTGATCACCACGATTAAGCTCTGCGAATCAGAGCAAAACCTGGTCGGACTCTTCAAATAGTCAAGTAGGTTTATCCGGAAATAATACAATAATATCTAGTGCTTACGAATGTTTTAATTCTAGATATACACTATTAAGCTCTCTCTGGATGTTATACATTGTTTGTTACCTGTTATACACACTAATAATAGTACATTACTGCAGCGGCCAGCAAAAGAGGCATTGATGGACGAACGTGGAAATGTGGGCCGAGGCGAACCCGAGGCACACACACGTGAGTCCATCAATGCCTAGTTGTGGCCAAGGCTTGTATATGATTTTTCTCAAATAATAGGTATATCCAGCTTTCTATCGCAAGCCAGTTCGAAATTTAAATAAAACCTCTGATAAGTTACCTCCTTGGTTGTCATTGTTAGGAGTAAAAGATCGTTCCATTTTTAAATAACACGACAGATATGATTTTAGTATGTACTACCTACTAAGGCAGAACTTTTTTCTTTCGATTTTGGAGGTAACAAGTTTTCTATTACGGCTCTTGCGGCCTCTTGAATTTCATGTGGCGTTAAAATAAGTTCATCGCAGTCATTTTCATCACTTGAACTCATTCTGTTAAATTCAATAAACTTTCAAAATCAGACGAACCACGAACCAACAACAATAATTTTTGCCGCGTTAGTGTTCTTTCTTTTCAATAGGTATAGCCAGCTTTCTATCGCAAGCCAGTTCGAAATTAAAAAAAACCTCTGATAAGTTACCTCCTTGGTTGTCATCGTTCGGAGTAGAAGATCGTTCCATTTTTAAATAACACGACAGATATGAGTTTAGTAAGTAATTTATTTGGCCGCAAAACACGACAGCTATGAATTTTCATAGAACTTTTTTCAGCCAACGCTCGCGTGTAATTTGCCAGTACAGCAATTTCGATTTATCTCGAATAAGGTTGTCGAAATAATGCTCAAATTTCCAATAATTTTTGAGAAAATTAAATTATTATTATTAGATAATGAAAAGCTTGTACTCACTATGCTGGTAGTGGGGCGGGGCTTGCGGCGGGGGCACGTTGGAGAAGGAGCGGTCTCGAGGCAGACTGTGCCCCAACATCCGGTGCCCGGCCGCCTCCAGGGACGCCACCGTGTTGGACGGGACCATGCCTGCGGAAGAGACGCTCGTCAGGACACTAGCGGCACAGAATACATAATAGTACAGGTACAGAAGATTCACTTCGCAAAATCAATTAAAGAAAAAGGGACTCTAGCAGCGATACAATTAGGTGCAATTCAGGTCGCACGGGGCTAAAAAAGCTACGTTATATTCACCCACATGTTGCCTCTCTTTCTACCGCGTAACTCTTACCTCTTCTGGCGCCTGAATTCCTACCTATTTGCCACTCCGGAGTGGTCGCCGCATGTACTTACGCGTTCGATACCGACACGCGTAGTGAAACAGGCCTGCTAGCGGGTAACTTGGCTCAGGTTGAGAAACGTTATTGTTATTTTCAAGGTCGGGCCTTACGAGGATAAGTATAACATAACATTTACATACAGGCACACACATTGTTTCTGGCCCCACACTAGGATACCCTGTGTCGTGGGAACCAGAAACAGCGACGTCACAAACTTGTAAACATCCAGAACCTGGGTTTTTTTTTTGTCCCCAGCCGGGATTCGAACCCGGGATCTCTCGCATGGTAGTCAGATGCGCTAACCGCTCCGTCACAGAGGTCGTCATGGAGATAACATGGAGCACGGAACATCTTAGACTTATAGAGAAGAGTGATCGTCCTCTCCTACTACATATATGGGGAAATTTCCCGCCAGGCACATCGGGAAATTTCCTTTTATAGCCTGGGGACGGGCGGTCCGACTGTTGTTAATCAGACGTTGTATTTATCGCAAGTCATGTGTAGGTAACACTCTCATCATCATCATCATCAACCCATTATGTCCCCACCGAGGGGCACGGGTCTCTTCCCTGAGGAAGGTATAGGCCATACTCCACCACGGGGGCCAAGTCCGGATTGGTAGAGGCTTGTAAGACTAGTGTCAGAAGTTTTCAAGCCGCCCTGAGGCGTCTGACTTGGCTTAACGACTGCCATCTATCGACGGCAGCCGGCACTAACTGCTTAACGTGTAACACTTTGTTGCGCGTAAATCACCAGCCTACACAAGAATCTGGAGTGGTCGTCCCGTCAGCGCGATGTGCATAAGAACAGAATTCGGTTAGCGCATCTGCCTACAATGCGAGAGGTCCCGGGTTCGAACCCCAGCTGGGGACGAAAAAACTCCAGGTCTTGGATGTTTACATGTTTGGGATGTCACGGATTCTGGTGCCCACGACACAGGGTATCCTAGTGTGGGGCAATGTAAGCAATGTATGTACCTGTATGTAAATGTTTATGTTTATGTTTCTACCAGTCAACCCGCAGGAGGTACAGGAGATGCAAGAAATGAGGTAAAGAAAGAAAGAAAGAAAGAGAAACGTTTATTGCACCAACAGTCACACACAACAAAAATACGAAATACAAATGAGAAGAAAACATTAAAGATAAAAAGAGGTACAAACATAAGGAAATACATTTATACAGTTTTGTCGCGGTGTGTAACCGCTGCTGCAAAAGGCAGCTGACTCAGCATAATGCTGAGGGTGTAGGCCCTCAGCGCTGGTTTTCAGTCAGTGCCTAAATATGTATCCTATAAAGGTATCCGTCTACGAAGACTCACCGATCCTGGGCCTCCAATTCCTGTTCTCCTGGTGCGAGAGGTTCCCCGGCTTGAGGACCCGCAGCGGTTCCTGCGCCCCCTGCAGCCGCGCCGCCGGGAACACGAAGTCCTCCGGGTACTCCGGGTCCTGGAAACGCACGCACACCACCCGGTTGCCCAGCACTGGGCGCAGGCCCATCACAGGCGAGTTCACCTGCCTGTGGGAGAAATACGTAAGGTCTGTTTTTTCATTCAATGCAAAAATAGTACATTGTTCACCGAGAGGAGAAAGTGACCGATTACCGTCGAGGGTGTCGTTTAAAACAGATGAGATCGGGAATCGCAGTTTCTCTCGAGTGATACATAGTGCTTTATACTACACCTACAAGGAAAATAAAAAACTAAATTTTTACTAATTGAACAAACAACACACAAATTGGAAATGGCGCCAATGGCGTCTGCAATTTTCACATGTTCTTTTTTCAAATTGTTTATCCTGCCGCCGCCGCCGCAGGGTCGCACTGCCAGCCCGACACCATCCAACACACAACTAGTGGCCAGTGTCATTTTGCGAATAAAAACTCACTGTAAAAACTTTTTGGCTTTTGATATTTAGGTTACCGGCGCATAGTCTTACCCAAAATTAAAAAAGAAAAACCACGTAAGAAATTGATTTTCATACACTTTTCTCTCCCGCTCAGATGCGTTTTCTCCCCGCATATTTGTTCGATATGCAATGACGTACTTTCTACCGTAAATTTGATAAAGTATCAAGGTACTTTCCAAGCTGGTGTAGTATAAATATAAATTGTCACGTTGACATCTCCATACAATTCTTAGGCTGTCAATGTCTAAATGTTGCTAGTACGTAAAAACCAAATGACCCCATTTTACTTCCAAGTTAAATTGTGTATGCTACGCAGGTGTTTTTTTTTTAGATTTGGCTATAACGAGTAATTCAATGTCTTTGATGTGATAAGGACTTTGGTCACATGAGTCTTTTGTTCACGGTAAAAAAAATCTACCGAGTTAACCTATAGCTTTTATAGCGGTAACACCGCGTCATTTTTTTTGCATCGAATTAAAAAACTGACTGTAAGGAAATACGGTATTTGACACTATCAACAATAAATTATTTGATACGCTCGATTAAAACAAAATGTGTCAGAAAATGTATCTCTTTTAATCATTTACTAGTTATTACAATTTTTAAATATATGAAACATAAAGAGTGCTCTGAACTTTGACGTCATAAGGCAGTATTTTCATACAAAAATCCGTTTTAAAAGTAACTCATTTGACTTGTGGTCAAATACCCAATTGCAAAAACCATTTCATGGAATAATGTCTATCGCACATTTGTCAGCACCGCACGCGCCGCACGCGCCGCAAGCGCCGCATTTTAGAATTCGTTGTATGCAATGATATGAAATCTCGCATATTTATCCGCACCGTACGCGCCGCATTTCGTAAAATACGGTAGGCATCCGAACTCCGAAGGAAGCATTCTGATGACGTCATATAATGCGGCGCGTACGGCGCGTGCGGCGCGTGCTGCCACTCAGTGTTGCCTCATTCGGATCCGAAGAGCTGAATATGCTCCATATAAGTTCCTTTTTTAATTAATGTTGTGAATCCAGAGTATTTTTTTTCTTGGAGTTTAATTTTTTTCTTCTTCTGCCAATAAGCAGGCTATTACAACAATTTCTTCCATAGCACAATGTCACCGCACCGTTTCACACCAGAGGCAAGAAAAAACCGCAAAAATTGTTGGCAACACACAGAAATGCGGCGCGTTCGGCGCGTACGTTGCTGACAAAAATGCGACCCAATTTTAAAATGCGGCGCGTGCGGCGCGTGCGGTGCTGACAAATGTGCGATCAACTTAAGGTGAAGCCCTAAAGTCCGTTTTTTAATTAGATGCAAAAAAAAATGACGCGGTGTTACTACTATAAAATATAAAGGTTTTATCGGTAGATTTATTTTACCGTGACCATGACAAAAATTCTTGTCACATCGAAGACATTAAAATTTAATTGCTCATAAGAGGAAAGTCTAAAAAAACACCTATGTAGCACACACAATTTTAACTTTAAGTAAAATGAGGTTATATGGTTTTTACGTACTAGCAACATTCAGACATTGAAAGCCCTTGCTTGTATTGATATGTCAACATGACAGTTTTTTTTTGCATTGAATTAAAAAACAGACTTTATTTTCCGTACTGGGTGGGGTGGGTTACACTATCCGCTACTTGACTCTTTTTACAAGTATGTCTTAAATGCTAAATATCTCTTCCATTACACCAAAAGAATATTTTAGTAAATTTTTTGAGGACCTAAAAGCAACAAAAACATTATTTTAAAACTTTGCTTTGCTAAACAGCCAAAAACGCGGTCCGCCATTTTTGTCTATGGTTTGAAGTCCTAAATATTTGTAAACAAAGTTTGACATTCAACATAGGTAGAGTTCGTGCCACGAAAGAAGTATTAGTTAATGAATTTTGGCTTTTATTGTTATGGCCTTAAGGATTTTACCGTGGGACTTGTTTGGTGAAACGATCTTTACCTAGTCCTACAATCTGTTAGTGATCTGTGAGCAGATTGAAATAACAACAACGCATTCATGATTTCATCGAGTTTACATGCAAAATATATCAATTATCATTATTGCATTATTCGAGACTGCAAAAACACGTCAATAAAGACCGCCGGGAAGTCGCGGATTCGTGTGCCCAGTGAAATAAACATACGAAAAACTTGGCTCAAACTTGCCAAGAGAGACCCCGATTCTTTATCGACTGAAACTTGGGTGTATTTATGTGAAGATCACTTTAATGTAAGTCCTGTAATATCAATGTACACAGAAACTGTTTTTAGCTGTTATAATGCTTGGTTTGATTTGGTTTGGTTTTGGCAAATTGGTACTATCAGCTTCCACGATTGCGCTTATCAATAAAATGATACGACACTAACTCTGTACAAGAAGCGTTTTTGCAAAAAAACTAAATCCAATCCAAATCACAATAGAACCTACGCACGCACGACTGACAGATGTTTGTTTACAATCAAAGGTGCTTTCAAGATGGCGGATAGTGTTTTCACTGTTCCGATTTAAAATCGAAAAATATTTTTTTAATTTGCATTTTTTGCAGCCATCCTGCATATTTACTTAGCAAAGTCAATATATTTCGGTTTCTTACGTTAGATACTACAGGAAATATCCATTTATCGCGTCAGATTTGATACGAGTCAAGTAGCGTATTATCGAGGGCGACATTGACAAAACATCCACATATTGGATCGTAATAGTAATATTTGATTGCACACGTAACATTGAACACCACTTTTTTTTACGTAGCCTCTATTGTGTCCCACTGCTGGGCGAAGGCCTCCCCAGTTCCGTCCAGAGTTTTCGGTCCTGGGCCACCTCAGACCACAGATAGGTAGGCAAGACTCGCCACCGATTGGATGCCACAAGACGGACATCGAAGTCGAGGCCGGCCTAGAAGACGGTGCTTCGAGGCCGGCCTAGAAGACGGTGCTTCTAGGCACCGCAGACTCCGCCATAGCGGAGGGGGTAGCGCTGATTCCTTTCGATGAGATATTGATTGACTACTAATTTATTGACGGACTAAGGGGCGGTTTCTGAATAGGCTATTTGACCGATTTCAGAAAGCCATTTCATATTGTTTGTTGGTGTTCATGGAGTCCTGAGAAAGTGGTCAAAATTCTTTCGTGTATTTCTTCTAAAAAAGGCAAACGAAAAATTACTTTTTTAAATAAGCCGCCAAAACGCTATCTTAGGCAATATGGCGCCGTACAAGTTTTGTAACGTCATATTCCAGAAAACCAACCAATGAACGTAAGAAAGAATGAATGACAGACGCCATTTTTACTACCATGTGACGTCATCATAGAATCGGCCAATCCAGGCCGTTTTCGATACAATGGCGGCAGATACAAATTATCAAATTTTGTCTTGTGTTTTTTTACAAATCATAATTGTTTTTTAGTAAATAATTTAAGACACATAATTAATACGAGTACGTACAGTAATATTTACACTGTCAAATAGCCTATTGAGAATTTTCACTAATTAAATACTTAGCTGTAGTGCTGTCTCGTCAAACTCAGAAAATTCTCACCGGCCCTAACTGATTGATCGACTCACCCGTCCATGGGCACGGCTTCCTGCGCCAGCATTACGTCACCGCGCACTCCGTCGTAGCGGAAAGGGTAGCGCTGCTTATTTTCGATGAGCGAACGCTTGTCCGCTCCTGCCGCGTTATAGAGGCCAAGCAGGAACTCGTAGCTGCCGTTGCCTGCTTCAACGTAGAGGCGATCGTGGCCGCGGATGTTGCGTTGGACTGGGGAATATTTGAGAATGTATAACTCTCCCAATACTCAGAAATAGAATAGAACTCACATAGAACCGCTGGTATAAAAGGTTCTCTAGTGGAATAGGACGTCTACTAGCTCGCTGGACCGATACGATTTGAAGATAAGGACACGAATATTTGTGTTACTCGTTGAAAATGGTGTAAATAGCGATAATAATAAAACAGTTTTCAGATTTGTTATATGTAATTTGTTTTTTGTTTTTAAGTTACACGGGCTGCGCTGAAAATCAGCGCTGTTTTAGGATAGATCTGATTCTATCCAACAGCATTTTGCTGAGCGTATGTCCGATTGTCATGCAATACGACTGATTTGACCTTGTATAAATCATATTAGTTTAAGTTCATAGTTAATTTCTGTCTACGAGCTGTAATATAACCACTGTAATCCTTGCATGGCAATAAATGATTATTCTATTCTATTCTATTTGCCACTAATAATTTTAAGGCATATAATATTTATAAACGCAAATTTTGGACGTCATTTATTACACGTCGTAAGTGTAATATATGACGAGATACTTTTACTTTCAGTGTATCTAGAAATGTCCTTAAAATAATGTAATTTAACTAAAGTTAGGCGAAAGTAACAGACAAGTATTTTTTCATTTAACTAAAAGCCGAACCAAACCGAATGGTAGTATGGAGATCTAGACATAATAAAGCCACTTTACGAGAACCACAACGACCCTGTAAAGAACGTACGAACCAAGAAAAGTTATATTAACCTGATTTCCAGAAGCAAGCCAGAGATATTTTATACAAACCCAATGGACCCTGATGAGGGACAACAAGATATACGGCCGATTTCTGAATTGAGAATATCGCTAAGTAACTACTCAACTGTAGTGTTGTCTCGTCAAATTTCTTTAGAAAAGAGCGTGACAGCATGTTACTTAAGTATTTACTTAAGGTAAATTCTCAATTCAGAAATCAGCCCATAAGCAGTAGGTGTAACATCCAGAATACTTACTTTCAGCGGCAGTGAGATTTTCATAGTAAGGCACTAGCGCTTTGAAGAGCCTAGACTCCTCGACAAAAGGCAACAGGGCGACGCCCTGCCACGCGAATTTCTTGCCGTTCAAGTCGATCTTGAAGTCAATAGGGTAGAAGTCGATGATCGGGGAGAACTGCGGAGAGAGAGATACATTGCGTTATAGTTTCGCTTTTAAATAAAGATACGAATTCTTTGGAAGAAGCTGATGAAAACACTTTTTTTGTCCATTCAAGAATTTTTTTAGCTTTAATGACAGAGCTTTCAACTACAATTTTTTTTCTGAAATAAAGATTTCGTAAGCAGTAGATATTATTAACTTTATTCTGGATAATATACTTGAATATTTGTTAGAAGAGTCAGACCAGGTTTCTGCTGTTTCAGCTTTCTCTTTCAAGTAAGTGTATCCGGAATTACATTGATAAGAAAAAATGTTACTCATAAATGCGTTGAAGACTAGAAACAATAATCCTCTAAGGACCAATTAATATGAATCTACTTAATATCAGTTTTTAGGGTTCCGTACCTCAAAAGGAAAAAACGGAACCCTTATAGGATCACTTTGTTGTCCGTCTGTCCGTCCGTCCGTCCGTCTGTCCAGACCCTTTTTCTCAGGAACGCGTGGAGGTATGAAGCTGAAATTTATATCAATTACTCAGGTCTACTGTCCCTTGAAGCTGTGAAAAAATCAAACTTCTAAGCCAACGCAATCAAAAGATACAGCCGTTTATGCCGCAAATTTTCGACACTTGCAAGGGAATCAAAACCTACAGGGTGCTTCCCGTGAACTCAGAATCTTGAAATTTGGTACGAAGCAACGTCTTATAGCATAGATAAAGGAAAAATTACGAAAACCATAAATTTTTAGTTACATCACATAATATATATTTTTTTAATAATTTTAAACTTACTACCCATTTCCTCATAAACGCGTAGAGGTATTAAATTGAAATTCATACCAAATACTCAGGTCTATAATACCTTTAAGCTGTAACAAAATCTAACTTCTATGTCAACGCAATCAAAAGAAACAGCAATTTAAGCTGCATATTTTGAAACTCGCAAGTACTCGCAAGGGAATCAAAACCTAAAGGGTACTTCCAGTCGACCTAGAATCTTGAAATTTGGCATGAAGCAACGTTTCATAGCACACATAAAGGAAAAATTCCGAAAACCTTAAATTTTTAGTTACATTACAAAATATATATTTTTTAATAAATATTTTCATTTTGCAATAAAAATACCATAGTTATGACTCGATTGTCGTAATGAACGAACTTTGTAAACCTTGCAGGTTTGTATGGAACCCTCGGTGCGCGAGTCCGACTCGCAATTGGCCGGTTTTTTTTATTACCAACCATGTTCTTCTAAATAAGTAAAGTACAATAAGATTCCCCAAGATATATTAGAGTTACAGTTACCGCTGTCGCTGTTTAAGAAATATGTTAAGCATACTCTGTGGAAAAAAGCCTATTGTAACTTTAAGGATTATTTGGAAGATCAAAAGGTCAGGTTTTCAAATAGTTTTAGAACGGTTCTGTCTAGACATTGAACTAAAAGTTTAAAACCTTGCTAATTAAGCTAAAACTGATTTGAAAACAATAAATGCGGAAATTCCTTGTAAGATTCTTCTCCACATAATAATCTATTAATTGGGAAACTAACAGCTTTGACGCTCATTGAGTAAACATTTTGTTTTTCTAGTGACTACATTTTTTTTACTTTAACCCAAATGTTAGTAGGTTTTTTGTTGTAAAGTCCGTTTTATAATCCGATGCAAAAAAAAGTGACGCGGTGTTACCGTTATAAAATATAAAGGTTTACTCGGTATATTTTTTTTACCGCGAATAGAATACTCGTGTGACCGAAATTCTTATAACATCAAAGACATTAAAGTTATTTCTCATAAGAGCAAAGTCTAAAAAAAACACCTACGTAGCACAAACAATTTTTACTTGGAAGTAAAATGGGGTAATTTGGTTTTTGCGTACTAGCAACATTCAGACATTGGATTGTATTGAGATGTCAATGTGACTGTTTTATTTTTTTGCATTAAACTAAAAGACAGACTTTAGGTGGATAAACCAAATGACGAATAATGGTTCAGTAGACTCACCGGATCGCTCATGAGCTTGGCCCAAGGCTTGGGCACGTGCGAGGAGGAAGCGGCCGGGAACACGCCCATCAGCTGCTCCAGCGGACGGAACTGCAGACAACACAGACAATTGATTAGGACAGAAGAAGAAAAGCATCAGCAACACAAAGACATACATATAACATTGTGATATCAAATTAATTTCAAAACAATAAGGGACGCAGGGTATGTCTATGCAGCGATAAAATGGGTTTACTAATGTATTGCCAAAAATCGTTACCCAAAGTATTACTTCCCAAACTATTTTCCGCAAATTATCACTTGGCAAAAAAACATTTCTCAAAACAACTTAAAGCAAATAAACAGTTAGCAAAAGTTATTATGGCAAGTTATTGTTTACCAAATAAATACTTGGTCAAAATTCATTTTACCAAGCATTATTCAGTCAAAAGTATCGTTTGGCAAAAAGTACCTTTCCATACAATACAGAATACGCTGCCGGCAATGTGTGTAAATGACACAACAAAGTCGAGTCTGTTTTCGATCTTACATAGAGAACCTAACGCTCCGACGCGCTCCGTTTTAGTTTAGTTTAAAGTAAGTTTTTTATTATGAGAGTAACTTTATATTTCGTTTTTTTTTAAATTATTAAATAAAATTCTATTTTGAAGGTTTTATTTTTCATTTTTTTAAAGTATTTGTATGTAAAATAAAAACTAGTCACTCCAATCTAAGTCATCTTGTGCGCCTAATAAACCGCAGCGTATACTGAGCTCGAGGGCATTTTATCGGGATACCGCCGTTTAGCCAAAGTATTTTTCGCCAAATTTTACTTCCCAATAAACTTATGGCATCAGTTTCATTTCCCAAATGAAACTTTAGCAAGTTTTCATTTCGCATTTTATTCATTTGGTCAAATTATCATTTCGCATAATTTTACTGCGTCAAGTTTTATTAAGACAAACGTTAATTATGCTAACGTTTTATTTTGGCTTTTATTCATTTGGTCAAATTATTATTTGGCATAAATATAGTTGACGATTAGGTACTAATTATTATTGAACGGGGGGTCGGCGATGTAAAGAATACGTGACAACAGAAATATAGGTGCGACGACGCGCGTAGCGAAGCGGAGCGTTAGGTTCTCTATGTAAGATCGAAAACAGACTCGACTTTGATGCGTTCTTACCTTGCCTCTTGTTGCCTCTTTGGTAAAATAAATTTTGACCAAGTATTTATTTGGTAAACAATAACTTGCCATAATAACTATGCTAACTGTTTATTTGCTTTAAGTTGTTTTGAGAAATGTTTTTTTGCCAAGTGATAATTTGCGGAAAATAGTTTGGGAAGTAATACTTTGGGAAACGATTTTTGGCAATACATTAGTAAACCATACAACTCAAATGTTGATAAACGCTTCATACACCTTCTTATATATAAAAAATGATTGCTATTCGTTAGTCTCGCTAAAACTCAAGAACGGCTGGTTTTTCATATTTCTAGAATTCCAGGGAAAGTTTAAAAGGTTTAAAAATTACGGAAAATTTGGCGGTACGAAGTTTGCCGTGACAGTTAGTACATTATAAATAAGGAAGTACAATTTCTGTCCAGTTTTAACGGATAACACAGCTAATTCATAGAACATTTCGCTCACCGGTTGAGTGCCCTTCTCGAAGGAGGTACTGAGGCCGCCGATGTTGACGAAATCGGAGGCGAAGGGCGCGTAGTGGTAGGGGAAGTACCACTTCCAGCTGGCGCAGCCTTGGTAGTAGTAGCGGAGCACCCAGCACAGCCCACGCACGTACTGCAGCGCCACGCGGTACCTGCCGGGGGGATACCAGAAATCAGAAATCAATAACCATCATCATCATCATCATTCAGCCACAAGAAGTCCACTGCTGGACATAGTCCTCCTCCATGGATTTCCAAAAAGACCGGTCGGAAGCGGCGACTTCCCGCCACTTAAATGAGATCGTCTGTCCATCTTGTGGCTGGTCGTCCAACGCTGCGCTTGCCGATATGTGGTCTCCATTCAATAACCTTATATCAACTTAAAGAATAGGCTATTTGACCGATTTCTGAAAGCCATCTCATATTGTTGGTTGGTGTTCATGGAGTCTTCGGAAAGTGGTCATTTTGAATTCTTTCATGTATTTCTTCTAAAAAAGGCAAACGAAAATTTACTTTTCAAATAAGCCGCCAAAACGCTATCTTAGGCAATAAGGCATCGCACAGGCTTATGACGTCCCTTCCCGGTAAAACGACCAAAGAACGTATGAAAGAATGAATGACAGACGCCATTTTTACTTGCATGTGACGTCATCATAGAATCGGCCAATCCAGACCGTTTTCGATACAATGGCGGCAGATACAAATTATCAAATTTTTTACAAATCACAATTGTTTTTTTAGTTAAAATGCCTTAAAGCGGTTTTAAGGCACATAATTTATACGAATACAGTATATAATACTGTTTTTTTTTTTTCATTTTTTTTTTCGCTGAATGTCAACGTGCTACGATTTAAGTATCTTTTTCAGGGCTCCGCGAACAAAGGGTAAAACAGGCCCTATTACTGAGACTCCGCTGTCCGTCCGTCCGTCGATCTGTCACCAGGGTGTCTCAAGAACCGTTAGACAGTTGAAATTTTCACAGATATTACCGCTACAACAAAAAATTATAAAAACAGAATAATATTATTATTTAAGGGGGCTCCCATAAACCAAACGTGATTTTTTTGCCGTTTTTACGGTACGGAACCTTCATGCGCGAGTCCGACAGCCGGTTTTTTCTGTTCTGTTTTTTCTATTCGAATTCAATTATTTTTATTCACCGTAAAAACAGAATTATTGTTTTCAAAGTTGTTAGTTTCACAATTAAACAAAGAAACTCCACATTTATTCTTTTCAAAACTGTTTTAGCTTAATTAACAAACTTTCAAACTTAACAATTATTACTCATGGATGTGTTAAGCACTAAACACATTGTCTTCTGAATACATCTAGTATTAATCTACTGTTTAACACCCATTACCTGAACTCGAGGTTATCCCTGGTGACCTCGAACTTGCTCTCGTAGTAGCGCTCCTTGAAGCCGGCCTCCCAGAGCCGCACCTCGTCGTGCTTCTGCTCGTCATCGTCCTCGGCCTCGGCCTCGTCCAGGCCGGCGGCCGCGGCCGAGCGCTTGCGGCCTCGTCCTTCGGGCCCGTTCTGCTATAACGGAGGGATTCATGATTGAATACCGAAGCTGGTAACCTTTCCGTCATAAGGCTGTCTGGAAGAAATTGTGATCAGCAATAAGGCCGCCCATTGTAATATTTCAAATTGTAACTTTTGTTAATGTCCCTTGTTCTTCTGTACAATAAATAATATTCTTATCTTATCTGGTAATTCAGATTTACACATTTTACACATCATATCACAGACCGTGTCGTGTAGATACATTACATACATAAGCTCACGCCTGTATCCCAGAGGGGTAGGCAGAGACCAAGGACTACAAATAGCCACCATAGATAGAAATTTATCGCCACAAAAAGTTTTTCGAGAGTCGTCGTTGTGCCAGCGGCGTCCACACAGCGTCGACGCCGCTGCGACGCGACGCCGCATTTAATATATTTAATGCGGTTTAATATATTTAAACATCGTAATTAGGTCACTTATTCTACTTATTTAATGATGAATGCTTAGAATACGAGTTGCCGGCTTCTATCAATAGTTCTACAGAATAAATACGCTCGTTAATGACCCAGGGCGCGGCGACTCCGTCTTGAGAACTTCTCGCGTATTTCCGGTGTCTTAAGAGCTTAAATGGGACAACGCGATACGAGTGATACGATTTCGAAACGAGAGACTCTAATGAGGCCACCGGATAAGATGACTTTACGATGCTGGCGGCGTAAACCCGCGTTCGGTAGGTGGTCAGATGAGGTCGCGTCGACGCTATGCGGATGCTGGCACGACGACGACGCTCAAAAAACGCTAGTTTGGGGGTCTCTTAATGTACATATATAAAAATGGATTGCTGTTAGTAGTCTCACTAAAACTCAAAATCGGCTGGACCGATTTGGCTGATTTTTAGTTCTATACAGCCTGATTTTTTTACCGGTACAATAAATTTTACCATATCATTGGTATCGATAATAGATTACATTTATCGGATAAAATTACCATATTTTTTTTTTTCATTTTCATTAATTTATCATTCATCCAATTTGTAACTCATGGACACCCATTACAAGGTGTCATCGCGCTGCGAGGCAGAGGGCGGCGGGGTGGGGTGCGTGAGCGGGCGGCGGGCTGGCCGGCGCACGATTTGGCCGGCCGGTCATTCAGTCCGCGCGCATTGACCTAGGTGAGTGCACGTGCGCCGTTTCCGCACTTCCTGCAGTCGAAAATTACGCGCGCACGATGTTTACAAACCGCGAGTATTACGAAATGGTTCGTAGTTACTTTCTCAGTGGGGAAAATACAGTGCCGCTCGGCGGGTATACGCTGAAGAAAGTTTGCCCCGCCTGATAAATGCCGGTTTTATTTAACCTCAAATACTCAACACCAGGACATTCATGAGAGTGACGCAGCATTTGCTAGACTACGGACAGTTCACTGCACCAGCGCACGCTCAACGCCGAGGAGGGAGACCTCCCTTGGCCGTGGAGATCGAGGAACAGATATTCGCGTTCTTCGAGGAAGACCCCAGAAGGAGCACCAACGACGCGGTACGCACGGCGCACTTCGGCGTTAGCCAGTACGTGGTGTGGAAATTCATACCACTACCAACCAGTGCAAGCATTCCACGCCGGTGACGGTCCTAAGCCCGTGCAAGTATGAAGGAAGAATTGAAATCAAGTAAGATTTTTTTTGCTACGTCATACCTACTGGCTGCGCCGCCGCCGCCGCTTCTTTTCCTTCCCGCAAGCCGCGCGCAGTTGCCAGTTCGTGCGTTTAGTTGTGCTCATGCGTAATGAGTCCATATTTCTTTAAGATTTGCGGATAAGTTCAGACATTGGTATTTTCGTTTTTTTGTACCAACGGGGTAGTAACAAAAAATGTTGGCATTTGTACTTTTTGGACTTAGTATTACGTATGTTGATTTATTGTACCGGTGAAAATGCCACCCTGTATATTTGTCGAAGTCCAGGGAAGGTTTAAATGGTGAGAAAATACGGAAAAATTACGAAAACTTTTGCGGTACGAAGTTTTCCGGGACAACAAAGAATACTTCAAACACTATATCACTTACAGCGTTAGTGTGCATGCCAGCGACTCGAATGTTCGCCGCTTCTTGGCGAGCGTTCTCCACTGTCCTGGACCCTTGTCCAACCGGCTGTAACAAAACGCAGTAAATACAATGCTGTTGTTTCAGATGCCGAGAGTAGTCGACTCATTAGAAACAATCTAGATGCTAGGTGTAGGCAGACTACGTAATCACTGGTAATGTATATAGAGACAAGGGAATTTTCTAGAATAATAGGCTATTTGACCGATTTCTGCAAACTATCTCATATTGTTTGTTGATGTTCATGGAGTTCTCAGAAAGTGGTCATTAAATTCTTTCGTGTATTTGTTCTAAAAAAGGCAAACGAAAATTTACTTTTCCAATAAGCCGCTAAAACGCTATCTTAGGCAATAAGGCGCCGTACAAGTTTTGTAACGTCATATTCCAGAAAACCAATCAATGAACGTAAGAAAGAATTAATGACAGACGCCATTTTTACTGACCTGTGACGTCATCATAGACGCGGCCAACCCAGGCCGTTTTCGAAACAATGGCGGCAGATACAAATTATCAAATTATATCTTGTAATATGTATCTATCTA
This sequence comes from Yponomeuta plumbellus, assembly GCA_947310845.1. NCBI lineage: Eukaryota > Metazoa > Arthropoda > Insecta > Lepidoptera > Yponomeutidae > Yponomeuta > Yponomeuta plumbellus. Next base: position 1,114,887 of record OX371211.1, on the reverse strand, counting down.
TCTAGTATCTATCAAATTATACTTTTTTACAAATCATAGTTGTTTATTTTTTAAATGCCTACATAATTTATTCGAATACGTATATACAGGGTGTCCCAAAAAGTAGTGTCAAGCGGAAGTCCTGAGATAGAACACCCCTTGGAGCATCCGAAACACCCCCATGTATGTTTCGCGATTTTTCGTAGTTTTCGAGTTATGAATTTTTCACTTAAAATTTGAGAATTATCGACCTAAACAACTTAAACATTTCTAAAAAAAAAGTATGAGACTTTTTCGAGATATTTTTTTTGCAACTTAATTCTCATGAATAGGGAATGGATGAAAATATCAGAAGTGCTTGATATTTTTTTTTGTGATAGGAATAACCTTCCTTAGCGCGAGAAAAAAGTTTCAATTTTTTTGGCTTCGTAGTTAATTTTTAAATATACTTAATATTTTTCCATTCGTAGTTCTGGGCTTAGTACGGCATATCAGACATATTCCTTAGTCCGCTACGTATAAAAAAAAATCCACCTTGAAAAGCTGTCATTGTCACCAGATTTTTTTTTTCATACGTAGCGGACTAAGGAATATGTCTGATATGCCGTACTAAGCCCAGAACGACGAATGGAAAAATATTAAGTATATTTAAAAATAAACTACGAAGCCAAAAAAAATGAAACTTTTTTCTCGCGCTAAGGAAGGTTATTCCTATCACCAAAAAAAATATCAAGCACTTCTGATATTTTCATCCATTCCCTATTGTACTATAATGTTTAAAACATTCGTTTTCGTAACTAAGATGGAAGTTTTAAAAATGATGGTACAAAGTGAAAAAATCACGCTCAGTGAATTTTGTCTTAAAATTTCAAGTTTAAATTTAAAATCTTTATAGATAGTTAGAAACTCTCAGCTTTCATATTCATTAAAAAAAAGTAGTACTTAATGATCTACTTTTGCTGAAATCTGACTTCAAAGACTGAGAGGTGGAAAACTCTTAAAATTTGCCATTTGGTAAAGAAGTATTTTTTTGGGCAATTAGTTAACTAATCGAAAATTATTACAAAGTTAAGATTTTGCCATTTGAAAGTTAAATTTTTAGAAGATTCTTTGAACTCGCTGTATTGTGTGATACTTAAAAATTAAGTTACAAAAATAAAATCTTTAAAAAAGGGAAACTAAAATAAAACAAAAAGTAACTGTTAATTATTATTTATTACAAAAAGTTCTCAAAATGCCTCCCTTCCTGCTCAATACAAATTCTGCACCTTCTGAAAAAATTATCTTTTAATCGCATAAACGCTATTCTGTTGTCTTTTATTCTTTCTTCTGCGTTTCGCAATTTTGTGCGTAATTCTTGAATGTTTCTTATTTCTTTAGCGTAGACTAATTCTTTGTAATATCCCCAGATGAAGAAATCAATAGGGTTTAAGTCTGGGGACCGTGGAGGCCACGCGATGGGCCCTCCTCGTCCGATCCACTTGTCTCCAAACCTTTCATTTAAATGTTGTCTCACGATGCTAGCGTAATGACATGGAGCGCCATCGTTTTGAAAAAACATGTTCCTCCGCGTTAATAGATCTACATCTTCTAGTAAGTTGTAGAGATCTTCTCTTAAAAATTCTAAGTAGGACTCGCCGTTCAATCGGTTAGGTAGCTCGAACGGACCAATCAGCTGGCCGTTTATTATGCCCGACCACAAATTTACACTGAATTGTTCTTGGAAATTTGAGTCACGAGTCAGGTGTGGATTTTCTATGTTCCAAGAGTGATAATTGTGGGTGTTAAAAATCCCACACCTTTTGAAGTGAGATTCATCGGTCCACAAGATACTTTTGAAAAAAATTTCGTTTTCAGCTTGACGCCGCAACATTTCTTGACAAAATTCCACTCTTCTCGGGTAATCTTGAGCTTGAGCTGCTGCACTCTTTGAATATGGTATGGGTGAAAACACTCTTGCTGGAGTATTCGATGTGCCTGTGACTTTGGCATTCCAATTCGGCGTTCTAGGGTCCTCACACTAACCGATGGATCTCTAGCCACTTCTTCGAGCACGGATTCGATGGTATCTGGGTCGTGCATTTCACGTGGACGGCCGGATCTTGTGCCTGGTAAACGCCCTTCCATGTAAGAGTTATGGACTCTTAAAATCATTCGATGATCAGGCCAAGTTTCAGGTTGTGGTCCACCTCCATTTTGTACTTGCTCCCTGTACAACCTGGCTGCTTCAGAAGCGTTTCCTCTTGCATAGCCATAATAGTAATGCATAAGAGCATAATCTCTTGATGAAAAAGGCATAGCTCACCAAATTAATCAGCTCGAAAATTCCGTTGAGAAAGCCAAAGTTGTCGAATTCCGTATCACAAAACCAAATCGTAATCGCACTCAAAGTCCATTATGAAAGCCAAAGTAGTCAAAGTCCGTGCCACAAAACCAAATCGTAATCGCACTAGAAGTCCGTAAAGAAGGCAAAGTTCGTCAAGAGATCACAAATTAGGAGCGTATCGTACACAGCTATCGTAAGGCGCAAAGGTAGGCAAACGACTGGACGAACGCAGGCACATACAATAGACCGACGCACAGTGTCATAATTGTAGAATCTAGCGTCACTTAATTCGATGCGTTAGGTTTTAAATGTTATCTTTGTGAATAGTGGCTAGAATTTTGTAACATTTTTTTTTAATATACTTATAAGCATACTTTAGCTATTTTAAATTATTAGAAGGTTTAATTTCAAGACCGGATAGTAAAAATAAATGTTTAAAAATTTTGTTATTTTACTTTTATAACTTGAATGTAATATGGTTAGAAAAACCGATATAACAGGATCCGAGGATATCAGGAACCGATTTAGGACATCTCTGTTCGTATCCCTTCTCGATGTTTTTCGGCTAAGGTGTTCACGGAAGCGTCTGTACTCTTTATTGCATGCTTCTTGTGCCTCTTCTGCCATCTGTCCTAGAGGCTAGAAAATACTTGCCTCAATTATTTCTTTACCGTGACAGAGTATTTTATGAATACTTGCCGGTAAATAATACCAAGAATAAAGTTCCATATAGGCATTACTCGTTTCGCTGGCATATCTCCCGAACTTTTCAGGGTCTATATCAAAATCACATGACAACGCCTCTAATATTACGAGGAAACGATAAATGAGGTCAGGGTCAAGCCCTGTTATATTGGCAGCAAGGTGGTAGTTTCTAAAGAACCTTCGGGCAGTGTTGCCGTCATTAGTATTGCCGGCAGATTGCTTAGGCATATCAACAAGTAGTCCCATTTCTTGACGAAACCTATTTTGGATTTCAGCTTTGCGTGTGCTTGTTGATGTTTTGTCTTCAGCTGATCTTGCTTGCCACTTTTTGATCTGTAATTTGTAAGATATATGTATCAGACATTCAAATGCCCTGATCCAGCAATGTAGAGGAGATATTCCAAAAGTGTACATCTCCGGATTTGGTGTTTTTGTTTCAGCAATTAAATTATTCATGTCTTTCGGAGATGCTCCACAGATATAGCACTTTTGGGACGAACTGTATTCCGATAAAGCACTACAGATTTTACTGTCAACCATGGTTAGGAGCATTTCATGCTGACATTCCACCTCCATGTTATTTATTTCAATTTTCGTTGGAACTACGTTGGATATTTGTTCCTTCATTTGCGTGGTTTCAGCTATGATAAGTTCTTTCGTCTCTTTTTGATAGCCAAATTTCAAAATTCGACAAAACCTAGTAGAGTTGGGTCGTGGATTTTGCCATATGATTTTGCTAGTAGTGTTATCGAGTAAACGAAGTGGAACAAATGTTACCGAAAATAAATGCTCGTCACTAGTATTTGCGGTTGAATCTACATTAATTTTTTGTTTATATCGACTTTGTGCTGAGCTTCCATCACAGCCCCATTTTGAAATGAGTCGGAGGTTAGTAACTGTTGGAAGTTGCTGTAACACTTCAGTTTGTGAAGTACATATTCTACTGATTGTGAGGTCAAGCAAAGGTTGTAACTTAATTTCTGCTGAGGTGTCGGTCACCGTGATTGATTCCTCGGAAGGGTAGCATGTGCCTTTTGCCTTTGCAACCAGATAGTAAGGAGGGTACACATCTAAACCTTTACTCTTCAGCTGTTCTCTTATAGCGGTATATTGCTGAGTACTTAACCTATTATTAACAATCAAGGCCAGAGCTTCTTCGGGAGATATTGTCGGTGATAGAGTATCAACAATTTTTCTACATTTTTTTAATTTCGTAGATCGGGTTGCTGATGAGGCAGCTATCTCTTTCATAATATTAGCTGCATCCCTTTTCCCTGAAGTTCTCAACGTAAGCTCGGTAGCTACCGCAAGCTCTTCTGGACTTTTTGTACTTATTAATTTTTGTACTTTTCTTTTTTTTACTTTTTCCGTACATTCTTGAAATGACTTTTCTGGTCGGCCACGTCTTTTTTTTGGCAACTCTTGTGAGCTCGAGGACGGCATATTTATACACTGTGATGGCAAGGTCACTTCACCTTCGAGCCATGGTTCATTTTCAGCAAGAAACCTCGATAACATCCTGTTGCTTTTCTCCCATTTTGCGGATATTTTGGAAGACAAGCTGCTAATGAACGATTTTAACTTCCTCTGCTTGTTTTCGAAGTCCACAATATTAACCTCCTTCTTAATAAATTGTAGAATGCAATCATTCCGTTCATCTTTAGGAGCGGTAAACCAAACTTCGAATATAATACGTCTTTTCATTTTTCACCAACCTGATAAAAAAAAAAGGTTTGTATGGGGTGGGCACAAACGGGCAGCCACATTTAGTGTATTCTCACTAAGGACAGATATAAGAAGTAATAAAAAAAATTTCAGGTCGGGTACAAGAGGATACATTTTGTAATCTCTTATCAAAGTCAATGTTATGATTATTTTATTGTGTAAACGGTTTGTCGAAGTCAATTGCCGTCGAACACAAAACTAATGCATATTTGTTTCTAAAACTCACCTTGTAAGACGGCTATTACCAACTACGATTACACAATGTACAATTCTACAAATTGAAATAAAAACAAAGTCGTAGTACACTTGAACTTAACCACATAAAACGGTCGACTGTTACTCATAATAAAATTACCATCGCAAGTGTCACATTCTCGATTTTTTTGCGAGATAAATATTTACTTCTACCCTTAACTTTATATAAAAAAGTAAGCTTAAGGTATTCAGCTGTTAGGTAAACCAAACATATTATTCATTGTGAATGTTTCGAATTTTGAATTAAGTGACGCTAGATTCGTAATATTTGACATAGTGCGACGCCCGCGCCGCACTCCTTCTCACCCCCTGATGGCCTACCTGTAACTCAGGTAGTAAATTCCGACCATCGCATATCCTTTTTAATAACAATTAAATTCTATTTTATATTGTATTTGTTCTGGATGCGAAAACATTACTAGCGCAATGAAATTTAAATTACAGAAAATACTAAGACATCCAAATTTTTACATCTTTGCGTTCCTGCAGTAAATTTTGGTTAGTTAACAACCTAATTAACTCTAGGAATGATAAAATGCCCAAAAAAATACTTCTTTACCAAATGGCAAATTTTAAGAGTTTTCCACCTCTCTGTCTTTGAAGTCAGATTTTAGCAAAAGTAGATCATTAAGTACTACTATTTTTTAATGATTAAGAAAGCTGAGAGTTTGGCGCAGTTTTTAGACTTACTTAGGAGCCATGAAACTACCTATTAAGATTTTAAATTTAAAGTTAAAATTTTAAGACATAATTCACTGAGCGTAATTTTTTCACTTTGTACCATCATTTTTAAAACTTCCATCTAAGTTACGAATACGAATGTTTTAAACATTAATGTACAATTCATGAGAATTAAGTTGCAAAAAAAATATCTCGAAAAAGTCTCATACTTTTTTTTTTAGAAACGTTTAAGTTGTTTAGGTCAATAATTCTCAAAATACAAGTAAAAAATTCATAACTCGAAAACTACGAAAAATCGCGGAACATACATGGGGGTGTTTCGGATGCTCCAAGGGGTGTTCTATCTCAGGACTTCCGCTTGACACTACTTTTTGGGACACCCTGTATAATACTGTTTTTTTCAAACTGTCCAATAGCCTATTTATAGGCTTGACCGAGACGCAGCACTTACCATAGCAGCGAACTGCGTGTTCTGCAATAGATTAAAGTTCGGCCTCTGCTGTTGCTGCCCTCGTTTCTTGGCCTTCTCCCGGGCCTTGAAGTTGAGCTCGTTCTGCTGGCGCCGCTTGAAGATCTCGTCCTCCACCAGCCCCAGCTCCGACATGATGACCTGGACCCGCTCCAGGTTTACGTCGCCAGAGTCGGTCAGCCAACCCTATAAATAAAAATAAATAAAAAATAAACTCACGCCCGTTATCCCCGAGGGGGTAGGCAGAGGCACCAATCACTAGAACTGGTCCCACGTTTTGCCGAGTTTATTAGGTCCCAAACGTGACAAGTGGCAAGCCTGTCGCCGTTATCCGGGCACAATTTATCAGCGAATGGTGTTGCTGTACAAACAAACAAATGTACGTAACTAAAAGTCATTGGTACATGCGTAGTTCGAACCCAGACCCTCATGACCCTATAAATAAATAAATAAAATAAAATATTATTTATTGTAAAAAAATTACAATTTATAAAAGGGTAGAGACCGCGTACCAGGTTCAAACGTGTATTACGGAAAGTCCTGCTCTTTCGATTTGCAGGTAAAAAGACAATTTCACGCTGGTCGGAAACAATGCCATTTATAATGCGTTCCACGAGTCGAACTCGTAGGGAATCAAATACTTGCGTCGCATTGGTCAACGCGCGCGGCTAGGGATACGCGGAGACGGTCCGCTTCATAGGGTACGAAAGTGGCTATTGAAGGGCACGCGTGTTATGTATGGCACGCCCTGTTTCCCTCAGTATAGTGGATCACAGTGGTATTGTGTAACCCAGTATTACAGTTTCCATAAAACCAAAGTGTAGCTCAGTGTCGTGGCCTTTTCTCATTCAACCATCGAACAGAAGGGACAACCCCTATTTTAATTAGCATCTAAGACTATTGTAGAACTTAAATAAAGCTTTTATTAAAATAAATAGTTTTTTAAAACGTCCTCCGCTGCCGCTCACACATAATTCGCGCATTAACCGATGATCGCACATGGACGATTTCCTTTGGGGGCTGGTTTCGTGGAATAGAGTATAGTCGGCATGCAGCAAGTACATTGTCATTGTACAGTGATTTTTCACAATGAGTACACTGTTATTTCAGTAAACAATTTTTCACAATGAGTACACTGTTATTTCAGTAAACAATTTTTCACAATGAGTACACTGTTATTTCAGTAAACAATTTTTCACAATGAGTACACTGTTATTTCAGTAAACAATTTTTCACAATGAGTACACTGTTATTTCAGTAAACAATTTTTCACAATGAGTACACTGTTATTTCAGTAAACAATTTTCGGGAGATTGTGGATCCTAGTCGCGGCATGTACCTACTTGTAGTCTTCATAAAGTGATAATTTCAAATTCTTTCGTGTATTTCTTCTAAAAAAAGGCAAACGAAAATTTACTTTTGAAATAAGCTATGTTAGGCAATATGGCGTCGCACAGGAATTATGACATCACTTTCCAGTAAACCAACCAATGAACGTAAGAACGAATGAATGACAGACGCCATATTTACTGACATGTGACGTCATTAGAATCGCCCCATCCAGGTCGTTTTCGACACAATGGCTGCAGATACAAATATCAAATTTTATCCTGTGGTTTTTTTACAAAAAATTGTTTTTCAGTTAATATTCCTTACAGCGGTTTTAAGACTCATAAAATTATGCATCATCATCATCATCGGCCTACGGTTGTCCACTGCTGGACATAGGCCTCTCCCATTTCACGCCACTGAACACGGTCCTCGGCTACTCTCATCCAGCTCTTGCCAAACGAAGAAGAAGACGAAGACGTATAAATAATGGCCGACAAAAACATGAGACACTCACCCTGGTCTTATAGACGCACTTCTTGTACAAGTTGACGAGCCTGTCCACGGCCCCTTCGCGGATCTCCAGCGAGGGGAGGTGGGGCAAGAAGTCGTTGCCGACGAAGAAACACATGAACACCCAATCGTCTAGCGCCCGCTCGAAGTCGTAGGGAAAGGGGAGGTTGGGCATCTGCAGTTCCCTCTCCAGATACTCGCGGAGCACGCTCAAGCGGACGAAGATGAAGCTGTCTTGAGTCCCGAAAGCCGGGTTCGAGTCCTTCACGAGCGAGTCTTGGGGCGTGGTCCCTGAGCACTCCTTCATCTCGTGCCCTGGGGAACGGTGTGAATCAGGTGGGTGATCTCTTAAAAGTCTAAAGTTTGTTTTTTAATTCAATGCAAAAAAAAACTGTCATGTTGACATATCAATATCAAGCTAAAGGCTGTCAGTGTCCGAGTGTTGCCAGTACGAAAAACCAAACTACCCTAATTAGCCTATTGTTGAATATAGGTTACCGAGCTGCCCGCAGACGTCGCAGGGGCGTGGCTTGTTTGGCTTGAACTCCTCGCGGATGATGGTGAAGTTTGGCTCGTGGGTGGCCAGCCCCAGCATGATAAGGTCGGCGTCCGCGCCGCACAGCACGTGCTGCGTATTGGTGTCGTGGTCGGGTTGCGCTGTGAGAATCGAAGTTAGCGTCACAGGTAGGCTAGTCAAATGACCAACTTGAATAGATCTGTTCAATTCCCATTTGTACAATCATCATCAACCCATTATGTCCCCACCGAGCGGCACGGGTTCTTCCCTGTGGAAGCTATAGGCCATACTCCACCACGGGGGCCTAGTCCGGATTGGCGGAGGCTTGTAAGACTAGTGGCTGGTCTTACTGTCAGAAGTTTGGTACAATCATCATCATCATCAACCCATTATGTCCCCACCGAGGGGCACGGGTCTCTTCCCTGAGGAAGGTATAGGCCATACTCCACCACGGGGGCCAAATCCGGATTGGTGGAGGCTTGTAAGACTAGTGGCTGATCTTACTGTCAGAAGTTTTCAAGCCGCCCTAAGGCCTCTGACTAAGCTTAACGACTGCCATCTATCGACGGCAGCCGGCACCAACTGCTTAACGTGCCTTGCGAAGCACGGAATCGCTCGGAAAAAATGCCACTAGCGTTAGTCATAGACGGTGACCCATCCATGGACTGAACGCGCCGTATGTTGCTTAACCTTAGTGATCGTTCAAGATCACTCAGGCAGCCCAGGCTACGAGCGATTCACTCAGGCAGCCCAGGCTACGAGCGATTCTTTGGTACAATAACAAATAATAATTCTACGTTCAAACTGCAGCAGTAATACTATTGAGTATTGGCGATTATTACAATAGGATGAGTGGAGCAACCATTGGCCTGTGAAGCGCGTCTGCCCCACTGTGACTGAAGGAAAAAGCGAAGCGCCGCGTCTCTCGACTATGCAGACGCTTCTTGCTTGAATAAATATCCATAAAACTAAAGTGGACACCATTTATGTTAATTGATAGAAGATAGTAAGCCTCTTTTAAGTTTGTTTAAATACAAGTACCCCTTACTTTCTTAGTGATAAAGCATAAGATGTTTTTTCGAGTGTAAGTCTTGTATGAAAGCAGTATCCAGTATGTTACCTCTCTGACGACGAATGTAGTCCATGATCTTGTGTTCGCCTTCTCCGGGCACGTTAGCATCCGACAGTATCACCTTGATGCCCTTCCAGCCTGGGGCATTGTTCAGTCTGAAGGGATAAAAGAGTATTATTGCCGCTGTACTAACTTTTATACTTCAGCTGTTGACAACTTAGTAATGGCTAAGTGGCGTGATTGTATTACCATCAGAGCCATCCTATTTCAGCTGGTTATCCCTTATCACCAGCATATCACACACCAGGGATAGTTTTGTCAAATTACTTTCAGTACTAAAATACTCACAAAAATTCAGAGTTAACCTACTTATCAAGCTACCTTGTTTCCTTGTAGTATTTTGAAACAGTAGTATTAGTAGCTATTATTATTAGCGAAACTATTAGTAGTCAGGAATAAATATAAATAGTCATTTCTACTATTTAGACTTGCAAAAGTTAATACTTCCTTTATGGGGTACTGTATAAGGTTCTACAATGAGGTTCCCCAAGATATATTAGAGTTACCTCCAATGTGGTTTAAGAAATGTGTGAGAAAAGCTTATTATTATAAAATCAACAATTATTTAGACGACAAAGATGTCTGGTATTAAACAGTGGTTTAATTGTAAACTTTTAGTCCGGATCTACTTACGGGTGTTGTTATATCGGAAGAGTCCAACCAGGTTTCGCTCCGATTCGTAGATCCGGACTAAAAGTTTACAATGGGTTGTGCTTACGAAAGTTTCAGTAGTTACAAGATACAAGACATTTGCGTGAAATAGTTTAATATTAAATTTAATCAAAGGATAACTGTGTCTAATGTTCAGCACATCCAGGAGTAATAATTCAAGTTTGAAAGTTTGTTAATTAGACTAACTGTTTTGAAAATAATAAATGTGGACTTTCTTTGTTAGTTTGTTCTCCATGTAATCTATTAATCACAAACCTGTCATGAATATAATAATGCAGGCACTTGCTGAGCCGGTCCATGAATGGTGTGCCAGGCGTGATACAGTTAGAGTCAAAGTGGGCCTCCTTTGGTTTCTCCGGAGGCAGGTAGGCTCCCTTAGCCTGCAGCTCAGAGCGGATGCGGGCAATCTCGTCAATCTTCTCCTGTGTCTCTTTCGAGGCACGGAAACGTCGCGAACGCTGCTGGTTCATCTTGGCGCGGGGAGCCTAGAATGTTTCAATAGGGTAACAAATAAAGAACTTCAATGTATGTACATTCAATTTATGTATATTCGTACAATGTATGTACAATGTATGTTTAACGTTTTGTAAAACAAAAACTATTAAAATTCTCAATATTTGCATGCCTAGAATAGGTATGTTGGATATACTATTTAAATATAACATCAGAAATGTACCATATTTGACGCAAATAAATGTCTTGTATCTTGTTATAGAAAGCATTTTACATTAAATATTTTTACAATTATTAATAAGCTTCTTGGATTTTTGGGAAATTTATGTTAGCAATAACACTCTGTAATTGTAAAGAAAAACATTATATAGAAACTTGAGTGTCTTATTATTTTAACCTTATTAGTTTTCATAAGTATGTAAGACTTGTAAGTTTGTAAGTGCAATAAATTTTCTTTATTCTTAGCTACTCACATGCGGTGGGGATGAATGGTGATTAAGCATAAACTCTGTAAATTTTTGGTCCAGATTAACTTATGTTTATTACACTTACGAAAGTTTTAGTTCATAAAAGCACATACTCTATGAGAGAAGACCCATGCCCCACAGTTGGATGTATTATTATATGATATGCGGTGTATTGGGCTCCCTAAGATGCTTATTACATAGACTAGTCATTAATTGGTTGTTTTACTCTAGCCATCATTAAACGAGTTTCGCCATGCCAATCCCAAAATTAATAAAGGGAAAACACTTTGAAGGTATCTAACTATAACACAAGAATATTCCTTATTGCACACAAAAACACAGAAAACAATAAAAAAAATATTGTAATGTAATGTGGTGTGTAATGAAAACGTGAACAGCCTTATTAGCATCAGAACAGAGCCTAGATTCTGCTAATTCATTGAAGTACAATGACTGCGTCAATTTAATTTCATAGCCGCTTCAAATCTACTTGCACATGGGCATTCGTAATTCCAAGCGTCAATGGAATAAATGGAACAATGGAATAATAATAATGGAATAAAAAGCATATCGCGTGACTCGGCCATGTAACTATAATGCACCAACAGAATCGAGGATACCAGTGATAAGATCATAAAGCTACCCACCACTCCATCAATGGCCATGTAGAGCACTTTCCTCGGCCTCACGATGCGGAACAGACGGTCGATGCACTCGAAGATGGCGACCATCATCTCGTCCTCATCTTTAGGAGCTGGTTTGTCCTCAGGATGTGTACATGGGTGGATGATTCCATTCATGTCCAAGTAAAGATTGTCGAATTCAACCCCATTTGGATTGGGTAGGGACGAGTCTACTGGGACAAGCTGGCCGTCTACGTCGGTTGGCTGAGGGTTTCATCAAGTTTTAGTTGCAATTTGGTGAACTTTAAAGGTTTGGTCTTCAGCTTTGAGGTTAGGTGGCACTTACCCTCTGTTCAATACATTCTACAATGACGCTGGCGTATTTGCGGCTGAGCCAGCGGAAGAAGGCAGGTACTCCCATGATGAGAGCTTTTCTGACTAGTTATTATTATGTTATAACGCACAAATCCAACAAAACTGTTTGGTCACGTATTCAACACAAACAAATCGACGCGGGTGCCATTGTGAAAATGAAAGAGAAAGTAGATACGTGAGAGCAGGGATGTTAGATGCCAAGTCTTGAATTATGGCACCAGACCCTCAAAATTATGGTATTTATGAAAAAAATAAGGTACGCGTTGGAAAATTTATTTAATAAATTAAGTAGCTATTACTTTAACTAAATTATTTCTTCGAATTTTCATAAATTCTTCAAAGTCTTCAAACAAACGCTCTACTCGCTCTTACATTAATCGATTATGAATATAATAGATCAAAATCGATGTTTTAAAAACCAACCTCTTTAAAAATAAAAAAATTTTTACGCGATTTTAATATTCCAAATATTTTTTTTAATAATGGATTTAAAAAAAACAAACATGGTCGATTTTTCATCTGCCAACCCTCAGCATTAAGTTTGGTCTCCGGGTTATAAAAGACTAGCTTTCGCCCGCGGCTCCGTCCACGTGGACTTTAGTTTAAAATTTTGCAACCTCGTTCACTCCCTTAAGGGATAAATTTAGAAAAAACGCGAATCACATGTTCAATAAATTGTGTTGAAGAATATTTATTTTAAGTTTCAAGAAAATTAGACAACATTTTTTATACCTCTCATACAAATTTTGGCAACCCTTTTCGCTGCCTTCGGGGTTGAATTTCAAAAAATCCCGTCTTATTCCTTGCCTACATTATATATAGACCCTCTGTGCAAGATTTGAGCTTCCTAGGTCCAACGGCTTGGGCTGGGCGTTGATGAGTGAGTCAGTCAGTCAGGACTTTGAATTTTATTTATATAATATAATATATAAGATAATTCTCTATCAAGATAATATTACATTAACGCCATCTGTGCGTCTACGATGGCAGCCCTTCTGTGCTTTTAAAATAGTTTACTTCATTAATTTAGCTTCATTAATTAGTAGCGGTGGTGGCGTAGTGGGGTTGACCCTTGCTTCTCGATCATGTGGGTCTGGGTTCGAACCACGCATGTACCAATGACTTTTAGTTACGTACATTTGTTTGTACAGCAACACCATTCGCTGATAAATTGTGCCCGGATAACGGCGACAGGCTTGCCACTTGTCACGTTTGGGACCTAATAAACTCGGCAAAACGTGGGTCCAGTTCTAGAGACTGGTGCCTCTGCCTACCCCTTCGGGGATAACGGGCGTGAGTTTATTATTTATTTATTTATAATTTAGCTAATCAAACAATATTATCCAAATGGTTACCTAAGCTGTTATTTCTCAACGCATTGCCAACGGATTTTTTGTTTTTTATTATTTGAATAGTTATCCCCCAAAGGGTAAGCAGAGGCACCAATAACTAGAACTGGGCCCGCGATTTGAATAGTTTAATTTTGTTAATTTTTGTTGAAAGAAAAAATCATTATTAATTTCAATGTTGATTATTCTCAAACTTTAATTTGTGTTTATTATATCTCATTATTTTGTTTATTGTATTAATAATACCACGATAAATAAAATATTTATGGCGTTTATTTTGAATTTAATTAAAAAATTTGAAAAGAAATCAATATGTACAAAAAAATCGATTAATAAAATCGATTTTTCATGCTAAAATAACAACCAATTAATTAAAAATCAATTTCTTATGTAGAATGTCCAATCCTACAATCCACAGACTACAAAAACAATCACAGATAAGTCACTAGATATCGGTATATAAAAAAACTCGTCAACAGCAAAAGCGAACGAAATGACCGTTTTTCCTTATGTCAAATTTAGTTTTAAAATAAGCCCTAGGTGGCGCTGCCGTACCGTAGTAATAAACGTCAAAGCAAAAAATATTACTGCGGTTCTATGGAATTTGTGATTGTTGACTATTTTGAAAACAAAAATGCTGTTGTCGTTTGGTGATAAGTGCGCTTTTGGATATTTTGGAGTCTTTGCTGTGGATTGTGGGTTTGAATTTTTATTTTTATTACCTCGTCCGAATAGCAACCCTGGTTCCTTCTCTTGTTTAGTAATCTGTGGACTAACTTTGACATTGATTGCTACGAATCACAAATTTGTATGTAGAAACGAATGACGCCATCTAGATAATCTCAAGGAACTAAGAAAAAAAAAGAAAGGAAAAACGCTCATGACGAAAAGTGCTTGTTATGAAAAAATTACAAAATTATGGTATTTTCGCGTACCATAATGGATATATCATGGTACATGGTACGAACAGCCGAATTATGGTACATGTACCATAATTATGGCACGTATAACATCCCTGCGTGAGAGCGAGATAGAACTAGACTGCGTTTCAAAATCATATCTATAATAAAACGTTCACAGACGAAACTTTGAAAAAATTCCTTGTTTACATCAGCTGAGATGAGGACGTTTTGTTTCGTGAATTATTACAGAAAAATACATAAAAATGCTCATTTGCGGCTATTCGGTACTACGACGAGGCTCGGAGAGAAGCAAAATATTGAAAATATCCGGAATATTGGAATCTTAGCACATATAGACGCAGGTTAGGATTTAACCTTCAAATCACCGATTTTTATTTAATTTAAGTCATTTATTTCCATTTAATATCTTAAATCTCAGTTATTGTCCCACTCCTCATCCCCAAAACTATATATCTAGATACCATATTAGTTCCCTTAAAAATAGTTTGACTCACTTCATGATTATTTTCCAAAGGCAAAACAACTACAACAGAGCGAATGCTCTTCTACTCCGGCACCATTCGTTCCATGGGCGAGGTGCACCATGGAAATACTGTCACTGACTACATGGAGCAGGAGCGCCAGCGTGGGATCACCATTACTTGTGAGTACACAGTCAATGTTCATGTTATACCATGTTATACTATACTCCTATTGTTTATAGCCAACGTAGTCATCCTACAATGGATAAAGAGACATATAGGACATACTCCCTAAGCCCCTATATTAGGGACAAAAAGATTAGAAATTACAATGGAAGAGCCAGAACTCCTGCTTCTCCTATCATACAATGCTGTGCCGCGCGTGGAACGCTCATGGGACAAGTGCTGATTGAAAATCAGTGCTGAGGAGTATTACCGTCGGCAGTATGTTGTGCCTATTTCACCAGCAGAGACACCGTGACCATTGTTTGTAAATGTTATGTTAAGTAGGTACACTCTGTTTTGTAGTGTCTCAATGTATCAAGTAATCAGTGGGCCAGTTCCCGAATTGAGAATTTCGCTATGTAACTACTTAACTGTAGTTCCGAGAAAAGAGCGCAACAGAACGTTACTTAAGTATTTACTTAGTGAAATTATCAAATCAGAAACTGGCCCAGTATGTCTAACTGTTGCTGTAATAAATGTGTTTTCGACTCCTAAGTGTACAATAAATGAATGCTAGTCTAAATTCAATCCTAAAATTATATTCTAGTTTAAAAAAGTTAAAAATAGTTTAGGCAAGGAGAAAATCATGAAAAGCCAGTATTTCTGTTTCTCTCGTTTACCATTACAATACTAATTACTTTCATTGCACCAGAAATTCCATTTTTACTCCTTTGGCCACCTAACCAAGACAATGTACAACCTTATTACAGCGGCAGCAGTGTCATTCCCCTGGAATGGCAGTCAGATCAACTTGATTGATACACCAGGCCACATTGACTTCACCATGGAGGTGGAACAGAGCTTGGCTGTGTTGGATGGAGCTGTGGTGGTGCTAGACGCTTCGGCTGGTAAGTGGGAGCCAGCCATTTGTAATCATCAAGGCACAGGCCTTCTCTCAGAGAGAGAGTAGGGACTTTAATCACCACGCGTGCCCACGGTGGATTGGCGATTACCCTATACATTAGGTTCATCAACCCACCATGTCCCCACCGAGGGGCACGGGTCTCTTCCCTGAGGAAGGTATAGGCCATACTCCACCACGGGGGCCAAGTCCTCATTGGTGGAGGCTTCTAAGACTAGTGGCTGGTCTTACTGTCAGAAGTTTTCAAGCCGCCAGGCCTCTGACTCGGCTTAACGACTGCCATCTATCGACGGCAGCCGGCACCAACTGCTTAACGTTCCTTGCGAAGCACGGAACCGCTCGGAAAAGTGCCACTAGCGTTAGTCATAGACGGTGACCCATCCATGGACTGAACGTGCCGTATGTTGCTTAACATTAGTGATCGTTTAAGATCACTCAGGCAGCCCAGGCGACGAGCAACTAGCTAATTAACTACAAGCGATTCGAGCAACTAACAATGTGAGGGGACACTTATCATGTCAATCATCATGCAGATAAACCTTTACAAGGCCGATTTAGACGACAAAAAAGTAAAGACTGTGAATCAGGAATTCAGGATGTCCTTTCCATCGAAATGGCTTGAAAAACATAACCCCCCCTA
This sequence comes from Yponomeuta plumbellus, assembly GCA_947310845.1. Lineage (NCBI taxonomy): Eukaryota > Metazoa > Arthropoda > Insecta > Lepidoptera > Yponomeutidae > Yponomeuta > Yponomeuta plumbellus. The sequence goes on along the minus strand of OX371211.1, from coordinate 1,098,206 downwards.
ATTACTGAACACGACCCAAGACACCCAACCTCTAACCAATCTCTGCAGGCGTGGAGGCCCAGACGATAACCGTGTGGCGTCAGGCGAGCGGCTACCGTGTGCCACGTTTACTCTACCTGAACAAGATGGACCGGAGCGATGCAGACGAGGCGGAGTGCGCGCGCGCCGTCGCTGACAAACTGCAGGCCGAGCCACTGCTGCTCCATGCGCCGGTCAGGCATGAAGGGAAGCTCATTGGTGAGGACACATTGGGATTTTTGATTCTGCAACTAGACTAATAGCACAGAATACATATGTAATAGTACAGGTACAGAAGATTCACTCCGCAAAATCAATTAAAGAATTAGGGACTCTAGCAGCGATACAATTAGGTGAAAGCTACGTTATATTCACCTACATGTTGCCTCTCTTTCTACCGCGTAACTCTTACCTCTTCTGGCGCCTGAGTTCCTACCTATTTGCCACTCCGGAGTGGTCGCCGCATGTACTTACGCGTTCGATACCGATACGCGTAGTGAAACAGGCCTGCTAATAGTGAGCCTATTTTGCGTATCTATCTGTCTATTCAGCGGAGCCCATCCTTGTACGGGTCAAACCGCACATATGACATTTTCACACATTGTTCATCTGCTTTTGGAGTCTAGTTTTGTAGATCCGCTCGCGTGGGATTAGATTAAATGAAGTCATTACTCATAAACATAACATAAACATTATATACAGGCAAATACATTGCTTCTGGCCCCACACTAGGATACTCTGTGTCGTGGGAACCAGAAACAGCGACGTCACAAACATATAAACGTACAAGACGAGACCAAGATTTGCTACTTGCTACAATCCTGACGAGCCTCCTTCGCTTCATTAACAATCAGTAGTCATTGCATCTACGCTCACCGATTTCGGATACTTTTCATCATGAAAATGCTAATCGGTCCTTAGTCAGGAAGCAACCTATCTCTATACTACCTACTAGTTCTTCCAAATTAATTCGGTGGCTTAGGAGTGACGGCATAACGAACAGACAGATAGACAGCATTTGCGGCGACTTAGTCCGCATGCGATTGTGATAAAAAGTATGCTAAACTAATAGCATTGTTGGTCTAGCCGTATCACGCTTGATTGTCAAACAAGTGGTCGTGGGTTCGTTTCCAGCTGGCTCCTCTGTGTCGTTAATGTGTTTGTAATGCCTAGGTATCAAGTCTTGTCGAGTCAGATCTTCGTGTGTACGTAACACGTTTCGTATGATAGTAACTCTAAGGTAGATAAGGCTGTATATCTTGCTCTCTCGCTGAGATGACGCTGTTTAGACTAAGTTCCAAAATTGAACCTTCTTTTCCTTCCAGGTCTCATCGACCTGGTGACACTAGAGGAGATAATCTTCACACAGGGCCGCGGACTTAAGTACACGCGTCGGAAATTAACAGAAAAGGAAGACGGACCCACCTGGGTGCGATCCATGAACGACCACAGACAAATTGTGGACACCCTATCCTCAGTAGATGATAAACTAGCCGACATAATCATCCAACAGGAGTCCCTAGATAATTTGAATAAATCCGAGATAGATTCGGCCATTCGCAGATGCACTCTTGATATGAAGTTGTTTCCGATACTCTGCGGCAGCTCGTACAAAAATGTGGGTGTGCAAATGCTTATGGACGCTGTGATAGATTTCCTGCCGTCACCTCGGCAGTGCCACGAATTGTATAAAGTTTTTGAGAAAGATCTGGCTGCGAGAGCGTTCAAAGTGCAACACGATGATCAGAAAGGCGTGCTGACGTTTCTGAGGCTGTACAGCGGGGAGATAAGTAAAGGGCAAAAGATTTATAGCCTCGGACAAGATAAAAGCGATCAGGTAATTGCTTAATTTGTAATGTAATCCTCTTGACTAGTATGTAAAGCTCAAACTGTCTCAAACAGGTATTTTGTTCCAGTCGGTTTCCCTGTACATGGCGTTGGCTGATGAGTATAAGCCGGTGGAATCTGTGACGGCCGGAAATATTGCTGTAGTGAGTGGACTCAAGGTAAGAAACACCGTGGCTCGTTCAAACAGAATGTAAAACTAAGAAAGTTCACACGCAATTTTAAATCAATTTCTGGCCTCGAAAGTAAAACTATACGTTTCACAATAGAGCCTTCTCATAAAACAGAGAGAGAAGCAGTATTTGGCCGTATGTTTTGTAATGAAAACCGTTTTGAGAAATAGAACCACGCAGCAGGGAGAATATTTATCTTGACACACATTACATTTAGGTAACGCTGAGTGTCACCATCTTGGTAAACACATAGTTACACATTTTACAGGTATGTTTATTTGGTAAACCTACATTACACAAACTACGCCTGTATCATCCCGGATAGGAAGACACCAAGCAGGGTTTGCTACTTGCCACGGTTAGTCGTTTCAGGCACGCAAGCCAGTTTTTAGTCCCAAGAAAGTCGTCGGCGGTCAAATAAAGGATGTATTAGCAAAGCCAACCAAGGGCGAACCTGTGCTTAGGCGAATAAGATTACCTAATAAGCCATCGCGATTAGATCCGTTAAAACTATGTGTATTGTAAAGATGCGATTAATCGGTGCGAAAACACGCGAGCTTCGGCTCGGCGCGTGTTTCAGTGAGTCACGCCTCGATTAAACAGCCGACGCTCGGCGTAGCTCGGCACAGCTCGCCCATCATCGTCTTCCAGTACGTGCTCAAGTACTCAATCTAAAGATTGAGTGAGCCCCTTTACGAAAAAAACGAAAAGATGCTGTTCATTTAGTAAAAGTACTAAAACAATTAATTGTAAAAGTAATATATGTATTTGTAAAAAGGTAAAAGATAAATATCGTCTTTCTATTTTATTTAAATATCACCATTGATCTAAATAACAGTTAGTTACTGCTGCTGCAGCAAGGTGTTTTCGTTTCCATATCTTTCATCATCATCAACCCATTATGGGTTGATGATGATGACATCACCGAGGGGCACGGGTATCTTTCCTGAGGAAATTATAGGCCATACTCCATCAGGGGGCCAAGGCCGGTTTGGTGGAGGCTTGTAAGACTAGGGCTGGTCCTACTGTCAGAAGTTTTCTATCCGCCCTAAGGCCTCTGACTTGGCTTAACGACTTCCACCTATCGACGGCAGCCGGCACCAACTGCTTAGCGTGCCTTGCGAAGCACGGAAAAATGCCACTAGCGTTAGTCATGGAACGGTCACCCATCCATGCACTGAACGCGCCCTACGTTGCTTAACCTTCGTGATCGTTTAAGATCACTCAGGCGCTAGGCGGCTGGGGTTACGAGCGATTCCATCCGTCTAATCGCACGTTTATAAGACCGGTTGCTTCACAGACGACGATGACTGGTGACCTCGTGACCTCGACGCAGGCGGCGGCCGGCCGCGCAAAGGACCGGCTGAGCGGATTGCTCAGGCAGCCGGGCGGCCGGGACCGGCTCGCATTGCCGGCGGCGCAGCTCAGACTTCGTGCTGTGGAGGGCGAAGCGGCTGAAGGAGAGGCGGTCGATGTGGCTGGTGTACTGCTTGGAATAGGTAACTTAAGATGATTATCTATAGTAAGTAACCAGGAAAATGGTGCTTGGAGTAATTTACTTCTCCGTTTTCTACACTTGGTTGCGTACAACGTGTACATATAACGCGGATTGACACAATGAGTAATTTTTAAAAACATGTTCGAAAGTGATTTAAATTGTACTGCATACTGATATTAAAAATATACATGCGAAGTCAAACTTTCGAAAGCACTACATAATATTAACTTAATTCGGAGGCCGGTGTTAATAATAAATAATAATAATTAAGAAAAGATAAATAGTGTTGCATGAAATCGGCCGCTAAATCAATTCGTTACTAAAAAAAGAAAAAAAGAAAGAAAGAAAGAAAGAGAGAGTGAGAGAGAGAGAGAAAGAAAGAAAGAAATAGAGAAGGAAGAAAGAAATAATGACATTAATTGTAACAAGTTCTAAAACTGCTTCGTAAATAAGATTAGATAAAAAAAAATTGTCCTTAATTTAGCCTATCTTTGGCCTACATTAATTACCGGTTTTTATAATGTTTTGTGCTGTGGACTTTGATAAATTAAATTAACACACCCACAGTTTCTTTCTGCACCTTATTTTTTTTAATATCTTTATTTTAACAGGACCATGTAGGAAACTTAAGTCCTAACTTATACTTCCATACCTTCTTTAGGCACGACAGTGCCGGACCCAGTGTTCCTGTGCACGATCGAGCCGCCGAGCGCGGCGCAGCAGCAGGCCCTGGAGACGGCCCTGGAGCAGCTCCAGCGGGAAGATCCCAGCCTGCGCGTCAGCACAGACGAGGAGGCAGGCCAAATCGTGCTGGCAGGTCGGTATAAATCACTCTGCAAACAGTTAGAAAGCTTAAAAAACCGCAGGTCTTGGATGTTAACATGTAAGTGATGTCGCTGTTTCTGGTTTCCAGAGTATCCTAGTGTGGGGCCAGAAGCGATGTATGTGCCCTAGCTTGGCAGAAATACAACTTATGTATTTTACTGAACAAATTGGAATGAATGATTGAATGAACCGGATTGGTGGAGGCTTGTAAGACTAGAGGCTGGTCTCTCTGTCAGAAGTCTTCAAGCCGCCCTTAGGCCTCTTACTTGGCTTAACGACTGCCATCTATCGACAGCAGCCGGCACCAACCTATACAGTGTGTCCCTGGATAAAGTGCAATCCCGAAAGGGGATGAAACTAGACCATGAATCATTGACTAGAAAAATATAAAAAAAAATTATAAAAAATTATTGTAGGATTTATTGGTATTTTAAGATTTTCATGTTTCATTAAGGACTCTATGTACAAAAGTATTGATTTCTTCCAAAATAATGGGTCTATTTCTTTGAAATAAAAAAAAACAGTATGCCTAATACCTGGCGATGACCATGAAATAATAAATAGTCCGCAAAAAAGTAACTATCTTGGGTAAAAAAATGTATTTTTATGAAAAAAATTATTTTTTTAGACATTTATTTTAAAAAACTTCAAATTACTAAAAAAATGTGCCCTATAACTATGTAATTTTATAGCTTACTTTTATTCTTTACCATTTTAGCTTCCAAATAAAAAAAAAACAATGTTCTAACTAAAAAAACACGCTATTTACGAACTTTTAAAGTGGAGCCTAATCGTGTTACCGTGCAGGTAGAGACCGTTTTTTCCATTGTTTCCGTCCTACTCTGTGCCCTTCGGCAGTCGCAGTCCTTTTGTTCTACACTCAGGTAGAGGGAAGGCGAGGGTAGGGGAGGCAGGGGGTTCGAAACAGGACTTACACAGTCGCTCCGATATTCTCGCCGCTGCTACTACTGTTCTCGTTCTCGCATTGTGTTCTCGTTGATTTGTTATTAAGTTTTTGTTACATTGTTGACTGTTACGTTTTCTACTGTTCGTTACGTTTGGACTGTTCCTGTTCTGCTGTTAAGTGTTGACGAAATGCCGCGATTGACAGAGTTCTCACCTCGAGAAATAACCGACATGCATTATTATTATGGCATGTCACATGGTCGCACAACAGTCGCTCGGACTGCATACATAAATGCTTTCCCGGGCAGACTCATACCCTCAGCTCGAAATTTTCAAGAGATTCATAGGAGGCTCTCCAACATTGGACTTGGTTTGGCACGAGATCGCCGTGAGCAACCAGCTGTCGTTATTGACAATGCGATAGAAGAGGCCATTTTAAACGATCTGTTTGCTGACCCTACAACAAGCATAAGACGATTAGCGTTGCGTCATGGCATCGAAGACGTCTGTCTGGCGAATTTTGAAAAAGGAGGGATTGCATCCTTTCCATTACCAACGAGTACAACATTTACACGAAAATGTAGATAATCGTCCAAGATGCGTAATGTCGACGTGGATTCTAAGAAAAATTAGAGCTGACCCAAATTTTCCCAAACGCATTTTTTGGATGGACGAAGCGACATTTACCCGAGACGGCATTACAAACTGCAGAAATTTGCACCAGTGGTCTCACGAAAATCCACGATTGAAGCGGGCATCTACTTTTCAAGTAAAATTTTCAATAAACGTATGGGCAGTCTTAATCGACGACATTTTAATTGGTCCAGTAATTTTACCCAGAACCCTAAATGCTGAACGTTTTTTAGAATTACTACAAAATTTACCCATGTTGATGGAAGATGTTCCCCTGGCTACGAGACGGCGTGGGCGTATGTATCTCCAAATGGATGGATGTCCTGCACATTATGGGCGGGAGGTGCGGCGATTTTTGAACGAAAATTACCCGAACCGGTGGATTGGCCGAGGAGGGCCAGTAGGCTGGCCAGCGCGTTCACCTGATCTGACACCCCTAGATAATTTTTTATGGGGTGTCATGAAGCAAAGAGTATACAGCACGCCAATAAATACCGAGGCACAGTTGCACGACCGAATAATTCAGTGCGCAAATGACATTAAAAATGATCCAGGAATGATTCGCAGAGCCACTAACCAAATTAATATTCGTGCAGTAATGTGCTTGCAAAATCGAGGAGGCCATTTTGAACATTTAATGCATTAAATAAAAATGCAAAATTGTAAATTACGGATAATTTTATTAATAAAGTTATTGTGATTAAAGTCTGACTTTTATTACCTACTAAAATGTAAATAACTCCTAGCCATTTTTTTAGTTAGAACATTGGTTTTTTTTTTATTTGGAAGCTAAAATGGTAAAGAATAAAAGTAAGCTATAAAATGACATAGTTATAGGGCACATTTTTTTAGTAATTTGAAGTTTTTTAAAATAAACGTCTAAAAAAATCATTTTTTTCATAAAAATACATTTTTTTACCCAAGATAGTTACTTTTTTGCGGACTATTTATTATTTCATGGTCATCGCCAGGTATTAGGCATACTGTTTTTTTTTATTTCAAAGAAATAGACCCATTATTTTGGAAGAAATCAATACTTTTGTACATAGAGTCCTTAATGAAACATGAAAATCTTAAAATACCAATAAATCCTACAATAATTTTTTATAATTTTTTTTTATATTTTTCTAGTCAATGATTCATGGTCTAGTTTCATCCCCTTTCGGGATTGCACTTTATCCAGGGACACACTGTATAACATTAATTTACATTACATTGATTCTGAACATGGCTCCTGCCTGATATCTCAGTTGCCTGTTGGTTATGAACCATGAACGTCTTCGAATACGAGTTTTTCTTTTACTCCACAAGGAATGGGCGAGCTCCACCTGGAGATAATAAAGGAGCGCATAATCCGCGAGTACAACATCGCCGTGGAGCTGGGGCCGCTGCAGATAGCGTACCGCGAGGCGTTGGAAGGGGAGGCGAGGCGCTCGCACGCGGTGGACCGGCGCATAGGCAGCGCCAAGCAGTTCGTCAAGCTGGAGCTCTCTGCTAAAGCCGTCAGGGGACTCGCGCCCGATAAACTACTCAAGTAAGATAAGATAAGATAAGATAAGATATTTATTAGCTTCTTGTTGTTTATAAAGGTCTTAATAATTAAAATAGTGGTTGCAAACAAGAAAACTGCTAGGGCACAGCTTACTTAGAACTGACTTAAACTATATTACACCGTACTATGAGGTACATTGACATATAAACATTAAAATAACAGACATAAATCTCTTCTAATTACAACACTTAAGATACCTATCCAAAAATTACTCGTCGAAATATTGTTGGAGCGAGTAATAACACTTTTTTAATAGATGTTTATTGAGAGCATTCTTAAATAAATGGGGTTTCTGCAAGGACTGTATTGAGTCTGGTAGACGGTTATATATTTTGGTGGCCATTGAATGGGGGACAGTGTGCACAAGATGTAATTTAGATGAGCATGTTTCTAGTCTCTTACGTGGTCTTAAGTTTTCAGGTCGTGAATAGATGGGGAAAAGAGTTTTGTTCTTTTTCACAAATACGCATGCTTCTAAAATATACAGGGAAGTTTAAGTGAGAATATTCAATTTAATGAAATAGTTTCTACAGCTTGTCATAGTGTCAATGTTGGCTATTATTCTAATGCACCTTTTTTGTAATAAGAATAATTGTTTGGCCTCCGTACTGTTGCCCCAGAGAAGCACCCCATACGACAACCAGGACTGTGCGTACGCAAAATAGGCACACAAGGCACTTTTGGTGTCTGCAGATTTTTTTAGTTCTCTTAATGCGTAGATGAAACTAGAGAGTTTACTCGCTACCTTTTTTATATGGTTTTTCCAATTTAATTTGCTATCTATTGTAATTCCCAGTAGGGAATATGATTCTACCAGTTCTATTGGTGTTTTATTGAAATTATAATTTATTTCTAAAGGGTGTTTTTGATAGGGTCGAAATTGCATAAGTTTAGTTTTAATAAAATTTATTTCCAAATTGTGGTCATTAAGCCAGTTTAAAAGTTTTGAAAGGTTTAAGTTTAAAAGTTCTACAAGATTTTTACTGTCCTCACATGTTAGGATTAGTGATATGTCATCCGCAAAATAAGGATCACCGACGACCGACGTGCGTGCATGCAATGACTAGTGAATGTCGATGAACCGTAAATGATTTGTCAGGGTCGTCCCTGGCAGTCCCTGGTCTCTGCATACACCTCCACAGTATCTATCTATATATCTATATAAATAAAATTCAAAGTCCTGACTGACTGACTGACTCGCTCACTCATCAACGCCCAGCCCAAGCGGTTGGACCTAGGAAGCTGAAATTTTGCACAGAGGGTCTATATATTATAATTTAGGCATGGAATAAGATCGGATTTTTCGGTCCGTCAACCCTTTTCGGTCGGGGGCGAAAAGGGTTAACATAACATAACATAACATAACATTTACATACAAAATATGTATGGGAGGTATAAAGAATGTTGTTTAATTTTCTTGAAACTTAAAATAAATACTCTTCAACACAATTGATTGAACACGTGTTTCGCCGTTTTTCTAAATTTAACCCTTCTCCGAAATGAAAATCGATACAGAGCGAGTAATAATTATTTATTGTAGTTCATCTCACCATTCTTCTGACATTGATCATTTTTGAACATGTCTATGCCCGTTACGCAACCCATAGAAAACTGAAACTCAAACTGCGTATGATCCGCAGCGTGAAATTTTACGCATGCGGGCCGATCCCGCATGCGTGAGCAAATCTGCGTGACACTAAAAACGCCCTGTATCCCAGGCGTGTGCTTATGTATGTCAGGCTGAATGATCAGGCTGATTTACATTTGCTTTATTTTCATGCTTTTTAAGCATGCTTTCCATAGTGCTAAAATAAAATAGAGACGGGAAAAACGTATAAAAGAGATATAATAAGCTATTTGACAGTGTGAAAAAAAACAGTATTATTTATTTATACGTATTCGTATAAATCTTAAAACCGCTTTAAGGCATATTAACAAAATAAAATTGTAAAAATCTCAAGATTAAACATAAACATTTACAAACAGGCACATACATTGCTTCTGGCCTCACACTAGGATACCCTATGTCGTCGGAACCAGAAACAGCGTCGTCACAAACATGTAAACATCCAAGACCTGGAGTTTTTTTTTCTCCCCAGCCGGGGATCGAACCCGGGACCTCTCGCATGGCAAGTAGATGCGCTAACCGTTACGCCACAGAGGTCGTCAAAGATTAAATTTGATAATTATGTATTAAGCAATTGTATCGAAAACGGCCTGAATTAGCCGATACTATGATGAGGTCACAATCATGCCAGTAAAAATGGCGTGTCATTCATTCTTACGTTTATTGGTTGGTTTACTGGCAAGTGACGTCATAATTCCTGGGCGACGCCATATTGCCTAGATTGCCTTTTGGCCGCTTATTTCAAAAGTAAATTTTCGTTTGCCTTTTTTAGAAGAAATACACGAAAAGAATTAAAATTACCACTTTCTGAGCGGCGTTAGGACTCCATGAACACCAACAAACAATATGAGATGGCTTTCACAAATCGGCCAAATAGCCTATTATGTGATGTAAGAGAGGAGTTATTTTCAGTATGCACACTTGCAAGAACAACATGTTATTTCGGAACCCTTACGTTACGTGAAAGCATTTTTTTAAGGTTTCAGGTAAAGGCCGAAAGAGATAGCGCTATAACGTGATGCAGTGTCTCTTTTGCTCATAATTCTGGCGTTTTCGGAGTAAATAAAATCGCGTTAAAAAAATCTGAATAAGAAATGGTTTTCTTCGAAATATCACGTTGTTCTTGCAAGGGTGCGAGTAGTGCTCGATTTACGTATGTGCTCCTGTGGGCTCATTATGTAATTTTCGCAACGGATATTCATACGTCTTAAAAAGTCACGTCAACACAAAAACCGACGTCGTACGGAGTACTGCCTCGCTCTAACATAGGGTCTTAAAAGCAGATAGTGCTATACAGTAGTGGTATACATGACTTTTTAAGACGTATGAATATCCGTTGCGAAAATTACATAATGAGCCCACTGTTCCAGGCTGGTGGTGGCGTAGTGGGGTTGACCCTTGCTTCTCGATCATGAGGGTCTGGGTTCGAACCACGCATGTACCAATGACTTTTAGTTACGTACATTTGTTTGTACAGCAACACCATTCGCTGATAAATTGTGCCCGGATAACGGCGACAGGCTTGCCACTTGTCACGTTTGGGACCTAATAAACTCGGCAAAACGTGGGCCCAGTTCCAGTGACTGGTGCCTCTGCCTACCCCTTCGGGGATATCGGGCGTGAGTTTATTAATTTAATTTTAATTTTGTTCCAGGCTAGACAAATCGGCCGACAGCGCGGCCAACCTGGCGCACTTGCACCCGAGACAGCTCGCCGCGATCCGACAGGGCGTCGCTACGGCGCTGTTGCACGGGCCCAAACTTGGCTGTAAGGTACGAGTCTTGCTGTAAGGTAGGAGTGTCACGGCTGTAAGGTAGAATTTCTTTAAAATAATAAATAATATATAATAAACTCACGCCCGTTATCCCCGAAGGGGTAGGCAGAGGCACCAGTCTCTAGAACTGGACCCACGTTTTGCCGAGTTTATTAGGTCCCAAACGTGACAAGTGGCAAGCCTGTCGCCGTTATCCGGGCACAATTTATCAGCGAATGGTGTTGCTGTACAAACAAATGTACTTAACTAAAAGTCATTGGTACATGCGTGGTTCGAACCCAGACCCTCATGATCGAAAAGCAAGGGTCAACCCCACTACGCCACCACCGCTTTTCTTTTTCTTTTCTTTACTGTATCATCAATCAACATCAACCCATCATGTCCCCACCGAGGGGCACGGGTCTCTTCCCTGAGGAAGGTATAGGCCATACTCCACCACGGGGGCCAAGACCGGATTGGTGGAGGCTTGTAAGACTAGTGGCTGGTCTTACTGTCAAAAGTTTTCAAGCCGCCGCCGTAAGGCCTCTGACTTGGCTTAACGACTGCCATCTATCGACGGCAGCCGGCACCAACTGCTTAACGTGCCTTGCGAAGCACGGAACCGCTCGGAAAAATGCCACTAGAGTTAGTCATAAACGGTGACCCATCCATGGACTGAACGCGCCGTATGTTGCTTAACCTTGGTGATCGTTTAAGATCACTTAGGCAGCCTAGGCTACGAGCTTTACTGTATCTACACCACGAATTACTTAGATTTTATAATAACATACAGTACAATTGACGGCCTTACAGATACACTAATTAAACATAAACATTTACATACTTATTATTATAGCTTATGCTACCCGTGTCGTGGAGAGTCAACATTTGTCCCTTTCCCAGTATGACGTCACATATTTAGAAATCTTACATATAGAAATTATTGAATTAAAACAGCAGTTCCGAAATTAGTTTTGTTTCCGATAGAGTTGCAAACAGAGTTAACGTAACATACAGGCACATGCATTGCTTCTGGCCCCACACTAGGATACCCTGTGTCGTGGGAACCAGAAACAGCGACGTCACGAACATCTAAACATCCAAGAAAATTACGTCACACGTAATTTCATGGATGTTCTTAAATATTCTCGCTTCTTGGGACATGCATACATACATACGCTCACGCCTGTATCCCAGAGGAGTAGGCAGAGACCAAGGACTGCCACCTGCCACGATCCTGACTTAGTTTCTTTTAAGAACTCTCATCCCCACTTCAGTCATTCTTCACCCTTAGTTTGTTATGATATTAATTTGGTCTCAGATGGTGGATGCGCAAGTAACTCTACATTGGCTGGAGGTCGGCCGCGGGACCTCTGACTCCGTACTCTCTTCAGCCGTGGTGCAGTGTCTTAGAAAGGTACGTATGTATAAACATAAACATTAACATGCAGCCACATACATGGCTTCTGGCCCCACACTAGGACACCCTGTGTCGTGGGAACCAGAAACAGCGACGTCACAAACATGTAAACATCCAAAACCTGAGGTTTTTTTGTCCCCACCGGGGTTCGAACCCGGGACCTCCGGCTCAGGAACCGGGACAGGTGTGACGCCAGAGGCAATGTATGTGCCTGTATGTAAATGTTTGTTTAAGTATGTAACATTGTTCCTTAGAGTTTTCTTTAAAAACAATTAACGACTTTCTTTTATCGTGAATACTCGCTGAGCCTGCAAATGTTGTTTTGCCAGATAGGGGTATGAAAAATAGATAACAAACTATTCTCAGACCTACCGATTCCCGATTATATTATATAATATGTAAAATTTCATTAAGATCAGTCAAGCCGTTTCGGAGGAGTTGCATTAACGAGAATTTTATGTATCAGATTTGACGACCTATGTGGCGTAGTGGTTAGCGCATCTGCTTACCATGCGAGAGGTCACGGGTTCGATCCCCGGCTGGGGAAATAAAAAAAGAAACCCTGGTCTTGGACGTTTACATGTTTGTGACGTCGCTGTTTCTGGTTCCCACGACACAGGGTATCCTAGAGTGGGGCCAGAAGCAATGTATGTGCCTGTCTGTGAATGTTATTGTTGTTATGTTATAATACACCCCCAGGTGTTCGAAGAGGCGGGCTCCAAGTTGCTGGAGCCGGTGATGTCTCTGTCGGTGGTTTGCCACGAGGCGGTGTCTGCGCGCGCGCTGGCCGACCTCACGCGGCGCCGCGCAGAGATCGCGCACGTGCGCATGCGCAGGCAGGACAAGGTGCGTTGAAATAAAAGCGGCCAAGTGCGAGTCGGACACGCGCACGAAGGGCTCCGTACCATTATCCACAAAAACGGCAAAATAAACGCGTCTGTTGTATGGGAACCGCGCTTAAATATTTATTTTATACAAATTTAATTACTTATTTTTAAAGTGAATATGTAACTAAATATTCTGTGAATATTTCAGACGTCTACCTGTTGCCGTTATCAATATTGATCAAAAACGAACAAAAACTAATTTGGTTTTTTGTATAGGAGCCCCCTTAAATATTTATTTCATTCTGTTTTTTAGTTTGTTATTATAGCGCGCAACAAAAAAACATCAACTGTGATAATTTCAACTGTCTAACTATCACAGTTCAAGAGATACAGCCTGGTGACAGACAAACGGACAGCAGAGTCTCAGCCTAAAAAACTGTCGACGTGAACCAGAGGGTTCTCCGGGTTCCGGGGGAGGGTTCCACAGTTTTTTAGGCATTGACAGACATTATTGGTGAAAATGTCACTTAGATTACTCTGGTTGTGACATAAGTGACATTATCACCAATAATGAGGTTGTTACACAATGACACAGAAACATCATAAATATTTCATGCCACTCTAATCGAAGTGCTCAATTGAGAGATCACAACATCTCATTATAGAATCTAGGCTATTTGACAGGGTGAAAAAACAGTATTATTTATACGAATACCTACGTATAAATTAATACTTTTTTGTTTCACACAGTCAAATGGACGTACTTTAGCAAGAATGCTTCAACCCACACAGAGTGAGTTTTGAGATATTTGAGTTTTTAGGTTTAAGCTGATTTACGCTCTCCATACATGTGGGTTGGACTACAATGTAATAACTTTGCATATCTTTACTTATCGAATCGATATGAAAGTCTTTGATTCTTAAAATATAAAGCGTTGTGATCGTTTTGGTATAATATATTATATTAACTCAAAAATGATCATGTTGTGTGTTGGAATTGAAACCTTTTTGCTAAACTAGGTCCAAATAGCCTATTGTATTCTTCCCTTCTTTCTAGGAGATCGAATGCCTGGTCCCCCTGTCCGAGCTGCTTGGATATTCCAGCGCGCTGCGCTCCCTAACATCGGGCTTCGCCAGCTTCAGTATGGAGTTCCACTCGTATCGCCGCATGGCGCCTCAGGACGAAGAAAAAGCCGTTCGCAGCATCACTGGCTTCTGAGGGAACTTTTTTGAACCAAAACTTACTTGACTTTTTTGTTTAAAGTCCGTTTTTTAATTCAATGGAAAAAAAAGACGCGGTGTTACCACTATAAAATATAAATTAATCGGTGGATTTATTTTTACCGTGAATTGAAGGCTCATGTTACAAAAATCCTTATCACATCAAAGACATTAAAATTTAATTATGTACTCATAAGAGGAAAGTCTAAAAACACCTACGTAGCACACACAATTTAACTTGGAAGTAAAATGGGGTTATTTGGTTTTTACGTACTAGCAACATTCAGCAATTGACAGCCCTTGGCTTGTATTGATATGTCAACATGACAGTTTTTTTTGCATTGAATTGAAAAACTAACTTTACATGTTTGTGATGTGGGGACGACAAAACGCAGTGATTATATTCTCTGTGGGGACCACGACACAGCGTATCCTAATGTGGGGCCAGAAGCAAAGTATGTGGCTGTATGTAAATGTTTATGTTTGCTTGCGTTTTCGTCGGAAATGTGCGACCGGACGACGACGGAGCCGACGACGACGCGAGCTCCGTCTCTGCTCACCATGATTAAGCTCTGCGAATCAGAGCGAAACCTGGTCGGACTCTTCTGACAAATAGTCATGTATGTAAGTATCCGGAGAACAATTTACAATCTGAGGGAACTATCTGACGCAGCGTAGGGGCTATGCCGTACAGGTGTTGTTAATGTTCAATGAATGACACGTCTATTTCATAAGATCGTTTTATTGTTGTTTACACTGAATTGTGTCCATAAAACTGCTATCATCAACAAAATGAGTACGTAGAAGAAAATGTATGTGCTTATAAGTTGGACGTAGTTTAGCAAAAAGGTTCCAACCCACTCAAAGTGAGTTTTGAGATATTCGAGTTTTTAGGTTTAAGCTGATTTACGCTCTCTTTATACAATGGGTTGGACTACCATGTGCCATAACTTTGCACATACTTATCTTATCACTATGAAAGTCTTTTATTCTAAAAATATAGAGCATAGTGATCATTTTGGTATATTTAACTCAAAAATGACCATGTTGTGGGTTGGAACCTTTTTGCTAATTTACGTCCAGTCATAGTTAAAAAATAAGATACAATCCATGTGGTATTTTGTATATAATATAACATTGTACATAGTCATTGTTTTTTAATAAGGCACTTTAAAAATCTTTTTTACTTCAATATCAGTCTTGCTGTCTTGGCCCGTTCCTATCAGGTAATTCACATACACAATCCAATCTGCAAATAAGAGAGTAAATTTCATAGTTCAAGATTCGCTGAATGAATGATTTAGCATTTTCGATGGACCAACTTTATTTCGGTTGAAGAAGGCACCACTAGTTTCAATTTCATAGAAGCAATATACTGCGGTCAACTATCGAGGACTCGAATCACCAGAGCGTGTCCATTGCAGAATGTCATTTTCCCAATTTTTCATGAAATCCTTGTCTACCTGTATAATTTTACCCACCACCATCTTATTTTAACAGAAGTACAATGTATTTTGAACAGACAACTCTAAAGGTAAAAAAAACATACACACGCATTTTATTACACATTGACATGTTACAATAATGCGTTTATTAAACTAAGAAATCAAACAAACGCCACACTAAGGATTGTTTGATAAATAATCCATGGAAAGAGAAGGAGAGAAAAGAAAAATTTCATTTAGTTGCTACAGGCAATTTGCTTTCTGTCAAATAGTAGTATCATCCGCTTCACAACCTGATTACCCCATTGGTTATCAGTTGTGAGAAAATGTACGTGTTAGTATTCGCTACAAAGGCTAGCCGTCAAATACGTTTATCACCCACATGTGGCAGTAGGAAATGGGCCATATTAGTTACTAATGGTGGGTGCTCGCTATGGGTGCCATTAGCAGCTGGGAACGCCACTTACCGCTATGAGCGCCACTTACAGCTATGGGCGCCACTGACCGCTATGAGCGCCACTTACAGCTATGGGCTTCACTAACCGCTATGAGCGCCACTAAAAGCTATAAGCACCACTTACAGCTATGAGCGCCACTTATCGCTACGAGCGCCACTTACCACTATCAGCGCCACAAGCAGCTAGGAACGCCACTTACCGCTAGGGGACACCACTCATACTTGCCTTACCCGGCGCGGAAAATGTGGTCAAGCTCGTCGAGCAACGACTCGTGGCGGTAAGAAATGCGGACGTTGGGCACGTTTGTCCGCGTGATATCATTGCCGTCGGGGTCGTCGCGCTGGTAGTCAGACCCGATCCAGAACTGCTTCAACTGCCGAGGGAAAGAATCGTCAATGAATCAGCTTAAAGGATACGTCAATTTTATGTACCTACTGTCACAATAGACCGCGATAGCTTGTCACGTCACAAGTCTATTAGGGTTGTGGGCATGTCTATCGTGCCCGCAACGGTGGATCCCGGCTTTCAAGTCATCATCATCGACCCATTATGCCCCCATCGAGGGGCACGGGTCTCTTGCCGGAGAAAGGTATAGGCATACTCCACGTGGGCCAAGTCCGGATTGGTGGAGGCTTGTAAGACTAGTGGATGGTCTTACTGTCAGAAGTTTTCAAGACTTGGCTTAACGACTGCCATCTATCGACGGCAGCCGGCAAAAACTGGCTAACGTGCCTTGCAAAGCACGGAACCGCTCGGAAAAATGAGAGAGAGAGAGAGAGAGAGAGAGAGACATTTATTTGCAGCCACAAAGATACAATACACAACACAATGTAACACGATATTATAATAATACAGACAAATAATAAAAGACAGAACAAAGAAAAATATAATAAAACAAAGAATACGATTTAAAACAAACATTTACAATTTAGAAGGGCATTGTATCTCCGCAGCCACAAACAGGTAGCTGACTCAGCATTTGCTGCAGGCTGGGCCTGCAACACTGATTTTCAGTCAGCACCTATTCTTCAATTTATACACGTACATTAAGTAATATACCTACATACAGATCTTACATAAAAATTAATATTTATAAAACAACGTCAATAGAATAGAATATGCTGTGAAATATACTAAATATAGAATATCTAAGTAAAAATGCACATAATATGATAATAATATGTAGCAATAAATAATTATAAGCAAAGAAATAACAAATAAGTAATATATATATTATACACACATATATACTTAAAAGGCGAACTGCAGGGGGATTGGGTTAAGGAGGGTGTTTCCGCAGGGATAGCAGGCACATTTTCAGCTTTCGCTTAAATGTATTCCTGCTAGTCACACTGCGGAGAGGGGGAGGGAGATCATTCCAACACTTAGACGCCGCAAACCTAAAACTTCCTCGAAACGCCGCGGTCCGGTACGCCGGCATGACAGCCCTCGCCCCATACCTTTGATCGCGTCCTGACCAACTGAGTTTATCGTAAAGGTAGGCGGGGGCTTTCCACCGGACGACACCGAACAGCAACGTTGCAAAGTGCAGTTGCCTACGCGCCTGCATGTTTAAGAGGTTTGCTTCGTCCAAGTATGGACTGACATGGGATCGAGGAGGGATGCGGAAACAGAAACGAGCGCAAGCGTTCTGAACTCGTTGTATCAACCTCTGTGTACGACCAAGAATGCAACCACCATAGACAACGTCACAGTAGTTCAACCTTGATAATATGAGCGATTCACATAGGTGGATACGCAAATCCACACTAAGGTAATCACGCACATTATAAAGTACTTTGAGGCGATAGAAGCAGTTGCTCACCACTCTAGCGATGTGTTTCTCAAAGCGTAGCTCACCATCCATCAGAACGCCCAGGTTTTTAGCCTCTACCACCCGTTCTACGTGTTTGCCCCTGATGGCTACATTCTCGGTAGTCAGAGTTTCCAGTGTACTACGAATTTGACATTTAGTACCAAGTACCATGTACTTGGACTTGCTTGGGTTAAGCACCAGACAGCTCCTGTCTGACCAGCTCGCAATCCGTTCAAGCTCGTCATTGATACAGCGTACACACTCCGCCGCACCGTTAGGAGTGACGGAGGCATACAGCTGCACATCGTCGGCGTAGAGATGATAACTACTACTCTTCACATTGTTGACGATGTCTGCACTATACAATGCAAAGAGCAGGGGCCCCAGGATTGATCCCTGCGGCACTCCCCGAGTCATTGGACTAGAGGATGACAGCAGAGTCCTCCCGTTCATCCCACGCAACCCAACAACTTGCGACCGACCCGACAGGTAACTGTCAAACCACCGAACCGTCGCATTGTCAAACCCGTAGTACGACATCTTAGATAATAGTAGGGGGATGCTCAAACAATCGAAAGCTCTTGAGAAATCAAGCAGGACTAACAATGTGCTTTTGCCGGTATCCCGCGCTTGCAGGATATTGTCGACAACATCGAGCAAGGCGGTAGCAGTGGAACGGCCCTTACGAAAGCCCGATTGCCGTTCCGGCAAAATGCCGTATTTCTCAAGATATTCCGACAGCTGTTCGCAAACCACCCTCTCTATTATCTTCGATGTGCAAGGAAGGATACTGACTGGGCGGAGATGTGAAATGTGGGTAGGGTTGGGTTTTTTGGGTAATGGCGTGACCTTAGCCATCTTCCACTGTGTCGGAAAAGTCATTGTGTCTATGCTCCTGTTGACAATTGAAGTCAGAACGTCCAGAGTTGTCGGCATAGTCATAACTATCATGTCACTGTCAATACCATCCATACCCTTGGCTTTAGTTCGTATAGTCATAACAATTTTTGCGATTTTGTCGGTAGTTACATTGCTGAGTTTGAATGTCTTGTCTGTGTGTCGTCCAAATTCAAAGAAAGTCAAGTCAGAAATATTCAATTTGGAATTACCAGGTACGTCCAGGAAATGGTCGTTAATTTTGTCAGGGTCATTGAAGTGCACCGGCAACTCCACACTGCGTTGGTCTGGAACAACGTGACGCTTCAAGTTCTTCCACAGAGTCTTAGAGTCAATAGTTTTGTCATTAATGTGATGTTCAAAGAAGGCCTTTTTTTCGTGGTGGATCGCTTCGATAACCATGTGCTTTAACTGTTTGTAGTACTGCTTATGTGCTTCGTCCTTTGTCTGTTTGTATCGTTCATGGGCGTCATTACGTAGTCGCATCATAAGCAGTACATTGCTGGTGAGCCACGGTTTTGGACCCTCTCTGACCATCACTGTCTTCTCAGGTGCGTGTTTGTCAAAAAGTCCTAGTAAGTGGTCATTGAACAAACTCAGCATATCGTCAACGTTGTCAAGAAGTAAAATCTGTGCCCAGTCTATCGCGGTCAGGTCTTTATTAAACTCAACCAAGTCCATGTCTTTTAAAGGTCGGTAAGTGATTCGTCGGGGGATGGGCTTCTGTCGTTTCACGTCGATTTCAACAGAAACAAGAGCATGTCGGCCTAAATCGGGTATGTGTCTAATGTCTGTTTTAAGTACTCGAGAGTCGGTGCATATTAAGTCAATTGTAGTCTGACTGTGATCTGTAAAGTGCGTCGGTTGGTCAATAATTTGTTTCAGATTAACAGTCAATAAAAACTCGTCGAGTGATCTGTAGTTTGTGTCGCGTTTGTCAGTATAATTTACGTTAAAATCCCCTAATAAAACGAGTCGATCGTAGTTAGTAAAAGAAGTCACCGATTCAGTTATTGCGTCAAAGAAGGTATCCGCGTCATGCCATGGTGGGCGATAAGCGGTACCAATAATTAGTCTAGTCCCGCTTATAGTCAGTCGTAGCCACATCTGCTCGACAGTGTCCGCGGGAGGGTGCGGGGCGACGCGCGCCGCCAACCCATTGCGCAGATAGAACCCCACCCCGCCGCCGCGTGCGCGGACGCGGATCGGCCGCGGCGTGTGGCGCAGTCTGAAGCCGGGCACGGCGGGAGCGCGTCCTTCCTCACCCTCCCGCAGCCACGTCTCATTGATGGCAACTACGTCAGGGGCTAGCGTCAGTACAGCAGAGATGAACTCGTCATGTCCAGTACCCAAGGATCCTGCATTAAATAATCCAACAGTGAAACGTTTAGAGAGAAGCGCGAATTGAAAAAGGGAATTCCTGCCTGTTTACCAATGTAAGTACTTAAAATAATACATAAACTATTTTAATATATATATGTAGATATTGTATTATCAATATAAAAGTAATATACTTACTTACAGATAATAAATACACTCGTATAAAATAAAATATTTTATAAATATACTCTTTGTTATAATAATTATTACATACAATATTTGCTATAGTGTTTTTTATACATATACTTCTTATTTTGTTGCAGATGAATGAATGCCGACGTGATGAGCTGAAAGTCAACGACCCGTCGATAACTGCGGGGACACTCTGCCCATAAAGAAGGAAATATACACTAACAAATAAGAAGAGGATAACCAAAAGGTAATATATAGTAAGACTATACACAATCACAACATACAAAAATATGTTTTGTTTAAAACTACAATTAAAACCACTATTAACTTCGGCAGATTCTACATAAAACTCAAACCGAAGGCGCGGGAAAAACACGGCCTAAGTCCGCCTCGGACCGGATTTTGTGAAGCGGCGCTCCGTCGGCTTGACGCACCAGCACCCTCCCGTCCCGCGTCCAAACGTGCTTCCAGCCCTGTTCCCGGGCACGCTCGCGGGCCTTGCCGAACAGGTGCCGGTTCAGGCGAGTGAGCCGTTCGTTCAGGTAAAACCTGCGCGGCTCCCCGGTGAGGCCCAGATCGGCAGTGGTGACCCCGCGGCGGACCCGCGCCGCCCGGAGCAGATCGTCGCGCGTCGCTCGGCGCGCGAGCCGCACCACAAGAGGCCGCGGCCGCTCGCCGTCACGCCGCGCGCCCATCCGCACCGCGCTCACCACGTCGCGCTCGTCCAGCGGCACGCCGAGCTTCACCCCGATGGTGGTCACGAGGTGCATGACGCTCTCGCCCGGCTCCTCCGGCAAGTTCGCCACCTGCACGTCGTTCGCCAACAGCTCCTGGTCGCGGTCGTGGAGCTGACCCTGCAAGTCCGCGATGGCGTCCTCCAACACCTTAGTGCCCGCCGCTACCATCCGCTCCGTCAGCTTCTTCTCCACTGCCTCCAGTCGCTCCTCCACGGACGTGACTCGCCCGTTGAAGGCCGCCATGGCGGTGTTCAGCTGAGAGAACTCGCACCTGAAGTCCCGAAGCTCAGCTCTTATGAGTGATAACTCCTCCCTGAAGAGCTGGAACTGGACACTCAGATCCACGACAGGGGCACCGTCGGCAGGGGGCTGGTTGACGATTACCGCCGGCGGGGTGGCCGCTCCCGGCTGCGGCTTCTTCGGCCGCTTGCACTCGGGACACAGCCAGTCCTTCGGCGTCGAAGCGCCCGCGGCGGCCGGAAGGCCCGCACAGGCACGATGGTATTGCGCCTCACACTTGCAGCATGATATTGTGCCGTCACTGCGCATGTATTTACCACAAATCAGGCACTTTACCATGTTTGTTGTTGGTTTTTAATAAATGCGGGTAGATTGATCTGTCCGATGTTATGCGGCTTCAATTGAGTTCAATTATTTCAATATCCAAGTAGATTTTTAAAAAGATAACAATTACTCTGTATCTGCTATGTTCACTCTACACATTAACAGCACTATTATAAATAAATTTACTAGTTCTGAATTTTTAAAGCGATATTACACGGGGCAATATTGTGCGTTTCGTAAGGTAGGTACTCCAAAAAAATGGCACTAGCGTTAGTCATAGACTGTGACCTATCCATAGTCTAAACGCGCCGTATGTTGGTTAACCTTAGTGATCGTTTAAGATCACTCAGGCAGCCCAGGCTACGAGCGATTCAAGTAAGTATTCTATAAATAAACCTGCCTCGTGAGGAAACCCGGACATGATGACGGAGTTCCTGGCCAGTTCACACATATCACATGAGCTCAGCTTCCACGCCTGCGCCGCCACGCTGTATTCCTCCATCAGAGGCTCCTGAAACATAGGCCACGATAAGATCCCCGTTCATAGCAAAGTTTTTGTGGACACATTTTGGTCTGAATCCTGATAAATGATGGTCAGGGGCGCAATTACCAAGTCGTCTACTGTATAGAGTTGTCCGATTTAGCCTTCTCTCAACTGGCAAATACATATTTTGACACTCTGGAGTTGTGTTATTTTATTATTAATGTTTTGACGCAGCAAGTGTTGATTGCACTCATGGGTTATCAGCTTCTTAGGTAGATAAATAGATTCGTACTTATAATAACTTACACTGGCCTGCAAAACTAAGTATCACACTCTTAAAATTGCAATAACTTTTTAAGTACTACACAAGATAATATACTTTCAAAATAAAATGGACTCGAAAAAGAGTTTAATACTGCATATAAAAACTTCATAGTCGATAACCTTACAACAATCCTTATTCGTTTTACCATATTTTTTTTGTTTCTGTTTTTGTTTTCAAATTTTTCCTTGATCGATACGCTTTTGTTACGCTAAGTTAGATAAACTTGCTGAGAAATCAAGTTAAGCGATGTTACGGGAAGCACAGGTTAGGTACACAGAATGGCGCTCCAGTAACTGAAGTTGCAGCACGACTTATTAAAAATGTTACGAATGTACAGTTTACTATAGTTTAAAAGAAAGCTGATAAAATTTGCTATAAAACGTTTTTTATTTTAAATCTCTAACTCCCATAGTTTAGAAAAAAAAAATTAAAAGTGTGATACTTTTGCAGGCCAGTGTATTTACCTAATTAGATTCAAGGTGATTTGAGAAAAGATGGTCAGAGTGGAGTTTTTTTCGCTGGCTTTTTCTCCACTACATTCGACCTCAAGGCAGCGGCTAACATTATTTAAAGTAGGTACATTGACATTCAACAAACACAAAGTGAATTCTTTTGAAATAAATTCCTGGTCGCAAAATACTTACTAACCCGATAGAGTGGAAAGTTACGTTATACAAAATGCTTCTTGATTTTCACTGTGTAGGTACCTATTGGATCACGGGTATGTACCTACATAGGGGCCGTCCATTAATCACGTGATCTTTTTTAAGCATTTTTCAACCCCCCCTCCCCCTTGGTGATACATGTAGAGGTTTAAGACTACCCCCCACCCCCCACCCAACATCACGTGTAGGTATTTTTCGTATCTACAAAAAATCTTAAATTTTTTAGAACTAGAATTGTCTTGCACGCGCAAGCGCGCGTGTTGAACGCGTGCGCGTTTGAAAAATAAATACACGTGATATCTTACTACACCCCCCCTCCCCCTTGTGACATTTCGTGATTTTTGTCAAACCCCTCCCCCCCGTTCAAGCCTCAAGTGATTAATGGACGGCCCCATATAGTGATGTGTGAAAGGTTCATACCCTAGTATAGTGGAACTGAAGAGGGTCGTCCGTGCTGAGAGTGACTCGCAGTCCGCAAGCAAAGAACTCCGGTAGCGGGTTTCGCTGGTAACGCAAAAACAGGGAGTTGTTGCTCAGCGGGGACATCGCGATGAAGATCTGAGCCAGGTAGTATAGGTACTGCAGGACTGGCACCTAGGGCAAGGAGATACGTTTACAGTGGCGGACTAAGCCCTTCATAGGTCCGGGGCGGCAAAGCTGAATGAGGCCACCCAGCTTTAAAAAAAATAGTTTTACAAGCTTATTATTGAGTCTTGTATAGGATTTGAACAAGGGTAGGTACGCGGAGGCATTTGGGGGCCCCTTCCGCCCCCCTGTTAGTCCGCCACTGCATTTACTTTTTTTTTTTACACTATACAATACATAAACATGAACATTTACAAACAGGCACATTCATTGCTTCTGGTCTGGCCCCACACTAGGATACCCTGTGTTGTGGGAACCAGAAATAACGACATCACAAACAAGTAAACATCCAAGATCTGGGGATTTTCGATTGATTGAAGTTTGGTACCTAATAAACTCGGCAAAACGTGGGCCCAGTTCTAGTGATTGGTGCCTCTGCCTACCCCGTCGGGGATAACGGGCCTGAGTTTATTTATTTATTTTAATTTTTTTGAAGTCGACAGTGGCATAAGTTTCTCCTTGCATCATTCACTGAGTGGATATGCTCTAAATGAAATATTGTTATGTGATGATGCATTGATGATGATGATGTGTCTTCATTGAATGGGCACATTATTGGTCGATTGTTTCTGTCATAATGTAATATATAAAATTCACGTGCCACCCCTCACCGTGTTAAGGTCGTAGCCCACTTACACGACTCTGCTCCCAATCCCACCCGACAAAAATAATATAATTAAAATATGGGCTTTAAATATTGCTCTTTAGATATATTTTACATTGGCATCATAAATTAGCAGACAGCTCGATGTCAGCTAATTTATGATGTCAAAGCTACATAATTGTATTATTTTTGCCGGGTGGGAGCAGAGTCGTGTAAGTGGGCTATGACCTTTAGTGCGCATACTCCGAAACGGCATAACCGATTTTTATAGAATTTTATACGTATATTCGGTTTCAAAATAGGTTGTTATCTATTTTTTCATACCCCTATCTGGCAAAACAACGTTTTCCGGGCCGGCTGGTAATCTAATATGTAGCGGTCAAGCGACTCAAAATCCGCTCCGCTATGCGCCTATGACCGCATCCTACGGAGCAAGTTTTTGTGCAGCGACACCCCTTCACACCGCGCCTCCGCCCGCTGTCGCCTATTGCATATTCGGTAGGTCTGAGAATAAGTTGTCATGTATTTTTCATAGCCCTAAGCATTGAATTTCAATGCCCTAAGTGATAAGGATGGTCCACCCCATTTATTTTTAATTATTATCCCTGCAAATAATTTAATGGCGAAACAACGTTGGCCGAGTCAGCTAGGATACTATAATAAAAATAACACAATCACTTGACCTGGTCCCAAACCTGTGTTATGTTAACCAGGCACAGACGTCACAAACTTAAAGAACCACTCATACTGAGGCCATTTGTGCAATTGTACGGCGGCCCCCAGTGGGAATCGAACCCACGACTTCTTTCCTGGTAGCTAGGCGCCTTAACGGCTTGACCGACGAGGCAGTCGGACCTACGTCACACCTTCCTTCCTTCCTTAAGGATAAGAATATTACGTAGTGGACTACATGTTTATTAATCTAAAATTCTATATTTTTTTTTGTAATATTTTAATATGTAGTTGTTTGTTATTCCAAATAAATAAAATAAAATATTCTTTATTGCAAACAAGAGACAAAATAAAAGTTACAATTAAAAAAAATATATATACAATAGGCGGTCTTATTGCTAAGAGTAATTTCTTCCAGACAACCTTCCTTCGTCATACCGTTGGTTCAAAAGTAATATAAGTAACTTTTTTTTTTCAAAATTATATGTTGCTGCCATTTATAAACATTTGTCGATCGATCGATCGAAAATCGGACGACCTCTGTGGCGCAGCGGTTAGCGCATCTGACTACCATGCGAGAGGTCCCGGGTTCGAATCCCGACTGAGGATGAAAAAAAAAGAAACCCAGGTCTTGGATGTTTAGATACATGTTTATGACGTAGCTGTTTCTGGTTCCCACGACACAGGGTATCCTAGTGTGGGGCCAGAAGCTATGTATGTGCCTGTATGTAAATGTTATGTTATTAAAAGTTTGCGCGGCCCGTGATGGCATTTATCTCTTCGTCATTTATAGCTTTATTTTGGTGATTTATATTAAAAAATAGATTAGAATAGTTATAAATAATATGCAAATCATATTATAAGTGTTAGTTCAGTGCTAGTGAAAAGTGCAAGTGAAAAAAATGAAAAAAAGTTCAAAGTGGTAAAGGATGGTGTGGAAAGTGGAAATTCACCTCGTCATTTGGAAAACAGGTAAGTTTTATTATAATAAAATATATAATAATTGGATAGGAAATTTTATGCAGATTCAAGATATATATAACACTTACGGAATAATTATGTAGTACTTTCTCTAATTTGAGAAATGCGGAACGGCGTCCCATAAAAAATTTAAAAAAAATATGGCAGCGCATTAGGGCCAGTCAGGTCGTCGCGTGCCTAACACTATAGGCAGTCGAGATTCCGCGCCAGACGGGTTAATGCTATGTTAATCTCATTCCGAAAAAAAAATGTCGCTTAGTGAGTTTTACTTTTGAACCGACGATACCTTCCTCAAGTTGAGCCCATGCGAAATGTTCTCAGCCAGCAGGAACGCGGCACTCAGGTGCATAGGGTGTCCCGCCTCGCCGCAGTGCGGCCGAAGAACGAACGTGTTCAGACCCTGCTCCCTGCAGATACAAAGAAACAAACATAACATTTACACACAGGCATACATTGCTTCTGGCTCCGCACTAGGATACCCTGTGTCGTGGGAACCAGAAACAGCGACGTCACATGTAAACATCCAAGACCTGGGTTTTTTGTCCCCAGTCAGATGCGCTAGCCGCTTATCGCTTTGAGCTCACTGCTCTAAACAGAGTTATTTAATAGTGCGCGTATCATCACGACGACCTCTGTGGCGCAGCGGATAGCGTATCTGCCTGCCATGCTAGAGGTCCCGGGTTCGAATCCCGGCTGGGGACAAAAAACCCCACGTCTTGGATGTTTCATGTTTGTAATGTTGCTGTTTTTGGTTCCCACGACAAAAGGAATCCTAGTGTGGAGCCAGAAGAAATGTATGTGCCTGTATATAAATGGTTATGTTATGTATCACCACGAGGGTAAATTAGATTACATAACTAAAGGGATGAAAATTTGCTCAGGAAGTGGTTGGGAGAACGCAGCGAAATAGCAAGACTGAAAATTGTTTCACATCAACGATTTAGCCCAGGACCGAGATGAGTAGATTCTTAGTACTAAAGCAACCCTTAGGTGTCCTCCTTATATTAAGTTGTCATGCGAGAAGTTATTAAACAACTAAAGTCTGATTTTTAATTCCGTAGAATTCTCATTTTTTGACATGTCAGAGATTAGAAACCTTTTTTGGCCGGGCACATATTTCAATTTCAATACGAGTGTGAACATCTGAGTCTAAACATTTAATTTGTTAGTGAATGTATCCATTTTATAAAGTGTGGAGCTCCAAATTAAAAGAGAATTTAAGGCGAGTGACAATTGTGTCCCTTTTCATCACACAAACAGTTAAAAAGTACAAGTAAAGAAAACATATTTTTATTAAAATATCTAATCTTAATTAATTCTAATACCATCTAATATCACTATTTTCATCAGCATCATCTTTGCTGACATGAATTATTAAGAGAGCTAACAGCGGGATACTTTACTTTTGTAAAAAGGTTTACGAAACCTTCAATTAGTAGGCAGTGATGCCAGCTAAAGAATAAAATAAAGTAATTAAAGTTAATTCGATAAATTGTTCGTGATATTGAAATATTTGATATTTTTGTATTAGGTCACTTGAGTAAGTAAATATTTAGATTAATCTAATTAACCTTTTTGTAGGTAAAACATAAAAAATACGTGGCATTTTATTTTTTATTGCCTTCAAATGGGTCAAATTTGCCCCTTTTTCGGTGGAGAACTTTTTCAGTAGCAACACTTATGAAATGTCACAATTGTACGGAATAAAAATACGACTTTAGGTCTTATCTTATCGTAGGTATCAAATTACAATGTCTGATCGGCGAAAGTCCTACGGTGATAAACGGGGTTGCGCTTTAAAACTCAACTTATTTTAGAAAGCTGGAATTTTAAGCTCATCTTAGGATGGTTCAGCTTTCCGGCCAGCATGCGCGCCGGCTCTTAGAAACGAGGCCGGCCACCTCAAAAATATAACTAGCGGAACGTAAGTTTAGTTCTGATCAAAATGTAGGGGCGATTGCTGCGCATGTGTACAGTCGCGTACGCAATCCAATAATAATTTTAAGAACATATTTAAATGTTCGGTCTGTAGACAAACGAAAGTCGTCGACATAGCCCAGCGGATTAGTAAGTTGAAGTGGCAGTGGGCGGGGCACATAGCACGCAGAACTGATGACCGATGGGGCCGAAAGGTTCTTGAATGTAGATCACACATCGGCAAGCGCAGCGTAGGACGAGCAGCCACAAGATGGACAGACGATCTTCAACGATACCCATCCAAGTGGCAGGGAGACGCTGGATACAAGCCGCTTCCAACCGGTCTTTTTGGAAATCCATGGAGGAGGCCTATGTCCAGCAGTGGACTTTTTGTGGCTGAATGATGATGATGATTTTCTATGTCAAATACATGTAGTAAGTCTAACACAGCGCGATTATGTCCTCTAGCCCCCTGAGAGACCTATTTTTTTTCTGCGCATCAACGGTCAGCGCTAAAACTACGTGCCGCTAGTTGTAAGACCTAATTGTAAAGGTCAGTCACATTGAACGTCTGTACAGTGAACTGAAATGAACTTACTGACGCAGCTGGTTCAGCGTGACCATGTTCGCATACATGTAATACAGGTAGTAGGCGTAGGGCGGGTTCTCCTGAGTGTCCCACTTGTCCGGCGATCGGATCAGGTCGTGGAGATGCGGGTTCTCCGGCTTCGACTCGTCGTCCACGCTGTCGAACCCGATCACTTGCTGTGGGAAAGTTAATCTGAGGCCCATTTTTTTAAATAATAATAACACAACACAATCTCTTGACCTGGTCCCAAACTAGGATACCCTGTGCAACGGTTACCAGGCAAGGACATCAAAACATAGGAAAACACTGAAAAACACCAGTATCTGGGTATCTACCAACCTGCACCACGACTACCTCTGTGGGGCAGCGGTTAGCGCAGCTGCTACCATGCGAGAGGTCCCGGGTTCGAACCTCGGCTGGGGACAAAGAAAACCTAGGTCTTGGATGTACATGTTTGTGATGTCGCTGTTTCTGGTTCCCACGACACAGGGTGTCCTAGTGTGAGGCCAGAAGCAGTGTACATAGGCTGCTCCTTATGTATGCGGAATCTGGGATTCCAATAATTTTAAACGCAATGTCTGACCTCCATGGTCAAATTCGTTCTTTTTTTAAATACTGGCCGCTAATATTTTTCTCTTATATAAGTTAGTGTTGGGTTTAAAATGTCATATCGCTGAAAAAATGGAACTCACTCGTGAAAATATTCGTGCTGATTTATTACGATTTTCGACGTGGTTTAACTCAACAACAGTGCGTAGATCAATTAACTTCGACTTTTGGTGGTGAAGCTCCATCAAAAACGACTGTGTATCACTGGTTTAGTGAGTTTAATCGCGGGCGCAGTAAGCTCACGGACGAAGTTAAAGAAGGTCGCCCGAAATCGGTGGTTGTGCCACAAAATATTGAAGCTGTGCGAAAACTAGTAATGCAAGACCGCCATGTTACGTATCGCGAGATAGAGGCTATTCTGGGCATATGTATGACGAGCATTCATAGGATATTACATGAACATTTGTCTGTAAAAAAAATTTGTTCGCGTTGGAACCCGCACAACTTAGGATCAAAAAGATGCTCGCGTCGAATGGTGCAAGAAAACCTTAAAAAAATTCAACGGGGGCGACTCAAAATCTGTTTATAATATCTACACAGGTGACGAATCCTGGATCTACGCGTACGATCCCGAAACTAAACAACAATCAACAGTTTGGGTGTTTCAAAATGAGCCGAACCCTACGAAAGTGGCTCGTGCAAAAAGCACTGTAAAGCAAATGGTGGCCTGCTTTTTTGGTATTAATGGCCATGTGGCTACAATACCACTGGAAAATCGCAGAACGGTTAATTCGGAGTGGTACACGACCATTTGTTTGCCAGAAGTATTTGAAGAAATACGCCAAAACAACCAGCGACGCAGAATCATACTTCACCATGACAATGCCAGCTGTCATACATCTCAGGAAACAACTACATTTTTGGATGGTCAAAAATAGAATTGATGGGTCATCCACCGAACAGCCCTGATTTGGCTCCCAATGATTTCTATTTTTCCCAAATGTAAAGAATAAATTACGTGGTCAACGATTTTCGACCCGTGAAGATGCCGTAGATGCGTTCAAACAGCACGTTTTGGAGATACCTCAATCAGAGTGGAAATAGTGTTTTACAAATTGGTTTCATCGAATGCAAAAGTGCATCGATCATAGTGGAGAATACTTTGAAAAACAATAAAAGCATATTTAGCCATATACATTTGTTTATTTTTTCTATTCCGCATACATAAGTAGCAGCCCTCGTATACATAAGAATGGTTAGATAGATAAATAGAATATTCAGATACAGAACTCACTATTCAATATAGGTGTTTCCTCTTCAACGCCAACACAAAGGAATGTAATAAGTGTAAATAGAAAGGTAGGTATCGCACCCCTAGATGAAAACCCCACTAAGTCGAAATAATATGTGACAATTTATTTAGCTTCTTTTTCGACTTCCTGACGTTATACCGGACCGGACAATATAACTCTCATAACGATACCTTCAACTTTGAAGGAGTCGATGTTTTGGAGGTTATATTGTCCGGTATAAGGTCAGGAAGTCGAAAAAGAAACGAAATAAACTGTCATATCGCACCTCCAGAACTAAAGTGACCTAACTCAAAATTTGTGTAAAATGAGTTAAGTACTCAGAATGACTCAAAAAGGCATACTCTTTCGTGCCTATATTAAAAAAGCGACTTTATTTGGTCAGAGAGAGATGGAGGAATATTTCGGTCTGTTTTTTCTTGAGCAACTCGCTCAGAGCGCCGAATACATTTTCTTCATTTCCCAAAAGTTGCAAATTTTGGGTTAGGTCACTTTAGTTCTGGAGGTGCGATATATTATTTCGACTTAGTGGGGTTTTCATATAGGGGTGCGATATATTATTTGTACTATTCCAAGATTGCCAATATTACCGTCAAAAACTTGTGCAGTTCGGGGTCTGCGCTGGGGTCGGTGGAGACCTCGAAGAGCGGATCAAACAAGTTACTCAGGAACTCCTGGAAGTTCTTCAGGAGCTTGTTGGCGCGGTATATGTCGCTAAAATAATGCAGTCATGATCACTACAAATACCTGAAGGCAGGGGCTAACATAGTGCATTGACATTCAGCAAACAGAATGTAAATTATTTACGTTGAAATAAATTATTTTGATTTCATTGATCAAACAAATTTTCGAGTCGCAAAGAACGTAGGTAGGTACACTGTTCAGCGTACCTAATGTACATAGGTAAGTCGACTGAAAATTTGTCCGACCGCTTTGCATCTAAACCACAGTGATACTCACAGTGGAAAGCATCTGGTATATCTCATTTCTCGATGTTATTGTTTTGTTATACTGTTTCATTATGTTTTGTATGTGTTGTTTGTTTTTTTCTACTACTGGATAAAACCTGTTTTGTTTGTTTTTATTGCATGTGTGTGTAAATGCAAATAGGTAAATGATTTATCTATCTATCTGATCTGTAATCTAAACCCATTGCGATGTAAATACCTATTACTGGAGCCACAAATCGCTGTTTTCTATCAACATGATCTTACTGTCTCAATATTGACGAATCGCCCGTAGCCCAGGCTGCCTGAGTGATCTTAAACGATCACGAAGGTTAAGCTACATAGGGCGCGTTCAGTGCATGGATGGGTTACCGTCTATGACTAACGCTAGTGGCATTTTCCCGTGCGGTTCCGTGCTTCGCAATGTACGGTACGCAGTTGGTGCCGGCTGCCGTCGATAGATGGCAGTCGCCTCAGCGCGGCTTGAAAACTTGTGAGCCTTCACCAATTCGAACTTGGCCCCCGTTCGGCCCCCTCCGAACGGTGGACCTTCCTCAGGGAAGAGACCCGTGGCCCTCGGTGGGGACGTATGTTAGATTGATGATGATATGACGATGCTGTATCAGGGAAAGCTCTATCGTCTGCGAGCTCAGCACTTCCATAACGTAACTTTCCCCGCTATCGGGTTAAGCATAAGGATGACTCCATATTTATATTTGACGGAGTCTAGAGTAGGCTAATCAGACAACTCCATACAGTGGAGGGCTTACGAGGTCGCACCCCAGTTCGTACAGAACATGGGAGTTCCGGTTGAGTTGATGGTGACCAAACTCATTGGAGCACTTGCAACTGCAAAAATCTTGGAAAGGTATGAACAGACACAAAGCCACTAACAATAGCCGCGGCACCTGTATGATCCACTTGACGTGGGGCGAGTGCACGTCATGGTTGATGGCCCACGTGGCCAGCTTCGACCACTCGTTACGGTTCTTGCAGTAGATGGAGATTCGCGGTTCCGCGAACGTGTATTTGTTCTCCTCCAAGTCTGACATCACCTCCTATGGGCGCATAGAATTCAATCAAATAATCACTTATTGTTATGTCATGAACATATTACAGCTGGTAAATATAATTTGATAAGGTTCATGACACCCTCATGACGATATGAATTAAATGGGTGGTGCGCATTTTGTTTGGATGTGTTCATTAGTGTATGTCCAGCTCACCTTCATAATGCTGGCGAAATACCGCCCATCATCTGATCCCAAGAGTTAGATCGTAGGGCTGTACACAGTAAAGACCCACACTCACCTATAGACATACACAATACACATATTCATGCACACAAACAAATACACATGCACACACACCACACACTGTAAGACTAACTTCTACTTCTTGGAATATTGCTGTCGTTTATTTAAACACTAAAATAATT
This sequence comes from Yponomeuta plumbellus, assembly GCA_947310845.1. NCBI lineage: Eukaryota > Metazoa > Arthropoda > Insecta > Lepidoptera > Yponomeutidae > Yponomeuta > Yponomeuta plumbellus. The sequence continues at coordinate 1,065,353 of OX371211.1, read as the reverse complement.
TAAATTAATTGATGTAACAATGTCATACCTACTCTGCTCTAAGATAAGATAAGAAAAAACAAAATGTATAAGTAATTTCGTGGAAATCTGTAATTGGCCATGTTATTAATGTAAGTGTTAAGTATTTTTTTCTAATACCGCTGTTGATTTCCCTATCATTAAAAAAGGGTGGTGGGCATATGTATTTGGATGTGTTCATTAGTGTAACGTAGTGATTATATTCTCTGTGAGTGTATGTCCAGCTCACCTTCATAATGCTGGCGAAATACCGGCCGTTCGTATAGTTGTCGGTCTTGAGGAAGACCTCGCGTAGCCTGCTCTCTCCCACCGGGTTGTACTTGGCGTTGAACTTGTCGAAGCGGTGGAATGTGTTGCGATCCTGTTGGTAACCACAGTCTCAGCTCATCAGCATCATCAACCATTTAACGCCTACTGCAAGACGTAGGCCTCCCTAATGGTTTTCCAAGTTTCCCGGTGTAGTGCCGGTGAAGGACCGAGTCCCTGCTACCGTAACCAGCAGACCGCGTTGTATGGTCAGATTTTTTTCGCCCCAACAGCCACCACTTCTCCGGGAAACGTGCCGCGCCCACTGCAACTTCACCTGAGCAATTCTTCGAGCTAAATTAGTAACTCGGCGTCTTCTGCAAATCTCCTCATTCCTGATTCGATCACTCAATGAAATTCCTACCATAGCTTGTTGATCGACCTTGAGCCTGCTTATGAGGTCCGTAGTCAGCGACATAACATACATTGGCTGGCTATGCACATTTGTCTTGAGACACTAAGGTATTTTGGATGCCAAAAAGATTCCCGAACGCTGACGATCCGAGTTGGATTCGACAAGTGACGTCTTTGGTGTGACAAGTGACGACTTCCCACCTATAAGATCTCTTTATTAATTTCTATTCCTACATTTGTCAAGACCCCTTTTCCGGAAACGGATAGAACGATCAAGTTGAAATTAATATGAAACACCCAACGGCCCTAACTGCCGCGTACTCCGATCAGGCTTTCATGGATTGCAATTAGCTGGTTACAAAAAAAATGTATTTTTATGGGTAGCATCTCTAACCTGTCTGTAGCAATTTCTATAACTGTGTCTGTGGCTAAGACTGCTAATATAGGCAAGCGTTTCACCAGTAGAGTATTGGAGATCACTAACAGCATGAACATCCAAGATGTCGATATTAAGGTCGTAGGCATCCAGCTGCATGGTCTCGAAAAGTCCGCGCAGCGTGAGTCCGCTGCCGTCCTGCCGCAGCGCCACCACGTCGTCAGGGCGCTGCCGCAGCGTGCGCTTGATAAAACGAAGGAGGTGCTTCTGGTTCATTGAGGAGCACGCGTGTATGTGGGTGTCCACTTTCCTGAAGCAGCGATTTAGAGTCGAATAGTTTTATAGGCTGGTGCTCACATCTGAAGGAAAGCGACCAATACCTTCGTGTAACCGATAACAATATGTTAGAAACATCCTTTGCTGCCAGTCTGAAAAAATATTCGTCGATGACATAGGTAAATTCTACGGACGACCTTCGTGGCGTTGTCTACGAGCACAGCTCTAACTTATGTTAACCAAAGACCCGTGCAGACTGATTATCATTATATCCCCGCCGAGGCGCACGGGTCTCTTCCCTAAGGAAGGTATAGGCCATACTCTACCACGGGGACCAAGTACGGATTGGTGGAGACTGATCATACCACTTTATCCCTGGTGTTATGGCGAATGTCAACACCACACTTACTCACCTAGTAAAAGCAATGGCACTCCGGCCAGACAAACTAGGCTATATTTATTGCAATTCTACATCTCGCGACGCTCGTACAGCTTAACTGATTTTGAGCAAGCTGCCTCGAGTCCGAATCTTGGATAACAATAATCATCCAAGTCGAGCCTTTGCGGATGAATCCTGTTATAAGAGAAACATTGAAATAGAAGTAGCTACCTATACTGAAATTGCGAGCGGCATAAAAAACAACTTTAATGTCGACCAGTCGCAATTCACATCTGTTCTGTTTCATATTTCATAATCAACAAGATATACCTGGGGGACCAGAAGCAATGTATCTGCCTGTATGTAAATGTTTAGGAAATGTTTTATACCTGACATTGTAGAAGTCTCGGTGCGGCACGGCCTTCTGCAGTGCCAGCTCGTGCAGCTCGTTGAGCAGCACGTGCATCTTAAACTTGGACGAGAGGAACGAGAGCCGCCGGAAGCAGAAAGAGCGGCTGTGAGGAAAGCAGACTTTTTAGAAAGCAGGTAGGACGAGGGGCTTCGGAAATTAGCAGGTTTTAGCACCAGGGGGTCAATAAATACGGAATGCAGCAGAGGGCGGCTTTCCTAGAACCCATTGACATAAAGTAGGATGCCTAACATAGCAAGCGTACAGTGGGCTTTTGTGGCTTTAGTCTTGTGTCGGTTTTTAGTCATCTCCGTCCTTTTTTAGTCTACTCATGCCATGGTAAGCCTACTCGTTCCAATAGCAATGGGTGTGTCAGCGGAACATCAGATATTAGAGGCAGAACATGAGATTGTAGAGGGGCGAGAGATATAGGATAGCGACGGATGGTGAGGTCTGCAAAAAGCCGAAAAATTAGGTACCTGACATGATGTTACGCAATAAATACAAGGTGAATTTTTGAGACAGTAAGGTCAGGTAACTTAACCGTTATAGTTACAGGAAAACGTTATTAGGAGACTATCCATACATTTTAAAGATATTCAGAATATCTGTGAACAGCATGTACAGAAACCTCCACCAATCCGGACTTGGCCCCCGTGGTGAAGTACCGTCCTATACCGACCTATACCGTCGTTAGGGAAGAGACCCGTGCCCCTCGGTGGGGACATAATGGGTTTATGATGATGATGATGTACAGACTTTGGTACTTGCCCTTAAAGTCCCGTCTTAAAAATTCACCCGTATATATAATTTACCGAACATCGGGGAACGGCTGCAATATGAACATACATTTTTCTGCGCCATGGAATAAAAAAATGCACAACTAAGCAATAAGAAGCAACTTAGGTACAGTGGTCCGTCAGCCAGCATGATCGCCATCCGGTCCATGTCCTCGACGAAGCGCGTGAAGGAGACCTGCCAAACAAAACACGCTTACATTTACAATGGGATGTTTCCCTCGCGACTGACGGCATTCCTCCCTCTCCTGCCACACGCTGGCAAACTTTTACGGTAAGATTTTGTGACATGCTGGGACCGAATAAGCAGATGGGGACCCCAAACTAAGGGCTTCGTCCACTTGAATCGCGCAGTCGACAAAATTTACTATTGCATTAGGTATATGTGAAACGAATGTCGCAATCAGAGTAGACGTTTAAGCAGCGTGATTCGTCAGAGGAAAGGAATCTCGTGATTAGAGTGGATGAACCCAATCTTGGGCGATTTAGCTCTTTTCAATTCAGACGCTACTATCCGATTCAAATTTCTTCTGGTCCCACACTAGGATAACCTGTCGACGTCACAAACATGTAAACATCCGAGACCTGGGTTTTTTTTTTCCCCAGCCGGGATTCGAACCCGGGACCTCTCGCATGGTAGGCAGATGCGCTAACAGAGGTGGTCGGAGTGACTACACCGTTGCATAACGGACGACCTTCTCACCTGTCTGTAGGGCAGCGGTCGGTCTTGGATGGCGTCGCCGTCGGTCCGGTACAGGCGAGCCAGCCCGTCCTTCCAGCGCAGCACGTAGCCCCTGCTGCCTGGCTGGGTTACCGCCCATGGTTCCACCTGGCAGCCTGGGAGTGGTATGTACGTACATAATACCAGGATTGCAGACTGTTAGACTAGACTCGAATCAGCTCATTCACACAAATCAATGTTAGTACTGCTACCCCAAGCGTCGGCGTCAAAAAAACGCCTGCCGTTTTAGACCTGTGGCGAGCACATGTCAACTCTGCGCACGCACTATCATCATCATCATTCAGCCACAAGAAGTCCACTGCTGGACATGGGCCTCCTCCATGGATTTCCACGCACGCACTATAAACTGCAATATTCCTGCATCCCGCAAGAAGAGTACTTAACTATTACACATGATTACATACGACGTCCAACAATCAACAGTTGGACCGGCCGCCCCCAGGCATACGATCTGCCTGGCGGGAAATTTCCCTTTATAGTGGAAGAGAACAATCACCCGCTCTTCCCTATAGGCCTCTACTGGGCTAAATGTTGGTCCCAAGTCCCAAGTAGTTTTGGCAAACACTTTTCCCATGTATAATACCTCACCTGGGATGATCGGCTCTATGTAGTCGTCGACGCTGTCGACGGAAGCGGCTCCTCCGCGTACCGACGCCTGAGCCACCGTGACCGTCCCGACTCGCGTGTGGTTCACTGGGAAAACGGACCTTTAATCAACCAGACTTATTGCGAAGGAGGTTAAAAGTTCCTATAGTACCTACCTATACGTACAATAGTCTCTAGATATACTCGTAAAAGCCTAGCGTAGAACTAAACCTACATGATGATGACCTTTATTTTTATTAAGGCCTATTTTTTGCTCAGATTGAGGCAATAAACGAACTTGAACTTTGACTCGATTCTTGTGGACCGGAAACCTACGGTACTAATTCAATGTATGTATCTGATAAATAGGTTGATTATTGTAAAAGTCTTCAACCCGATTTTGGGGCTCCTTATAGTATGGAGAGTGGCTACAGTATGAAGAGTCACTTCGCCTTTCATTTGGTTGCGTTTGTGGGTGGAAGAATATTATAGCCTATTTCCACCCTATTTTGTTCCTTGATTTTTAAGAATATTTGGTGTGGAACAGCTCTGTCCCAATATATAATTATGTCAGAATTCGCAGTCGCGAATAAGGTATTAGTCGACTCTGTTTCAGCCCAACCCTCTGGATGCATAAATGAATGGCAAATTTGTTGTGATGCTAATGAAAAATAAATTAGCATTACACGTAGACACACATTTCTGTAGCCTTACCGCTGGTGTCTGAGAGCTGCTTGCTGCTGAGCTTCTCAAAGGGCTTGAGCACATCCTCCGAGGAATGAGAGGTCGCCACTCGCAGATACTGCTCCGCTAAGTCACCTGGTCCGAGGCAGGTCTTTAGAAATCATTAGTTTGGTCAAAGAGGAGAGGAGGTACCTATAAAAAAACTTTGGCCTTTGCATCTACGTGACGACCTCTGTGGCGTAACGGTTAGCGCATCATCCTACCATGCGAGAGGTCCCGGGTTCGAATCCCGGCTGGGAAAAAAAAAAGAAACCCAGGTCTCGGATGTTTACATGTTTATGACGTCGCTGTTTCTGGTTCCCACGACAAAGGGTATCCTAGTGTGAGGCCAGAAGCAATGTATGTGCCTGTATGTATATGTTATGTTATGAAATCATTTTGTTAACAGTCTACCTTAAATTCACTAGGTACTTACCTCGTTGGTCTAGCCGTTAAGGAGATTACCTACCAAGACAGAGGTCGTGGGTTCGATTCCCACTGGAGGCCGCCGTACATTGTAAAAATGGCCTCAGCCTGAACGCTTTTCCATGTTTGTAACGTCCTTACCTGGTTACCAAAGCACAGGGTATACTAGTTTATTGACTCGTGTGGAAGTAAAGCCGCGTATCCACTAACATTTGGCTACATTTGGCGCGCAACACTTTTGTTGTAGGCGGGCGTCATCCTGGCAACGTCGCGCGCCGCCGTTGTGCAACGTTGCCGAACATGTTGAGCGGCACGTGTTGCGCGCCAAATTATTACGCGGCTCTAATAAGTTATTATTATTAGTCTACCTACAGCTCGTCATACGTGTATGTTTTTCAAGCTCTTTTCGCTCCACACTCGAGCTTTGACGGACATAGAGAGAATTAAGACACGCACTGTCAACATGCAGCATCAAGCTGTCCAAGTCCTTGGAGTCACGTTCGGGCGTGTGGTAGAGCTGCCCCCTGTTGGATAGATAGTTGAGCACTTCCTGCGCAATGCTCTGCCCGGAGAGCTCCATGTACTGCCGCCGGAGCGACAGGGCTTCCACGAGGGACGCCGCCGCGCATACCAGCTCGTCGAATGGCACCTGGGGGAGGGTCGGGGATGCAGGAAGGTTTTCAGTTTTATGCTACGCCAATTTCGTGTGCTGGCCAGTTGCGTTTTGGTGATGGCAGATGTTCAGTCCTGGCGTGCACATACACACTATGATCTCAAGGTTGGAGTTGTTCAAGCCATTGCATTGGCTACTGTTCACAGGTTTTAACGAAATTCCGCCTCAGAATACCTACTGCGATGAATAGGATGTAGAATGGGTCCATATCATAGATTACAATGTACCTATACTGGTCCATATTCGGTCGCATAACGACTTTTGTAATAATTTAATCAGGAATAATGCCTTTACGCATAATTATATTTCTTGTGTGCAATAAAGAATGTTCTTATCTTATCTTATCTTATATTTACCCATAACAACTATACGCATAACTGTTTACGCATAATTTTAACAAGCATAAATAAAAGTGGCATAAGGATAACAAATCATAATATTAGCATAGATTGAGAAAAGCCGACGGCACAGCAATGATTATCGGCATACACATCAAACGACATAAAAATTACTCCTACCTAGCAAAAACAAGCAGGCAAACTTGCGGGCTGTGGCAGTATTGCTTTAATAATAAATTACTTTAGCCCCTGACCTCTTGACCTTGAGGGGGGAGGGGGGGCGGTCCCTCCCGCCTGTAGCATTTGCTACTTGTTAGTAATAAGATAGAGGGTAGTTGTGTGTACCCCAGATTGTATGGTGCTTAGAGAGGTCAGTCGAATAGATAGCTCGATAACCGACAGTTGTGTGCGTTTTATTGATTTCCATAAACCACCGAAATAACAGTGGCGACGTTCGGACCAAATTACCGCGTGCGTGTGTACAATGGCAAAGATATCCGTGGGCTCCTTAAACATATTCAATCACGAATCACAGGACTGGCTATTGTACAAAGGACGACTGGAGCAATGGTTTTTTGCCAACGACATCAACGATGACGTGGATAAGTCGGGTGCAAAACGTCGGGCTATTTTATTAAGTAGCTTAGCAGAGCCTACTTACAGACTCATTAGAGACCTAGCATTACCGAAGGAAGTGGGATCTTTGGAGTTTTCACAAGTGACGAACCTACTAGATAATCACTTCAAGACAAAGAAATGTAGTTTTGCAGAGCGATATAAATTTCACAGCCGTGCAAAAATCAGAAGAAACAATGCAAGAATGGGCGGCGCGTCTCCGAGGTTTAGCGATGGATTGCAGGTTTTCTCACAACACTCTGGAAGAGACACTTCGGGACCGGTTCGTGCTTGGAATGGCCGGTAGCGCCGAGCGGGATCGGTTGTTCAGCGAGCCCTTGGAGGACCTCACACTGAATAAAGCTTTGCAGCTGGCAGAAAGTGTACGTTGCGCTAGAGAAGGCGCGCGCCAAGCATCGGCAGCAGGGGCGCAGGCGGCGGCGGCAGCGGTGCAATTCCCGGTACTCGACGTTCACAAGTTGGCGGCCCGCGCGGGAACGGCCGCGGCCTCGTCCTCGCCCGGCACCATGGGTGGCCCACGCCGTCAGTTCGCGCCGGTGCCCTCGGGCGCGCATACAAGGCCGGCTGAGCAATGTACAGTATGTGGTGCCGTCGGACATGCTAGAAAAGTGCCACTGTTATTTCGGTGGTTTATGGAAATCAATAAAACGCACACAACTGTCGGTTATCGAGCTATCTATTCGACTGACCTCTCTAAGCACCATACAATCTGGGGTACACACAACTACCCTCTATCTTATTACTAACACCCCTCCACCAATATTTAAGGAAATATAAAAAAACTAAAAATATCTCTTATAATCTACGGCCTTGCGCGGTCTTAATGATCTAGCAACTTCAGCTGTTGCGGGTTCCGCCGAAGCAGCGTTAGTCGCAGGGTCATCTCCGACCACCGTTGCGACATCCTGGCAATCTACAAATTCCTCTTGTTGAAGGAAACTAGTGCCTCCGTCACCTGAGCCTCGGCTTCTACTGAGCTTGGCATCGGTCTGGCTGAAGATGTGGTCGCTATAGCTGGTGTCATGGATGTAGCTTCTGTTCCAGATGTTACGAAGATCGGAGGTAGACATTCGCTACTTTCCTCTGGCCGAGGAGTGCTGTGGTCTGGTTCGCTGGCTGGTTTAGAAGCGCCAGACTCCGCTGGTGACACTATAACACTCTCACTCTTCTCCCCCTTCAGTTCGTAAATCTGATTTGTATGACGTTTAACGATGCGGTCCAGCTCACATAACTTGACTAAATATGGCGTTCTGCCGAGTTTCTCGTGGACTATACCTTTTTCCCAAAATGTTTTTTGATTTTTATGCACTTTTACCAACACAAAGTCTCCTGTGTTGAAATTGATATTTCTTTTTCCGCGATAAAATTTAACCTGCGAACATTGACTTTCCTTTACAGCTTCCGACAATGCTGTATCAGATGATGGCGGTGTTAATGAATTTAATAAATCCAACCGACTACGTAACTTACAGCCAAAAAGAACTTCTGCAGGAGATCGGTTAGTAGAAGAATGAATGGAATTTCTGTAATTAAATAGAAATTCATTCATTTTTATATTCATGTCTGAAGTTCTTGAACCAGAAAGTAGAATACTTTTAATTGCCCTCTTAACTATCTTTACGTAACTCTCCGCTTGGCCGTTGCTGGCCGGGTGGTATGCTGGAGAAGTTATGTGCTTAATCCCGTTACGAATACAAAAATTTTCAAATAAAGCTGATACAAAAGACGGCCCGTTGTCACTACAAATGGTATGTATCAACCCAAATCTCGCCATCAACTCACTAAGTTTCTCTATAACCACTTTTGAACCGTACCCTGTGCTTACATCAAACACCTCCACCCACTTAGAGTGCGCGTCAACGGCTACCAAAAACATCATATTATTAATGGGTCCCAAGAAATCTAAGTGGACGCGGTACCATGGCTGTGTGGTGGAAACGGCCAAGGAGTGAGCGGCGCGCGCGCTGGCATGGGGCGCAGCTGCGCGCACACGTCGCACGCCGCAGCCGCCCGCTCCAGCTCGGACGAGAGGCCCGGCCACCAAAACCGAACGCGTGCCTCCGCTTTCATTTTCGTGATTCCTAAATGACCCTTGTGTAATTCCTCTATAACGCTACGTCTAAGTTCCGCAGGAATTATTAACTTTGATCCTCTTAATAAGCATCCTTTTTCTCCCGCTAACTGAAATCGGCAAGCAAAATAGGGCTTTAGAGCATTATCCTTACTGGACCTTACTGGGCCAGCCCACCAATGTGTAGTGCATAACCTGCGCTATAGTACTGTCTGATTGCGACACGCGCCTGACGTCACTCAATGAAATAAGCGCCGGCTCAGCCTCCCAAACAAAGTTTACGTAGCTCGCTCCGTCGCAAACATCTGTTGACAAAACCGGTTTGCTATCGTTATCGCACGCGGACGCGGTGCCCGTCATGGAACGACTAAGAAAGTCTGCACAGTTATTTGAGCTGCTTACAAATTCGATGGAGTAATTATAAGCCGATAAAAAGAGTGCATAGCGCTGCAGCCTGTTAGCGGAAACTTCCGGAACGCCTTTTCCTGGCCGGAAAATTGACAAAAGTGGCTTATGGTCAGTCCTAAGAATAAGTTCAAGTTCAAGTTCAAGTTCAATCATTTATTGCTTCATGTGGTACAAAGGTCTTATTAAGTAAATTGTATAGTCCTCAACATGAGCCCTGTTAGGGCACTGCAATACAGTACTGCTTATGTTTTTAATACAAAAAGCATACATATTGTAGATATACATATTTAAATATATCCTAGAAGTACATCTACACGTAGAGCTAATATCTAGCTCATAGGTACATGCCTAAGACCTAACTTAATCTAAACTTAGCACTAACACTGTTATACATATATCTATTAAACCCTCTTCTTTACTAATAAGAATTTATAAATCATAATCATTCTATTTATGGTTTTCTTCTGTAAATTCCTTTACACTATAATAACATTTTTTTATAAGATAATCCTTTAATTTATATACAAATCTGTTGAATACCCTTTCTTGCAAAATATATTTTGGTAATTTATTATATAGCTTAACTGCCATTACATGTGGACCTGAACTATGAAGTTTTAGTGTAGAGGTGGGAATGGCTAATTTATTTTGATTTCTTAAATTCAATGGTTTCGTGTACTGGTCTTTAGCAAGAGAGAAGAGTTTCTGGTTTTTCCGAACAAACTTACAAATTTCAAAAATATATAATGAAGCAAGCGTAGGAATTTTAAGTTCAGTAAAATGTTCTCTACAGCTTTCCATTTTGTCTACGTTATTTATTATTCTAATGCATCTTTTTTGAAGTACAAATAAGTTAGATGCATCAGTACTATTTCCCCACAGTACAATCCCATAGCTTAGCCATGCATGTGCATAAGCATAGTAAGCTGAAAGTGCGGTTTTTATGTTTGTGCATCTCTTAAGTTCGTTTAGAGCATAAGTGAAACGAGAGAGTTTACCTGATATTACTTGGGTATGCGCTTTCCAGTCAATTCTTGTATCTATGTTTAGACCCAGTAATGGAAAAACATCTACGCATTCTAATTTCATATTATTGTAAAAGTAATCAATATTTAGCTCTCGCTTTTGGCAGGGTTTATATTGCATGAGTTAGGTTTTTTTTTACATTAAGTTCTAAATTATGATCATTGAGCCAGCCGGTTATACTAGAGAGTATATTATCTAAACTTATTTGGAGATCATTATCATTTTCACAAGGGAAAACTACAGACATATCATCAGCGAAGAGGATGCATTTATTGTTGATAATTTTCGGGAGATCATTTATGTAGATTAAAAACAGAATACATCCAAGTACACTTCCTTGAGGAATTGACTGCGTTGCTTGGGATGTATCGGATGCCACTTTACTAATTATGCCTGAATCTATGTTAATGTGATCAATTTCAACTTGCTGTTTACGGTTATGTAGATAGGAGGCAAACCACTTAAATGCTGTCCCTCGCACTCCTATACCATATAATTTTTGAAGTAGTATTTCGTATGAAACTCTATCGTATGCTTTACTCATGTCGAGAAGGATCCCTATTGCATATTGTTTGTTATTTATTATGTTTAATGCCTCATTAATAAATTTATAGACTGCTAATGTCGTGGAATGGTCTTTTCTGAATCCATTTTGCCCTTCATCCAAGATGTTATATTTTTCGCAGTATGAGTACAATCGATTCGACATTGCCATTTCAAATACTTTAGAAAAAGTCGGCAAAAGCGCTATTGGGCGATAATTATTGGTGTCAGTTTTATCATCTTTTTTATGTACGGGTTTTATTATTGATATTTTAAGAAGGTCTGGCATAGAGACTTCAGAGAATGACTGGTTTATTAAGAACGTAAGTGGTGGACATAGCTCATCTACGCAATATTTAACCAATATCGGTGGTATTTGGTCGAAACCAAAACTATTTTTATTCTTCAATTTGCGTATTATATTATATATTTCGCTGGATTCTACAGGGTGGATAAATATGGAGTTTTCTGCGGGTGCAATAACTGGCCGCCCTTTTGGAGAGTCCAATGTTGTAGATTTTCCTACCTCTAAAAAATGAGAGTTAAATATATTTGCTATTACAGAAGGATCATCTATTACATGTTTATTATGTTCTAGTTTTATGTTTTGTAATTTCTTTTGCGGGAGTTTATTTGTACATTCTTTAACAATTTGCCACATTGTTTTCCCATAAATGTATTGATGGAATTTTCTGACTCCAAAAATTATAGCCGTGGCCTCCTTTTGAATTTGGCTGATACTGTTTTTCTGCTGAATTTAAGGAACGTGACATGTACGACACCGGCCTCTCCGCCCCGTCCTTATCAATCTGTGACAAAACGGCACCTAACCCTCTCGGTGACGCATCCACCGTTACTATAATTTTTGCATTTGGGTTAAAATGGGCCAGTGTATTCTCACTCAGACGCAAGTTCTCGCTTTATATTTACAAATGCCTCTTGGTGCTCCTTGCACCACTGCCACTTTATCTTTTTTTGTAGTAAATTATGAAGCGGTGCAAGAATACAGGATGCATTTCGGATGAAAACTCTGTAATAGTTCACTAACCCTAAAAACGACTTCAGTTCTGTTTGATTTTCCGGTCTTTTTGCATCTAGAATTGCCTTTACTTTTTCTGGAGATTTGTGTAAGCCATTTTTATCTATAACAAACCCTAAATATGATACAGAGTCTTGAAAAAAATGACATTTTTCTTTTTGGAGTACTAATCCTGCACTCTCCAATCTTTTAAAAACCTCATGTAGCCGAGCTACATGTTCCTCCCGGTTTCTCCCTGTAATTAAAATGTCATCTAGGAATTGAAGTACACCATCTACACCTGACAAAATACTTTCGAGTGTCCGCTGAAAGATTGCCGGCGCACTCGACAAGCCAAAAACCAAGCGCGTATATTTGTATAGCCCTTTATGAGTGTTAATGCACGTGAGACGTTGTGATTCAGTACCTAATCTCAGCTGGTTGTAGGCACTCGATAAATCCAACTTTGTGAATTGTTGTCCGCCGTGCAGTTTTGTAAACAACTCATCGATACGAGGAAGTGGGTACTTCTCAATAACTAGCTGCTTGTTCAGTGTTGCCGAGTAGTCGGCACATAAACGAATTTTCCCGTCTTGTCTCAACACGGGTACAATGGGGCTAGCATAATCCGAATAAGTGACCGGTTCAATTATACCTAACTTTTCTAATCGGTTAATTTCTTCCTCCAACTTAGTGCCCAGTGCGAAGGGAACTGATCGCGCTTTTATGTAAATTGGTGTTGCACCGGGCTTTAAATTTAGGTTCACTGTGACACCCTTACAACAACCTAATTTATTGGAAAAAAGTGCTGGGTACTTTTCTGTAAAGTTAACTGCGTCATTAATGACGTTACAAGAGCTCACCGAACATATTTGTAAATTAAATTTGGACATAAAATCCCTGCCTAGCAGTGGGGGACCTCATCTTTTACAATAAAAACATCAATTCGCTTGGTCTTGTTTTTGAATAAAAACGGCAGTGAAATTACTCCCAAAACCGCGATCTGAAGACCGTTATAACTTTGCAATATTTTGCTACTTTGCATCAGAGGATGGTCACGGAAATATTTAAAATACAGGCTATCAGATATGGCCGTAACAGCTGATCCAGTATCTACTTCAAAACGCAAGGCAATATTATCTACTTTTACCGATTCCTGCATTGGCTCTCCATGATAACTGCGAATATTAAAGACAAAAAACTTACCGTCATCCCCGCCATCATCTGAACAACACTCTAGGAAATGCTGGTTGTAATTCACTTCTCTTTTACACACTCTGCCTAAATGACCTTTGACCCCGCACTTCCTACAGGCAGCATTTTTAAATCTACACACTTTTCTAGCATGTCCGACGGCACCACATACTGTACATTGCTCAGCCGGCCTTGTATGCGCGCCCGAGGGCACCGGCGCGAACTGACGGCGTGGGCCACCCATGGTGCCGGCATGGTGTGGCTAATCCGCCACTTGCTGGTGTACTTTTTCTCTCCTCGTGTACTTCCTGTCATCCCATTATGTCCCCACCGAGGGGCACGGGTCTCTTCCCTGAGGAAGGTATAGGCCATACTCCACGGGAGCCAAGTCAGGATTGGTGGAGGCTTGTAAGACTAGTGGCTGGTCTTACTGTCAGAAGTTTTCAAGCCGCCCCTAAGACCTCTGACTTGGCTTAACGACTGCCATCTATCGACGTCAGCCGGCACCAACTGCTTAACGTGCCTTGCGAAGCACGGAACCGCTCAGAAAAATGCCACTAACGTTAGTCATAGACAGAAACCCATCCAGTTGCTTAACCTTAGTGATCGTTTAAGATCACTCCGGCAGCCTAGGCTACGAGCGATTCTGTACTTCCTGTACAGTTCGATAAATACCCAGACCCGTACCTACCCCAGTAGTGTGTATTCCTGTGACGGAGACGCGTCCGAAGGGCACGTCGGAGTGGCGGCGGTGGGCGTACGTGTCGACGGGCGGCGCCCGCGGTTGGGGAGGCTGGCCCGGCTGGAGCGAGCGCCGGCCGGGCGGCGGGGACGCCGCCGGCGCCGGTCGCGCTACCGACGGCCGGCGGCTCTCACTGGAATCGGGCAGTCGGATCGTCTACTTGGACTTTCTAACTGCTTATACCATATTCATTTGGGTCTTAGACAAAATGTACACAACATTTCAGTACTTTTAGACTATTTTCATTGTCAAAAAATTTTATTGCGGTTTTTATTACTCTAATAAATAAGTAAAATAGATTAGATAACATCTAATTTACTTTAAATTAGTGTAGAAACCGAAATAACATTTTTTGACAATGAAAATAGTATAAAGAGTACTGAAATGTTGGTTTACATTTTGTCTAGGACCCAAATGAATATTGTATAGATTGCCTCGTTGGTCTAGCGGTTAAGATTCCTACAGGGGGCCGCTGTACCTACATTACCCTACCGATGGTCTCAGTCTGGGTGTACCTGTTTGTAACCATAGGTAGGTATCCTAGTTTAGGACGAGGACAAGTGTTGTGCAGAACTTGTGAAGTTATTACTAAAAGTTCTTAGTCTGAGGGCTGCATAAAAAAAACGCTTAGCGTTTCATTTCAAGCAATCGAGCTTACTGACTATTGACGTACCACAGAACATACCTCCTACACTGATTTTTCATTTTACCAATCTGACAGGACCAAAACCTCAGAACAAATAGACCAAATAAATTTATTTGTTCAAATAAATAACAGACAAATTTAAAATAAGAACTAATAAATTTATTTGTTCTGAGGCCAAAACCTTCTTAAAAAAAACAAGACAAATCCGTCCCAGTGTTGCCACTTTAGCCACTTTATAGCTAGATCTAGCCACATTTCCGAAATGGTTAGCTACAAAAAAATATATTTTGGTAGCTAAATATTTTAGCCACCATTTTATTCCATTAATTTATAATGCAAAGAAGTGTACCTATTTAAAATTTAATTATTTCTTGTAAGTTCATTTATTAAGCAAGCAGTGGTGGCGTAGTGGGGTTGACCCTTGCTTCTCGATCATCAGGGTCTGGGTTCGAACCACGCATGTACCAATGACTTTTAGTTACGTACATTTGTTTGTACAGCAACACCATTCGCTGATAAATGAGCCGTTTTCAGAAGAACTAAAAAAAAAAAAATAATATGGCTGTCAAAGGAATGCAATTTTGGACCTCAGCCCAATAGCCATGTGTGATACGTCATAAAATAGGTCTCAGCGAGCTGAACAAAAGTTACTATGACGCCAAAAGCCAAATGTTTGTCCTTTCGGAGTTATATAGTATTGAAAAAAAACTAACATTTTCAACAAAATATAACTCCGAAACGACAAACATTTGGCTGTTGGCGTAGTAGTAACTTTTGTTCAGCTCGCTGAGACCTATTTTATGATGTATCACAAATGGCTATTGGGCCTCAGCCCAAAATTGCATTCCTTTGACAGCCATATTTTTTTTTTTTTTTAAGGTCTTCTGAAAACGGCTCATTGTGCCCGGATAACGGCGACAGCCTTGCCACTTGTCACGTTTGGGACCTAATAAACTCGGCAAAACGTGGGTCCAGTTCTAGAGACTGGTGCCTCTGCCTACCCCTTCGGGGATAACGGGCGTGAGTTTTTTTTTTTTTTTTTTATTTCATTTATTATGACAATAAACGTAGTTACTTTTTTATGTCTTTGAACGCAACTCTTTAATAACAGATGGGGATTTCGTTCATCCAACCATTCATTCATTGTGTCTTTCTTGTTTTGGTGTCGCTCGGTCATTTTTTGTGCTTTCATTCAATCAAAGAGTAGAACCAAAAAAAAATATTTAGGAGAAACATCTGATCGAAACGTAAAGGGAGCTCATGTGCGGATCGAAAAGAAGTGAAAAAAGAAGTTAGCGTAGACTTACCTATAAAAAATAAAAGTATTATTTTGTTTAGCTACTTTAGGCCTTAATTTATTGGTATCTAGCCGCTTTTTTACTACGGTTTAGCCACTTTCTCCATGGGAAAGGTGGCAACACTGATCCGTCCGCTCCGTAGTACTGTGCGTAGTACGGAGGGAGCGGTTCCGTCCGTAATTCCGTTCCGATGCAATGCAGCCAAGAACCAAGAACGTCCTTGAATGCAGCAGTGGACGGACGCTTTGCTCTAATATGGATTTGTCGTATTTTTACATAAAATATCGTCAAAAGTAAAAATGGATATTTTCAGTGATGAAAGTGATAATGAAATGTTTGAGGCTGGCATGTTTGATTCAGATTCAGACTGCGCTATAGCAGAATCCGGGGACCGCCGCCGCCGCCGGGTCAGCGCTCGAATAAACTACGAGAGTGAACTTTCTGATTCAGAATTTGTATATAGATTTAGATTAAATAAAACTGCTATAAATGAGTTATTGTTAAATATAACTCCAGCATTAAAAGTAACTTCGTCCCGGTAAGTACTTATTAGGTACCTACGACAACCTGACATTATAGGTTATTTACGTTGATACCAATGGTTCATAGCTGTTGCTGTTGTTACCATATTAATTATAATAATTTCAACATTTCAGGAATTATGGTGTATCACCACTGCACCAATTGTTGCTGACCTTGAGGTTTTATGCACTGGGGACGATGCTTTTATCAGTAGCAGAGTTTATTGGTGTTTCAAAAGCTACAGCTAGCCGAACTGTGAATAATGTGTCGCAGGCTATTGCTGGACTGTACTCACAATATGTAAACGTTTTAGAAAATACACAGAACGGGTTTCATGAAATTGCAGGATTCCCAAGAATACTTGGAGCAATCGACTGCACACATATTCCCATACAGTCACCTGGTTTGTACATACTTTACAACATAATAAATATGTAATTAGCATTATTAATAAGCACTTATATTTCATATAAGTGTCTACCTTTTCTCAATGTCATTTATTAAAACAGTATTTCTAATTTTCAGGTTCAAACATAGGAGAAGAATTCAGGAACAGAAAAGGCATATTTTCCATTAATGTTCAAGGAGTATGCAATGCCGACCTGCTGTTCATGAATGTTGTGGCTCGATGGCCGGGATCTACTCATGATGCTACTATATTTAACAACTCTCTGCTAAAAGGTGTATCAGAAGATTGTAATTCAATGCTTGCCTCTTGACATTCGACAGGCCCCAACACTTGAATCATTCAAAACTAAGGTTTTTAATCACTATTATGTAATTATATTAATTTAACTTATTATAAGTAGTATTCACATGTAACTATACATCACTTTATCATTATATAAAGTTGTAGGTTATACCTATTTATTTAGTATGTATGTATCTATTTTTCTTTTTTATGTACAATAAAGTGTTCTCTATCTATCTATCTATTAGGTACTATGTATAATATGTATAATATTTCCACTTTGTATTGTTATTATCAATTTATAGGTATACCTAGGCCTAAGTAAGTACATAGTATAATTTAATATTTAAGTTGCACTCCTGTAAATGTGTCATCATTATCTAGGTTAGTTTGAAGAGAATGCTACTTAGCATTAAGCTCGCCTATGTGCAAAACTTGTGTTTTATTGCAATAAAGAATTTAATAATAATAATAATAATGGGGATTATAATATTGTGAATTTTTTGAAGTTATTTAATCGTATTGATTTATTTTCAGTACAATGTGAAGAAGGGGCGTTTGGTAATAAATGGCTGATTGGTGATAGTGCATATCCTTGCACTGCATATTTATTGACCCCACTGCTCAATCCGGCATCCCCTGCAGAACATCGTTACAATGAGGCACATTTAAAAACAAGAAATACTATAGAAAGGTAAAATACAATTAGGGTGTTATTTAAATGGTTAGCATAGTATTGCTATTTTTGTGAGCAGAAAAATATAATCTGTGAGCAAAAATAGCTAATTGATCAGCATCTCAAGGCCAGCAACCATTTCAAAATCAATCATCAATTTATGTCATTCTGGATGGCTGTAATTATTTTTCTACAGCATATTAATTATATGAACTGCAATGAGCTGCTCCTGTTTAATAAAATTTTGGTAAGCACTCAGAGTGTAACCAAAAAAATTAATTTTCTGCTGCATATATAAACCTAGCAAAAATACTTCTTTAAAAAAAACTAATACAATTAAGTAGGTACCTAAGTACTTAAACTATAATTAAAGACATAGCGAAAATTTTCTGCACTTGCTCCGCCCACTTTTAACGTACATTGCCGATGTTTCAACAAAAACGCAATCTAATTAGTTATTTTGCTCACCATGTTTTAAATATGCATACCAATCAAATACACTGCTTATAGACATGTTTTATCTGCTGATCAATTAGAAATCTTGCTGATCAAGTAGTTATTATGCCACGTCATATTTCACACCTCATACCACCGCCGTAAGCTGCCTATTTATGATTTCATATTTTTGCCATTTTCAAAATTTTTTTTATTGCAAACAAAATCTTTGTATGCTGACCTAATTACTTAAATGCTGTTTTTTATTGCTGACCAAATTATATAATTGCTAACCATTTTAATTACTTCTCATACAATTATTGTTTTTCTCTTCCCTAACTGGTTTGTTACACCTGAAAGAAACATTACAAGAAAACAATTTTTTTTTCAGGTGTTTTGGTGTTTGGAAAAGACGATTTCCAGTACTGTCATCGAAGATCCGTCTAGCTTTACCTACAACTGAAACTGTTATCATTGCCACAGCTGTGTTACACAACATCTGCCGATTAAATAATATTAGTGATGTGGAGTCTGAAGTGGAGATACCACACGAATTACCTGATATTCCACATGCTGAAGTAGCAGGTGAACATAATCACACCGCCAGGTTAGAACTGGTCAATAATTATTTTAGAGTTTAATACTATAAACTTAAATAAGATTTCATAAGACTGTAAAATAATAGAATATTACTAAATAAGATTTCAATATATTTGATTTATCAATTCAATTCATCTTGTTTTCATTGTTATTCCTAAGGTACACTATGTCATGCCTAAGCCTTCAGTCAGCTTTTGTTTCTTGTTTGAAAATTTAAAAAAAATGTTAATTCATATCCATTCAATGGAATGTATGCTTTCCCACCACTAATTAATCATTAATCAAATTACCTGGATTAGATGGTGATTAGATGGTAATGATTATCTGTGTTACACATAATGTAGATCATTGCACTGCGTTTTCTTGCAGCTTTATTTAAATTTTTCCATTTAACGGCCTGGCCACGGGACATTCGCCACAGCGAAAAATCGCACGGCGCGAACGGCGAGGCGTCTAGCGACTGAAACAAACTCACTCATAGAAATGTACGTAGCAAGCCACGCGGTAAGACGCCTCGGCGGTCGCACCGCACCGCGCGAACGGGCGAAAGTCCCGTGGCCAGGCCGTTAAACACGGTCGGCACGCCTCATTTCACCAATCATTGCACTGAAGCCAAGCCAAAGTTCCTCTATGACTGAAGCTGTTGGCAATAGGTGGCATTTGTCACCCTGGATGTTATTGCATTATGTAGGCAGATACGCATTTTTTTTTTGTGTTTAGCCGCTAAAGCATACAAATACTTTAAACCTTATTCAAACATAAACTAAAAACATATTGTTACGCCATGAATTACAAATGCAAAAATAAGACGTTTGTGAGGGTCGCGCTTACCAAAGATAGAAGTGCTATCTATCTAACTATCTTAAATAGGGTGGCGCGGTTTTTAATATCGAACCGCGACGCGATAAGGCGACCGAATTTTCTCCGCGGACTTTCTTTCCGCTAAAATAGAGCGCTTACAACTGTATCGAGTAACGCAAACGACGGATTAAAAGTACCGCGTACTAAAAATCGTACTTTTAAATAACCGAGGAGGACATGCAGGGAGCGGACCGGACTAAAGTACGCGGGAGTCCCCGAAAAAAATAGGACTTTTTAATTTTTATATTTATATTATTTATTTAAAAACGTCTGCGCAGGCCATAAAGTTAACTGTTTATCTGGCATAGCGATCTACTTTTAACTAGGTAGGTATAGATAGATTATTGAGAACCGGCCATTAGCGTCTTCAGCAATCGATTCTGAGCGGATCGTAGGTGCGAATGTGCGTGCGTGTTACAAAAGCTACTTTTTAGATACTGTGTGGCTGGATTGAACATTAGGTAGGTACCTACCGAATACAGAATTGAAAGAATATGAGCATTCCTACGGAGCCCGATTGGGAGCCACTTTAGTTTGACGCGATATTCGGAGATGGTCATATTTCAGGAAAACCGGGTAAATATCACTTACTTCTTCGATGCATTAGATGTTCTTTTAGAGTCTCTACTGTTTCGGCTCATGGCTACATCTGCACTATAGATTCAGCCTCAACTTGCCCCCTATTAAACCCAAAATTGTTGAAACACTTTTCAATTTTTTGTTGATTTTTTGAACATTTTGACGAGTGTCGAAGAAGGTCAAAGTGACACTTTCCACTCTATCGGAAAAACAGGACCTGATATCTATGAACAGGACTGAGTATTCGCCGCTGAAAAGCGAGCCGACCGAGATAGGTAGTACAGTACAGTTGGTTATATTCTCTTTGGTACCTACAGTTATGTATATAAAGTCCATGATCGAGATAAGACGTGTAGGCTGTCCAAATGGAGAACGTAGAATTAAGATAACTAACATCACTATGGATCACTGTAATGTTTATTAGGATTATTTAGACAACTCCGAAGTGTAAAAATTATAAATGTATTGTATTTGACATTTCGGAGTGGGTTATGGAGGCTCAAGACCGTAAGACTCATGGAGTACCATAATAATTTCGATAACATAGAAGAATGTTTAAAATAAAACCAATGTTTATAAATAATCCTTTTTAATGCATGTAAGCAGCCTCTATACGTCCCACTGTAGGCCATAGGCCTTCTCTCTCAGAGAGTTTGTTTTGGGCTTAATCACTAGGCGTGCCCGCCTACCCCTTTTTAAGATTACTTTTATTTCTCACTATAAAATACTACAAAAATACATTTTTACAAATAAGTAATGGGGTCAAATTATAATGCGATTACAAATCTTAAATCTATAACAACAAAGGGATTCATTCACCCGTATAAAAATTTGAAAAATTGTTGTAGCAACTATTTTTCACTTCTATTCATAGTATTTTTAGATAATTCGATTGCGTAGCAGTCTGGTTACTAATCTTCGTGAAAATTGATCGAATAGTCATAGGAACAAATTTTGTGAAAATATAATAAAAACGGTCTATTAAATTGAAATTATAGAGCCATCTAGTGGCACCGCGGTACATCTTGCGCAGTGTAGAAGCGGTGGCAAACAGACATTCGTTCACTCGCGTGCAGAGTGTACACCAACCACAGATTAAAGACACTGCTCGAACGTTACTGTACAGTCGGTAGCATATCGTCGTATACACCCAGGCACTCTACTCCGTTGCATTACGGGCGACTTTGCAACTTAAATGTGAAGGTTGACGTGCGGTCGACTGTACCTACGTAACGAGACTTTAGTTGCGGAGGGCTATAACGTGGAGATTTGACTTTTTAAGTCATAATCAGTCGTACTTTTTAGTTAGGATCTGTCTAAAGGCTCACTAAGGTCCGTTTTAATGGAATCGTTTTTTGTATAAATAAAATCGTTAATATTTAATTTTCGCAACATTTGCCCTAAAATACTGCTTGGCCGTCAGCTTTTCTTATTTTTGTCAATATCTTAGCGCGATTTTCTGCGACGGGTCTTCAACGGAGGCATCGTTGTCCTTGGTATATCCTTTCGCGCAAAATCTACGTCCAGCACATTCAACTGTGTGGACTGGGAGAATCCACCTAGGCCTTCCTCTTACACTAGAGAAGGTCGCTTGACGATAGCGGCGGGGTTGCGCGGGGGCTCCATTGGCGGGAGGGGGGACTCGGAGCCGTTCTGATGCGGCGCCATGTTACACACCTGGAAACAGTCCACTTGAGTTAAGTCCTTACTGGCTAGGAATAACGTTTGCATTGGCTTTGTGTTGGAATGTCACGATAAGTCTTGTCTTGTGTAGTAAGGATGAAATCGGAAATTAATTTTAACGTAAAGAAAAAACATTGTGTGTTGTGGAAGGTCAATACCTACTTATGATGATTTGCGCTGCCTTGGGGCCGAATGCAGTGGAGAAGACAGCGAAAAAAAACCCACTGACCGTGTGATTTATTAACCCCAAATGGGTAGGTTTGTCCTAAATATTGACTAATGGACCATTTACACGGAGCCACTTGAGACAATCCACATTCTCTCAAGCATTGGCTCCATATTGGCATCGTGTAAATAGAGACAGTCCACTAAATTGGATTGTCCTCCGTTATTATTATTATTATTATATTCTTTATTGCATTTAAACACAGGTCTTGCACATAGGCGCGCTTAATGCTAAGTAGCATTTTCTTCCAACTAACCTAGACCACGTTGCCAATATTGGACTGCCTTAGTGGATTGTCTCAAGTTTTGGCTCCGTGTAAATGGTCCATAAAGTAAAGTAGTCATGAATAGTTCGTGTCACATGTCAATGAAAGTTTAATTAATATTTTATTATTAAACAGAGTCATTATAATTATTGTTTTACTCATTTAAATGTATTTATTCTAACTTATTAACTAATAAAAAAAATATTCATTACAAACATAATCAAAATTCACATAAAGCTTCGTCAAAAAGAATTAAATTAAAAGAATGTCAAGCCAATAACAATAATAATAAAATAATAATTAAAGCACAAAAAAAAACTATCCAAATAAATCGCTCCGAGCCACATCCGAACCAAAAGTCCCCATAATACTGGCCGCGTTCCCGCGCTGCACAGCAAGGGAAATCCTTTGGCTCAGATATGCCCCAGAGCGAACGTCCATGCCACGGTCCCTCAATCGGCGTCCCAGCTCCCGAATAAAACCGCTGCCCTGCGCTCCCCATACACCAGAAGTTTCTATAGCCAGCGGCACAAATATGTAAGAATTCATGAGCTGGCTATACTTCTGCGTCTTATGCCTTGCAGCCAGTTCAGCCGCGGCGCCAGCAGCAGCGGCAGTTGCTACGACATGCGAGGGCGCACGTGCACACACAAGTCGCATCCCACAACAAACTTCGACCCTTCTCCCACGGAACCAAAGTGAGGCCGTCCGGACGTTTTCCATCGTTTCTGCATAAGCCCGGACGCTCAAGGACAGAAGGGATATTTGCCGCAACCAGAGCCCGTCGAACAATATCATTAATGCTATGGTGCCGAGAGATTCTACCTGCACTACGAACACAATGCAGCCCGTGGCGGCCCTGAGCGTCCACCTCCACGCCACAGACACAACGGTGCGGTTGACAGACCTCACAACCTAAGCGCAAAGCAACAGCCACCCGGAGTGAATCACAGTCCAAAAAGGTCCCCAATGTATTTTATTAATGAAAAACAAAAACGAATACAATAATACAACTTTTACGTTTATACAATTTAGGAGTCTTTTTAGTTCTGTTCATTTAAAGAGATTTTGTATCGAGCCGTAAAGGTAAACTCCTTTTTTTTTTCGGTTCAAAAAATAATAATTATAGCCCTCTAAAACAAAATATCAGGCTCAGGCTTTCAAAATTGCCTATTTTCTAGAAAAATATATAAATGCAGCACTTATTTGTTTAAAATAATGCCAATGGACAATAATTCGGGATTTTTTTCCTTTGCTGTATATGAAAAGGAAGCTAAACTGGATAGCCCTACGTTCTTAGTTTTTTACCTCAGATAAGATTTTCATTCATGATTTTGGTTTTGAAAACCTTCTCATTCTAAAAGGGCGTATAAGCAAAACGGAACGGAACAATAGTCGTATATCCACGCCATCCAACGTTGAAGCATTTAAAAAAAATCTGTCACTGCTCTGTCAGTGATTTCGTTTATCTAGGTACAGTGCCACTATCTTATCTGTTCAGTTGATAGCGGCGCTAGTGGAGAATTTAATAGTAACATTTAAGAAATTTACCTAGGAAAATGAGAATATTTTAATCCGTCTTTAAATTTTAGTGAATATATATTTATAAATGTTAGTAAGTGAATAAATAAAACAAGAAATGGGGTACAGAATTTACAATTAATTAGTTAGTTACAATTTTGCCCACTTGAACACATAATTTGGTGGCGCTGTACATACTTCAGTATTTATTTTTTAAAGGCAACAGACTAATTACTTCTGACAGATTCGAATGAATGATACTTTCTGACTTTGTATTAATCTGTGATGGCGTAATGATCTGTATCACTGAGCGAAATTAAATAAAGAAATTATTTTCTCGAAAACTACAGCACCTAAAAATAAACAAAAATATATTCTTATTTAGTGACCGCTCATATCCATATCCTAGAAGAAACTTTCTTGATTCGTAACCAAAGAAATATTGTCCATTGTATCATGGAGCTCAACGGTTTACTAATTATTGCCAAAAATCGTTTCCCAAAGTATTACTTCCCAAACTATTTTCCGCAAATTATCACTTGGCAAAAAAACATTTCTCAAAACAACTTCAAGCAAATAAACAGTTAGCAAAAGTTATTATGGCAAGTTATTGTTTACCAAATAAATACTTGGTCAAAATTCATTTTACCAAAGAGACAACAAGAGGCAAGGTAAGAACGCATCAAAGTCGAGTCTGTTTTCGATCTTACATAGAGAACCTAACGCTCCGACGCGCTCCGCTTCGCTACGCGCGTCGTCGCACCTATATTTCTGTTGTCACGTATTCTTTACATCGCCGACCCCCGTTCCATTATTTGAAAATAACACTTGCCAAAATAAAACGTTAGCATAATAAACGTTTGTCTTAATAAAACTTGACGCAGTAAAATTATGCGAAATGATAATTTGACCAAATGAATAAAATGCGAAATGAAAACTTGCTAAAGTTTCATTTGGGAAATGAAACTGATGCCATAAGTTTATTGGGAAGTAAAATTTGGCGAAAAATACTTTGGCTAAACGGCGGTATCCCAGCTCAACAGAGCAAGATTATTAAGCGCCATCTATGGTCGTCAGAGGCAAAGTCAAGTCAAGTCAAGTCAGAGGCCTTAGGGCGGCTTGAAAACTTCTGACAGTAAGACCAGCCACTAGTCTTACAAGCCTCCACCAATCCGGACTTGGCCCCCGTGGTGGAGTGTGGCCTATACCTTCCTCAGGGAAGAGACCCGTGCCCCTCGGTGGGGACATAATGCGTTGATGATGATGATGATGATCTATGGTCGTAGCGAGTAGCTGCGATATGGTGCGAGTGCGGATCTTTGTGGCTATAGCCACAGAATATATATATATTATAGTACAACTATAGCGAGCAGCGTTGCCAGACGTACGGTAATTACCGTATTTGTACGGTATTTTCAAGCCTTGTACGGTAATCTATCGTGGTACCAAAAACGTACGGTAATTCTAAGAACATTGCCTAAATTCGACAAATTGTACGGTAATTTGAAATTACGTAAGTACGAATACCAACGATCCGAATCCGAAACTACAACTGAAATGAAAATTGTCTTTCGCTAAGCCGATCGACACATTGCGTTTGTTTGTTTAATTTGTGTGAATATAACGACAAAATCTACTTTTTCTTGGGTAAGAAATATCTCTGAATCATCAAATTGAGGCATTAAACCAACTAGGTACTGGTCAAGCAGTTTCACTTTCAGGGGCAAAAAGTTTTGAGTTACTTTTACCGGATAAAACTACATTATTATTTAAGAAATAAAACTTATTAAGTACCTAATTTAAGACTAGTGTTCTGTTTAATAGAAAATAAGTGATTATCTCATTTTTATATCATAAAATCAGTGTGTACGATTATATCCATGGTGTACGGTAATTTTGGGGTGCATTTTACGGTAATTCTGGCAGCACAGTCTGGCAACGCTGATAGCGAGCTTGATTCAAAGACCACCAAAGACGTTAGCCCGTAGTATAGCGCTCTATGTACGGGGCGACTTCATTTTTTTCTGTTCTTATTGCATGGAACGTAAGCTCCATTTTCGAACAAAAATGTGTTTGTTATCGGTAATTAAAAAGATAAAAGATGGAAATTTGAGAAAAGATGGTCAGAGTGGAATTTTTTTTCGCTGCCTTTTTCCACTACAGACGGCCCCAAGGCAGCGGCTAACATTATACATGTGTATGAACATTGACATTCAACAAACAGAATGTAAATTCTTAACGTTGAAATAAATGTTTGATTTCTGATAAAAACTATGTTATTACAGCCTGCTTGCGGCTGTAAGCCCACTACCTAGTTAGATATTATCACAAATATATAAGGTAAAAATAATTGTATTGAGTATGTTGCATGTTTAGGTATAGGAAAATTGTACACAAATACCTACCTTTGAGAACGTTATTGCTATTATATTATTGATCACAATCTGTGGCCGTCGATCACCACAGATAAAAACAACAGTACCACGTTACATAAAAAGACAATTTTAACTGTTTTTTAACGGCGGCATTAGTAACTGTTATTTTAGTAACAGCGAATTCAGGTAAGCACCATGCAACTCTTACTAAATACCTCAATAGAAGATAGGAGTCCCACAGCGCGAGATCTATGTTCAGAAAAACATTTATTAATCACGGATCTTACTTTCATAAGTCCCCAAGAGAAAAAAAGGTACCTATAGGGGAATTATAATTTCTTCTTTTCAAATAATAAAACTATAATATTGCATAACAAGAAAAAAAACTGGGAGCCATTGGTCTATCGAGCCGGACATTTCAATGATTAGAAAAGCAAGTTTTAGATGACCCATTTATTTCCAACAAATACTATAGATAGTTAACAAACACTTCTCCTTATATAAATATGTGTGTACAAACGTTCGTATAGGGTATATAGGATAACTTATTTTATCACAAATTGTTAATTATACTTTCTAAGATAATAATCCACAGTTAGGGGAGTTCAGACAGTATTAGCCAGGGATCAAGAGTTTTGATCTAATCTACATCGAACTTGGTTCAGAAAGTGTACTAAGATTTGTCAATTTGCTTAATTTTTTTCAATGAATGCAGTCGTAAATGCGGATTTCCTTGGAGGCCACGCTGCGGGTAGATCTCATTATTCCCATTACCTATTGCATTGGTAATACTGAGACTGCACTTTTTTTTCAAATCAGTCTCACTATTCCCATTGAATTACGAAACGCCGAATGGTAATAGCGAGACTTATGTTCTCCTACAAAATGTCTCATTATTCCCATTTGGAGCGGTTTTTTTAAACGTCGGGTGTAAAATAATATAACTATCCTACAGAAAAAAACAAATCTACGCAATATAAAATTTTATTTGGGCTTTTAGTAATTATTTATGTATATCTAATAATTGTATTTACAACGGCAAACCAAAATTCCTCATACTTTTGTGGTGGTATAGTTAGGTCATAATATCGTGCGTTTTATTGGTCGCGAATAGTAGCGGTATATAAACGCAATGGGGATAGTGATACAAGTAGTATCGCTATTACCATCAATGGGAAAGCTCAATGGGAATAGTGAGACTGACCCCACGCTGCATAAAAAATAATAACTTACACACAACACAATCATAAAACAAAAATAACATATAAAATAAAATAACATCTGGACAAACTGTCTAGCCTCCCCCATGATTGAAATTATTAAATTATAGCCGAGCAGAAACAACATACAAAAGCAATGCTTAAACATTAGTATAGAAGGCAAGTACAGAGACAGCATTCATGTCAGTAGGGTAAGGGGAGCACTAGGGCGCGTCAAAGAAATTGTGGTGTGCCTGCAATAACAAAGAATACCAAATTGAAACGTGGATCATACAAGAGACAGGTTAGAATTATTGGCAGTAACACTGCGATGCCAAAACGTCGCTAAGGTTTTTCATAACTTTTCTTCCATAGACCTTCTTCGAAACTTTCATGTATCATTCGTCAACTAATACCTTATTTTGGGGTTGAATCTCACAATTCAAAACTTACGAAAGTTGTCTAATGTTAGGAACTTTACGTTTAGAACTTTACGAAGTGACGTTTTGACATCGTAAGTAACATAGAACCAGCTCGAACCCCTCAACCTTAACCCTTTAGGGATTTTGTCAGCATTTGTAATCGCCAGTTTCTCGTCACAGTTTATTACAGTTCAATTTGTACGTATTAGCAAAAAATATATGGCGTTTGCATTGATGAGTAGCTATAAACAGCTTTTCGGACAGAGCTTAAGGTTTTAGAAGGTTAAGGGGGATCACGAAACAAGTTTTGGGATGTCTGAGAAGTGATCTTATGTTTTTGTTACATCTTGTGATTTCTCTACAAAACACTTGTGTCATTATCTTTCAGTGTAATTCTACAACGTATTAAAGAAATAACGCAAAACCTGAAAAAAGTATTTATTTTACGATTAATATATGTACTTTAAATACCTATATTAATTGAAATAGACCGGCAGGTATAAAAATAGTATGAAAAAGTATATTGTCAATTTTTACCATCAATCTTACGATAACACTGGAGAGTTCAATATGAATACTGAAGAAACTGTTTAGAGTTATCGGGTTATTTAAATAACACGTTGTAGAATGACAATGCAAGGGAGCCTTAGAAGAACATACAAGTGACACACACAAATTAGTACAAAATTTAATTTTTATTTTTGAGCTAAAACTATCGTAAGCACTACACATTGTAACATATGATCCGGATCAACTTACTTGATTTTTGTCGGAAGATTCCGACCAGTGTGCTTATACTGAGTTTTTTCATTTCACTTTCGATAGCGTTTGCAATTTGTATAGGAGCGACAAAGAGACAACTATGTGGCGCGCTTTGTCACTCCTATACAAAATGCAAACGCTCTCGCAGACTCTCGCTATCGAAAGTGAATGAAAAAACTCAGTAGGTATAAGCACTCAGATTTCGCACCGAAACCAAGTAAATCAAGAAATCAAATAAGTTGATCCGGATCATAATGCTACAAAGAATTATTATTGTATGTAAAATGGTCCTAACTTCCACAATCTCATTTCTAGAAGTCTAAAGAGAATAAGGCCTTGGGATAACCCACTCTGTGGGATAACCCATGTATGGATTAGGTAAGGATTTTATATTAGGAATTGTGGCTTAAGGGGCTCCAATACTGGCGAGGAAAAAAAAAACATGTAATTTTTTAAATACGGATTGAAAAAGTTTTTGAACAATCTCTCAATCATGTTAACCCCTTACGCCCTGAGGACCCGCCGGAGATTCAAATGTAAAATACGGCGCATTCCGTCAGGCCACGTAGACCCGCCCGGCAGGTCGGTCTTGCAACGGCAATTTGAATCGAATTTTGAAGATGATATTGACCACAGTAAAATTGTATAAGCATGGTATTTTTCGAAAACTAACAATAATTTTGCTGTAAAAGAAAAATGTTCTAGGCCTGAGGGGCAGTGATTTTTAGGACCAGCGACAAAGAACTTAAGATTCAACGCCAACGCTATCTAGTCATACATTTTTCGCCAAGATTCTCGGCAATGTGTCCTAAAACCACTATTCATGATTGATAGATACAGACAATTTTACAAATTCGATCTGTAAATTAAATATGATTATTATTTCTCGGTGGCGCTAATAGTGTTACCCGCTGGAGCCCCCTTAATTCAGATGCTGTATTGAAGACCAATCTTTTAATTTCAATTGAAATGTTAAGATTGTTCTTGATCTCAGAATCTGAGCCTTCGGAAAAATAGAATCAACTCACATAATCTTGATACTTTTAGTTCAAGGCATATTAAGTTGAGACAATGCACTAAGAAATTTTTTTGGCTTCGCTGTACTGCTTTTTTCTAGCTCCAGTTAATAACACAACAGTTATTTTTTTCTACAACATGAAAGTATCAAGATTGTGTACAGAGTTAATAGAAGATTAGGTTAGAAAAGCGATTCAAGGAACAATTTTGATTAGACAGAAGACAGCGGGGTTTAAGAGATCCTTGCGAATAGTATCCGCCACTACAATCCTATGGCACATCAGACCCTTCACTTATAGTGTATCACATTTGGGATAATTTCTCTTACAAGATATAGAAGAAGCTATAATAGTATTGATTTTAAAATTTTATTGTATTAAGTTTTGTTTTTCGACGCACGATGGAGCTTTTGCTATGTGGGGTGTACCGCAACGGAAACACACAAGTTTTACTTACAAATTGCGGAAAAAAAAATATCAACAGTCCATACGTTTTGGTGTAGGTTTTGATAAACTAAAATCCGTTTTTAAGATCCAAAAAAATAAATGACTCGGTGTTATCTATCACTATAAAACATATGTAGGTTTACGCGATAGATATTTTGGGGCACCAGATACGCGACATCACAAACATGTAAACATCCAAGACCTGGGGTTTTTTGTCCCCAGCCAGGATTCGAACCCGGGTCCTCTCGCATGGTAGGCAGATTAACCGCTGCGCCACAGAGGTCGTCGAGAATGTAACAAATGAGTGGACTGTAAAAGCAAATAAAATGACTGTTTAGTGACTATTGTTAGTCACAAGCAACATTCTCATGTCATAGTAAAGTTTCTACCAATCAGTCAAGAATGTAAATTCGTGTATTTACTTTATACGTATTGTAACCGGACACCAATAGAGCACCATCGTTCGACGAAACTATTAAGTACCATTGAACATCAATTGGGACATACATTTTGCTTAGAATCTAGTTATTAAGAAACTCAATTCATAAAAATTGCAATTAAAATAAACAAAATAAGCTCTGAATTAATTTAAAGATAAACCATTAAAAATTACTCGAAAGCGATTTTTCCTATAGACATCACACTTTCTCAGCTTTTTGGATGTTGTTCAGCGGCGAGGCGTGTTGGACATCCCTTCCTGAAATGCACGCTTTTATTATAGTTTGGTGCATTTTTTTTATCTTCTCATAGCGTGAGAGTCTCAGTGCCATTGATTGGATACAGTGGGTGTTAGACAGAAAAGGGAAACAAACTATGGGGTTAATGCCCGGTTCCAATATCCACAAAACGCTTCGTTTTTGCTTACGGTCGGTTACAGTTCCTACGAAATTCCTACGAATCGTTGATAAATTGTAGGTAGAACGGATCGTAGCCGGTAGGCGTATATTATAGGAACCGGGCATAAGTCAACTTAGGAATGTACGACTACGAATTCACGAAAGGTGTGTACTTAGACGTGCTGAGGTGCTTTTAATCGAACAGTATACATATTAGTGGCTATATAAAGACAAACAAAATGTAGAAGGGCGATAATCAGAAAATGGCTCAAATTACATAATTTATTTGGCGCATTTTTTTTTTCATATTAACTCAATAAAAAGTAACATAATTCTAGGTATATTGTAGGTTTATTGGCACTGAAGATTGTATTGTAACATATTTGTAGGTTTTGGTGGCATCTACAATATAATAATATGATACTACTTTTTATTGAGTTAATACGAAAAACAAATGCGCCGAAGAAATTATGCAATGCTGATAATCACCCAGGATGGTTGCTCAACGCTCACATACTCTTAGAGCCGGCTTCTGATTTGAGAATTTCACTAAATAAACACTTAAGTAACGCTCTGTCACGCTCTTTTCTGAGAAATTTGACGAGACAGCACTACAGTTAAGTAGTTGCTTAGCGAAATTATCAATTCAGAAACCGGCCCTTACACACAGGAATGACAAGATGTAATACACACACTACAAACAGCAAACTGCCTCTAGGGGTCCCATAAAAGAGTTTTATTCTCAAGCAGTTCACAACCATTTAGGTACCTACAGGATTAGCTGTTTCATGTATTTTACATACATACATAAGCTCACGCCTGTATCTCTGAGGGGAAGGCAGAGACCGGACTGCCACTAGCCACGATGTCAGCGAGCGACAACTAACGCCATCTAGCGGCGCCTCCGAGCAGCGCCGCACGTCAGCGGGACGAGGAAGGAGAGGGGCGAACACGTAGACGATAAAAATCTATGCCGCAATTGTTTGCGCGCCGGTCATGCTGTGGCAAAATGCTGGCTCGGGCCATGCAAGCAATGCAACCAAAAACACAATAGCCTAATTCACAGTGAGTGTCGTGTAGATTCTGGCGCATTAATATCTTCAGAAGTCGCACACACCACACCACTTGCACTGCCACTGCCACTGCAGGTGCAGGATGGCCGGAGTGTAAATGCAGCACAAAACTTACCACAACAACGCACCGCATCTCATACAACTCACACGCTTCAGACCTGCAGTGATAACGTAACGCACACGTCTTTAGAACCGGTACTGTTATCAACAGCATTAGTTGAGGTTGCGGATAAAAATAATCATTATCACGAAGTCAGGGTGCTTCTCGACAATGGAAGTCAACACTGCTTTATTACAGAGTCATTATGTAAAAAACTTCAAATTCCGTTAGTACAGTCCACTGTTCAGATCACAGGCGTGGGTAGTTCCATAACTCAGTCTACCCAGGCATGTGACATCCAACTGCGGTCTAAAACTAGTCCTTATAAAACGCGCTTTAATTGTCTAGTTTTGCCGCGCATCACCGCACAATTACCCTCCTTAGAAAACACACACAATATTCAAATTCCAGAAAATGTTTTACTTGCTGATCCCCAATTTTATTCACCCACACAAATTGATTTGCTTATCGGGGCAAATATATTTTGGGAATTATTAAATGAAGGCTTAATTCGTCTGTCTAACGGTCCCTATTTGCAAAACACGGCTTTGGGTTGGATCATTTCCGGGTCATTGCATAATAAGAACTGCAGCATTAATCGAGTTCAATGTAATTTTTCGCAATCCCATGAACTAGACTCAACCTTACGCCGTTTCTGGGAATTAGAAGAAATTCCGACGGATAAAGTAATTTATTCTAAATCCGAGAGTGCATGCGAAAATCTCTTTAAAGGTACGACCGTGCGTGACGATACGGGCCGTTTTTCGGTGCGTCTCCCATTGAAAGAATCACCTGAAGTGCTAGGTGACTCATTTACATTGGCCGAGCATAGGTTCCTTACTCTGAAGCGCAAGTTACAACGCAGCGCCCCGGACTATAAAAAAATGTATAGCGATTTTATGAATGAATATTTGGATTTGGGTCACATGAGTCGCATTGGTGAATACTCACAGCCATCTTATTTTCTCCCGCATCATGGCGTGTTTAGAGAACATAGTTCAACAACTAAACTCCGCGTGGTTTTTGATGCGAGCGCAAAATCATCATCGGGAAAATCACTAAATGACATTCAAGAAATAGGGCCCTCACTCCAGAGCGACATTTTCTCCATCTTGCTACGGTTTCGCCAATTTAAATATATCGCATGTGCAGATGTTGAGAAAATGTATCGGCAGATTTTAGTGCAACCCGACCAGAGGAACTTACAACTAATTCTCTGGAGAAAGGACCCCTCTGAAGACATTGGTGTGTATCGCCTTAACACCGTTACATACGGCACAGCCTCCGCGCCTTATTTAAGCATTCGGTGCCTAAAGCAGCTAGCTTCAGAGTGCAGCGACGACGTCATCGCGCGCGTCATCAACGAAGATTTCTACGTTGACGACTTATTAACAGGGCATGACGATAAAGAGCAATTATTAGATATTTGCGATCGGGTTTCTGATGTTTTAAAATCGGCTTGTCTTCCATTAAGAAAATGGATATTCAATTTGGACTGTTCCCAATCCGATTTATCCTTCAAGGAATTAGATTTGGGCGACAATCATCAGACAAAGACATTGGGGTTAGGCTGGCAGACCGAATCTGATGAACTATTTTTTACTTCAAAATGTGACCACAATGTGACTCAGACTCAGGCAACTAAACGTTCTGTCTTGTCCATTATCTCTCAAATCTATGACCCATTAGGTTTGTTAGCACCAAGTATAATTATTGCAAAAATCCTTATACAAAAATTATGGCTGTTTAAATTAGGATGGGATGATCCCTTACCTACACAATTTTTATTAAATTGGCAAAACTTTTTAAATAAATTAAACCATTTAAATGAATTGCGAATCCCACGTCACGTAATATTTCATCATTCATATAAAACAGAATTACATATTTTTTCTGATGCATCACAAGACGCCTACGGCGCCTGTGCGTACATTCGTAGTTACTCCTTGGGAGAATCAGATGACTCACTGATAAAGGTGAGCCTATTGTGTGCGAAAAGCAAAGTAGCTCCCGTTAAACCGGTCAGCATACCACGACTGGAGCTGTGCGGAGCACTTGTCGCTGCAAAATTATATGCCAAAATAATTAACTCGCTACGATTAAAATTCGACAATGTATATTTTTGGTCAGATTCTACAATTGTCATAGGCTGGCTAAGAATGTCACCCAGCGTTCTAAAAACGTTTGTGCAGAACCGGGTGGTAGAAATTAACGAATTAACTGGCGATTCGATATGGTTACATGTTGCAGGTAAACAAAACCCGGCCGACTTGTTATCGCGCGGTGCACATATCGACGCGCTTTATTCTTGCGATATGTGGTGGCAGGGGCCAACCTTCTTACAAGACCCCGAGCTTGATTTACACAAAATTAATGCCAACATTGACCATAGCGATTTGCCAGAGATAAAGTTAACATCTACAGCGATGACTTGTCAATCCAATCCGGAGTGGTTCCCGTTTGAGCGGTTCTCTTGCTTCAATCGGATGCGGCGATCAGCTGCTTATTTATTACGCTTCATAAACAATTTACGCATTCGAAATAAATCACAGCGCCAAACTGGACCTCTCTCGGTAGATGAATTAGACAACTCAACTAAAGTATTAGCTCGCATTAGTCAGCAACAATCATTCCCTGATATTCATCACGCATTAAAACATGACAAACATATAAAATTTCCCCGTAACATCAGTGGCCTAAACATATTTTTAGACAAACACAATTTAATTAGGGTCGGTGGTAGATTGTCAAACTCTGAAACATTTTCCTTTGATAAGAAGCACCCTATTTTGATTTGTGGCAAACATACATTTACTCGACTGCTTGTCCGGTTTCAGCACAGAGTTCTCCTTCACGCGGGACCTCAGCAACTTTTAGCTACGATTAGAGAAACCTGGTGGCCTCTCAGGGCACGCGATTTAGTAAAGCAGGTAGTTCACCAGTGTGTTAGATGCGTACGTCTGAAGGGGAAAGCATTGCAAGTTCAAATGGGTAACTTACCAACCGAACGAATTGAGCCAGGCTACCCATTTGTTCGGTGTGGTGTGGATTATGCTGGGCCAATATTTATTCTAAACCGCAAAGGAAGAGGCGCAAAACTAGAAAAATGTTACATATGCCTCTTTGTATGTTTTGTGACGCGAGCGATACACTTGGAGTTGGTGACAAGTCTTTCTACTGAAGCTTATTTACTGGCTTTAAAAAGATTCATCTCTCGTAGGGGCAAGCCTTTAGAAATTTATTCCGATAACGGAAGAAATTTTGTAGGTGCTTTAAAGGAACTTTCACAATTTTTAAATCAACATTCAGACGATAATTTTAATTTCACTACTAACAATAATATAAAATTAAAATTTATTCCACCTTATACACCTCACTTTGGTGGCTTGTGGGAGGCAGGTGTCAAGGCTTGCAAATATCATTTGCGTCGTGTCGTAGGGAATGCAAATTTAAATTACGAGGAGTTGAGTACAGTGTTAACACAAATTGAGGCCGTCCTCAACTCCCGTCCAATGTTTCCTATGTCCACAGACCCAAGCGATTTCCTCCCACTTACTCCCGCTCATTTCTTGATTGGCCGACCGTTAACAGCGCCAGCCTACGATGACGTCACCACAACGGCTCCACATCGACTCACCCGTTACGATCGTGTGGAGCAGATGCGGCAACATTTTTGGCAACGGTGGTCCAAAGAATATATAACTGAACTACAGATGAGAACAAAATGGCAAAGTAATCAAGACACAATATTGCCTGATACTCTAGTCCTGATTAAAGAAGATAATCTACCTCCTCTTCAGTGGCGTCTTGGACGAGTGATGCAGACTATCATCGGAAAAGACGGCAAATCTCGAGTCGCGATTATTAAAACCGCGACCGGCGACATACAGAGGGCGTTCCCCAAAATATGCCCGCTTTTATATGATCAGCAGCTGATGGAGACTGATGGCAAGCATACTAACTTCAAGCCTTCTTCGTTGGAACCTGGTGCTTCCAAGGCCGGGGGCATGTCAGCGAGCGACAACTAACGCCATCTAGCGGCGCCTCCGAGCAGCGCCGCACGTCAGCGGGACGAGGAAGGAGAGGGGCGAGGGGACACATAAATAGAACGATTCGATCGGTTGGACGACCACTATCTCTTTACTTGCATTATTTTATTTTTGTATTCTCAAATTAAATCTTTAATATCTGCCTTAATAACAAGCTTCATTGGAAAGGCCTTCATCCCCAAAGAAAGGAGCGTTAAACTGAAAATTCTGGCAAGCTGAAAATCACATAACCCTACACACGATCCTGACAAATCACTTTCGCTTCATCGACATTCATTAGTCGTTGCATGCACGCACACTGCATGTCTTTTGTTTTTGGTAAATTTCTAAACTGTATGAAATAAGAATGCGGCATACACGCCCACCCACAAACTTAGGCCGAAGAGCTTTGCGAATCCATTCATACTTAGTTGGGCACACTGTACGACCACTCCTCGAAGCAAACTCTTAAGATAATGAGTTCATTCACACCTGGATATTGAGAACCAAAGACATCATAGACCACACAGTAAAGCCTAAAGATATTGATCTCATTCACACCTGGATATTGAGAACCAAAGACATCATTACACCGTACAGCAAAAACTAAAGATGTTGTCATATACCAGAGCTTCAAAGCTCCTAGTACCTTGAAGACATTGCTGGGCCAACCACAAACAAAACAAGAGCCAGCACAACAAAACCACCCTTACTCCAGCAGCCCGAGAGCTCAGTGTACCTTGAAGTAGTTGCACAAACAAAACAATAGCCAGCACACAAAAACCACCCTTATGGCCTACGCAGACGACGGACTTTTCTCCGCGGCGGAGAAAAAAGTACGCTCGATTAACCGCGAACTCAACGCACACGGGCGTGCGAAATACTCGGTCCATCCCCTTATATTTCAACGCGGACTAAAGTCCTCCGTGTGCGTTGCTTCGCCTAGTCACACGAGTTCTATGTTTTTGGGGGACTCCCGCGTACTTTAGTCCGGTCCGCTCCCTGCACGTCCTCGGTTTTTCGGCGGATTTTTAGTACGCGGTACTTTTAATCCCTCGTTTGCGTTACTCGATACAGTTGTAAGCTATCTATTTTAGCGCATAAAAAAGTCCGCGGAGAAAAGTCCGTCGTCTGCGCAGGCCTTTACTCCAGCAGGCCGAGAGGCGAGTGTACCTTGAAGAAGTAGGGAATGGATGAAAATATCAGAAGTGCTTGATTTTGTTTGTGATAGGAATAACGTTCCTTAACGCGAGAAAAAAGTTTCAATTTTTTTGGCCTTACGAGGCGTACTGTCGCGTATTGTCGCCTTGTCACCACAGATTTATTTTTTTCATACGTAGCGGACCAAGGAATATGTATGATATGCCGTACTGAGCCCAGAACGACGAATGGAAAAATATTAAGATTATTAAAAAATTAACTACGAGGCCAAAAAAATTTAAACTCATTTCTCGCGTTAAGGAACGTTATTCCTACCACCAAAAAAAAAAAATCAAGCACTTCTGATATTTTCATCCATTCCCTGTTGCCCCGCCCAACCACAAAGACAAGAGGCAGCACACAAAAAGCACCCTTAGTCCAGGCGGGCGAGAGGCGAGGGTACCTTGAAGATGTTGGTGAGCTCGTCGAGCAGCGCCTCGTGCCGGAAGGAGATGCGGATGTCGGGCACGTTGCTGCGCGCGATGTCGTTGCCGGCCACGCCCTCCTTCTGGTAGCCCGGGCCCAGCCAGTACTGCTTCATCTTACAGGGAGAACGTTATCAGCATTATCAGCTATTTAACGTTCACTGCACTGCCGTCGTAAGGAAGAACGCAGCAAGGGGCCATCCATAAATTACGTCACACGCTAAGGGGGAGGGAGGGGGTCGACGAAGTGTGACATTATTTGACAAGGGGGTGGGAGGGGTCTTACATTTTGTGACGTCACATTTAAAAATCTATTTTAATCTAAGTGTTAAAACACGAACTTAGACTATCAACGAAAAATACAAAAACTTTTGCAACTCTATCTATTCCTAACTCTATCGGAAATAAAACTTCGGAACTGCTGTTTTAATCCAATAGAAATCTACATGTAAAATTGAAAAATATTTTGCATCACATCCCTAGGGAGGGGAGAGTCTCACAAATGTGACCAGGTGTGACAAGGAGGGGGGGAGGGGTCAAAAAATCATGAAATTCGTGTGACGTAATTTATGGATGGCCCCTAATAGCCATTACTGCGTTTTTACTTTGGATGCAAAATTGGGCTCCCTGGTGGTATATCTATAGGTGAAACAATAATGGTGGCTGTAGGTCTACTAGAAACCTGAAATTTCAGTAAGAAAATATGCAGTAATGTATGAAATCCTTCCAATCCTAAGAAATAAAAAGCTATATACTCAAAACTGCGTTTTTACGATTACTGCGTTCTTCCTTACGAGGGCAGTGCAGGCTTCCCTTGTAGATTCCTAGTTTGCCGGTCTTGGGCCGTCCGCATCCAGCGGCTCCTTGCTACGGTGTCTTCAGGCCATATTGCTGCGTACAGACTGGTAAAACGTAACATGCGATGCAACATTCTGCCTTTCATTTCATGTTCCCTGCAAGCATGGACGCGTAGCGCGCTCTAAACCGAATCCGAACAACCGTCCACGCTGCCGCCCTGCGAACACTGCGCGCCCCTTTGTGTAAGTCGAAAAACCGACAAATTTTTTATGCTCGTAGCGTGCGCGTGAAATGCACAGTCAGCGCGCGCAAGACGACTAAACTATGAGAATCGGTTTCAAAGTGTGTTACCTTTCATGGTACATTGCGGGAATGTGTATGGCAAATTCTTTCATTGCATGATACATTGCATGTTACGTTTCACCAGTCTGTACGCACCATCAGAGGCAGGGAGAATGTTGCATTACAATCATTTCACATTAACTATGTATATATATTCTAGGACTTAATAATAATTGTATATGGACATAATTATTAGGGGCCATCCACAAATTTCATGAGTTTTGACCCCTCCCTCGTCCTTGCCATAGCTGCTGGTCACATTTGTGAGACTCCCTCCCTAATGTGACGTCACATACTTTGCAATTTTACATCTAGAAATTATTGAATTAAAACAGCAGTTCCGAAATTTGTTTTATTTCCCACAGAGCTGCAAATAGAATTAGGAATAGATAGAGTGGCTGGCAAATGTTTTTGACTTTTTCGGTTATAGTTCAACGTTCGTGTTTAAACACAATTTATAGACTACTAGCTGTTGCCCGCGACTACGTCCGCGTGGGCTTTAGTTGAGTAAAGTGTTTGCAAATAAGATAGGGATACTTTTAGCGCATGCGAAAGAGCTTTCATAATAACTGCGCAACCCCCTCTTACCCCATTAAGGGATGATTTTCGAAAAACTAATTTACACATCTTTCATGACTTTCAATGAAGGACCTTCATGCTGAATTTCATTCGAATAACTTCAAAAATAGCTAAGTTTCATACTATCATTGCACCCCCCTTTTATCCCCTTATGGGATGATTTTCAAAATAACTATTTTACTGTTTCATGACTTTCAATGAAGGACCTGCATATTGAATCTCATTCGAATAACTTCAAAAACGGCAAAGTTTCATACTAAGTTTGGACCCCCCTTTTTCCCCCTAAGAGATGATTTAAAAAAAACTATTTTACACGTGTTTCATAATTTTAAATGAAAAACCTTTGTACCAAATTTCATTCGAATAACTTCAAAAACGGCAAAGTTTCATACTAAGTTTGCACCCCCCTTTTTCCCCCTAAGAGATGATTTAAAAAAAACTATTTTACACGTGTTTCATAATTTTAAATGAAAAACCTTTGTACCAAATTTCATTCGAATAACTTCAAAAACGGCAAAGTTTCATACTAACTTTGAACCCCCATTTTACCCCCTTAGGGGATGAATTTTCAAAAATCCTTTCTTAGTGCTCCCCTACGTTACAAAAGGAACCCCTGTGCCAAATTTAAAGTTTGTAACCCTTATAGTTTAGGCTCTGCGTTGATATGTCAGTCAGTCAGTCAGTCAGTCAGTCAGCTTCTCCTTTTATATATGTATATACTAGCTGTTGCTCGCGACTTCGTCCGCGTGGGCTTTAGTTGAGTAAAATGTTTGCAAATAAGATAGGGATACTTTTAGCGCATGCGAAAGAGCTTTCATACTAACTTCGCAACCTCCTCTTACCCCCTTAAGGGATGATTTTCGAAAAACTACTTTACACGTCTTTCATGACTTTCAATGAAGGACCTTCATGCTGAATTTCATTCGAATAACTTCAAAAATGGCTAAGTTTCATACTAACATTGCACCCCCCTTTTATCCCCTTATGGGATGATTTTCAAAATAACTATTTTACATGTGTTTCATGACTTTCAATGAAGGACCTGCATATTGAATCTCATTCGAATAACTTCAAAAACGGCAAAGTTTCATACTAAGTTTGGACCCCCCTTTTTCCCCCTAAGAGATGATTAAAAAAAAACTATTTTACACGTGTTTCATAATTTTAAATGAAAAACCTTTGTACCAAATTTCATTTGAATAACTTCAAAAACGGCAAAGTTTCATACTAAGTTTGCACCCCCCTTTTTCCCCCTAAGAGATGATTTAAAAAAAACTATTTTACACGTGTTTCATAATTTTAAATGAAAAACCTTTGTACCAAATTTCATTCGAATAACTTCAAAAACGGCAAAGTTTCATACTAACTTTGAACCCCCATTTTACCCCCTTAGGGGATGAATTTTCAAAAATCCTTTCTTAGTGCTCCCCTACGTTACAAAAGGAACCCCTGTGCCAAATTTAAAGTTTGTAACCCCTATAGTTTAGGCTCTGCGTTGATATGTCAGTCAGTCAGTCAGTCAGTCAGTCAGCTTCTCCTTTTATATATGTATATACTAGCTGTTGCTCGCGACTTCGTCCGCGTGGGCTTTAGTTGAGTAAAATGTTTGCAAATAAGATAGGGATACTTTTAGCGCATGCGAAAGAGCTTTCATACTAACTTCGCAACCTCCTCTTACCCCCTTAAGGGATGATTTTCGAAAAACTACTTTACACGTCTTTCATGACTTTCAATGAAGGACCTTCATGCTGAATTTCATTCGAATAACTTCAAAAATGGCTAAGTTTCATACTAACATTGCACCCCCCTTTTATCCCCTTATGGGATGATTTTCAAAATAACTATTTTACATGTGTTTCATGACTTTCAATGAAGGACCTGCATATTGAATCTCATTCGAATAACTTCAAAAACGGCAAAGTTTCATACTAAGTTTGCACCCCCCTTTTTCCCCCTAAGGGATGATTTTAAAAAAAACTATTTTACACGTGTTTCATAATTTTAAATGAAAAACCTTTGTACCAAATTTCATTCGTATAACTTCAAAAACGGCAAGGTTTCATACTAACTTTGAACCCCCATTTTACCCCCTTAGGGGATGAATTTTCAAAAATCCTTCCTTAGTGCTCCCCTACGTTACAAAAGGAACCCCTGTGCAAAATTTCAAGTTTCTAACCCTTATAGTTTAGGCTCTGCGTTGATATGTCAGTCAGTCAGCTTCTCCTTTTATTTATATATATATATATATATAATAGATTTTGAAATGTGACGTCACGAAATTTAGGACCTCTCCCACCCCCTTGTCACACAATATCACAGTTTGTCGACCCCCTCCTTAACCCTTAACGTGTGATATAATTTATGGATGGCCCCTTAGAGGGCTACATGAGGTTCATTGACGGTCGCGAGATTGAAGTGGAAGTGGGCATGATACCTGGCTGGGGGGAAGACGGTAGGTGGACTACGGAAATCGCAGAGCGACTGCGAACAGTACGACAATACCAGCCGAAAGTCGAACGACATCGCCGGCTGAAGGAAGCAAGGGACTGGGAGATGGCCTTTGGGACAAAAGTCCTGGGCAGACCTGCCGAATCAGGTTTTTTCCTGACTTGTGTCTGAGATGTCAATGTATGTGAGGGCCGTACCTCGTGCGGGAAGCCGGACATGAGCACGGAGTTCCGCGCCAGCTCGCACATGTCGCACGAGCTCAGCTTCCACACCTGCGCTGCGATGCTGTACTCTTCCATCAGCGGCTCCTGCAGTCACATCGACAGTGTTCAGAGTGCGTATACTGAGTTTTGTCATTCACTTTCGATAGCGAGAGCGTTTGCGTTTTGCATAGGAGTGACAAAGCGCGCCATCTATTTGTCTCTTTGTCACTCCTATGCAAAACGCAAACGCTGTCGCTATCGAAAGTGTATTACAAAACTCAGTATACGCACTCTGTATCGAGGGAAACGCTACATAAAGAATTTAGGGCCCTGTCTCACCGGGACGCCAGCGACCGTATCCAAGCAGTTATTATTGAAATGTATGGTGCCTAACTCACTTGGCGACTGTCTAGCTACGTCGCCATTCATACAAACTGCTTGGATGCGTGGCTGGCGACGTCGCCATGGCGTCCTAGTGAGGCAGGGCACTTATTATTAACTTTTTCCGAATATACTTGATTAAAGTCCAACCAGGTTTCTCTCTGATTAGAGAGATTAATCATGTACCTATAAGGCTGGCTTCCCACGGTCGGCGATATCGCGGACGGACTCGGACCAGCTCGGACGACACACCGTGGGAAGGGGCTCGGTCCGCGGCCGTCCGCGTTCGTCCGCGATACGCGGACCGTGGGAAGCCAGCTTTGGAAGAGCCTCTCGTGGTGCGTGGCTGTCCGTACATTAACTGTCAAATTCTGACGTTTTAGCCCCACAAGACGCGTAACTCGAGTCATCATATTACCTATGATGATGAGCAGACACGGAGCTCGCGTCGGTCGATCAGTCAATCTGACTCAGTCACAGACTCGCAACCGACGACGCGAGCTCCCTCTGCTCACCATGATTAAGCTCTCTAATCAGAGAGAAACCTTGTTGGACTATTCCGATAAAAATCATGTGTCTAAACACACTAGGCCGAAAATAAGCGATCGAAGTTCCGTGGCCGATTTTACGTTCCGACGCATTCGGCTGATATGACACACGATAAGAGCCGAAATTACGCGGTCGCGTATAATGTGAACTGCTGAACTTACGCCCGACCGAAGTTCGGCTGTACGCTATAACGCGACGTAATTTCGGCATGGTGTGTCATCAGTAATTTAAAATACATTGCAGGCGTAATCATGCCCGATTCGGCCGCTTATTTTCGGCCTAGTGTGTTTAGACACTAGTGTACAATTTGTAGTGCTTACGAAAGTTCTAGAGATTTCTCAGATGTATCATTCGGGGAGGTTCCTGTCCTACTCCCCATAGGGTTCAGGTCGACGTAGGGGATCTGATGATGGGGCAGCCCCCAAAGTGTTTCTCGAGTACGTCCTCGTTCGTCTGCCCTGGACCCATCCCACTTGGTGCGCAGTAACGCAGTGGCCAGTGGGTGGTGACCAAATCTCGGAAACGATACTTTGGGACGATCGCGAACATTAGTGCGGTTTTTTGCGATCAGAGTCGGTTTAATTATGTCGAAGCCTTTGCGGGACGCCTCCGGGCGTTTCGTCTCTCAAACGGCCCTTCTCAGGGCCAATCCTGACCCTGACGACGCTGAGGCGTCGGAGTCTGGCCGCGCACCATCTGCGGCCAGCCTGGTGGAGGTTGACCTGTCTGACACCGACAGTAACACCTTTGCGGTGGAGCTGTCGGCCCGGCGGGCCAACAAGCGGGCCTTCTTGAGGCAGAGTTCGGAGGGCTCCTCCGACTCGGCCAAAAGTGGGCCCAGGAAGAAGAGAAAGACCAAAGACCAAGAAGTCTTCGACCCCCGCCGTGGCTAGCTCGGGCCACAACGTGGGTTTGCTGGAG
This sequence comes from Yponomeuta plumbellus, assembly GCA_947310845.1. Lineage (NCBI taxonomy): Eukaryota > Metazoa > Arthropoda > Insecta > Lepidoptera > Yponomeutidae > Yponomeuta > Yponomeuta plumbellus. The sequence goes on along the minus strand of OX371211.1, from coordinate 1,021,206 downwards.
GCTCAGCGCCATCTCGAGGCGGCCAACAGGGCGCAGCTCGAGATGGAGCTTGAAGAGCAGGTTGCCGCCAAGGAGCAGCAGGCACGCGTCCGTAGGGCTAAGGCGGGCTACGGCTCGTCTATTATCCTGTATGCGGACTACTCCTTGGCGGAGCTGGAGGAGATGGCCAAGGAGGACCAAGAGGAGATCGTAAGGGTCGCCTCGAGGTCCTCCAACCTGAAAGGGGCCTTTCAGAAGGCCCTCAAATGCCGCGCCGCCAGCATGCGCGCTATTATATGCGAGCTGGCGCAGCGCAAGTCTACGGACGAGGTCGGGCAACTGCAGGCGAGGGCCGATCGCCTGCAGAAGGAGGTCAACGAGCTCCGCAGGAAGCTCGCTGAAGCCACGGCGCAGCCCGCTCGGACCTCGCCAGCAGCGTCGGCGGTGGACCTCTCCTCCTCCAACCTTGAGGACATCATCCGAAAGGTGGTGATGGAGGAGAGGGCCTTTACTAGGGCCTGCATAGCGGGCATCGAAGATAGGCTTCTGCCTGAGAGGCGTGTCCGGCCGCCACTCGCAGCGGATAGGTCTGCGCCTGTCCCGGCCCCGGCCTCGATGCCCCCTCCCCCGACCCCGAAGCCCTCAAAGGGCAAGGGCAAGGGGAAGAAGTCGTCGGTGGCGCCACCGGCACCAGTAGCGGAACGGGAGGCTGAGCCGGCGGCTCCGGCGGCGCTCCCAAGCCCCCAGAGGGACGACGCCTTCCTTCCCTCCACCACCCCGTCCAACGAGTCGTGGGCCGTGGTGGTCAGGAGGAAGAAGAAGGGTGCCAAAACGGTGGTGTCGGCCGTCGCTTCCCCTGCCAATGCCCCTCCCGGCCCGTCGAAATCGACGGGCAAGGGACAGGGGAAAGGCAAGGGCAAGAAATCGGCCCCCAAGCCGGCGGGGAGGAAACTCATTCCTCCCAAAACCGCGGCCGTCGTAGTGACGCTCACTGCGGAGGCCGCGGAGAAGGGCGAGACGTACGAGTCCGTTTTGAAACGGGCTCGTACCAACGTCGACCCCGCTGCGCTAGGGATTGGGCCGGTGACGTGCCGCCTGACCCAGACCGGGGCTCGTCTCTTCGAGTTCCCGGGGGCAAACCGCGACGCAAACGCTGGCCTCTTCGCAACAAAGTTGCAAGAGGTCATAGCGGATGTTGCCAAAGTGGTCAGGCCGGCGAAGACTGCGACCTTGGAGGTGACCGGTCTCGATGACTCGGTCACCAAAGAGGAAGTGGTGGCGGCGGTCGCAACTGCGGGGGGCTGCGAGGCGGCGGCGGTGCTGGGCCGGGCTATCAGACCCGGCCGCAGCGGACTGGGTGCTATCCGTGTGGAGTGCCCAGTCGCGGCGGCGAAGGCTGTCCTGGCCAAAGGCCGGCTCCCCGTAGGGTTCGGAGCGGCGGCGGTCCGGGCACTTGAAGATGTGCCTTTCCGCTGTTTCAAGTGCCTTGGAATCGGACACACCAGAGCTCTGTGCCCATCCAGTGCGGAGAGGTCGGAGCTCTGTTACCGCTGCGGGGAGGCGGGGCACAAGGCGAGCACATGCAGGGTGGCCTCGCCGCACTGCGCTGTCTGCTCCGCCAGCGGCCGCCCGGCCGACCACGTGATGGGGGGGAGGAAGTGCAATCCTCCCCCAAAGAAGGGCCACAAGCAGGTGCCGACCCGGCCTGCTGCTGCTTTTTACAGGCGAACATCAACCACTGCCGAGTGGCCCAGGACCTGCTGGTGCAGGTCATGGCCGAGTGGTTGGTGGACGTGGCTGTTGTCGCCGAGCCGTACTCCGTCCCTGGCCGCTGGCTAGGAGATAGGGACGGCTTGGTGGCGCTTGTGGCGCGGTCTTCCACGGACTCCCCTCCCCTCTCGCTCTTAGAGAGGGGACCGGGATACGTGGCCGCCGCGTGGGGAGAGATAGCCTTTGTGGGCGTATATTTCTCCCCAAACCGCTCACTGTCGGACTTCGAGGACTTCCTCGGAGTCCTCGCCTCTTTCGTCGGCAGGGCTGGGTCACGTCAGGTCTGCGTTCTGGGAGACCTGAACGCCAAATCGGTGGCGTGGGGCAACCCGGCCACAGACCCGCGCGGGCGGGAGCTGGAGCTGTGGGCTGCCTCCTCCGGTCTCTCCCTCCTAAACAGAGGGAGTGTCCACACGTGCGTGCGACGGCAGGGTGGGTCAATCGTGGACCTCACCTTTGCCTCGCCCGCACTAGCTGCGCGTGTGGACAACTGGCGGGTGGACATGGTGGAGACTTTCTCAGACCACCGCTACGTGCGGTTTGAGATCTCCACCCAGAGCCCCCAGGGAGTGGCCCCACCGGGCCAATCCCCATTCCCTCGGTGGGCTCTCGTCCACCTGGACAGGGAGGCGGCCAAGGAGGCGGCCTTCGTCCAGGACTGGCTTTCACCGGCCTTAAATGTTCTGGACGTGGACGCCGCTGCGGCCCAGCTGAGGGGGTCGTTGACCGAGGTGTGCAACTCAAGCATGCCTAGGTCTCGTCGACGGCCCCCCCGACGCGCCGTCTATTGGTGGTCGGAGGAGTTGGCGGGCCTGCGGGCCGACTGTGTGGCGGCCCGACGGGAGTACACCAGAAGCCGGCGGCGGCGAATACGCGACCAGGCCAACGAGGACCGCCTCTACGACCTGTACGTGGAGGCGAAGGCGGCCCTCAGGTCTGCGATATTCGCCGCGCAGGATTCGTCGCGAGACGAGCTGCTGGAGGGTCTTGACAACGACCCTTTCGGGAGGCCATATAAGGCGGCGCGGAACAAACTGCGCCCCTTTGGCCCCCCGTTGTCGGAGACCCTCGAGCCGGCATTGCTGGACGGGGTGGTCCGGTCCCTGTTTCCAAACAGGGTCAACTTCACCCCGCCAGCGATGGATCCTCCCCGGGCTGCCGCTCAGGAGGAGGAGGAGGAGGTCCCTCCTCTTACAGAGGCCGAGTTCCGCGCGGTAGCGCTTCGTCTCCGCGCGAAAAAGACGGCCCCTGGGCCAGATGGCGTCCCCGCAAGGGTGGTGGCAATAGCCGCCACCCGAATGGTGGACAGGTTTCGGGACCTCTTCGACGCATGTCTTGCGTCGGGGAGGTTCCCGAAACCATGGAAGGAAGAGCAGCTATGCCTCCTCCGCAAGGAAGGGCGCCCGGTGGATTCCCCCTCGGCATACCGGCCCATCGTTCTGCTCGATGAGGTCGGTAAGATGTTCGAGGGGATCATCGCCGCCCGCCTTAACGACCACCTGCGGGCGGTCGGGCCAGACCTGTCGGACGCTCAGTTTGGTTTCCGGACTGGGCGTTCGACAGTGGACGCCCTGGCCCTGCTAAAGGGCCAGGTGAAGGAGGCCGTGGACGCCGGGGACGGAGTGTTGGCTGTGTCCTTCGACATAGCCAACGCTTTCAACTCCGTTCCACACTCCACCATCCTCGAGGCGCTCCGTTCTCACGGAGTGCCTCGGTATTTGCGGGGCCTTCTGGCGGACTACCTGGAGGACCGAGTGGTCCTCCTCGTAGACAAGACTGGCCGGCTCCGGCGATACGGCGTCGAATCCGGTGTTCCGCAGGGGTCGGTCTTGGGGCCCCTTCTCTGGAACATCGGGTTCGACTGGCTGTTGCGAGGAGCCCTCCTCCGGGGCACGAGTGTCATCTGCTACGCAGATGACACTCTCCTCACCGCCCGGAGAGGAAACTTCAGGGAGGCGGCCAGGCTGGCCTCGGCGGGCGGATCCTTAACCGCCGGGAGGATCCGCCGCCTAGGGCTGAGGGTGGCGCTGCACAAGACCGAGGCCGTGTTCTTTCACGGTCCTAGGCAGCGCCCCCCACCTGACGCCCACATCTTTGTTGAGGGCGTCAGGATTGAGGTGAAGGCCCAGATGAAGTATCTGGGCCTGACGCTGGACAGCAGGTGGCGCTTCGATCCGCACTTCAGTGGACTGTCGTCGCGCCTGCTGAAGGCGGCGAGGGCCCTCTCATGGCTCATGCCGAATATGGGAGGGCTGAGCGGGCGATGCCGGCGGCTGTACGCCGGCATACTAAAGAGTATGGCCCTGTACGGGGCGCCCATCTGGGCGGACTCCCTCCAAAGGAGGGAGAACGCCACCTCCCTCCGGACGCCTCAAAGGGCCATCGCCCAGAGGGTAGCGCGAACCTACCGGACGGTAGGGTTTGCGGCCGCGTGCGCCCTGGCGGGCACCCCGCCTTGGGAGCTAGAGGCGTGGGTGCTCGCCAGAGTATACGAATGGACGGCGGGGCGAAAGGCGCTCGGGGAGCACCCCGCCCCTGAGGAACGGGCGGCCGTTAGGCGGGAGGCGAGGGAGGCAATCGTCCATCACTGGACGGCGGACCTCGCCACCGCAACATTTGGCCGCCGAACCCTAGACGCGCTCGGGCCGGTCCTGCAAGACTGGCTCGAGCGGCCGCACGGTCGCCTCTCTTTCAGACTGGTGCAGGTGCTGTCCGGGCACGGATGCTTCGGATCGTACCTGCACCGGATCGGGAGAGAGGAGAGCCCGGGGTGCCACGGCTGCGGCGCGGCGGACGACACGGCGCAGCACACCCTTGAGGTGTGCCCGTCGCTGTCCGATCGGCGCCGCAGTCTTGTCGCCGTGGTTGGGCCGGACCTCTCGCTTCCCGGCGTGGTAAATGCCATGCTGGGAAGCGAGGAGGCGTGGACGGCGGTCGCCTCCTTCTGTGAGGACGTGATGTCACAGAAGGAGGAGGCGGAGCGCGCGCGGGAGAACGATCCTCTCGCGCCGCCGCACCGCCGACGACGGAGGGGCAGGAGAGGGCGGATACGCAACCGCCCCCTCTCGCCCCATGGTGATGGGCAGCGGGAGTTAAGGTAGACCAACCTCTCCAAATGTCCTTCGTCGGCACTTCTTCTAAGTAGGCCTTGACGTCAATCAATTAATGCTGATGTATCAATACTTTTATTATAAATAGTCTCAATACCTTAGAATAAGTAATATTGTATTAGTATAGACCCTAGTGGTAACTCTGTTGGATAAATAAATTATTTTTTATCAACTCCTCGGTCTTCAAAACTTAATTGGCGCAGCGGGTAGGATCCCCGCAGTCGGATCATCGTCAACTTGCACATCGCAAAAACGTGTCCGTCGTCCGTATCAACGGTTAAGCTGCGATCGCCGAACAAACAAATTCATTAAGAGGAAGCCGAGCCGAAGCAGCCGAGCAGCCACCACGAGCAGCCAAGCAGCTTCACCACCAGGACTGGAGCAGAGACTAGCAATATTCCGGAACGACATGAGAGCTACGGGATTGTGAGTATACCTTTTCACCATTCCTTTGTTCTCCTTCCGTAACCTTATAATATTTATACGTGTAGTAGGGATTAGAAAACGCCTCAATTGCACCGTGTAAATAGTACGATTATTTGAGAATCCAGCTTTTCTTGAATATCGTTGAGTAGTTATTAGGATATTTTTTTTACATATTGGGCAATTTATTTATTTTTTTCTCTCCCAATCACAATGGAAGGTCTTGTGCGAGTTCCCATGGAAATGGTTAAAATAATACCAGTTTTCGATGGAGACTCTAGATTATTACCGCTTTTTATTAAAAAATGCGGATACATACTCCAATCTTTCCAAGGAGGAAATGTTCAAAACGAATACTTGTTCCACGTTATAACCAGTAGACTTTCTGGGGAAGCCGCTAATTTAGTCGGGGAGCGGGAACTTATTCAAACATGGGATGAGCTGAAACATCTCTTGAGCCAACACTTCGGTGATCCAAGGTCCGAAGAATGTTTGGCATTAGAACTAGAATCAATAAAACGTAACAGAAATGAAAGCTATTCAGATTTTTGCCATAGAATTCAACATTTGCGAAGTATTCTATTTTCGAAACTAAGCGAAACCATCGATGATGTGAATGTGCGACAGGCAAAACACCACATCTATGACAATACCTGTTTAAATGTTTTTCTTTTTAATTTGCCGGCTTACTTAGTTAGGCTGGTGCGTTTGCGAAATGTCACAACTTTGGAGGATGCCTTGAAAACAGTATTGGAAGAACAAAATTTCCAAACTGTCTATGACACAAAAAACTTGAAACCTAATTTCAATCGTAATTGGACAAGTAATACGCCTTACAACCAGAATCAAAATAACTTTCACCCCCCAAGGCAGGACAACTCGCAAAGGCTACCAAGTGCATATGCACCGAACAATGCATTTAATTCAACACCCAATGCATCGCACAACAACTCGTTTCAATATAGAAATAATAGACAGCAGCAAGTAACTAATAACAGATTCAATAATAACAATGGCCAACAGCGGCCGGGCGTAAGTAGGTCACCGCCAATGCCGGTGCAAGCGCAGCGTCAGCACCCTGCGGACAATGCACCTATGCACATGCAGCAATATCACGCACAACCTGTGCCATCGGGTTCGAATACCGATGTTACAATGCGTACAGCTAGTTCTAGGCGCATTAATTTCACTGAAAACCATAACGATTTCCCACCATGTAATTCACAACAATGCGTGGACGGTCCAAATTCTGCCCCGTACAGTGAATCAATGGAAAATTTTCACATAGACGTCTCGCCGATAGAGAACAGATAAAATTAAATTGTAATAAACGCTTGAACTTGCCCCATATTCGCGTACCGGAACTTAACTCTGTGTTCATGATAGACACAGGCAGTACCCGATCATTTCATAGCCCGAAGGTGGCTAACAAATATTACGCAAGTTCAAAGCAAAGCGAACCGTTTGAGGTAATTAGTACACACGCTTCAAGTAGACACAGTGAGGTAGTTTACATAAATCTGCCCCGAATTTTTAACACCGACCAAAAACACAAATTTTACATCTATTCTGTGGATGAAAGGTACGATGGTCTAATAGGCAGTGATTTGCTGAAACAACTGAACGCAAAAATTGACATGAAATACCAAACCTTGTTTACAGATTTCAGTAAAATCCCCATAATTTATTCACCTCCCATGAGAGAGATGTATAACCTACCTCCTCGATGCGAGATGAGAGTAAAACTTCCTGTAAATTTATTACATGGGGAAGCTATTTTGGAGTTCACTCAATTTAGCGACGGAGTCCGAATGCCAGCCGCTATTGTCAACTGCACAAACGGCTACGCGACTACTGTCATTCAAAATACGACGGAGTTGAACCATAAACTCACGGTTACGTCACCCTTCCTTGTGGAGTTGTTTCATCAACAATCACCAAATTTAAATTCAACTAATCTGAATTACTCAGAGCCGCAACCAGACGTTGAGGAATTATTAGAAAGAAATTTAAAGAAGCTTAAACTGGACCATATGAATGAGGAAGAAAGAATGCAGATAGAAAATATATGTAGGGCATATAAAGATATATTTTATTGCAAAGATATTCCGTTATCCTTCAGCAATCAAGTGAAACATAAAATCAGGACAAAAAACGAGGACCCCATTAATTTAAAAGCTCACAGATTACCTCCAGTTCAGACCCAGGAAATTAAGAAGCAGGTAGAGAAAATGATACAGGATAACATTATCCAGGAGTCACACTCTCCCTGGAGTGCTCCTGTTCACCTAGTGCCAAAAAAATTGGATGCCTCGGGTGAACAAAAGTGGAGAATGGTCGTCGACTATAGGCGGTTGAATGACATAACAACCGACGATAAATACCCTTTGCCAAACATCAATGACCTTTTTGATATGCTTGGCAAGAGTATGTATTTCACTACGCTCGATCTCGCGAGTGGATACCACCAAATAGAAGTAGAAGAAGAAGATAAACCAAAGACAGCATTTAGTACGCCATTTGGGCACTATGAATTCCACCGTATGCCATTCGGGTTAAAAACAGCACCCGCAACCTTCCAAAGAGCCATGGATAATGTGCTCCGAGGGTTGCAAGGATTGCATTGTCTCGTTTATCTTGATGACGTGATAATTTTTTCAAAAAGCTTGCCAGAACATGTAGAAAAATTAAAAGCTGTCTTTGAAAGATTCAGACAGACTAATTTAAAAATTCAAATGGACAAGTCCCATTTCTTAAGGAAGGAAGTCTTATATTTAGGACATACAATCACAAGCGAAGGCCTTAAGCCGAACAATGATAAGATAGAAGCAGTTTTGAAGTACCCAGTACCTAAGACGACGACTGAAATAAAAAGCTTCCTAGGACTTATAGGTTACTATAGGAAATTTATTAGAGATTTCGCCAAAATCACGAGACCACTTACAGCATGTCTAAAGAAAGGAAAAAAGATAGTTTTGAATGATGAATATGTGAATAGCTTCGAAACTTGCAAGAAGCTACTAACAAATGCACCTCTTCTTCAGTTTCCAAACTTTGAAAAACCATTTGTTTTGACCACCGACGCATCCAATTTTGCTATCGGCGCTGTTTTGTCACAGGGAACAATTGGTTCAGATAAACCTATAGCATATGCTAGTAGGACCTTAAGCGATACCGAGAGTAGGTACAGCACAATCGAGAAGGAGCTTTTGGCTGTAATATGGGCCGTAAAGCACTTCAGGCCTTATCTGTATGGGAAAAAGTTCATGATCTACACAGACCACAGGCCTTTAGCGTGGTTGTACTCACTAAAAGAGCCAAATAGCAAACTTACACGTTGGCGTTTGAGGCTAGAAGAGTATGACTTCGAGATTAGGTACAAGAAAGGACAGCAGAACACGAATGCTGACGCCCTTTCTCGAGTAAAGATTAACGCGATAGATAACGATCCACAGTGTTTTATGGACCCAAAAAAATTTCCTCTTCCGTTTTTCACATACATCGGTGAAATATTGTCTAATTAATGCATGACTACAACTCTCAGTTGTCTATCTCTAATAGTTTTTTTTAAATTATTTGTCAAAGTTTTAAACTTCAAAATGATAAAAATAGTTTTATGAGAAAACCATTCCGTATATTTAAAGAAAACAAAAATGGGATGATGAGGCATCATTAGAAGAATATTTACGGTAACAATTTATTTTTATATATGCATAGGATATCGAGTAAGAGATATTTTTCTAATTATAATTTTTATTTTTTTTCTCCATAAAAACGCAAAAGTGTTACCTGGGACCAGCACAGAAAAATTGTCCTAGACAAGGCCTACGACCGATGAAAAAACTAGCTTCCATTATGGAAGCGTTTAGAAAATATGTTCCATTTTGTTTTGAGGTCAAATTTCGTTAATCAGGGTTGTCACAAAGGTCATTGAAAATATTATAGCAATTGAATTTGTTTTTTACAAGTATTTTTTTTTGTGAGCAAGCAATTTTAATTTCATTTGTTTCAATTGTTTTTATTAAGCACTAGTTGGTTGCCCGTGACGCACAGTGGTGTATTCCGAGGGACAACAGACTTTTTTTCGGAAATCTCACATTTTAAATACTTTAACAGATAGATCTCATCGTTTTAAAGAAAAAATGCCTCTTGGCATTTTTTCTCTAAAGTAGATACTTTGGCGAGAAAAAAACATAAACCCTAAATTTTCATCCTGACACACTCGGCCGGATTTAAGGCTTAGACAAATAAAACAGTTTCATTTATTAAAATGAGGTTATTATCATTTGTAATTTGATCGTGGTTTGAAAAGTCCTCATCTCTATCTTCCTCATCTGTGTCTTCCTCTACTGCCTGCAAATCTTCTGCATTAACTGGTTTTAAGAGGTCGCGAGCACCTGCTGGCAGAGGAACCTTCTTTATGAATCGTTTTCGTTAACTGACATAAGCCATGGATATTAACGGATCAGATGATTCTAGTGCACGGTGAAAGAGATCGGTTATTGTATTTTGCCGGTTCATTTTGCGGCAGTGATTCTGTCTGTCTGAACGCCAGAATTTATTCCGGGATTCGGCTGCTTGCTCTGAAAGCATCCCCACCGGAAGTGAACTAGTTTCAATAATCTCTTCACCGTGCAATAGAATCTTGTGCACTGTCACAGTCATTGGATGCCAACTATATGTACTAACGTATTTTTTAGCAAGCGAATGACAAAAGGTGCCAAATTTTTTCGCATCTATGGCAAACTCGGAAGTTATAGTTACCAAAATAATGTAGAAATCATCTATCAACCAAGTTTCGAGACCCAAAATTTCGGCAAAAATCGCGCGATATTTGTCCGAAAATGCTGTCCGTGCTGTATTGCCGTCGTTTGTAGTTCCGGCATTAGGTTTAACAACATCTACTAATAAACCTGTCCTTCTCCTTATATCAGCCTGAATTTGTCTTTTTCTCTGTTCTACTACTTTACCTTCTTCGGAGTCTTTTTAATACGCCACTTCCTAACTAATGGGTCATTTTTGTAGCCCAGGTGCAATAAGAATTCAAAAATACGAATCCAAGCATGGAGAGGATTAATGCCATGTTGCATTGTTTCCTTTACGGTAGGTGTTGCTCTGACAATCTCCAAATTATTAAATTGACTTGCTGTGCTTTTACAAAATGGGCATCTTAATTGGGACGATGTCCCAGTTATGATATTGAGCACCTTTCCGTCTATAACACTCAAGGTCAAGTTATAATTAATAAACGTAATGCATTGACCTTTTGAAGTTTGCACCATTATAGGTGACAGATTTTGTATTTGTTGTTCCACCCAGTTTTTTTCTGATAGAATTAGAGCAGAAGTTTCTTTTTTATACTGAATATGTAATGGTCTACAAAACCGAAATGACTGGGGAGCAGGATTTTGCCATGCTATAAAATTATTATCTGCTACTATACGTAAAGGTATTAAAGTTGTAGCAAAAAGACTATGTTCGTCAATAATGTCGTCTTCATTTGTATGGGGGAAACTTTGCTTATACAAAGCTTGCCCCGTACTCCCATCAAAACCCCAAGAAGCCTCAAACACACATGACATGTCATTTGTACCTTTTTGACTGCAATACTCAATAAATGTGTCATCACTGCTAAGCACGATACGTTGAATAGTATGTGTTAATAGTCCTTTTAAAGAAACTGACGCTTCAACATCATTCGCATCAATTGCCTCTGCAGGATAACAACATTTCCTAGCAGCCAAAACTTGGTAATAAGGTGGATATGCGGGGAATCCTCTGCTGTTAAGATTTAACCTCATCTGTTTATAGGTGTCTACACTCAACTGTCTTTCTACTATTTCACCAACAGCTTCAACCGGTGAGTATGCTTGTGGCTGTGACATAATTTTTGTTTTGACCTCTGAAGCTCCTGTAGACGATGAAAGGCAGATTTTGATTACTGTCTCAAGATCTTTGGCTACCTTAGGAGCAAGCTTATTCCCTTTGTTGTCTATGGGAATGTTAGAAGCAAATACTTCATGTACTATAACAGTATAAGTACAAATACTTCGTAAAGTTCATGATTTTTTTTCTCAAAAAATACTTTAGATTGACGTCTGGGTGTTTTATTCTGGCATTTTTATTGCATAACTTTTTTCATTTCTGCAATAACCAGAAGAGGAATTTTTTTTGGGTCCATAAAACACCTTTGGGTCAATCGTCGAATCCAACTCGGCTAGCCAGCATTCGGGAAACTTAAAAAAGTATTTTCCTCCAATATACCTCAATCACTCAAAACAAAATTATACAACCAGAGTCTGTTACCAGTAATTACTTATGGCACTGAAACGTGGTCTTTCACTATGGGCCTCATAAGAAAGCTCAATCACGCAACAAGCTATGGAAAGGGCTATGCTCGGTCCGTAGACAAACGAAAGTCGTCGACATAGCCCACCGGATGAGTATGTTGAAGTGGCAGTGGGCGGGGCACATAGCACGAAACCGATGGCCGATGGGGCCGAAAGGTTCTTGAATAGAGACCACACATCGGCAAGCGCAGCAAAGGACGAGCAACAACAAGATGGACAGACGATCTCATCCAAGTGGTAGGGAGACGCTGGATGGAAGCCGCTACCAACCGGTCTTTTTGGAAATCCATGGAGGAGGCCTATGTCCAGCAGTAGACTTCTTGTGGCTGAATGATAATGATGGTGATATGCACTAAAGTAATAAACACAATTTTCACATGAGAAAATTAAAATCTTTGATCAAGGTCAATTGAAGTGACAACCCTAGTACAAATGTTGTAAAATAAATATCTTCTAAACGCTTCCATTGGGGAACCTGGTTTTTTTATGAGGTTTAGACCTTGATTTAAGGAGTTGTTCCATTGTAGCCCCAGGTTCCACTTTTGAGGTAATAAAGAGAAAAAAAATAAAAACCAAAATAATAAAAAAAAAGATTACTCAGAGTCCAATGCACATATTTGAAAAAACATTTCATATTATTATGCGCTTATCAAAGTACTATCAACAAATAATATCTTTATAAAATATACGCTAAAACACTAATTTTAAAGTAATAAATTCAGTTTCCTCAGTCAAAGGTCACGAAAAGTTCATGATTTTTTTTCTCAAAAACTGCTTTAGATTGACGTCTGGGTGTTTTATTCTGGCATTTCTATTGCATAACTTTTTTCATTTCTGCAATAACCAGAAGAGGAAATTTTTTTGGGTCCATAAAACACTGTGCGATCTGGACTCCATTTTAGCAAATGTAGACGAGACTGAGGACCGTTTCCTCAACGTTAGGAGTGAATTAGAGATGTTAGATCAGAAGTTGAAAAATAGATCACAACCGGATCCGATGGAAATTTCAGATTCCGAGTGTGAAAATTCACCGGAAGTGATAGAAATTTCAGATTCAGATGACGGTGCCACTGCAAACTCAATATCAAACAGGGAACACGAAGGCATCCCTATACTAAACGAAGCAATAGACTGTAAACCAAAACAGATTTTGGTTCAGACTTGGTTTAAAGATAAACTCTATGTTAACGATTTATCAAACAAAAAACAAAGCATCCTAGAAATATTCCTGCCTGTCAACAATGAAAAACTAACGAAAGATTTTCTCAAAGAGTATATAGACCCGAAAAACAAATATTTCATTTATTTTGAGGACCCAGCTTTCAGGAAAACTTTTTCAAAAGTCACAACACATTTGTTCAAAAAGGGAACCCTGAAGTTAGTAGAGTGTACTGAACGTGCAGTTAATTTGACTGACTCAGAGGATGATCAACGTGACGTTGTTACGAAATATCACGAAGGGAAAACTTGTCATAGGGGCATAAATGAAACCCTGATGAAAATTAAACGTCACTAATGGTGGCAAAACATGAAAGAAACAGTTACGGCAATTATAAACGCTTGCGAACAGTGTAAAAGAATGAAGTACGAAAGGAAACCAGTCAAACCTTGTATACAGTTAACTCAAAGCCAAAACTCACCCTTTCAGGAAGCCTTCATGGATTTACTGTACATCGAAAATAAATACTACTTGACAATAATCGATGCGTTTAGTAAATTAGGTCAGGCTATTAACATCCCAAATCGTAGTACACCGGAAGTAGTTCAAGCGTTAATAAAATATTTTAGTATGTATGGGCTACCCAAAAAGATCAACTGCGATTCTGGAACCGAATTTAACAACGACTTAGTTAAAGAACTTTTAAGCTTGTATAAAGTCGAGTTACACATCGGCACTCCAAATAACCCTAACTCTATGGCAATGGTGGAGCGATTCCACTCAACTGTTATCGAAATTTACCGTTTAGCGAAGTACCAGAATAGCGACATGGATGCTGCCTCCGTTATGACTTACGCAATAATGGCATATAATAATTCTATCCATTCCGCTACCGGTTTCACACCATTTGAAATGGTTTTTGGTAACACAGACTCCGGTAACGTTTTCGATATTGACAGGGAACGAAATCTCATGCAAAAATTGCTCCAAGATCATAGAAAACGACTTAAGGTTTTGTACGAATACGTTGCGGAAAAGCTTCAAGAAGGGAAAGCTAAAGTAAGAGAAAAGAGAGGAGGTGAAGAACCTCCTGAGCTTAAAGTAGGTGACGACATTTTCATGAAAAACACAAGGACAAGAAAAGCGAAAGACTTGCCTCGCTTTGAAAAAGCTAAAGTAACAGGCAAACCGAATAGGAATATTATCCCAGTAGAATTAAAGAAAAGAAAAACAAGAGTAGCTATTAAGAACATTAAACGTCCTCCACAGGTTAAGCCTAGTACTTCTGGTACTAATATGCCCGATCCGCAGCTTGGAACTTCAAAATCTGAACACGAATCCGGGGATAGCACCGATCAAACTTGGAACGGCGGTGATGAAGACTAACTCATGGACTATTTTTAAAACATTAGATTTAGATACACTATTAGGTCAAGTAGGTAGTAATGCTAAACAGTTTAATAAGCTTAAAATAATTATTTTTAATGATAGTGAGTATAAGAAAGAACTAGAAGGTTTATGTAAACAAATTGAGTCCTTTAAAGCTCAGATTAAAAATAGAATATTACAAATTTTGCCTTCCAATAGAGTTAAAAGAGCTATATTTGCCCCATTAGGCTCATTAGTAAAAATTATTTCTGGAAATCTAGATGAAGACGATGCAATTCGCTATAACTCTGAAATAAACCAACTTAACAATGAGGAACATTCAGTAGAACGAAAAGTATCATTAGTGGTTAACGCTTTAGACAAATTTGCTAACGCATCAGAAAACATGAACGCAAATATTAAATTCCTTGGCAATAAAACAGAAGAAATTGAATCCCTTTTAGCTAAAGAATCTAAACGAGATAATATTCTATCTCTTATGAATAACCTATACCAAATCTCGAATAACTTTCATAGCATTTACGATTTTATTCAGGAAACAGAAACTGCTATTGCCTTCAGCAAACTTCACGCCTTACACCAATCTATAATTAACACAACAGAACTTTTTCAGATTTTCATAGAAATCGAGAAACATGCACGTTTAATATATCCAGTAAATAAGATGAATTTAGTTAAACTAGAAACTAACATTATAATAAAATCTTACATCGATAAGGATAGATTAGTTTTTGTTTTAGATGTTCCATTAATAGAACCAAACGCGTATACATATTATAAAATTATCCCAATTCCTGTGTATAACCCTGAAACCAAAAATACCAAAACCATTATCCCTGAATATCCCTACCTTATGGTGAATAGGTTGAAATACAGGCCCGTGGTAAACCCATGCGACGAGATCGAGGATAACAAGTTCCTGTGTTCGAGAGATGACCTCGCACAACACCCAGCGGAAACCTGCATTGAACAAATCATGACACTGAAGGACAACTGTACCAGGTGTAACCAACACATCATACATCTAGAACAGGAAAAGATACAGAAGATCGCCGGAAACAACTGGCTGATTTACTCCGAAAACGGGTTGATCATAACCGAACACTGCGAAGAAGAAGTTTACAAACACACCGCACAAGGAACTTTCTTCATACGACCGAGTCAGAACTGTCAAACAGAAGTTGGAAACATCTTTATAGCAAGGCCAACAAACGCTTCTGCGATCAGTCTGCAACTATCGTTCGTGCAATTACCAGAACTACACAACACCATCAAGCAGGACTCCAAACAACTGGATCTACAGAACGTGGACTTTAGTGACATTAAAGAAGTAATTAATAGTGCTAAGTTTAGAATCAGTGGAAGTGGTCCAGACGTTTTTAGCTACATAGTAAATAATATAAGTATATGGACAATTTTGCTTTATGTAATAATAATTATATCTGTCGCAACTTTACTAATTACTAAAATTAAATCTTATACAAATTGTATAAATAGAAATTTTCTGAAGCCCACTACGCAGCTTCCAGACAATTTCTCTCTTAAGGGGGGAGGAGTTAAGGTAGACCAACCTCTCCAAATGTCCTTCGTCGGCACTTCTTCTAAGTAGGCCTTGACGTCAATCAATTAATGCTGATGTATCAATACTTTTATTATAAATAGTCTCAATACCTTAGAATAAGTAATATTGTATTAGTATAGACCCTAGTGGTAACTCTGTTGGATAAATAAATTATTTTTTATCAACTCCTCGGTCTTCAAAACTTAATTCGGGCGACAGGCGCGGGGGCGCCCTCGCCCGCATTGCACTGCTCATCAGCGCGCCGTACGAGGACGACCGTGCGCTCCCGGTCGTCCTCGGGCCTCTCCCCTTGAAGGGAGGGGCGCGAGGGGCCCGCCGTGTCTAGGCGGGCAATCGCCGGCGGGGGACTGGAAGAAGTGCCAGATTCCCAGACCCCCGCCACCAAGGCGAAGAGGGAGTGACGCTGGGTTGTTTAGTGGGTATACCGGGAACCACTTTCCCGGGGAGTCTCACATACTCCTTCCGTCCCCCGACGGGCGGAGATGCGTAACGCATTTTTCCCAGCGTAAAAAAAAAAAAAATAAAAAAAAAGGGGCTCTGATGATGCTGATGACGACATCGTTACCTTGGTGAAGTGGAACTGCAGGGGGTCGTCAGTGCTGAGCGTGATGCAGAGTCCCCGCGCCAGGAACTCGGGCAGCGGGTTGCGATGGTAGTTCAGGAAGAGAGAGTTGTTGCTGAGAGGGGACATGGCGATGGCGATCTGCGTCAGGTAGTAAAGGTACTGGAGGACTGGCACCTGCGGAGGTTCAGATGTGAAGATCAGTCCTCTTGGCTGTTGTTGTTACACTTCATTGCACAAAAAAAAACATCATCATCATCAGGCTATATTAGTCCACTGCTGGACATAGCCCTCCCCTAATGAGCGCCATAGCGCCCTGTCTTCAGAAAAAAAACATAATATAATTTATATACAGGCTGTCTGTACTGTGTGAGGGGACCTTGAACATTCTAAAACATATTAATCCGATTGTTTCGTACTATAATTACATGTATAAAATTATCATTTAATTCACGTAACACAGAATGGAATGATTTTCGTTTATAGACAGTAAAAGTTTTCGTCCTGGTGACGACCGGTGATCTAATCTGAGCATTCGCACTGGTGACATATCACGTGACACATTTTTGTTCTTATCTTGCGCTAGAGTTGGGCATTTTTGTGTGTTTGTGTGTTACGTGTGCTGGAAAACTGTGTAATTGCCAGCCTACAATTGCGCTTGCATAAACATAAATGTTAATTATTGAAGAGATAGAAAAAACTTAATCATTTCGTAATTACGACGCCTTTTTTTTATTCAGCAAATACATGACTGATATTTACTTTTTAAGTTTCAAGCAAGCTAACACCAAACCGTTGATTGACTCCCTCCACGGACCAAACCAACAAAATGAAAAAAAAAAAAAACTAATTTTGTTAAAAAAAAAATTGTCAGATTTTCCAGGGGCAGCGACGTCATTAAATTTGTCAAATATACATAGAACGTAAATTGCACATTCGAAAGCTTTTTCTGACATATTTCTGTCTTAATTTTTTTCCTCGAGGGCCCTGGGCACTGCCCGGGTCCCGGCGGCCTTTATGGTAAAGACGGCATACAGTTGAAGATGGGGGGAACGGTGCCAGGTCCATGCAAATTGTCTTGAACTGACCTTCCGTAGCAGCAATCCGTGCGAGATGTTCTCAGCCAGCATGAACCCGCAGACGAGGTGCTGCACGGCGCCCGCCTCGCCGCAGTGCGGACGCAGCACGAACGTGCTCAGACCCTGTTCCCTGCGGCAGAAGGTCTACATTACAACAAAACTCGACGCGTTGTACATCTTTATAAAGGTGTCTGGTGTTAAACAGTAGATCGATATTAAATGTTAATGTATTCAAGAGGAGAATTCGGTAGTTGACACGACCAACAATAAACTACTTGGTATGCTCGATTGAAACAAAAATTGCAAAATGATTCAGAAAATTTATCTCTCAATTACTACTTATTATAACTTTTAAATAGATGAAACTTAAAAGGAGTGCTCTGAAATGTCATCAACCTATTATGTACCCACCGAGGGGCACGGGTCTCTTCCCTGGGGAAGGTATAGGCCATACCTTCTTCGCTCTGAAATATGACGTCATAATTCGGTAGTTATTTCCATAAAAAAATCCGTTTCAAAAGTAACTTATTTGATATTTTGTCAACTACCCAATTGTGTCTAGTGTTCAACTTACACATCCATGTGCAATAAGTTTTTGAGTTTGTTAATTGAGGTAAAACTGTTTTGAAAAGAATAAATGTGGAGTTTCTTTGTTAAATTTTCTTCTCGTCTGAAACTTTGAAGTTCATAAAGTAAACATTTTGCTTTTATTGCGTTTAAAAATATTTAACTTAATATTTTTAGGCCAATGCCAATTCGGGGAAAAACGCCTACCCTCAACAGTGGCTGTATGATGATGATGATCTATCTACGACGGTACTCACTTGCGGAAGTGGTTGAGCATAGTCATGTTGGCATAGACGTAGTAGAGGTAGTAAGCGTAGGGCGGGTTCTCCTCGTCGTCCCAGTCCTCGGGCGTCTTCACGTCGGCGTCCAGCATCGGGTTCTCCGGCTTCGACTCGTCGTCCACGCTGTCGAAACCGATCACGTGCTGGAAGCGGACCCGGTCGTCAGATCCAGAAGGTAAGGAATCAGGTTTCCCGGTACAGGTTAGTACTGATACCAAATCTGATATGTGCATTTGTTGAGTATTTTTTTTCTTTCCTTGCAGTCATTGTTTTTCAATATGTAGTCTATGTGTCAAAAAAACCCCTATGTGTAGATGACGCTTACTTCACAAACAGCCAACTCAACTAAGCATATCGAATGCTGAAAAAGTTGTTATATGTACAATTGCACATACGGTATCTGGCTTAGTTGATCTAATGCACATATCAGACTCGGTCAGCTCACCGACGACATACAAGACCTTTTTTACAGAGATGTCCATTGCCTATTATGGCCAAAACATAACAAAATTCACAAATCATATCACGGTTTACAAAATTCTGATGTTGCTTAAAAGATTTTTTTAACAATCATTTGATTTTGATGATCAATATTTTTAAGCACATTTCATCACGAATTCAGTAGAGTATTTCAGATTTTTACAGTTTATAGCAAGATAAGAGGTATTATTAGTTATGAACAGATTTTTTTAAATAAATTCATCAGGTGACCATGCTTTCAAATAAATAAACAATATTATAATGATGTTTGATGATCTTCAGGTTTGAAATGACCGAAAATACGAAAAGGATGAGCGATGGGGAAATAGATCGCCCCGATATTGATGTTGGGGTAGCGTATAACCTCGAAAAGAGGCTTGCAGATGTTGCTAAGGAAGACCCTAACAATCTGTTCTGGAATTAGGCAGAGTAAACATAAACATAACATGAACATTTATTTACAGGCAAATACATTGCTTCTAGCCCCACACTAGGATACTCTGTGTTGTGGGACACAGAAACAACGACATCAGAAACATGTAAACATCCAAGACCTAGGGTTTTATTTTGTTCCCAGCCGGGAATATAACCCGTGACCTCTCGCATCGTAGGCAGATGCGTTACCGCTGTGCCACAGAGGTCGTCAAACGCGAGTACTCACCGTGAGGAACTTGTGCAGCTCGATGTTGCTGTTGGGGTCGCGGGTGACCTCAAATAGCGGCTCGAAGATGTTGCTGAGGATTTGCTGGAAGTTCGTCACGATCTTGTTCGACCGGAAGATGTCACTGGAGAGTAAACAATAGTTAAATAAAAAATTGCCTACACAGAAACTAAGGATTAGATCCCGTAAGATTGACAAAAACAAACTAAAGAATCCTGCAGACTAACTGCACCAAGAAATTACAAGTCAGATCTATTCAAATACTGTACTTAAAAAAAACCTGTATTTGATGTTTGAATTGAAACGAGTGCGTAATTAGAATTAATAAAAAACAAAATTATTGAAATATATTCAGTTTTAAACTGCTTAATTAATTAATAGAACTCTGTGGTGACGGGGAAGACTTTACAACAGTTGTAAAGTCTGTTACAGTTACTGTAACTGTCTTCAAAAAGAAAGATGACAATGGTACTCACTAAAGCCTAGGAATCTGTATGAGCCAGCGAACGTTGTCGGAATAGACGTCGTACTGTATGGCCCACTTGGCCAGCTTGGCCCACTCGTCCCGGTTCTTGCCGTAGATAGACAGCCGCAGCTCTACGTTTTGGTACTTGCTCTCCTCCAGGTCCGCCGCTACTTCCTGGGGGAAATTAGGATAAGCTTAGAACTTAGGACGGTCCCTTGTGGTACACTAATTGACAAATTAACTTCCTTTGGAGAAATAAAGATAAGCGTAGGACCTAGGACGGTCCCTTGCGGTACACTAATTGACAAATTAATTTCCTTTGAAGAAATTAGGATAAGCGTAGGACTCAGGACGGTATCTTGCGGTACGCTTAATCTACAAATAGACTTTCTTGGAAATAGCTATAAAAGTAGGACTTAAGACACTCAATTGAAAAACTAAATACCTGGGGAAACAAAATATGCGGGCTTTGGACGGTGTCTTGAGGTACACTTAATTGGGAGATAAGTAACCCAAGATAAGGCAAGGGAATATCAACAGAAGTGCTAGCTACTCTTACAGAGCTAGCAGTTAGTATCGCTAGGTGTGACTAATTGGCAATGTCTAACACGTCATATTAGCGGAATCGCGTCAAAGCTCGGAAGCCCAAAAAACCAAATTCAATTGAAGAATCTTAACAGTTGCTTACCTACCTGGGCGTCAAAGAAAACTAGGTTACCGTCCAGTTCTTCAGTAACTATGTACACGTAAATATGGCCACACTGTATCAGGGTACATTAAGAACTTCACGTAAAGTCTACTATCTCACCTTAATGATCCTGGCGAAGTATTTCCCGTTCATGTAATTGTCAGTCTTGAGGAAGACCTCGCGCAGTCTGCTCTCGCCGATGGGGTTGTACTTGGCGTTGAACTTGTCGAAGCGGTGGAACGTGTTACGGTCCTAAGAACAAAACATTAGATGACTATGATTTTTATTTTAGTAAATTACATAAACACTGTAAGACAAGATAAGGGATAATAATCGGGGGGCCTGTTGTTAAAAACCTAAGAGAAACAAGACGGATTGTTATTTTGGAAGCATGTTAGGTTTATATCTCTGTAAAATACCCAGTGAGTCATTGCAGGTCGATTATGTCAATAAATCTGGGCTGTTTCTAAACTATGGTATCGATACTATTAATCCAAAAGTAGACGTTAGTGTAAGTTTTACGTCTTCCGACGTCGACGTCTTGCCTTTTGCCCCTCCCAGAATAGTCTGATTCACTGTGACAGACCACATCTAGCTTTTCAGCGCCAACGTTTGGCCCTGAAATAGTGTGGTTGTGTGGTTGGCCGCCATCCTCACGGTATTTACTCTCGAAAAAAGGCCATGATACGTCAACGAGTCGCCAACGTAGTCGCGTCGCATCGGATAGCATAGTATGGATAACTTTCCGATGTAGGTAGGCGTCGTACTCAAAGGCCCTCGATGGAATAATAGAGATAGTGCGTGTACTTACAGCGTGTACATCGAGCATGTCGACTGTGAGGTCGTAGGTGCTGAGGTTCATGGACTGGAAAACGGACCTCAGAGTCATCGGGGAGCCTTTGTGCAGAGTCACCACCTACAGAGCAAAGAAGGCTTATTGATTTCAAGATAGAAATCTTTGAACAGAAATTAATGTTCTCTATGTCAATTGTCTAATATAGGTAGAACTGAGTAAAAAGTATAATATTTGGCACATGCAGTTAACACAAAAAAAATCTGTTAGCACTCTGCTGCTGGACATGACTTTATAAAAAATAATAATGGTACAAGTTAACTGGATGCTAACTGGGTGCGAGCCGTCGTCATCGTCGCGCGGCTGGCTAACAAAATACCAACAATAAAAAAATAAAAAATGTATATGCAAGTAGTGAGCGCTTTATTTTGGATCTTGTATTTAATTTTTGTTTTCTTTAATAAATTGTAATAACTATAAATGATAGTTACTAAGTTTAAAATACGGAAGTAGCCTGGCTACCCATATCACAGGGAATACTAAGTTTGGGAGCCAGGAAACATATTGTAATAATTTTATTTGCAATAAAATTACTGACTATATAATAGGTGCCATGAAATCACATCATCATTCTGCCACAAGAAGTCCACTACTGGACATAGGCCTCTTCCATGGATTTCCAAAAAGACCGGTCGGAAGTGGCTTGCATCCAACGTCTTCCTGCCACTTGTATGAGATCGTCTGTCCATCTTGTGGCTGGTCGTCCTACGCTGCGCTTGCCGATGTGTGGCCGATTGCCGAATCACATGTAAGTCATTATTTGTTCTGATTGTGCAGAAGTATTCTCGATGTATCGACTAACAACAATAATAACTCCCACACAACACAATCACTTGACCTGTGGGCTCATTATGCAATTTTCGCAACGGATATTCATACGTCTTAAAAAGTCACGTCAACACAAAAACCGACGTCGTATGGAGTACTTTCTCGCTCTAACATAGGATCTTAAAAGAAGATAGTGCTATACAGTAGTGGTATACATGACTTTTTAAGACGTATGAATGGATATCCGTTGCGAAAATTACATAATGAGCCCACTGGTCCCAAACTAGGGTTCTAGAATAGTTTTTTTTTTAAATCTTTATTTAAGGTTTGGTACACTACGTGACCATGTCACCCAAATTATGCTTATTAATTTACTTACACCTTATCAACTAAGTATTTATATATCTACACTTTTTCTAGCTTTAAGGCCAAATGATACTAGTTTAACCCGTCCGGCGAGGCGCGTCTAGACTGCCTAGTGTGCCCATATGCCCTTCCTGAGTGGCCCTAAGGCGCTGCCATATTTTTTTACATTTTTTATGGGACGCCGTTCCGCATTTCTCAAATTAGAGAAAGTACTACATAATTATTCAATAAGTGTTATATATATCTAGAATCTGCATGAAATTTCCTATGCAATTATTATATATTTTATTATAATAAAACTTACCTGTTTTCCAAATGACGAGGTGAATTTCCACTATCCACACCATCCTTTACTACTTTGAACTTTTTTTCATTTTTTTCACTTGCACTTTTCACTAGCACTGAACTAACACTTATAATATGATTTGCATATTATTTTTAACTATTTTAATCTATTTTTTAATATAAATCACCAAAATAAAGCTATAAATGACGAAGAGATAAATGCCATCACGGGCCGCGCAACCTTTGCAGAAAGTTCGAGGCTTGTTTTCACTTTATTTTCCATGAAATACAACAAAACTATTATTTGAAAAATAATCTACACACTTTTCCCAGTAATTTGATATATAACACAAAACAAATACTATCTGCTTTCCTCTTGAATAACTTATAAACCTCCAGCGGGCGGAGCCGAAACGCCTGACGCGGCACTAAAAGTTCGAGGCTTTTTTCATTTGATTTTCCATCAAATACAACAAAACTATTATTTGAAACATAATCTACACACTTCCCAGTAATTTTATATATAACACATAAACAAATACTATCCGCTTCCTTTCGAAATTATCTAAAAACCTCGAGCGGGCGGAGCAACTCGCGACGAAAACACAAAATGGCGTCTGTCAGACGCGGTTCACTTGTTTTTCGATGAGAACTTTATTTTTTTCTTTGGAATGGCATGAAGTTGGTTGACAAAAGTAATCCTTAGTAACCATTGGTCAAGAGAAAACCGGATATTGGCCATAGACTATAAAAACACGGCAGAAATCGAAGTCAAATCCAGTCTCTCGCTTAGCGTACACCCGTGTGTACGCTAAACAGTTGGGGCACAAAAAGTTAACGTACACACGGGTGTACGCTAAGCAGTGCCTTGGCTTCTACCGAGTGCGGTGAGGCCAAAGCACTGCAGTACACACCAACTTCATAACAATTTTTAAACAATTGTCTTCTTAAAGTCTTGTTCCGGGCACACTCCACCAAGATATGATACCCATCATATGATATAGAATAGGATGATTGTCAAATAGTTCAATTTCCTCCTTACCTCATCAGCGTGTTCCTTTAGCGTCTTCTTGATGAACCGCAGCAGATGCTTCTGGTTCATGCAGGACGCCGCGTGGATGTGGGTGTCCACTTTGCTGCACAAAATTAATTAAGGTAAGACGTTACTCCTTCTGCGTCTATCCATCCATTGCGTAACTCGAGATCGCTTTGCGTATTATTTTGTATTATTTAACCTCGTAAGGCCCGACCTTGAAAATAACAATTAATTTTGTGATCACTTGAGGACATTGGGCCTCACGAGGATATCTTCTTTTTCGATGCGATGTTCCGTGAGTCACTAGACCAGGCCTAGGCCGCTGAAAATCGGTGCTGTGGGCACCGTCATTACTGAGCCTGAGCACTGATTTTGGGCCTGGTCTAGTGACTCGCGGAACATCGCCTCAAAAAGGGCAAAGTGTACAATTCAATACAAAATAGCACGAAAAGCGATCTGGAGTTACGCACTCACACCTCTTGTTGTGTTCTGTTGTTTTTTGTTTTTTTATATTATTTTTGCTTTATATTTCTCGTATTATACCTACGTATACGTAGGTTGCTTTATATTTCTCGTATTATACGTAGGTATACCCACGTATAATACGAGAAATATAAAGCAAAAATAATATAAAAAAACAAAAAACAACAGAACACAACAAGAGGTGTGAGTGCGTAACTCCAGATCGCTTTTCGTGCTATTTTGTATTGAATTGTACACTTTGCCCTTTTTGAGGCGATGTTCCGCGAGTCACTACTGAAATCTTCCCTACTGAAGATAGGCTACATAAGCCATCTTCGAGCGCACCAGCGCCACATCCCTGATTAGGGGTCAAAGTGGTCGCCATGGCCGAAATCGGTCGGAACAATCATCATCATCATTATACGTAGTGTCTATCCGAACCACACAGATGCAAGAATTCCCCTACCGGATGTTGTAGAAGTCTCGGTGGGGCACAGCTTTCTGCGACGCTAGCTCCCGCAGCTCGTTCAGTAACACGTGCAGCTGGAACTTGGAGGACAGGTAGCTGAGGCGACGGTAGCAAAACGACTTCCTGTAGGATAAATATTACTGTCAGTATATTGAGGTCATTTTTTTTACATTTCTGTATCTTTGGTTAGAATATGTACTTAAATAAATAAATAAAAATAAAGAAATAAACTCACGCCCGTTATCCCCGAAGGGGTAGGCAGAGGCACCAGTCTCTAGAACTGGACCCACGTTTTGCCGAGTTTATTAGGTCCCAAACGTGACAAGTGGCAAGCCTGTCGCCGTTATCCGGGCACAATTTATCAGCGAATGGTGTTGCTGTACAAACAAATGTACGTAACTAAAAGTCATTGGTACATGCGTGGTTCGAACCCAGACCCTCATGATCGAGAAGCAAGGGTCAACCCCACTACGCCACCACCGCTTATGTTGTTAAATATGTTGTTACAATATACATACACAAGCTCACGCCTATATCCCAGAGGGGTAGGCAGAGACCAGGGACTGCCACCCTAAATTACTTTTGAATTGGTGTTCAGTTTTCGTAACTCTCCGCTCAAAAGCTAGAATGTTAGTACCTGTATACCGCACCAGTCACACCACACGTCATAAGAATTCCGGATTGTACATCAGAACCTAGCTTTAAGCTATGGATAGCAAAAGTAACCTAAAACAATCAGTTCAATTAGGTAATTTACTCACAGCGGCCCATCTGCAATCATCGTGCACATAGTATTCTTGTCCTGTATATACTGGGCCAGTGACACCACTTCATACGGGACCCGCTCCTCAGTCCCATCCGGTCCCGGACGGTACAGCTGGAAGACTCCCTTTTCGGCCCGGATCGTGTAGTTTTTGGGCGCTGGCATGGGGCACTCCCACGGGTCTTTGTCTTTGAAGAATGGCGGGTGGACGACATGGTCTGCGGGAAGGGAAAGGAAGGAAGAATTTTAGAAATTTGCCCATAGGATTCTGCCAGTCTCAGATTGGAAAGAGCTTCGAAATCTCAAAGCATTCAGACGGATAGCATAAACCACCTTAGCTTGTTTATAAATCATTCATTATTGAGATTCTTTGTCATATTGGCTCCCCAATATGACAAAGAATGCAAGTTTTGTAACAATTTTTTTCAGCGATCGTGGTCTTAAGTGTTTGTGAAAAGATCTAGATATATTATGTTTCTGCGAGACTTTTCCTGAAAACTAACAATCCCTAAGATCGATCTTGAGAGGCGGGACAGTCCGCCTTCACGCCATGGAAAAAGCAGAGTTACCAGACATCTATGCTGCAAAAAAGAGACGTTCGAGACATTTATTGTTGTTCGTTCTTTCGTTCGTTCTTTTCGTTGTTCGTTCATTGTATGTATGTTACATTGTCCTAGCTTAGATACTACTAACATAAATTTTAGTTTAAAATGTACTACCAAAAATGAATCTTGTTTTTCGAAGCAAATAAATTATTATTATTATTGTATTGTTCGTTCGTCAGTTCTTTTCGTTGTTCGTTCATTTTACTGTTCGTTCGTCACTTTCATATTCGGTAATTTCTCAATCGGGTTCCACGACATACGCTGAGTGAGTAACCTTTTCTGTTACCATGACACACAGGTCGCCTCTAGGTTATATGTTACACTACAATATGATTATTAAGGTTCTTCTTGTTTAGTTTGTAATGTGTAATTATTGTTATGTGTGTAATTAGGCTTAGCATGTTATAAGACTGAATGTGTGTTGTGGTATCTAAATGAATGTTTTTTTCAATTTACAGTACGAACACAGTAGCCTCTTCAGTTTAAAGACGAAGTATCAGCTGCAGCTACAATAACGGGGACTTACCAGCGATAACCTTCTGCTTGACCTTGGCGGCAGGCGTGTGGTTGGCCGCTGGGTCAGCCTCCATGCCGCGGAGGAAGCTGGCCGTTATTGTGGAGAAGCTCTGCTGAGACTGCGCCATGTAGCGCTGCCGGATCTCCAGCGCCTGCACCAGGAACGACGAGGCTTGCTGCAGGTCTTCGAGCGGCACCTGGTGGGGAGATCTCGTTTTATTTATTTATTTTTATTTATTTATTTAATATTTAGGAAAACTAGTGACTAAGCAAACATAATATTACAAAGCAGATATAAAAACAGACAGTCATTAAAAGTTTCCACAGATAGCGACAAAAAGGAATCAAAGTAACGTCACATAATAGATATAACCTCAGAGTAAGAAGGATTTATTTCTTATTCTGAGGGTATAACCAATCGATTATTTTCTGGGTAGCAGTTAATTTACAGGGTTGAAAAACAATTTTGATAGGAGACATCTCACCGCAGTTATTCCACCATAGAACAGGTCAACATCGACCTCTGCCGCCAAAGAGTTATATAGATTGCAAGATCGCAAAAAAAAAAGGAATTTTGTTGCGCAGCGGTGCATTTTACGACATGTTTGCTCGTAGTTTAGAAGAGGTGATTTAATTCGGTAATTTAAGTACTTCAAAAATTTCCTTTGTATTCGCTCAATACGATCAGCATAGACAGCATAATGCGGATTCCAAACTGCAGATGCATATTCTAAATTACTACGGACGTATGTGCAATATAAAATTTTGATCGTTTTAGGTTTCTGAAATTATTTTGCGTTGCGCATTACGAAGCCAAGGCTGCGTGAGGCTTTATTGACGATGGACTCAATGTGCTCATCAAATAGCAATTTTTTGTCATGAATAACGCCAAGGTTTTTGATTGAATTAATATTTTTAAGATAATGTTCTTTTAATTGATATTAAAATTCCACATTTGTGACCTCGCGGGAAAAAGAAATAAAGAAGCACTTAGTAGCATTAAGATCTAACATGTTACGAGTACAATAATTATCCAGACGCTCCAAATCCTTCTTTAGCAGCTTTGCATCAGCAACAGATTTAATTGTTTTAAATACTTTCATGTCGTCAGCGAGGCTAAGTACATGGGAATGTTGAAAACAAACATCGACTTCACCAATCAGTATTGTGAAGAGAAGGGGTCCAAGCAGGGAATCGTGTGGTACTCCACTAGGTATCTTTAACCAGCCCGAAATGAAATTACTCATCGCCACCGCCTGAGACCTTATTATTGATATAAGAGGTGAACCACCGCAGAAGATCGCCATGAATTCAGACATTTTTTAGCTTCAACAGTAGTATGCGGTGGTCGACTCTATCGAAGGCCTTACTGTAGTCTGTATAAACTACGTCAGTCTGATAGCCCTGCTCCATACTATCCGCGAGAAATTCATTTAGCAGTACTAAATTTGTTACCGTAGAGCGCCCTTTCAGAAATCCGTGCTGGCTTATGGCTTATTGATTCGTGGATAATTCGCGAAGTTTGGCGTTTGGACGCAAGACCATACTGCCGCCGTACGGAGAAAGGCCGTAACTTAGTTGAAACTAGTTTTGAGTAAATTAAAATCTTGTTTGAATTGAAGTTTGAAACATTAATATTAACTTTAAGCCGATGTTAGTAGTTTTAAAATTTATAGAAAAATATGTTACATTTTTATGGTTTGTGTTTTGTTTCCGTATAGACTAGCCTTTCTAATAATTTGCAGATTTCCCTTTCACTTAAGTAAATAAAATATTTTAAGTAATATAATGTTAAGCAAGAAAGCCATAATTAGAAAGTTAAGGCTTTTCTTGTTAAATTTATCAAGTCATCAGTAATATAATTTTGGATATTTCTTCTGAAAAAGCCCTAATTTCATTTTTTCCAAAGAAAACTCTATTAAGAAAACTAACTGTAGCGGCGTGTGTGAACGCTACGTTTTCTTTAAATTTTTGGTAAGAATACAGGAATTTGCGGATGATTTAATAAAAGCGATGCGTGTCGTTTTCAAAAGTATATTCGCTAGCATAAAAATTACACGTGTCGAGGAAAGGGGTAGAGGGGAACATCGAGATTTTCTTAACCAATCACATTGCAGATCACGCCACCGCGGCCTCCTCCGACTGGCTCTCGATCACGACATGCCATGCGTCCCATTGGCTGATACTGGCACCAATCGGAAGAAGCCGCGACGACGCGATCTACAATGTGATTGGACAGCACAATGTTGTTGTGACATGGGTCCCAAACATGCCCCCGGCCTTGAAAGCACTAGCTTTCGACGTCTCTTGGCACCTCAGGTTGGCTGGCTGCGTCTGCCAGATCTTGCTCAACGAGAGGGCAGATCTTCGTATAGGCTCGTCTCACAATGCCTGACTCTGTGCGTATGTCTGCTACCCTCGAGATGCCGTCGGTTCCAGGGATGGATTTTAGCACTCGCCCCAGCTGCCATTTAAGCGGTGGAAGACTGCTATCCTTTATAACAACTCTGTAACACTTGTAACTCTGAGATGTACTCGTTGGCCCAGCGCGACCAAAAGTGCTGTCGGATTTGCTCCAGTCTCTGATAGCGCGAGAGGCGATGCGTAGGCGTTTCGGTGACGTCAGCGCAGGCGGGTGCGGTGAGCGGTCGACCAACCAGAAAATGTGCTGGGCTAAGAGGAAGAAAGTCTTCAGGATCTGCGGACAGAGGGGTCAGTGGACGGGAATTCAGGACTGCTTCTACTTGTGTGAGTACCGTGCTGAATTCCTCGAATGTAAGATGCGCGTTTCCCACTACTCGGCGTAAGTGGTACTTACAAGACTTGACCCCCGCCTCCCAAAGGCCACCAAAATGCCGAGAATAAGGGGGAATGAAATGAAATTTTATTTGTTGACTAGCTGCGTAATCAATTATTCCTTTGCTACAGTTGGCTAAAAATTTATCAAAATCGTTTTTAAGACCAACAAAATTACAACCATTGTCGGAAAAGATTTCAAGCGGCTTACCGCGACGAGCAATAAAGCGCTTTAAAGCGAGCAGATATGCTTCAGTGGAAAGGTCACTAACAAGCTCCAGGTGAATAGCCCGCGTGACAAAACAAACAAACAGGCAAATGTAGGCCTTCACAGTCCTTGCGCCCCTACCCCTACGGTTCAAAATGAGCACAGGCCCGGCATAGTCTACCCCGCTGCGTACGAACGGATGTGTTTGAGTGACACGTTCTTTGGGTAAATTGCCCATCAAAGGTGACAAAGTTTTACCTTTTAAGCGCTTACAAGTAGTACATTGGTGAACTACATTTCTAGATAAATCTCTGCCGCCTATAGGCCACCATGACTCGCGAAGGTGAAATAGTAACGCCTGCGGGCCAGCGTGTAGCAACTGTTTATGTTCGTGACGAAATAGCAATACCGAAAAATAATGCTTGCTTGAGATTAGCATAGGATGTTTTTTACTAAAATTAAAATCAGGGGAGTTGTGAATGCGGCCACCTACTCGCAGAATTCCATTCTGATCTATAAATAAATTTAGCCTGGACAAGTTGTGTTTTGATTTTAATTCATGCCCTCTAGCTATGAACTTCACCTCATCTGAAAAGGACTCCAGTTGGGATAGTCTTACTAACCGTATCTCTGCCTCCTCCAATTCTTCCACGCTTAGGCTGCCCGTACGCATGTTGTTTTTGTTGCGCGCATTAAAAATAAATCTTAACATAAATGCGACGGCGCGTCTCATTCGGTTGTATTGGGAAAATCGAGTGAATGGTAATAAGGACGGTTCAGATGATGTGCTGCTGTCAGCCACGAGAGAGACAATGCTTGTTTTCAACTCAGGTAACGGCTCTGAGGTGTTATCTATCTGTGTACATTTGATAGACACGTCATCGGGCTTAAAATGTACGTCGTGCAGAAATTGCGGTCCTTCCCACCATAAGGTGGACGAAGAGAGGTCCCGCAAGCCAATACCGCGTGACACCAGGTCAGCTGGGTTAACCTTCCCGCTGACATGACGCCACGGGCAATCCTTTGTCAGCTCATGAATTTCTGCCGTTCTGTTTTGGACGAATGTTTTTAATAAGTTAGGCGCCATGCGTAGCCAGCCTAAAACAATCGTTGAATCAGTCCAAAACATGACGTGACTGAAATCACAGCGTAAGGAGTGAGAAACCTTATTGTACAGCCGAGCGCCCAACAGTGCACCGCATAGCTCGAGCCTAGGCACACTGACCGGTTTTAGAGGCGCGACCTTGCCCTTGGAACACAATAGACGTACTGATACCGTTAAGTTGTTTTTATTAACTGCGCGAATATAGATGCACGCTCCATACGCTGTTTGAGATGCATCAGTGAAAATATGCATCTCTAAATAGGTGGGGTCAGTACCTATAACATGCCGCGGTATTCTTATGGTTTCAAGTAAAGGCAGGGAAGCAACAAACTGGTTCCATACTCGCGTGACGTCACCAGTAGGTAACGCGTCATCCCAACCTAACTTCAGCAACCACAGTTGTTGCAATAAAACTTTTACTAGCATTATCGTTGGACTAAGCAGGCCTAACGGGTCAAAGATTTGCGAAACACTTGACAATATAGACCGCTTCGTAACAGGTTTTTTATCATCATCGTAGCGCGTATTGAAATTAAATTCATCTGATAAATGATACCAACCTAAACCTAAAGTTTTAGTGTTAGTGTTTTCGTTCAGAGTAAACTCCTTCGAGTCTTTAGGTGACTGTACGTTGTCATCGGGAAAAAAGTTGTAGGTCCACTTACGTAATGGAAAACAACCCAAATTTAACGTACTTGCAACTTTGGTACATAGATCTAGCAACTCGGTTTTGTCGTCGGACCCTGTTATCATGTCGTCGACGTAGAAGTCGCGACTGATTACTCTCTGAACCTCGGGATCCGTGCTTTCAATGCCTAACTGTTTCAGACACCTCACACTTAGAAATGGCGCAGACGCGGTTCCGTAGGTCACAGTATTAAGTTTGAAAATACTCAGAGGTTGCGAGGGCTCGTCACGCCAGAGGATAAGTTGTAGGTCGCGCTGATCTTCGGCGATCAGACACTGCCTATACATCTTCTCCACGTCAGCGCAGGCCACAAACCGATATTGCCTAAAGCGGAGCAGAATGTCAATTAGGTCACCCTGTATAGGCGGACCCACCAGCTGCAAATCGTTAAGCGAATTGCCAGCACTTGACGCCGCGCTGGCATCAAACACAACACGAAGCTTGGTCGTCGTACTGTGTTCGCGAAAGACCCCGTGATGCGGCATAAAGTAGTGCGGATCTCCATATGACTCGACGCGTGTCATATGACCCAGGAGCTCGTACTCATGAATGAAATCGCTGTATAATTTTTTATAAGTGTTTGAGCGTTGCAAACGCTTTTCCAACGCCTCAAAGCGGCGTTCAGCTTGGGGTCGAGTTTCTCCTAGCGTATCAGGTGGGAGTTTATGAGGTATGCGTACACAGAACCTCCCTTCACTTGTCCGTGTAGTAGTATGAAGGAAGTGTTCCTCGCAGGTACGCTCCTCATCCGTGCGCTTATCCCAGGCCTGTGAAAACTCCTCGAGCTCCCAGAACTGCCTTAATTGAGTGTCAATACGGTCAGT
Organism: Yponomeuta plumbellus; assembly: GCA_947310845.1. NCBI lineage: Eukaryota > Metazoa > Arthropoda > Insecta > Lepidoptera > Yponomeutidae > Yponomeuta > Yponomeuta plumbellus. The sequence continues at coordinate 988,916 of OX371211.1, read as the reverse complement.
TGACTGCGTGAAGTGACACTGAATTTGTTTAACATTGCGCGAATTTATGTTAATTTTAATCGGACCAGAAATAATCCAGCCTAGCTTGGTACTGTGTAGAAAAGGACCGTTGCGTAACCTAATTCTACCATCGCTTAAAAGATTCCAAAATTGATCTGCGCCTAATAAAATGTCAATATTTTTGGAATCTAGAAAATGTGGGTCTGCCAACTGAATGCCGTCTGGAATACAGAACTGTTGTGCGCTTAGTTCACATGCAGGTGGCAGTACCGACGTTATATGCGGCAATACAAAACACTGAATGTTTAATGTGTAGTTATTAAAGTGCGATTTAATTTTTACGACACAACTTTGCGTGCATTGTGTGATAGTGTCGCCTACACCATGAATTTCGTGAGTGGACTGTAATAATTGCGTGCCAAGTAAATCACATAAGGATTTAGTAATAAAGCATCTTTGGCTGCCGTTGTCAAGGAGAGCGCGGGCTGTGTGGTATTTGCCATTCCTATCAGCTATCTCGATAAGAGCTGTTGACAACAAAACAGGTTGCACACTGACGGACTGTGCGTATTTCGTCTGCATGTGTGCTTTGTTTACGTGAATGCAGCCATTTTTATCATCGAATGGGAGGGAGTCCGCGGCGGAGACGTGCGCGGGGGGAGAGGGCGACCCGCCTGAGGAAGCGGTGAGAGTGACCGGTTTGTTATTTTCATGCGAATGCAGTGATATTGAAGTCGACTGATTAGCCTGCGCGTCATTGTGAATCAATGAGTTATGTTTTTGATTGCATTTTCTGCACGGACCAAACCGACAAGTGCCGACCGAGTGCCCAGAACGTAGGCAGTTCTCACAGAGGTTGTGTTCCTGGATAAGTTTCAATTTAGCTTGTAAATTAGTGTCGAGAAATCGTTGACACGAATAAAGTGGATGTTTCGCGTTACACATGGGACACAACCTTTTGGAACTCGGCCGATCTTGTGGTTTATTCGTGGAGACATGACAGTGTGAAAAGTTTGACTTCGGTGCGCTTTGTTTTTTGCTATCATGACTGACAGTGCTGTGAGATAAATGCAACGTTTCTAGCATATCAGCCCTATCTTCCAGAAACTTGATCAAACTGGTTAGGTTCACAGACTGTTTGGTGTCACTTTTCGAACCTAACGAGCCGCGATATTGCTCCCACTCTCGCTCTGTAGTTTTATCTAGCTTAGACACAACTAGGTAGATAATTAAGGTGTCCCAGTGATCTGTGGGCTCCCCAAGTATCTTAAGTGCGCGTAAATTCTTCAAAATTGTGTCAATGAGTTTTCTTAGCAGGACAGATGACTCTTTTGTAAGAGATGGCAAATTAAAAAGTGCTTTGATATGGTTTTGAACCAAGAGTCTACTGTTATTGTACCTATTTAACAGTAAGTCCCAGGCAACTGGGTAACTATCTGAAGAAAACTCTAACGCGTCTATTACAATTTCCGCACTCCCTTTAAGTGATGATTTTAAATAGTGATACTTTTGAATGTCGCTTAGTTCGGTGGAGTTATGCACTAGCGATAAAAACGTGTCTCTAAATTCCAACCAGTGCTCAAATGAACCGTCAAAGGTGGGCATAGAAATGGTAGGTAATTGAACAGATTTTAACCTAGGCTGATGGCTACTAGCATGTTTGGAGCTGTCAGCAACCCTTCCACTGCTCAGAATCAACTCAGCTTTGGACATAACACTATAAAAAGAATTCTCGAACTGATCTCGCTGATCCAATTGACTTGTTAAATCAGAATCACGAACATTTTCCTCTAGTGTAGTTTGGAGATCGTTGAATTCCTTCAGTAAATTATGAGCCCCATCAATGCGTAATTTTAAGTCAATTCTACTCTGTGCTGACAAAATCTCCTCTTCAGCAATATTATTTACATAGCTACCAAACCGAGTAAGTCTGCCTTTAATAATGCCCCGTTTACGAACAAGTTTACGAATCATTTGATCACCTATACCTTCACAAGGGGACTTGGCCCTACTTTCAGAGGTACTAGCAGTAGGGTTCAAAGACATATTGGTGGCCAGTGAAAGGGGGAGGTACTCACGGTTAGAACAGCACTGAGGAAGACAGCAAGTGCTAGCAGCGGCACCTTGGCTGTTCGATGGCTGTGCAAACCAGGTAGCTCACTCGCAATTATCACTGAAACCAGTTCGAAGGCACGGTATCACACAAGAGAAACAGAGAAGGTTAGGGATAGGATGGGATGGTTGGCCGTACCGAGATGTGCGCTTTGCTCGAGTTGGCGTCCACGTAGACGTCCAAAGTACAGCCTTCCAGGTGTCCTGTGCCTCGCTCCAGTGGGATTGCGATTACGTCCAATAGTTCTCCAGGGATATCCGTCCAGTGTTAACGTTGTAGTTGCGTACAGGGATCTCCACATACAAAGGTTCTTGAATCCTCGCCTCGTGGTCGTATCCAATCGTCGCTAGCGTCTTCGAAGATCAGATTTTATATCCGGCCGAAGGTCCAGCATGTAGCGGCGTGTGTGAACGCTACGTTTTCTTTAAATTTTTGGTAAGAATACAGGAATTTGCGGATGATTTAATAAAAGCGATGCGTGTCGTTTTCAAAAGTATATTCGCTAGCATAAAAATTACACGTGTCGAGGAAAGGGGTAGAGGGGAACATCGAGATTTTCTTAACCAATCACATTGCAGATCACGCCACCGCGGCCTCCTCCGACTGGCTCTCGATCACGACATGCCATGCGTCCCATTGGCTGATACTGGCACCAATCGGAAGAAGCCGCGACGACGCGATCTACAATGTGATTGGACAGCACAATGTTGTTGTGACATGGGTCCCAAACACTAACTATTAATATTATGGCATGAAATTTAATTTTATGGAAAAAAGGTATCAAAGTTAAAACAAAAATGATCGAAATGAACGCTATGAACCAAAAAAAAAGATTTAATTATTGGCAGTTATTCGAATGTTTGTTTTTATTGTATGCTATAAGCAAGGAGGTTATTTTAATCTTTGTACTATAACATTCAAATAGGCTATTTGACAGTGTGAAAAAAACTGTATTAGTTATACGTATTCGTAAAACCGCCTTAAGCCATTTTAACTAAAAAAATATTATTTATAAAATAGACACAGGATAAGTAAACTTTTAGTCCAGATCAACTTACGGGTGTTTTTTTTTATCGGACGAGTCCAACCAGGTTTCGCTCCGATTTGCAGTACGAAGCACCCGTAAGTTGATCCGGACTAAAAGTTTACAATGTGTTGTGCTTACGAAAGTTTTAGGATAAAATTTGATAATTTTATGTATCTACAACTATTGTATCGAAAACGGCCTGGATTGGCCGATTCTATGATGACGTCACAGTTCAGTGAAAATGGCGTCTGTCGTTCATACGTTCATTGGTTTGTTTACTGGTATGTGACGTCATAATTCCTGTGCGATGCCATATTGCCCAAGATACCGTTTTGGCAGGTTGTTTCAAACGTAAATTTTTGTTCGCCTTTTTTACAACAAATCCACGAAAGAATCTAAAATGACCACTTTCTGAGGACTCCATGAACACCGACAAAAAATATGAGATGGTGTTCAGAAATCTGTCAAATAGCCTATTGTGTTGTGATCGATACATTTTCCTATAATTTCCTTAAGTGTGTAGATGATTTAGTAATGTTAAAGTTAAAGATACTCATTATTATTACTATTGAAATTACTGAATTATAGTTATAAGATTTTTTTTTGTTTTGCTTAAAAAAAAAATATCTTATAATTTTATAAAGGTTAAGATATCAGATATGAAAATAACATGAAAAGCCGCAACTTGGAAATTACGGCTTTTCACATTAAGGTTTGTTGTTATTTAAAAATCTTTGGATTCAATTACGGCCTTTCATACTAGTCAAACGTGATTTATAATGTGAAAAGCCATAACAATCAAAATGCGGCCTTTCATTTTAAAATTCAAGCGATTTTTGTTGGAGGATGGCTTTTTACGCCCTGTTATTTTCGCCTAGGTAGGAGTTAGACCTTATTTACATAGACCGAAAGATAGATTTTTCTTTGCTGATTCCAAATTAGTACTTAATTAAATTTTGCCAAAAACTTGAGTTACGGCCTTTCTCCGTACGGCGGCAGCATACTTGTTGACCATACGTCGCTGTCTGGTTCCCAGAACACAGGGTATCCTAGTGAAGCAATGTATGTGCCTGTATGTAAATGTTATGTTATGTTTATGAAAATCAAATAATGTTTGACATCGCGAGTATTGATTGCACTCATGGGTCTTGAATTTTGACCTCCTTAGGTAGATGGGCATTGATACCAGTATTAGATTTAAGGTGATTTGAGAAAAGATGGTCACTGGTCAGAGTGGAGTTTTTTTTGCCGCCTTTTTCTCTACTACACTCGGCCCCAAGGCAGCGGCTAACATTAATATTCAACAAACAGAAGGTAAATTCTTTACGTTGAAATAAATTTCTGCTTTCTGACCAATATCTAAAGTAGCTTGACAACATTGCGGAGCTCAGAATGTTGCGGAGCATGAAAACTACTATTGGTTGATGCGTCTGCCGAACCGTTTTAGGAATATTGTAATGAAGATGCCCGTGTCTGCCCATTCAAAACGCCTGCCATATTGGGCCGGCTAGACAAGGGATAGCGTTGCTTGGTAAAGGTAGTTCTCACCCCGGAGGTGTCTTCGCCGCTGATGGCGACGCGCTGGAAGTGCGGCAATGCGACCTCGTCCTCGTCCTCGGGGTAGCGCAGCCGCGCCGCGTCGTCCGGCGCCGCGCCCGAAGCGCCGCACTCGGACCCCGCGTACGAGCGCACCGACTGACCGCATTCCGCCGCTCTGCAGGTGGAAGTTGACATTTTCGGCCTTTCAGAACGAAAACTTTGTTAAACTCGCGAAACCTAGTCGGACGTTTCCGACAAAAAGCAGGTAAGTGAATGAAAATGAAAATTAATTACAATTTTATTTCGCCATGGTACTTTAATTCATCATACTTTTTTTGGCGAAAGCCGAGTTGGCTATTTTGACAAGTAATGCGTTAGTTTACATTCGTCATCATCATCATTGATGATTGAGAGACGATTTCCAGAAATAATATCAATTCCTTCAAAATGTCTAATTTTTAATATGCTAACACAACCTTTATTAAACTTAAGTTGGATGGTCCAAACAAACATAATTCGCTAAGTGCCGTAAGGTTATTGCCGTAATGTGTAAGTAATGTTATTACAGAAGACCGACGCGACGTGTACATAAGTTACCGGGTGTAAAATTATTTACTTAGACGAGGGGTAGAGCGCCTAATGACGTTAGTTAGAGCAATTTCGAATCAATATTTGCCTGCGCACGGCCAAATGAAATATTTCCACAGTAATCTACCATGACGCTTGATTACTCCAACCAATTGCTTTCTGTTTAGCTTGCATGGGTAGCATGTACGAATGGGTTCGATAGATTGGTTATTTTAAATGTTGTATTTCATAACACATACAGACACACATACTTCAATGTATTTAATTTAAATTTTTGATACGAATAAAATATTATAATAATAATAATAATAATAAAAGTATTTATTGCCTCATCAAAATAACATTTTATTGTGTGTGTTACTTTTTTTTTTCTCACTATAATAACAAAATTTATTCAATATCAACATATGGACAAAACTTAAGTAACATACTCTATTAAACTAATCTATAAACTAATTAAAATAAGTAATTACTTAATAAAACTTAGTTACACAGATATGTTTGTGCTTTAATAATGAGATTAATAAATATTAATCCACATGCATGTAACATAGGTAATTCATGTGGCAATAAAAACAAATTAAAGTCGCGACTTGTCCATACCTTGTAAGCAGTCTAAATACGTCCCATTATAGGGCACAGGCCTTCTTCCAAAGAGAGATAGAGTAGATATGGGGTTTTATCACCACGCGTGCCCCGCGGATTGGCGATTTCAAGCGCTAAGGTATTAAATAGCTTAGACTCTCAGGTTTTCTCACGATATTTTCTTTCACCGTTAGAGAGTGATACTGATAATGCTACAACTCCTCAAATATAGATAACAAAACGCAGTCATAGGTACAAGCCCGCACTGGGATCGACCGACCCACTAGGCTACTACCGCCCTTCCAAATCTGTCATTTTGGCGCCACAAAACACACTAGTCGCGCCGTCATACTACCTGTGCAGAATTACACAATTTTCGTTTCGGACGAGAGCCTATTACACTATGGAACCGTGGTACACCTACCTAATTTTATTGAGAATGAATTAAATCAGCGCACTCCAGGCAGTTCATTAAAATGAAAGCGATACGAAGATACACGTGCAATAGCCCACTCCGCTATTTTGCCTTAACTCTTATAACGAGAGACATAAAAGCTTATATATCAAACGAGCTGTAAGTCCGGGGGGTCACATGTACCTATAACAGTGAACACCTACTCATCCTGAGCAGGAAGAGATTACAAGTCGTGACGTCAGCGAATTGCACTGATATCGAGAACCCGACAGCTGGACCAATTATCTCCAACTGTTACTATAGGGTGTTACGAAGAACACGTGGCTCCAAATGAATAAAATCAAATGCACGCCAAACGTGATTTCGTTTGACCTGGGTAATGCCTAGGTACTACTGTATAATAATATCAAATATACGTTTTTTCAACAAAATATACTGTACTTTATCAACAATGCATATCAAACTCATTTATCAAAATAATAATAGGTACTAGAAGTATTTATTTATTATTTTGATATAATTTTTATTTCAGACTAGCTGTCCCGGCAAACTTCGTACAGCCAAAGTTTTCGTATTTTTTCCATATTTTTTCACCAATTAAACATTCCCTGAACTTCCACAAGTATAAAAACAAAAATTTGTCAAATCGGTCCAGGGGTTTTCGAGTTTAGTGGGACTAACGAACAGCCATCCATTGTATATAAATATACAGGATGTCCCAAAACTCGACGTCAAGTCGGAATCGGGTGAAAAGGCCAGTCATATTGGTTATCAGAAAAATACAAAAAACAATAAAAATTGAATGTATACAAAATTATAGGCATTTAAAAAAAATAAAAAATCCTGTTGCCACAAATCTCTACTTTTTCCAATTTTTGTTTTTGTTTTCTAACTCTGAATAATGCTTCTCTAAACTGTTAACAAAATTTCAAAACCAGCTGCTCCAGCTTGGAAGAAAAGGAGACTTTAAAAAAATAACTTAAGTTTTTAATTTTAGTTTTAATAATGTTTGTTTCTTCTTCTTGAATAAATAATTAAAAAATATATATATTGTACTGAAAATAAAAAGTATCGATTTATTTTTTATTTTTCTGATAACCAGAATGACTTGCCTTTTCACCCGGTTCCGGCTTGACGTCGAGTTATGGGACACCTGTATAAGAAGATTTGACAGACGTTGACTCTACATAGGGATAATTCTGAGGTCGGTATGATCCAAGAACGTTTTACTCAATACATTGAAGAAGAAGAAAAAGAAGAAAAACGTTTAATTAACACCACAAAAAAACAATTAAAAAATAAAACAAAATTAAACAAAAAAAAAATTAAAACAATAAGGGGCGCAGGTAACACGCACTGGATCAGCGTGGCGAGTGTATGGTTCAAACCCCCCCCCCATTTCAATATTATGAAAAGTGGAGCTGGGCTGACCAGCCCGAATGTCAGTCGAATGGACTCGGATAGGTGGGCTCGCCACCGAGTGGGTGCCACAAGACGGACATCAAATTCGAGGCCGGCCTAGGAAGGCTAGGAGACGTTGGAGAGACGATCTCGACCACCACCTGCCGGAGTGGTCTGAGGTGGCCCAGGACCGAAAACTTTGGACTGAACTGGGGGAGGCCTTTGCCCAGCAGTGGGACATAAAAATGGAGGCTACGTAAAAAAAAAGGGGCGCAGGAGTATCGCGCGTTCGTTTGCTAGAATTATCGCGCGGGAATCCTGTGTTGTATTCACGCCAAAGGATTTCACAATCACGATAAAAAAGTTGCAAGAATAAAACTAGCGATTGACTCATTGACGTCCATAGGCGTGCGCTTTGCTCTATTGTGTTAAGAGTGACTGCAACAAAAATGTAAAGGAATGTACAAGATGTGTGCAAAATTTTGCCCAGACTTTTTTTCAAGGTATCTGTTAATTTCCGGGCAATAAAAATCGCTTAGCCATTTCATTAAAACATGATTTGTAAAATAATTGATTGATCTAAGGCTTTGATAAAAAAAGAGGTTTCAATTCCGGTTTCTTAAATGTTTTTGCCGAGCTCTAACATTGGATGTTGCGTGGAATTTTAAACACGCGAGTTTAAGATAGACACCAAAATCTCAAGAAATAGGTTGAAACTAAGAATATTTAAGTCGGTTAAAAATAACACTGAAAAATCCAAGCAAAAGAAGGGTGTCCACGATTTTCGAAAGCTGTGGTTCTTACCCGAAATTTCTCGACGTTGTCCACCTTTGACATTCTAGTTTACTTCCAAACATTATTAATACATCGATCAAGTTGTTACACAAAATTCATTAAAAAAAGAACAAAAAAACCATCTACAATTTTACACATTTATTTCAAAATCACAGACACCGTAACCTTAGAGAAATTAGAAAAAAAAAACAAACCACAAATTATTTTTAAATCTATTTTATGTCAAATCTATTCAGCCTAATGGACATGCGTTCCGAAATGCAACCGTTTGACGAGTGGCTCGCGCCAGCACCAGACGGGCACACCGACAAACCTACCCCAGCCAGTAAGGGTTAGTGTCGCACCAAGGTTGATCCAATTACTGGACACTAATAATATCCGCGGGCGGCTCGTCCAGTTTATTGCCATGCCAACTCGTGGCTGTTATTGTATCTAGTTTCGTTAATGTAATAAATTATTTGTAACGAAATTTCTAAACATATTTTCTTGCAAACATCTGCCATTTATGATAAGTAGGTAATGTATAATATTGTGTACATTGTGTTGGTGACGCGTCGAATACCAATAATTTTGGTAAGGCTGGAAACCTAAGATACAGATCTTCTGCTGTGTATCATTATCTAATGTTGTTTTAATGCGAATTTATTTTGTGGACAGAAAATAAACAATAAATAAATTTATCTTACCTTATTTTTTTAGGAAATGCCGAAGTGCTTTGCTTAGATATTTGTTTTTCCACAATGCATTTGGCATTTATTGCACCCTGTATGGTACCTATTAGAGTTATATACTAAAAACATCACGGGATTCGACCAACTGACTAACTAAAATATTAAAAGAAATATAATAAATAGACAAAATTCAGTAAAAAAAATTATTCGATCAACTACCGATTTCTTTGCTCGGCAGAATAATGAAATTAGAAGAATATTAAAGCCGTTGTATTGTGTGGAAGGTATTATTATGAAACGTGGTTAGCATACTTCAATTCTAATGCCACAATTTGGAATTTTCTGCAATAATATTGGGTAACATGCAGCAACAGAGCAGAAAATTCTTCAATTTGCAAAAAAATATTATAACGACGTACCGTCATCGGGTATCCGTTGATTATAATGAGTCATTGCTCGCTTGATGGCTAACTCCATTAGATACTCTTTCTGAAGGAAGACTTGTTATTTGGGTTGTCAAACAGTTTTCTAACATTATAATAATATGATTTACAAATATTTATACATACATCACGCCTGTATCCAGAGGGGTGGCAGAGACCAGTGACTGCCACTTACCACGATCCTGACAGATCACTTTCGCTTCGACATTCATTAGGTAAGACAGCACAACAGGTGAGAAGTTACTTAAAACCACATAATGCAGAAGGAGGCTGAAATAGCTTGTACTCACTTGACGTTTAACTGCCGCTGGATGAGCAGCTTCTTCTCAATCTGCTCGATGGGGAACTGCGGCACCTCGTACGGCGCTGACAGCTCGTTGGGGAGCTCCCGCGGAGTCTCCGCGCCCACCGCATTCGTGGGGCTCTCGCTGCCTGCAACAACAGCTGGAAACTTAAAAGTCCGTTTTTTAATTTGATGCAAAAAAAAATACGCGCTATAAAATTGGTTTACTCGATAGATTTTTTTTACCGTGAATAGAAGAATTATGTGACAAAAATCCTTATCACATCAAAGACATTAAAATTTAATTACTCATAAGAGCAAAGTCTAAAAAAACTATTCTTAACCCACACAATTTTTACTTGGAAGTAAAATGTGGTTATTTGGTTTTTATGTACATACTAGCAACACATTGATATTGACCTCAGAAAAACTTTGTTCTGAAACATTGACAGCCTTTACCAACCTTTACTTAGTTTTTTTTGCATTGAATTAAAAAAAGACTTTAGGACAGGATAGGACTGATACTGGCTGGTTGACTGATGATGTCTGGCTGATAACAGACAAAATTTGAGAAATTTTTCGTCTTTACGAAAGCCGGCCGTGGCGCCCTCAGATCACCCTGAGTGAGTTTAATAAATTAAAAAAATAAATTTAGTTAGGATTAAGAATTACAAGTATAGTAGAAATACCTGCTAGGTATACACGTTTAGGTTAATAGGCTGGATCTGATCTAAAATGTAGGTACGTAAAATTGCGAAAAAGTGTCTGTAACTTGTTTTATGTTCTAAATTAAAACATTTTTGATATAAAATAAAGACAAGTGTTGAGTTTATTTTATTGTAACGATAATAACACAAAAAGATACATTAGTGACAGAACAGTACGTATAAGTACAAAGATAATATGTATACTAAGTATTGGTTCGAGATTTAATCAAAGGTAACAGACGCAGACTAATTTATACTTTGGCATGCAAACAATGGAAATAATAGACCGATCATCGTTGTTGACAATTACATTCTATTTAAAACAAACTAATTGAATGATCGGGTCACGTACCAAACTCGTGAGCTTCCGGAGCATTGTTCATGTATGAATCCATATTATTTATTTAAGGGACCACCGTATATCATGATTGATTATCATGATTTATCGATAATGCATCCTAATATCACATGCATAAGCCCACTACTGTATCCCACAGGGGTGGGCACAACACAATGGTTTGCCATTCACCAGAATTCGCAATATTAGCTGGCTTGACATCATACAATATCGACTGATAATAACTATTAATCCTTGCGATACAGGTTTCTGGTATATATTTTGCTACTTGTTGACAAATGGATACCACCGATATTCATAACCGGTTAAGATAATAAATACGTAACATTACACGAGTTGATATTCAGTATTAGCATTGAATTTCCTTCTAAATTCAATGGTATCAATAATACTTACTGTAATATCGTTACTAATATACCTAGTTTACGACTTCTACGAGGAAGTATCGAGGTCACGGGCACCCGCCAGACGTGGAAAAATAGGTACAGTCGTCGTCTGTAAGGCGAGGCGACAATAGAGCGGAATAATTTATTCAATTTACATAGGTATTTTATTTGCACCTATTATCAGACAGCTAAGCACTTTTTATTATTATTTAATATACAATATAGATAACTAGCCACCCGCCCCGGCTTCGCACGGGTGGCAAAAACGTTTCCGTGGAAATAACTAAAGTGTATCCAAATAATACAGTCCTAAGATGTAAACAATTATGGCGGAATAGGTAACCATAGACTACTATAGTGCTGTGATGTATGTTGGAAAATGTCGATGTCGGTAAATTTATTAATGCACCATTCTGCTGGCGCTATTGAAAGCTTTATTGAAATATGTACATCCAGAGATTAAGTAATAGGTACTACTTCACTTGAAAATAATATGGATGTAAGGAGGAATTAAACTACATAAAACATTAAATAGAGTTTATTACAAATAGCATTTATTTTTAAGCATGTAGCAAAGTAAAGTTATTAGTTTTCCTAAATAAATAAAAATAATAATGATGCATACAAAAATATGCATAAAACATTTGTATTATTATTACTTATTAAATAAGAACAATATAAAGCTTTATTTCTTGACCAGACTCCAATACCTATATATAAAAATATTTTGAAATGTTCATATTTTATATCACATGGCACCAGCACTGAAACCGTCAAGTTAGTTAGGAATAGTACCGTTAGTATGGTCAGTGAAAAACATTCGCAAAATTTCATCAATCTGATGATTTGTGCACACGTTTCCAATATTTTTCTGGACTAGCGACATCTTGCTTTTGAGTTAATATTGTATCTGTGCTGACGAAGTCCTCCGCGAAACGTATTTCGGCAAACCATCCTAATAGGCATGATTAACATGAAAACTATTATTAAAGAATGAATAGTTTTAGAAACTCCTAATAAACTCGGCAAAACGTGGGTCCAGTTCTAGAGACTGGTGCCTCTGCCTACCCCTTCGGGGATAACGGGCGTGAGTTTAGTTATTTATTTATTTTATTTTTAGTTTTAGAAAAAAATTTATGTCAAAATAATTCCATAAAAAAAAACCCTCATTGTCGTGCATTCGAATCTCTAATTCAACCTCTCCAGCGTTGCCAGAATGTTACAAAAGTAACATTTTACGTTACTTTTGGCCCTCCTATGTTACCTCGATGTTACACGACCCAATATGTTACTTTTGTGTTACTTCATCTCCATTAGTATACTATGATGGCGTTTTTACATATTCATTAATGACAAACTAGGTTATAGTATTGAAAGACATTCTTAAATTGGTTGGACAAACATCATTGATTGTATGTTATGTTTTTTCTTTTTCAACATCGCCAGTCTTTCCATCAACAAATTATTAAGATTTTTTCGAATGAAACAAGAAACTTATTTTACTTTTTGTGTAATAAACTGCCATAATAAAGTATTGTATCGGTTTCTACAATAAAAAAAAGGTTATGTTATATGTCTCGAGAAAATGTTACTTTTTGATCTGCCTCTTGTTATATTTGACTATCTGCCACTGGCAACTGTTTCTGAATAAATAAATGAATGAAATGAAATGAATGACAACACTGCCTCTCGTCTCAACCAAAAGTCCAAAACATAAACCAACCAAACAACATTGGGGAAATCTCCGTCCAATAAGTAATGCGTTTGGTCCATTCCGAATAGTGCCAACCGATTTAAATAGCGTTCGATTTGCTATTTTGCAAACAGTTAGTCCCGTTATTTTAGTCGCATAGATTTGCTTTCAAATGAAAAAAAAACATTCACCTTTTGTACACTATTTTTTTAGTGCAATAAAGAATTCATAATATTACTATTAGTATTATTTTGAGTCACTTATATGTAGATAGTTGAAACAATTTTTCGATCCAGGGATCCGTTTGCGAAGTATTAAGTGCTTTTTTGCAAATTTTACTTGAGTTATTAAATTTCGTAGTCTTTAAAAAAAAACCTGCTTCAGAAAAAAAACCGTTTTTTGAAATGTTTTTTTTTCACCGTTTTACAGCTCAGAAAAAAAACAGATTTTAATCATCACGGTACCTCGACCAGTAATAAGACTATCATCCTTAACATCAAGTTTTTATCGATACGGAATAACGTCCAGCCCTAGCCACCATAGACAAGACAGAGTAATGTTAGGCTTGTAAGTTTGAGGTTATGGCGAATTCAATCAGTTTTCTGCAAAAAATATTAGTTTTACGATGAAATTGACGTACTATTACAAAAATAATGGTATTGCACGTGATTACCCAGATGCTACAATATTTATCTACTAGCTATTGTGTGTGATTACACAGCGAATGCGTATTTTTCTTCCGGTAAGTGGTATGTTTACATCATAAGACTGTAATATTCGGATGGACCTTAGGTATATTAGTTCCGTGGAAAATTCCCGGGGTAGTAATTTTACACTTTGGGTTACATTATTCGAGATTTCGTACGGAACCCTACATTTTTTGAAAATCCAATATAGCCTATGTTACTACTCGCGAAGAATGTAGCTTTCTAATGGTTTAAGAATTTTAAAAATCGGCCCAGTTGTTTCTGAGCTCATTACAAACATACACACACACACACACACACAAAAATAAAAAAATACAAATCTTTCCTCTTTAGAATATTAGTATAGATGACTGCCGCGTTGGCCGTAGGTACGATTCTCATTGGGAGCCGCCGTACAGCTGTTGCACAAATTGCTTCAGTCTGGGTGTTTTTCCATGTTTGTAATGTCCTTGCCTGGTTACCATAGCACAAGGTATCCTAGTTTGGGACCGGGTCACGTGATTGTATTGTGCGAATGTTATTATTGTTATTATTTGTTTACAGCAATGACTTTTTGGTAAGCTAACGGTAGGACGCATGTTTACCTAATAGAGTACATAAAAAAAAGACAAAATACTACAACAAAAAAATTAGCGACACAGGGAAATAAAATATTCACCATGATGAAGCTCTGCGAATCAGAGCGAAAGGTGGTCGGACTCTTCTGACAAAAAGTCAAGGAAGTGTACCTATCCGGAATAAAGTTGATAATAAATATTTACGCTCATTCTCGGGAGTGGCTTCTTGCGTCTGTGAGTTGCTGCGCACATGCCACAGATCCTTGTCGAAACTGTACATATTGGAGAGTTGTCACGTCACTTTTACACTCTAAATTAGTTTCGTCTTCACATTTCACACTGTCTTTATTCACTTCACGACAACGACACACTAAACAAAAGTTCTTTGAACCTAAAATCATCTATCTTAAATAGCCCGATTAAAAGACTCTTCAGGGTAGTTTAAATATAGTCTGTGGTGAAAGGAAAGACAGTTATTTAAACGTCATCTGAATTACTAACTTTATTCCGAACACACTTAACTTATAGACTTTTTGTCAGAAACGAGCAACCGATGACGCGAGCTCCGTCTCTAGTCACGATGATCAAGCTCTGCGAATCAGGGCGAAACCTGGTCGGACTCTTCCGACAAAAAGTCAAGTAAATGTATCCAGAATAAAGTTAATAATGTAGTGCTTGCGTAAGTTTTAGTGCTCTAAATTGTATTCCAAAAGAATATTTTTTTCTATAAATAACAGCGTTTCACTTAATCACTTCACAAAATAAACGTGTCATAAAATTACATGGAGTTTAAGTTTGAATTAAGAATTAAATATTCATACAAATAACAATCATCATCAACCCATTATGTCCCCACCAAGGGGCACGGGTCTCTTCCCTGAGGAAGGTATAGGCCATACTCCACCACGGGGGCCAAGTCCGGATTGGTGGAGGCTTGTAAGACTAGTGGCTGGTCTTACTGTCAGAAGTTTTCAAGCCGCCCTTGGGCCTCTGACTTGGCTTAACGACTGCCACCTATCGACGGCAGCCGGCACCAACTGCTTAACGTGCCTTGCGAAGCACGGAACCGCTCGGAAAAATGCCACTAGCGTTAGTCATAGATGGTGACCCATCCATGGACTGAACGCGCCGTATGTTGCTTCACCTTAGTGATCGTTTAAGATCACTCAGGCAGCCCAGGCTACGAGCGATTCGTACTCAGGCAGCCCAGGCTACGAGCGATTCGTAAATAACGATCTTGTTTCAAAATTGAGCTCTATTAGCTTTACGCCACATTCATTTGTTAAGTAGTTTTTGTTAACCAGTTATCAGCGTTGTGCTTGGGTTTAAAAGATCACACACTTTGGGTCAGTTTCTGAATTGACGATTTCGCGAAGTAACTACATCATGTATCGTGGCAGGTGGCAGTCCCTGGTCTCTGTCTGCCCCTGTGGGATACAGGCGTGAGCTTTAACTCTAATGCTGTCTCGTCAAATTGCGAAGAAAAGAACGTTACTTAAGTATTTACCTAATGAAGTTCTCAATTCAGAAACCGGTCTATAATATTATAACAAAAGGTGATGCATTGATCGCCGTATCTATTTTAAAGTCTGTGTAGAGTGCCGGTACTAATCAAACGAGTTTTTTTGTTAGCATAGACAGACGTGTAAAAACGACGGCGCTAACAATTCCGTAAGTCGCACAGCAAACAATGGATAAACAGTCAACAATCAGTAAATATCAACAGGGTGATATCATTAAGGTAATCAGAAATCCGTATTCGAAGGAGAATAAATGGGATGCAATTAAATGCAGCTAAATCAAGCAGCCAGAGGACAGGACTTTGAGAAGATTCGCAATTTACATTTATAGGTTAGGTTAGACAATTCACTGTACAGCCAAAAATTGTTATCTACCTACTAGAATAACACAGACTCTCAGATTAGCAGCATTCAGCAGCGGGTCGCAAAGTGTAATGTGTATTATTCTGTGAGAGAAAGAACTTCTTAACTATAGATAAAAAACTTCACAGCGTCCAGTGCCATCTTAAGGTACCACTCGGTGGCTGCAGTGCCTTGGACACTGTTTAAGATGCATGGAGTAGAGTAACAATACATCATAATAATATTATGATTTATTGTTACATATTATGATGTGTTAAATAGAATTACGAAAAGTGTAAGAAGGAACCAAAAAAGTTTTTTTTTACATAAAACTCAGGTTAATTCCACCACAACTCAGCAATGTTTGGAAAACTACTGAGGCAACCGGGTCCGACTCGCGCACAAAGAGTTCCGCAGCATAATATTATGCAACATTTTAACATTTCAACCGTATTTTTGTATTTCGAGCAAAAAACGCCAAAAAAAATTAAGTTTATATTTGTAAATACTTATTTTAATTTTATTATTTATTTTTAAAGTCTACAACAAAAGATTCTGTGAATATTTCAAGCGTCTACCTGTTGTCATTATTAATAATAAAACTTTAAATCATCAAATCAGATCAGTGGCAAAATAAATAAGTTTGTTGTATGGGAGGCCACTCTTTAATAATTTTTTTATTCGGTTTTTAGTATCTGAGAAAATGACAACTTCCTAGCTATCACGGTTCATGTGACAGACAGACAAACAGTGTATTGTTAGTATTAGGTTCCCTTACCCTTGTTAGTAATAGGCACGGAACCCTAAGAAGTAATAACGACGGTTACGTCAAACCAGCCTATTTGCTGCTAAATTAAGGAGTGCCGCAGTCACTGTTTATTATCGATTTACTTTGCTATCCGGTCTCAGTATGTTGCTGCATGCACACAGTGTGCCTAATGGCCTGCTCTCGGCCTACTTGAGTAGCGCCAATCAATAGACATGTAGCTAATTTTTTTTAAATTTAGGATCCCTATTTGCGAAGAGCTACGTCTTGTCTGTTAATTTAAAAAAAATATTTTTGTTAGTGTCTCAGAATAAGAACTATTCTGAGATTAGTGTAGGTACATTCATGAACGTAAAATATACCTAACGACTATGTGGTTAGGAGAGCATATGGCTCGTGGATGAGGATGGCGATAGACCGCGCAGGATGGCGTGATGGGGAAATGGCCTATACAGTCAGTTTCTGAATTGAGAATTTCGCTAAATAACTACTTAACTGACCAAATGTTATTTAAGTACCTAGTTACCTACTCAATTCAGAAAACAGCCCATTGTTTATTTGTATTGCCCGTACCCATTTTTGGGTTTATTGTGTCTGTATTTTCATATATTTTCTTTGTTTCTGTAATTTCTCTGTCGATCTTGTCTTGGTGTCTACAGTATGTTCCATACTTTTTTGTTCTAGTTTTTGGGAGGCCTGGCATTCTAAGATACAGATCTCTGATCTAGTTTCGGGCTCAGTCTATCCACAAATTACTTCCGTTGTACATAATTGTATCACACCTATTTTTGTAAGTATTTGTACTTCGCTAAACAAGTCAAATAAGCTGTAATGAAAGTATTTACTTCCATTATCTTAAGATAATGGAAGTAAATACTTTCATTACAGCTTATTTCTATCTATATATTGTTGTTGCTCGCATTACTGGAATTTACTAGGTATAGTTGCCAGTTCGGGGCCTCGATTCTGTTAGTCCATTACAGTTCAATTACAGTTACTTGGTCGGGTCTTGTGACATGTTTTTTAATGCCATTGACGTCTACAATTGGGTACCTATTTGACAAAATGTCAAATGGGTTGGTACTTTTAAAACGGAATTTTCTATGAAAATACTTGCTTATGACGTCACATATCAGAGCATTCTTTTTATGTTTCATCTATTTAAAAATTGTAATAACTAGTAACTAAATTATTAAAAGAAATACATTTTCCGAAACATTTTGTAATTTTTGTTTTAATCGAGCATATCAAATAATTTATCGTTGATAGTGTCAAATACCGGCTCGCGTTGACTTGAAGAGGCAATGAAATAAAATCGAGGGGTTCATGGAACTGTAAAAAAAGCCCCAGATCTTGCATGTTTACATGTTTGTGATGTCTGGTTTCCACAACACACCCTGTTTTCCTAGTGCGGGGCCAGAAGCAATGTATGTGCCTGTATGTAAATGTTTATGTCATTGTACCTTAATTCATTAGCAAAATCTAGGCCCTATAAACTTTTCCTTAGGAAATATTAATGTGTCAGTGAGCTGAGATATCGAATTTCATTCCGCTTATTACACGATGACTGATTGGGAGGTCTAACGAAATCGCTTTCACTGCCTTCTGTATAATTAACAGTGACGATCGAGTATCAACTTTCGAACATTAGGTACATAGGTACTTAGAAATCAAATTCGAAAACCATTTTTTCAAAATTTCTGACTTTAAACTAGAAATTAACTCAGTTGTATCTTCGTTATTTAATAACTTTACCGTTCATAGAGGTCACTCTGATAGCAAGAATAATAATTCAGCTTGACCCATTATCACAATGCGTGTAGATACATATTTTCAATATGATATAATATTGCGTCATTATGGACCACACGGGTATCGGACTACAGGGTCGATAGACTCAAAAAGGGTTACGACTTGAACGATTTTATCAAAAGCACTAGTACTCAATTGGAGTTTTTTTTTTTCAGTTTCAACTTTTTTATCAATGGTACTATTTTTTAAATAATACGTACATATACCTAATGTAAATATTAAAATCTCGCGTGGTGTTATAATAAGGAATCGTGTTTTACTAAAAAAAATAGTTTGTTTTTATCTAATGTCTATATGAAAATCTTGTGTCGCAGTATTTATTTTAGCTCCACTGATTTTCACTATTTTTTTTATTTTTTGGTAGGTCTGAGAGCAGTAGGTCGTAGGCTAATTA
Organism: Yponomeuta plumbellus; assembly: GCA_947310845.1. Classification (NCBI taxonomy): domain Eukaryota; kingdom Metazoa; phylum Arthropoda; class Insecta; order Lepidoptera; family Yponomeutidae; genus Yponomeuta; species Yponomeuta plumbellus. Next base: position 969,814 of record OX371211.1, on the reverse strand, counting down.
AATATGGCAATACAAGGATTGCCGGGACATCGGATTGAGGGACGTCAATACTTTAAAGTTTAACGTCAATCCATACCGAACAAAAAGTATTATAATATTATGTAATAAAATAACAGTAAATAAATAAATAAGCTCAACAAAAATATTTAAACCTTCTTAAGTTTTCGAATAGATTGATAAGTATCCACTTAATTCAAAAGAACAAAGTACGAAAAACAACCTATACTGCGACAATGAGACCACCAAATCGAAATAAACCTAAGCACACAGCTGATATTTGGCAAACAGATGAAACTATAACATAGGTACAATTTAATTTAGTTTCGGGTTCACTTTAATTATATTGTTAAGTTTTGTTCTGCTCAATAAACATTTTTGATTTGATAAATCCGTAATATTGGGATCAAAATCTAGTGAATTAATTTACGCCACGCCGGCTACGCACTTGCACACTTGCACAGCACAAAAATGTTTGGAGGCGACCGCAACGCAGCGCCTTCGTTGGCCACTGCGAGTGTACTGACGTGACGTGTATGTATGTTTGTTATGTAGGTCCGATTCCGCGACGCGCGAGCCGCAGCAGCGCCCCTCAGATGACCAGGTAACGTAAGCACTAGCGGCCTTATTTAAAAAAAAAACGGCTCCGCTAAACGGCACTTATTGAGACACAGTTATTTATTATTTATAAAGTCAAATCTCCACGTTAGAGCCCTGCGCAATTAAAGTCACGTTCAATTTAACTTAGAGTTCAAAAGAAAGCTTCGCAAAAACTTCGTCAGTTTCGTCACTTCTGTTGGAGGAATTTAGACAAACACGTTTCTGACACTACCACAGACTAGATAAGAATTAATCAAATGCGTATTAGGACATTTAAAAATAAAACAGCAGCGTTTTAGCTCTGTTTTTTAAATCAAGAAAACTTAAAACGCCTACTAACATTGAAATGGAGTTTTACTTAAAGGGAGTCTAAGAGAGGCATTGAAAAAATATTAAGAAATTAAACAGGGGTCTAAGCGCACCAGTACGTACACCAGCAAAAACGTAAAGACGGAGGGATTGTAAAGAACCAGTTTGGAAAAAAGAAATCAGTGGGCACCCTAATCTATTGCACTGACGTCATGCAAACTCTCGTCACAGAAAGTATACGGTTATTTGGCATCACTTCACAAGCCTTCGATAGCTCAGTTGGTAGAGCGGTGGACTGTAGAGGCATACAATGTTGATATCCATAGGTCGCTGGTTCAAATCCGGCTCGAAGGAGTGACAAAGCGTCTTTTTATTTATTCTTTTTGTTCTATTTAAATTTCGTTGTTCTTTTCAAAGCAACTTTTAAGCAATAATCGCGAAAAGATTAAAAAAAATATTTTTCAATGTCTAATCGCACTTGGGCCTTAAATTTTTGTTTAGCCGTTTCATGTCTTTATAGCTCATTGGTATTATGTAATCCCAATCCTGTGTAGGTAATCTCATTTTTTGTGTACAAATAGTGTTCTCTATCTATCTATCTATCTATGATGTCAAGTACCTGATACGGAGCCAGCTTCAAAATTTATTGACGTTTACAAGTAGCAATTTTAAAGATATATTATGTAGGTATCCGTAAAATTGGGCAAACGGAAAACTTACCTACAATTAACTGCATTATGTTCAGTACGCACGATGTGCCTGGTGTCGACGGTAAAAGATAATATTAAAATAATACTCATGTTGTATTCCAATACTAGGGGAATCGCGTTTTTTTTTTTTTTAAATAAATAACACCATTAACACCGCATTAATTTTTTGGAATCGCTCGTATCGCTCGCCTGTGTGATTTTAAACGATCACGAAAGTTAAAGCTGCGTATCCACTAGGCAACATTTGGCGCGCAACACATTGCATAACATGTTGTGCAACATGTTGAAAGTCAGCGCGGAACTTTTGTTGCGTCGCGGAACTAGGCGGGCGGGCGTCATGTTGCGCGCCCGGTGGCAACGTCGCGCGCTGTAGAACAACGTTGCCGAACATGTTGAGCGGCACGTGTTGCGCGCCAAATGTTGCCTAGTGGATACGAGGCTTTAAGAAACATAGGGCGCGTTGAGTGCATGAATGGGTAACCGTCTATGACTAACGCTAGTAGCATTTTTCCGAGCGGTTCCGTGCTTCGCAAGGCACGTTAACAGTTGGTGCCGGCTGCCGTTGATAGATGACAGTCGTTAAGCCAAATCAGAGGCCTAGGGCGGCTTGAAAACTTCTGACAGTAAGACCAGCCACTAGTCTTACAAACCTCCCCCAAGGCCTATGCCATTCTCAGGGAAGAGTGCGTGCCCGTCGGCGGGGACATAATGGGTTGATGATGAATATTTTAGACCAGTTTGTTAGTTTATAGCCAAAGAAATTATTTAGTACATACCTACTCAAAAGTTGTAGTAGTCAATAAAGTTTATTCTTCTTGTTATTCTCAAGTATTTCTATTGGGGTTTATATGATTGCACTGTAAAATATTTTTTTGTGGCAAGTTATTCAATGTTCATGTTAGAGAACCTTTTCAAAGAGGCTTTGGCTAAATGGCTGCCTAATATTAATTCAATCTGGCATTAAACATTTAGATGATAAGAGTTATTAGAGGAGTTCATGCTGAGAATGGAAGGTAGGACAAAAATACAACTTTACTGTTATAGTCAGAAGGGGCTGTTAATTTATAGCGTACGACTGAAGAAACTACTAAGTACATACCAATCGACTGTCACATACTAATTTGACTTGAATCGCTCGGAATCGGGTGATCGGAATATTAATAATATGCTTTTATTTCAGAATACAGTTCCAGATTACAATATTGATAATAATAATACAACACAGAAATAAAACTAAAATAAAAGACATAATTAAAGTATATTTCGATTATTGTCGCGCTGAAGGAAATGCCAATGTTCGTACAGTGAACTGCCCACATCCTCACACAGGCACGACAGAATCTCAGAAATCAGATATTTAGCTATTTCAACGTAAAGAATTTACATTGTGTTGGTTGAATGTCAATAAAAATAAAATAAAAAAATAAAAATCATTTATTTCTGGTATCGATGACCCATATTAATAATATACAATTAACAAATTTAGAATTTAAAAATTAAATTAATATTAAATTAAATAAAACAAAATCCGAACTAAATTAAAATTCACTAACATTAAAGTTACCATAGAATGGTAGCGATTGGCTTGTGCATATCACCGCAGTGCCGTAGATATGCACAATCCACCCTACCTCCTAACATTTGCAGGATATTGTTGGGGCTGGCCCGCACCCGACGCATCAGGGACGCGCTGCGTTTGCGCATTGTCGCGTAAAAGCAGTCTATTCCTGCATCAGCAAACATCCCCGATGCGCTGCAGAAACGGGGCAGCCCCATCAACACCCGGAACGCATTGTTAAATTGCACCCGGAGAGCCCCATAAGCCCGATTCGTAACAAACTGCATGTGTAGAGGGAGGTGCAGTAAGCCCTGAACAGTGTGATTTTTGCCTCCCCCGAGCATCGCGCAAATCTTCGTGCGATCATATTCGCCCGTACAGAAAGGGCCCTCCGTTCCCTCTCCAAGTCTATATCGTCTTTGAGATCGGTCGTCACCACATGTTCAATGTAATTTATTATAACGTTAATGTTAGCTGCTACCTTGGAGTCGAATGTATTGAAGAAAAAGGCAGCGAAAAAACTCTACTCTATCTTTTCTCAAATCATCATCATCTCATTTTTGGAGGCTGGTAGTCGGCTCCAAAATGAAGCAACTAGGTAAGAACAACTGAAGTAATATATACATATTTTATCCGTTTAAGAAAAAAGTAAGATAGTTCTACAGTCATAATAAAAGATGCTGATGACACAAGTCTCATAATAAAAGATAAAATGGACGTAAATATAATTAATAAACTAAATGCACTTATCAAGGGGACAAAAGAATGGTTCTCAGTTAATAATATGCTGCTTAATATTGACAAGACACATGTCATTCGCTTTTCGGTAGGATCAAGATTTGGTGATGTACCATTACAAGTAGAGCAGGCTCTTATGGAGTTCAATATAACTCCTGTAGATCAGGTAAAATTCCTAGGAATGTTCCTTGATTCGAAGTTAACGTGGGGTCCACAAATTGACAAAATGAAATAGAAATTAAGTTCTGCAACGTATGCCATTAAGAAAATTAAAGAATTAGGTGGTACAGACGCTGCAAAAAATGTCTACTTCGCGTACTTCCACTCCATTATGATGTATGGAGTAATGTTCTGGGGTACAGCAGCTCAAGGGAACACAGTATTTGTGCTGCAGAAAAGAGCACTGCGCTACATACTGGGACTTAAATACAGAGATTCTTGTAGGGAAAAGTTTAGAGAAGTTGGCATAATGACAATGGCTGGTGAATATATATACCAAAGTTTAATATATGTAAGAGATAATTTAAATATGTTTGCTAAAGTTGGAGATACTCATAGTGTCGAGACGAGATATAGAAATAGGCTGATGCTTCCATCACATAGACTTGCTAAAGTATCCAAATCGTACCTGGTCCAAGGAATCAAATTTTATAATAAATTACCTGAAGAAGTAAAACTGTTTGACCGCAAGGAATTCTGTAGCATACTAAGAAAAAATCTTATTAACAAAAGCTATTATAGTGTAGATGAAGCATTAAATGATGATAATATAATTGACCTTGTAATTTAATGTAGTAGTAATGTAATTTATCTATATAATTTTAATTTAATTGTGATTTATTGTTTCAATTTAATTTGTGCAGTGACAATTGTAAATTATTTGACATAATTCTAATTCAATTCAACTATGCTATTTGACATTCATGGGTTATTCTGTTTCTTTTATAAGCATGCATGCTTTAAACTTGTATATGTAACATTTCCTAACAATTATTATTGTCTACCTATCTTCATATATTGACGTGTCTAAGTGTATGGAATGTACCTAAAGATGAAATAAATACAATACAATACATGTTGAACATGAGGAAATCCAAGTCACTCAAAAACTCTCACCTTCATCAAAGAAAGAGTCTTTCACAATCATCGGCGATCGCGACCCATCCTGGACACCTCGGGACGACATCTTTCATCTCACACCATACACTGTGAACTGCAACTGTTTTGGGCATCCAAATCTTTTTAGAAGGCTGAATTTGTCCTGTTGCACTCTAAGAAATCATAATTTTGATTTATTGTTGACAGACACTTCGATAAGGCTAGCATGCGAAGTTCTTCCAAGACAGCTAGACGATAAGATTGTGTCAGATACGCTTATATCTTTTGAGAATCAATGTTTGTATTGTTTTTTAACGTCGTATTACACAGCTGATATGAGTTCTTTTGTTGACAACGCGACGAAATGACAAAACTGGCTTTTCTATTGAAATTCTTTTGATAGGCGTTTGTTTGCGCAGTAAAGTAGCGGAAAATGCGCTTCGCTAGTTAAGTCATAGTCGGCAGCAGGTGGGTTAGATGCGTCAGTGAGAGAACTGAAATTCATGACATGATGATGATGATCTCCTCCTCGTCGTAGTCCAACGATGGCGACCTCAAGTCTAGTATTGGTAGGACTTCAGCGACGGTGGGCTCGGATCTGACTTGCGAAGCCCAACTTATTTTTGGAAGTTCGGTTCGGCCGCAGTGAACTTCATTGACATTATACGCGTCTATCATTATGACACTTCAATGTATTACGTATAACGTAGCCGATTCTTCCTACTTGCTAATCTGTAGGTTAATCAACATCGGGTTGTCATAGTAAATCATGAACACAAATATAGATCATGAATTATATTGTAACTAGCTTTTGCACGCAACTTCCTCCGCGCGGCCTACCTACAGCTTTTTTTTTCGTGAAATTTTCAGATATTTTAATAGTTATTCTGAAGGTGTCAAAAACAACAAATTAAACACCATGAAAATTGGTCCACCCGTTTTCGAGTTAGAAGTGTTGGAGCAAACCCGTCTTTGTTTTATATATTAAGAAGATTCATAGTTTATGAAACGAAATTACTATGAAACAGGTAACTATGTAAGTAGACCTTTTCGCCAAAAAGTATAAGATAATTTCACGATGAGTGGAAGAAAATCGCAGCAAATTATATTCTAGTAAACTTTATAGCTACATAACGCGGACAGTCAACTCTTCATGTGAAACAAATCCTCAACAAAACACCGCCTCTATATTTTCAGTTGCTGCACGAGGCAACTATATAGGTACTTAATTACGTTTGTTACCGTAGTGCTATGATTTAATCTAACTAATGTGTCGCGGTCAGGGAGTGGACGTGGCCAATTTTTCCGATTGGACATTAGTATAGACGATGATATTGCACATCAATTATAACTTCCCCATAGCCACGCTACAGTCTATTTTCGGTACGACCGATGCCAGACGCCCACCGGTTCGCTTTTCCTACTCGCACAAGTCAAAGACCTAGTTTATTTCGATAGAAGTCATTGCATTCACCTCTTTCCTTTGTAAGCTTTGTCAGAACATTTATCTTGCATGTATAAACAAATTCATCAGAAATCACCTGACTTGTACAAAAAGTAAATGAGCCCATGTTCCTATCTGGAATAGGTAGTTACAGGCCAGGTATCTGCTATGTATTCTGTAAGATAACAACTCATCACCATCGTGTCGGCATTGAGCAACAGCGAACACTGTCAAATCGATTACACCGATCTGCAATTCTGCAGTCCTAAGCCAATGCGCAAATTAATCCAGATGACGGCATCCTTTATCCAATGACAGTCGCCGTCTTCGGCAAAGTGAAATCGGAAAATAACCGCTACGTAGTTAAACGCAAATAACCTTCAATCTTTATTAGCCTAACAGTACCTGAATCTGCACCTGCCGCCGAATATATTCATGGAATATTCCAGGTGCTATACGCGGAACCACACATCAGCCGTGAAAACGCGCGCCTACAGCACAAAAACTCAGCCGACCGATGGCGTTTTCGCCTATTCCGTTCACAATTTTCAGCTTATTTCAGGGAGACAATGTTATTGTGTTGTGTTTAGATGAAAACTGAGCGCGGCGCGGGCTGGCACCGGTACAATGACACGACAACATGGCTTTGCATTTAGCACAGACTGTTCACTCACAGTAGGTAAGGAAAACAGAAGCTATCGCTCGTGAGGAGCGATATTCTCTGAACTGGTATTAAAAATTGGTCGAGACTACTACAGGTAGTTTCGACTCATTCAACAAGGACTGTAGATGGAAGAGCGGTCAGGCAGAGGGATTAGGCATCTTCAAGTAGCCAAGCATGCTGAAATTATTATTTTACTTATTTTGTACACCTCCTTCTCCAATGTTTAGCTCCAGTCCATCCAAAGGTTGTATGGAAGAGATTACTTTCAGTGATATCTTAGCCGTCTGTGCTGTTCGATTTAGAAATAACTCTGTAATATCCTTTTTTATGTACGTTAAAGTGTTCTCTATCTATCTATTTTTGTGCGATTAGATCATGTCAACTCAAAGCAGACTATCTGTGTCCCTATGCCCATTTTTGTGGTTCAGAGTCGCGGTGGCGTCACGCGCGATCTCGCGACCTTGCTCTTGTTAGAGCCTGCTGTTTACTGAACCAGAGCCGGCTAACTAAGTAAACAAGACGCATTTGTCGTCGCGATAAGTGGTGAAATGCATCGGGAAACAAAGAAATACGATAACTGTTTTTTCTTTTTGATTGCAGTCCCGACGATGTCCCTCTAAGCTGTATTGTACGTCTGAGAATAGTGCAATACCGACCACAGCAGATAAACCAACATATAGGAACCACTCGGAAAAATGCCACTAGCGATAGTCATAGACCGCCATGCACTGAACGCGCCCAATGTTGCTTAACCTTCGTGATCGTTTAAGATCACTCAGGCAGCCGGGGCTACGACCGATACAACATATTCTATACTAGCGACCCGCCCCGGCTTCGCACGGGTGGCAAAAACGTTTCCGTGGAAAAAGCTTATTAGTTCCGTGGAAAATTCCCGGGGTAGTAATTTTTTTACACCTTTGGTTATTCAGGATTTCTTACGGAACCCTAAACTTTTTGCAAATCCAATAAAGCCTATGTTAATCACGAAGAATGTAGCTTTCTAATGGTGATAGAATTTTTAAAATCGGTCCAGTAGTTTCTGAGCCTATTCATTACAAACATACACACAAAAATACAAATCTTTCCTCTCTACAATATTAGTTTACATAAGTTTAATAAGCTATGTGTTATTCTTTTGTATAAGCTAAATTATTGTAGTTTCATTAAAATCCATTCAGTAGTTTTTGCGTGAAGGAGTAACAAACATCCAAAATACAAAGTTTCGCATTTATAATAATTATTATGCAAACGTTGTTTTGCCATATTAATTAGCCTATGACTTATTCTCAAACCCACCACAAACATACATACGGGGTGTCCCAAAAATGACACGTCACAGTGACACCGGAGGTAGACCTGCCCAAAAGGCATCGAACCAACCTAACATGACCTCAGTAAATTTGACCTCAATTTAAACTTGTTCTAAATTTTCACTTTTTTTAACAACTTTAGTGCTAGCATTAAATTAGATGGCCCTCGTGTTTGGTTTTTTTTTATTTGTACTCGGTCACGAACTTACTAACTTAGCGTAAGTGCTAGCATAGCACTGTTAAAAAAAGACGCCTCTTGAGCAGGTCTACCTCCAGTGTCACTGTGACGTGTCATTTTTGGGACACGCTGTAGATTTCATAAAAATCGCTAGAGCCGGCTGCGTCGCGGAGGAGTTCAGTTATGTCACACCGATTTTCATTGAAAAAAATTGGCCGATTTTGATGTTTTATATTTATGTATTTTATAATCTGTAGGTCTGAGAATAGGTTGTTATCTAAGTGATGGATAACCAATCTGGCAAAACAACGTTTGCCGGGACAGCTCGTAAGTTTATAAAATGTCTTAGCAACGCGGCAGGGGTAAAGTCGACGTTTGCCCACTTGTTTAAGCGACCGCGCTAATGCTAATTTCGTAGGCTTCGCTTGCACAAGACTGGTGGCGTAGACAAAGCCAAGTTTACGCCTGTCATCTTATTCATCATCTAAGTAAGTATACTGATTATTTAACAACCATTTTGCGTTTTCGAATGTGCAAACGAGAAAGAACAAAGTGTCGAACTACTTTGTGCTTTTCCAACCCTCTCCTTTAAACACAGACAAACATAAACTTTTACATACATGCACATACATTGCTTCTGGCCCCATACTAGGATAGCTTGTGTCGTGGGAACCACAAACAGCGACATCACAAACATGTAAACATCCAAGTGATCCAAGACCCGTTTTTTTTTGTCTCCCGCCGGGATTCGAACCCGGGAACTCTGCCCACAGCCCGCTTTACTGATCTACTGAGGCATTGATCATTGCATTTTGTTCCCAAACATAGAATACGTCGTCGTCACTCTTTATGACAAAACTTCTAGTTCAGCCGCAGCGTCCCATTGCGAGAAATGTTTGAGTTTGCAATCTATATTTACCAAACTCCAATATGGAGAATTACTCAGGTTTTATTTATAGGAGCGCCGGTTCATGTCGACAAGGCTTCCACCTGTTAAATGCACGCTCTCGGTTTCAGGCATAAAATAAGTCCGGAATCAGAAATTTATTTTAACGTAAAGAATTTACATTCTGTTTGTTGAATGTGAATGTAGATATAGTGTTAGCCGCTGCCTTGGGGCCGAATGTAGTGGGGAAAGAGACATCGAAAAAAAAACTCCATCTTTTCTCAAATCACCTTAAATGTTACATAAGTTGGTATTGTTCATAAATCCGGTGTTGTGTAGATAATATTGCAGGCAGTTTTGAATCCTAGACCTGCAAAAAACTTGCCAACTGGTATTGAATAAAGACAATATTTTTTTAAATGCATAGCGTGGAACTCAGTCCTTATTCTGAAGCGTGGAATCGAAATATACGTAGGTATACCTACGTAGACAGCAAGTTGGCATCGACCTTCAGTGATTCTATCGAATCACATTTGTAGTAAAACTCAGGTCACGATACAGTATAAATCTGTCTTTATTTGCCATGTTAGGTCTTAGCTTACAATCGTATTAAAATAGTAACAGCTGATACGTGGGTACGTCCGAACACCACGACTGTCTAGCACCGAATGGCTTCCCCGCCGTTCCTCCTGTTCGGGTATTTTATTATTTTCATCAACCGCCATCATTATAAATGGAAAACCTTACACATTAAAAAAGGCCAAAAATAAAAAGTATGCCCTTAGAGTAAACTAGCTTGCATTGTACTTTTATCTAACACTATTACGATTGAGATCTGAGCAAGTACATTAGGACTTGGGTGATATCGCCTTCCCATGCAAGAGAAGGTCACCATAAAATAATAGCAAGGTGGTTTTTCGAGAGGGTAACAACATAAAGTTGAAGCGAGTTCAAGCCCAAACTATGATAACGCACGCATAAGAGCATATCGAGGCTTCCAGTGTAAGAAATACAGACGGATTGACGAACGGAAAAACGATGATTTTCCGTACTCAAGGAAGGCTTTCGGAAGATGAGAAAATGAGATAGTTATCGTGTCCACAGGATTATACCTGACAGTGGAAGATTACGACAATTGCCTCATTGGAAAGAAGAGATGATACAGTGTGAATCTAGTTGAATTAAATATGAGTCGCATTAGATACCGAATTCCTCACCGAATAGCCATTTCGGAACCGTACAAAGCACCTTATCTTATCTGTTTAGACTGTTTTATTCACGAAATCCTCAAACTGATAAGATTAAGTGTAGCAGAGATCTAAAGATGTGTCAGCACAGTGTCTTTTGAGCTATGCGATGCTGATAAGATTTGTATCTAGTATAGTATGCCCGGTTTCTGAGGTTCATTTAATCTAGCCTAGCTTATCTATTCCTTATCGCTATTGATTCAATAACTTGACATTTTACGTTTCTGAACACCTATGCAAAAAATAAACTTGGTTTAAACTTCGTTCAACTTAACCGCCCGGATTTGTGCCCGGTTTCTGAGGTTCACAGTTAATGGTTCATTAGCTATAGAATCAATAAAGTTATCAGTTCCATAAACGTCAGTTAATTGACAATGCGTTTCTGAGTACACGCAGGACGGTCGTATATTAACGAACCGATAAGTAGTTCACCATTCCGCCACTAGATGGAACTATTTGGAAGCCTACTAGTAACATACACATTTCATCTGTATTCTACTGCAGATTCAGGTTTTTCGTACATAAAATAATTAATATAATAGTTTTAAATCACCTTACAGTAAGATTTTTTTTTTAAATAGATGAGAATACTTTTTCACCTGATGAGAACCATTAACTGTGAACCTCAGAAACCGGGCATACACAGGTACTTCAAATTTGGACTGAACCCGTTATAGTCAAAGTAGCAACCTTGTTTATTTTTAGACTGGCAGGGATCTTGGGGGCCCTTAGTGGTCCACTGCAATGTCGTTTATTTATAACAACCAGAATATTCAACTTAACCAACTTGTTTGCTAGTTTGATCTATGCAAGAGTCAGAAGTCTTTATCAAATCTCGTTACCACTAAATGGTAGCAGCCACGTTGAATGAACGAGTGAGATAATATACTGATGTCGCTGGCTAGACGCAAGCAATCAGCTGTTCCAGAAAAGGGGAACTATCGATCCGAGTGTTGCCCGCCCCCTGGCAGTATCCCGTCACTGCATTGCGTTTGTATACACCTACACACACTCTCGAATCAGCTGGGTTATAATAGCAAAACAAAACAAAGGCCGCCGCTACAGCGGTGTGAATTCATGCGAGAAAACTTTTCGTGCTGCAATGGAAAAATCATGAATAATCCACGTCTGAAGGTGTTTTTGTTGTGTTCGAGAACTGCAAAGCAACGTTTTTGTTTAGACACATTTGATTAATGTGTTGATTAATAACTCTTAGGTAGCATCCTTTGTTCCTAAACTACACATGCTTGTCTGTTTAGCAAATTAGGTATCAACACCAAACAGGCTAACAACGAATTTTGCTCGGTACCTATACAATATAAAACCGCCACACTTGAATTAATATTAATTAAACAGTGCCTGTAAAAAAGCTGACTGACCTGTGCGTTTATTGAGGTGGGGGGTGGTCTGTCCTGGGCGCTCCTCTTCGACGTCTGTGTCGAAGGAGAAGGGGAAGTTCTTCGTGGAGCCGACGAAGCCGGCAGCCATGATGGTCGCGGGTCGCTGTAGCCTGCGCGCCGCGACGTCTAGCTCTTGACTGAGTGTCCCTGTCCGCCACTCCGCACCTTGTCCGTACACAACACGCGCACTCACACACACCGCCGCTGTTTATCACACTTGGTAGGTACATAGCAGCTATATGACGATTACAAGCTTCGAAGGACGAAGGATGCAGACTCGCTTAGCAGTATATGGGTAATTCATTACAATGGTCCTTTTAAACTACATAAAATATGAGGATATGACAGAATACTCACAAAACCAAGAGGTTGGCGGTATGTTTATCGGAACCGTTACATTTTTGAAATAACGAATAAATATATTTATCCTGATTATAATTTGTAAAATTGCTATTGCTATAATCCAGACGTCATTGGAGTGGGATTTGGATAAATGAGGAAGTATCCCAATCCGAAGGCATCCTCGATTTGGGCATGTAAATAACGAATGCAAAACTTATGTAAACTTCAGCCTAAATACCTAATTAAATTGTGTAGCTAAGTGCCATAATGGGGCTTCTAAACGGGCCATGTTTTACTGCAATTTGTAGCTGCATTAGTGGCCTGCAACATTTCGTGAAATACCTAGTTACCAGCAAAAGTTTGAAAATATTATTTTTTTCTTTACATTTATTACAGTCTTCATCGAAAGGTCGTTCTTTTTCGAACTTTTTCAAGGCGTGCTTACGCGCCTTGATAAAACTTAGACTTAAATGTTTCATACATCTTTGCACCAAGAGCTTTATAGTACTCTAGGTCCTCACTGTTCTTTGCAATCCAAGAACTATCCCACACTTTCGAATTTTTCAATTTCTTTTCAATAAAAACTGAAAATATTACTGCAAGGGCATAGTTATTTTGACAACCCAAAAAGTTTAATGCATTGCTGTCCAATATTCGCGCCCAGTGGTAAGTCACATTCTCTGAAGTGACCATGTACTGATTGATAAATTCCTTTAAATGAATCCAAGACAGCTTTGTATCAGCAGAGGTGGTCACTTCAACGATCACATTAAGACCTCTATCGCCGACGTCATTCCATAGAGTCTGCAGCATATTTAACGTACCCATCCCAAAGTTGGAGGTGTGGGAGAGAACAGTCGTTCTGATGATTTTGTTTCTAAAGTCTGTATTTTCCTCAAACTTGTGTTTATAAGTAGCCCAGAATACAATCTTCGCAAACATAATAGGGATGTTGGTAACCTTTTTACTTAGAACTCTATGTGATTTTGAAATGCATTTCTTATGAGGAATGGAATAGGGTCCATTCCAATCAATAAGCTGATGCATGGATGTAATGAATCTTTCACTGGAAAAAGTGTTAGTGAGATGCTTTGGACTTTTGGTTGTAGCCCTCATTAATGTTAGTGCTACATAACCAAAGAAACTTTTTAACTGTATCCTGGCATCTTCATTAGTATCCCACTCTCCTAACAGCTTATTACAATGTGCAGTAAAAGATGCATTTTCTTTAGGCCCATAGGGTAGAATTTTTTGTTGCCTAATTTTAATGGGTGCCCATTGTAAGCCTAAAGGCAATTGGTTGTTCGAAATATTTTCTTTCTTATCTGTTGGTTCTCCAATATTGCTTTCATGTGTTGATTGAGGTTCACTGTTTTGCTCATTAGCATTTTTTTCTGCATCAAATTTATCTTGTACAGTTGGATTGATATCATGAACCTTTTGTTGGTCATCTTTTGATGTTTCTAAATCTTCCATTTCTTCTGCATGGTTCAAATTATCATTTTCTATCTCAACTGTAGAGGCATGTTTTTGTTTATTCTCATCTTCTTTTTCTTCTGCATTTACTTTACTAACATTTTCTTCTTTTTGAAGTTGAATTTTCTTTATTTCCGCTTTCAGCTTGTGTTCAGCAGATATATGAAAAAGGGTACCATGGTCCTCATATTCTAGCCTCGGCCAAATGAATTGTTCTTTCTGATATACAGGCATGATAGAGATAGCACCGAATACAACATCACTAACCAACAAACCTTTGCTAATTTTGCCGCTCAAATAGAAATTAAAGAACTGAGAAATTAAGTTCTTTTGAATGTTGATGTCGGATACCAGTGAGGGGAAGCAATCTTTTCGAGATATTTCATAACAATTAAGATCATTCCAAGAATATGTTTTATTATCATCAATTAAGGCTTCCAGTACGTCTGGGGCCGTTACACTTGTGTCATTCATTTTGAATATTTGTTAAAATTATCAAAGGTAGGTAAGCTTATTCGTTTTCCTACCAATGCAGTGAGTTAAAATCGCATTATCGGCCTCCTCTGCGATTCACCATTTCTTTCGCTATCCTGTAAGGGAGAAACTTTTCTTAATAACTTAACCCACCAACCAAAGTAAATATTAAGTGTGTTAAGTAATGCCACAACCTGCTTTACCTTACTGAAGTTACATTAAAAAACAATAACGACAATTTTATTTTACTTTAATTTGAAGTCCGAAAAAGTCCCAACCAAAAATTCCACTAATATTATAAATGTCAATGTTGTGTTTGAATCTTTCTTGATAAATCACGCAAAAACGGCTGAATAAATTTGGATGTCATTTGGTACCTACTGTAGCGATTCTTCTTTATAGTAACTGGCTGGCACAGCCGTCTCGTATGAATTTAAATGTTTTGAAGGAGAATCGCTACGTTTTTAATAGAGATGTCAGTCGGGCGCTAGCTAGGCCAGGCTTTCCCGATAAAAAGACAATAAAAACAGTATTTTTGCCAAAGCTATCTTTTGAATCAAATAACTCGTTACATTACATACAACGTTTTTGCACTAGAATAACACATGAGACACTTTTCCTTTAGAGTTTGTGGGTTTGAAGCTGATTTATTCTCATATGTTAATTACATTTGTGAATTTCTAGAAGCAAAACCACTCATTATTGGGAAAAGAAACCCTGTGAAGGAACCAAAGTCTCCGAGGTTTCACATGCCCTGCTTTAATGTGGTAATCTGACTAAACCCATACTTCCTCTCTGAAATAAAGAGTCAGGTATCCTGGTACGGGTTTGCAGGTACAGGTCAGTACTGATATGTACCTATTGATCTTTTTCATACACACACCCGACTCAGCTTCAACCGGTATGACCAATACAAGTAATCCGTAACTATAGTATGTACCGACAAATATCTACTATCTATTAACCTGCATTCGTTCGTCACAACGGGATATACATACTTATATAGGCTGCATTAATATAAATTCTATCGAATGTCTAAGTTCCACGCATGAAGTCGCGGGCAGAAGCTATATAAAGCTAACTGTGGTACGTTAGAATCTCAAACAATTTAATACCTTTATAGCCCAATGAAAAAATATTTAAGGCGTCCCTCGTTGGTTACGTTTATCTAGTAACTTTAATTTTACTCACCCATTGAGATGTTAAGTGGCATTTCAATGGTTTTGTTCGCAACCACATTTTATTCCTATCTCCTTGGCGAGGAAGAGGACTCCTCTTAAAGGAGTAGGTCCCTAACTGTTACCACTGTCACCGTTAGTTACCGTGAAACTGAAGTTAGCAGATAGCAGCACTAAAATAGAGAAATCATTGAAATCAACAGGAAGGAACGTTCAAAACAAAATTCATGAATGAACCAAGGGCCAAAGCAAAGCAAACAAAAAAATTAACGGGATTTTCCCGCGGATTCACAGACTATAGAAGAGAAGGAAGTGTCTAGATAGGCTCAAACGGTCGTCCTACAAATATAGCGACAACGACCACTAGTAGTGAGTAGTGTCACAAACAAAGTTATCTGACCCGGTGGAGGTGTCTTTAGTATGGAACCTTAAGTTTACTATGAGAAAAGTGACGCCACACCGAGTCAGATAAAGGTAAGCGTCGGCAAGAGGCTGCCGCGACCCAGTAGTCGCTGCTCGGCAGTTCTGCCCGTTGTCGCACTCTACTTTTAGCAGGCAAACAGATTAAAAATGATTTCATTGTGTTCTTTTTTACTTGGTGTATATTTTTATTTGTTACTAGCTGTCCCAGCAAACTCCGTACCTACCGCCCAAGTTTTCGTTTTTTTCCATATTTTCTCACCATTTAAATTTTCCCCTTTTTTAGGCAATATTTTCTCCGTAAGAACCATCCTCGTACAGTCGACAGCACGTCAAACTTCACATTTTAGTTGCAAAGTCGCCCGTAATGCAACGGAGTAGAGTGCATGGGTGTATACCATGATGTGCTGTCGACGTACTTCAAGCTGTTCTCGAGATTTGCGCTTAGCAAGCAACACTTTCAGCGATTCATCTAATATAGATGTCGTATAGAACCACAGTTTCCTTCCTCATTGTATCTAACAGAACAGTTCGCAATGTACCTATGCTTGTTTTTCTAATAAATGTTTTTTCTTATTATTATTATTAAGGAAAAAACTTTAATATTTATAGTAACCTTTTTGTGTTACACTTACACCACAAGGTATTGTGCTTCAATAAATATAGTAAATGTTTTGACTTCTCCATAAAACAAATAGTAAACTTTCACTTCCGGTTTCTAGTGTTTTTTAAACAAACTTTAATGACATGCATTAAAGTAGGTATTGAGTATTGAGATAGTTTAGTTTAAGCATGTTTAAGTTAATAAATATTTATGAATAGTTATTAACTCAGTTATTATTATACTTGTAGGTAAGTACATATTCTTACAATATATTTCATGTAGGTAGGTACAACTCTTTTATCTTTCAGTTCCATCCCAAAGTGGTCTGTAGATCGAGAGATCGCTTTAAGCGATAAGACCGCCAATTGTCTGGGTACAAAAAACCCGGGTCTTGGATGTTTAGGTAGGTTGTGATGTCGCTATATCTGGTTTCCACGACACAGGGTATCCTAGTTTGGGGCCAGAAGCAATGTATGTGCCTGTATATAAACTTTTATTTTATGCTTATTCTATATGGCAAAACTTAGACATGCAAGCCTTCTAATGTATTTGTTTCTCTGGCGCGTAGGGTAAATGGTTCTAATCTAATATCTACTTTATATAAATTCCAGTGGCACGACGAGACTTGCCCAGCACCTACTCCCTCCTGAGAGTTACGTCGGCCTAGCCCACAAATGCCCACAGGTAAAGACAACTCAATACGTGCGGGGTGAACCAAGCTGCGGGTTCCCTCACGATGTTTTCCTTCATATTAGTGTGTGGTATTTCTACTACAAATTCGCAGATGTACGTATGTAACTTTGAAAGTAAACAAAGTCATAGCTACATTCCAGGACTTTGATACGAACCTGGGTCTCCCGCTTCGGAGTCCATTGTTGTACCCACTGGGCTACCACCGCCGACCCATGTGTAATATTCCAGTTATAAACCAAAATTAAATAAGCGCAATGGTAGAACGTTAGTCAGCATAGCATCCCTCCAGACCCACCATATCCCTACCCATACCCGAGGGAAAACATCCTTGCATTCTAGGTCATATAGATAGAATATTCTTTATTGTACTTACACATAAATTACATTTACGGATTTTAAAAAAAATTAAGCACAATAGGCTAGTTTCCCAAAAAAATGTAATTAGTCCGTCTTTTAGATTATTCAAAAATAAGGGACACGTATTTTTTTATTTGTAAATTAGACCAAAAATGACAAAGATATAGCCCATTAAAGTTACGTGTGACGTCACGCCGTGCTGCATTTTGTAGCACTGAGTGACGTCACACGTAACTTCAATGGGCTATATCTTTGTTACTTTTTGTTTAATCGAAAAAAGAAAAAATACGTATCCAATATTTTTTTATAATCTAAAATACGGACTAAATAGAATTATATTATTTTGACCCTGGAAACTACCCTATTGGCGGCATTATTACTATAAGCAATTTCTTCCAGGCAATCATAGAAGGAGACAGGAAAGAAATTATAGACATGCAATTACACATATTTTTATTCAATCAGAGTTGAAATCCAGGCTTTGCTTTAATCTCATCATAGTCACTTGCTTGCTAACAATTAAGGAAAACATTTTGAGAGAAACAGTGTCCAAGGGCTCACACAGTTTAGTGCTTAAATCGCCAAGCTGCATTGGGCATTACTTTGTACTCTTCTGGTTAAGTAACTAACTCAAACTGTCAAAATATGTGTGTACTCGTATTTGACGGTTCAGAGTAGGCTAATCATACAACTCCATACAACAACCCCAGGTCAACTGTTAGTTGCAAATCTTTATAATATAAAACAAAGTCAGAAAGTTGTTCGAACACATAAGTAGGTTTAACTCGGGAACGGGTGGACCGATTTTCATGGTTTTTGATTTGTTGTATTTGTCTCCCTCCCGAATAGCAGAATATCTTTTAAAATATTTGAAAATTGAACTGGGCCCGTAGTGCGAGTTTTTTCATTCACTTTCGATAGCGAGAGCGTTTGCAATTTGTATAGGAGTGACAGAGAGACAAATAGGTGGCGCGCTTTGTCACTCCTATAGAATATGAGTTTACATTAACGCGATCGAGTAGTTAAAAAAACTCGCACTAAGCACACTGGAAAATATCTGTAGGCCACGCTGACGAAGTTGCGGGCTAAAGTTCGAGTGCGGGCCAAGTCAGAGGCCGGCCATAGGGCGTGACCGTCAGAATGCCCAGTCAAGTGTCGTATTTTACTTTGAAATATGTTCCAAGAATTGCTTATATTTGCTTACCGCCATGAGAGATTTGCTTACTACATATTTTAGAAGAATTCAGTCATTTATGGATGACCTGCCATCCTGACATCAGGATGGCAGGTCAAAAGTCCGTAGCATAACTGTGTGGAATTACTGATTCTTTTGTAGCTCATAAATTGCTTACTTAACAATTTGTAAACTAAGGTCGTGTAGCTATCAAGGAAATAAAAATATCGTATAAGTTAGTTATAGCGTACTGAAAGCCACCAACTCTAAGAGCAAAAAGTTATTATCTTGTAACTTGTGTTTACATATCGGTAGGCTCTGCTGCTCGTAGCAAGCAATTCTTAGAACAAGTTTCAAAGTAAAAAACGACACTTGACCGGCTATTCTGACGGTCACCGTAGGGCGGCTTGGAAACTTCTGACAATAAGACCAGCCACTAGTCTTAGGAGCCTCCGCCAATCCGGATTTGGTCCCCCGTGGTGGAGTATGGCCTATAACTTCCTCAGGGAAGAGACCCGTGCCCCTCGGTGGGGACATAATGGGTTGATGATGATGAATTAAAAGACCAAATAAACCTAGTAAGACAGTATTAATTTATTTGATAGCACACTGACAAAATCAACAGAATGTTCATCTAATAATATTCATGTATGCTGGATTGGTAGTATGTAATTAAAATTAGCTAACAGTCTACTTCTTGGCTACAGCCTGTTCATCGATGGGGTCGAGCTTGGGCTCCTCGAACTTGAATGTGGGGAAAGCGGTCATGTCTACTCCGGACCCGCCGCCGTACTGCCGCTCCAACTTCTCCAGCTCAGTCTTCAGCTCCTTCTCAATTTGTGGGCTTGGGTCCACAAGCTTGCCTCCTCTGAAACCATCAAACATCGACATTTACATACAGTGTCAGCAATACAATAAACTTCAACCAATCATGCTGGAATAGATGAATTCTTAATTACTGGGATAAGAAGTTAACTCATGCATGAGTGGAATTTATAGATGTTACAGTTAAAACCAGTTTTTTGATAGAACACTTTTTCCCTAGTTACAAGTTGTTTTTACGAAATGCCTTTGTTAAAACTAGTATTAACTAATGCTCAAAATTTAATGTCAGTTAAAACTAGTTCTTACTAACAAAACGCGTTTTTCCGAAGCGTTTTTTTAGTCAGCTAAAACTATTCCAACCGAAATAAATGCTACGATAGTTGATCTTGCAATAACAAGTAGAACCTTATCCTTTTTAAGGAGTAGGAAATCAATAGGAAATACTGGCCAAATGCAAGTCAGACTCACGTACAAAGTGTTTTTTTTTTTATTTTACCTTATTTGGTGTGCAAAACATTATTACAACCTTTACATGATATGTATATAAATTATAATATATTGTAAGTACTAAGTTGTGGTCTAAAGCATGCACACACATCTCCTAATGTAATTTTTTCGTCTGTTCTGTACCATTATCTATTAGATTTGAATATTTCAAGCCTCTACCTTTGTGATGTTGTTACGTGATGCTTTTTATTGTTCCTTTTTCAAATTTTGTGGCTGTGTTCTGTTGACTTGTTTCTTTTATTTACGTTTAATTGATATTGTCATCTTGGCAACTAATTTAAGTCGTACCCTTAAATGTTTTTTTACTGCAAGATAAATTTTTTTACTAGGTATGTGATGCTATGTCCCAGATTTTTCAATAAATATTTTTAAACTATACCTTGTTGTCAATCCCAAATTAATTTCTCTAGTGCTAGTCAAAACTAACAGAAAAGCTCGGAGTACAACTAGTTTTATCTGAAAATCTAATATATCAGTGGTAAATTCTAGTTATGAGGGTATTACAGGTTTAATTTTTAGTAGAAACTAGTTATAATTAGGAAAAATGCATTCTATTTAAAAACGGGTTTTAACTGTAACACACATACATACTACTAAGATCATAGATTTTTGTTTCATAATTTGGAAATCCCCATAATAATAGTAGTTCGTATTGAC
The DNA here is from genome assembly GCA_947310845.1 of Yponomeuta plumbellus. Classification (NCBI taxonomy): domain Eukaryota; kingdom Metazoa; phylum Arthropoda; class Insecta; order Lepidoptera; family Yponomeutidae; genus Yponomeuta; species Yponomeuta plumbellus. Next base: position 948,968 of record OX371211.1, on the reverse strand, counting down.
AAGTATATGAAGTATATTAATTACAGTAGAATTCGTATATATGGGAATTTTATTACACCTCCAGTAAAGGAAACTTTACACTGACAGACTCATCTACTACAGTTGCAAGTTTATATTTAAACATATTAATTTCCAAAACTTATGAGGACAGCGTACAGTCAGTAGAAAAACATCTGAGAGAAAAACACAGCATTTCATTTACGCCAAATCAGTAGATTGACAGACAAAAGTGGCTCAGTAATGTACCTAGGGAAAAACCAGCAATGGGCAAATGAGTATCTGTCAATACTAATTAGTTATAAACCAGACGAAGACCGGAACATAAGCACAGGTATGACATAGTTTGTCCTTGGAGTGTAGGTCGAGAACTTACGAGCTTTTCTGCTTGTATTCCCTGACTTTGTCTAAGAACAACTGCTGGATGGGATCGGTAGCCTTTTGCGCCGCCGCCAGGTTCCTTGTAACCATCACCGAGGCACGAGCCACCCGCATACCACCGAGAAGAGATGAAGTGAGCATCTGAAAAATGGGAAGATAACCTCAACTATAAGTTACATAACACTTTTTTCGGACAAAATAATTACTTTATATACAGAAGCTATGGAGAATATGCTTAATTAAAACGTCAAATTAAATAATGTAAAGTAATTATTACGTTTTTCAGTAAAAATATCACCTTTTATTTTACTACTCGGCTATGGCCAGCGTTGCCAGACTGTGCTGCCAGAATTACCGTAAAATGTACCCCAAAATTACCGTACAAATTACCGTACCACGATTACATATGATTACACACTGATTTTATGATGAGTTGCTATAAAAATGAGATAATTACTTAATTTCTACAAAACAGAAAACTAGTCGTAAATTACTTAGTAAGTTTTATTCCTTAAATAATAATGTAGTTTTATTCGGTAAAAGTAACTCAAAACTTTTTGCCAATGAAAGTGAAACTGCTTTACCACTACATAGTTGGTTTAATGCCCCAATTTGATGATTCAGAGATATTTCTTACCCAAGAAAAAACAGATTTTGTCGTTATATTCAGATTTAGTTCGTTTTCAGTTTTAGTTTCGGATTCGGATCGTTCGTATTCGTACATTCATGAATGAAGAAAGAAAATAGCGAAATATAGACTGAGATTAGGCGCCAATTTCAAATTACCGTACAATTTGTTGAATTTAGGCAATGTTCTCAGAATTACCGTACGTTTTTGGTACCGCGATAGATTACCGTACAAGGCTTGAAAATACTGTACAAATACGGTAATTACCGTACGTCTGGCAACGCTGGCTATGGCAGAAAATTTTGACACTTCACCATTCACCACAGAATATTAGATTTTTTTTAATATAGCAAGAGCAAAAATATCATTACTTCAGATTACTTTATCTGGCTGCACGGACGAAAGTCCTTTGCCTATTCTGCTAGATAAATACTGATAACAGATAAAGATAAATAAAAAAAAAATTACTTCCACAGAGTACTTAGTGGGAATAGAGTCATCAGTCTTTTAATGACTCAGCGACATCTGTTGATAATGGAACTACGAAACCAGAGATAGACCGTATGGAAGTATTATTTTCAAAGCTTTAAGGCCCAAGCACAACAGATGAGATGAGTATCGTCTGTTGTGCTTGTGCCTTAAAGCTTTGAAAAGATGAAATGACTCCGATCTGCGCTTGAATATCGTCCTGTATGCATATTAAAAAATAAAACGCAGAAATAAGATTTTCGTACTTTTGTTCTCTTCTTAGAATAATCTGATGCCAGTTGTTTTACACTATCACTTAGTCTCGACTCGAACTCCTCGTATGGTACTTGGTTTCAAAGTGTTTGTGGCATACCTACTTTTCTGTTTGTATGGACATTCTGGCTAACCAACATGTGTGTGGTTAGGAAACCCATGTAGTTAAAATACTGTCTTCATTCACCTAAAAATAAAACGAAACAATGTAATACGCTGTCCACGGCACTGGTAAATGAATAACGAATGTAAAAAGTACTTACTTGATGCAATTAAGAACACAACACATTTTCTGAGTTGCCTTAGCGAAGTCCAAATCATGGCAATCAAAATGGTATGCGAGGGTCAATATTTAAACAGTGCTGTCGAAAGTCCAAATAGTGCGTGTGGATCAATATGCAACGATGTCGGAGTCCACAAATAACGCCGAAGTTGTCGAGAAAATTGCAAGAAATCCAGAAAACAAACTCGCAAAACGAAGGCGTTTTTGACTAGTGTTGGCACTAGTGAATGGAGAATTAGAACGCCGGGATGTCTGAAAAGGGACGAAATTCGGTAAAGGACCGCGAATAAAAAATATCATTTAAATATATTTTTATAGTAAGTTCGGTATTTAGTTTCATGCGTTTTTCTTGAATAACTCTGCCATTTTTTATTTTACAGTAAAACCGTAAAGATAAAAATTGTAGAAAATTTTATTTTCTACAAATTCAGTTTTCATAATTTTTGTTCTAAGATCGATATTTTGGAAATTAAATCTGAAAAACCCGACCAATTCAAAATATTATAATTATCTCCTATGTTCCACGTTTTAAGGCATGGATGAAGAGAAACAAGGTTGTAGAAAATGAAATTTTGAACAATTTTGGTTCTCACCTATTTTCCTCCAAAATCGATATTTTGGAAATTAAACCTGAAAAACTTAAATTCAAAGGGATTTGCCAAAAAACCAACAGCCGCTGAGTGGTGCGCACTCGGGCGCACGCTGCACGTTTCGAGCTGCTCGGCTCGCTGTATTGACTGTGCCGAATATTCCAATTGTAACCATGGACATATTACGTCCATGCTTGTAATGTGCTCACATCGAGCCAATATTCCATGTCAGTCATCGCTTTAGACAGGATAGGCGAAGGTCGATAAACCGTGCAGCCTAAAAACCACATATTCTAAGGGACTAGTCATAGAAAGCGCCCGGAACGCTGCGCTTCGGGCGCGCGTCGAGCGAGCGTTGGACGCCTATCGTACGCTCGTCAATACGCTACTTGCCTCGTATCAAATTTGACGCGATAAATAGATATTTCCTGTAGTATCTAACGTAAGAAACCGAAATATATTGACTTTGCTAAGTAAATATGCAGGATGGCTGCAAAATGTGCAAATAAAAAAAATTTTTTTCGCTTTTAAATCGGAACGGTGAAAACACTATCCGCCATCTTGAAAGCACCTTTGGTTGTAAACAAACATCTGTCAGTCGTGCGTGCGTAGGTTCTATTGTGACTCATACTTCTTTCGTGCCACGAACTCTACCTATGTTGAATGTCAAACTTTGTTTACAAACGTAGAGGACTTCAAACCATAGACAAAAATGGCGGACCGCGTTTTTGGCTGTTTAGCAAAGCAACGTTTTAAAATAATGTTTTTGTTGCTTTTAGGTCCTCAAAAAATATACTAAAATATTTTTTGGTCTAATGGAAGAGATATTTAGCATTTAAGACATCCTTGAAAAAAGAGTCAAGTAGCGGATTATGCCATGAGCACACTTTTCTAATCCGCGAAGGAGGGGCGCGCGTCGTACGTGCGTATGACGCGCGCACCACGGACGCGGACGCTTGATGTAATCCGTTGTATAGAACTTCATACAATTTTAAAGAGCGTCCGAAACGCAGCGTCTCGTACGCGCGCCTCGGGCGCTTTCTATGACTAGTCCCTAATACGGACAGCCGCTGCCGGTCAGTCAACCAACCGGCTGCGTTCAAAAATTTTAAAATCGCTTTTGTTATCATCTTTGACAAAAATGACACTCAAAAAGGAACGAAAAGCACGCACGAAAGGAGGGAACGCATGACCATGAAATAGAACGCAAAATGTTCCAAAACCGTCCAAAACGAACGATTTGGCAACACTGTTTTTGACAAAATGTCACAAATAAATGTTGCCCTTGCAAAAATAGCTTTCAGTGCTGCCATAATTTAGCGTTAAATAGTGCGTTTTTTTGTTAAATAGCGCCATCTGTAGTTAATATAGAAAACTAAAAAGACAGTTGCTTCCCATTCAAAGTCAATAGTACTGACTGATAAGCCCGTGATTACTTCAGACAGAAGGGAAAGTGCGGCGCGTCGCGACGACCGTACAATGAGCCGTTTTCAGAAGAAATAAAAAAATAAAAAATAATACGGCTGTCAAAGGAATGCATTTTTGGACCTAAGCCCAATAGCCATTTGTGATACATCATAAAATAGGTCTCAGCGAGCTGAACAAAAGTTACTATGAGGCCTACAGCCAAATGTTTGTCCTTTCGGAGTTATATTGTATTCTAACATTTTCAATAAAATATAACTCCGAAACGACAAACATTTGGCTGTTGGCGTCATAGTAACTTTTGTTCAGCTTGCTGAGACCTATCTTATGACGTATCACACATGGCTATTGGGCTGAGGTCCAAAATTGCATTCCTTTGACAGCCATATTATTATTTTTTTTAGTTCTTCTGAAAACGGCTCATTAAACGTGGTAAAACGCTCTCCGATCCTGTCGGACTAGCAGCGCGCACCCAAGTAAAATCAATAATAACTTTCGAACCCGCGACTGATTCTACCGTTCCACTACCACCCGTCGTACGTAGCAAAATCCAGTGGCAGTGAGTGGTAGTGAAAAAGTGTAACATTAATGCGGCATTTGCTTACTACGGAGCAGACACTTTAGTAATCGTTATGCCATACAGACACCACAGGTCACCGCTACTGTAACATTGCGGGGCAAAGTAGCCTTACCTCCTATAGAAGCCCTCCGGACTTGTTTTCCCCCTACCCAGATAGCAATTTAAACTTGTTTCAAACTTGCAGTAAATTTGAAATATCAAATGTGAAAACTTGCATAAACTTCGACGTGGCAAATGACAAACTTGCGGCAGGTTTCTAATTCTTTGTCATTACAAATTACTTACAAGTACCTGGGTGACCGAGCTTTGCTTGGTACTTTTTTTTTGCAATATAAAATATGTAATATAAAATTAAAATAATCATATTTCAACAAAAAAAAAGAATTTGGAAAAAAAACACCATGGACTCGAACCGGGTCTCTTGAAATCGGCCCGAAACGGGTCGCCCGTTTTCCCGTCAGAACTATCCCGACCGAAAAATGTAACCTAGTTAGATCAATTAAACGCCCCCGAAAGCATCTGCCTACAAAATTTCGTGAAAATTGTTGGAGCCGTTTCCGAGATTTTGATTATATATAAATATATATACAAGAATTGCTCGTTTAAAGAGATTAGATAGATATTGTCACATACTCGCACATCAAACAAACCATTTCTCTGTGGATGGTAGTGGTAATGGACGATATTATGAATTAAGTAGATAATAAAGGTACCTGAAGGCAGAACTCTTCCTAGGCCGGATTTCATCATCATCATCATCATCATGGTTCATCCAAGGGTTGATCTGTCATTTGTAATTTGATGGTTGAACGAAAACATGTCACGCTGTCGTGACAACTTTATAGTAGTATTGGATCAAACTTGACAGATCATGCTTATCCTAAGGTATCAAGATTGCAACAGTATTGAAAGAAACTTGTCTTAACATTTTTGCGATCACAAGCTTAGAGCTAATTTGAAATAAATTTGTCACGTCAAGTTTGACGTGACAACTAAATATCAAATAAAAAACAAACTTGCAGCAAATTTAAATGCTATCTGGGTAGATTCTAGGGCCTAGAAGATGGCACCAAAAGAAGATGTCATTATAGACAGACTCCACCATTTTTACCTCAACACTCAAAACTTGTTAGTGTAGCCGTAGCTACTTAGCTAGTTGACTGGCTGTTCGTTGATAATCCACTCTTCTTTTACTTTTTTTTCCCGCCAAATCTCAGATAAAAAAGGCTTCCTAATCTGAGCGCCAAATCCAAAATCCACGCGAACGCAAAACGCGAAAGTTTTCTTTCAAGACGAACGTGGAATTTTTTATCTAAGGTTAAAGAAAGAAATGGATATCGCTGATATCAAAAGAGTTGCGAGCCGCAAGCGGTTGAACGTGGATGCTGAAAAGCTACGAGAAAAAGTATCACGAGAAACTGCAAAGATAATAAAATTGAAGGTATTTGATATTTTCTTTTTTCATCATGTGAGTACATCACACATTAGAAACGTATGACATCATAATCATCATCATTCATAGGATCTATTGTCTAACGTACTGTCATGACGCCTGTCTAGAGTTAGCTATGATCATTTATAGGTCGCTCAAGACACCGCCTATTGGGACCTGAAGGAGAAACTTCATCAACTAGAGAACAACCATGAAAGACTCCAGCAGAATATGGTGGACGTCCAGATGCAGCACGAGACCATTTCCGGCCAGTACCAGGACGAGCTGCGCCTGAGGCCAGAGACTTTAAACAAGTAATTGTTTAAACTGGATAATTTTTAATTTCACGACTACTATAGCCCTTTCCCAATTCCAATCAGATTCTGACCCAATCTAATCCAATCACGCCCGCCCACCACACACAGAAACAGTTCATCTCTGGGCGCAGCGGTTAGCGCATCTGTCTACCATGCGAGAGGTAGGTACCGAGTTCGTACCCCGGCTGATCACAAAAAAAACAGGTCTTGAATGTTTACATGTTTGTGATGTCGCTGTTCTGGTTCCCACAACACAGGGTATCCTAGTGGGGCCAGAAGCAATGTTTGTGCGTGTATGTAAGTCTTTATCTTGATGTCAATAACATTGCTGTTAACAATAGCCGTATGCAATAAACTGATTCGATTTATGCTCCCCGCACAGGCTAAGCAGCACTCGTGAGATCTGCGATGTCCTGGAAGAGTACAGCGAGCGACTGAAGGAGACTGTGTCCCGTTGCAAGGCCGACCAGGCCACACTCTGCGAGGCCTACCAGAAGTCAGGCCAGTTCGTCAAGGATATTACACTCAAGCAAGCGCAGACTGAGGAGAGGAATAAGGCTGCTTATGGGGCTTTAGAGGAGAAGTGTAACTTTGTTTCTGCATTATTACTATTAAAATCTGTGTAAGTTGCTACCAACCAGGGAAATGCACAATAATTGGACACCGACGACTGAGCGATCGAAAATGCTGAAGGTCAATGCGCCGATATGTAGGTAGAATAAACCCAACATCCTAGACCATTCTGGACATGGCCTAGAGGTTTCCCCCTATCAACGACAATAGGGGTGCCCTTTTTATATTTTCACCCCTCTACATTTTACTTGGCTGAGTACTTAGTTAGATAAGTAAAAAAATTGGTTTGTACCCACATTACAGGTACAGAAGATTCACTCCGCAAAATCAATTAAAGATAAAGGAACTCCGGCGATACAATTAGGTGCAATTCAGATCGCATGGTGCTAAAAAAGCTACGTTATATTCACCTACATGTTGCCTCTCTTTCTACCGCGTAACTCTTACCTCTTCTGGCGCCCGAATTCCTACCTATTTGCCACTTCCGGAGTGGTCGCCGCATGTACTTACGCATTCGATACCGACACGCGTAGTGAAACAGGCCTGGTTTTTCTTCTTCCTTCAGATAAGAATAATCAGCTGGTAAACAGTAACATTATAATTTGAGTGAGGGTACTTAAATAAATACCGCACAGTGAGCACTATGCAAGGCTACTTGATGAGTTCAGCATTATGTTACATCTAAGTATAGTTCTTTTGTCGCAAAGTCGAGAACACAAATATTTCACCAGCTTCTAAACTTACTTTTCTATTCTCATACCTTACAAAATTGTCATAAGATCTTGATTCAAAGCTTAAGGCTACTTCTAGGCATCTTTCGCTTTTGTGACTAACATGAAACTCTGCTTCCAGTAAAGCTGACGACCGAACACCAGTCCCAGCTGCTTGCGCTGTTCAACTCGTCGAAGCAGCAAGCCGATGCGCTTCTTCTGGACACCCAGGGGAAGCTGGACGCGGCACAGCAGCAGCGGGACGAGCTGCTTCGCGCCAACGGGGACCTGGCGAGAGACCTGGAGCAGCAGAGACACGCCGTGGATTCGGTGAGGCACTAGGCAGCTTAGATTTTCTATGAACCTTTTACTTCTTTCTAACCTATTTTTTTTTAAACCAGGTCTTGGATATTACATGTTTTGTCCCTGTTTCTGGTTCCCAGGACACAGGGTATCCTAGTGTGGGGCCAGAAGCAATGTGTGTGCCTGTATGTAAATGTTTATTATTTCTAACCTAATCCATGCCCTTTGACGACTAGACCACATCGTCCGACCATCGGGCGTTCGGTCTATCTACTGACCCACGTCCAGATCTTGGCCGCCAGTGCAAATATCTAAATGCTTTGTCCTTGTCCACAGAGGGATAGGAATATTTCCTCACTGCAGTCCGATATGAAGCGCTTGCTGCTCGAATTCGACAACCAGTGCAATGAAATGAAAAGTACTATCCTGAAACAGGAGAAAGAGTGAGCTAGCTTTATACTGTTTTTAGTTTCCAAGGCATGTCACGATCTATATACCTAATATCCAGTTTTTTGTGTCACAAGGCACTTTGCTGGAATCTTTGAACCGTCTTACCTACTCGGAAGAGACTATACAGGGTTACAGGGAAAGTCGTGCACAATATTAAAGGAGGTCATTATTTAGGTCATTTCTGATGGATTTTATTCTATTATATAGGGTCCGAAAATTAACCGTTATGGAGATATTGACTGTTAAAGATTTAAAAAAAATATCATTTTTTTTGGCTTTTTGATTGATTTTTTCTCAGAATAGAGCTCATGAAGTGGTTTTTTTTAATGTATTTAGTTAAAAGGCATGTCAATTGATAAAAAAAATATCAGCAAAAGCTGCACCTACTACTAACAGCTTTAAAAAACTGCTCGGCAACGGTTAGAATTAAATATTTTTTCCCTAAATATTTTTCACATTGGAGCTCTTAAAAAAATATTTACGTATGGAACTTATTCTGCAAATAATTTTAAAAACTTCTACGACTCTTTAACTATTCAAAAAGGTGTAACATTTAATCGGTATGTGCATTAAATTTTAAAATAATGTTATTTGAGTAGGCTCTAGTGGTAGTACCGACATAACTGATCTTGGATACAAAAAAAATCTTTTTACTTCCTGGCACCTTTAAACTATGTAAAAAGGTCTGATAGGCTTTTTTGTGCTCTGGAGACATGCTGTCTCACGTGTTCAGGTACCTACCTATTTCAGTATTTCTTTTTTAGAATATTCTATCTATCTATTATTTTTGTGTTAGTCTGCTCGTGTGATTCTTCCGTGGTAGATGTGTTAATACGTGCTCTGCAAATGATTTGCGTTTTAGAAACTTCTACGTCTCTTTAGGTATTAAAAAACGTATATCACTTGCTATTACATCGAAAAAAACGTTAGCCAAGTGACACTTAAGATGGCAAACGGTAAATTTTTACTTGAGGTAAATACGTGCTCTTTGATAATTTCCCGTAAAACGCGACTTAGTTTGGATTTTGGTATTTATTCATCTTCATTGTGTGGCTTGGCTTGGATTTTGAACTGATTCATCTTCGTTTTTAACATGGTTGCCTCTATTTCTAATACAAATTCTCATTCTTTTTTTTTTAATTACTCTTCACTACAGAAGTTCGCAGGTTTCTCCTTATTTTCACAGCCGTTTTTTGCAAATATTCTCTGTCTCAAAATTTCGACATTTTCAATTGGCGTCATTTTGTTTTAAATTATGCTTTTAATATGATCTCATACATAAAAATCCATTGGCGTTAGATCAGGGCTCCCAGCTGGCCATGCAATGGGACCGTCTTTTCTAATCCATTTGTTTGGGAAGTTCTCGTCCAATCATGTTTCCGTGGTGCGCTGGGCAGCCGTCATGTAGAAAGAACATTGTCTCGTCTCAATGCAATAGAAATGTCGTCCATCAACAAGGGTAACTCCTCCCTCAAAAAGTTTTCATAATGTGTCTCGCCATTCAAGTCACAGAATTAAAATGAATCAGTCCAAAATCCAAGCCAAGTCGCAGTATGAAGATGAATCAGTTCAAAATCCAAGCCAAGTCACAGAATGAAGATGAATTAATACCAAAATCCAAACTAAGTCGCGTTTTACGGGAAATTATCAAAGAGCACGTATTTACCTCAACTAAAAATTTACCGTTTGCCATCTTAAGAGACACTTGGCTAACGTTTTTTCGATATAATAGCAAGTGATATACGTTTTTTAATACCTAAAGAGACGTAGAAGTTTCTAAAACGCAAATCATTTGCAGAGCACGTATTAATAACACATCTACCACGGAAGAATCACACGAGCAGACTAACACAAAAATAATAGATAGATAGAATATTCTAAAAATGAAATACTGAAATAGGTAGGTACCTGAACACCTGAGACAGCATGTCTCTAGAGCACAAAAAAGCCTATCTGACCTTTTTACATAGTTTATAGGTGCCAGGAAGTAAAAAGATTTTTTTTTGTATCGAAGATCAGTTATGTCGGTACTACCACTAGAGCCTACTCAAATAACATTATTTTAAAATTTAATGCACATACCTATTAAATGTTACACCTTTTTGAATAGTTAAAGAGTCGTAGAAGTTTTTAAAATTATTTGCAGAATAATAAGTTCCATACGTAAATTTTTTTTAAGAGCTTTAATGTGAAAAATATTTAGAGAAAAAATATTTAATTCTAACCGTTGCCGAGCAGTTTTTTAAAGCTGTTAGTAGTAGGTGCAGCTTTTGCTGATATTTTTTTATTAATTGACATGCCTTTTAATTAAATACATTAAAAAAAGCACTTTATGAGCTCTATCTGAGAAAAAATCAATCAAAAAGCCAAAAAAATTTTATATTTTTTTTAAATCTTTAATTACTCTTCACTACAGAAGTTCGCAGGTTTCTCCTTATTTTCACAGCCGTTTTTTGCAAATATTCTCTGTCTCAAAATTTCGACATTTTCAATTGGCGTCATTTTGTTTTAAATTATGCTTTTAATATGATCTCATACATAAAAATCCATTGGCGTTAGATCAGGGCTCCCAGCTGGCCATGCAATGGGACCGTCTTTTCTAATCCATTTGTTTGGGAAGTTCTCGTCCAATCATGTTTCCGTGGTGCGCTGGGCAGCCGTCATGTAGAAAGAACATTGTCTCGTCTCAATGCAATAGAAATGTCGTCCATCAACAAGGGTAACTCCTCCCTCAAAAAGTTTTCATAATGTGTCTCGCCATTCAAGTCACAGAATTAAAATGAATCAGTCCAAAATCCAAGCCAAGTCGCAGTATGAAGATGAATCAGTTCAAAATCCAAGCCAAGTCACAGAATGAAGATGAATTAATACCAAAATCCAAACTAAGTCGCGTTTTACGGGAAATTATCAAAGAGCACGTATTTACCTCAACTAAAAATTTACCGTTTGCCATCTTAAGAGACACTTGGCTAACGTTTTTTCGATATAATAGCAAGTGATATACGTTTTTTAATACCTAAAGAGACGTAGAAGTTTCTAAAACGCAAATCATTTGCAGAGCACGTATTAATAACACATCTACCACGGAAGAATCACACGAGCAGACTAACACAAAAATAATAGATAGATAGAATATTCTAAAAATGAAATACTGAAATAGGTAGGTACCTGAACACCTGAGACAGCATGTCTCTAGAGCACAAAAAAGCCTATCTGACCTTTTTACATAGTTTATAGGTGCCAGGAAGTAAAAAGATTTTTTTTTGTATCGAAGATCAGTTATGTCGGTACTACCACTAGAGCCTACTCAAATAACATTATTTTAAAATTTAATGCACATACCTATTAAATGTTACACCTTTTTGAATAGTTAAAGAGTCGTAGAAGTTTTTAAAATTATTTGCAGAATAATAAGTTCCATACGTAAATTTTTTTTAAGAGCTTTAATGTGAAAAATATTTAGAGAAAAAATATTTAATTCTAACCGTTGCCGAGCAGTTTTTTAAAGCTGTTAGTAGTAGGTGCAGCTTTTGCTGATATTTTTTTATTAATTGACATGCCTTTTAATTAAATACATTAAAAAAAGCACTTTATGAGCTCTATCTGAGAAAAAATCAATCAAAAAGCCAAAAAAATTTTATATTTTTTTTAAATCTTTAACATTCAATATTGCCATAACGGTTAATTTTCGGACCCTATATAATATAATAAAATCCATCAGGAATGACCTAAATAATGACCTCCTTTAATATTGTGCACGACTTTCCCTGTAACCCTTATACGTAAGATGCGAACCTCGATTGCTATCGATACGCCAAGTACAGGACCTAGATTCAGTTAATGCATCGAGGTGGAATTACAACTGCATAGCCGCTTCCACTCTACGCGCGGTCACCTATGAAACCATCTAGGCCTCGATGATATGAAAAATCACAACACGTGACCCGCTCGGTCGACCGTGTATTTGTCATCGTACTATTATGCACTAACAGAATTGAGGCCCAGGTATGCCTTAGCCAATCAGCGTAAGCTCCGTTAACTGCTTAATATTTTCTGTCATTGTCGATGATTTCTACAAGGTAACATTCGCCAGCAGTTCAAATGATTTTGTTGCAAAATCTTGTGTTACATCACTGTCTACCATACTACAGTCTTAAAGAAAGTATCGAGAGCAGCGAGGCCCTCAAAAAAGCGCTGACAAATCAGGAAGACTACACCAAGTCGGTCTGCGAACAAAATAATGCGTTGCAAGAGAAGGTATCATCCCTGGAAGAGGAGGGAGTCAAACTCCATGATGAGATTGCAGCGCTGCGGAATAAACTTGAGGTAAATTTTGGGCAAGTCATATGTTTAAGTGAGCGTCAGAACGACTGGTTGCCTGTATCTTATGTGTATGAAAACTGTGAGAGTTTTCCAAGAACTGATGTCTTTGGAGGAGCGGTATGTACTTCTGCTTGTACCTTTGTAAACTTCGACTTTGTACACCCTCCCAATATGAATAAAAGATACTGCCCCACGTTTGTGTTCACCACTAGATGGCGTTAGTAGACCAAAATGGCGAGTTGTAAATCGAACTTCTGGCTTTTCTAGAATCTGACCATGACCAAGGAATCTTTGACTGGCGACAAGGTCAGCCTGGTTGAAACCAAGGCCTCGTTGGAAAAGGAGCTGGTAGAAAAGAACGAGGTGAGTAAATCAAAGGGAGCGCCATCTCTTATCATAGTAAACTAGATTTGAAAAGTTTGAATAAGTCAAAGTTCAATAACTCGACGTAGGTAACGTCATCAATAGGCGTACTGTCACAACCCACAACTCCTCGCGGTAGCCTAGCTTTGAAAGTTATTGAGGAATTATTCATTAATACTCCAAAATAATACTATGCACTCTTATTTATCATAAAGACAACCTAATAAACTCGGCAAAACGTGGGCCCAGATCTAGTGATTGGTGCCTCTGCCTACCCCCTCCGGGATAACGGGCGTGAGTTTATTTATTTTATTTTTATTACAATCTGTCTTAGCAATATCGAACGGTTACAAGAGAAGGGGAGGGAGGTGAGAATTACCTTCTGCTGTGTTGCTGTCCTTAAAGCAGGCAGAGTATCTTACAGGTACATTTTAGAAGGGGCTGAGGGCGGGGAGCCGGGTATGTCCATGCACTACAATCTCACTCAATGTGTGAAGCGTTGATATTTTACTCTATACGAAATTTGAACTCTCTTGAATAATTACAGCTTCTAACCAACGCAGCCAAGGAGATACAGCGTCTTATGGCCCAATCTAGGGAACTGGAGGCCGAGAAGTCTTGCCTGATAGCCGACATTGGGCAGGTCAATGAGGAGTCCCAGGCCAAGTCGGTGGCCATCGACCAGTTGGCCAAAAGTCTTAAAGACTGTGAGGGGAAAATTGCGGAGTTGGAGAGGGCTTTACAGGAATACAAGTAAGCCTTTGAGTGGTCTACGACACACTAATGTAATTGATAAACAACAATGCCTAACTATGTAGTTACGACGTATCAACTCTAAAAGATTTCCAAAAAGAAACGACCGTCTAACTTCCTTGTAAGTTAAGTATCGTATCGATTTGAAAGTATTTGATAACACACTTCGATAGAAATACTGATAGAGCACTGTGGATTTTTTCAACTCTCTCTTGCATCATCAATGTCTAGCGTCATTTTCTATAAACCTTCAATAAAAGCAACTGCATGTAGTTCAACTAGCTAATATTTCATAGGTGGCGCTATTGTAGGAGTAACATAACCATAATACTTTTTTAAGCTGAACGTAGGTGGGTCTTATCTGAGACACAGGGATAAAAAGATATCAACTCAGCTATAACTTTTGCCGTTTCGCAATAAGAAATGACGCTACTGACTAGAGCTCTTCGAAATTAGCATTCATATTTCCCATTTTTTCAGAGCCGCGGCCGATGAAAAGATCAAAAGCCTAGAACTGTCAATCGATACAAAACACAGCGAGAACCTGTCTAAAGGCGAGACCATCACTAAGCTCATGAATGAGATCAAACTGCTCATGGAGCAGCGGAGCAAACTGGAGACAACCCTAGAGAGGGCGAAGAAAGAGATGGAAATTGAGAGGGAGCGGGCAATAGAGAAGGAGAGGAAGCTTTCCAAGCAAACGGAGCAGCTTGAGGTTAATAATAAGGTGAGAATACGGGTATGTGGCCCAACAAACATTTCTTGGTCATTAATTTATCCCAGCTCCGGTACGGTACTTTACTGACCTGGATCTGGGAGGTTTACATGACGGTAGCCTTCTTCCATTTGCTATAGGATTGTACTAAGAATGTTTCTTTTATTCTAGGAAAAGGAGCAGGAGCTATCGAAGCAGATGTCCATTATACTGGAAATTAGAGCTGAGAAGGTATTTGATATTTCTCTACTCCTATAACACTTAGCGGTTGGTATGCACGCCTTGTAAATCAACACCATATGTTGCCAACGGATGGCGCACACCCAACAAAATTCAATGATGTTACATACCGTTACTTTAGAAGTCACATCTCCAACCCCATATCAGAGCATTTTCTACTGAATCCAAAACGTCCCTCAGGAGAAACTGCAAGAGAAGATATCCGGCATGCAGGGCACCATAAACAATATCCAGAAGGAGCTGACGGGCCGCCTGGCGCCACGCGAGCCACAACTGCAGCCCGAGCAAGATGACAACGCCGTCGTTATGTCGCCCATGCCTATGAAGGTAAGTATTCTTCTTGCAGAAGGATCATCAAGCCACCGGTGTTTTCGGTTCACAGGGCTTAGGTAACTACCTGACATAAGGTGGACTTGAGTTAAGACCATGGCAAACGCATCGGAGTACGCTCACCAGCTTGCTGGGCAGACAATCTGGGGCCGATTGGCGATGGCGATGTGGCGTGTCTTGGGGGAGTGTATGTCCAACAGTGGGCGAGTAAGAGCTGATTGATCAAAGTCGGTCACAGAGTGGTGGCAGAGGTTGGGTAAATACTGGTATTGGTTGTAGAGCAGACACAGCTGACAAAAAACGGATACAATTTATTTCGGATACAATTGAGATGACTTTTTGTCGGAAGAGTCCGACAGGTTTTGCTCTAATTCGGAGAGCATAATCATGGTGAGCAGAGACGGAGCTCGGGTCGTTAGTTGCTCGTCTCTGTTTCCGGAATAAAGTTACTAATGTGTAGTGCTGACGAAAGTTTTAGTTTAAAAATAATATGCGATTTGGGTTTCGGGAACCCAAATCGTCACCAGCAGCAATAACCCCCTAGACAGGTCTAACTATGCGCAGCAAATCCTTTCAGAAACATGACACTGGAACTTGGACTCGGATTCGACAGTTACACGTATAGAATAGTTCAGGATTTGGTGCGCCTAATGTGGAAACCGGTCGCGAACAACTTCGAAGGGAATTTATTGAGTGAACCTCGCTTTAACTCCATCATCATCAGCCACTTGACTCCCACTGCAGGACACAGCCCTCCCTCGTGGTTTTCCTAGTTTCTCCGTGTAGTGTCGTGTCGCCCTCACAACGTCCCCGTCCGGTCCGCGGTCGCCAGCCCACTAATTTTCCGCCCCAACGTAAATCAGTCCCAGCTAATTCCCCGCCCACTGCCAATTCAACTGAGCAATTTTGAGCTGCATAAGTAACTCGGGTTCTTCTGCGGATCTCCTCATTCCTGCTTTGTCTCCAGAAGCCCCAAAACATGCCGCTGAAAGCCTCCCAGAAGACTGAGTTGGCGATGCCGCGTCACGAGCCCAACAAGCAACCCGACAACATGCTGTTCAACATATTTAGCGACAATAGCATGGACGGCGGCGACGCTATTGACGTGAGTGTTGGTTTTTCCAGCCAGGTATTAAATTAAATATTACGTACATTTATACATACATAAGCTCACGCCTGTATCCCAGAGAGGCATGGGATGGCTGACAAATGAATGTCGATAAAGCGAAAGCGATCTGTCGGGATCGCGGCAAGTGGCAGCCCCTGCCCTTATATTACGTAACTTTCCACTCTATCGGGTGAAGCATTTAGACAACTCGAAATACTCAAACTTCGATCAAATTTTATCGAAGTACTCAAAATAAGAATGTATACGACAGTTCGGAGCAAAGGTGTCGCCAGCTCAGTCATAAGCAGAGGGGAGCAAAGGGGCAATATTATGGACGATGGCTGTTGGACGTTTTGCTACTTAGACCTTTTGAATGCTTTTGATAAGGAAACTTTATATCGATGTGGTTCAAGCCAGTGGAGGTGAACCGCCGCTTCGAGGCCATCGCCCGCGGCGAGCGTCTGCCGCAGATGCCGCTGTCTTCGCTGAAGCGGCGCCGCCCGCCCTTGACGCTGGGCGGGCTGCAGGCGAAGTCCGCTTTGGATAGGGACGCAGATGTAAGTGGGATCATCATCATCAGCGTACTGCTCCTATATTCCTCATGCAAGTCAGCTTTCTCGGTAGGTACCTACCATCGATGAAGCAATTAATTTCAATGTCACCCATTATTACATTTATTTATTTATATAATAGGCGAGCCTCTTCAGAACGGCTCTCTTCAAATTAATCCTATCCTAACATCTTTGTGTAGCTTTAACTTTATTACGACCACCACCTCTTTCTTGGTAGCTACACGGAAAAAAAAGAACGGCTAAAAGTAAATAAGTACCTAGTGTATATTTTCAACCGAGTGACTTGGTTCTGAGGGAGCCTGCAAACTCTGTTGCTAAAAATTAAACCATTCAACTTTGTTGACGTATGTTGGTAACATTAACCCAATACGTATGTTAAAAACTTGGGCATCAAAGTTGGGTAACTTTAATAAAGCTTTTTAGTATTACAAATAAGTTCAATCGGTAGACACAACCTAGTTGCTTGGTAAACCTTGCCAAGTGCTTGGTATACTTCTTTAATAATCGAGCCACTTATTTGGAGATAAACAAGTGTAAGGGACTTTTTAAATAAGTTAAATAGCATGCTTAGCCGTAGCTAACAATGTAAGCTTGTCTATTTGTAAATGATTTCCGAAAAGGTTACATTTACCGAGACACTCATTTGAAAATAAAAAAGTACTTTATTTAAAATAACCAAGAACATTTAGCAATAGTTGCTTGTCTATCATTAACAAAGCTGCAATGAGCGTTTTAAATATATCTTAGTTATATGTAGTCAAGTAATTTTTAACAAAGCCAAATTAGTACTTTGCTAGAGCAGATTTTTTTCCGTGTAAGTGCCTTAAAATCTCGATTAATACTAGATGTAAGGTTTTTAATGTATACCTACTTATTTATTTCTTTCTGGTCACAATAAAGAGTTCTAATCTAATCTAATCTAACGAGGCAGTAGGTACCATTGTCGTACTTAGATGTATTTTCCAGCGGGCCTGGCCCTGAGCGGGGCGGTGACCACCACGCTCTCCTACAAACTACCCCAGTGGCAGGGCTGGCTATACATATAAGTCCCCATTTGTTTAATAATTAAAAAAAATAGTAAATAAACTCACGCCCGTTATCCCCGAAGGGGTAGGCAGAGGCACCAGTCTCTAGAACTGGACCCACGTTTTGCCGAGTTTATTAGGTCCCAAACGTGACAAGTGGCAAGCCTGTCGCCGTTATCCGGGCACAATTTATCAGCGAATGGTGTTGCTGTACAAACAAATGTAATTAATTAAATGTTTAATAATTATACACTTATATTTTGTTTACAGAGTCCAATTTCTCTCTCGCAACTGAGGAACGACATTAAGCACAAGGAGAAGACGTTTTTCAAAACCAAGAGGGCTGAAAATAAGCTTAAAAAATTCAAGATCTGCGACAAAGCATTGTAACTGTTTAGATACAAAAATGGCCTATGACCTCTAAAACTAAAATATGTAGGTACTATACTGGCCAATAAGAAACTTCTTTCGTGAATGGCTTCTAGTTACTTAGCTCTTAAGTATTTCTTCATACGGGTCATTATCGGAATTCCGTTTCTCATTCTACGTCATTAGATAAATAAGTTAATTGTTTGTTTTTCTGAAGAATTAATATTATTGTTTAGTTTCCTTTTGATTAGAATATTTTATTATGATACAAAATTTCAATGGATTGTTGTTATTTTTATGATTTTATTTTCAAACGTTTTCCTTTTATCTCAGAATCTAGACACGCGACAGCGAGTCCAGCCAAGTTCGAGAAAAAGGAACTGGCGATGCAGCAGCCGTGTGTAATATTACAGGAACTATAGTGGAATTCACAAATGACTGGAAACGTTTGACGTTTTCGGTGTTACCAGAAGATGAGGAAAAAAAAATAGGGGTGTACCAACGTTATTAAACCAGTTCATTCATTTAGCGAATGAATGACGTTAGGCACAGTCAGATTTTATTTGTATCAGATATACAGGGTGTTGATTTGTACGGTTAAATCCAACTCAGGGGTGGTTATTTAAATGATAATGAAGCAAGAAAAAAAAATGTTTTTTTTTTTTTTTTGTGAAAATCACCTAAAATCCCCGGTTTTGCAGCGCCGGCGGCAGCGAGCGCGCGGCCACGATCTCCCGCCCCGCCCCGCAAAACCCCCGCCGGACCCGTCAAGTGCAAACGATGGAAGCTAAGCCTTATAACTTTATGATTTTTAGGTGATTTTCACTAAAATAAATTTTTTTTTTTAAATATTTTCTTTTGCTTTATTATCATGTAAATAACCACCCCTGAGTCAGATTTAACTGTACAAATCAACACCCTGTATACTTGAGCCATTACAAAAGTGCGAACTGAGTCATAATCATTTGTATCTGACCTCTCTCTCACACATATCGGAGGCATATCAGGCATATCTAAACTCTCGCTCGCACTTTTATGACTCGGTTCGCACGTGTGTAATGGCTCAAGTATAGTAAGGCAATGAGCGATTCTAAAATAAAACAGTTTTTAAATATGAAGTTTTATTAACTGGAATCACTATCGCTATCGCTAGTGCTGCTATCAGTAACATTAATGATTAAATTATCTATTATTCCATCCATCATATGGTCGAGTTGGCACATTTTATCTTCTTCTTTTATTACGTGAATCACACAGTCACTCCATTTTTGGGGAGTGATTTTATTTATTCCCTCCCGCAATAATTTTTTCACGTCCACCATTTTAAAGGTCTTATTATGAGTGGCTACGTGACCTTTTACCTGCGCCCATACCATTTCAATGGGGTTAAGCTGGCAGCCAGTACCAACTGCTTAACGTGCCTTGCGAAGCATGGAATCGCTCGCAACAAATGTCACTAGCGATAGTCATAGACGGTGACCCATCCATGGACTGAACGCGCCGTATGTTGCTAAACCTTAGTGATCGTTCAAGATCACTCAGGCAGCCCAGGCTACGAGCGGAGTAGAAATATGTTATGTTAAAATATTACCTTTTCAACTGTCGGTGCAACGTTGTTAAAAAAAAACTGTGAATATGTCTTCTTAAAGCAGAAAACGTAAAGTGGACGAACAATAACAGACAATTTTCTTCCTGGTTTTTCTGGAGCTTTCAATTGAGTTGTCTTATTGTATTCCATTATTACATTGTATACGGAATGCTTGGATATTCCCAATATATCTGCAGCTTTAATGGAACATTCTTGGCGTGTTGGTGTTTCTCCAGGTATTAGTGTCGACAGAAGTAATTCGAACACGTATTTATACACGTTTCTAATCATCTCCTTTTCCGTTACAGTAAAGGCAGATTTACTTCTTTTTTTCCTTGGAGATAAATGCTCTTTGGACGTACCCGGTTGAGGTTCCATCGTGAGGATAAAACAAAAATTCAACAATAACCACAAACACAACTTAATAACAACAAAGTAACAAAACTTTAACAGCAACCACGAAACTAAACAAAAAATTAACGAAAACTCAACAAGAAAACAGCGTAAGCGCAAAGACAACATTCGTGCACTCAGACCGGCGGTAAGAAGACGAATAAGTTCTTGCCCTGTTTCAAACAAGATGGCCGCTGGACGCCTACCCTTGCCACCCTTCCCCTTACCCTTGGGTTTGCTGGGCACATGCCTAGCTAAACCAAACTCCAAGCAATAGTATATTGTTTATTGACCAATGTAAGCTGTTTAGTTACAAGTATATAATCATAAATATGCATTGTAACTGTTACTCAAAAATATAATTGCTTATAATATTCGTAATCTGATTTTCTCTTGCATAATGAACGAATGAATGGACTACACTTGCAAATTATCATTCATTCATTGAAGCACTAGTAAAATGAATCTGGCCACATTTTTTAGTAAAATGACACAACGACCTGTCAAACGTTTCCAGTCATTTGTGAATTCCACTATAGCTACTTTTGACCCCTTCACAACTCTACAACTATTTAACCTACGTATATGAAATTTGGCATATTTATTAAAGTCCCTTAGCTTGCTTAGAATCCAAAATGGGTTGATATAATACCTATGTGACCAAAAACGTACGGTAATTCTGAGAACATTGCCTAAATTCGACAAATTGTACGGTAATTTGAAATTGGCGCCTAATCTCAGTCTATATTTCGCTATTTTCTTTCTTCATTCATGAATGATTGTACGAATACGAACGATCCGAATCCGAAACTAAAACTGAAAACGAACTAAATCTGAATATAACGACAAAATCTGCTTTTTCTTGGGTGAGAAACATCTCTGAATCATCAAATTGGGGCATTAAACCAACTATGTACTGGTAAAGCAGTTTCACTTTCATTGGCAAAAAGTTTTGAGTTACTTTTAACGAATAAAACTACATTATTATATAAGAAATAAAACTTACTAAGTAATTTACGACTAGTTTTCTGTATAATAGAAAATAAGTAATTATCTCATTTTTATAGCAACTCATCATAAAATCAGTGTGTACGATTACATTATGTGGTACGGTAATTTGTACGGTAATTTTGGGGAACATTTTACGGTAATTCTGGCAGCACAGTCTGGCAACGCTGATGACAACATATTGTTCTGTGGAGCTTGTCAAAAAATAATTTACCTGCGAGTGGTGCGTGTATCTTCGCAACATTCGTGGTTACTATCTGCGATTAAACGCAATTTCTTATCTGTCGGCAATGTCTCGACGCATCGCTCATACAAACCTACTACGCAAACCTATCAAAAGCCGCAAGTGAGCCATGGACCGGGGCAAAATGCCGTCTGCCGGGCGCGGGGCCAAGAGCAAAGCCCCGCAGCACCCGCAAGACATTTTTGCCCTGGGTAGCAAGTCCACCGTTCCAGTCTCCAGGGATGCCGAGAAGCGCAACATCCACAAGCCCTCGACTAGCGGTAGGTCCTGGCCATATAACCTCTCTTGTTTTAGGTAATGTTTATTGGGTGGAAATGGAGCCGAACTGGCGTGATTACATATTGTAGAGAGATAAAAGGCTAAATGTTGTGTACAACAACGAATGTTACCTATTTCTTGCTTTATTGTAGTGTCAAAAGATTACTACTAAAAATTCTGGACCTGAAACTAATGTTTGTTGTCCATGGTGTTGATTTGCTCAATGCTAATAATTAGAAACAAAATGGTGAATATCACAGAACTCATCACAGATTTGAAAAGAATTCCATGGAAGTCAGGGAATACAAGCATTCTTTGTTCCAGTTAGTTTCTCTTCGATATATCATTGACATTCTACTTAAATAAGAGAAAACAAACAAATCAGGCAAGCTGCTTTCTGTAAATCATAGTCACGTCTAACAACCAAGTCCAAACTTGTCTCACCAACTGAGTTTTGTGTTAAAATTTGGTATTTGTGACATGTTTGCTCCTGTTTTTAAGGTGTAATACTTTGTTTTCTGGACAATGATGTGTATCAAACGTACATAAACACGCCCATGTATTCAGCACTTTATCTTAGCGATATGCAGAGACCAGGGATTGCCACAGATAAGCAGGTTATTTATGTGTTCATTTCATTTGCCTTTATATATTCACAATGTATTACCAGCTATCACTTGGTAACAACAATAATACTATTATAAAAACTAGCTAACCTAACATATCAGGTGGGGAAAGAAAACGTGAAGCTTCTTTTGGCGCTCCACCACCCGGCAAGCGCTCTCGCATTGGGTCCCCGGCCGAGTCTGTCACGGGCACTTCACTGGAGGTGGACCCTGTAGATCTGGTGCCCCATGTACTGCAGGCTCTGGATACACACAACTCTGATAAACTGGTGAGTGAAGGAAGGCAGCAGTTATGGAAACTTTACTACCTTTAAACTTTTAATCTATACACTAAAAATGGGGTTAGGGAATGGCTGAAATAAACAGAAATCACAGTTTTAGAGACTTTGCAGATTTGATTACTGTGGTTTCTGGTATCAATTTACATCTCAAGCCTCTAAGTTTTTAAGTTATAAATAAGGAATCAGATTAACATTTACCATAATTTTCCAAAAACCGTGAGTTTTCAACACTTATTATATGTTGCACAGGCAAGGTAACATAATTTGTATTCTTACACAACTTAATTTTTTCTTTAAAATAAAAAATTTTGGAATTCTCCTTCAAAAGAGCCAAAGAGCAGTTGGATAAATATTATTGATGATAAATCTTGCACAAACCAACCAAACAACTCAACATAATTCACTTATCACAATCTTGTCTTTCAGCTCGGCCTGCTAACAGGCTCAATCCGCTTGCTCAAGTCCCAGCGCGCCAAGCCTGACCCTATACTATGCATGAGTATGCTCTATCTGACAAAGATCCGGCCAAACATGTTCGCCCACGAGACCGTAACTCAGAGCCTTTGTAGCCTGCTGAAAAGGGAGCAGGGGGCTGCATTCAAAAACAAGGGGAACCCACTAGTATTTGTCCTGGCCTGCAATATGCTGTATGCTGGACACAGAGATAATAAGAACTGGCCGGACACTTTTATCAAGGTGAGTACACATTCTTGTTAGAGAATAAGAAAGTCTTTTAAAAAAAATGTCTCTTCTAGTTAACAAATAGGCTATGTGACAGTGTGAAACAAACAGTAATATTAGTCTTAAAGTCGCCTTAAAGCATTTTGACTAAAAAAATTTATTATTTCTAAAGAAACCCAGGATAAAAATGGATAATTATGTATCTGCAGCCATTGTATCGAAAACGGTCTGGATTGGCCGATTCTATGATGACGTAACATGTCAGTAAAAATTGCGTTTCTCATTCATTCGTTCTTACGTCATTGGTTGGTTTACTGGCAAATGACGTCATAATTCCTGTGCGACGCCATATTGCTCAAGATAGCGTTTTGGCGAGTTATTTCAAAAGTAAATTTTCGTTTGCTTTTTCTAGAAAAAAATCATGTAAGAATTTAAATTGACAACTTTCTGAGGATTCCCTGAACACCAACAAAAAATATGACATGGTTTTCAGAAATCTGTCAAATAGTCTATTACAAATTGGGTTCTTCGTTAGGTTCATCTTTCCATGTGTGTGTTTATCATTTGAGCACTAGAGTGCGACAAGTGAGTCGTGGCTCAAGCCTTTGGCGGGAAATTTAAAAATCTTTTAGTTGATAACCCCGCATTTCGTCTGAATAAACCATCTTGATACTTTTGGTTAACTTGATTATTTGTTTAATTAGTTTGGAGTCTCCAATGAATTTTGTCCAAACATAAATAAATATAAACAAAACGTAAACATTAACTACATCAAAACCAACATTTCCACTCCACCAAAAACAGGGATAATAAAGATGCACCACATAAACTTATAAACACTTATTAATGCTGAACCATAATCAAAATTTGATTCATTTCTTTTTTCTCAACATCTTTGAGTTCTTTGACTAAGTCTTCGATCTGACGTTTAACATTTTCGTCATCCGACTGACCTTACAACAAGAAATAATTCTTGTTTGCTTTAAAACATTATTACTCGAATGTACATACTAAAACATAGGTAAAATTATGTATAGAAACAAAAGTTTTTTTCTTGTTTAAATCTAGGACGAGTATCAAACTGTTTGGGCTGTACTACTTGCAGCTGAAATACCTAAGTTTGACAGTCAGAGTGTGGCCATATGAAGAATTCGAAATAAATCGCGTCCCAGGACTCGCTTGTCAGACTCTACAACAAGTTTGTAGTATTTGTAGTGTTTGTAGTGTTTGTAGTATTTTAGTACATAATAAATATAGCAATAACATGTATAAATTAAAGATCTCTATCATAAAACCTCTTTTTAAGAGAGATGATAGACAAAATATGTCATGTTACAGACCAATAGCACTTCTACCTATATTTTCCAAAATATTTGAGCGAGTTATGTATAATTCCCTTTATTCTTACTTTGAGAAATTTAACCTTTTTGCAGAGGAACAAAATGGATTTAGGAAAAATAAGAACATCAACAGAACAATTTATAGCTTTTTGTTTCAAGTTATATCGTGCCTTGATAAGAGAATACCCGTAACGGCACTTTTTATGGATATGACTAAGGCATTTGATTATGTTGATCATGCCACTTTAAAGGCTAAACTAAACTGTTATGGCATTAGAGGTAAGGTTTTTGATCTTGTCGACTCTTATCTAAGTGAGAGACATCAGTATACGTCTGTGACAAGAATTTGTCCCAAAACAAAAACCAAAATAAAGTATTTATCAAACCCTAGGGTAGTTCACCATGGCGTACCACAAGGAAGCGTTTTAGGGCCCCTATTTTTCTTAATATACGTAAATGACCTTCCTAAGTCAATTGAACAAGACATGGTACTATTCGCCGATGATAGTACTATAGTATTTAAATCAGCTGACATACCTACTTTAAAAATTGACATTAATAATGCTTTGATGAATGTAATGAACTGGTTAATAAATAATAATTTAATTTTAAACTTAAGTAAATCTAATATTATGACATTTAAAAATAATCATCGTTTTAGTAATTCTGAGTTGTTAAATATACAATACAATGATGTATCTATTGACGAAATAAATGAAGCAAAATTTTTAGGATTACACATTGACTCGCATCTAACATGGAAAGTTCAAATCCAAAAAATCTGCACAAAATTACACCAATTTGCGTACGCTCTTTACAGACTATCCAAAAAAGTGAACCAAACTGCTGTACTCACAGCATACTACGCATACGTTGAGTCCACATTACGATACGGAATAATTTTTTGGGGAAACTCGACCGACAAAGATAATGCTTTCAAAGCTCAGAAAAGGTGTATCCGATCAATGTGCGGTCTGAAATCAACTGAGAGCTGCAAACCTGACTTTATTAAGCTTGGCGTTCTAACGATGCCATCCCTGTACATTCTGGAGACATGCACTTTTGTAAAGTCAAATATGGATCTTTTTCAACAACAGAGTAAAAGAAACTATGATAAAATACGCGCCTTACCACGCTCTACCGCGTTATTCCAAAAAAGCGTTTTTGGCATGTCGTCGAAAATATACAATCACCTCCCAGGATCAATCAGAAAAATTGACGAAAATTATTTGTTTAAAACTGAGATTAAACAACTATTAAAAAACAAGGCTTACTACACAATTAATGAATACCTCGCTGACACGGACCTAGGGAATTAGGAGTTATTAGGTATATTGACATTTGATTTACATAAGCTGGAGGACTAAGTTGATAATATTTATAATAAATTTGTTATTGTGTATGACATAAAGTTCATTATGTAAGGTAACATTATTTCTGTAAATAAATTGTAAATAGATGTCATTGTGTGCATGCCTACCTACCCACATAAAAATGTATCCATTTGCATACTGCTGTTAAGTGGTAGAATACACTGACTTATGGCAATTAAGACCTGTGCAAAAACCTGACTGTGTGTATTCGCAAATAAATATTTTGAATTGAATTGAATTGAATTGAATTGAGTTTTTTGTTTTAAAGTTGATTAAATATATTTACCGTCTTTTGGGCTAAGATTAAAACCGACTTGAAAAGCACTAAAACAGATAAATAATTTCATCATTTATGACCTTTAAATTGTAAGTGTTCTATTTAGTGCTGTAGTATTTTTAAGTCTGTTTTATTTTTTATGTCTAAGCAGGAAATTAATGCTAAATGTTTGTAAGCTAAACAGAGACTAAATTAAGCATAGATAAACTAAGTATACGCAAATCTTAGCCCAACAGACAGTAAATATATTTAAAAAAACTTCTGACCCAAATCAGGGTTTTTTTTTATTTAATTTGTTTTTTTTTTCTGATTCTACAAATGGTCTCCTGCTCTCTAGGTGTACATCGAGGACGCCCTAAACGAGCGCTGGTGGGTGGACTGCTCATGGTGCAAATGCTTGGTGGAGAACATTGTCACAGCCTTCAACACGAAGCAGCCTCCCGCACACTTGATACCTACTGATAATGCACTTGGTAAGTTCTGGAAATATTAAACCAACCATTTATGTTCTGTATTAATTAACATTTAATTTAGGTAGGCCAGCTTAACACAGAACTAGAAGGCAGTGGAGAGACATTCTCGACGAACATAATAATATGTCAGAGTAGTCTGAGAAGGCCCAGGACTGAATTGAAGGCCTTTGCTCAACAGAGGGAGACAAACATAGAGCCAATGTAAAAAAAGAAAGAATAAATATCTTCTCGTACACATTTTACATCTATTAGTACAAATGTACGACTTACAACGTGGTTGTCCGTGTCACAGTAGTAGCACTATATTTTGTTTACACTTATGACTCGACACTCGATTTTGTCTCGTTCTGTAAACCGGTGCTAATAATGATTTTTGCTTATTCTACCCGACTTCCACGACACAGGCTGTGCCTAGTGTGGGAGTTGCAATTGTTCATAACTATAAAACTTTGATTTTTAATTAAAGGATTTTTTTATTTTTATTTATTTTACGTAATGTCATATGTATTATTTGTTGTCATCATCATTAAACGATTATTGTGTCTTGTTTTAGGTACAATGTCACCATCTGGATCAGGTTCCCCTCTGATGGGCAGTACAGAAGAGGACGCTGATAATACTGAACTGGATTATTCTGTCTTTCCAAGGTATGTCTTGAAAACGTCAGTTGTATCATGAAAGGAAGGAAAGAAATTTACCAAGTTGTTTACTAGTACATAAGACTAGCCTTTCAGGGCGACGGGTCTTTATGCACTTCTACAGTAATCTCATACTCCTGATTTATTTATTCAGGGACCTTAAATTATGTACAATATTAAACTCAATAAATAATATAGAATAGAATTGAACAATTTCTAAAACGATTAATTAATAGATTAAATTACTTAAAAAATAAATTATACACATCAAATTTAGTAGATAAAGAATATTTTATCTATCTATCTACATAATTCTCTCAATTACAATTTCTATACAAAGTTTATGATAAGATTACTAATTAATTTACTTAGTCAATATTTTCTATCAATACCTTTGCTTAATTCATTATAGTATAGCTGAGCATATATGCGGTCGTCTCATGATTTATTAGTTTGCGCCACCGCCTTGATGACACTGACACAATAGTCAGAAAATTTACGACCGGTTTTTTCGGCGTTCAGGAGCGGTCTCCAATTCGAGGTTTCGACATTGCTGTCAAGTTCTAGTTCAAGCTGCAATCTGATGCCGTCAAATATTGGACATTTGTTTAGAATATGTTCTATTGTCTGTTCGGCGTCTGGGGAGCATGCACATTTGGGGCTATTGCAACACTTGAAGCGCATAGCATTAGAAGAAGGCATAGCATTACAAGCTTCAAATTATAATATTTATTCACGATTGCGCTAAGACTCTTCTCTCTCTCAGATACTCGACCAGCTACGAGAGTGTGGAAGGGCTGGTGCTGGAAGCGATCAAGGAGCAGATCCAGCGGCGCGCGGCCCCCGACTCCATCGGCAAGGGCTTCCTCAAACTGCTCTCGGCCACCTGCGGATTCCCAGAGGTGAGCTGCAGCCTATTAGGATTGTGCAAAGCTGGATTTGCAGTAACCTAAATGTTTTAAATCTGTAATAAATTAAAATAGTGGAGCTGGGCTGGTCATATCAGTCGAATGAACTCGGATAGGTGGGCTAGATAACCACCAAGTGGGTGCCACAAGACGGACATCGAAGTCGAGGCCTGCCTAGAAGTCGGTGGAGAGACGATGTCGACCGACAACAGCCGAAGTGGTTTGAGGTGGCCCGGGACCGAAAACTCTGGACCGGATAGGGGGGAGCCATTGCCATAAACAGAAACAAAGTTTTCTTTTCTTGACTAATCAATTTCATTCGTTCATCTGCAGTGAATGTTGCCATCATGAACTTTTAGGGTTGCACATTTATCCTATTATTAGTATTACACACCTGTAGTGTTAAATTAGTAGTATTATCTTATAATAAAAAGTGGCAGTGCGGAAACATAAGAGGTGTTCCTAACAATGAGCACCTCATATACATCAGATTTCCCAATTATGTTTGTCTTCGCTACAATGGGGCCATCCATAAATTACGTCACACGTTAAGGGGGAGGTAGGGGGTCGACGAAGTGTGACATTGTGTGATTGGGACTGGTCCTAAATTTCGTGACGTCACATTTCAAAATCGGTTATAACCCATGTGTTAAAACATGAACTTTGAACTATCAACGACAAAGTCACTCTCGCCACTCTATCTGTTCTTAATTCTATTTGCAGCTCCGTCGGAAATAAAACATATTGCTGATTTGATTCAATCATTTCTAATGTAAAATTGCAAACTATGTGACGTCACACTATTGGGGGTCTCACAAATGTGACCAGCTGTGACAAGGACGGGGGAGGGATCAAAAAATAATGAAAATCGTGTGACGTAATTGACGACCTCTGTGGCGTAGTGGTTAGCGCATCTGCTAGCGAGAGGTTGCGGGAGGTTGCGAGAGGTCCCGGGTTCGATCCCCGGCTGGGGAGAAAAAAAACCTCCAGGTCTTGGATGTTTACATGTTTGTGACGTCGCTGTTTCTGGTTCCCACGACACATGGTATCCTAGTGTGGGGCCAGAAGCAATGTATGTGCCTGTATGTAAATGTTTATGTTTATGTCTATGGATGGCCCCTAGCTAGTGGCATTTTTTCCGAGCGATTCCGTGCTTCGCAAGGCACGTTAAGCAGTTGGTGCCGGCTGCCGTCGATAGATGGCAGTCGTTAAGCTTAGTCAGAGGCCTTAGGGCGGCTTGAAAACTTCTGACAGTAAGACCAGCCACTAGTCTTACAAGCCTCCACCTATCCGGATTTGGCCCCCGTGGTGAAGTATGGCCTATACCTTCCTCAGGGAAGAGACCGGTGCCCCTCGGTGGGGACATAATGGGTTGATGATGATGAAACAACTTTGATCATCTCGTCGTCTACGATGAGGAACGACGAGAGGCTCCGCACCCTCCAGATCCGCATGATGTCCGCATCCCGCCTGGAGGTGTGGCTGCACTCCAGAGTCGTGGCTTTCTTTCTCTCTGGTCTTCAGCGTCTACATCCCTACAGATCCGTATAAAATCCGCGTCTCGGTTAGAGAAGTGGGCTTTCTTTTTACTGGTCTTCACGGTCTTAAACCACCCCAGATCTACATGATATCCGCGTCTTAGTTGGAGGAGTGGGCTTTCTTTTTCCTGGCCTTCATCATCTACACCTCTCCAGATCATCAAGATTTTGGCTTGTCTTCAGTCTCAGATCTCATGATTTCCTTATGTCAGTGAATTTCCAGTTTCATGTACAATGAAGTATTTTTATTTATGGTTCACAAAACTGAATGTTATACTGTATCTCTTAAGAGTCGTGGATGTTTACATGTTTGTGACGTCGCTGTTTCTGGTCCCCACGACACAGGGTATTCTAGTGTGGGGCCAGAAGCAGTGTACATATGTGCCTGTATGTAAATGTTTCATCATTATCATCATCATTCATCAGCCACAAGAAGTCCACTGCTGGGCATAGGCCTCCTCCATGGATTTCCAAAAATACCGGTTGGAAGCGGCTTGCATCCAGCGTCTTCCTGCCACTTGGATGAAATCCGGATTTAAATGTTTTTTTCTCAAAGATGCTTGGAAATTTGAGCATTATTTCGACAACCTTGTTCCAGATAAATTGAAATTGATGTACTGTACACGCGAGCAGCGGCCGGAAAAAGTTCTATAAAAATTCATAACTGTCGTGTTTTGCGGCCAAATAAATTACATACTAAACTCATATCTGTCGTATTATTTAAAAATGGAACGATCTTTTACTCCGAACAATGACAACCAAGGAGTTAACTTATCAGAGGTTTTATTTAAATTTCGAACTGGCTTGCGATAGAAAGCTGGATATACCTATTGAAAAAAAAAGAACACTTTAACGCGGCAAAAATTATTGTGGTTCGTTCGTGGTTCGTCTGATTTTGAAAGTTTATTGAATTTAACAGAATGAGTTCATAGTTTTAATTTCCGCGCATTATTTGAGAAAAACCATATACAAGCCTTGGCCACTACTAGGCATTGATGGACTCACGTATCCCGTTTCCACGTTCGTCCATCAATGCCTCTTTTGCTGGCCGCTGCAGTAATGTACTATTTGTTTATGGTTCACAAAACGGAATGTTATACTTAAGCGTCTCTTAAGAGTCGTGGATGCCCCACGACACAGGGTATCCTAGTATGGGCCGAGAAGCAGTGTATGATCCGTTTGTCTATACTTGGCATTTTTCTCAGACTTTAAACGACACTAAATCAAAAACCTTTAGCGTCAGAAAACTCGATACCGTTTGCAAATTGTGTCGAGCCCTCTACCGCTGAAGGTTTTTGATTTATTGTCGTTTAAAGTCTGAAAAAAATGCCAAGTATAGACGAATGGATCATATGTGCCTGTATGTATGTAAATGTTTATCTTCCAGATCCGCATGATATCGGCGTCCCGGCTGGAAGCGTGGCTGCACTCGGGCAAGCTGTGGCGCGCGGCGCAGGAACTTCTCGCCCACGTGTGCTGCAACGCAGACGCGGCCGGGCCCACCGCCGCGCGCGACCACGAGGTCTTGGCCCAGCTCGCCCGGATGCGGCTCAAGACAAAGCCTCTGCAGGCTGCCTACGTCGCCTGTCTCCGGTGAGTTCCTAACTTCTGGACTCGCGGCTCTGAACCTGCCCAGCACTGCTGGCCCGGATGCTGCTCAAGACAAAGCCTCTGCAGGCTGCCTACGTCGCCTGTCTCCGGTGAGTTCCTAACTTCTGGACTCGCGGCTCTGAACCTGCCCAGCACTGCTGGCCCGGATGCTGCTCAAGACAAAGCCTCTGCAGGCTGCCTACGTCGCCTGTCTCCGGTGAGTTCCTAACTTCTGGACGCGCGGCTCTGAACCTGCCCAGCACTGCTGGCCCGGATGCTGCTCAAGAAGTTAAACAGGCATTTACATACATTGGCCGTATTTAGCGGAACACATCGGCGAGTAATCGATTACAAAGTTTCTGCTGAACGCACGCAAAAATTCATCGCGAATTGTAATCGGACGCGTAATCGATGACTTAGCGATTACTCATTTAAATAATTAAATTCACTTCGTCATATTTCATCTATTTAATGAAATAAAATTGTTACTAGCTGACCCGGCAATGGACAATATTTCTATGGTCACGAATCAAGAAAGTTTCTTCTAGGATATGGATATGAGCGGTCACTAAATAAGAATATATTTTTGGTTTATTTTTAGTTGCTGTAGTTTTCGAGAAAATAATTTCTTTATTTAATTTCGCTCAGTGATACAGATCATTACGCCATCACAGATTAATACAAAGTCAGAAAGTATCATTCATTCGAATCTGTCAAAAGTAATTAGTCTGTTGCCTTTAAAAAATAAATACTGAAGTAGGTACAGCGCCACCAAATTATATGTTCAAGTGGGCAAAATTGTAACTAACTAATTAATTGTAAATTCTGTACCCCATTTCTTGTTTTATTTATTCACTTACTAAGATTTATAGATATATGTTCACTAAAATTTAAAGACGGATTAAAATATTCTCATTTTCCTAGGTAAATTTCTTAAATGTTACTACTAAATTCTCCACTAGCGCCGCTATCAACTGAACAGATATGATGGTAACACTGTACCTACATAAACGAAATCACTGACAGAGCAGTGTCAGTTTTTTTTAAATGCTTCAACGTTGGATGGCGTGGATACTCGACTATGATTCCGTTCCGTTTTGCTTATACGCCCTTTTAGAATGAGAAGGTTTTCAAAACCAAAATCATGAATGAAAATCTTATCTGAGGTAAAAACCAAGAACGTAGGGCTATCCAGTTTAGCTTCCTTTTCATATACAGCAAAGGAAAAAATCCCGAATTATTGTCCATTATTCATTTGTAGGGATTAGGCAAGTCTTAGGGCCTTAGGGCTGCTTGAAAACTTCTGACAGTAAGGTCAGCCACTAGTCTTACAAGCCTCCACCGATCCGGACTTGGCCCCCGTGGTGGAGTAAGGCTTATTGTATTGTATTTATTTAATTCAGGCAATGCCCATATAGTGTTTGTAACAATGGTGACTTATATACTATATTAGTATGTGCACATTATTAAATTCAGCTTAGTTTTATTATTATTTTGGTGTCACCAAACTTCACTTTGTGAGGTGCCACTGCTCCATCCGCCACAGACCGGGCTGTCATATCTGCCAGCTATAACTCTCCTATACCTTCCTCAGGGAAGAGACCCGTGCCCCTCGGCGTGGACAGAAATAAGAAATCAAAAATTTATTTCAACGTAAAGAATTTACATTCTGCTGGTTGAATGTCAATGGACACACACTTATGTATAATGTTAGCCGCTGCCTTGGGGCCGTCTGTAGTGGAGTAAAAGGCAGCGAAAAAAAAAACTCCACTCTGACCATCTTTTCTCAAATCACCTTAAAGCTAATACAAATTAGGTATGAGTGTTCGTATACCAAGAATCTCAAGATCCACGAGTGCAATCATTACTCGCAATGTCAAGCATCATTTAATATTCTTAAAAGGTAATAAAAAACCAATGCCGCGGCCAGACACTATATGGACATAACGGGTTGATGATAATGGTTGTCGCAGCGAGATGGTGTCGGAGAGCCCGGCGCTGCTGCGTAGCGTGGTGACGCACACGATCTACAACGAGCTGAGCGTGGTGCGCTCGCCCAACAACCTGGCCGTGCTGGCCGCGCTCGTCGCCGCGCAGCCGCAGCTCGTGCCGCACGCCATGGCCGACACGTATTTGGTGAGTGCCCGGAAGACAGCTCGGTAGGCAGCCGCCTGGTGAACGGGCGGGAGACAGCTCAGTAGGCAGAAGCCTGGCGAGCGGGCGGGAGACAGCTCGGTAGGCAACTGCTCGGTGAGCGGGCGGGAGACAGCTCAGTAGGCAACTGCTCGGTGAGCGGGCGGGAGACAGCTCGGTAGGCAGCCGCCTGGCGAGCGGGCGGGAGACAGCTCGGTAGGCAGCCGCCTGGCGAGCGGGCGGGAGACAGCTGCCTGGTGAGTCCGCGGTACTTGGTGAGCGGGCGGTCGCCCGCTACTTGGTGAGCTGGCGGGTGACAGCTGCCTGGTGAGCGAGGGGTCCGCGGCTGCCTGGTGAGCGAGGGGTCCGCGGCTGCCTGGTGAGCGGGCGGTAGACAGCTCGGTAGGCAGCCGCCTCGCGAGCGGGCTGTAGACAGCTGCCTGAGTGCTAAGTGCGAGTTTTTTCATTCACTTTCGATAGCGAGAGCGTTTGCAATTTGTATAGGAGTGACAAAGAGACAACTAGCTGGCGCGCTTTGTCACTCTTATAGAATGTGAGTTTCCATTAACGCGATCGAGTTGTTAAAAAAACTCGCACTAAGCACTCAGGTGAATCCGCGGTTCTTGTGAGCGAGCGGTCGCCCGCTACTTGAGCTAGCGGGTGACAGCTGCCTAGTGAGTGAGCAGTAGAATCGGACTTTTGAGTCACTCGAAAAAGTGTCAAAGCCTGAGGCACTGCTCGAAACGTCCGTAACGGACGCGAAGGCGTATGAAG
The DNA here is from genome assembly GCA_947310845.1 of Yponomeuta plumbellus. Lineage (NCBI taxonomy): Eukaryota > Metazoa > Arthropoda > Insecta > Lepidoptera > Yponomeutidae > Yponomeuta > Yponomeuta plumbellus. The sequence goes on along the minus strand of OX371211.1, from coordinate 914,637 downwards.
ATGATGATAAAAGTAATGTTTTGTATTTTCAATGTTTTACATACTCCTTTTATAAACCGCAATGAAGTACCAATTATGTTAAAAACCCTTTTTTCAGATATGCTTCACATTTTTATAATGATTACATTTCGAATATTGATATTTTCTTTCACTCTTACAATCCTTTCAAGATATTGGTGAGAAAACATTGTATTGATATTTGATTTCTTTTAAGCAATGTTTTGTAAGTCATGCTGACATGATTTGTGAATTTTATTTATTTATTTATTTATTTGATCCATCAACAGAAGCTACATTAAATCATATTACATACTAGCTATATTGTTATTTAAGCCTTGCTTAATGTGCCTCCAATTACTGATAGATACCGCATGCATAAATACTAATTTTCTAAAAGAGAACAATATCATGCATTTAGAGTTCTATCTAACATTCACATAAATGCTTAGCACAATCATTATTATTATTATTTACGACAGTATAAATCAAAATTTAAATTTAAATCAAATTAAATAACATTTCAAAATTCATCGCATAAACATAGGTAACTCAAAATTATTCCATGATTTTATATTTGTTTTTGTCCATAATGGGCTCCTCAGTTTTTTGATTAAGTTATGGATCTCAATGTTTAGACTTAATATTTTCTGTGTATTTTAAGTAAAAATCTGTTAGTATCCTAAATAAAAGAAAAAAAAATGTCACTGCAATCTAAAGTCGGCTTCCCACGGTCCGCGATATCGCGCACGGACGCGGACGGCCGACGACCGCGGACAGCCACGCACCACGAGAGGCTCTTCCATCTGACCCGTATCGTCTGTCTGTGCTACCGCGGACCGAGACCCTTCTCACGGTGTGTCGTGCGAGCTGGTCCGCGGTACCGCGGACCGTGGGAAGCCAGCTTAGTGTGACTAGATTTCCTATTGCATCCCAAACAATCCAACGACCAATCACAGACGGCCTCTTTTCAAAACCAACCTAAAGAAGAGATGTCAGCCTATAAAATTCTATGGTGATACCTAGTCCAAGATTTTTAGATGTCCGCTCTTCATAAAATCCTTCTACGTGATTTTTTGATTGGATTATGTCGGAGGGTGCCCCCCAAGTATAAAACCGAGTTTCTGTCGCCCAAAACTGCGAGCGTTAGCCGCCATCTTGGAAAACGTTTTTTTGCATATCTCGGAAACGGTTTTACGTTAAAAACCGAAAAGATCTTTTTTGTAGAGAACAAAATTTCCCATCTTTTTTATACCAAACTCAGTGATGGATTTACCAGCAGGCTGAGTAGGCTGGAGCCTAGGGCGGCAGATTTTAGGGGGCGGCAAATTTGCCTCAATTTTTTTTTGTCTTACAGAAATAAAAAATACCTAATAAATGTTATTAGGGTGAATATAAGCTATTTGAATTTCTATGGTCCATAGACAAATATTATGTTAATCTTATTATATTATTGCGTCTGTATACTTATGCATTAAAGAATATGGTATTTTATTTGGCCCACATAGTCTATTCACGATAATTGTTTAATTTAAGACATTAATCGTTAAAAATAGTTGTAAATGTATACTCCTCTGGCCTCCCCATTTCTAGATTATAAAGATTTTATGGCGAGATATTTTAAATACGTATGCCATTATGTTTTTTTTAAATATGATCATATGCTTTTATAAACATCGAAACATATTTCATCAAAATATACAGTAAAAACATTTATTAATATAAAGAAAAATAAGTTACTTTCATGTCACGTTACAATAATGTCACTTCATCTGGCGAAACTCAAAGAAGTAAAATTTGACTTGAAACCGCAAAGGTATGTTTTTGTCCATGAACTACGCGCATACAATAGTGTTAAGTTAGAAACAAGCTAATGGCGTTGAGCAAAATTCCAATAATATAGCGTCAATTTGCGATTCACTGCAGAAAAGCGTGTTTCTGCCAGTCGGGAGTATTTCCTCTGGCAAGTCTATGTTTTCGTATTTTATAGTTACGAAATTGTATATTTACACAATGCAATGTTTATTGTGTGTAGATGTCATGTATTACGTTAAACGGTGATCAGAAAAGCGAGTGATATGTTTTTGTAGGTTTTGTGCGATTTTGTCACTTCTGTGGCGTCACTCCTCTGGCATATTTCATGTTTTATTTAATACGTGTCCCCTTTCTTAGCTATAAAATCAATGGCCTGTCACTTCCCTGCTTTAATTTGTGACTACTCTGCCAATAGTGTCAGTCCTCTGGTAACACATTTTCCTCTGGTGCTTATAAAATTAAAAAAAAAAATGGAAAAATCTTCTGGCCCTCATCATTAAACATTTAAAAATAGTGTCAAATAGAGAAATTATCAATATTGAATGGAACAGATTACATTTCCTCCTGGGACACAAAAAAATCAAATACCGTATATTCACCCATTAGATTTCACCATTTAACTTAACCTGAAAAGTGGTTAATAGTACATTACTGCAGCGGCCAGCAAAAGAGGCATTTATGGACGAACGTGGAAATGTAGGCCGAGGCGAAGCCTAGGCATACCATACATACGTGAGTCCATCAATGCCTAATTGTGGCCAAGGCTTGTATATGATTTTTCTCAAATAATGCGCGGAAATTAAAACTATGAACTCATTCTGTTAAATTCAATAACCTTTCAAAATCAGACGAACCACGAACGAACAACAATAATTTTTGCCACGTTAGTTTTTTTTTTCAATAGGTATATTCAGGTTTCTATCGCAAGCCAGTTCGAAATTTAATAAAACCTGATAAGTTACCTCCTTGTTTGTCATTGTTCGGAGTAAAATATTGATCAATTTTTAAATAACACGACAGATATGAGTTTAGTACCTATAATTTGTTATGAAGTTAAAACAATATCTTGTTGGCAATGTTATTACAGTATAAAAGACTTTATGGAAGAAGGTTATTGTTTGATTAGTTTTTAGGATATAATTTTTTAAGTAAACTGTGTTAAAATTGCAGTGCCCTTGCAGGGCTCGTGTCGTGGATCTATACCTTATTGTTTAAGAACTGTTGTACCACATGAAGCAATAAACTGATTTGATTTGATTAATTTATTTGGCCGCAAAACACCACAGTTATGAAATTTCATAGAACTTTTTCCGGCCGCTGCTCGCGTGTAATTGGCCAGTACAGCAATTTCGATTTATCTCGAAAAGTAAATTTACTAACTAGTATTTATCTTTATTTAGCAACCATTTATCACAAATTAGTACAAGTATTCTTATAGGTATAGGTAGTTTAATATTTGTGATTAGAATACCAATTATTTAGAAACGGTGCAGTAATTTTTGGAATCCAATGATATTAAATATCAGTATCTTGCTTACTATAAATTCGTATGTTGCTGTATATTTTATTTTACTGGACAGGTTTAGTATGAATGTAATCAGCTCTTAATTTTGTAGAGAAGTAATTAAAATGGTTAGCAATTATAAAATTTGGTCTTCCACAAAAAACAGCATTTAAGTAATTTGGTCTGCATACAAAGATTTTGTTTGCATTTAAAAAAATCAGGCAGCAATTCTTGTTCCGCAAATAATTTTGATAATGGTAAAAAAAAAATCATAAATAGTCAGCTTACAATAATATGAGTTGGCATAATAAACATTCAGTCCGCAAAATAACTACTTGATCAGCAAGATTTCTAATTGATCAGCAGATAAAACATATATAAAAGCAGTGTATTTGATTGGTATGCATATTGAAAACATGGTGAGCAAAATAACTAATTAGATTGCGTTTTTGTTGAAACATCGGCAATTTACGTTAAAAGTGGGCAGAGCAAGAGCATTTTCGTTATGTCTTTATTTTAAGAATAAAGATAATTATAGTTTAAGTACTTAGGAGACCTACTTAATTGTTTTAGTTTTTTAATTTATCTGAATGATTTTTAATAAGAATAAAAAAAAAAACATTAATTTACACTTCTATAAATAATAAAACATACCCAAACAAATACATCCACTCAGAGAGTAAATAAATTAAATAATCTTTGTAAGAAATGCGTCCATTTTCCGCATGACAAGTAAAGTATTTTTGCTATATATGTAGCCCAAAATTAATTTATTTTGCTTACACTCTGAATGCTTACCAAAATTGTATTAAACAGAAGCAACTCAGTGCAGTTCATATAATTAATATGCTGGATAAAAATAATTACAGCCATCCAGAATGACATAAATTGATGATTGATTTTGAAATGTTTGCTGGCCTTGAGTTGTTGATCAGTTAGCTATTTCTGCTCACAGATTATATTTTTCTGCTCACAAAAATAACAATACTAAGCTAACCATTTAAATAACACCCAATTTTTTTATAAGATACAGATTATTTTAAAAACAAAGAATCATTTTTAATTTAGTCTTTCAATTGTAAAATATTTTTCTCAAACATGCTTGGAAATTTGAGCATTATTTCGACAATCTTCTTCGAGGCGGCCGGAAAAAGTTCTATGAAAATTCATAAAACTGTCGTGTTTTGCGACCAAATAAATTACTAAACTCATATCTGTCATGTTATTTAAAAATGGAACGATCTTTTACTCCGAACCGAACAATGACAACCAAGGATACCTCCTTATCAGGTAGCTTATCAGAGGTTTTATTTAAATTTCGAACTGGCTTGCTATAGAAAGCTGGTTATACCTATTGAGAAAAAAGGACACTAACGCGGGAAAAAATATTTTTGTTCGTTCGTAGTTCGTCTGATTTTGAAAGTTTAATGAATTTAACAGAATGAGTTCATAGTTTTAATTTCCGCGCATCATTTGAGAAAAATCATATACAAGTCTTGGCCACAACTAGGCATTGATGGACTCACTTAAGCGTGTCTTCTAGGCTTCGCCTCGGCCCACATTTCCACGTTCGTCCATCAATGCCTCTTTTGCTGGCCACTGCAGTAATGTACTATTACTAGGAGAAGGTTCTTATGAAAGAAAAAATTAAGGAAATTGCGCGGAAAATTAGAAAATTTAAAATTACTTAACCACCATATAAAATTATTAAACTTTTTTAATGTAACCTTAAGACATTTGACATAGAATTGACTGAATGCGTGCTGCAAATATAGTCAAAGAGGATGAAAAAAAAAATGACGTTTAAAACGGATTCTTCTGTCAATCTTATTTTATTGATAAACAATATAATTCCTTTTTAATCTTTCATTTCCCTCTTTTTCACGATAAATATAATAGTTACCGTCTCCATGATAAAATTTTTCGATTATACTTTTTGGTTTGCATGCCAGAGTAACGTATTACCGCTCGTCGCTGATTTTCGATTCCAGGTGACAATTTTTATTCAGCTAGAACTCAGCAACTAATCATTTTGCAAGAAAAAGTTTTATACAAAATTTGTAGAAAATTTTATGCTCTCCAACTTTAATTCAAACATTTTTTTCGTATCTGCAAACATTATTGAGTTACTTTGCAAAAACAAAAAATTTGGTTTTTTTTTACTTAAATATATCGGAAAATATCAACAATAGGGGGAAAAGTTTGGTATAAAAAAGATGGGAAATTTTGTTCTCTACAAAAAAGATCTCTTCGGTTTTTAACGTAAAACTTACCGTTTCCGAGATATATGCATAAAAACGGTTTCCAAGATGGCGGCTAACGCTCACGGTTTCGGGCGACAAGAACTCGGTTTTATACTTAGGAGGCACCCTCTGACATAATCCAATCGAAAAATCACGTAGATCCTTCTATGCAGAGCGGACCGATTTTTGGTGTTAAAATTCCTGGACTAACCAGAGTAAATCGAAACCTGAGCCGTTCAAGTCATTGGAGAAAACACACAACGTGACACAAGTGGGGGTCTTCTGTAATGCGCTTACGCGTCTGGGTTGTGCACGTGCAGGAGCTGTTGGGGCGCGCCGAGGACTACCTGCGGCCGCTGCGCGCGCTCACGCGCGAGTGCGTGCGCAGCGCGCGCGGGGATGCCGCCGCGCTCGTGCCGCTGGCGCGCGCGCTCGCCGCGCCGCCGCCCGCCGACCCGCCCCAGGAGGTACCTTGTTAGGGTTCCCTACACTGCCACTCCGCTGTCCGTCCGGCCGTCACCAGGCTGTATCTCATGAACTGCGATAGACAAAAAAAGTTTTACATCTCTCTTGCTCTGTAAGTAGTCACTCATTTCCCTGAATGCCGGGGTGTATGGATATCATTACGGCATAGGTTTCAAAACATACCATGTAATGTTAACGTTACAGCATAGGTTTTGGAATTTGAAAAAAGAACTGTCATACTCATACTGCAAGAAGAATATTTTTTAAAAGTTTTTTTTTTTTCTCGGTATCGATTATTTAGTCGAATCGGAATTGAGACAATTTATATTAGAATTTATGCCGATTTTATTTTAAATATCGAACTATTTGTTTCGCAGTCACATCGTATGTTAATTGAAATCGATTTAAAAATCAAACTGGCCAGCACGATTTGACGCGCTTGCGTGCCATAAAATCGTGAAGAGTAAAAAAGTCAGTCGACTAACTAGGCGCGAAAGTAATTTTTTTTTCGTGTTTTGGAGTTCTTTCTCAAAAGTTTTGAAAAATGTCAAGTGACGAAGACCCCCTAACGAAGACGAATCTAACCCCCGATTTTATAAAAGAAGAAGCAAAAACAGTTAGAAAATCTACACTGGACAGCAAATAAACTGGGCCGTGCGCTACTTTGGGACTCTGAGTCGATTTTCTCCAAAAGTATAAAACTTACAACTATCACAATTATACCTACAAAAAGTGCATTTCATGCCGGTTAAAATGATTGGAAGTTCATTGGTGGTAATCAGTTATTTAAGTGTTTAATCAGCATTTTGCAATCAAGAATCATTTTCCTGTCGTGTTAATCGTTGGTAATCATAAAGTGAAACAAAAATGTAAGCGGAAAAAGCAGAAAAATAACAAAAAAAGTGTTTGATCAGTATTCAGTGTTTCCTCTTCTTGCTCTGATAACTGCCTGCATCCTCGTATTCATCGACCTCACGAGCCTGACGATGAAATCTTGAGGTATTGCATTCCACTCCTCTTCAATTGCAATTCGCAGCTCATGAAGGTTTGCTGGAGCAGGCACTCGGGCTCAAACCCGGCGTTTCAGTTCATCCCACATGTGTTCTATCGGATTTAAGTCCGGGCTTTGAGCTGGCCAATCCATTGTACGAATGCCGACGTCTCGGAGGTACTCGGTCACCACATGTGCAACATGAGGTCGTGCGTTATCTTGCATCAACTGCATATCCTGCCCGATATATCCTGCGTAAGGGACCACATGATCAGCGAGGATTTCTGTGATGTAGCGATGGGCAGTCAATCCACGTGTACGGCCCGTCGGTTCGATGAAAACTAACGCTGTATGTGCGGTCAACGAGATACCGCCCCAGACCATTACAGATACCCCTCCATAAGCAACTGTTTCCTCGATGCAACAATATCGTTCTCCGGGACGACGATATACTGTCTGACGTCGATAACTTCCATGTAGACTAACCCTGGTCTCATCGCTGAAGAGTACATTGCCCCACTGCTCTAACGTCCAATCGATATGCTCTCGAGCAAATTCCAGTCGTGCTCTACGGTGGGCTACCGTTAATTTTGGGCCTGTAGCAGCTCTTTTTGGAGTCAGGTTTCGTTCAGCAAGTCTTCTTCTAACAGTATCTGAACTTATGACCACTTGGCGTTCGTCACGTAGACTTGTTGGACTTGAACTGCGTCGAGGCGGCGATTTCGTAAAACAGTAAGTTGGATATAGCGATCATCTGCAGCTGATGTAGCCCTAGGTCTGCTCGTACCTGGTCGGCGATCGAATGCTCCAGTCTCTAAGTATCGTCTGTAAACCCGTTGTATCGAAGATCTGCTGATTCGAAGTCTCCGAGAGACTTCACGTTGCGAAACACCTGCTTGAAGTAGTGCTACAGCTTGAGCTGCTTCTTGAGGTGTCTTATCCATTATTGACCGAAGAAAATAACAAAAATACACGCGTCTAGAGAAAATGATTGATGGCAAGTAAAGAAATCGTAAGAAAAACCCGAATACTCTCATTGCAGAAAACAAGAACGCTAGTCGCAAACTCTAGTCAAAACAGAGCAAATCGTTGCCTCGTTGGTAAAATGCTGATTAAACACTTAAATGACTCATTAATCCCAGTAAGTTTCCAATCATTTTAATTGTTATGAAATGCACTTTTTGTAGGTATAACTGTGATAGTTGTAAGTTTTATACTTTTTGAGAAAATCGAATCAGAGTTCCAAAGTAGCGCGTGGCCCAGTTTATTTGTTGACCAGTGTATTACCGCCGAACTCGAACGAAAGATATGTAAAGGCATACGACGAATTTATGAAGTGGCGGTCAGAAAAAAAAGTTAAATCTCTTTCTGAAAGTGTTTTTATATCATATTTTAATAAATTATCTAAGAAGCTACAACCTTCTTATGGTGCTTTTATTCCATGCTAAAAGCTACAATGATGACAAAACATGACGTGGATTTGAAAGATTTTTCTAAACTTACTGATTTCTTGAAAAGGCAGTCTGACGACTTCAGAAGCAAGAAATTGAAGGTATTTACTGCAGAAGAAGTACAAAAATTCTTAAATACACATCTTTCTGATTAATAAATGTTCATAGAAACCTGCTTTCTTGTTTTTTTACTTACCTCACAATCGATATGTAAAGCAGAGTGTTTACCTCGGGTGTAAGCATCAATTGCATACTCGGGCTAATTAGCGCCCTTGCTGCGCTCGGGCGCCAAAAACCTCGTATGCATTTGATGTCATACAGCCCTTGGTTAACAATCTACTATTAATGTAACTTCCAAATCGAAGACCATTAAAAATTATGTAATAAAAAACCATTTGAACTGTAATATTAGTAGAAACTTTATTAAAATCTTTTAGATATTTCAATATTTCCATAGTCATATTTCAACGATCGCCTTAATTCAGCGCCAATCATAGAACCGTCGAGGCCATTAGAAATTTTGTGCGCTGTTAAATACACATGCGCAGACGCAATGTTACTGCAATCTGATTGAAAGGCTATTCTGAAATAGCGTGTCCGTGTCCGCCGGCTGGAGTCGCCGGACGCCCCCACCAGTTTTGTCGAGCTTAGTGTAATGTAGTGCCTCGGGCGAGGTCTGCTTTCTTCACTGTCACGGACCAATCGCTGAGAGCGAGGCTGATGCTGCACCGAGTATAGTGGGTGCTGCGACCTCTGCTCACAGAAATCTCTTACTTACAAGCTTTTAATAGTGAGCCTGCCTCAATTTATCAGCAGTGTCTGTCGTCTCTTTCTAATTATGTATTCTTTTCTTTATCTCAACATTTTATATACTAAAAAAATGCATCAATCGCAGATCCGCGAGCGCGCGTTCAACGCCATCGCCGACCTGTTCTGCCTGTGCTGCATGATCCTGGCGTCGCACGCCAAGTACGTGCCCGAGTGCAAGCAGCACATCTGCTGCGTGCAGCACGTCGCGCTGGGCTGGCTGCACGCCGCCGTGCCGCGCTACCGCCCCGAGCGGCACGACGTGCTGCTGCAGCTCAACAAGGTGAGGGGGCGCCCCGTGCCGCGCTGCCGCCCCGAGCGGCACGACGTGCTGCTGCAGCTCAACAAGGTGAGGGGGCGCCCCGTGCCGCGCTGCCGCCCCGAGCGGCACGACGTGCTGCTGCAGCTCAACAAGGTGAGGGGGCGCCCCGTGCCGCGCTGCCGCCCCGAGCGGCACGACGCCTGGCGGACCCGGCGGGCTGCACGCTGCTCAAAATTAAGATTCTGGGAAGTAAAACCAGCAAATCTACAATGTAATTGCCCTATGACGTATTAATTAGCACTTAAAAAGAAGATAAAGAATTTCTTACTCCGCCATTTTAAATTGTACCCATCCGCCATCTCGCTTTTAGTTTTTCACTCCCTTTTGCACCCGTTTATGCGCGTCATTTCCAGGCAACCTCTGTAGATGCCCTTCCCGTGTAGTGCCCGACCCCAGTTTACCCGCAAATACGTAACTATTTCTCAATCCGCCATTTTAAATTGTACCCATCCACCATCTTGTGCCTGACCCCTCTTTGGCCGCAGATAATGTTCGTGGAGCCGGCGGAGACGTACAGCAAGCTGGACAACTGGCCGCCCGAGAGCGAGCGCGCCGCCACCCACCGGCTGTGCTGCGAGCTGCCGCTGCCGCAGCACACGCTGCTACGGCTCGTCTACCTCGGCCTCGCCAAGGTGAGGGGCTGCGGCATCTTCTATTTGACGTTTAACGACACCCGCTACAGTCCCTTTTTTAATTCAATGCAAAAAAAAAATGACGCGGTGTTACCGTTAAATAGTACATTGTTCACCGAGAGGAGAAAGTGACCGATTACCGTCGAGGGTGTCGTTTGAAGCCCGAGCCGTAGGCGAGGGCTTTAAAACACCTGAGATCGGGAATCGCAGTTTCTCTCGAGTGATACATAGTGCTTTATACTACACCTACAAGGAAAATAAAAAACGAAATCTTTACTAATTGAAATTTATATTGAAATTGTTGCTAGTGGCCAGTGTCATTTTGCGAACTTGGAGATAAAAACTCACTGTAAAAACTTTTTGGCTTTTGATATTTAGGTTACCGGCGCATAGTCTTACCCAAAATTAAAAAAGAAAAACCACGTAAGAAATGGATTTTCATACACTTTTCTCTCCCGCTCAGATCCGTTTTCTCCCCGCATATTTGTTCGATATGCAATGACGTACTTTCTACCGTAAATTTGATAAAGTATCAAGGTATGTACTTTCCAAACAGGTGTAGTATAAAATATGTATATAGGTTTACTTGGTAGATTTTTTTACCGTGAATAGAAGACTTGTGTGAATCCTTATCACATCAAAGACATTAAAGTTTAATTCCTCATAATAGTATAGTGGAGGCTTGTAAGACTAGTGGCTTGTCCTACTGTCAGAGTGGTGGAGTATGGCCTATACCTTCCTCAGGGGAAGAGACCCGTGCCCCTCGGTGGGGACATAATGGGTTGATGATGATGATGAATAGTATAGTAAAAAAAAATACCTACGTAGCACAAATAATTTTTACTTTGAAATAAAATGGGTTAATTTGGTTTTTGCGTACTAGCAACATTCAGACATTGGATTGTGTTGAGATGTCAACGTGACTGTTTTATTTTTCTGCATTGAACTAAAAAACATACTTTAGTTTAGCGATAACAAGTTGACTTGGCAGTCAAGAAGTAGCTCCCTTCTAGAACCTACTGTTCTTTTACTAAGTCTGTGAGTGATATCCTTGTCTGGTTACCATAGCACAGGGTATCCTTGTGAAACTTGACGCTTCCTTATCAAAAGGTCTAAGTAGCAAAACGTCCAACAGCGCGAAACTATGTACATGATTTAGCAATAAAGAATATGAATATGAACGTCTAATGAGCAGTATGCCTAATTAGCAAAACGTCCATGTAACAAAACGGCTAACTAACAGATTTCTGTACGGCACAATGTCGTGTCATCTTTTAAATGTCTACACTCATGATCATATCTACTGAATGGGCATATTACCTAAACATCATGAAAGACGTTCTGCTGTACACACAATCTGTTAGTTAGCCGTTTTGCTACATGGCTGATTAGGCATACTGCTCATTAGACGTTTCGCGCTGTTGTACGTTTTGCTACTTAGACCACAGAATACAATAATAGTACAGGTACAGAAGATAGGGACTATAGCAGCGATACAAATAGGTGCAATTCAGATCGCACGGCGCTAAAAAAGCTACGTTATATTGACTTAAATGTTGCCTCTCTTTCTGCCGCGTAACTCTTACCTCTTCTGGCGCCTGAATTCCTACCTATTTGCCACTCCGGAGTGGTCGCCGCATGTACTTACGCGTTCGATACTGACACGCGGAATGAAACAGGCCTTTGGATGAGGAAGCAACTCGAGTACTTCCCCGCAGGAGATCCCGATCCTACACACGGAAGTGTTCGAGCTGATCGAGCAGCTCGTGAAGCGTGCGTGCGCGCTGCCCCCCGAGGACGCGCCGCTGCAAGTGGACAAGCTGGAGATCGCCGAGTACATCTTCCAGCTCGGCCAGTTCCATCCCCCCGACAACATCACGCTGCCGCCCGGGTGAGTGAGAGAGAGAGAGAGAGGGAGAGACAGAGAAATATTTTATTCAACGGCACAATACTCAACACATAACAAAACTACAAATACATAAAATGTATACTGCAATACATAAACAAAAAAGAAAAGAAAAAGTAGACACCATAAACAAAAACTTTTTGCTTTTTAAAATTCAAACAAATAAAACAAACAAACAGACAAAAAAATAAACAAATAATAATATTTAAAACAAATCAAACGAACAAAAATTAACATTAACAGTTTGTCCAAAAATACAAGAAACAGGTAGCGAAATTATACTACTAGTTTCGAGTCTACTTCTAGCTTTGATATTTCCAAACAACGGCGTAAATTAATTTGAGTTTTACGTGTATTTGTGAATTTTCTAGCTTGGCCGATTCCGTCCGAAAAATCATCACGTTGCTGGGTTTGTTTTAGGATATTTTGTGGCTAGTGTTTACAAAACTTTTACTTTAAAAAATTACATTCAAGCCAAGCCAGAGGCCTTAGGGCGGTTTGAAAACTTCTGACGGTAACACCAGCCACTAGTCTTACAAGCCTCCACCAATCCGGACTAGGCCCCCGTGGTAGAATACGGCCTGTACCTTCCGCAGGGAAGAGACCCGTGCCCCTCGGTGGGGACATAATGAGTCGATGATGACATGATGATAATATACTGAATATCAATGAATGTTTACATGTGTGTGATGCTGCTGTTTCTGGTTCTCACGACACGGTATCCTAGTGTGGGGCCAGAAGCGATGGATTTGTAAGTAAATGTTTATGTATATCAAGGATTCTCCTTGATGTATATTGACCTAAATTCAGTTCATTATAAACCATCGTAGCGTACATACAAATCAAAATAAGATCTTTCAACCGTCGCTATCCGTGTGTCGTGTGTTATGTAAATTACATCCAAGTGGCATGAAGACGTTGGATGCAAGCCGCTTCCGACCGGTGTTTTCGGAAATCCATGGAGGAGGCCTATGCCCGGCAGTGGACTTCTTGTGGCTGGATGATGATGTTTGTTACGCTTTATTGCACAAAATAAATAAAACAAAACATAAAAACTTAAACCACAGGTAAGTGTCGATAACTATGAGTTGTTGTTTCTAATGGTGGCCATACACGTTAGGGTTCGCATGATGGTTTTAACCTCGCAGGCATAACCGAGCTCGCGTGCACTGATAACTGTACAGTTTTATCACATACACGCTAGGGCTTGCCTGTCGGTTAAGCTCGTAGCAGCATAACCATCGTGCATACCCTAACGTGTATGTCCACCATAACGTGCACCATTACGCTCGTGAACGGGTGCCGTCCGTGTGTCTGGCCGCAGCATTGGTGTTTTATTACCTTTTAAGAATATTAAATGATGTTTGACTTTGCAAGTATTGATTGCACTCATGGATCTTGAGATTCTCGGTATACGAACACTCATACCTAATTTGTATTAGCTTTAAGTTGATTTGAGAAAAGATGGTCAGAGTGGAGTTTTTTTTTTTCGCTGCCTTTTTCTCCACTACAGACGGCCCTAAGGCAGCGGCTAACATTATACATAACTGTATGTACATTGACATTCAACAAGCAGAATGTAAATTCTTTACGTTGAAATAAAAAAATTTGAATTTGAATTTGAAAACGCGAGGCGCGCCCGGTAGGTACACGGCGCCGCGGCTGGCCATCACGTCGCTGTACTGGCGCGGATGGGCGCTGCTTCTCATGCTGGCGGCGCACAACCCGCACCACTTCGCCGAGCGGGCCGCGCGCGCCTACCCCACGCTGCAAGCGCTCATCGACACCACCATCACCGGGTGAGCCTAGCTCCTACGCTAAACCCTGCTAGTTAAAAGAAAGACAACAAGAAAAGACCTCCCATATAAATGACGATAAACCCATTAGAATAAGATAATTATACTATTATAAATATTGTAACATTAATGAATCAAAGATATTTTAAATTTTATTATTATTATATATTTATTTTTACAGGGCCTGTACGAAACTTTAGCCCTAACGGATGTTCGGAAAACAATTGTTACAAAAAATTGAACTTTACGTCATGATGGCTTAAAACGGACCAGATATTTTAAATAAAGACTCAAGGTTGCCACAAAATTAATAGTGGCAGTTTAAATAAAAAAAAAAAATAAAAAAAATAACCCTGCTAGCTCGCAGGCACCGCCGTCACCAGGTCGCGCGAGCTCTTAGACACCACCGTCACCAGACGACATCGCCTATAGATACAATCTTCACCGGAGTGCGTATACTGAGTTTTTTTCATTCACTCTCGATAGTGAGAGCGTTTGCGTTTTGCATAGGAGTGACAAAGAGACGACTAGATGGCGCGCTTTGTCACTCCTATGCAAATCGCAAACACTCTCGCTATCGAAAGTGAATGACAAAACTCAGTATACGCACTCAGATCACGCTAGCTTTTAGGCACCACCGCCACCAGGTGCCGCTCGCGAGTAGACGACACCGTTACGAGGTGATGCTAGCTCTTAGACTCCACCTTCACCAGGTGACGCTCGCTTGTACACCCCACCGTCACTAGGTGACGCTAGCTCGTAGGTGCCACCGTCACCAGGTGACGCTAGCTCGTAGGTGTTACCGTCACCAGGTGACACTAGCTCGTAGGCTGAACCCTGCTCGCGAGTAGGCGCCACCGTCACCAGTGGGCTCATTATGTAATTTTCGCAACGGATGATCATACGTCTTAAAAAGTCATTACCACTACTGTATAGCACTATCTTCTTTTAAGACCCTATGTTAGAGCGAGAGAGTACTCCGTACGACGTCGGTTTTTGTGTTGACGTGACTTTTTAAGACTTATGAATATCCGTTGCGTAAATTACATAATGAGCCCACTGGTAGACACCATCTTTACCAGGTCACGTTCGCGTATAGACATAATCGTCACCAAGTGACGCTCGCTTGTAGGCACCACCTTCACCAGGTGCCGCTCGACGCTAGCCGACGTATCAGTACATAGTGTACACACCGCCCACACTAGCCGTACGGCGTCATAGTGCAGATACCGTCCATACTAATATAGTGAAGACATAGCCCATACTAGCAGACAGTGAAGACACTTCCCATACTGACTGATATAGTGTAAACTCCGCCCACACTTACTGACATAGTGCAGACACCGCCGACATTGCATAACGCCTTGTCGACACGTCGCAAAGAAATATCCTGTAGTCAAGACCTATTAGTCCCTCGAATAGAGCTCACTCAAGTTTATTTTCTACTATGTTCTCGTCAACGGATTAGCCTATAATAATATCCATCCTGAAGGTCCACTCTAAATACTGGTGAAATAACTTGTGAACTCGGATATATGTACTTTCAGACCACATACACTCACAAACATTTCCTCTTATAATATTAGTGTAGTGTAGATAGTTTAGTAGATAGATAATTTCGCTTGAGGAACGCAACCAAAAGCAACTTAACCACTCAGACCTGGAACACTTTTTCTTTCACAGCTAAGTTACTTATTCACAGAGTAATTATGTGCAATTTATCACAGTATTCAAACAATAAAACATGCTCATACAACTGTGGTCTGTATCATCTTCAAAATCAATTCAAAGTGCCGTTGCAAGACCGACCCGCCGACCGGCCTAACTTTAACACTTTCTCCGCCGTAGTTTACTTCGAATCTTCGAGGGTTCAGGGGTTAAATTCAATAGCAATTGGTTTCCACAGCAAACCCAGCATCGAGTGGAACAACACCACGCAAGCCGACACGGAGGCCGAGCGCGCCGCCATACTGCAGCTGGAAACCCACCTGGCGGCCGCCAGCAACGCCAAGCTGCCCATCACTGAGCACAACTGCCGGCTGCTGAGCCAGGTGACCATACCGCGGGAGACACACTCTTAAAGCACTAAGAACGCGTTGCGCTCAGGGTTCCACTTTAAAGATAAGATAAGATAAGAATATTCTTTATTGTACACGAGGAGAAACACAAACATAAAATATTTACAAGATAACAGTACAATTGGCGGCCTTATTGCTAAAAGCAATCGCTACGCTCAGGATTCTAAACATAAACGTTTACATACAGGCACATATATTACTTCTGGCCTCACACTAGGATAACCTGTGTCGTGGGAACCAGTTACGGCGACATCCCAAACATGTAAACATCCAAGACCGAATTCGGATCCGGGATGCATGGTAGGCAAATGTGCTAGCCGCTGCGCCACAAAGATCGTCTGCACCTGGAGACTCATTATAAAAGCGCTGCCATCAATTCCACTTTAAAATCGCTTCGCTACAGGATTCTACTGTAGAATTCTTCGCTTCTGGTCTCGCCTTAAAAATAGTTGTTCCCTGATTAACCCCTCAGGCCTGGAACATTTCACTTTCACAGTTAAATTTTAGTTATTCACAAAGTAATAATCAAAATTTACCACAGTTTTCAAAGAACAACATGCTCTAAAAACTGTGGCATGTAGCGTGGTATGTAAAATTCGATTCAAAGTGCCGTCGCGAGACCGACCCGTCGGTCGGCGGGGCCACAGAGTCTAATGGAATGCGCCGTAGTTTACATCGGATCCGCCGGCGGGTCCTCAGGGGCGTGAGGGGTTCAACAATGCAGTATTCTGTTTCCCGCAGCTGACGACTATGGACCCGTCGGGCCCGGCGCGCAAGCCGCCCGCCTCGGTGCTGGAGGCTCTGCAGCAGACGTCGCAGCAGCTGCGCCTCGGCCGCCTGCTGTGCCGCCAGCCCGCGCTGCTGCTCGAGCTGGTGGAGCGCCACGGCACGCGCCGCGCCATGCCCTGGCTGCAGCAGCTGCTCAGCTCGCAGCAGCTCGACACCAGGTGGGTCGGCGGTGGCTGCTCGGCTCGCGGCAGCCGGACGCCAGGTGGGTCGGCGGTGGCTGCTCGGCTCGCGGCAGCCGGACGCCAGGTGGGTCGGCGGTGGCTGCTCGGCTCGCGGCAGCCGGACGCCAGGTGGGTCGGCGGTGGCTGCTCGGCTCGCGGCAGCCGGACGCCAGGTGGGTCGGCGGTGGCTGCTCGGCTCGCGGCAGCCGGACGCCAGGTGGGTCGGCGGTGGCTGCTCGGCTCGCGGCAGCCGGACGCCAGGTGGGTCGGCGGTGGCTGCTCGGCTCGCGGCAGCCGGACGCCAGGTGGGTCGGCGGTGGCTGCTCGGCTCGCGGCAGCCGGACGCCAGGTGGGTCGGCGGTGGCTGCTCGGCTCGCGGCAGCCGGACGCCAGGTGGGTCGGCGGTGGCTGCTCGGCTCGCGGCAGCCGGACGCCAGGTGGGTCGGCGGTGGCTGCTCGGCTCGCGGCAGCCGGACGCCAGGTGGGTCGGCGGTGGCTGCTCGGCTCGCGGCAGCCGGACGCCAGGTGGGTCGGCGGTGGCTGCTCGGCTCGCGGCAGCCGGACGCCAGGTGGGTCGGCGGTGGCTGCTCGGCTCGCGGCAGCCGGACGCCAGGTGGGTCGGCGGTGGCTGCTCGGCTCGCGGCAGCCGGACACCAGGTGGGTCGGCGGTGGCTGCTCGGCTCGCGGCAGATGGACACCAGGTGGGTTGCCGGCTTCTGCTCGGCTCGCAGCAGGTAGATACCAGGTGAGTCGCCGGCGGCTCCTCCGCTCGCGGCAGCTGGACACCAACTGGGCCGGGCTATGCTCTGGCTGCAACAAGTGTATTTGACGAATGGCTTAGGCCGGTGGTTAGGCCGGCCGCGGCCGTGCAGATTCTAAAGGCGACGATTTTAGTTAGAGTTGTAAAAATATAATAGGCCCGTTTTGACATTTGAGAATGGCCCTAGAATGTAACTTGGAACGAAACTGAAGGAAACAATAAAATCATAATAAATTAGATACAGTGTTTTACTAATGCATACATTATTCTTGGCGCATTAGATAATATGATAGAATATATTACAATTATCTATTAACGCGAAAAAGACTGTAATTTTGGCACAAGGCTCGTCGGAAAAGCCTTCAATTTTGCTGGACGGATCGGCCTTGGAGGTAGTCGATAAGTTTTGCTATTTGGGTTCGCATGTATCGAGCAATCTCTCACTAGATGTGGAGATCGACACCCGCATCGGCAGGGCGGCCACAATGTTCGGTAAGCTCCAGACAAGAGTATGGGATAATAAACATCTTACCACCAAGACCAAGATGATCGTGTACCAGGCATGCATCATGAGCATAATCTTGTACGGAGCCGAAACCTGGACATCGTATGCAAAACAGGAACGTCAGCTGAACACCTTCCACGTGCGCTGTCTTCGCAACGTATTAGGCATTACATGGGAGGATAGAGTCACAAACGAGAGAGTCCTCGAACTAGCACAGCTGCCCAGTCTCACAGCCTTACTCAAGGAGCGCCGTTTGCGCTGGCTGGGGCATGTGCAGCGCATGGACTCTACTCGTCTGCCGAGAGCTGTCATGCTTGGTGATGTAGCGCACGCCAAAAGGCGTGTCGGCAGACCGCTACTGCGCTTTAAGGACTGCGTTAAGCGTGACATGGCGGCATTTGGGATCGTACACGACAGCTGGGAGGAACTCGTTGTGGACAGAGAAGCCTGGAGAGCGAAGGTTCGGGAGGGCCGTAAGACCTGCGACGAAGTATGGTGCTCGGCACTGGCGGACAAAAGAGCCAGGAGGCACCATCTCCGTATAGACCCGACGCCGGACCTTCTCCTTATATGTCCCACATGCGGTAGGGGCTGCCGCTCTCGAATTGGACTTTTCAGTCACTCAAAAAAGTATCGAAGTCCCACAGGATACTGCTTGAATCGTCCGTAACGGAGGCGAAGGCCTATGATGATTACAATTATCGTTTTCGCTCTTTCTTAATAGTGGCATGCAATTTCTAATAATTACAAAACGTCTCAAAACATTTACGTTCTCAGTCTTTATTGTTCTAAATACTAGTGTGGTAAAAAAAAAAACTGAATTACACCAACTTCATTCGATTTAAATAGTAATGAAATATTGTGAAGGTAGTGATTTTTACGGAAAAGATTCAAAATTTCGTTTGAATTAAAACTTTTGTAAAAGCACTACACATTATTCATGCTTGAATCAGAGCGAAATCTGGTTGGACTTTTCCGACAAAAAGTCAGTAAGTGTTACCACGATTGCTAGCTGAGGCGGCGCGGGGCGCGGGGGGGCAGCCTGCCGCCGCCGCGGCCGCGGGCACTCGCTCACCAAAGCTCTCCGAACTAAGATTGTAGCGGCTCCATACAATCATCGCCTTTGTAAAATTACTTCCATTAAACTCATTGAAGCTATCGAAAATCTTTGTATTCATCAATGGTCCTTCGCAAGAGAGGGAGCCGTCTTGATATAAACTACGGAGACCTTGATATAAACCTGAGAAGAACAAAAATTGAACGCCCGATATAGTACGCCATGCGGCGCCATATCAGTGTGACACGACGAGTCACGCACAGCGCCATACTTCAAGTGCCACGTTCCGGAAAGGGAAAGTTTCGAGTTCTGAGTGAGTCCGTTCCATATTCCTTGTCCTTGTCCCAGTGCATCTACTTAATTCCCTATAATTTAATTCAAGATAGCATCTATAAGTGTCAAGTTTGTGCATACATCAAAGATTCCCCTTTGGAAGGTCTTCTATGCCTACCCTAGCCTACATCTAGCTTCTTCACAATAAAATAGCAGCATCCTTCTTATCACGCAACGCTTACAAACTTCACATTAGCAAAATAACTCATATAAATACCTACCTACGCGCTGCGTTGTTATCTATTGAACGCGGCGCACTCGCATCTTCATCAAACCTGTTTGCTATTCGTGCACTAAGCGCGAGCGCCACGCTACAAGCAACCTACCGTTTCGTGATATAAAATTAATCTTGTGTGTAAAGTGTACAAGCCCAAGGTAGCTTTCTATATACAAATACAGCTTCATTCTTCTTCAACATTATGACTGACACGGCAGCAATCTATAAAGACTTAGTCAAAAAACGTAGCAGTCAAAAAGCTAAGCTTACGCATTTCGATAACTATCTTGGCATTGCCACTAGTTATGAATCATTGAGTCCAGTTCATAGAATCGAATTACAATCGCGTCTTAGTAAAATTTAAGAAGCTTACTCAACATTTGATCAATGGCAGACCCAGATTGAAGTTTTGTTGCCTGATCCGACTGGAGAATATGACGAAAGGGAGCAGTTTGAGACATTGTATTTTGCGAAAACATCTATAGCGCGCAGTCTGCTAGGCCGCCCGCTGCAGCCCCAGTCTCAAGCCTTGGATGGATCTGGGCCGAGCGGCAGCCGGGCAGCGCCCCCAGCTGTGAAGCAGGACTTCTTTCGACTTCCAGACATCAATCCACCTACCTTCGACGGCGAGTATCAACACTGGCTCGAGTTTAGAGATATGTATATTTCTCTTATACACAATAACGATAAAATCAACGAAATCAGTAAATTTCACTACTTGCGTGCATCTCTTAAAGGCAGTGCTTCATTAATGATACAAAGTCTTGAATTTACAACGGCAAATTACCAAGTAGCTTGGAAGTTATTGACAGAGAGATATGACAACACAAAAATCTTAGTTAACAATCATTTACAAGCAATTTTCAATGCAGAACAATTAACAAGGGAATCTTGCAAAACACTACGAAATTTAATAGACATTACAAATAAAAATTTGCGTGCGCTCTCAAGTTTAGGTCAACCCACCGACCGCTGGGATGTATTAATAATTTACATAATGTCTAAAAAACTTGATTTCTCAACCAGTCGTCAGTGGGAAGAACACAGAAACACTTTAACAGACACACCAACATTAGAACAATTTATAAAATGTTTAAGTAACAGAGCGGATTTCTTAGAAACCTTACATAGTAACAAACAGACACAGAAACAAACGTTAACATACACAGACACACATAAACCAAAAACATTTGCAGTGGTTACAGAACAGAAAACTAACACTAAAATACTCAGCTGTCCAATGTGCAAACGTGAGCATCATCTATTCTCATGTGAGTTATTCCGATCTCTTAACGTAGATGGGCGCATCAAAGCCGTCTCGGGTTTCAATAACGTTTGCAAAAACTGTTTGCGAGTTGGACACGTTGAAAAAAATTGCAGACTTACACATTGTAAGTATTGTAACACAAAACATAATACCCTTCTACACAAGGACAAGCCAGAAACAAGCACAGAAAATGTTGCTCTTCCAGCACACACAGAAACACATACATCAAAACAATCGTTATCGTAAAGGGCGAGGCAGTAGATCATTGATGAATACAAAGATTTTCGATAGCTTCAATGAGTTTAATGGAAGTAATTTTACAAAGGCGATGATTGTATGGAGCCGCGACAATCTTAGTTCGGAGAGCTTTGGTGAGCGAGTGCCCGCGGCCGCGGCGGCGGCAGGCTGCCCCCCCGCGCCCCGCGCCGCCTCAGCTAGCAATCGTGGTAACATTCTCCCCAGCGTTGAAGAGATTCTTCAATGAAGACCAGGCTCAGGCGATGAAAGAGGGCATATGTTGTTGTATGCCCGACGAATGACTCCTCGTCTGGTACGGATCTCAGCGACGCGTGCGACGCCGTCGGTGCCAGGAAAGAGGCCGACAACGCGACCCAGGAGCCACATCAGTGGTGGAGATGTCTTGTCTTTGATGACGACCATGGTGCCAAGCTTGAGGTCACCTGTAGAGGTGTACCACTTCTTTTTCTGTTGCAGGAGAGAAACATATTCATGAGCGTATCTCTGCCAAAAGTGTTGTTTGAGTTTCTCTATCCGTTGGTGCCTTTGAAGTCTATTGATGTTGACTTCGGTCAGCTGGGGAGAAGGCACCGAAGTGAGCGTCCGTCCAATGAGGAAGTGTGAGGGACTTAAAGGGGTGAGATCGGAAGGATCAGATGACATGGATGTTAGAGGTCTCGAATTCAAGATAGCCTCTATCTGTGTCAAGCAAGTTATCATTTCTTCGTAGTTGAGATGTGCTAGGCCAAGAACGCGTTTAAGATGGTATTTTACTGACTTTACTGCGGCCTCCCAGAGGCCGCCAAAGTGAGGGGAGTGGGCAGGAATAAATTTAAAGTTAATACCTGTTTGGCTGATGTTAGTTTCTATGTCACGTGAAAACTTTTGGAATAATTGAGTAAGTTCATTGAATCCACCTTTTTTTTTTTTTTTTTTTGTTAACGGGGTGAAATGCTTTGTGCACCATAACCGCCACCCTTGGGGGAGGGCGACGGCCGTGTGTCGGACTCTCCTCTCCTAATAATAGGAGAGGCATACCTCCTAAAACACCCCGGGGGCCGTCCTGTCGCTCGTGCAATGGGGCGCCGCCGGATCTCGCAAGTGGTGTAACCACAACGCGAATGCGACAGCGGCGCCCCGGCGACGTCGACCCGACTCGCAAGGAGTCGGGCCCACCCTCACTGGAGAAGGGGCATGGGCCCCCCACCCCCTTCTCCCGTCACTATATCGGACGCCAGGTCCCCCAACCTGCCGTCTGTGACCCTCCCTCAACCGGCGGCGCAAGGTCCGCGCAGCGTCCCCGGCGCCACCGGCTCTCCCGGCGGAGAGGCGCAAGCTCCCCAAGCCTCCAGCTACCGAGGACCCGTTGTGGCCCTCTGCCCGGATCCTCGGCCCATCCAAATTCCCACCCATAAAAACACCCCTCGGCCAGAGACCATATGGGGTGCCCAGTCCCTGGTCCCTGGCTTACCTCCCTCAAAATCCCTCCCTCCGAAGCCCGGCTTGCGGAGACCGCGCCCCTCCCCGCCCCTCCAGCCCTCTTCCATGCCCTCTGCTGGAGGAGGTGTGTTTTTTATAGAGGTTGTCTCCTCGCGGCCCGAAGGCCCCCAGCCCCGCTCAATGTGGGGTTACGGGTGACATCATCATTGAATCCACCTACGAAACAGGTACCATTATCACAATAAATGTTTTGAGGCCTGTCCCGACGTGCAATGAATCGTTGGAGAGCACGAAGAAAGCCCTGCTTGGTAAGATCTGGGACGAGTTCCAAGTGTACAGCCTTCACTGCGAAGCACACAAATACACAAATATAGGACTTTATCAATCTACTGCCTCGCCCTTTACGGTCAAGGATCAACACTGGCCCGGCGTAGTCTATTCCTGTATTTAAAAATGGGTACTCTAAGTGAAGTCTGTCAGTGGGTAAATCGCTCATTTTAGGTTGTGTTGTTATAGCTTTGTATCTTGCGCAACGTACGCATGACTGTACTACTTGTTTGGACAGGATCCTTCCACCTAGTGGCCAATAAGATAGCCTAATGTTAGCCAGTAAAAGTTGAGGACCGGCGTGCAGTAACAGTTTGTGTTGCGATTGAAATATGAGTTTTGTTATTGTGTGTTTACTGCATAACAGTATAGGATGTTTAATGTCATAAGAGTAGTACGAGTTATTCAAACGTCCTCCAACGCGTATTAAATTGCTGTTATCAAGAAAAGGGGAAAGAGAAAGCAATCTATTCTTGTGAGGTAAATGTTGTCCTGATATAAGAATGTGAAATTCTTCAGGAAACATTTCTTGTTGAGCTAACATTAACATTAACTTTTGGGAAGACTGTAATTCAGATAATGATAAGTGACCATGAATTTTATTATTTTTATGTTTAATGTTGTAGATAAATCTTTTAATGTAAGCTATTATTCTTATTAATTTGAAGTAATTTGATATTTTATGCATTAGTTTGGATATTGAATGTGTATTATCTATAGTAGCAAAGAATGACATTTCTGGTAAGTTTTCACATTGAAGGTTTGGGTTTTTTGGATGTTGTGTATGCTTGTGATGTAAAAAGTCAGGACCTGTCCACCACAACTCAGATCCGCTGTGGTGGAACCGGACCGCTGTAACCGGAAGAACATTTTTGAATTGATGAAACTGATTTTGCCATCTTGTGAATTTGAGTGTGCGTTCGTTTATGTTTGACATTTTTTTCTCGACTCGGCTTTGCTTTTGGACTATTTCTGTTTGCTATTACGTTAACCTTGGCTCTTCTATTTTGGACATCGATTTAAACATAGTGATTCAGACTTGATTTTGGTGTTTGATGTGATATCGCACGAACAACATATCGAAAAGAGGACGTACAGTCAACGGCCAAACACGCGCATTGGTTGTGAAGTTAACCGAATATTTCAGAGGCGAATCAGTGTAATGGTGGACCATTATTGCCCATAACGCAAGTGCAAGATCGCGTTGCAGCAGCACTTGGAATCGGCAAAAAAAACCATTCGAATAATCTTGAAGGAAAGGTATGGCCCTTCCGGTACTGAAGAAAATGTATTACGTACGCCGAAAAACAGGAAAAAAAGCAAGCTAGCTCGTAAAGCTAGCGTAGCGTAGCTAGCTAGCAAACAGGTATTGATACATTTGACGCAGACGCTATTCGAAACCATGTGTATGCTTATTACACAAGAAATGAATACCCAACTGTGAGTAAATTGTTGTTGTACGAGAGGCTTAGTGGCATCGTGCTCAAAAGTGCCAATGGGAAAAGGTGGACGCCTAATAATCTTTCATGCCGGATCAGCCGGCGGAGGTTTTGTGAATGATGGCTTACTCGCGTTCGAGTCTAAAAGCACAAAAGATTATCACGAGGAAATGGACGCAAATAAATTCACTGAGTGCTTTACTAAGTTATTAACAAACCTCCCCGAAGAGTGCATAATCATTATGGACAAGGCATCTTACCATTCGGTACAAATAGATAAAGCACCTACTCCAACAAAGAAAAATGCTGATTTAGTGGCATGGCTACAAAGACAAGGTGTTGAAACTGACATGAAATTGTTGAAAGCAGAATTGGTGGAAATGGGGAAAATAAACCTGCGGAACTAAAATATAAAATTGATGAATTGGCACTTCAGCATGGGCACAAAGTAATAAGAACGCCGCCGTATCATTGTCAATATAATGCTATTGCACGCCACAATACAAAGCCGTCTTTTTCCACTAAAAAAATGATGACATTGCTACAAGAAACTTGTGCAAAAATTACCCAAGAAGACTGGGCAAAAGTGGTAGAAAAAACTCGAAAAATTATAAAGGAGAATTACGACAGAGATGTCAATATTGATGGTATCATTGAAAATGAAGTAATTGTATTTACAGGTGACGATAGCTCATCAGACGATTTTGGCTCATCATCCGAAGAAGATGATTGAGTGTGTTACTATAGAATGAATGTTATTAAATTAATGACAAATTTACCTTCACAGCATTGTATTATTTTAAAATATCTACAACATTAAAGTTTCAGTTAAATTTTCTAATCAGTACTTTAATCCTATGCACTTTGCTAAACAGAATCGAATCGATCAAATACTGTACAACTTGAATTGATTTCGTGTGTATCGAGTACAACGTCGCATGGTTACATCAATAGTTACGTCGCAATGACAATGTCAAAACGGGCCTATTAAATTTTTATGACTTTAGTTGAAATATTCTGATACTTACTGCACTGGCTCAGCAACCCGAAGTGGGTCTTGGCCTCCGACACAAGAAGTCGCCACTTGTCACTGCCCTGCTCGGTCTCCTGCCAGTCACTCGCTTGGAGCTGGATGCTAATAGAAAAATATATTCCTAACTCATATACGAAACTTTCAGTTTAGCAAGCCTTATTCGCCAAGCAGCCAGTGTACCAGAGGCCTGCATTCCAGCGTGCTGCCGGTGCAGTGCCTGTGCGAGTTCCTGTCGGCGGGCGGCGGCGAGGCGTGGCGCGCGGGCGAGCTGGCCGCGCACCTGCGCCGCACGCTGCGGGACTCCCCCGCCGGCGCCGCCGCCGTGCTCACCTACTACACCGCCAGGCTGGCGCACGCGCACGCCGCCACGCGCGCCACCGCCAGCCGGGTCAGTACACCGCCGGCCGGGTCAGTACCGGCGCTCACACGTTACACCGCCGGCCGGGTCAGTACCGGCGCTCACACGTTACACCGCCAGCCGGGTCAGTACCGGCGCTCACACGTTACACCGCCAGCCGGGTCAGTACCGGCGCTCACACGTTACACCGCCAGCCGGGTCAGTACCGGCGCTCACACGTTACACCGCCAGCCGGGTCAGTACCGGCGCTCACACGTTACACCGCCAGCCGGGTCAGTACCGGCGCTCACACGTTACACCGCCAGCCGGGTCAGTACCGGCGCTCACACGTTACACCGCCAGCCGGGTCAGTACCGGCGCTCATACGTTACACCGCCAGCCGGGTCAGTACCGGCGCTCACACGTTACACCGCCAGCCGGGTCAGTACCGGCGCTCACACGTTACACCGCCAGCCGGGTCAGTACCGGCGCTCACACGTTACACCGCCAGCCGGGTCAGTACCGGCGCTCACACGTTACACCGCCAGCCGGGTCAGTACCGGCGCTCACACGTTACACCGCCAGCCGGGTCAGTACCGGCGCTCACACGTTACACCGCCAGCCGGGTCAGTACCGGCGCTCACACGTTACACCGCCAGCCGGGTCAGTACCGGCGCTCACACGTTACACCGCCAGCCGGGTCAGTACCGGCGCTCACACGTTACACCGCCAGCCGGGTCAGTACCGGCGCTCATACGTTACACCGCCAGCCGGGTCAGTACCGGCGCTCACACGTTACACCGCCAGCCGGGTCAGTACCGGCGCTCACACGTTACACCGCCAGCCGGGTCAGTACCGGCGCTCACACGTTACACCGCCAGCCGGGTCAGTACCGGCGCTCATACGTTACACCGCCAGCCGGGTCAGTACCGGCGCTCATACGTTACACCGCCAGCCGGGTCAGTACCGGCGCTCATACGTTACACCGCCAGCCGGGTCAGTACCGGCGCTCATACGTTACACCGCCAGCTGGGTCAGTACCGGCGCTCATACGTTACACCGCCAGCCGGGTCAGTACCGGCGCTCATACGTTACACCGCCAGCCGGGTCAGTACCGGCGCTCATACGTTACACCGCCAGCCGGGTCAGTACCGGCGCTCATACGTTACACCGCCAGCCGGGTCAGTACACTGCGCGGTGCACCGCCCGCAATACTCAGGCAGTATACTTAGCCGGGCGAGAACTGCCATGCGTAGTTCAGCTAGATCAGCCGTGCCGGATTATACTGCTAATGCGGTCGACTAGTGTACCGGAGAAGCGACCGTACTGCACTGTCTTAATATAACCACACGCCGCACGTCAGTGCAGAATCATCCGTGACAGTGTGAACAGCTAAAGCAAAAAATGTAAACACACTTTTAGAAAAAAAGAAATGCACTAAAATAAAATATTTGCTGTTTCTTATCTTGAGCTTTCGTTTCAGGGGTTGAAATTGGTGCTGACGCAAACGTCAGAAGATGACGATCTTGACGTCAACGGCGATGTGAACCCAGAGTAAGTTTTTTTAATCATTTGTACCTTTAAATTTAAGATAAGATGAGAATATTCTTTATGCACACTAGACATAAGAGACAAATAAAAGTTACAACCTAACTTTTTAATGTTTAACTTGTAGATTTTTTTACGGTTGTTTATTGAGTCCGATTGAAGGCGGAGTATTTAGGAAGGCCGAAAGACTTGCCAGGTCTGACAGCGATGGGGGTCAAAGGTCAGCGTACCTCGGGCGGGAGCGGCCTCCAGCTCCTCGATTTACCATCCACGACCGCCCACCGTGAGTTGCGTAACCCAACCTTGCGACGATTGAGCCGGGTCCGAGCTTCAGCTTCCTTCAGCACTTCAGGTCTTCGCGTTGGTACATACACGATACGATAGGTGACGAGAACGATAGGGCGTTGAAAATGGCAGCAAACAGCAGCAAAACGAGAAAGCTGTTGCCTCGAAAAAGGTTTCAAACTCGACAGCAGATTCGAAAAAGCAACAGAAAACCCTTGTTTTGTGTTAACAGTGATGTCTAACAGCCTTACTACAAACGAAATTTTAGATAAGCGTTAAACAGCTATTTAGTCAAACACTGTCTAAAAATTAAACACGTGTTCAACAGATGATTTGCAATCTTTACCACAGAGGTGTCTAACTTTAAGCAGTGTTTAAAGCATGTCTAAGTTTAGGCACGTGTTTAAAGTTTGTTTGTGGTACGATTTTTTCGAGACAATTGTTCAACGCGTGTTCGACATCGGTAAATTTTGTTTGTGGTAAGACTGTAACAGTCTTGCCACAAAAAAATGAAATAAACACTGGTTTAACATGCGTTTATTTAAACAATGTTTAAATACTTAATCATTGTTTAACGGTGTGTTTAGCAACCAGCCCCCTTCGTCTGTCTAACTTTAAACAATCTCTAAGCCGTATCTTTCTCTAGGCAACCGTTAAACACTGTTTTATGGTAGCAATTTTTTTAGACACGTGCTCAGCAGATGTTTTAGTTTTTTGTAGTACGACTGTAAACGTCCCCGCAGGGAATGGCTCGATGCGCTGTGGCGGCTTCCCCACTGGGAGGCGGTGCGGGCCGACGTGGTGGCGCGCATCCGGGCCGCCTGCCTCGTGGAGTGCCGGCCGCGGCACGTCGCCGGATACGTGCACCTGCTGCGCCGGCACGTTGCCAGCGAGCCGGAACTCGCGCACGCAGACGTCGCGCTGGTCAGTATTGTCTCCCAAGGTGGCTGGAGGCGCTGTGAGGACCGAACGTAGTATTCGGCCTGCGTCAAGGAGTGCCGGCCGCGGAATGGTGCCTGTGGCGTTGGGTTGCTGCACCAGCTCGCCGGAACTCACCCACGCCGACGTGGCGCTGGTCAGTGTGTTCCTTGTCTCTCTAGGCGGCTGGAGGCGCTGTGGCGTCCGGACGGCCACATAGAGTGCCGGCATGCTGGACTGCTTCATAGAGTGTGGTGCCAGGTAGAGTGCGGGACGCGGAATGGTGCCGGTTGCGTTGGGTTGCTGCGCTGGCTCGTCGTCACATGCACGCCGGCGTGGAGCTTGTCAGTGTGAGCGCTTGTCACCCAAGGTTGGAGGCGCTGAGACGACCGGACGCGATACCCGGCGGCTTCATAGAGTGCCGATTGCGTCGGTATGCTGCGCCGGCTCGACGCCAGTTCGCCGGAACTCACGCACGTCGACGTCGCACCACTGGTCAGTATGTTGCTTGTCACTCTAAGTGGCTGGAGGCGCTGTAGTGGACGGCAGGTTTCTTGGAGTCGGCTACGTATAATTACTGGACCGGCTCGTCGGAACTCACGCACGCCGCTGTGGTGCTGGTCAGTGTGACGCTTGTCTCACCGCTGGTGGCTGGAGGCGCTGTGGGGACCGGACGCAGTATCCAACCTACGTCAAGGTGTGCCGGCCGCGGAATGGTGCAGATTGCGTCGATTTGCTGTGCCGGCTCGTCGCCAGCTCGCGAAAACTCACTCACGCCGACGCCAGTGTGAACACTTGTCTCCGTAAAAAGTTGCTGGAAGAGACCGAACGTAGTAGACAGCCTGGCTGGTAGAGTGCCTGCCAAGTAATTTCAGCTACTTCGGTTTGCTGCCCCGGAAAATCGCCAGCGAGCCCCAACCCAACAAACAAATTTTAGCCTAAACTCGTAGAAAATAGATAACGAAGTTGTAACGCCCCATTCTGCCCGCAGGACATGAGTCAGATGGTGCTGGAGCGCATGTCGATAATGAACTACGTGCTGCCCGGGCCGGGGAGCCCGCGCGAGGACGCGTCCCCGCTGGGGCCGCACCACACGCTCGACGCCATCACCGACATCTTCATGCATCACATACAGAAGGTCACTTCAACTCGCACTTTCCTAAGCACTACACATTTCACATAGCTGCTGTTTGATACTGAACTACGGAAAGAAATTTCATTAGAAATAAGTCTGCCTTTGCGCGTAATTTTTATCACAAACATGTTATTTAAGTTGTATTATGTTTTTTTTTTATTGTGCAATAAAGTGTAATAACCACAACAAGAATTTTGGTAAGATAATAGGTGCTCTACTGACAGACGATGACGAAGCTGGTTTCCAGGTTCCGGGACACAATCCACACAAGATCTCGCAGGGTTATTTCTAAAGGGAAGGTTTTTAAACATGCGTTCCGCATGGCAAAAATGAAAAGAGTGAGTGAACGTACCGTCGTTAGATGTCATCGACGAGTGTATTGTTACGGGCTAGGGTTCTGGATTTGTATGTAAAACGCCAATGACAACTTCTTAGGATTTATTCACGCAGGGTCTGGTCTGCAGGTCTTCACGACACGAAGTCCACACGTAGAATCCAATCGCAGGTCCAATCGAAGTCCAATAGTATCGCTGAGGTCGTAGGTTATCGCTCGTATCGCAGGTATGTTCGCTCGAAGTTCACTCTTCGCTATTCCAAACGGAACTGACAGTGCGCCGCGGCGGCCGCTATTTATATCGGGCGGCAAGGGTTCTAGAACATTCCCGTACCTACGTACCTACACTCGGTACACGCGGCAACGTCGCTCGAACAGTAACCCATTCAAAGAGTTTTGAACCTTACGCTAGTGGACATACGAGTCATTATTGCTTGCAGCGCAGCATGCGGCGACTATTCGATAGGCTTCTAGAAGGCTCTATTCTAGATGGTTCGGGATAGGACCGCGACAGTATTATCGGTTCAAAGTGAATTTAATTGTGATTATACAGATGAGCACACCTGTATTTTCACCATGAAATTTACTTTCATTCATTGTCGTCGTGTATGCCATATTTACACCGATAAAACCCTGAAAACTGATAAAACCATTTGTAAGAGCGCCTACAAGTCACGCTATGATCTGGTACGGCTCTTACGGTTGGTTAGGAGATTAGCTATCGTCTTGTAACCGGGCAGCTAAATGGTACTATCGCTGGGGTACTATCGGCTAGAAATGAAAGTACTCGATTGCTAATAAACTATCACTATATTAAACTGAATAACGATAGAAATGATATGATGAAAATGAGAACGCGCGACGCGGCTGATCGGCAGTTGCGAACTGAAGTCTGTTTCTGCGCTAGTTAGGTGAATTGATGGAAATGCTGACTGGTGAAAATAATATGTGCGGTTGCACCGTACACCAATCAAAGAAAAGGACTAGCCGAGACCTGGCTGGCGACTACAACGGATCTTCCCTCCTAGGTGCGGACCCGCGTCACGGACTCCCCCGCGGAAGAGTCCCCGGACGACGAGGGGGCGGACGCGGGCACGGGCACGGGGCAGGGGGCGGGCGCGGCGGGCGCGGCGGGCGCGGGGCACGCGTGGAGCCCGGGGGAGCGCGCGCTGCTGGTGTGGCCCAGCGGCTGGCGCGCCCGGCTGCACGCGCTCACTGCGCACGCGCACCTCAAGCTGCTGTGCTTCGGGCCCTCCACCTGTGAGTGTGCTCACTCATTTATCTAGGACTTTAATGACACCAAACAGTTTTTTTTTTTTTTTTAAATCAAGTTTTAGAAGAAGAAGAAGAAGATAGATAAATAGAGAAATAAACACGGAAATTAAACAGGTATTTCTTAATCTAAGAGTACAGACGGGCGGCCCTATCATTAAAAGTGATCTCTTTTAGATAGCAAGAAGAATAATCTATTTGAGGACACAATACTCAAAACAAAAAAATTAGGTACAATATTCATACAATATACCACAATTGACAAAGAAATCACTAAACGAAATGTGAGTAAAAAATAAATAAACGGTGGAACATTAAAGTACAATATAGGTTTTAAGTATTGAGCCCCCAAAATGTGTCCGACTCAGCATAATGTTGCAAAAGAGTGATCTGAACGTTGACTTTCAGTCGATTTTATCATTATCTCATGTACGGCCCGGCCCCGACCGTACAAACGTCTCTACCCTTCTTCTCATCCCGCAGACGACACGAACCAGGAGAAGTACAACTGGCTGGTGTCGCTGTGGGTGGGGCCGGACGCGCCGGCGGGGGCGGGGGCGGGGGCGGGGGCGGCGGGGGAGCTGCTGCCCGACTGGCTGCGCCTGCACCTGGTGCGCAGTGCGCGCGCGCCGCTGCTGGCGGCCGGGCTGCGCGGGCTGCCCGCGCACAAGCTGGCCACCTTCGTGCAGACCTTCGGCATGCCCGTGCCCGCCGTCAGGTGAGCTCGCGACGCTCTGTCAATCAAACATTGGCGATCTGCCTACTGTGGAGAGCGGAGTAGACGCTCTGGTTTCAGGGGACAGTCGGGGGGTGAAGTCGATTAGAACACATGTTTCTTGGACCATCGTCGTGTATTGAATGTCTCTAAAATATTATAAAAGTTGCTATGTTCTAACTTACTGACTAAGCGTTATTGCTATTTACACGTGTGGCCTAATTACATGGCCGATGCGCGGAAGCGCATGTCGCAACGTTACACTACCCATAGCGCAGGGTGTACGGGCTGACTTAACATTGTTCAGCACACCGCTACCGCCCGCCAGGCGGCTCGAGCCATTCGCCCGATGCACGCACATCGCTAGCTACCGGGTTGACTGCCGGATACGAACCCCGGCTTGGAAGAAAAAAAAACCCCAGGTCTTGGATGTTCGCTGTTTCTGGTTCTCACGACACGTGTTCCTGTATGGAACTGTTTGTGTTTACTAAAACTATCTCCCACTTTTTCTAGCAGAAGGAAGACACGAACACGTCACCACCGACACCAATACTTGTGTGAGAAAACGCGACACGTTTCGTCTCCGACACGAGGCATCCTCAGGTTCACAAGTGTCAGTATTATTAGTGTCGGTAGTGGTGCGTTCGTATCTCGCTTCTGCTTGAAAAAGTGAGAGGGAGGGCGGTGTATCAACTAACCGCACGGTGCTTGTGGGATTTTGGCGGAATTTCACATTATAATGCTAAAAATTTTTGAATTTAAATGAAAAGTTCGTGCCACGAACGATGACCCATGAGTTAATGCATTTTGGCTTTTATGGTATTATTATGGATCTTACCGTGGGACTTGTTCGGTCATCTTTAGCAGAAGTACTGTATGTGGCCACCACTTCGGAGTCGCACACAGGTAGGAATTCAGGCGTCAGAAGAGGTAAGAGTTACGCGGTAGAAATAGAGGCAACATGTAGGTGAAACACGTAGCTTTTTCAGTGCCGTGCGACCCGAATTGCACCTAATTGGGTATTTGACAGGATGTCAAATGAGTTACTTTTAAAACGGAATTTTGTATGAAAATACTTGCTTGTGACGTCACATTTCAGAGCACTCTTTTTATGTTTCATCTATTTAAAAATTGTAATAACTAGTAAATGATTAAAAGAAATACATTTTCCGAATCATTTTGTAATTTTTGCTTTAATCGAGCATCTCAAATAATTTATTGTCGATAGTGTCAAATACCGTATTGTATCACTGTTAGAGGCCCTTTTTCTTTAATCGATTTCGCTGAGTGAATCTTCTGTAGCTGCACTACGAGTATTGTGTATTCTGTGTCTTTAGTGGCTGCATTCGTAACAAAAGTGTGACCCCCAGCGCGCTGCTGTCGGCGCTGGACGCGTGCCCGGCGGGCGCCGTGCTGCGGCTGGGCGTGGAGCGCGACTACATCGCGCAGCTGCTGCGCGTGCAGCGCGCGCGCGGCGCCGTGGGGGGGCGCGCCTTCGCCGCCGCGCTGCGCCTCGCGCCGCCCGAGTACCCGCCCGGTCAGTACCCGCACGCTAGCCCTGCGCCCGTGTGAACGCGTGCCTTGCGCTGCCGCGGACTCTGCATGCTATCTCTGTATTAGTATAAACGCGCGCAGGGGTTGTGGGCGGCCGGGCCTTCGCCGCCGCGTACCCGCCCGGTTAGTACCCGCACGCCAGCTCTGCACTCGTGTGAATGCGTGCCTCGCGCTGCCGCGGATTCTGCATGCTATCTCTGTATTAGTGTAAACGCGTGAATCGCGCTGCCGCTGAGTCGGCACGCTAGCTCTGTAGGTACTAGTGTGAACGCATACATCGCGCTGCCGCTGCGTGTGCAGTTTGTGGAAGACGATCAGTGGTTTTTTTTTTTTTTTTTTTTTGTAAGGTGTACTGCCACTATCGATATTGTGGCAACCTTTAGTCTTTATTTAAATCATCCCTAATTTAATTCTGTTACATGCTTTACTAGGCATTATTTTTACAGTTATATTGTTCTTATACTAATGGGTTTTCTTGTCGTGTAGTCCATGTTTTTTTTTTTTTTTTTTTTTTTTTTTTTTTTTTTCTTAGTGTTCTTTTGTCTCCGTGTCTGTTTCTTTTTTTTTTTTTTTTTTTTTTTTTTTTTCAAAACCCATTTACATTTGCTTTACATAAATAATATGCCTTCAAATTTAATTACATAAAAGTAAGTTATCAAATTGCCGTAACAGTAAATAGTCTTGATTCCCCGGCGCCTTATCTCTGTTTACTCCATTGAGTAGTCACAAGCAAGGCGCCGGGGCTGAACAGAATAAAATGTCAGTGAAATTAAGACTTAAAATTAATTTAAATAAAATAAATTCACAATAAAATAAAATGTCATTTAAGTTAAAATTAAATTAAAGTTAAATTACAGTAAAAATTATATCTATTTAATATAAAAAAGATAAAATTGCCATTTTCTCATTTCCTTACAGCTAGGTGTGTTCCCCGGCGCCTTATCTCTGTCTACTCCATCGAGTAGTCACAAGCAAGGCGCCGGGGTCCCAAGATGAATGGCAACTTAAAATCTACCCCTCTCGCTCGGCCAAATTAATTTTATACAGTTTGTATGGAACGGTATTTGGGTCGCCCGGGTTAGACCCGGCTCCCATTCGCCTTTGAGGCCGCGCGCGTCACGCCCAGGGCGAAGGCGAGGAAGGCGTCTCGACTCTTGGAGTCGGCCATAAAGGCGGCGAATGCCTCGCACCTCACCGCCTCTCCCAGGAGTATCTCGCAATCGGCCCTTGCAGCTCCGAAACGGGGGCACTCCTCCAACAGGTGCTCCAGCGTTTCGGGAGTCACGTCATCACAGATGCAGGACGGACTCCCCGCGAGCTTGAACCTGTGGAGGTACGCTCGAAAGCCGCCGTGCCCCGTCAGGAGCTGCGCCTTGGCGTTGCACATTGTGAATTTGCCAAGGACTTTGTGGGCCGATGCCACGTCCGGGAAGAACAGTGAGGTGACGCGGCCTGTGGCAGACTCACTGTATCTGGTCTGCCACTTTGCCACCGTCTCCCGTCTCACCTGCAGTTTTGCGTGTGAGACGGGATACAGGTCGTAGGCTGCCGCGTCTTTGCGGGACAGCGCCGCCCTCTTGGCCAACTCGTCCGCTCGTTCGTTGCCGGGGATCCCGACGTGGGCCTTGATCCAGTAGAACCGGATCAGGCCCCCGTTTTGCTCTATGTCCGCCAGCTGGCCGTGGATCTTCACGGCCAGCGGGTGTGTGGGCGAGGTGCTCCTGAGCAACTCCAGAGCAGATCTGGAGTCGCTCAGGATACTCGCCCTGATGGGAACGGGTCTCCCGGCAACGAGGTCGAGAGCCTTGGAAATCGCCACCATCTCCGCTTGGAAGACGGAGGCGAATCCCTCGAGCCTGAACCCCCTGGTGCGGACTTCAGCGCCGTCTCTCCACAGAGTGACCGCTCCCCCCACCTTACCCTCGATCTTACTGCCGTCCGTGTAGGCCCGGGGCCAGTCGTCGGGCACCTTGCTGAGCTCCTCCACGCTGGCCACCTCCTCGAATTCGACCGGAGTCCTGCGAGCGGGGTGTACCAGCGTGAACGGGCTGCAGCGGCTCTCGACGTCCCGGCCCGGGAGCGAGGCGAGGGGCCTTCCCCTTTTCAACTCATAGAGTTGAAGGGCCTCCTCGGCCCTTAAGTCGAGGGGAAGGATCCTCGCCAGTAGGACGGCTGCTGTGAGGGAGGTGGTGCGATGGGCCTTCGCAATGCGGATCGCAAAGGCCCTGGTCACTCTGTCGAGTACGGCCCTGACGCCCGCGCGCTGCGCGACAGGTGCCCAGACGTTGGCCGCATAGAGGATGGTCGGCTCTATGACGGTAGTGTAGAGCAGCCGGACGATATCGGCATTTAAGCCCCAAGTCGCCCTGGCCGCTCTAGACACCATCTGGAACCTAGCCATGGCTTTGCCGCAGACCCTGTTGAGGTGGCTATGAAAATTGAGGTTCTTGTCGATCGTTAGACCCAGTACGGTGATCTCGTCCGAGAACGCGATGTCCTCCCCTCCAAGACTCAGTTTGGGTGGGATTACATCGCGCTTCCTGGTGACCACCATAGCTTGGGTCTTCCGAGCGGCGAACCTCATCTTAGCCGCCTCTCCCCACTCTGACACGGCTTCCAGCGCGGTGTTCAGGATCCTTCCAAGCTCTCCCGCAGTCTGCGCCGCGGCGATAATTAAAATATCGTCCGCGAACGCCTGCAGGTGAGCTTCGAGGTCCCCACCTCGCCGGAGCAAAGGGTCGAGTAACAGGTTCCACAGCAGGGGACCGCACGTCGAGCCTTGGATGCAACCTTTAGAAGTAGGTCTGTCTACTTGTGCTCCAGCGTACCTGACTGTGACCTGTCTTTCGCTCAGGTAGCTGCACAGAAGTCGGTAGACAGACTGGTCGCATCCTGTGGCCAGGATCTGGTGTTTTATTCCCGGCCACCACGCATTGTCGAAGGCCCCCTCGATATCGAGGGAGACTACTCCGACGATGCGTTTTTGCCCGACGTGATCTCTGATGAGCTGTACAGCGTCATACAAAGCATCCTCCGTGCTGCGTTGCGGCATGAAGCCATATTGGCGCGGGCTCAGTCCTCCGCCCACCCCGAGCTGCCAGAGCAGCCTCCCGGCCATCATCTTCTCCAGGATCTTCCCCAGGACGGACAGGAGCCCAATTGGCCTGTATGACTTAGGCCGCGTGTAGTCATCTCTGTTGGGCTTAGGCAGGATTTTGACTACAGCGGCCTTCCAATCCTTGGGGAAGTATCCTAGAGATAGGCAGGCGTTCATCAGGGCAACAAATACATCATTTCTTGCCCGGATGGCCGCACTGCAGATGTCGGCCGTGAGGCCGTCCCCCCCGGGCGCCTTTTTGGGGTGAATGCCCTTCAAGACGCCCGAGAGCTCGTGTTGGGAGAAGGGAATAAACTCCCGCGGCTTGGTACTGGCTTCATCCTCCATGCGGGCAACGGCCTGTCTGACACGGGCATGAGTGTCGGACTCAATTTGAAGATCGTCAGCTGGGTAGAATGTGTCCGCTATGAGAGCTGTGGAACCTTCGGCGTCCAGGGTGCGTCCATCCGCGCCGCTGAGGAGGGTGTCCTCCTTCCGACGAGCGGCGCATCTTAGCACCCTGTATATGCCGTCCCACACGCTCTCATGCTCCTGCTTTGTGCAGAATTCTACCCAGCTGGCGGTCTTGGCCGCCTCAATGGCGGCCTTGTAGTCTTCCTTGGCCACCAGATACTCCGCAACCACCATATCCTTCCTGCGGCGATTTGCGTGCCGGATTCGACCCCTCAGCGTTATGAGCTTCCGCTTTTTGGCCTGAAGCTCAGGGCTCCACCAAATCACCCGTTTAGGTGCCTTTGGCGGAGCCAGCAGAGGGATCGAATCCTCGCACGCCCCATGGATCGCCGCAGTGTACCTTCCAATGGCCTCCTCAAGACCGCTAGGCGTCTCGATAGCCTCGATTTCGTCGACCGTCCAGTCCCCTAGACGGTCGACGAACGAGGCCCGAAAAGTATCCCAGTCAGCCTTCCCGGCGTGGTATCGCCTGGTGGATCCGCTAGGTTTGGCTGGTTCCGTCTCGGGCCCCGCCCCCACCTCGAGCGTGATCGCCCGATGATCGGGAGCGGAGGGGACGAGGTCCGGACGGACTCTCCAGCCACTCACTCGGTGTAAGAGCGCCGACGTGGCGAGGGTTACGTCTACAATGCTGGTAAACAGCTTATCCCCCCGCCAGATGTAGAACGTCGGCGCTCTCCCCTCGTTGAGAACCTGCAGATCCACCTGGGCCGCGAACTCGGAAAACAGAGTTCCCCTCTGGTCCTCGCGCTCGCAGCCCCACCAGAGGCTTTTGGCGTTGATATCCCCGCCGAGAAGGACTGCGCTGGTGCCCATGCGGTCCATGAAGGCCTGGATGTCGCGTAGATAGGGGTTGAGGTCTTTATCTCCCTCAAGGTACACCGAGACCAGGCCGATCTTCTGCCGTTGCCATTCCACCACCACCGCCACGACGTTCTCCGTGATTGTGGTGGCGTCCTGGACGACAGAGAGGGCCGGGTTGATTATTAGGATGGCCGACTTGACCGGTTTGTCCGCGGTGGCCGTCTTTTGTATACAAGTGTACCGGGTGTCCACTCGGCCCACCGACCCAGTGTATGGTTCCTGGATCAGTACGGCCGAGTAGCCACCCTCGACGGCCACTTGGACGGCCTCGTGGAACGCGGCGCGGCAACGGCCGATGTTGATTTGCATCAGCCGTATTGTGCCCCGCCGCGCTCCCCGCTGCCGCCCCACGGGGTCTCGGTCATTGTCGGCCACCCGAACACCCGGTGCGCCTTGAGACTGTGGTGTGGCCAAGGTGCCCGTATCAGCAGTATTTGATGGCCTGCCGCGCTATAGTATCGCAACGGATGCGCTCAGGGCAATCGGCGGCGTATGCAGGGTGCGAGGATTCCACTCCTGGTGCCTTGGCGCAGTGGCAGCACCGCGGCTCCTCAGCCCGCGCCGACGGGGGACAGTCCCTGGTCTGGTGCTCCCCGCTGCACTGGCCACACCTGGCTTCGGCGCGACAAATTCGCGCCGTGTGCCCGTAGCCCATGCAACGGTAACACTGTACCAATGGGGACTGGTCCACCGCCAGCACGACCTGGTACCCTATCCTCATCCTCGCACCTTCCACGCGCCGCCAGATCTCGGGGGTCACCTCTAAAATGATGTTGCAGAGTGCCTTATTTCTGCCATTTGTGCGTCTCAGGACCCGGGCGTCCTCTTTTTTGAGGGCGATGCCCGCCATCAGGTCCCTGTTCTGGGACTCGATGGCGGCCATCACCTGCTCGTCGGGGATGTCTCTCGCGACCCCAGCGAGGCGAATCAGGGGGCGCTTGTCGGCTGGCTCGGTGACTGTAAAGAGGCCACCGGCCCCCGACAACTCCCTCTTGAACACCTCCCTGCCCTCGCTGGTGTCGCAAGAGAGCAGCACCTTTTGGTTGCGCAGCTTCCTAACCGCGTTGACTCCTATCCCGAGGGTGATGACGTCGACCTTCCCTTTAATCGCTGCGATCGTCTCCTCTGCAGTTTTTTTTGGGTCGGTCGACTCCACCACCATCGGGTGGCGCGGCAAGGAAGCCGCCTCGGCGTAGGTTTTTGGCGAGGCCCGATCTCGCTGGGAGTGCCGCGGGACTGCGGCTGTGGCGGGGCAGGTCGGGCGGGTCGGGCCGGCGGGGGGAGCCGGGGTGGGCCCCGCCAGCGCCGCAGGCTGCTGCCTGTCGAGCCGCTCGCGAAGCCCACGGAGCTCCCCTCTCACCTCCTCCACCCACTCCCCGCCCGCTTTGGTGTTGGCTGTTCCCGCCACACCGCTTAACTCCTTCATGAGGCTTTCGCACCGCTCCGTGAGCGCCTCCATCCCTTTGGTGAGGGATGAAACCGCCCCCGGAGCCGGTGGTGCCTCCTTGTCCCGCAGCTCTCCCAGAACGTCGTACGAGATCAGGTCTCGCGCCGCCGAAACTTCTCTCTTAATTTCGCCCAGGTCCTTTGCGATTTGTGGCAGCACCGCGCCGGCGGCCAGTTTCTCCAGGCAGGCCGCGTGGGCCTCCTCCCTTCGCGTCGCGTCCGCGGCGAACTCCGCCCTGGCGGCCTCCATCCTCAGGCAAAGAGTTTGCCTGGACTCGCTCAGCCTGAGTACCATCTGATACAGGTCGCCGAGCGAGCCCACGACAAACTCCCGGGTCTCCCGTTTAAGGTTGCCCGAGGACTCCAGCCTCTCCTTCGCCGCCAGCATCACGTCGTTGGCCATCCTTGGGAGATTGGCCAGTGTTCCGGTCAGTAACCGGGCCAGTAACGACGATCAGTGGTTACGCATTTGGCACGTGTCTCGCTATCGACGGTTTTCCTTGCTAAGAACCCTTTACAGAAGAGGCGGGCTGCTGCCGCGGGGCGGTCATTACATCTTTTTTACATCCTGGTCATTAGCATCTAATTAACTCACTAACCCCTCCCCCCCCAGAGCACACGCTGTTCGCGAAAAATTTTGTTTTAAACTTAAAATAATTTGAGAAGAGATGGTTTCCACTACGGTCGGCCCCAAGGCAGCGGCTAACACGAACATTAGTATTACAAGTACATCGACACTCAACCGAATGTCAAATTGTTTACGGCAGAGGACACGATGTTCGCGGAGCAGCCCCTGCCGGCCGAGACGGCGAGTCCGTGGGGCGCCCCGCCCGTGCCGGCGCCGGCGCCGCGGCCGCAGCAGCCGGTGGCGGCGGCGGCGGCGGCTGCGCGCGCGCAGCTGGCGGCGCTGCGGCACGGCGCCGTTGACCCCACCGGCTTCACGCAGCTGCTCGCGGTGAGACAATACACTTATATTTTATGCTGATTTTATGTGACAACCTCTATGGTGCAGCGGTTAGTGCATCTGACTACCATGCGAGAGGGCCCGAGTTCGAATCCCGGCTGGCGAAAAAAAAAAAAGAAACCCAAGTCTTGGACGTTTACGACACGTTTGTGACATCGCTGTTTCTGGTTACCACGTCACAGGGAATCCTAGTGTGGGGTCAGAGGTGTGTGTCCCTGTAAGTAATGCTTATGTTCTCGTTTGTTTATTACAGCAATTTAAATTTTTTCAGCCTAAATCCAGGGTATCCTAGTTTGAGACGAACATTCATACCTAAATTGTGATTTGAAAAAAGATAGTCTGAGTGAAGTTTTTTTTTTTGCTGCCTTTTTCAGCACTACACACGGCCCCAAGGCAGCGGCTAACATTATACACATAAGCATATAAGTATATGTACATTGACATCCAAGAAACAGAATCTAAATTCTTTACGTTGAAAAAAATTTTTGATTTCTGATTTCAGACGGATCAAATGGTTGTGTTGAGTGGAAGTTATTTATTACTAATATTATTTAATGGTATCGCCAGTAAAAATTTTGACGTACGTAATTGGCTCACGATACCCTCTCGATACCATTGGTTTGCGATTGTGATTTTCAAGGTCAGCACCTAGGCCGTTACTGTCTATCATCATCATCAGCTTATCTCCGCCCACAGCTGGGTATAGGCATTTTGCCCATTACGCTACATCTCGCGGTCTCTCGCCATTCGCATCCATGGGCCCTCCGCCGACTTGGCCACATCGTCCGACCATCGGGCTGTCGGTCTACCGACTGACCGCCGCCACTCCGTAACTGCTCTGGTCCACTC
Organism: Yponomeuta plumbellus; assembly: GCA_947310845.1. Classification (NCBI taxonomy): domain Eukaryota; kingdom Metazoa; phylum Arthropoda; class Insecta; order Lepidoptera; family Yponomeutidae; genus Yponomeuta; species Yponomeuta plumbellus. Next base: position 873,273 of record OX371211.1, on the reverse strand, counting down.
GCCGTCTCCCGCCTCGCCACTTCAGACTTGAGACTGGAGTTACCGTCTACCCACAGAAAATCCAGGAAGAGGCGAACGCTAGCTCGGCGAAGTCGTCGCGCGCGTGCCCGTACACGGACGCCAGCATTGCGTTTTTGCAGCAGGCGGCGGAGCGCGGGCCGCCGCTGCCCCCCGGCGCGCGGGCCGCCGTGCTGCTGCGGGCTCTGTTGCCGCACGCTGCCGGCGTTAGGGCGCCGGCGCTGCTGCAGGTGAGTGCCAGCTGGCTTTGCAGGAGATCAGAGCGGGTTAGAGACCCCCCGCACTAGCGTTTTTGGAGCGACGTCGCGGTGACGCAGCCCGCTGCGCTGCTGCGAGCTCTGTTGCCGCACGCTGCCGGCGTTAGGGCGCCGGCGCTGCTGCAGGTTTGATGCCGGAGATTTTGCAGGAGATCAGAGCGGGTTAGAGACCTTCCACACTAGCGTTTTTGGAGCGACGTCGCGGTGACGCAGCCCGCTGCGCTGCTGCGAGCTCTGTTGCCGCACGCTGCCGGCGTTAGGGCGCCGGCGCTGCTGCAGGTTTGATGCCGGAGATTTTGCAGGAGATCAGAGCGGGTTAGAGACCTTCCACACTAGCGTTTTTGGAGCGACGTCGCGGTGACGCAGCCCGCTGAGCTGCTGCGGGCTCTGTTGCCGCACGCTGCCGGCGTTAGGGCGCCGGCGCTGCTGCAGGTTTGATGCCGGAGATTTTGCAGGAGATCAGAGCGGGTTAGAGACCTTCCACACTAGCGTTTTTGGAGCGACGTCGCGGTGACGCAGCCCGCTGAGCTGCTGCGGGCTCTGTTGCCGCACGCTGCCGGCGTTAGGGCGCCGGCGCTGCTGCAGGTTTGATGCCGGAGATTTTGCAGGAGATCAGAGCGGGTTAGAGACCTTCCACACTAGCGTTTTTGGAGCGACGTCGCGGTGACGCAGCCCGCTGAGCTGCTGCGGGCTCTGTTGCCGCACGCTGCCGGCGTTAGATGCCAGATGGTTTTAATAATAATAATAATAAATCGTTTATTTCAGGCTTTGCCCATATAAAAGTTAGTACATTTACATTTAGAATAACATCACAAGTTAGTAATAGGTACCTATATAAAACTAAACTAAAACATAACCAAGCACTTAAAATTAATATCAGGGGTGTGAGAGACAGCGACGGTTAGTTACCTATCTTTTGGCGGGGTTGGGGGCCATAACGTGCAACCCCACCCAGTGCCTCAGTATAGGACCGTCTACACGGCCGGCAATGATCTTCAGGGGGACACTGGTGCTGCCCCGCACTCTACGCATTAAGGATGCCACTCTGTTGCGCATTCTGGCGTGGAAGCCATCCGTTCGGGCTTCTGCGAACATTCCCGACGCACTAAAAAAACGTGGCAGCCCCAGTAGCACCCTAAAGCCATTGTTATATTGGACGCGCAGGGCGCTGTAGGCCCTCTGCGTATACTTGACCCACAGGCTGCTGGTGTAAAAAGATTGGCAATATGCCTTAAATAACGTAATTTTTGCTTCTCGGGAGCATCGAGCAAACCTGCGGGCCAGCATATTACAACGAACCGCTAGCGCCCTGCGTTCCCTCTCTATGTCTAAATCATCAGACAGGTCCTCCGTGACCCAGTGGCCCAGATATTTAAACTCCGTAACTCTCCTTAGCGGTGCACCACAAAGCAGAACTGGTGGTGTTTTAGGACTTGGCCTTCCCTTTGCTCTGAATACCATCAGCTCGCTTTTTTTGACGTTATATTTGAGCCCATGGGCCACGGCGTAGGACTCACAAATAGCAATAAGCTTTTTCAAGCCACTGACCGACGGGCTCAGCAGAACCATATCGTCAGCATAACTTATATTATTTACAAACTCACCGTCTACTGAGCAGCCGACACCTGCCCTGCTGAGCCCGCCGATCAGTCTGTTAATATACAGATTAAATAGCTTGGGTGATGATATTCCCCCTTGCCTAACCCCAAACTCCATACGATACTCGTTAGACAACGAACTGCCCCATCGCACTTGATTAGTTTGGTTTCTATACCAGAAGCCAAACATACTAACCAGTTCCGCGGGAAGATCTGTATCGTTCTGTAGTTTATCCCACAATATATCGTAAGAGACCAAGTCGAAGGCCTTCGATAGGTCCAGGAAGCACGCATAAACAGGCGTTCTCCTATCCACGTAGTACTGAACAGTGTGCTTCAGACACAATATTGCTGATTCGGTGGACAGTCCGGGCCTAAAACCGAACTGACCATCGTTCAAATTTAAGTGCTTGGTCAGATGACGGTCAAGCACACCGTCCAGCACCTTGGCTATTATTGTAGCCAATGATATCGGCCGGTAATTACTCCTGTCAGAGGCATCTCCTGTCCTATCGCCGGTTTTGCTTCGTCGCTGCATTCAGGCACGCTGCACCACTGTAGTGGGAGGTTCCCAAACACCAATCCAATCCATAGTTAAAATACGTCCAAACCAATCGGAGTCTCGCTGTCAAATAAAGCCCGCGAAGTGCAGACAACCCGCTCGAACTTTGTCGCTATAAAACCCTTTGATGTGTGGCATTTTACCGACAGCGGCGCAAAGGGTGTTTGTATTCGCAATGATGATTCGCGATAGGACGAATTTTTTGGCCAGACATATTGCGACAACGCAAATCTTCGCGTCATCGCGATAGTGTAGCTTTTTTTTTATTTCGTTTTTTAACGCACGTCCGCCGCCCCGCAGATGGCAACTGCGCTGCTGCCGCTGGCGGCGCGCAGTGGCAGCCCGCTGCTGGGCGCGCTGCGCGAGCTGTGCCGCCGCGCCTCTGCCGCCGCCCCTGCCGCCGCCCCTGCCGCCGCCCCTGCCGCCGCCCCGCCGCGCCGCCGCCGCGCCGCCGCCGACCTGCCGCCCGGTGCCGCCACGCCGCAGCTCATCGCCGGTACTGTTACTGCACTGTGCCATCGTAACGAGAAACACAGTAATAGCCGGTAGAGCCACCCTTATTTTTTACTGCAAAAAATGCTCTCACGTGGCTTATTTTTGCGTCCAAACAAAAAACGCAGTAATGCCTATTACTGTGTTTCTCGTTTCGAGGGCAGAACTGTGCCGTGCCGCGCCGCTGCTCAGAGCCATTTTCATTTTCTACCCGTGCTCAAGTCGGTATAAACATCATCTAGATGCTCCTAAATTCCGCCTCCATCGCAACCCCACCGCCTGGATGGGTGGGGTTGCGGTAGAGGCGGATCTCATCCATATGTCCGTAACAACGGGCAGCGGTAAATCCCTTGGGAAAATGGTCACGCCCTGACCCCGAATTATTTTTACTGCATTATAGATCGTCTGACACATCGATGCATTCTTATTTTGACAAATACCTCTGCATTCAATATAACTACCCCCGTTCAAGCTCGACCGCAGCAACCTACCCGAACACCTCCAGTAGTTTCATCTTAGTGTTCCCCAACTCGTCCTCGGCCTCTTTTCCCGTCTCTCCTATCAAACACAATAACATATATTGCAGACTATAATGTCCCTTTCCGAACGCTATGACCGAAAAACTTAATCGTCGTCCACAGCCCTAGAATCGGCCACCCCGAACACGCTAGAGAAGATCGGCACGCGCATGATCGAGACGCAAGACACGGAGCTGGTGGTGGACGCCATCTGCCACATCCTGGAGCGGAACCAGGAGGGGGCCTACGAGGTGCAGGTCAAGTGCGAGGGGGGCTTCGGGGGCGGCGCGGGGCACGTGTTCGCGCGGGGGGGGCGCGGCTGCGGGCTGCTGCTGGATTGGCTTTCTGAATTGCAGCAGGAGACGCTGGGCCGCCAGCCGCTGCGCCAGGTATGGACTACGACTTAGTCAAAATAAAAACAATGTTACAATGCCAGTCAATGGAATAAACGACCCCGAGACACATCCGACCTCATTTAAGCGGTCAACTATATATATAATAATAATAAAATAATAATAAACTCACGCCCGTTATCCCCGAAGGGGTAGGCAGAGGCACCAGTCTCTAGAACTGGACCCACGTTTTGCCGAGTTTATTAGGTCCCAAACTTGACAAGTGGCAAGCCTGTCGCCGTTATCCGGGCACAATTTATCAGCGAATGGTGTTGCTGTACAAACAAATGTACGTAACTAAAAGTCATATACATATTTTTTTTTAAAGGCACATACATTGCTTCTAGCCCCACACTAGGATACCCTGTGTCGTGGGAACCAGAAACAGCGATGTCACAAACATGTAAACATCCAAGACCTGGGTTTCTTTAAAATTCCACAGTCCACAATTCCACCACATATTCCACAGTCACACGGATCTTCCTAAAGTCTTTGACTACAAAAAATACTTCCTATTCTCACGCAACCAGTACTCAGTCTCAAGTCAGACCCAGACCCTTGCGGTATGTGCCCTGCCTCACTAGGACGCCATGGCGACGTCACCGGCGACCGTATCCAAGCAGTTAATATAACATAACATTTACATACAGGCACATACATTGCTTCTGGCCCCACACTAGGATACCCTGTGTCGTGGGAACCGGAAACAGCGACGTCACAAACATGTAAACATCCAAGCCTGGGTTTTTTTTTGTCCCCAGCCGGGATTCCAACCTTTAACCTCTCGCATGGTAGGCAGATGCGCTTGAAATGTATGTTGCCTAACTCACTTGGCGACTGTTGGCGACGTCGCCATTCAATACAAACTGCTTGGATAAGTAGCTGGCGACGTCCCCATGGCGTCCTAGTGAGGCAGGGCACTTACCGCAAGGGTCTGGGTCTGACTTGAGACTGAGTACTGGTGGCGTGAGAATAGGAAGTATTTTGTAGTTGACCTTTTAAATGACGTCGGATGTGTCTCGGGGTGGTTTATTCGATTGATTGGCATTGTGACATTGTTTTTATTATTGTTGTTTGTTGCACAAAAAACGGAGACGTTATTACGGAAAAAATAAAAAACACAAAATATTTACAAAGGTTCATGTACAATTGGTGGCCTTAACACTAAACCTATTATAGGCAGAATGTGGACGTTTATCGGACTGAGTCATACTTGTATGGGTTTTCCCAAACATCAATTCTCAAATAATGCGCGGAATGAACACATTCTGTAAAATTCAATAAATTTTCAAAATCAGACGAACCACGAACGAACAACAATAATTTTTGCCGAGTTAAAGTTTTTTTTTTAATAGGTATATCCAGTTTTCTATCACAAGCCAGTTCGAAATTTAAATAAAACTTGTGATAAGTTACCTCCTTGGTTGTCATTGTTCTGAGTAAAAGATCGTTCCATTTTTAAATAACACGACAGATTGACGACCTCTGTGGCGCAGCGGTTAGCGCATCTAGCTACCATGCGAGAGGTCCCGGGTTCGAATCCCGGCTGGGGACAAAAAAAAAAAGAAACCCAGGTCTTGGATGTTTACATGTTTGTGACGTCGCTGTTTCTGGTTCCCACGACACAGGGTGTCCTAGTGTGGGGCCAGAAGCAATGTATGTGCCTGTATGTAAATGTTATGTTATGTTATATGAGTTTAGTATGTAATTTATTTGGCTGCAAATCGCGACAGTTATGAATTTTTATAGAACTTTTTCCGGCCGCTGCTCGTGTGTATTTGGCCAGTACAGCAATTCGGTATTTGTCACTATGTACAATAAGTTATTTGATATGCTCGATTGAAACAAAAATTACAAAAGTTCCGGAAAATGTATCTCTTCTAATCATTTACTAGTTGTTACAATTTTTAAATAGATGAAATAGTCTAATATAATATTAGTAATATAAATAGTCATCTTATACATCATCTTATATTACTAATAAATAGTAGTAATATAAGATGATGGAGTCCTCTGAAATGTGACGTCATAAGCTAGTATTTTCATATAAAATTCCGTCTTACAAGTGACTCATTTGACACTTGTCAAATACGCAATTTCGATTTATCTCGAAGAAGTTGGTCAAAATAATGCTCAAGCATGTTTGAGAGAAAGTACATTGACATTCAACAGACAGAATCTTTACGTTGAAATACGGTATTTGACACTCAACAATAAATTATTTGAGATGCTCGATTAAAACAAAAATTACAAAATTATTCGGAAAATGTATTTCTTTTAATCATTTACTAGTTATTACAATTTTTAAATAGATGAAACATAAAAAGAGTGCTCTGAAATGTGACGTCACAAGCAAGTATTTTCATACGAAATTTCGTTTTAAAAGTAACTCATTTGACATTTTGTCAAATACCCAATAGGGAATGGATGAAAATATCAGAAGTGCTTGATATTTTTTTTGGTGATAGGAATAATCTTCCTTAGTGCGAGAAAAAAGTTTCAATTTTTTTGGCTTCGTAGTTAATTTCGTAGACATATTCCTTCGTAGGCAAGGAATATGTCTGATATGCCGTACTGAGCCCAGGACTACGAATGGAAAAATATTAAGATTATTTAAAAATTAACTACTGGGCCAAAAAAATTGAAACTTTTTTCCCGCGTTAAGGAAGGTTATTCCTATCACCAAAAAAAACATCAAGCACTTCTGATATTTTCATCCATTCCCTGTTGTGTGACGGCACGTCGTGTGCCCAGATGCGGCTGATATTCCGTGGGGGCAGCGCGCGCTGGCGCCCGCACATGGCGGCGCTGCTGGCGCATCGCGCCTCCTGGCGCACGCTGCATGCCTGCCTCGCCACGCTGCTCCGGGACCACACGTGTGTACACCACCACACCACTACACCACAACACCACTACACCACTACACCACTACACCACTACACCACTACACCACTAAACCACTACACCACTACAATCTATTTACTGAAGCGAACGACTAAAGGTAAACAAAGACACAGCATCTCTCAAACTTACATGTCACTCAAAATAGCTCATGCACGCAGCTTTGCTCGCATCGTATACCCACATAGGTTTAGATAGGTACTGCTTAAGGAAAACAGACAGACAACGAAACAAGACAAGACAACACTAAGAAAATAAAATAGTTTAGAGAAGTTGCACTCGCATCAACAACGTCAATCGTGAGTAAATATGGCGTCGGGGTCGCTATCTTACTTTTTTTGCCTTTAATTAAAAAAGAGGTTCGTAGTCAGCTCTCCATACTTCTTCCTACACTTCGCGTAGCGCATTAGCATAAAATAATCGATCATAATTGGCCTTTAAACAAAAGTCCTACATCTTTGCTAGTTGCGATCATATTTGGCAGCTGTAGGATCGATTTTATTTGAGGACCACTGAAGTTTTAGGTATTTTTTGGGGCATAGATCTCTTAAGCATATCGTATTTTCATGATAAAATAGAATATTTAGTTAAATAAACTGCGAGTGAGGGATAAATCAGGCAATAACAGTGTTTTTGTGTTTATTGCTTATTGGCATTTATTAGCCATATTGTTTTGTATAACTTTCCTAAATATTATGCAGTGTTCTATATGTGGCATATTGAAAAACCAAATTTTTGACATGTTGACACTTACTCGTTCGCTTCAGTAAATAAGGTGTACACCACTACACCACTTACACGCCCACCCATTGCCTTTTTGTCCTGACAGTCATGCTCATTTTTTAACTACAACTTTTGTAAGCACTACAAAAAAACCGATAAAAAGCTAGTAAGTTGATCCAGCAATTAGTGCCGACAGTCATTAAGCCAAGTCAGAGGCCTTAGGCCCTTTCTCCACTGTTCCGGTCCGGCGTCGGAACCGGAATCAGTCGTGAGAAAAATATTGGATGCCTGATTATGCTTCTCCACTTCATTTGATTATAATCGGCAATGAACGTGACGCAGTGCTAAGGTAATCGATTTTTCTATTCGACGCAGAAGACGTTTTCCACACATTCTATTAATGAAGATAAAATAGTATGGGAACATTTTTAGGTTGTATGCGCGTGCAAAAACGTATGTTGTTTTTGTACGTCGATCACCTCGGATCCGGATTATCGGGCCGTTAAACATCGGATGCCGGAGTAGTGGAGAAGCTCATTAATATTCTTGTGTGTTTCTAAATCGGATCGGTAATTAACGTTTGCCGGACCGGAGCAGTGGAGAAAAGCCCTTAGGGCGGCTTGAAAACTTCTGACAGTAAGACCAGCCACTAGTCTTACATGTTTCCACCAATCCGGACTTGGTTCTCGTGGTGGAGTACGGCGTATACCTTCTGCAACGAAGAGACCGGTACCCCTCGGTGGGGACATAATGGCTCGATGATGACTTAAGACTTACCGCGATCTGTGCCGGTTGAGCTCCTCCTTGGAGCAGTCGTCCTCCAGCGAGGAGATGACGAGCATTTTCTGCGCGGCGATGCGCTGGCACAGCCACTGCATGGCGCGCAAAGCCTCCGCCTCCGTCACCTGCCGCCGCCCCGCCTTGCTGTCGGCTGGGGGGGAAGGTTTAACCAAAACTTTGTAAGCACTATTATTATGTACAAAAGAAAAATGTAAGAAAAAGAAACCCAGTGACGTCGCTGTTTCTGGTTCCCACGACACAGGGTATCGTAATGTGGGGCCAGGAGCAATGTATATGCCAAATGTGGGTTGTGACGCTGAGCGTGTGTGCTTGGTGGTGCCCGCAGCGAGTGGGCGGCGACCGCGGTGCTGGAGTTCGCGCGCTCGCTGACGCTGTGCCCGCGCGTGTGGCAGGGCCGCGACCGCACCACGCGCAAGCACCACGCGCCCGAGGACCTGTTGCGCACCACGCACCGCCAGGTCACTATTACACTCATTACATCTGTAATATATGTCCCGCTGAATTTGCTCGCGCGGGGCTAAGCGCCGTGCAATTCGGTAGTTGACACGACCGACAATAAATTATTTGATATAGCTTTCGCCCGCGACTCCGTCCGCGTGGACTTTAGTTCAAAATGTTGCAACCCCGTTCACTCCCGTTAAGGGTTAAATTTAGAAAAACCGTGAAACACGTGTTCAATCAATTGTGATGAAGAGTATTTATTTCAAGTTTCAAGAAAATCTGACAACATTTTTTTATACCTCCATACAAACTTTAACACCGCCGTTTACCCCTTTAGAGGGTGAGTTTCAAAAAATCCTTTCTTAGTGCTTAGTGCGCTTAGTAAGGAACTCCCATGCCAAATTTCAACCCCCTAGGTTCAGTAGTTTTGGCTCTGCGTTGATTCTAAGTCAGTCAGTTTCTCCTTTTATATATATAGATAGATAGATACTCGTTAAAACAAAAATAACAAAATATTTCGGAAAATGTATCTCTTTGAGTCAATTACTAGTTATTACAATTTTTATATAGATGAAACATAAAAAGTGTGCTCTAAAATGTGACGTCATAAGCAAGTATTTTCATACAAAATGATGACCTCTGTAGCGCAGCGGTCAGCGCATCTGCCTGCCATGCGAGAGGTCCCGGGTTCGAATCCCGGTTGGGTACACAAAAAAAAAAGAAAGAAACCCAGGTCTTGCATGTTTACATGTTTGTAACGTCGCTGTTTCTGGTTCCCACGACACAGGGTGTTATAGTGTGGGGCCAGAAGCAATATATGTGCCTGTATGCAAATGTTATGTTATATTAAAATCCCGTTTTAAAATAACTCATTTGACATCCTGTCAAATACCCGATTACTCTTTCTGTTTGGCGAGGCCTTAAAGCTTTGCCTTTTGACCACAGCTGTGCGTGCTAGTGCGCTACATCCTGTCGGAGGCGCAGGAGGCTTACGACGCGGGCGGGGCGGGGGGCGGGGGGGCGGAGGCGATGCGCGCGCGCATGGAGAGCCGGCTGCCGCTGCTGCTGCAGTGCTGCGCGGCGCCGCACCGGCTGCTGTCCGCCGCGCCCGCCGCCCCCGCCACCCCCGCCACCCCCGCCGCGCGCCTGCTGCTCTTACTTTTGTACATGCGGGTAAGTACCTCTATGCTGCCACGCTCGAATGTCTCACGTAGCCGCTGCGTCTGAGAAGAGATAGTCCGATCAAAGCTGTGGCATTCTAACAGACCACTGCTCACTGAAACCACACTATAAGACGCTTCATTAGTGCGCCATTCTTTGCGGGTGGATAAACACTATTTGTTAAATATAATAATATATTGTAATAATTGTATTTAAACGACTGCGATACACTCGCACAGAATGACACACTAATTAACAAATTCCCGGACAATGGTGCTATAGCGTCCGATAACATTAAAAATAACTATAGATCACATAATGAACGTCCGATAAGGAGTTGAAGGAAACGCTCGTAGCCCGGTTCCCTGAGTGACCTTAAACGATCATGAAGGTTAAACAACATAGGGCGCCTTCAGTTCATGGATGGGTGACCGTCTATGACTAACGCTAGTGGCATTTTGGCCTTAAACACGTTAAGCAGTTGGTGCCGGCTGCCGTCGAGAGACGGCAGTCGTTAAGCCAAGTCAGAGGCCTTAGGACAGCTTGAAAACTTCTGACAGTAAGGCCAACCCCTAGTCTTACAAGCCTCCACCGATCCGGACTCGGCCCCCGTGGTGGAGTATGGCCTACACCTTCCTCAGGGAAGAAACCTCTGCCCCTCGGTGGGGACATAATGGGTTGATGATGAAGGAGTTAACCATCTTACGGCCTTACTAATAAAGGTTATGAGCTGTGTATACAGCCGTTATGCGATGTCTGACGTGCTGGTTGACAAACCGACAGACGACCAGTATAAATTCATATACGTCAAATAGTTATTCAGAGTGTATAACTTATTTATTAGTAAGGCCGCATGAGTGTGAACTGCACTGAACATTTTGCACGTTTAATGGAACACTGACCCATTAGTATACAGGTCATTTGAGCTACCTACGGTTTTTTTACTCAGATGTCATCAATCGTTAATCATACCGTAAAAAAAACAAGCATTCATGATTAATTAATAAATCAGTTTTAATTTTATGCGTCAACAAGTAGGATTAGTCCATCATAGCAAGTGCGTAACTCAAATGACCTATCTACTAATGGGTCAGTGTTCCATTAAACGTGCGATTTGTAAAACAAATGCTATGTGCGGAGCACAGGTCCCCAAGATAATGCAGCTGCTCTCCACGTGCTCGGACGGCGGGCCGCGGCCGGCGGCGCCCGAGCTGGCCGCGCCCGACGACCCCGAGCTGCGGCGCGCCGCCGCCGCCGCCGCCAGCGCCACCGACACCGTGTCGCACGGCCTGCTCTGCGCCTTGGCGCATCCCCTGCCGCACTCCAAGGATAACAAGAACAAGTACGTGCTCTTACTGACTAATTTAAAAGTATGCTTAAGCGCTTTGTTTTAAGCAATTTGTAAACATGAAATATTACCGATAATGTTTGTTGTGTAGAAAGTAATGTTAGTTGTGTAAGTATTTAAGAACTGTTACCAAGAGCTTGCCGATAAACTGCATTAGCAGTTTGGCAAACTAATGCTGTTGTAATTTCGTAATGTGTTGAGTGAATAAATAAATAAATAAATTGAAATTTATTTTTATACTAGCTGTTGCCCGCGACTACGTCCGCGTGGGCTTTAATACTAACTTTGAACCCCCATTTTACCCCCTTAGGGGATGAATTTTCAAAAATCCTTTCTTAGTGCTCCCCTATGTTACAAAAAGAACCCCTGTGCAAAATTTCAAGTTTCTAACCCTTATAGTTTGGGCCCTGCGTTGATTCTAAGTCAGTCAGTCAGCTTCTCCTTTTATATATATAGATTAATTTATTTCTTCTGTTCAAGCTATTATTGAAAAGCAATATAGAACTGTATCCCACTATTTTAAGAAATTGTCTGTTTATCATGAAAATCGAAGGAGCAGGACTTTCCGTAATACAGGTTTTTACCTAGTACGGGGTCTCTACCCTTTTATAAATTGTAAAAAATTTATAATAAAGAATATTTTATTTATTTACTTATTTACATCTTTACACACTCATGTTTTACAAATTAAGTTCTCTTTAGCCCTTATCAAGCGTGTCGGTATCGAACGCGTAAGTACATGCGGCGACCACTCGGGAGTGGCAAATAGGCAGGAATTCAAGCGCCAGAAGAGGTAAGAGTTACGCGGTAACGAGAGGCAACATGTAAGCGAATATAACGTAGCTTTTTTAGCGCCGTGCGATCTGAATTGTTCCTAATTGTATCGCCGCTACAGTCCCTTTGTCTTTAATTGATTTTGCGGAGTGAATCTTCTGTACAATACGATTAAAATCAGTTAACAATTCGGCCAACCTCGGTAATTGTCGTGAATCCCTCGTCTCTCACATAGAGTTATGAAATTTACAGACATGACCTTTAATTATTATTACTCGTTGTCTTATCGAATACAATACAAGAACGATATGAGCAACAAAACGGACTTATATGAATAAACCAATTTCAACAAAACCTCTTATAACAAAACGGACTCAAAACAAAACGGACTTATATGAATAAACCAATTTCAATTTCAACAAAACCTCTTATAACAAAACGGACTCAAAACAAAACGGACTTATATGAATAAATCAAATTCAATTTCAACAAAACCTCTTATGTAGTTCAAAACTAACACAACCTTTATATTGAAATAAGAAACATAATTGACTACTTTGACAGTCTGCCTTCTTATTGTTAATAAAAACAGTTTAATGTATATATGATACATTTATGTTTATGAAAGCTAATTTCATTCGTGAAAATATTCGATTCTATCAAATGTTATCACTATTAACTTACAATAGTTATGTATCATGGCTTCAACTAATTTAAAGCGTGGTATAAAAATTGTTGCTCAATCTCGTGAAATTGTAAATAATGTATATACCTAACTATTTTAGAAAAGAAGCTAATTTATTTAAAAAAGAGGAAAAAAAATCATCAAAAAAATTTGGACAGGGTTTGTGAAGCAACCGGAGTTTCGAAAAGCAGCGTGTTGAAAATTTTGAAGGAAAACGACAAGCTCTCAGATCAGTCAAATTCATGTCGCTTCTGCATAATACATTTCTTAGGTCTACCGGTTAGTCATGTCATCTTGGCAGGTGCTATACATTGCGTTTATAATACTTCAAATGGAATGCGACCTAAAAGAAATCGCGGTAATGTATTTCGTGTCATTTCCGTCTCCGGATTTAGTCGATGATATCCGAGAAAAGCCGAATTGTTAACTGATTTTAATCGTATTGTACCTGTACTGTACCGTATTGTATTATGTATTCGGTGCCCTTATTAACCTCTTCAGTCCTTGAAAATAACAATAGCTTTCTATTGTTATTTTGTCGACACGGGACTGAGGAGGTTAAGCTGTCTTCGAGCCTAGAGCTATAGAGCCTATGACCCCGAACTTGGCCGCCACCAGCGCCACCGACACCATGACGCATAGTGTGCGTTGTGGTAAACTTCTTGTGGCTGAATGTTGATGTTGATGTGTTAGTTTAGCGACCAGCCCCTCTTAAGCTGTCTCTCGAGCCTTGGCGGACCTCTCTTGACCTCGAAATCTGATTCTTTATAATTGTACTATAAAGTAGATATAAAATAGGTTATTGCTTAGGATTTTTGTACTTTATCTAGTCTATTTTCTACTTGTACCTGTATGGGCCCGTTTTTTTACCGCTTCTTCGGAGAAGCGGTAAAAAAAGGGAGTCGGCTCCCTAGGGGCTCCTGGAAGAAATCTCTTACAGAGATAAGCTCGCCTGTGTACAGTCACGAGCAATAATATATATACACTGTCATATTTTGTACGACGTACACATTTTGTTTTGCACTGCACATGTGTACGACAATTTGTCGTAAATTATCTAACCATTGGTTACATAATTTAGGACAAATTGTCGTACACTTTTTTCTTGTATGTTTTAAGTGAAGATTTTTAGAAAATGTGACAGTGTATATATATTATTGCTCGTGACTGTACATGTTTTTTTTATGTAATGTGTGTCAATGTCGGTTCAGTGTCTCGTATGCAATAAAGTATATACATCACGTTCCAAAAAGTAGTGTCAAGTGAAAATTCAGAGTTAGTGGTACCCTCTAGGGATACCCGAGTCATCCCTATGTATGTACTGCGATTTTTTAAATTGTTTTCGAGATTTTTTTTTTAATTTTTTTTCGTATTTCTTGTCCCACCTTGACCTACAAGATATTATTGGCCATACAGCCATGAATTACTAAGATACATGCTTTATTTTAATTTCTAAAATAGGTGAATAATCTGCCTTCCTTGTCCATTGATAAGAATTAGGAACACAAACCGTACTACACTACTGGTTTACCCGGTTGACAACTTGAAAATGATGCCACAGAGACAATGATGCTCTGCGGCAGCCAGCGACAAGTGCCGGCGGCCTGAATAACGGCAGACCCGCGCGGCAAAAACCCGCCGGCCGTGCCGTCGGCATCACTATGTAGCAGCCAATACACTGGCGAGCTTTACCGACGAGCCATAAAACCGCGGTCTTAGGGCCGCGACACACAAACACGATACGACGTCGCGTCGTACCATGATGCGATGTCGCGTCGTGGAAATGTACAGTCGACAGCACGTCAACCTTCACATTTTAGTTGCGAAATCGCCCGTAATGCATCAGGGTAGAGTGCATGGGTGTATAGGATGATGTGCTGTCGACTGTACATTTCCACGACGCATCGTGTTTATGTGTGGGAGTTCTCACTCGCCGGTCGATTACCCTCTGGTGGTGTCGCAGGACGTGGCGGCTGGAGGGCGGGAGCGCGCGCGCTGCGTGGCCACTCTAGTCGCTTGTAGCTTCCTGTGGCGGAGTCTGTGGCTGTGGCTCGTGTGCGGCGATACTTACAGCCGTTGTGGTGGCAGGACGTGGCGGCTTCCTGTGGCGGAGTCTGTGGCTGTGGCTCGTGTGCGGCGATACTTACAGCCGTTGTGGTGGCAGGACGTGGCGGCTGGAGGGCGGGAGCGCGCGCGCTGCGTGGCCACTCTAGTCGCTTGTAGCTTCCTGTGGCGGAGTCTGTGGCTGTGGCTCGTGTGCGGCGATACTTACAGCCGTTGTGGTGGCAGGACGTGGCGGCTGGAGGGCGGGAGCGCGCGCGCTGCGTGGCCACTCTGTAGTCGCTTCTAGCTTTCTGTGGCGGAGTCTGTGGCTGTGGCTCGTGTGCGGCGATACTTACAGCCGTTGTGGTGGCAGGACGTGGCGGCTGGAGGGCGGGAGCGCGCGCGCTGCGTGGCCACTCTGTAGTCGCTTCTAGCTTTCTGTGGCGGAGTCTGTGGCTGTGGCTCGTGTGCGGCGATACTTACAGCCGTTGTGGTGGCAGGACGTGGCGGCTGGAGGGCGGGAGCGCGCGCGCTGCGTGGCCACTCTAGTCGCTTGTAGCTTCCTGTGGCGGAGTCTGTGGCTGTGGCTCGTGTGCGGCGATACTTACAGCCGTTGTGGTGGCAGGACGTGGCGGTTGGAGGGCGGGAGCGCGCGCGCTGCGTGGCCACTCTAGTCGCTTGTAGCTTCCTGTGGCGGAGTCTGTGGCTGTGGCTCGTGTGCGGCGATACTTACAGCCGTTGTGGTGGCAGGACGTGGCGGCTGGAGGGCGGGAGCGCGCGCGCTGCGTGGCCACTCTAGTCGCTTGTAGCTTCCTGTGGCGGAGTCTGTGGCTGTGGCTCGTGTGCGGCGATACTTACAGCCGTTGTGGTGGCAGGACGTGGCGGCTGGAGGGCGGGAGCGCGCGCGCTGCGTGGCCACTCTAGTCGCTTGTAGCTTCCTGTGGCGGAGTCTGTGGCTGTGGCTCGTGTGCGGCGATACTTACAGCCGTTGTGGTGGCAGGACGTGGCGGCTGGAGGGCGGGAGCGCGCGCGCTGCGTGGCCACTCTAGTCGCTTGTAGCTTCCTGTGGCGGAGTCTGTGGCTGTGGCTCGTGTGCGGCGATACTTACAGCCGTTGTGGTGGCAGGACGTGGCGGCTGGAGGGCGGGAGCGCGCGCGCTGCGTGGCCACTCTAGTCGCTTGTAGCTTCCTGTGGCGGAGTCTGTGGCTGTGGCTCGTGTGCGGCGATACTTACAGCCGTTGTGGTGGCAGGACGTGGCGGCTGGAGGGCGGGAGCGCGCGCGCTGCGTGGCCACTCTAGTCGCTTGTAGCTTCCTGTGGCGGAGTCTGTGGCTGTGGCTCGTGTGCGGCGATACTTACAGCCGTTGTGGTGGCAGGACGTGGCGGCTGGAGGGCGGGAGCGCGCGCGCTGCGTGGCCACTCTAGTCGCTTGTAGCTTCCTGTGGCGGAGTCTGTGGCTGTGGCTCGTGTGCGGCGATACTTACAGCCGTTGTGGTGGCAGGACGTGGCGGCTGGAGGGCGGGAGCGCGCGCGCTGCGTGGCCACTCTAGTCGCTTGTAGCTTCCTGTGGCGGAGTCTGTGGCTGTGGCTCGTGTGCGGCGATACTTACAGCCGTTGTGGTGGCAGGACGTGGCGGCTGGAGGGCGGGAGCGCGCGCGCTGCGTGGCCACTCTAGTCGCTTGTAGCTTCCTGTGGCGGAGTCTGTGGCTGTGGCTCGTGTGCGGCGATACTTACAGCCGTTGTGGTGGCAGGACGTGGCGGCTGGAGGGCGGGAGCGCGCGCGCTGCGTGGCCACTCTAGTCGCTTGTAGCTTCCTGTGGCGGAGTCTGTGGCTGTGGCTCGTGTGCGGCGATACTTACAGCCGTTGTGGTGGCAGGACGTGGCGGCTGGAGGGCGGGAGCGCGCGCGCTGCGTGGCCACTCTAGTCGCTTGTAGCTTCCTGTGGCGGAGTCTGTGGCTGTGGCTCGTGTGCGGCGATACTTACAGCCGTTGTGGTGGCAGGACGTGGCGGCTGGAGGGCGGGGCGCGCGCGCTGTGGGCGCGGCACGGGGGCGCGGGCGCGCGCGCGCTGCCGCTGCTGGCGGCGCTGCTGCGCGGGGCGCCGGCGCCGGCGCGCGCGCCGCAGCTCGCCGTGCTGCTCAACGCGCTCGAGATGCTGCCCGACCACGCGCTCTTCACTAACGACAACAGGTACGCCGAGCTCGACCCCCGGTCGATACTCGTCTTTCTACGCAATGTGCTTGATACTGTTTGACGACGCACTTTGCACGCTGGACAACGGGTATGACGTGCTGTAGAGGCCGATAGTCGCTTTCCTGCTCGATGTGTTACTGCCCTTTGGCAGAAGTCAGTTTCTTTCTTTATTACTGATGCCGATAACAGGTATGCGCGCGTTAAAAGAAGCGCAGATACGTGCTTTTTACAATTCGTAGTTTACCTTTTTACTCAAACGCGCTGCAAATGTTTCTTGTACAAGAATGATTCAAGCCCAATAGATCGTTCTCTGATATTAACGTGAATTGGTTACCTGACCTCCATAGAGTTTTATCTCTGATGAGTTTTGCGATTTCCTTCATCTTATTCTGTTACATATTTAGTATATTAAAGTTTTTGAACACTAGTTTTCGTATACCTACAGTTTTATTTATTTTATTTTATTTCATTTTCCTCTTACAACTAACATTACAGGGAGCCCAAAGTTAAGACTAAGATTAAGATTAAGTTAAGTTAAGGGAGTTAAGACTGATTGTAAATTACCTCAGTTTCTGTCCGGTGTTACAAACGTTTGTGGCTTTTGGAGAAACAATTTGTTTTTTTATTATTTTATGTCATTGTAATCACGGCGCAACCGTTGCAGCAAGGAGCTGGGCGACATAATCGAGTGCTTCATGCAAGCGGGCATGCGCGACTCGGGGCTCACGCACCGCCTGGCCGCGCTGCTGCGCCGGTACCTCGCCGCGCGCCCCGCCGCCGCCGCGCTCGCGCTCTCGCGCGAGCGCCCCGCCGCCGCCGCGCTCGCGCTCTCGCGCTACCGGGACGCTGTCGCGTGAGTATGCCGCTACAGGGACGCTGCCGCGTGAGTACGCTGCAGGGGCAAGCGGGAGTAAGCCGCTGGGGATGGTTGTCTTATGAGTACACCGCCACCGAGACGCTGTCGCGTTAGTACACCGCCACCCTGGACGCTGTCGCGCGAGTACACCGCCACCGAGACGCTATCGCGTGAGTACACCGCCACAGGGACGCTGTCGCGTGAGTGCACCGCCACAGGGACGCTGTTGCATGAGTACACCGCTACAGGGACGCTGTCGTGCGAGTACACCGCCACCGAGACGCTATCGCGTGAGTAAACCGCCACCGGGACGCTGTCGCGTGATTACGCCGCTGCTGGGACGCTGTCGCGTGAGTACATCGCCACCGGGACGCTGTCGCGTAAGTACACCGCTACCGGGACGCTGTCGCGTGAGTTCGTTGCGGGGGCAAGCGGGAGTGCGCCACTACCGGCGGCTATCTTGTGAGTACGCCGCCACCTGTACGCTGTTGCGTGAGTATGCCACTACCGGGACTCTGTCGCGTAAGTACGCCGCTATCGGAACGCTGTTGCGTAGGTACACTTTGCCGGAACACTGTTGCTTGAGCACAACTGAAGCTACAGTCGATTGCGCGCCTCACTAAAGCTCACTGTGAAGCTTAGCACCGATTTGTTTACGAAGAATAAACATGAACATTAACATACAGGCACACACATTGCTTCTGGCCCCACACTAGGATACCCTGAGTCGCAGAAACTGCAGGTCTAAGTCAGCGATCAGTTATATTGACATCGCGCCCGGTGAGCGCTTGCACGCTGAACATTGCGGGAGCCCTGTGTTGTGGGTACCGAAAAGCAGCGACGTCACAGACGTGTAAACGTCCAAGAGCTGGACTGGAAGAGAATTATATTAAATATGTAACATGCGATTAAATAACGTTAAAATAGTTATTGTTATTGTATCTGATTATTAATAAATTAGAGTATTCAAGGATGAAGGTACAGTAATGCAAATTTATCTTTTGATTTAGGTTATAATTATGTAGTGTGAGTGTAGTGTGATAAGTTAAGTGTAGTGTGTGACGTGTGAGTTAGGGTGTATATGTGTGTATGCTGTGTCTGAAAATCTCAGGAGGTTATTTCGAGGAGCGCTAAACTACAGTTGTAGTTTAACGTAAGGAGATTTTTTTTTAAAGTTTAGTCTGACCTCTCCGAGTGTGCAACCAATAATGGGACATAATTTGATAAGTTCGCTCGTAGCCTGGGCTGCCTGAGTGATCTTGAACGATCACTAATGTTAAGCAACATTCGGCGCGTTCAGTCCATGGATGGGTCACCGTCTATGACTAACGCTAGTGGCATTTTTTCCGAGCGATTCCGTGCTTCGCAAGGTACGTTAAGCAGTTGGTGCCGGCTGCCGTCGATAGATGGCAGTCGTTAAGCCAAGTCAGAGGCCTTTAGGGGCGGCTTGAAAACTTCTGACAGTAAGACCGGCCACTAGTCTTACAAGCCTCCACCAATCCGGACTTGGCCCCCGTGGTGGGGACATAATGGGTTGATAAAAAATTTGATAAGATCGGTGAGCAAAAATGGGTTCCCGTTGGCAAAGGAATGGTTCCCTATGGCAGGGCGACCCCCGCGCTGAGCGGGCTGGTGGCGGCGGGCGGCGACGCGGCGCCGGCGTCGGCGCAGCCCCCGCCCGCCGCGCTGGCCGCGCTGCAGCGCCGCGACTGCCCCGACGAGCTGCACTACGCGCTACAGGTACGCAGTGTAGGTACGCGGCATGCTGACTGCAAAACCGCCCCAGCGCGAGCCCACTTACACGACTCTGCTACCACCCGGCAAAAATAATACCACTCAAATATCGTCTTTCGGAGACAGTACTGGAACATATCCAAAACTTTGATAATCCAGTTTTTTACACCAAAGGTTTCAATATGGACTCCTCTAGACCATTACAATCTAGTCCAGTATACAAATATCTTGAGAATACTCCTAGTATTTATTTGTTAATTACTAAAAACGATTACAGTCTTAAAAGATCAAAATTTTGATTGCCAATTACTTGAGTATAGTATTGAAATGTTCCAGTACTGTCTCTATGGGCTTTAAATATTGCTATTTACATATATTTTACATTGGCATCATAAATTAGCTGACAGCTGACGAGCAGAGTCGTGTAAGTGGGCTATGACCTACAAGATACCCCAAGATATATTAGAGTTACCTCCAACGCGATTTAAGAATTGTGTTAAGCACACTCTTTGCAAAAAAGCTTATTATAAAATCAACGATTATTTAGAAGACAAGGACGTATGGCTTTAAATAGTAGTTTAATATTAAATTTAATCAGAGGATAAATGTGTCTAGTGTTCAACACATCCACGATATTGTTTTGTAAGTTTTATTTGTATTAGCTTTAAGTTGATTTGAGAAAAGATGGTAAGAGTGGAGTTTTTTTTTTCGCTGCCTTTTTTTCCACTACAGACGGCCCCAAGGCAGCGGTTAACATTATACTTAACTGTATGTACATTGACATTCAACAAGCAGAATGTAAATTCTTTACGTTGAAATAAATTTCTGATTCTGATTCTGATTCTGATTCAGTGACATTTTCAATTTTATTTAACGTATTGTTGTTTATTGAAAGAAAACAATAGAATTTACAAACTTATTAGATCAGCGATGCTCTAACGGCCTTACTAATAAATAAGTTATACACTCTGAATAACTATTTGACGTATATAAATTTATACCTACTGCTTTAATCGCATTTAGCGTACAAATAACCAGTTTGTCAGACCTCGCATAACTGCTGTATACACAGCTCATAACCTTTATTAGTAAGGCCGTAAGTGTATTCCGCGGAACCCTAGGGTTCCGCGATTCCCCTGTAGGGGTCCCGTAAGAATTTAGAAAAAAAATCAAAACGTTGACGCAGCTTATCACGAGGCGCAGCCGAACATAGTCGCCACCCATAACACAACAATTATTAGTAGTAACGAAACATTGTACTTTTATTATGCTTCATCATCATCAACCCATTGGGTCCCCACCGAGGGGCACGGGTCTATTCCCTGAGGAAGGTATAGGCAATACTCCACCACCATATCGTACTGTTACGGGCTAGGGTTCTGGATTTGGATGTAAAACGCCAATGACAACTTCTTAGGATTTATTCACGCAGGGTCTGGTCTGCAGGTCTTCACGACACGAAGTCCACACGTAGAATCCAATCGCAGGTCCAATCGAAGTCCAATAGTATCGCTGAGGTCGTAGGTTATCGCTCGTATCGCAAGTATGTTCGCTCGAAGTTCACTCTTCGCTATTCCAAACGGAACTGACTGCGCGCCGCGGCGGCCGCTATTTATATCCGGCCGCAAGGGCTCTAGAACATTCCCGTACCTACGTGCCTACTCGAGGCAACGTCGCTCGAACAGTAACCCATTCAAAGACTTTTTAACCTTACGCTAGTGGACATACGAGTCATTATTGCTTGCAGCGTTTGTGGTTTACTAAAACGCAGCATGCGGCGACTATTCGATAGGCTTCTAGAAGGCTCTATTCTAGATGGTTCGGGATAGGACCGCGACACTGCTCCCCTCTTAGAGATGCGGTCGATGTGAACCACTTTTTGTGCACCTCTTGGCTGCCGTTGAATTCGGTACGTCACGTCATTTAACCGAGTTACCACTTTGTACGGTCCCTCCCATCTTGTCTGCAATTTCGGAGATTTTCCTTTTCGTCGAGTTACATTGTGAAGCCAGACTAGTGCTCCTTCTTCGAAGCCGCTTGTATTTGCTCGGCGGTCATACCTAGTCTTCATCTTTTCACTCGACTCCAATCCGTTTTCCCGTACTATGGCATGAATCTCTCGCATTTTCTCACGTAACTCGGAAATGTAGTCGTGTAGAGAACGTGAGTCGTCAGGAGGGCCTCCAGTCAGCAGATCTACTGGTATTCTCAGTTCTCGGCCAAAATTTACACGCGCCGGGGTTACCTTCGTGCTTTCATGTTCTGCCGTTCTGTAGGCCAGAAGAAATGGCGGTATGTATTTGTCCCAGTCTCTCTGGTGCCTGTCAACGACTTTTGCTAAATGTCTCTCAAGTGTTTGGTTAAATCTTTCTACCATGCCGTCTGATTGAGGATGATATGGGGTGGTCCTAGTCTTATGCATTCCCAATATTTTGCAGAGTTCTTGAAATACTTGAGACTCAAAGTTCCTGCCTTGGTCGAAGTGTATTTCCAAGGGCACACCAAACCGGCAAACTACTTCCTCAAACAACTTGGAGGCAACAGTCTTGGCTTCTTGATTGGGTATGGCGAATACCTCTGGCCATTTAGTGAAGTAATCCATAACTACCATGAAATACTTATTTCCCGATTCCGTTACTGGGAACGGTCCAGCCACGTCAACTGCAATGCGTTCCCATGGCGCACCAACGTTATAAAGTTGCAGATTTCCACGGCTTCTAGTTGATGGGCCCTTCACCGCGGCGCAAGTAGCACACTTGCGGCACCAATCTTGCACATCTTCTCGACAATGGAGCCAGTAAAACCTTTCTCGAATCTTTGTTAAAGTCCTCTTTACGCCCAAATGTCCACCTGACACGCCGTCATGTACTTCACGAAGGACATCTTGTACCTTATCTCTTGGGACAACTATCTGTAGATGGAACTCTCTGCCGTTAGGTTTCTCCCATCTACGGTAAAGTATTCCGTTCTGAAGAATAAAACTGTCCCATTGAGCCCAGTATGCCTTGGTAACAACACTAGTAGGAGCGACTTCGCACCATCTTGGCTTATCCTCGCCTCGTTTCTTCCATGCGACAATGAGCCGTACATCTTCGTCATCTTCCTGTGCTTCTTTCATCGCCTCATCTTCCCAAGATCTCGATGGACTCATTCTTGTCAATCTCAATGGCAGTTCCTTTGTCTCTTGTTTGGCACAGTGCTTGCAGTCTTCCGGACACGGCCTTCTTGACAGTGCGTCAGCATTTCCATGCGCCTTTCCGCTGCGGTGTTCAATCATAAAGTCGTACTCCTGCAGTTGTTCGATCCATCGAGCAACTTGCCCCTCTGGATTTTTAAATTGTAACAGCCACTTCAGGGCGGCGTGGTCAGTGCGAAGCATAAACCGCATGCCGAGGAGATATTTGCTGAAGTGCTGTAATGTCTTTACCACAGCCAAGAGCTCCCTTCTTGTCACACAATAGTTCCTTTCAGGTTTCGATAGCGATTTACTGAAATAGGCCATCACAACCTCTCTGTCGCCCTGTTTCTGCGATAACACTCCTCCGATCGCTGTGTTACTGGCGTCAGTGTCAACAATAAATTGGCCGTTAGCCTGTGGAAATCCCAAGATTGGGGTCTCGCAAAGACATTTTCTTAATTTTTGAAATGAACTCTCACATGTGTCATCCCAATGAAATGACTGCTTGTCTTCAGTCAGTCTGTGTAAAGGCTTGGCAATTTCAGAGAACCCTTTAACAAACCGTCTATAATATGAGCATAGCCCTAAAAATGCTCGCACTTCGGTCTTGTCTTTGGGAGTAGGCCATTTTTGCACTGCTTCGATTTTGGCTGGATCGGTCTGTATGCCTTCGCTGGTTATCACATGACCGAGATAGCTAACCTTGTTCTTAAATAAACTGCATTTCTTCGGATTTAACTTTAAGTTTGCTCCCATTATCTTCTTAAAAACTTGCTCTAGATTTTGTAAATGGTCCTCAAAATCTGTTCCCATGATTATGACGTCATCCAAGTAGACAAGGCAGGCTTCCCCAACTAATCCTGCCAGTACGCACTCCATAAGTCGTTCGAATGTAGCTGGCGCGTTGCACAATCCAAAAGGCATCACGTTAAATTGCCATAGACCTTTACCAGTTGAAAAAGCAGTCTTCTCTTTATCCCTCGGATCAATTTCCACTTGCCAGTATCCGGATTTCAGATCTAACGTCGAGAACCATTTCATGCCACTCAAAGTGTCTAGGGTATCGTCTATTCGTGGCAGTGGATAACTATCCTTTTTCGTCACATCATTAAGCCGTCGATAGTCTACACAGAACCTTGTGCTACCATCTTTCCTCTTTACCAACACTACGGGAGAACACCATGGGCTAGCAGAAGGTTCTATAATCTTGTTTCTCTTCATGTCTTCCAACATGTCTTGTACTTCCTTTTCTTTGGCAATCGGTATGCGCCTCGCTCGCTGACGAATAGGTCGCTCCTGTCCGGTGTCGATTTTGTGTTGAACTAACGATGTTCTTCCAGGATTTCCTTCGTCAGAGAAGATATCCCTAAAGCGCAGTAGCAACCTCTTAGCTTTCATGCTTTGCGAATAGCTCAGATTACTCTTAGAATCCTCAAGCAGCTTAGTGACTATAATTTCACTCCTGGTATTCGATGTGTTTGAGCTTGGAGATGATTGGCAGCTTTTCATCCAAACGGCTTCCTCACACCGTCCAATAACGTCACCTTTGCTAAGGGTAATCTCACGATCGCCTATATTCACAACCCTCACTACAGCGGTCTTGCCTCCATAGACGAGAGTTCTTGCTGTCAGCAATTTCTGACTGGCTGCACTGTCTCGTGTATCTTCAATCAGCACACACCTATTCCGCTGATTCTTCTGACTCGAAGGCAGCTTCACCTTTACTTCAGTTTGTGCTCGTCCAGGTATTACGATTTTCTTCAGGCACGTGACATTTCCATCGGGACCACCAAGTATGAAGTTCTCCTCATCACCACATTTAAAGACACCGTTAGTGACATCGATGTGACAGTTGTGTTTCTTCATAAAGTCTAGGCCCAGAATGCAATCATCCATAATTTCGGCTACGATTACGTTGTGAATATATGACGCCTCCCCAACACATATCGTAACCGATCTTTCACCCAGGACGGGTATCTGCTGGCCAGAAGCGGAGAGAAGTCTGCATAAACTGGTGCCTCTGCGTCTCCCTACAGCTTTCACCAGGTCTGGTCTCACTATTGTTCTAGAGGCTCCTGTATCTAGGGTGATTTTGCACTCTATTTTGTTCACTGCACCACGTATTAGTAGACTGTTCCCATTCCATGCTTGTGAGATTCTGGTTACTGGGGCTACCTCCGCTCCAGCCAGTACCCGCCCCGCAGTCCTGGCTTTTACTCGTTTCCCTGATTCACGGTGGAGGGCGCAGCGTCATGCTTCTTTACGAATTCTTCAAAACGCTGCTCCATATTTTTGAGACGCGCATCCAGTCTGTCATCTGTTTTGGTTGCTTGCCTCTCCTTCTTAGGACACGTAAACTGCAGATGCCCTCTTTCCCCACACTTGTAACACATGGGCCCGGAGTTCTTCTTGGGCGGTGTCTTGATCTCTTTAACCTCCTCCGTAACTTCTCGAAGTTTATAACCTTGCCGGATATCTTGACGCACAGCTTCTACTTCCAGGGCGTGTGCCAGAGCTTCTTTTAATGAAGAATGGTGGCGAAGCTTTACTGCAGCCCTAATTTCAAGATCCTTGATTCCGTCGACGAAGGCTTGCAAAATATTCGTGTCCACCATCTTACTATCAGTAGAAGGGTACGCCTTTCGAACCAGCTTCTCAATTTCCAACGCCCATTGTTGAAGTCCTTCACCCAGGCGCTGAGTTCGGTCGCGTAGCTGAGCACGAAAAACGTGTTCCAGGTGTCGTTCCCCGTATCTGGCCTCAAGTGCCTCCAGCAGATCTTTGAACTCGCTGCCTGAGGTGGGCAATGCCTCCAGGACAGATAAGGCCGAACCTCTGAGCGCGACGGTGAGGGCTGTCAGGCTCTGTTCGTCCGTCCATCCGTTTGAAGCAGCGACAGTCTGGAACTGCTGTCGGTAGGCGGCCCAAGACGTAGTACCGTCGTACGGAGGCACTTTCACTTTAGGCCCCTGGTTTATGCCGACAATTCCACTCGACGTGACTCCAGCAGATTTTATACGCCGAAATTCCTGCTCTAGTCCAGTGAGGCCGGTTTTCACATTTTTTAGGTCCTCCTCTAATTCGGTTACCCGTTCGTTCACTACTTCTACATCTTCATGTAGCTTAGCGACCGTATCACTGAACTTTGCAACGGCAGAAAGGATCGTCTGTTGGTCTGCCTTCTGTTCTTCTCGCAGGCCTCTCTGTTCTTCTCGCAGGCCTCTCTGTTCTTCTTGCAGGCACTGCATCTGCTTGCTCTGTTCTTCTCGCAGGCCTCTCTGTTCTTCTTGCAGGCATTGCATCTGCTTGCTCTGTTCTTCTCGCAGGCCTCTCTGTTCTTCTTGCAGGCACTGCATCTGCTTGCTCTGTTCTTCTCGCATGCCCTTCAACATCGCCATCAGGCATGACATATCCAAAACCTCCATTGGACGTGACGGAGATTTAATGTCTTCGGTGGGCGTGGCCTGGTGGGCGTGGCCAGTGGGCGGAGCCGTTGGGCAGGTACGCTGTGTCTCCTCGATGGGCGTGGCCTGGTGGGCGGGGCCAGGGGGCGTGGCTTGGTCGGTGGGCGTGGCCTGGTGGGCGGGGCCAGTGGGCGTGTCCCTATGGCCGATGGGCGTGGCCTGAGGGGCAGTGGGCGTGGCCTCCGCAGCACCTCTGGACCTGGTCCTCACTCCAGAAGTATCCTCTCTCGGAGTCAGTGGCATCTCCAAATCCCACTTCTGACACCAAATGTTACGGGCTAGGGTTCTGGATTTGGATGTAAAACGCCAATGACAACTTCTTAGGATTTATTCACGCAGGGTCTGGTCTGCAGGTCTTCACGACACGAAGTCCACACGTAGAATCCAATCGCAGGTCCAATCGAAGTCCAATAGTATCGCTGAGGTCGTAGGTTATCGCTCGTATCGCAAGTATGTTCGCTCGAAGTTCACTCTTCGCTATTCCAAACGGAACTGACTGCGCGCCGCGGCGGCCGCTATTTATATCCGGCCGCAAGGGCTCTAGAACATTCCCGTACCTACGTGCCTACTCGAGGCAACGTCGCTCGAACAGTAACCCATTCAAAGACTTTTTAACCTTACGCTAGTGGACATACGAGTCATTATTGCTTGCAGCGTTTGTGGTTTACTAAAACGCAGCATGCGGCGACTATTCGATAGGCTTCTAGAAGGCTCTATTCTAGATGGTTCGGGATAGGACCGCGACAGTACGAAAAAACACGTTTGTTGTATGGGAAACCCATTAAATATTTGTTTTATTTTAAAGTTATTACAAAACGAAATTTTCTGTGAATATATTAGCGTCTATCTGTTGAAGTTATCAATATCGAGGAAAAACTAATTATATGCTTCGCTCAACACAGTCCCCTTCCCCTTGAGACATCTCGATGTCTCGTCATATGCTTAGCTTAATACAGTTTCCTTCCCTCAACACACCACGGTATATGCAAAGCTCAATACAGTGTCCCCGTCCCATAGGATATCGCGGCACAAGCTTACCTCACGCAGTCCTCTCCCCCTCAGGAGATCGGGGCGTGTGCATAGCTCAACTTTGGAGTGGGGTGGGAGGCAGACTTAGCCCAGTAAAATTAGTATAGGTATAGAATGTTTGCGCTTAAATTGCATATTGTGTTCACATCTAGTAGAATGTACATCACTGTTAACTTTTCTATACTATGAAATTTTTTGTAAGTTTAAGGTGTAACATTCAGTTTTGTGAACCATAAATAAAAAATAAAAAAAAACACAGTCCCCCGCCCCCTTAAGAGCGCTTTCACATGCGTTTTTGTCTTGCGACTGAAGCGCTGCACAGCAAATCCCTTCACATTACAGCGGCTGTAGCGCGGTTAAGTCGCGACACTATCGCTAGCGACAGCCGCGCTTTACAGTCGCGCTGCAAAAGCGCGTAGAACTTAGGGTGACTAGCTCATTTCCAATGTGTATTCCAAAGGATTCCAATATGCTGTGGATTTGTTTTCAAAACCAGATGTAAATATTTCGCAATTTTTTTGCCATGCATTCTTTTTCTTGATTTTGGTGCTAAAATCATCGCATCTTGAATCCCACAAGACAGGCCGAGATTGGATTTCAGCTATAACTCTCTGGTTCAAACATGACGTAGGTATGTAATTTGCAACTTGCTATACAATACACATGCGCTCCCAACACTGATCTAACGCCGACTGATCGCGATACTTAAACATGTATGGATACGATTCGCGCTACAGCTGCGCGCCAAAAACTCCTATATGTGAAAGCGCTCTAAGACTCCGTGGCATACGCATAGCTCAACACAGTCCCCTTCCCTTATGCCGAGTTTTCACGGTTTTAGTACGCTCGGACCGAGTGCGCTATCCGAGTAAACTAATGCTTCTGATTGGACGGTTTTTCGTCACCACACTAAAATGGCCAATCAGAAGCATTAGTTTACTCGGATGGGGCACTCGGTCCGAGCGCACTAAGACCGTGAAAACTCGGCATTAAGTGACCGCGGCATAAGCACAGCTCACACCGT
Source organism: Yponomeuta plumbellus (assembly GCA_947310845.1). Lineage (NCBI taxonomy): Eukaryota > Metazoa > Arthropoda > Insecta > Lepidoptera > Yponomeutidae > Yponomeuta > Yponomeuta plumbellus. The sequence goes on along the minus strand of OX371211.1, from coordinate 845,082 downwards.
CCGCCCTCAGGAGATCGAGGCGTGGGGCACGCGGCGCGGCGGCGCGTGGGGCGGGCGCGGCGCGGCGCGCGGCATCGTGCAAGCCGCGGCGCCGCTGCTGTGCGCGCCGCACGCCGCCGTGCGCGCCGCCGCGCTCTCGCTGCTCGTCAAACTGCTGCCCGCCGTCGCCGACACCGCGCCCGGTGAGTTTCCCACGCCGCACGCTTCACGAGTCTCGAGAAGCTCGTGCACGTAGCTCAAGTACCCTGCCTCACCGGGACGCCATGGCCACGTCGCCAGCGACCGTATCCATGCAGTTGGTATTGATATGTATGGTGCCTACCTCACTTAGCGACGGTCTGGCGACGTCGCCGTTCAATACAAACTGCTTGGATACGTAGCTGGCGACGTCGCCGTGGCGTCCTAGTGAGGCAGAGCACTTAGTGTTAAGGCGGAAACACATTTATTGAAACGCGACGCAACGTGACGCGTGTTGTGTCAAATCAAACCTACTATTTTCTATAATCAGAATCATATTAGGCATCGCGTGTTGGTAATGTGCACGACGCACATCGGGTGTCGATACGTGGTGTCGCGTCGCGTTTCATTAGTCTGTTTCCGACTTTAGGCACCATACATTTCAATATTAACTGCTTGGATACTGTCGCTGCACTGTTGATGTCGTCATGGCGTCCTAGTGAGGCACGGCACTAAGTCCGCTGTCAGGTACACTGACGCTGCGCCCGGTGAGTGCTGACGCTGCAGGGGATCGGGAGTAGGTCCGACAGCTCGTCCACACAGGTTTAAGTCGGTTGTGTTACACTGACACCGCGCCCGGTGAGTGCTGCACGCTGCACATTGCAAGAACCCGAGAAGAGTCACTTGAGATTGTGCACACAGATCTAAGGCAAAGACCTTTAAATGTATGCCTATGGGCTTCAATCACCAAGCGTGCCCACCGCGGATTTCTGATTTCAAGCGCTGAGGTTTTCACGTCTCAAGATGTTTTCCTTCACAGTTAGCGAGTGGTATTGCTACTAGAAGTTTAAAAATGTACATACATAACTTAATAAAACTCTAAGGTACATGCCCACACTGGGAATCTAACCTATGCCTCCCATTCCGAGTCCATAGTTCTACCTACTACCGCTTCCAAGATTGTCTTACATGGACATTTCTTATCATCAAACCTGGTCTCCCCCCAGCACTGCGCGCGATCCTGTCCTGCCTGGAGTCGGACCGGTCGGAGCTCGCGCAGAACGTGCTGGGTTCGCTGGGCGCGCTGGCGGCCGGTATGCAGGAGCACGCCGCCGCGTTGCTACTCCACGTGCTCGACATGGGGCCGCCCGCCGACGCCGCACGAGCGCAGTGCCTTGAGACCATCAACTTGCTGCGAGGTTGTTAGACGCTGCCGGAACTTACAGGCAAGCCAGTTGCCAGCCACCTCCTTCACGACAGTTGGCAAAAGGCCTCGGGACCAACACTTGGTGTAGGGCTGCTGATCTTGAGATGCTGCAAGTTGTTGAAATGGGCTTGCCTACTAATTGCATAGATCAACAATTTGCTCAGGAGCTGCTATTGGCAAGATTGGTTTCGAATCTCCAAACTTATTCGCGAAAGGATGTTCAACCTTTATCTACGAATGAAATGTGTAATATTTGCATCCCTATGTATCTTGTTCTCTTTATACGCAAATAGTATTTTAGTATTGTAAGCTGAATAAAAATGTCTCTTGGTAAAACATTGTTTTAATCATTACAAAATGGATGAAGTTGCAATGTGTATATAAATCTCATGTCATCTTCTTAACAAAACTAAATACTGATTCTTACATAGAAAACAAATGCATACAAATGCTCCACAATTTGTTATCTTAGTACAAAACTTTAAAATAAATAATTGAATCGCATTACAAGCACCAAACCCGCACTCCCAAGCTCAAAGTCCCAGTCTATTCACACAAAGACTATCACCAGTCATTATTTCCCAGGTCCTGGAACATTTTGTCCTTGATCTTTGGTTTTGGATCCTCTGTGATCTTTGTGTCCACGGCTCCCACCTGACCCAGAATGAATTCCAACTCTGGAAATACAATAAAATATAAGCTAAGAGGATGAGGAGAACAAACAACATGTCATAGCATTACAAGGAAACTGTAGCAAACTTGTAGCAAACTACATACACAAATGGCAGTGGTATCATTCAATAGTGAATTAATGAAATTCAATAAATTATTTTCCTTACTCTTACTGTGAAATAGCACTGCCATTGGAGTCTGGAGTACAATCCAAGAATTGCTGTTGGGTTATCAGCACATCAATATAATTGCATAGTCACCTCTAATTTAACTGAGTATCTTGCACACATGTAAGGCTTGTACTTTGTAAACAGTTGGTCAAAGTTTACATTTTAGTCTTAATTTTATTTTTCAAAAAGGTGCTTCAGTGAACTCTTAGTATACCCAATAAATAACTCATTTGTGATTCCCTAGACGGCTTTGGTATTTAGCTACTATAAAGTATTGTATCTCCTCACCATCACAAGTAAGTGCAGTTCCTCTGAGCTCGTGAGGGCCAACAAACTGCTTTTTCATATCTCCCTCAAAGTAGACGAAGACACTGGGCAGGTTCCGCTCTGGGAAATTGGGGATGCAGGTCTGGGCCACCGCCTTGAGGAATTTTGTGTACGGGAACTTTGCTGCTAGCTGCCGCATGTGCTGGTTCAACAGGGCACATTGCTGAATGCTGTAAAATGGGTGTAGTATTTTTAAGAAGATAGTGACTATTGCAAATTATTTATACAGTTGAGTAATCTAAAAACATGTACAGAAACTCGCAAAGTAATTTTAAATGTGTGGCGAGTGTGTTTCATTGGAATACTACATTATGCTTACCCTTGTTTATATAAATGAATGACCACCCAGATGTTTTCACCAGCTTTATTGACTTCTTGTACATAATCCTGGCCAGAAACCTCCTTCACATCTCCAAATCGGGGCTTTTCTGATAGGCGCTTCAACTCTGCTATCCTCTTCTGTCTATATTGCTCAATAACAGCCTCATCCTCTGAGTCTTCTAGCTCATCTAGGCCATCCAAATCTAGTTCAGAGAGCTGCTTATCTTCTGTAATAAGGAAAGTACATATTGAGTCAGAATTTAAATTGGGGCATTGTAAAAGGTCTGTTAACCCTTATTAAGAATGTACGCAGCAAACTCGGCATCATCATCATTAGACTATACAGAGTTCAAACGGCCCGCCTCTCCGCTGTTTACGCTAAATAGCAGATGTAAGCCTACAATGGACACAGGTGTTTATAACCTAGCAAGCGGTTGGGGATACTAACTTTCAGCTTTCTTCTGCTGTATGGTTTGCTCGATCATACTAACGATGTCATCCTCTGTAACCTCGGCCTCCTTCTGGGGTATAATGCCTTTGGCGCGGAGGACATCGTTCCACTCCGTATCTTCATTGGGGTTCTAAAAATAAATTGACGAGGTTTATGATTGACGACCATGGTAAATCTTCCTGGGATAGTTGCAGGAGTCATTAGAAGTCAGTGTACCTGCATTTTTTTTAGTTTATTCTGTAAATATGTTGTCTTTTTTAAGAGAACCACTCGCAGTTTCTCAAGAAATCTGACACCAGCTCCACCACCATTCACCAACACTAAACACAGATTAGTAGTGTGAGTCACTATTCTGCGTTTAACATGTCAAAAAGTCTGTGCAGATTTTCGCGTCATACCATAGAGGTAATATTTACGCGTCATACTCATATCTCATCACTATTTTGACAGATGACACTGTATTTTTTCCGTTAAGTTGTCTACATGCGTCGTGTTGGAAAAATTACATGTCGCTATGTTCATTCACGTTAGCTCTCGAAATAAATAAATTTGATTATGGCTGAAATCGAAGATAATAGTTTCGGAGATAGTTTCCATGAGGGAGAAGGTAAATAATGCTAAGTTTTATTATTGGCTAGGGATTGTGAGTTCGTAGTGCGCCGCGCGAAACGCTGCGAGGAGGCGTCAGACTCGCTTCTCACGTCAGCCGCGTGTTACCTTTGTGACATTGAAACTGGGTTCTTTTTATAATTTCTGCCTGAATTATGGTGCTGGGTGGCGGAGGGAGAAGTGACTAACCGTTTCTCAGCTGTGTGCTTCGATTTCTTACTAAAAAGTGGGTGAAAATGACGGGTGGCGCAGGCAGGAATCTCGAGTCAGGTGAGCCGTTGTTTTTGTTGTATTCCTTAATTTTTGGACGGTGTTAGGCGCGAACAGCTTGTAGCAACGCAATAAACCGATACCATGCCTTTCAGTCAACATAGCAACAGTGTGCTGTACGTTTTAACTGAGATACAAGAATAGGTTTTCTCTGTGTATCTTCTACCTTGGAAAAACCAAATATTTGCCTTGATTACAGTGAACTTTCAGAAAGAATAAACTATTAAATTTGTTTTGTGTGAAAACTGATGAATAAGGTATAAACTGTAATGAGATTCTAATCATAACCTTGCTACCAAGTTTCAACAGATCATGGAGTAATGACTAATGAAGTAGAAAGTAAACAGGTTATACAATCTCTGCAATTATTGGCTATGTGTTATGTGGACCAAACACCTACACTACATGGTATACATAATTCAAGATCCGCCCACCAGCCAGTTCCTTTCTATTACAAGGAATTGTATAATGCTTTGCTTTGCACAAATCTAACAAGAAAGTAATTTGATATTCTGCAATAGGCTACCGAACATTGTACATTATTTCCTACACTTGTCATTTTCAAGGAGTATGTCAGTGTTATCAAAACAATGCCTCAGATAATACTGACATATTGTTGATCAAATTCCAACACAGTATTGAACTAGTGAGTTTTCTTTGACATAAATTCAACAAATTCATCTGTGATACATTGGTATTGTTTAGTTTTCTATAAATAATAATACAGCAAATAGACAAAAAAATCTAGGCAGACTTCATACCTGCTACCTAGGCAATATTTTTTATTGATGTTTTTGCTAGATTCTGATTTGCAACTAAAGGCCAACAAAAAAGGAGCCTACTACACTATGCTATTATAGCACAAATATGCCTCTTACTGGTTAACTATCAACATTTTTGATTTGATTATGGGTCTAATTATTTACATACATATACTCACGCCTGTATCCCAGAGGGGTAGTCAGAGACCAGAGACGGCTACATGCCACGATCCTGACAAATCACTTTTGCTTCATCAACAAGAATTAGTCGTTGCATGTATGCACGCCAGTGGTTATTTATTAGAATCTAATAATATTTACTTTAATAAAATAACATTTCAAGTGCCCTATACCCAGTGAGAAGAGGTAGGCTGATGATGATCATAATGACGAAATGTTCATGCCAAAAATCAACAATGTTTGATACAGAGCCAGCTAACACAAAGTTGGTGCTATAAAAGTATAGTGTAATTTGACATTCTAAGGGGCAACCTCTTAAGGTCACAGCACACATATCAACTCGGAAAGGGATCGTCACCGTATCGCCTTTCGCCTCGCCGTCAACCAGGCGTCAACCTGACCTATGCATCGTAACCAACGCGTATCAGCAGCTCCTGTACGTCAACTCGGCTACGGCTAGGCGACACCGATCTTACGGCTCGCCGACCACTGGTACTTACCAGATTGCTCTAAAGTAATACTTGGGGTGGACGAAGAGACGTTTGCTCGGGTACGGAGAGACGTAAGCGCGGGGACGACGAGCCGTAAGCGCGGGGACTGCAAGTTGACCACGCACCGCATTCCGGTTCGGAGCCTGTTCCGAGGCGAGGCGATTACGTTACGATTCCGATTAGTGTGCGTTGCAGTAAGGAGTTTCATACAAACAATGCTGAACGGCTTGAGGCGACAGGTGACGATCCCTTTCCGAGTTGATATGTGTGCTGTGACCTTTAGAACTTCAAATGATGACTTGTTAAGTGATTGATTGGGTCAAAGTTCTGCTATTTTAAATATAAGCTATGTAGGAAGAGAAAACTTGTTGCTGAAGAATCAAATAATGTAGGTCTTCTTCTAATAGTTATAAGGCTTACTTGTCTTTTTTTATTATTGTCCTCCTTAGATAAGTCCTGACTAGGCTAAACAAGATATTTATGTGATTGGGTTTCGTAATTAAATTCAGAAAATTTTTATATTGACTTGTTCCCATATTAACTTATATTTCACTAGCTGTTGCCCGCGACTATGTCCGCGTGGGCTTTAGTTGAATAAAATGTTTGCAAATAAGATAGGGATACTTTTAGTGCATGCGAAAGAGCTTTCGTACCAACTTCGCAACCCCTTCTTATCCCCTTAAGGGTTGATTTTCGAAAGACTACTTTTCACGTCTTTCATGACTTTCAATGAAGGACCTTCATACTGTATTTCATTCGAATAACTTCCAAAAAGGCAAAGTTTCATAGTAACTTTGCACCCCCCTCTTACCTTCTTAAGGGATGATTTTCGAAAAACTATTTAACATGTGTTTCATGACTTTCAATGTAGAATCTTTATTCTGAATTTCATTCGAATAACTTCAAAAATGGCAATGTTTCATACTAACTTTAAACCCCCCCTCTTAACCCCTTAAGGGATGATTTTCGAAAGACTACTTTACACGTGTTTCATGACAATGAAGGACCTTCATACTGAATTTCATTCGAATAACTTCAAAAATGGCAAAGTTTCATACTTATTTTGCATCCCCCTTTTTATCCTCTTAAGGGATGATTTTCCAAAACTATTTTACGTGTTTTTCATAACATTTCATGAAGGACCTTTATATTGAATCTCATTCGAATAAATTCAAAAACTGCAAAGTTTCATACCAAGTTTGCACCCCTCTTTTTCCCTCTTAAGGGATGATTTTTAAAAAACTATTTTACACGTGTTTCATAATTTTAAATAAAAACTTTCGTACCAAATTTCATTCAAATAACTTCAAAAACGGCAAAGTTTCATACTAACTTTGCACCCCCATTTTACCCCCTTGGGGGGTGAATTTTCAAAAATCCTTTCTTAGCGCTCCCCTACCTTATAAAAGAAACCCCTGTGCAAAATTTCAAGTCTCTAACCCTTATAGTTTAGGCCCTGCGTTGATATGTCAGTCAGTCAGTCAGTCAGTCAGCTTCTCTTTTTATATATATAGATTGGAGTGCCACAATTTTTGCTAACTCTGTCAATGAAATGAACAATAAATTAGGTCATAGCTAGACCGGAAGGAATAAACACTAAAGTGAAAAATAAATGGATGGCAAAATTTTATAGTGGTTAGTTAGTTTAACATAGGTGCTTGTTATCGCTGCTGAAATTGCAATAAAGTTTTAAGTTGGAATGATCGACATGACATCAACAGGCCCATGAAGCAATTCATGTGCCTGTATATAAATGTTATGTTATGCTATGAACGTCTGAGGACTTAAGTGCTTATTCCAGCCGGTGTATGGCATAAGAACAATATTTGACTTAAGTGCTTGTGGCCGCCGGGTCTAGAAGATAGATAGACTGTTCTTTATTGTACACCAGGAATAGCTAAAAACAAAAATAGCCAAGGCATTTTTTTTTTATTATTTGTCTCTCTCTCTCTCTCTCTCTCTCTCTCTCTCTCTCTCTCCCTCCCTCCCATTCTTTAAAAAGTAAACAGACTCTGCTCTCAATTGGAGTATCAGTATTCTTTATTCTATCTGTAAATGATTATGATTCCATTGAACTCATAGAAAAAAGGGCTAAACACTTTGCCGGACAGTAATGCTGGTTTATAACACAATAAGTATCAAGACACATGTTTACACCAGCAATGCATATCGCCTAGGATCCTACCTATGAACTAGTGTAGTATGGCCCTTAGCACCAACCATCCTCAACATTTTTTCTCTTATAAATGATGCCCATAAAAATGCTACAGTTTGCCTCACCCTTTTCCATTTTGAATTACAGACCAAGATTTATGAAAAGCTGGTACTAGCTTGTGTCATCTAAGTCTTCTTTAGGTGACTTATGCCAGGTAGCCAATGTGACATTGGATACTTGAGGCATCATCATCATCATCATCAGGCTATATTAGTCCACTGCTGGACATAGCCCTCCCCTAATGAGCGCCATAGCGCCCTGTCTTCAGCTTGCCGCATCCAGCATCTGCCTGCAGTCCTTCGCAGATCGTCATCCCACCTGAGTGCGTATACTGAGTTTTGTAATTCACTTTCGATAGCGAGAGCGTTTGAGTTTTGCATAGGAGTGACAAAGCGCGCCATCTAGTTGTCTCTCTGTCACTCCTATGCAAATCGCAAACGCTCTCACTATCGAGAGTGAATGAAAAAACTCAGTATACGCACCCTGGTTAGAGGGCGTCCTACACTACGTTTGCCGAGTCGCGGTCTCCACTCAAGAACACGTTTACCCCAGCGGTTGTCGGTTCTTAGCGAAATATGGCCAGCCCACTGCCACTTCAGCTTGCTAATTCTCTGAGCTATGTCGATAACTTTGGTTCTCTGTCGGATGTATTCGTTACGAATCCTATCCTTGCAGAGGAGTAAGACAGGGGGATGTTATATCCCCGAAACTGTTTACAAGCGCGTTGGAAGACATGTTTAAGACGCTGGACTGGAAAGAAAAGGGCATTAACATAAACGGCGAAACATCTCACACCTGCGATTCGCAGATGACATAGTCTTAATGGCGGAGTCGCTAGAGGAGCTGAACCACATGCTGGCCAGCCTAGCATCAGCCTCGCGACGCATCGGTCTTGGTATGAATTTGGATAAAACCAGTCATGATCAATGGTCACATTGATCCAATACCGGTCGTCGTACATGGTCACCTTCTCGAAATCGTTTCCGAATACACTTACCTCGGGCAGATTCTGCAGTTAGGTAAAAACAATTTCGAGAAGGAGGCCAAGAGGAGGATCCAGCTGGGCTGGGCAGCGTTTGGGAAACTACGCCGGGTCTTCTCGTCATCCATACCGCAATGCTTGAAAACGAAAGTTTTCAATCAGTGTGTCCTACCTGTTATGACCTACGGAGCCGAGACATGGACACTCACGAAAGGGTTGGTCCACCAGTTTAAAGTCGCTCAGCGAGCTATGGAGAGAGCTATGCTCGGAGTTTCACTTGAGGCATGAATGTATATTTTTCAAGCACTGTGCCTACAGTTATAGAGAAACAAATAGGTATATAGCAAAGCAATCATCATGCTCCAGGGTGATGACTGGTGCTGCCGCAACTAACAGCAAGCATGTAACGTGCTAGGCCTTGTCTTCATTTATCATTAGGTAAAACAGGCTAAGGGTGAACCTGTCTTAAATAAAAATAAAAACATTCTTATAATCCACACAAAATGTATTATGCAATGAAAATGACCATATACATGCAGAAATATGAAACACTGCCTCAAAATGGGAAAACGGGAAAATACCTATACAATTTGTTAGTAAGTGGTTTAAATAATTTTTTTATCTTTATCTTTATCTTAAAATAAATAAAATGTCATCAACAATCCATTATGACCCCACTGAGGGGCACGGATCTCTTCCCTGAGGAAGGTCCATACTCCACCACAGGGGCCAAGTCCGGACTGGTGGAGCCTTGGAGGCTAGTCTTACTGTCAGAAGTTTTCAAGCCACCCTAAGGTCTCTGACTTGGCTTAACTAGATAGATAGATAAAAGATTTATTTCCATAGGACTACTGCCATCTATCAACGGCAGCCGGCACCAACTGCTTAATGCCACTAGTGTTAGTCATAGAACGGTCACCTATCCGTGCACTGAACGCGCCCTATGTTGCTTAACATTCGTGATCGTTTAAAATCACTCAGGCGGCCGGGGCGACGAGCGATTCAATAGAATAAAAATGTAATACATTGAATCCCCTTGCATATTGCTTCACATGCTGTCACCGTGCCAAACAACCATGAAATATTTGATATTTCAATAACTGTGAAATATTTGATAGCGAATTAAATGTCTACAGCCTAATAAAGAGGACAGGTAATATAAACTCATAAATCACCTTAAATTTCCAGTTATCCAGCCAGATCTCTAAGTACCTGGCAATAACAGACTTTACTTCTAAGAGCAGAAGATTGCGATTCTAATTTCAATGTTTAAAATTCCTTTAAGGATTCCTACAAATATGTTGTTGTCTGTGTTGAGCATGGGTAGGGATGACATCTTATTTACATACTGAACTTGCTTTTACACTTATCCTCAAACTACAATATTGATGTTAGTTTTTTAATTCCGATTTGCGGTGTCAAAAGTTAAAGCTTAAATCGAGCTTCCAATGTGTCGTATTTGTAGGCCTTTGCGCATTGCTCTCCAACCAGTGCTCGGCACCTGATAATTGAATCAAGAAATCTATTTGCTAAATGCATACTAGCTTTATTTTTGCTGAATATTCGACATTATCCGGGAGTAGGAGCGATTGGCGCGCGCCCAAATCTGTCAGGTTATTGACATCAATTCGAGGCACCTGGGAGCTAGCCAGGGCTCCAATAACGTTCCATTGCATTTCTTATTAATAAATAATATTCGTCACACTTCTGGTTTCATACGTAGCAAAGAAATCGTGTGAAATGTAGGCTCGCCAATCTGCAATAAATTGTCGCTTTTGCTGCGACGAAAATTACCTCTCATTTTTATACTCATTCATGGTTACAGAAACAAGCAGCTTCTGCTTCTCGACTAATCGGAATTGGCTATCTGTGTCATGTTTCTTCGAATTCTGGGCTAAATCTTAACAGACTTTTTTGTCGCTCCTCATAGTTCTTAATTTTGGAAGAAACCGGATTTTTCTATTTTTATTTTACTTAAACTAAACGAAACAAATCTACAATAATGTTTTACTAACATATGTAAACTTACATTCTTAAAATTAAAGCTCAAACTGTACATTTCTTTTTACATCGGATCACGGCAGAACGATTCAGTTGAATTATGGTTTTACGACATTATTCTTTTCCCCAAACATTCCAGGCCATGCCGTGGTAGGCAAACTCAACCTGCGGCTCAATTACAAAGACTCTCTGTCACAAGACCCCCAAGAGATTGAGTGCGATGTCCAAGTCAGTTACGATGAGGTAGACGCCCCCGTTGAGGGCGAAAGTGATGAGACACGGGACCAAGAAGCTGTCGAGTGTGATGATGAGGAGATTCCGTGTAAGTGTGCAAGTGGAATGGAATGGAATGCTGTGGAAATTTTGGCGCCTCTAGAACAGACCGTTAACCGATCAGCGCATGAAGTCGATACGCCAGCTCAGCAGCGATGAAATTCGTTGAGATGGCTTGGCTTATTAGCCAGCACAGTGCTGTGCCGGCTTATCAACTGTAGGTGTACAGAAAGAAGCACGAAAATGTTTAAACAGTTTACAAGCTCTATGGGGTGTTAATAAAGGTACTGCATAATTTTAGGGACCCTTAAGGTCAACCTTTATCATGAGACCAATCCTGAAATCAAGAAATTTATTTATCTAATTTTATGCAGACAAGTTAGGTCCATTAGTGTTAATAACAGTTGATAAAATTTTGTTAGTTAACTATCAAATTCATATTGTGTTTACATTATAACTTTATCTTAATAAAAATAAAATAAAGATCACTATGTAGTGATAAATAAAAAAAACAAAACCAAATCAATAAAATGAATGAAATCTGAATTAATTCATTCCATATTAGTAACTCTTCAAAAATAACAGTAAGGCAATACTAAAAGATCATAAAAACTGTATTTCTTAATCACCTCCTCAAAGGCAGTTTAAATAATCATTGGTTACTTTGACTTTGACGTAAAATAAAGATCACTGTTTAACACATATTGAAGTTTACAGCTCATATTGTTGGTCATGTAATAAAGGTTGTTTCTTCAAGTGGGGGTCCCTAAAGATTAGCAATCCTTTGTGAGGTGTCCAGTAACAAGGCAGTTATTGCCAACTACTTCGTTGTGGTACATGCGACGGTGGCGCCATTGTTTCTCTGCTTTTTATGCTTGGTGTGTTGTTGTGGAATTATGTGTTGTGCTGTTCTCTTGTTTATGTTTTCATTGTCTTCCAGTGGTCTTTATGTGGATAGTATGCGTGTTCTGAGCGTTCAGATTGTGTCCAAATAGTGTTCTGTTTCTTGCAGCATTTCCAACAGGAATATCTAGATATCTTTAATACAATAAAAAGTAGAAATCGTATATTAATCGAGAGAAGATTATTCGTTTGTATTTAAAAGTATAAAAGCGACATGCGTCGCTCTCACAAACGTTTTTTCTTTCGTAGTTTTCTATATCCTCGACTGCCTCGTTGGTTTAGCTGTCAAATGGCTTAGCTGCCTAGAACGAGGCAGTGGGTTCGATTCCCACTTGAGGCTGCCGAACACAGTGCAAATGTCCTCAATCTGAGTATTTTTCGATGTTTGTAATGTAACCAGGCAAAGATGCCTGGTCACCCTAACACAGGGTATCCTAGTTTGGGACCAGGCCAAGTGATCGTGTTGTATTTCCGTGATTTTTTATAAATGAGAGATTTTTATGACTTACAATTTGAGTCCCGAAATTATCGCTACCTTTTTATAGATCGTGTATGGGTATATTTTATTTATCCTGTAAATATTGGACACAACCACATCTGAATGTTCTTGGACGCGTTTGCCTGTATATTTCGTCTTCTCAATAAAACGGGGCTAATATAACCAAAATTGTCTGTTCTCACTATCATTGTATACTTTTATTCATTGACATTGCATCTTGTTCTTTATGTTTAGTGCGTTTGAATAGCTTTGAAGTTTCAAATGTTTTGGAAGTCCAGAATTGTTTCTAAAACACGGAGTTCCGGTTTCTGTTCCCAGCCAATATTTACCATCTCGAGCTAAGTAATAATAGTGTAATTGTATGTATGTACAGAGGCACGCTCTGACTCGGCCTTGTCAGGCGAACAAGGTCGGAGTCATTATGAGTAATCGTCTACAACTGAATTTAATATCACCGGTTACTTTGATCTTAAAAATCTTGAAAGGGTTTTTGAACTAACAGTTTTGTAAGCCGGTTATCCGTATACATTTACTTGATTTTTTGTCGGAAGAGTCCGACCAGGTTTTGCTCTGATGCGGTCAGAGACTTGCAACGACGACGCGAGCTCCGTCTCTGCGAATCAGAGCGAAACCTGGTCCGACTCTTCCGACGAAAAATCAAGTAAATGTGTCAGGATAATAGTTAGGGTTCCTCTTCTTTTTAATCTCGCAAAGAGTATGAATTATCCTGAGTTTGGTTGGTATCACATAAGCGGGTGGTAGCCCAGTGGCTAGAATAATGGACTCGGAAGCGATAGACAAAGGTTCGGTTCCCAGTGCAAGTTACGTATGCCAGCGGATTTGTAGTGGCATAACCCACGCTAACTATGAAGGAAAACATTGTGAGGAAACCCGTGGTATGGTTCGCTCCGCACTTACTAAGCTGTCAGGATAGGTTGTCCAGTCTCTGCAGCGTCCGAGAGGCCCCTTCACCCATCTAGTGTGAGTGAAGGTGCAAAGGAGGATGGATGGATGAGGTGGATGTAAAAAAGTGGTAGCCGAAGATGGGTCTACTAGCTTATATCGCATAGGCAATGGCACTGGCTGAAAATCAAGGCTGAGTGTTGGCAGTTCATCCAGGGCTAGTTTCTGAATTAAGGATTTCGCTAAGTAACTTCTTAACTGCTAACTACTGAATCACTCGTAGCCCCGGCCGCCTGAGTGATCTTAAACGGTCACGAAGGATAAGCATCATAGGGCGCGTTCAGCGCGACAGTCCTATGACTAACGCTAGTGGCATTTTTCCTAGCGGTTCCGTGCTTCGCAAGGCACGTTAAGCAGTTGGTGCCGGCCGCCGTCGATAGATGGCAGTCGTTAAGCCAAGTCAGAGGCCCTAGGGCGGCTTCAAAACTTCTCACAGTAAGACCAGCCACTAGTCTTACAAGCCTCCACCAAGCCAAACTTGGCCTCCGTGGTAGACTATGGCCTATCTATACCTTCCTCAGGGAAGAGACCCGTGCCCCTCGGTGGGGACATAATGTGTTGATGATGATGATGATGAACTACTTAACTGCAGTGCTTACTTAGTGAAATTCTCAACTCAGAAACCGGGCCTCAGCATACTGCTGAGTCAGCTAGCAGTTTTTACTAGTCTGGGCCACAAGCAATGTCTGTGCCTGTATGTAAATGTTTACAGTCTGTTAGCTTTTAGAATACTACTTCCTGCTCTGTATAAGTGAAATTAAGTGTCATATTAGTTCCGGTATCTATTACACGAATATATCCGATTCTATCCAATAGTAGCCGAGGTATGTTCTAAAAGCTAACAGAGTGCATGTTTATTTATAGCAACAGTGACACGCCGTGACCTTCTGTTTTCCATTCTCTTTATAATTTTTATGAAATATTTCTTGGTTGGTTTGTGTTATAATTATAATATTGTCTCGTGGGTACTATTTTTGTGATAAATGTCTTTTCTTCTTCTTTATTTTTTGAACTGGCCGTAATCAACCGGAACCGAACGAGAGCTAGCCGATTTTATCACTCGCGCAGTAAAACTGATATCGCCACAAGGGTTTAGTGGTTGATTCGATTGTAAATTAAGTACATTTATTTAGTGGGATTTATTCTGACAGGTACAATGCCAACAAAGTTGAGCTGAAGCATACATTCGGTTAAAAAATATATAAGATAATGCTTTGCTTAATGAATTAAACTCACCGGGCTTACAAAAATACTAGAAACAATAAAATTTATATTTAAGTGAGGATCCCATACGATAAACGTGATTTTTTGCCCTTTCTTTAGCACGATATTCACGATCGATCGGTATGGCAACAGGTAGACGCTTGAAATATTCACAGAATAATAAGTTATGTATAAACTTTAAAAAGAAATAATTAAAATAAAATCAATATTTCAGAGGGGTTCCCATTCAGCAAACGTAATGTGCCGTTTTATGCTCGATACATACATAAGCTCACGCCTGTATCCCAGAGGGGTAGGCAGAGACCAAGGGACTGCCACCTGCCACGATCCTGACAAATCACTTTCGCTTCATCGACATTCATTATGCTCGATATTAATATAATAAGTGTCTATTGTTATACAGATAATGGTAGGTAACCCTTGGTGCGCGAGTCCGACTCGAACTTGGCCGGTTTTTTTTAGAATCACACTATTGTCCATAGAAAGTGACATTTTTAACTAACTAGCTCCTGGTTATTCGTAACACAATGGACTGATAGTTCACATGCGATACATCCAACAGCATTCACATTTCTCACAATAGAGTCTGTATCAGTACGTGGTCTTAGTTTTCGCCTCTCAAGAACCTGTTATCAGATAAGCACATTGTTCTCGATTGCGACTGTTTTCGATAGTATCGTCTAAAGTATTGAGTACCAATTTATTTACATATTTTATACATGTATTACGTGTACGATATATTTATTTCTTCTTTGGGCGATTGCACAGAAAAAGATAAAGATATTTAATTGTCAAACATGGGTCCAGAAAGGTGAAATGAAATAAGTACTTTGTTGTTAAATGATTTGTTAAAATACATATGTACGAGGGGCGGCTGAAAAATTTTGAGCCTAAGTACTTCTAAGAATCACTAATGACTCGCAATGTGCATCACTAATTGCGCGTATTCTAAGTAGTATAAATACCAAGTTTCATGTCATTCTCATCATTACGCTTCTAGTAATTGAACATTAAACAACACCATGTCTGAGTCATCCGCGCTTTGCACGAAATTGGAGTACAGAGCTGTCATAAAATTCCTCACCAAGAAGAACAAAACGCCGACAAAAATATTTGAAGAAATGTCTGCAGTTTATGGGGATTCTGCACCTTCATTTGCCACCGTAAAACGTTGGACACGTGAATTCAAACACGGCAGGGAGTCGCTCGAAGATGATCCCAGGTCAGGACGTCCAAACACCGCCGTTACCGAAGAAAATATTGAAAAAGTGAAAAACCTTGTTCTCGAAGATCGGCGAATCAAGATGTGGCAGATAGCTGAATCCATAGGCATCAGCAAGGAGCGAATTGGTGACATTTTGCACAATCATTTGCACATGAAAAAGGTGTGCGCGCGATGGGTGCCAAAAATGCTCACGCCACTGGACAGGCAGCGTCGAGTCACAACTTCGAAGGAGTTTTTGGACATCTGTGGCGATAATCCTGACGATGTTTTTTCTCGCCTCGTCACTGTCGATGAAACATGGATCCGGCAGTACGATCCGGAGTCAAAACAAGAGTCAATGCAATGGATAGCAAAGGGAGAAAAGCCGCCACGGAAATTCAAAGTGGAAAGATCGGCTTCCAAGCTCATGGCCACTGTTTTTTGGGATTGCGAAGGAATTTTGTTCATCGACTACCTTCCCAAAAATACTACAATGAACGGAGACTATTACGCCGTATTGTTGACAAAAGTCCGTCAAGTGGTTGTCGAGAAAAGGAGAGGCAAACTGGCGAAAGGAGTCCTGTTTTTGCAGGACAATGCGCCCGTGCACACTGCCCGAGTTGCGAGACGTGCCCTCGCCGAAACAGGATTTGAAGAAATCAACCACCCACCCTACAGTCCAGACGTGGCTCCTAGTGATTATTTCCTTTTTTCAAATTTGAAAAAGGACCTCCGAGGACGAAGATTTTCCAGTGACGAAGAAATGAAGGCGGCCGTAAACGAGCATTTTGAAGGCAAAGACGGCGAATATTTTTTTACCGGGTTAAAAGCTCTTTTAAACAAATGTAAGAAGTGTATTGAAATAGAGGGAGATTACATTGAAAAATAAATTTTTTATACATTTCTATCAGCATTTTTAATACCTTAGGCTCAAAACTTTTCAGCCGCCCCTCGTAGGTTCGTTGGTATAATAAATGTTTTCTTATAGGAATCGAACCTTTGCCGGCGCTTTCTGAAAGCCAAAGCAAGTATACAATGCAATGCACCAATGCTGCTCTACCAAAGAATAAGACATTATGTATATGAATCTCTTGTCCAATCTCGTTAGCAAGCTACAATGGGATTATCGAGACATAAATAGTAGCGAGCCTTGAGTATGCCCTGCCTGTATATTTTCTGTAATACATTCAATTGATGTGTTTATTTTTTATGTAAAGATTTGAATGTATGTAGTTACTATCGTACCTATATTTTCCAGTCAAGAAATACTATTAAAATGCCAATTACTTATTTACCTAAGCTAAAAAGGACACTAGTTCAAAGACTTGAAAACAGATGTAAACAAATTTCAGAACCATATTTCCTTATGCAGTGTTTTTAATGCAGTGTAGAATTAATTTTATTTTTGATCGTAGATTGCCGTGCTAAGATTCTTCTAAAGAAACCCCCCAAATCCAACCAAGCCGGTCTGTTTTGTGTGTAATAAGTAAAATAAATAATATATTTTTCGCGGCATTAAACTTTTCTTCCGCGCGCGGTACCGTCAGTGACACGCAATATTGCAATTCAAACGATAATCATTATAATCTACGCGGGTTTTTTCTGAATTCGATACGAAACATGTTTAGAACAATTTTAAAACTAAAACTCATTCAATCTATTGCACATAGTGTTTGAACGTGAAGTTCAATACATGTCCGCCGCAAAGTACGATATTTTTAATGTGAGCGCAATATCAATTTCGACCCAAGAACATTAGATATACATACAACAGAATCCAATCTACACTTATAATTTTAATCAATTATCCTAATGTAATATTGCACAATCCAATCCTTATCTAATTTAATGAAATGAAATGAAACTTTATTGTTTGAATTTGGGTTAACATTAGCAGTGTAGTGTAATCTAATTTCAGGTATCAAATCTAATGTATTTCAATCTAATAGATCTAATCAATCTAATTAATACATTGTCTATTCATATTGCACTTCTGGCAATATTTTCTTTAATATTTAATAATTGCATGCTTACTTAAATATCAAAAAATTACTCAACCAATAAGAACACTGCATCTACTTGTGATCGGGATGTACATAGAAATGATCGCATGTAAGCAAAATGATATAATGTGTAAAATAATACTATGTTGTTGGTGGATCTAATAAAAAAAAAACAAGAAAACGTACGAACGTATTTTTTTGTTTTGTAATAATAACGAATATTTTTAATGTAATGAAATTAACGGTACTCTCTCCTATAAAATGTGTATGTCTACAATGACAGAACATGCAGAACTAACATGTATTATTGTACCATCTATTCATACTCACGTTTCACATACAAATATCTTTATCTCTAACGCCATCACCTCCTCCAGTGACAGAGAAGGAGAAGCCAGCGCCACGGAATGGCCCCCACGGGGTGCAGGTGGTCAACACGGGGCCGGAGCACACGTTCCTGCTGGACGAGGAGGCGCTGGCGGCGCTGCTGCTGCGCGAGGACGTGCGCGAGCGCAGCGTGGTGGTCGTCTCCGTCGCCGGCGCCTTCCGCAAGGGGAAGAGCTTCCTGCTCGACTTCTTCCTGCGCTACATGCACCACAAGGTGGGTGTCCACACGCACAGTAGCGGCCCTACTTCCGCAAGGGGAAGAGCTTCCTGCTCGACTTCTTCCTGCGCTACATGCACCACAAGGTGGGTGTTCACACCCATAATTTGAGCAAATAGTACAAGTGGAAGGAAACTATACAAAACACCAGAGTCAGCCAATCCAAAAATTTACGAAGGAAGAAGACACATGAAAAATTTGCATTGATAATAAAGTCTACACCGAGTTACCAAAGTTGAAATTTATTGCTTTGCGAATCGAAATGCTGTCGGTGAACAATTCAATGTCTTCGGGTGTGTCATGTCTCTTTTTATTCAATCAAACTCCAGCTCGCTTGTCTAGTCTCCTTTGCGACTATTGACCGAAGTTTTCGCCCCCAGTACGGCGCGGGCGGCGGGGGCAGTGACTGGCTCGGGCCGGAGGACGAGCCGCTGCAGGGCTTCAGCTGGCGCGGCGGCTCCGAGCGGGACACCACCGGCATACTCATGTGGTCCGAGATCTTCAAGACTACGCTCGATAATGGAGAGAAGGTACGCATTGCTCGCTCCTCCCTGCTCTATCTGAGCTCTGGTTGAAAGAAGTGGGGTTTATTAGCTTTATTCCGGATACACTTACTTGACTATTAAATATTTATTTTAATGAAATTTTATTCATCTGTGATTTATACTTTTCTTTTTTTTTACATAATTTTAATTTATTATATTTAATTTTAATGAAACGTTAAAAATCCGTGATATGAATTATTTTTCTAATTATTAATTGATTGACATTGTAAAATAATTCTTCAATACTATTATTCTATAACTATCTAAATCAAATTCAATTTAAATCTAAAATCTATGTTTAAAATTAATAGGGTAGTTTCCAGGGTCAAAATAATTAAATTATATTTAGTCCGTATTTTAGATTATAAAAAAATATTGGACACGTATTTTTTCTTTTTTCGATGAAACAAAAAATAACAAAGATATAGCCCATTAAAGTTACGTGTGACGTCACCCCGTGCTAAAAAATGCAGCGCGGCGTGACGTCACACGTAACTTTAATGGGCTATATCTTGGTCATTTTTGGTCTAATTTACGAATAAAAAAATACGTGTCCCTTATTTTTGAATAATCTAAAAGACGGACTAATTAATTTTTTTGAGGCAACTAGCCCATTCTGTTGCTGGATTATCAATATTCCTTCTTCTTCTTCTAATATACAGGGTGGCATTTTCACCGGTACAATAAATCAACATACGTAATACTAAGTCCAAAATACAAATACCAACATTTTTTGTTACTACCCCGTTGGTACAAAAAAACAAAAATACCAATGTTTGAACTTATCCGCAAATCTTAAAGAAATATGGACTCATTACGCATGAGCACAACTAAACGCACGAACTGGCAACTGCGCGCGGCTTGCGGGAAGGAAAAGAAGCGGCGGCGGCGGCGCAGCCAGTAGGTATGACTTATGTATGACGTAGCAAAAAAAATCTTTCAATTCTTGCTTCATACTTGCACGGGCTTAGGACCGTTACCGGCGTGGAATGCTTGCACTGGTTGGTAGTGGTATGAATTTCCACACCACGTACTGGCTAACGCCGAAGTGCGCCGTGCGTACCGCGTCGTTGGTGCTCCTTCTGGGGTCTTCCTCGAAGAACGCGAATATCTGTTCCTCGATCTCCACGGTCAAGGGAGGTCTCCCTCCTCGGCGTTGAGCGTGCGCTGGTGCAGTGAACTGTCCGTAGTCTAGCAAATGCTGCGTCATTCTCATGAATGTCCTGGTGTTGAGTATTTGAGGTTAAATAAAACCGGTATTTATCAGGCGGGGCAAACTTTCTTCAGCGTATACCCGCCGAGCTGCACTGTATTTTCCCCACTGAGAAAGTAACTACGAACCATTTCGTAATACTCGCGGTTTGTAAACATCGTGCGCGCGTAATTTTCGACTGCAGGAAGTGCGGAAACGGCGCACGTGCACTCACCTAGGTCAATGCGCGCGGACTGAATGACCGGCCGGCCAAATCGTGCGCCGGCCAGCCCGCCGCCCGCTCACGCACCCCACCCCGCCGCCCTCTACCTCGCACCGCGATGACACCTTGTAATGGGTGTCCATGAGTTACAAATTGGATGAATGATAAATTAATGAAAATGAAAAAAAAATATGGTAATTTTATTCGATAAATGTAATCTATTATCGATACCAATGATATGGTAAAATTTATTGTAGCGGTGAAAAAATCAGGCTGTATAAAATTCTCATTCATAATGTTAGTGCGCATACTCCTAGGAAACGTTTTGACCGATTTTGATGAAATTTTATATGTATATTCGTCAGGTCTGAGAATAGGTTGTTATCTATTTTTCATACCACTATCTGGCAAAACGAAGTTTGCCGGGTCAGCTAGTATGTTTATATAATACTGCATGCTGCTTGTAAATTGCTGTGCCCTAAGTGGGTACCATGTATGAAACAGACCTTGTACTACCTAAGCAACTACATGGTGGCAATAAAGTTATGAATTATGAATTATTTGTCGGACGAGTCCGACCAGGTTTCGCTCTGATTCGCAGAGCTTAAGGTACGACGTGAGCTCCGTCTGCGAATCAGAACGAGACCTGGGCGGACTACAAAAAGTCAAGTAAGTGTATCCGGATTCCGGATTGCTTGGTTACCATAGCACAGAGTATCCTAGCTTAGCTCCAACTTTTAAGGCTGTGGACACTAACAACCCTCATTTATTTTACTGAACCACCACTTCAAAATATTTAATTTACGATTTGACTCCACTTGAAGTTTCTGAAGGTACCGCCACTGTCCCATTCCAAATAAATATGCAGCAGCTGTGGAACAGCCGAACGTGCCATTTAACAGTGCAAACTAATCAAACCATTCATTGCCACATCGTCTATCGGAGACAGTACTGGAACATTTCAAAATTTACTATACTCGAGTAATTGACAATCAAAGTTTTGATCTTTTAGGACTGTAATGGTTTTTAGTAATTAAAAAATAAATAAAAGGAGTGTTTGAGATATTCGTATACTGCACTAGTTTGCAGCGGTCTAGAGCAGTCCATTTTGAAACCTTTGGTGTAAAAAACTGATTTTTTTTAAACTTTGGATATGTTCCAGAACTGTCTCCGATAGACGACATACGACTTGCACATTCAAATGTTTTTATTCACAATAAAAACAAAAGTTTTACTTTGTAAAGGTCAATGTTGTTAGTTACACAAGTAATTATGTTACATGGAGAAGAAACTAACAAAGAAACTAGCGGAAGCCTAATCGCTTTTCCACGGAACTGTTGTATTCTCAGAACCAAACGAGGCCGTCAATAGCTGCAAAAAACCCATTGGCAGTGAATGTGTGTCAACCCGACTCGTTTAACCCCAACAGGTTGCGATAATCCTTCTGGACACGCAAGGCGCCTTCGACAGCGAGTCCACCGTGCGAGACTGCGCCACCGTGTTCGCCCTGTCCACCATGCTGTCCTCCGTACAGATCTATAACCTCTCCCAAAACATACAGGAGGACGATCTGCAGCATCTACAGGTGAGTTTGTGGGGTATAGGGATCAACTGGGTATAGATATTTACATACATTGCTCCTGGCCCAACACTAGGATACCCTGTGTCGTGGGAACCGTTAACAACGACACCAGAAACATGTAAACATCCCAGACCGGGGGATTTTTTTTTCCCTAGCTGGGGTTCAAATCCGGGACCTTTCGCATGGTAGACAGATGCGCTCACACTAGTGTACCTCATAATGACTCTATTGGGGCCTGGAAGACCCAACAGTTGACAAATGAAGACATCTACTGCTTAATGCTACTACTGAACAAGACAGGTATAAACTCCTCAGACCCATACAACAAAAGTGATTCGTTTGCCTTTTTTTGCTCGATATTAATAACGCCAACAGGTAGACGCTATAAATATTCACAGAATGTTTAGTTCTATATTCAATTTAAAAACATTTAAGGGGAGCTCTCATACAACAGTCATTTTTTGAAAAAAAATATTATAGTCAATGGTTATCTGATGTTGTGTAAGTAATGCTACAGAATCCCTCGTGCCCAGTGCGACTCGCATCTGGCCGATTTTTTCCATCCTAATTCTCCTTCTTCAGCACTCAAAGACTTCACGCTGCAATCATCATCAACCCATTATGTCCCCACCGAGGGGCACGGGTCTCTTTCCCGAGGAAGGTATAAGCCATACTCATACACGCTGCAATAACACCTGTATAAACCCTCGCAATATTGCTCCCCAGCTGTTCACGGAGTACGGCCGCCTGGCGCTGGAAGACAGCGGCCGCACGCCGTTCCAGCGGCTACAGTTCCTCGTCAGAGACTGGAGCTTCCCCTACGAGGCGCCCTACGGGGCCAACGGCGGACAGACCATCCTGCAGCGACGGCTCAAGGTACGCTCCCGGCCGAGTATGCTCGTATGTCGCCAATTCATAATTTTTGTCATCTACAAGGACGGCCCAAGGTACACTCCCGGCCGAGTATGCTCGAATTATCGACAATTCATCATTTGTCTCATCCTACAACTACGGCTCAAGTAACACTCCCGAACGAATCTAATCGAATTGTTAATCTAATCTAATCATTTTATAACACCTGTTGCACTGACAACAATGTACTGTGACAATTACGAGGATAATGACGCTGACAATTTGGTGCAGATTCACACTCCCGCCTTGTTTCTATGTCAGGAACTATTTCGATAACACTTGTATGAGGTTGTAACATATGGTCCGGGTCAACTTACTTGATGATTAATGCCTGGTTCCTATAATATACGCCTACCGGCTACGATCCGTTTGTTTGTAGTAATTGTAACCAATCGTAAGCAAGGTTCATAGGAATTGTAAACGATCGTAGCCAAAACGAAGCGTTTTATGGATATTGGGGCATAAGAGGTGAGGTGAGGTGTCCTTGTTAATTTCTTGACGATTTCCGTGAGGGGCTATTATTATTTTTACTTTTTTAAGTTAATATCTATGACACGAAATTTCTCTTGTTTATTGACATCGTAAACTCTAGAAGCTTTTTCCTAGATTGCACAAACCATAGTTTAGTTTTTTAGAGATCGTTGAAAATCGAAAGCCGTCATTATTCTTCAGTTGCTTACTCGTCTTGGTGTTATTAAAAAACATGTTATTAATTCAACAAATATCGATATTTGTTTAAACACTGCGAAAAACTAAATTAAATTAAATGAGCTTTCTTGAACACATTTTTTCATCTTTTCCATATTTGGAGTAGTCTTATTGTGTTTGCTTAAGTATTAAAAGTAAGTAACAAATGCTTTTTCTTTGTTCCTCATCAGTTTGCCGATGAATCGTCACAAGTAAGCTTGACAGCGGTTACATAGCTAAGGCCTCAATTTACCTGTAGAACAGAGGGACTAAATTTTTTTGCAGAATGTAGTACAAAAGAAATACGTACCCAGATTTTCCTAATGGTACTTTTGCATATTTCATCGACCTCCATTGGTCGTTGTAAGCGCGCACGCTGGTGTCGGGTACTTTTTATGAAAGTCATCTGTCAGGATCGTGGCAGGTGGCAGTCCCTGGTCTCTGCCTACCCCTCTGGGATACAGGCGTTAGCTTATGTATGTATGTATGTTTGTTTCTTAGTTAGTTTCTTCTTCCCGTAATCTATTGATTGCGAAACTAACAACTTTGACATTCATACATTAAACATTTCGACGACCTCTGTGGCGCAGCGGTTAGCGCATCTGCCTACCATGCGAGAGGTCCCGGGTTCGAATCCCGGCGGGGGACAAAAAAAAAGAAACTCAGATCTTGGATGTTTACATGTTCGTGACGTCGCTGTTTCTGGTTCCCACGACACAGGGTATCCTAGTGTGGGGCCAGAAGCAGAAGCAGAAGCTTATGTTATGTTATTCTGTTTGAATTTTGAATAAAACCATTTTCCGCAGGTGTCTGACAAGCAGCACCCGGAGCTGCAATCTCTGCGCAAGCACATAACGTCGTGCTTCGCGGAAATCGCCTGCTTCCTCATGCCGCACCCCGGCCTGCGCGTCGCCACCAACCCCGCCTTCGACGGCCGGCTCACAGGTACCGCGAAAACACCCCATCATCATCATCAACCCAATATGTTCCCACCGAGGGGGACGGAGCTCTGCCCTGAAGAAGGCATAGGCCATACTCCACCACGGGGGCCAAGTCAGGATTGGCGGAGGCTTGTAAGACTAGAGGCCGGTCTAAGGCTGACATTCAGAGACGAATCCTAAGTTCACTCTTAGATCAGTCTTAGCAAAGTAAACTAACGTCGTACTTAGTAAAGCGCCGTAATTTTCGTATTCACAGTTACTTATGAGTCATCTATATTGTCTATCATTTTTTAGTGATGTAGTTCATACCGGTTTTTTAAATTTGACATTGCTACACGAGAGCAGGACAACATCATACAATTTTATATATGTCAGAGTGAATAAAAAAAATCCACAGATAATGCTTGTAGAACATCAGTGAAATGACGTTTGGAGTAGCCTGAACAAAAGGCTTAGAAGTGACAGTTCTAAGTTCACGTAAAGTCACCGATATTGACTACTTACACTTAGCTAAGCACCATTTCATACTAAACTTGCTAAGATTCGATTCTGAATACGAAATGTTTTTAAGTACGAAATTTTGACATTTCTGAGACCAGTCTTTGCTTAGTTTTCGTCTCTGAATGTCAGCCTTACTGTCAGAAGTTTTCAAGCCGCCCTAAGGCTGAATGAAGTGGCTTAACGACTGGCATCTATCGACGGCAGCCAGCACCAACTGCTTAACGTGCCTTGCGAAGCAAGAATCCACTCGGAAAAATGCAACTAGCGTTAGGCATAGACGGTCACCAATCCATGCACTGAACGCACCCTATGTTGCTTAACCCTCGTGATCGCTTAAGATCACTCAGGCGGCCGGGGCTACAAGCGATTCCTCCGCCTTCCATTATGCCTGATCGGGCGTAATGGGGTACAATAATAACTAGCACCAAAAATGCTTTAATAACGTGGTATTTAGGGAATAAAACCCACAACCTCTGTCTTGGTAGGTAAGCGCCTTAACGGCTAGACTAAGAGCGGGTACACACTAGGCGTTTTGAAGCGCGCGCTTTTGTAACGCCTTTTTTTGTAACACTCCGATTGAAGTGTACACATCCAAACGCGCGCTTACTGCGCGTTTGCATGTGTACACTTCAATCAGACCTCATAGTTCTTACAACACGCGTTACAAAAGCGCGCGCTTCAAAACGCCTAGTGTGTACCCGCTCTTACGAGGTAATTGTATATATCTATCTATCTACCTATCTGAGTGCAGGTTTTGTGGATCATAGGTACATTTATATTTGGTTGTCAGTCAGGTTTCAGGCGACGACCTCTGGTGCAGTGTTTAGCGCATCTGCCTACCACGCGAGAGGTCCCGGGTTTGAATTAGGCTTGCCAGGTGTACGGTATTCTACCGAACCGTTAGCATTGCGTTCGGTGTTCGGTATAACAAAAATACCGAAGTGTGGGCGGTTCGGTATTTTTTTCTGATAAATTTTTCTCCCTAATAACTGTGAGATTTTACGCAATCGACAATCGATGTTGCTGTTTTCGTGCCATTTCGCGGATTTCGTTGGGAAGCGTGCATGACGGTATCCATCCATCTCTTTCTTACGCGCGAACGTGCGCATTGAACCCGCGAGACAAATCAGACATTGTTGGAAGCGTGCATTAGTGAGAAAAAATATAATTTACTTTAGCTAGTATAATGGTACTTTTTATTTTAGGTCAATGATATAAATAAATTATTTAAACTGGTTTTGGTTTGAATCCCGGCTGGGGACAAAAAAAACCCTAGGTCTTGGATATTTATGTGATGTCGCTGTTTCTGGTTCTCACGACATACGGTATACTAGTGTGAGGCCAGAAGCAGTGTATTTACCTGTATGTGAATGTATAAAATATATTTATTCATAGTGTTGAACCGTTCACAGAGATCGAACCCGAGTTCAAGCGGTCCCTCCAGCAGCTGGTCCCGATGCTGCTGTCTCCGTCCAACCTGGTGCCGAAGCTCATCAACGGCCAGAAGGTGAAAGCCAAGGACCTGTTGCAGTACTTCAAGTCTTACATGAACATCTACAAGGGCAACGAGCTGCCCGAACCCAAGAGTATGCTGGTGGTGAGTAGACGCCCCGAATGGGAAAAAAAAAACAAATAACCAGATGTTTACATGTTTGTGACGTCGCTGTTTCTAGTTCACACGACACAGGGTACCCTAGTGTGGGGCCAGGAGCAATCTATGTGCCTGCCTGTTAGTGTGAAACGAAAGGTGAGACGGTCGAATTAAAGTCATCATCATCAACCCACTATGTACTCACCGAGGGGCCTGGGTCTCTTCCGTGAGGAAGGTATAGGTCATACCACGGGAGTCAAGGCCGAATCGGTGGAGGCTTGTAAGACTAGTGGCTGGTCTTACTGTGAGAAGTTTTCACGCCGCCTTAAGGCTTGTCTTAACGACTGCTATCTACCGACGGCGGCCGGCACCAACTGCGTTCTCAATTCTCAATTTTGAATAGAAAAAACGTGGAGTTTCTCTGTTAGTTTCCTCTCCATGTACCTAATCTATTAATTGTGAAACTATACTTGAACCATTACAATCGTGCGAACTGGCTCCGCGCCAGCCCCAATAGCATTCTGACTATGATAGCGGACAGGGTAGATAGTCGATACACCGAAATGTGGCCCGAGAGACATAGAAGTCTCTGTACAGTTACGTACTAAAAATAATTGAGCACAGAGTAGATTATAATTAGTTATCATTGTTACTAATAAGTCTTATAGGTCAGTTAAGTAAAGCTGGCACGTTCAACACATTTACACGTTGCGCTTGTGTAGTGTCTGTGAATAGCGCGCGGCGTGACGTGTACTGCATGCGCATCATGAAAAGTCTGCCCGTCTCTCTTGCGCGCGGTCTAGCTTATGAGTGTGAAGGGGACAGTTATAGTTTTACTTTTACTACTGTTTATATATACAGCGTGATCTTTTTGGTATTCAACCGTATGTGCGTTTCAATGAGGGATTTTTCTTAAAACGGCTCATTAGTCAGTATACGGAATTTTTAAGAGAGGGTTTTTGTTTTTCTAATGGGAATTGCCAGTTTATTCTGTGGTCTTTCCTCTTTTCTTTTGGTTCTTGCATTATTGGACTTCGAACAACTGCTACTGGTGCTAAAATCATGGAAAAAACGTTGAAGAAAAAGAAGAAGAATAGGAGAACAGAACATTCGCGTAACCACAATAGAAACCGAATGATGTTGCTCAGTTGATCACAGATTCCTTCCAGTTGATGAAATTACAGAACAGTAATAAAGTTTTTATCTGTGGCAAGCAATTAGAAAAAAGGTAGGGTAATTCATCCAGTAACTGACCACTGAGCGTCCGTTACCCTTTGTTACATAATTAAATTATAATTAAATTGTTGAGGATTTCTGGGATAATTATTTTCTGTTTTGGTAAAGATTTTCTTAGGTGAAATTTTTTTTGTTCATGTGAAAATTTATTGAAATTTAAAACTATTTTGTGACCATTGATTCCACCTTGTTTTTAATACTTTTCGCTCGAATTTGCTAAAAATATGTTATAACAAGTAACCCATATATTTGTATTTATTTATCTACAACGCACCTATCTTACTAAAACCTAACTCTAGTCTACACTTAAACTAGAGTCGCATTTTGAATCAAAATCATATATTTTTAAACATCCTGTATATTGAAATTGCATAAGTGTGAGTACTGTGAACGTGCCAGCTTTAGATAACAGACCTATAAGTCACTATTGTTATTAACATTAATATGGGTAATGCCTGAAATAAAGAATTTTTATTTATTTATTTATAAACATTTGTATCAGACCTCTCTCTCACACATATAGGAGGCATATCAGAACTCTCGCTCGCAATTTTATGACTCGGTTCGCACGTTTGTAATGGCTCAAGTATAACAACTTTAACGTTCATAAAGTGAATACTTTGTTTTTACTGTGTTCTATTCAATTTTTTAATTTGAATACGGTATTTGACACTATCAACAATAAATTATTTGAGATGCCTGATTAAAACAAAAATTACAAAATGTTTCGGAAAATGTGTCTCTTAATCTTTTACTAGTTATTAAAGTTTTTAAATAGATGAAACATAAAAAGAGTGCTCTGAACAGTGACGTCATAAGCCAGTATTTTCATACAAAATTCCCTTTAATTAAAAGTAACTCATTGTAGTCTGGCTCAACTTACGGGTGTTGTTTTATCGGACGAGTCCGACCAGGTTTCGCTCCGATTCGCAGTGCTGTGCTTAATGAAGTTTTAGTTCAAAAATACCCAATTGTCGCGCAGGCCACAGCGGAGGCCAACAACCTGACCGCAGTGGCGGAGGCCAAGGAGGTTTACACCACTCTCATGGAGGAGGTGTGCGGCGGCGCCAAGCCTTACCTGCAGCAGCGCTTGCTGGAGGCCGAGCACGCGCGCGTGCGCGACAAGGCGCTCCACGCCTTCCACAGCAAACGGAAGATGGGCGGGGACGAGTTCAGCCAGGCCTACTGTGAACAACTCACGCAGGTGGGTACTTATTCTGTCTAGTTTTCGTTCTATCCTCTTTGTCTAAAGCTGGCTTCCCACGGTGCGCGATTCTGCCGACGGCCGACGACCACGGACAGCCATGCACCACGCACGAGGCTCTTCCCACGGTGCGCGATTCTACAGATATCGATACGACCACGTACCCACGACCGGTACGGCGCACCGCCACAGACGTCTGTGCTAGCGCGGACCGAGACCCTTCCCACGGTGTGTCGAGCGAGCTGGTCCGCGTCCGTCCGCTATATCGCGGACCGTGGGAAGTGGGACTTTGTATAGAGTAAGACGACTGCTGGAGACTGACTGGAGGTGGCAGATAAAGCCTCCCACAGCAAGCGCAAGATGGGCGGCGATGAGTTCAGCCAGGCTTACTATGAACAACTCACGCCTACTTCTGGGTCTGTAGCGAGCACATGTCAATTCTGCGCGCGCACTAGTAACTCCGACGTTCCTGCATCGCGCAATCAAAGTGTTACATATCATCATCAACCCGTTATTCCCCACTGAGGGGCACGGGTCTCTTCCCTGAGGAAGGTATAGGCCATACTCCACCACGGGGACCAATCCAGATTGGTGGAGGCTTGTACGAACATTTCTGACAGTAAGACCAGCCACTAGTCTTATTATTAGAAATTTTCAAGCCGCCGCATGTTATAATATGCATAACGTCCAACGAACAACAGTTGGACCGGTGCGGCCGTCCCTGGGCATAGGATCTGCCTGGCGGGAAATTCCACAAGCAGGATCGGGTGGTTCTGCTCTTCCACTATTCCCTATACACTTATTACACTTTGTTGCAAACAAAACATTAATCCTTTTTTTTTAAATTAAAAACTGATCAATGATTGACCCCGATCTCACCTGTTGGTAAGTGAAGATGGAGCCGACGATGTTCCTCGTTGGTCCAGTAAGAGCCTATCCACTCTAGCCTTAAAGGCACCCAAATTATACCTTTCCGGAAAAACAGAGGAACTGAGCGAATTCCATTCCTTAGCGGTGCGCATTAGAAACGACGAGGCGAAACGCTTCGTGCGCACAAAACGTGTCTGAACAACATAAGGATGAAGTCGCTCCCCTTTCCTGGATATCCGGTGATGGAAAGGAGATGGTGGGATAAGATCAAAAAACATTAGACACAGAATCTAAAAACATTATCTGGTAATAATGTAGTCCCCCCCGTTGCCAGGACCTGGAGGAGCAGTTCGTGCAGTTCAAGGCGCACAACGAGAGCAAGAACATCTTCAAGGCTGCGCGCACGCCGAGCGTGTTCTTCGCGATCGCTATGGTCTTCTATATCCTCAGCGGGGTCTTCGGCCTCGTCGGCCTCTACCCCGTGGCCAACCTCTGCAACCTGGCCATGGGGTTGGCCCTCCTAACTCTGGTGCTTTGGGCGTACATCAGGTAACCGACTAAGTCTCGATTCTGTTGGTAGATTATAGTTCAATACAATGAAAGAATGTCGATGAAGCGAAAGTGATTTGTCAGAATCGTGGCAGGTGGCAGTCTCTGGTCTCTGCTTACCCCTCTGGGATACAGGCGTGAGCTTATGTATGTATGTAGTTCAATAGGCTAATTTACAGGTTTCTGAAAACCATCTCAGATTTTTAGTTAGTGTCCATTGAGAGTTCAGAAAGTGTTAATTTTTAATTGTTTCGTGTATTTCTAATTAAAAAAAGCGCACGATATTTTACATTTAAATACGCCGCCAAAAACGCCATCTTGGGCAATATGACGTCACAGGTCAGTAAACAATACCAATAAATGTAAGAACGAAATAAATGACAGACGCCATATTTCACAGAGAATCCCTCACTCAGCACTGGGCATGGTCCAGTCACAATGTTTTACCGTAAAATGCGTACCTGTAATAGTTGATATTTGTTGTCACAGATACAGCGGCGAAATGCGCGAGCTCGGCGTCACCATAGACGACACAGCCAACATGTTGTGGGATAATGTGAGTAATTGTAATTACTCCCACACAACACAATCACTTGACCAGGACCTCGTGCATTAAACTCTGGTTTCCTCCAAAAGCGGTGGCGTCATTAAACGAACGCAATATGATGGCCGCAAAAAGACGACCGTAGGCACGTTGAATGTTCGAGACTTCGACGGCCGTCTTTTAACGGTGAACCACAAAGTACGTGTCAGCGGTTGCAAATGGACGACCTTGATTTAGCGTTACTCGTATATTTGGAAGATGAGCAATCATCAGAAGACGAAAATAATCATAATAATAATAATCTGCGTCTGTCCGTAGTTTTTATGCTTTACATTTTATAATATGGCATGAACCCGCACAAAATCAATGAAAATTTCATCGTCCTCGCTGCTCCAGTTGAGAAGAAACTCATAACTCCAGAAACTCATTTTGTACAGTAAAATATTTTAAAAATGGCACACAGTGCTTGAAAATGGCTTCACCGCTATCGAAAAAAACGTTCACAGACAATTCGACACCGTCAAGACGGTCGTCATGCTAATGGCGGCACCGCCTTTTGACGTCGACCGTTCTCTAGGAAACCACACCATTTTGTTTACATAGACAACGTTCTGGTGACGTCATTAACCGCTGTATTGCGGCCGCTTCATGACGCCTGCTTCATGACACCACCGCTTTTGGAGGAAACTAGTACGATGACAGATACACGGTCGGGTCACGTGACGTGTTTTTTCATACCATTGACGCTTCGATTGTTTGATACGTGTGCGTGCGTAAATCTGAAGCAGCAAAGAATCTAAATCGCCGCGTTCATGCAGTGTCTTTCTAAAAAGTTTAACCTCGTGAGAACCAATGTAGTAAGAGAAATACAAAAACCATTGTTATTTTCAAGGTCAGTTCTCAGGAGGTTAAAATCTATTGCATTTTCCTTTTTACCGCCCTCCATCCACCACTTTTGTTTTATAGTTTTAAAGAAACGTTTTAGATTTTTATGGATATTACTAACTTTGTAATGTTGCATAGAATCAGAATCAGAATCAGTCGTCTAGCTTTTTAAGAGCTTTTTTCAGCTCTCAATCATAATATCGGGAGAACACCCGTGTTTCTGATCTATGGCAACTCTACGATTTTCACGTACAACGACCCAACTACGATTTTAAATCCCTAAAAGTCAGTCGCGACAAATGACTTATCGAGCGCAATCTCAATGGCGCGGTTTTGGGAGCGAGAGGTCTGAGGAGGAGTTGATGCTCATGAACGAACAAATAGATAGATAGATAGACAACACTTTATTGTACATAAAAAGAAAAGAAGAGATTTATCCCCTCTGCAAGTCCACGCAATAAAAAAACGACGAATTATAAAATAGTACCAATAGTTTTTAATGATAAAGCGTGCTGCTGGCACAAAAAAATACACAAGAAAGAAAAATAAAACAAAAAAAAGGTTTAAAATAATAAGTTGGAAGTAGCAAAGAGGTTGCGTACTTTTTGGTAGGCGCAGACCTATGTATCTAACTGTAGTATCCTTCACAACAGGTGATGAAGCCAGTGTACCAGCTATGCATCGAGAAGGGCATGGAGCACGCGGCGGCGGCGGCGGCCGACCGCGCCCTGGGCCCCCGCCCCCCCGGCCCCGCCCCCTCCGCCAACGGGAAGCACAAGCAGTTGTGATGCCCGCCGCCCCCGGCCCCCGCCCCGCGCCGCCCCCGTGCAGTCGCCCGGACGAAGCTCGGAGTTGGACGCGCACTGGCTCCGGTCGCACTGGCCACTTGAATGACGTCACGAGCGTAACTGGTGATTATCGTTGAGGTCCGGTACCGGACAGGCGAGCTTTGACGCCAAATTGTAAAGGTCGGTTCGGATATTCTATTTGTAGGGTTCAAATTTGAGGTTAGCTCAGTTCACATGGGACGTTCTCAACTTGAATTACGACATTTTATTGTGTTTGACGTCTAAATCCGACTAGGACAGGTGATTTTAGACGCTAAATTGTAAAGTGTTGGTTCGGATATTCGTATGGGGGAAATTATCAACTTGAATGTCGTAATTTGATTGTGTCTGACGTCTAAATCCGAACTAGGACAGGCGATTTTAGACGCTAAATTGTATAGTATATATAATTGGAGATCGAATAACCGTGTTCTATTACTGTAATTGTCTTTGTCTATAAAGAGAAAGGTTCGGACAGCCATCGCCTGTAGTCAAAATTTGAGATCTGTTAGCTCACTCACACTGGGGAGGTTGTCACCTGGAATGACGTCATTTCACGATAGCTACTTTGAGATCCGTACCCCGACAGGCAATTTTAGACGCTAAGTTGTATTCGAACACTGTTCTTGTATTGTACAGTCGACAGCACAATCATCCTATGCAATGCACTCTACTCCGTTGCATTACGGGCGACTTTGCAACTAAAATGTGTAGGTTGACGTGCTATCGACTGCACTCTTAGCTGTAATATATTTCCTAAAGGCAAAGGTCCGCGTAGCTATTTTCTACGGCCAAAATTTAGGGTATATTAACTCACTTATAGTAGCTATGTTATCAACATTGTATTGTATTTTTTAAACATGAATGACATCAACTTAGGCGTAGTGTTGAGATCACAAACAGCAAAAAAGTCTGTCGAGGTACAGGTATTGTAGTCAACTCTGATAGCTGCTCGTCTTGGCATTCTGATGGCCAACATATTTTCTTACTTACGTTTCAATATTGGCCAATGGGACACGTGAAATATGAAACCTATTTGAAGTATTTGGACTGTAGTAAAATGTATTGCGCGACATATATTTGAATCGTCTAGATTTAAATCGTAAGTGTATCAAAGAAGCGTTCAAAATCATAGTTTACTCGTAGTTAAATTGTAGAATTATATTTGACAAAGGTGTCGGTCAGAGGTAGGTGTTTGTACAGTGTAAAGGGAATCTTATAACGCTATGCGGGACTAGCATGGTACAGCTAAATTACGAATTAAGTATCTTATCACGCCAGTGGTTTGCTAAAGTGTTAACTAACATGAACGGAAATTTCAAAACCATTTCGGAAATTGTGCTTTCAGTGCAATTTCTTTTTATGAGCTTTGTAAATAAGTCTTTATTTTTTTAAGATATTCAATAAAAAGCCTTGACCTTAATGACTTTTCTATGACGTCAGCAAACATAGTATGAGTATGAATCCTTTGTGTTATTTACAAAAAAAATACAAATTACATTTGTTGCTGTCATCATGCTATGATGACGTCACAAATCCCAAAATTTTAGAAAAATATTAAATATAGACTTAATGAATAAAACACAAAAATATCGAAATTAGTTTCTTGAAATAATCTTTATTTTCAAAATAAATTAAACATATATGTATATCAAAAATACGTGGCACGGTCAATTTAGCGGCGAAACAATTCACAATTTGACAGCGGAAAAACAATGAAAGAATAGAAAGGGAATTCATTCGCTCGAAAGCTCACTGAGAGACTAATGATTAATCTTTTAACTTGATACTCGCACGAAGTATTTAAAATTTTTGACCATTGTGATAAAATGAGTTTACTTTTGATAACAATAATAACTTCCACGCGACACAATCACTTGACAAGCCACCTGGTCCCAAACTAGGATACCTTGTGCTATGGTAACCAGGCAAGGATATTACAAACATGGAAAAACACCCAGACTGCGACCATTTGCACAAATGTACGGCAAATTGTAATCGTAGTGGCGTATGTGTTCCGGAGGTTTTTTGGAAATTAAATTGCAATTGTTCGAGGCATATTTCCGTTGTATTATCCTGTATGTAAAATTAATAATTTTGGAAACAACTTTTCTGAAATAAAAACTGCGTAGGCAACGTATAGGTATAGGCAAACAGAAATATATTTAAAATGCCCGTCCACTTCCTCATTTTATTACAATCATTAGAAAAAAAATTGTGAAATAGAACGCATGCTCATTGCTCAACGTAAGAGTGTGTGTACTGTGCTAGCTCTGCCTTAGTAAATTAGATGCGTTATGTTCTTCTTAGATAAATCATACTCGGAGATATCTATTTTAGTGATCGTAATATATTAAAATATAAATAAGTAACTAAACTTATAAAAGTAGAACAGTTTTAACTTGTCATTTCATATTATTAAGGTCATACAAAACTGACACGTATGAAATGGATTTAAGTCTCGATATTAGTATGAATGAAAATGAATAAATTAATAATAGTCCATAAATAGCAATAGTCTAATTAATATTCGTCTAATTATAAATAGTCTATGTAATATTATGTATATTTTTTCCTTGTAATGCACAGTCGTATTCCCTCGCGCCCGAATGACCAAGTTTTCCGGGTGTCTTTAAAAATTGCACAAAAAGGTCACATTTCATAATATCACTTCTTGGTGTATATACAATAACATAACTCTAGCATAGTGAATGTCGCGGTCACTTGTTACGTAGCACTTCAGAGAGTAAATTATATATCCTCGTGAGGCCCAATGTCTTCAAGTGATCACAAAATCAATTGTTATTTTCAAGGTCGGGCCTTACGAGGATATAGGTCCTAACATTTTCGTAAGCACTAGACATTATCAACTTTATTCGGGATACACTTAGAATTGACTTTAGACGAGCAACCGACGACGCGAGCTCCGTCTCTGCTCACCATGATTAAGCTCTGCGTATTAGAGCGAAACCTGGTCGGAGTGTTCTGACAAAGTCAAGTAAGTGTATCCGGAATAAAGGTAATAAGGTCCTAAAATCTGCTATATTTCAAATAAACAGCGACTCT
Organism: Yponomeuta plumbellus; assembly: GCA_947310845.1. Lineage (NCBI taxonomy): Eukaryota > Metazoa > Arthropoda > Insecta > Lepidoptera > Yponomeutidae > Yponomeuta > Yponomeuta plumbellus. The sequence continues at coordinate 809,220 of OX371211.1, read as the reverse complement.
TCGTCGTATGGGAAGGATGAACTATTGTTGATAAGTTGAATGTCAGTTCCTTCTTCATGAAAAAACTGCTCAAAGGTAGTGTTCAGAGCCGATAACTTTTGTAAATATATTTGTATAAACTCATCAAAGTGTGACATATCTTTGTATTTTTTTATAAAGTGTAAAATTTTCCTTAAACGTGCCAAGGGTGTGGGATACTCGGAAACCATTTTATTGTTGCGTTCAAATTCAGAGTCGTTTGTTTATTTTTTCAGACAAATTTGTATAAGTTCCCAAAATTCATGAAAAATTAAAATGTATTGAAATATTTTGCGTGGAACAATGTGATTTTTGTCTCGGCTAACGGTCCCACTATACAAATAAAAGCAAAAAGTAACTAATTTTTAAAATAACCGTTTATACTAAACCTTTGTAAATATTTTGTGTTTTTTTTCCGGTGTGCAATAAACAATATTCTTATCTTATTATCAGTTTTGTTAAAAACAGTTTTTTTACCGGTTTTTTGAGATCCCATTCAAGTAATTAGTCAGGACATACACTTTAGGTTTTAGTCATACAAAAAAATATTATAATTTAAAAAATAGTCACATTGTATCAAATTTAGATCCGGCGAAACACACTCTAACCTTGTAACTTTGCTTCTTATTGATTAACACTTACCTTTTTGGATCTACTACATAACAGTCGGTGCCTGAGCAGATCTAAGTACTTAACCCGTTGGCTCAACTCTGCAAATGATAAGTTGCCTTGACACAAGGGACTTTAGATCGACGGTTAATGAATATAAGGTTTAATTTCGCTTCCGAGTACCCGCTACCAAACTTGGTAGCCGCCGAGCCGAAGACTTAATACAATATCAACTTATAAGAAAGCGTACCACCCAATTTGTTCTTGCCAATTCCGAATGTTCTAACAAAACATACTAATCATTCATTTAAAATTTAATCAAAATTATGTGGTTGTGATATGTTGCAAATCGACACCCCTTTGTCTTCTTGTGTTAAAAATGGCGGTCGTAATTAAACTGTAAATAATACCACAAGTGCCTAAAGTCATCTTCCTCTGATCTTGTTGTAAATTGTTCAGATTATCTTTTCTCTACAAGGTGTGCCAAAATTAAGACATCATGCACGTTCAAACTCATTTTACAAACTTGAAAATTACGTTTGTACCAGTAATTTAGAAATGTAAAGAAATCTCCTTAAAAAATAATTTCGGTAGAAAAAAAACACGAGAATCTGTATCAAAGTGGCAGTGTTAGGTATATTTATTTTTATATAAGCTAGTCAACCCACTTGACTGCTTTATGACAATATAGTGCGACCTTTTCTATTGTAAAGTTTATCACAATATATAAATCTTATAATATTTTAGTACAAGGTTGTTTTTATAGCAGAGTCTTGTGCAAATTGACCGTGTAAAATATGTAAAAGTGATTTTATATATTACATAATTATATGTCTACTTGTACTGTTCAACGCATTTACATGACTTGTTTCCCAGAAGCAGCATGTTTTTGAATATTTATTTTACATTGGGCAAGTGCAAGTAGATTGTGTGTTAGATTATTTTATCGTAAGACTAAGATATGTGTAGTGTTAGCCAAAATTTGTGGTTGATAAATCAGTTTCTCATGAAATCGTGGATTCTATTGTATATTTTTACTAGGTCACTTTTGTTCTGCAATTTTTTTTAGATTACTATGTTACGTTCACTGCGGCCTGCGCGCACGCAAGCACGACGCTTGGGGGCTGTAGCTTGGGTGCCGATTCGACCAATCACATTACAGCTTTCAGAATTTTAAATACTAGTAACACGCTGGCCGTATGCTCAATTTTCAACTAGAATTGTACGTTATTTTTTGTTGAATTTAAAAAATAGCTATTTATAAATGTTTCTATAATTATTATATTACTAGATCTGTCGTGTCCTACGTTGTAAGGCTGCGCGCAGACTGAACATGTCCTTGAAGTTTAAGTAAATTGTCGTTGTCAATGAGATGTTTATTTGATTTGTTATTTGTTGGTATGGTGTCGAGCGTTCGCTTCGCACGTAAAGAACCATTGGTATAGTCATAAGATTGGTTTCTTTACAGCCCAATAAAGTTGTGAACGGTATAAGCGTCTCGCTCGCTCCTGTAACGACCGACTGGCGCGACGGTTCGGCTGTCCCCAGCTGCTGCTCATATTATAAGCAATGTTTTACTCTGAGGATTGTTTCTATTTGCGTTATTTATGTATTTAGTGCCATAAGTCTGCGATTGTCGCACGCCTGGCCACAGCCTGCGGCCTGGGGCTAATTATTTCTCTTAAAATTTTACCAAACCAGTGTAAAGGTCTATCCACATTACAACGTGCCGGCGACGTGCGTGCGCCACTATATCGGTCTTAACTAAAGTAATGTTTATAACCTACAAAGTAAAGACTGCGCGGTGAAGCTCTGATACAACAGATAGCCCGTCAGTCGCTACGGGGCCGAGCTTATCTTGCAGTCGTATTGATAGCTCAAACCTTGTAAGTATTTAAGGATTATTATATCGATGCGATGCGAATAGGACCTAAAAGCACCCCATTACCATTACCACTAGAAACGTATTACCGAAATTACCAATCAGCTCGTTGTAACGTAGATAGACCTTAAAACCACAGATTTAGATATCATTTTATTACATTGACGCCGCAAACACGCCTTTGTACGTGTGCGAACTTCAAGCGTCACTCGAATAAAAAATATTGTCAAAAAAATACTTTGACAAATGGTTTCATGCACTGTTGTGTCAACATTTTCTAGGCCCCGGGGTGTGGTCTAAGGCTTCTTTCACACTAGCTAGGTATACGGTGATGCGTGTCAGTGTGAAGGGACCCTTACCCGGTGTCAGGAGAGCGGCTCATATTGTCACTTTGTTGTCTCGTAAACATTTTGTACATTGGTTTTGGTTTAGGTAATAATTGATAATTGTAATGCGATGTCATACATAATAAAGGTCTTATTTTTATATCGAGTTTGTTTTATTTTGCATTTTAATGAATTAGATAAATAGATAAAACAGTTGACCAGCATCGAATTATGCTAATTGACTCATTTGTACAATAATGTTCTCTATCGTCTATAAAATATTCATTAGGAATAAACATGTAATAAATAAAAAATAGTGCTTGTAGTACTTGGCCTACCGATAGTAAATAATTTGACTATTGATTTATTCGAGGAAGATAGAAATATATTATATTACCGTCCGGCCGCTGGGAGTATACGATCCTGACAGGTCATGTTAGAACGGACGACGTAACCTTGAAGTGGCGTTAAATTTTCGATTAAAATATTTTTATGTCCTATTTATCCTACTAGCAAATAATTGTCATTGAAACTATATCATTGTGTAAACTTACAATCAATGTTATATTTTGCACAGTGATTTAAATGTTAAATAAGAAGAAATCAATATTTAATGTTCGTGCGTAAAATCCTTACTACGCTGTCACACCGGTTATGTCAACCGTATTTTTTTGTAGTGACGTACCAAAAATAACGAAAATAATAACGGTCCCTTTGACGATACGAAGTTGATGAACAGGCTTTAGAAAAAGATCATCGCGTTCTCAAAATCTCTCCGTACCACTGCCGTACAAAGCGATTGATCTGGGCTCAAATAAAAGGTCGCACAGCTCGCCACAACACTTCACCGCCATTCGGCACAAAAAAGATGATGACCCTTCTAAAATGCCACCAAATGGCACAATAACCACCTAAGCCTTAGTTTTAAAGAGGTCGGTTATTGGGGTTTAATAGCGTATTAGAAACTCCGGTGACAACTGAGAAACTAACTTCCTAGTTGTCCCCTCTGGTCCGCCTCCTAAGGGAACAGACGACACGACTTGTCACCCGGGAAGACAACCCAGCTGTCAACCTGGGAGACAGGCTAGAGCAAGGACGTTTTTATTACGTCCATGGGCTAGAGAAGACTAATGGGAACAATCGAGAAACTTTTTTTTTAAAGTATGTACTTGCTTAATATACAAGTATTGTATATAGTGAAATAGTTGGTGTCATATGTAATTGCAGATTTATTAAGGCACTAAGACCGTTAGTGCGCTTAGCTACCAAGCAAGAGGACATGGGTTCGACTCTTACTGATGGCCGCCGTACGTTTGTACAAATGGCCTCAGTCTGGATGCTTTTTGATGTTTGTAACGTCCTTGCCTGGTTACCATAGCACAGAGTATCCTAGTTTGGGACCAGGTCAAGTGATTGTGTTGTGTGGGAGATGATGGGAGTGATTATTGTTCAAACACATTGTACAAAAATTAATAAACATTTATTAAGTACTTAATTAATTAACAAAGTATAACAATGTAAAATAGATTAGTGGTATTAATATCAAAATATGTTACGCATATCAAGTTTCGTCATTTATTTGCATTATTTTGGCCACACTTTTCACTGAAAAGAACCATCATCTCTCCAATTCTTGCCGCAAACAGCAGAAGCAATAGCACCATTAATTCATCAATTTATCTTATATATTTATCTCCTAACAATGATACTGTATCATACAGATAACTTCTATTAAATCTATGTGCAATGTGACGATTTTTACTGATAAAGCCCCATCCAAAAAATTTGCCACGGGCCCCAGATGGTATAGTTACGCCACTGACTGTATGGCTTATACAACCCTATTCGCTTACAGAATTGACTATAATATAATATTCAACTCTCTCTATATCTGATGATGTAACTGGGGGCCATCCATGTCCTTGTCACAGCTGGTCACATTTGTGAGAGTGCCCCTCCCCTTCCTAGCGTGACGTGACATATTTACACCATGATTAAGCTCTGCGAATCAGAGCGAAACCTTGGTCGGACTCCTCCGACTAAAAGTCAAGTAAGTGCCTTTTCACATGCACCCGGCCGCCGGCCAGTCGCCGGGCCGGGTGAAGTAGTAATGTATGAGCTCCAATGGGAGCTTTCACATGCACAACGACCGGCCGGTCGTTGTGAGCTCATACATTACTACTTTACCGGGCCGGCGGCCGGGTGCATGTGAAAAAGCACTAAGTACCCGGAATAAAGTTATCAAAAGTCGGCTTCCCACGGTCCGCGATATCGCGGACGGACGCGGACTAGCTCGCACGACACACCGTGGGAAGGGTCTCGATCCGCGCTAGCACAGACGTCTGTGGCGGTGCGCCGTACCGGTCGTGGGTACGTGGTCGTATCGATATCCGCAGAATCGCGCACCGTGGGAAGAGCCTCTGGTGCATGGCTGGCCGTGGTCGTCGGTCGGCGTCAGCCGTCGGCAGAATCGCGCACCGTGGGAAGCCAGCTTCATAATGTCTGGTGCTTCCGATAGTTTTACTTTAAAAATAGATAACTCAGTAAAGTGGTCAGATAACATTGCCTCTGGCCCCACCCTAGGATACCCTGTAGGAGCCGTGGGAGCCAGAAACAGTGACATCACAAACATGTAAATATCCAAGACCTGCCCTTATATTATTAACATAACATAACATTTACATACAGGCCCCCTGGTTAGGTACGTAACTTGCCACTTTATCGGGTTAAGCATTTAGACAACTCGAAAGAGTCAAAATATGTCTGCATATGACAGTTCGGAGCAAGGACGTTGTTAGTATTATTACGTCCATGGTTCCGAGTAGGATAATGACATACCTACCTACTGGAAAAAAAAGTCCCAGAATGTAACAGTGAAACAAAAGGTGGTGTGACATAGGTAGGTACTGGGAACAAAGGGGGCTAAGTCAGACAACTCCACACAGTGGAGTACCTACTTGCGTGAATGCACCCCTGGGGTTTCATTAGTTCGAATACTAGTCTTGTTAAGTCCGTAGAGAAGTGACTAGGCAATCTTGTCCCCGTGGTAGCCGACGGCGGCGGCGGCGGCGCGGTGCCCCACGGCGTCCCACGCTTGCCGCAGCACCTGCGGACCGGAACGACTAATTAGGTAGATAAAAAATATTCACATTTACACACACATACCTATAGCTACAGGAGTAACACAAAAGATAGGCACTGCACTCTTTACTGTTTTCATTCAAGATGTCATAAAAGTGGAGTTACAAATAATAAAAAATCCTATATATAAAAAAAGCCGTCAGAGCACGTCGTATTTGCCATTTGGGGTCCGTACAAATTTGTATATAATTACATTACATTTAATGCTCTTGAATGTCAAAATATGTACGTTTTTTACGGCATGAGCGACGGCCGCTTTTTTTACGTTAACTTAGAAATTGATAAAGTGGCCAAAGATCTAGATGAGCTCCAGGCTGGGGACTGGGACGAGACCGCGCAGGATAAAACATATAAACATTTACATACAAGAACAAACACTGCTTCTGGCCCCACACTAGGAAACTCTGTGTCGTGGGAACCAGAAACAGCGACATCACAAACATGTAAACATCCAAGACCTGCTCTTTTTTTGCCCCAGCCAGATGTTAGGCAGATGCACTAACCGCTGCGCCACAGAGGTCGTCGATATGAACTTTTCTATCTATACAGCCCATGAAAGATGCCCACTTTTGGGCATAGACCTGACAGTGAAGTCACGGCAACCTACTTACTTGTTGCGGGATCCATAGGTACTTACCATATCTCTAGCCGAGTCCGCGAAGGAGTCTAGTTGCATGCCTATTTCTCTCATGTTGCCGGTTATCCTGGAAACAATGAAATTATATTAAACTAAGACTGCTGAGACAGTGGTCGAATAGGAGCGACTAAACCCTGCACATCCAGCGCGGAGGCCAACACATCGAACATGTAGCCCAGTACATACATACAGATTTACGTGATGACGATGATGATGATGATGTCCTCCTCGTCGTAGTCCGACGACGGTGACCTCAAGTATAGGTAGGACTTTTGCGGCGATGGGCTCGGCCCGCATGTGACTTGCGAAGCCCAGCTTATTTTTTAAAGTTCGGTTACATTGCTTCGGTTACAAAACCCTTCAGAAGCCCACTTACTCTTATGTGTACAGATTTACGTAAGTACTAACGTAGTTTTAATATCTTTGAAATAAGAAAACTTTATTGCATTTAAAAGTCTACATATTACCCTTGCTTTGCTTTGCTTGCACGTGCTTTGTTTTTAATCACACAAGCAGCGGTCAGACAGCACTACAGCCGCATCGATGGCGACATTTTGATTAATAGCGATTAAAGACTGTTCGCTCATGGCGAGCCCAAGACACTGCGTAGGTACGTAATCAGCAAAGGGTTCTTATACAGCGTGTCCCAAAAATGACACGTCACAGTGACATTGGAGGTAGACCTGGTCAAGAGGCGTCGAACCAACCTAACATGACCTTAGTAAAAGTTGCACGGTTTTTGACATTATGGCCAACTTAAACTTGTTCTAAATTTTTACTTTTTTAACAAGTTTAGTGCTAGCATTCAGTTAGATAGCTCTCGTGTTTGGTTTTTTTATTTTTACTCGGTCACGACTTACTAACTTAGCGTAAGTGCTAGCATAGCAGTAAAGTTGTTAAAAAAGTGAAAAATTAGAACTAAATTTTTGTGGGTCCAGTTCTAGAGACTGGTGCCTCTGCCTACCCCTTCGGGGATAACGGGCGTGAGTTTATTTATTTTATTTTATTTTTAAATTTTTGTTTCAATTGGCCATATCTCAAAAACCGTGCAACTTTTACTGCGGTCATGTTAGGTTGGTTCGATGCCTTTTGAGCAGGTCTACCTCCGGTGTCACTATGACGTGTCATTTTTGGGACACCCCGTATAAAGAAACAGGTTTTTCGATCCCGATAGGTCGGCACGAGTCGATACCCGTAGGTCATGCCACATAATAGAAACAAGTAAATCTGTCCTTAATGACCATCATGTCTTCGAATTCGTCGGACGATGACTTTTTTTCTCCTCGAAAGTGTTCATTATAAGTTACTGATTTCTAAGATTAGCCATTTAGCCACGAATCGCTCGTAGCCTGGGCTGCCTGAGTGATCTTAAACGATCACTAAAGTTAAGCAACATACGGCGCGTTCAGTCCATGGGTGGGTCACCGTCAATGACTAACGCTAGTGGCATTTTTCTGAGCGGTTCCGTGCTTCGCAAGGCACGCTAAGCAGTTGGTGCCGGCTGCCGTCGATAGATGGCAGTCGTTAAGCCAAGTCAGAGGCCTTAGGGCGGCTTGAGAACTTCTGACAGTAAGACCAGCCACTAGTCTTACAAGCCTCCACCAATCTGGACTTGGCCCCCGTTGTGTAGTATGGCCTATACCTTCCTCAGGGAAGAGACCCGTGCCCCTCGGTGGGGACATAGTGGGTTGATGATGAAGATAGCCATTTACCTTGTGTAGAACCACACGAGCAGCGCCACGGCCGCCGCGACGGCGGTGCCCTGCCCAACAGCGACCAGGGTCTGCACGCCCACCGCGGAGCCCAGCACACTGAGCACGTAGCCCAGCAAGCAGAGGGCGAGCAGCACGGCGGCCGTGCCCGCCCAGCGCAGCAGGTGCTTGCCCTCGTTGTGTGCGCGCATTTGCTCGAATTGCTCCTCGATCTCCTGGGGAATAAGGTCTGTTATAGTGCTGGCTGGGAGATGCGTCTACTGACCCATTTTCACAAATTGAAAGTGTAGCAATTTGAATTTCCGTCGGTATTCAGGTGCTTGTCTTATCAAGGCTGCGTGGAATTTCGGTCAAGTTATGGATATCGTCATCAACCCATTATGTCCCCACCGAGGGGCACGGGTCTCTTCCCTGAGGAAGGTATAGGCCATACTCCACCACGGGGACCAAGTCCGGATTGGTGGAGACTTGTAAGACTAGTGGCTGGTCTTACTGTCAGAAGTTTTCAAGCCGCCCCTAAAGGCCTCTGACTTGGCTTAACGACTGCCATCTATCGACGGCAGCCGGCACCAACTGCTTAACGTACCTTGCGAAGCACGGAATCACTCGGGAAAAAATGCCACTAGCGTTAGTCATAGACGGTGACCCATCCATGGACTGAACGCGTCGTATGTTGCTTAACCTTAGTGATCGTTCAAGATCACTCAGGCAGCCCCGGCTACGAGCGATTCTGGATATACGAGTTATGGATATAAGTAGCGCCATCTAAAGTCCGTTTTTTAATTCGATGCAAAAAAAATATGACGCTCCAGCTCGTCCCCGCCCATCTTCCGCTTGCTGCTGAAGGCGTGTAGCGTCTTGTAACGCGCCCTAACCTTTTTTGCATTTAGGTACTTTTTCCTGGTCAGTGGGGGACCAGGAGGATGGTGTGGGACTAGCCGCTGTAGCGGAATACCTATTAAAAAACTTCCGATGACGCCCGCCGCTTTTATTGGATAGAGCTAGGAGTGGTCCCTGCGGCCAATGTCCGCCCCTGGGATGGTAAAGGGGCAGACCTCCTAAGAAGGATGCGTTGAACGCACCCTTGCACCTCCTTGCGACCATCAGCGTGAAATGGTCGACTCCTTGGAGGGTCTGTAACACGACGGCACGGCCCCCTGCCGTGCCTAGACGGGCCCTCCTGGTTCGCCCGCTGCGCCAACGGCAGAAGGAAGACACAGCCTCCCAAGCCGACTCGCTGTCAACCGAGTTCGCTAACCCAACCGGCTCACCTTGACCAGCCGAAGCCTGTAAGTCTCCTCCAGCTCGTCGTCGCCCATCTTCCACTCATGGATACCCTGCCGCTAGGAATTACAACAGGGTATACCAGACTCTTACCGGGTAAAACTGGTGTTCCTTCTCACGCCGTTCGTTGGAACAGCGGCGACGTCCGCGCCGTAGCCTTTTTTTATATATTTTTTTATCGCTGGGAAAAATGCAATTGGGTTGTTGACAAAATGTCAAATAAGTTACTTTTAAAACGGAATTTTGTATCAAAATACCTGTTTATGACGTCATATTTCAGAGCCCTCTTTTTATGTTTCATCTATTTAAAAATTGTAATAACTAGTAATTTACTAAAAGAGATACATACATTTTCCGAAATATTTTGTAATTTTTGTTTTAATCCAGCATAGCAAATAATTTATTGTTGGTCGTGTCAACTACCGTATTAGGCATCTCCTCCCGTCGGGGGGCGGGAGAGAGTACGTGGGACTCTCCTCACCTTGACCAGCCGAAGCCTGTAGGTCTCCTCCAGCTCGTCCCCGCCCATCTTCCGCTTGCTGGCGAAGGCGTGCAGCGCCTTGTCCCTTGCGCGCGCGTGCTCGGCGGCGAGGCGCGGCGGCGGCAGGTAGGGCTGCGCGCCGCCGCACGCCGCCTCCATCACCGCGTCGTACACCTCGCGCCCGTCCGCCACGGCAGACAGGTTGTTGGCCTCGGCCGTCGCCTGGACGGTAAGTATGGATAAAGCCGGCTACAGAGGAAGCTACAAAGAGGAGGTTCTATGACTAAGTGGCGTCCTTCTATGGCCACGTCGCCAGCTACCTACGTATCCAGGCAGTTTATATTGAATGGCGACGTTGCCAGACCAAGTGAGTTTGAGTTCAGAAATCAGAAATTTATTTCAACGTAAAGTCCCCAAGATACAGGCCTCGCCTAGTTTGGGGACTGCCGTTAAACTGTGTATTGTGCACCTACCCACCTATTTTGTTAAACAAAATATTACGTAACAAAAAATATGCTGTAGCTGTGTTATTTCAATAAATCTTATTTTACTTTTACTTTTTTTTTTACATTCTGCTTGTTGAATGTCAATGTACATAAAATTTTAATGTTAGCCGCATACATTTTAGTTAGGCACCATACATTTACATATTGACTACTTAGATACGGTCTAGGCTAGTGTGGGGTGCGGAGTAGGCGCTCTGGTTTCAGGGGTCAGTTAGGGGTGACGTCAATCAGAACACATGTTACTTGGACCATGGTCGTGTATTGAGTGTCTCGAAAGTATTATAAAAGTTGCTATGTTCTAACTTACTGACTAAGCGTTATTGCTATTTACACGTGTAGCCTAATTACTTGGCCGATGCGCGGAAGCGCATGTCGCAACGTTACATCTCCCCCGAAAAGAACAGGGTTACACACCCCCTTAACAAAAATAAAAAAAAATGTTTGCCATGTTACATAAACTAAGTTCCTTAGAGTAGGTAATTCTTAAAGTAAACTTTTTTTTTTTTATATATAAACTTAAATAAACTAGTTACTTATAAAACATTTTTGTATTGTTTTTATGTGTCAAGTACTCTTTATTATCCTTATAAATCTTTACATTTGGAGATAAATCTTCTAATACTACGAAAGGACCTTCATAAATACAATTTAATTTATTACCTACTTGATTTTTAACTAATACTAAATCGCCTGGTCTATATTTAACGCTGTTACAGTTCTTATCAGAACTAAATTTTCTTAAATTCTTATTTTCTAGTAAATTTTGCTTAGCTTCTAACAATGCTTTCTGTAATCTATACTTTAACTCTAGTGGGTAGTCGTCGTGGTTATACAAAGGATCGACTCCCTTACATAAGTTGGATGGAAGGTTACATACCTTACCGAATACGAGTTCGTATGGAGTGTATTTTGTCTCTGAATGTACACTTGTGTTAAAAGAAAAACACCAAAACGGAACCCAATCGCTCCAATCGCATCTATTATTCTCACACTGAATCCTAAGGTAGGCGCCTAAATGCTTGTGTGTTTACATGCCTCCTAAGGTCTCGTGATGATAAGCGGTAGAGACGAGTTTCTCGATTTTTAGTAACCTGCACACCTCGGTCATCAGTGATGACGTGAATTCTGTACCCCTATCGGTGAGGATCTGTTTAGGGATACCATAGCGCAGTATGAAGTTGTTCACGAATGTTTTCGCAATCTTTGCGCTCTAGAGGATATGCCTCTACGTATTTACTAAGATCGCACTGAATTGTTAAAATATACCTATAGTTATGGTTATCTACATCTAGTGGGCCCATAATATATAAGCTAATCCTCTCGAATGCTGAGCTAGCAGTGGAGGTAATAGTCATTGGTTCTTTGACATGCCTGTTGGAGTGTTTTTGTATTTGACAACTCCTACAACGTTTTACGTAATTAATGACGTCATTCGTCATACCTGGCCAGAAATAATATGTTTTTATATTATTTAACATTCTGTTCATGCCCGCGTGTCCACTAGTGGGCAAGAGGTGAAAATCATTTAAAATTGTCGTAATTTCGTCTCTATCTGAAATACGAACTACATCTCGTGTGATAAGGAATTTTGGTGACGTGATATTACATTGTTTGATACTGCGCAGTATTTCTTTAATAAACCTAGCATTACTCCTATTTTTAATGATGAGTAGCTGAGTTATTTTTAATTTTTGACACATTTTTTCAAGATCCCTCGCTAACTCCTTTTCGGACGATAACGATCGGGTATCAAGAATGATCGCAGATTGCGATAGTACGTATGTGCAATACTTAGCGTCACTCGTTATTTGGTCAGAACTTTTCTGATAATTTTCTTTTATATTACTTGAAAAAATTAATTCAGTTATTTCGGTTGGTCGTTTGAGCACTTCGACAACAGTTGGTTGATCAGACCCACGTGAAGGAGAAGGCTCGGTCTGTCGGTCCTCGGTACGATCAGCTTCCTGTACCTCTAGCTCTCTCATTTTTGCTCTAGTAAGTACAGAAACTACCTTTTCGTGCATGTCCTTCAAGTCTTTTGACGTCACCGGGAGTCGACTTAATGCGTCTGCAGCAGCATTATTTCGACCGGGAACGTATTCGACTTCAAAGTCATACTCTTCTAGGTGCAACCTAAACTTTGTCAATCGATTGGACGGATCAGTAAGGCCGAACAAATAAACAAGGGGCCTATGGTCGGTAAATATTTTAAACTTTCTACCGTACAAATATGGTTTAAAGTACCGTACTGCCCATACGATTGCCAAAAGCTCGAGTTCTATTATTGGGTATCTTGTCTCGGCTGGTTTTAGACTTCTACTGGCATAAGCTATTACTTTGCCGTTGCTGTTTGAAAGAACTGCTCCTAGTCCTAATTTTGAGGCATCGGTTTGGACACGAAAGATATTAGATTCTGAAAAATCAGGGTAGTCCAATACTGGTGGGCTACATAAAGCTATTTTTAGTTTCTGAAATGCATTTTCGCAATCGTCATTCCATTCGAACTTGGAACCTTTTTTACACAATAAATGTAACGGAAATACTATGTCAGCAAAACGTGGTATGAAGCGACGATAGTAGTTGGCAAATGCTACAAAACGTTTTACTTCGTCGGCGTTATTTGGCTTAGGGTAATTTTTCATTGTTTTAATTTTATCTGGATCTGGGAATATACCTTCTGATGTTATCTGATGGCCTAAATAAATAATTTCCTGTCGTAAAAACTCGCACTTCATGGGGTTTAATTTGAGATTGACCTCCCGTAATCGGTTTAATACGCTTATGAGATTTTTATTGTGGTGTTCCATAGACTTTCCTATGACAACACAATCGTCTAAATAAATAAAACACTTGTCAAAGTTAAGACCTGACATTGCTATAGTCATAAGACGGGAAAAAACGCTGGCGCTCGTTTTGAGGCCCATTGGACAGCGTTTCATTTGGTACTGTTTTCCTGCTGTAAATGCTGTACATTTTCGTGAATTTTTATCTAGAGAAAGCTGGTACATCTTATTTAAACTAAAGGATGTATACTTTCGTGATTCTGGATTGAGAGACAACTGGTAGTAACTTTGTGAAAGGTCTAATTTTGAAAAATAAATGCTACCAGATAAGGAATCTAGAATTTCAGTAATATTGGGCAAGGGAAATTTATCGTCTTGTATTTTGTTATTCAATTGCCTATAGTCGATGACTAATCTCCATTTTTTCTCGTTTGATTTATCAGCTTTCTTAGGCACTAATAAAACTGGACTAGACCACTCTGAAACAGTTTCTTCGATGATGTCATTTTTTAGCATGTCCTGAACTTGCCTTTCTATCTCGCTTTTTAAAGCTTGAGGCACTCTATAAGGTTTCATATAGACAGGTGCCACATTGTCTTTTAATACAATGTTGTGTTCCATTAAATTAGTTACTGACAAATGGTCCCCTGGCAAGTGGAAAACGTCTGCGTACTTAGCGCAAATTTGCTCGATGCCTAAACGCTCTTCTTTGTTTAAGTAGCCTAAATCGAGTATCTCTGAAATGAAATGAAATGAAATGAAATGAAAATGTTTATTTGTAACAATAAAATAAGTCTTGAGAGAGTAAATAATCTGTTAGTCAGAGCCCTAAGATTATGAGTTAGTTTACTTACACTATGTGCAACTCTGATGTCTATGCTAGGTAAAAACCTGTGATACAGACATCAGTTTTTCTCATTTGTAACAAAAATACAATTAAGACGGTCCTGTGTGTTACAAACAGAGTAGGCACCTAGTTGTTTCATCAAGAAAAATAATGAAAAGACATGAAATAATGAAAGGACTAAAATTAAAATTACAGCAAATTGCAAAAGTTTATTTATATCGAGTGCTGCATAGGAGATAGATATTTATATTATTTTAAATAAATAATAATTTATATAAATAAATAAGTCATAGTTTATAAATAACAATATTAATAAATAGAGAAATATATATTAATATATAGCTTTAAAACTATCGAGTAATTTACCGATCACGATAAGGAAGCGTTTGCAAGTAGTTAATGACAGTTTGTTTACATTTAAACGAATTAAGTGACGTGAGGACCAATATTTTATTTAGTTTATTATAAAGAAACGTTCCTAGAAAACAGTGGAATCTATTTGCAAAAAAAGTTTTAAATTTAGAATTTTTATAAACTATATCAAGTCTACGTCTGTCAGGATTGAGAACACATTTTAGGGAATGAGTACGGAGAATAATTTTCATAATAAATAATTGTCTGACCGTTAAAACTTTGATGTTTTGATACAAGGATGCAGTAGGGTATCGTCGTGGCAAGCAAAACCCAACCTTTAATACAGCTCTCTGGGCAATTTCAAGTGGCAGAAGGATCGTTTTTCCAACGCCACCCCAGGTGTCTATGCAATATGTCAACAGGGACTGACAGAGGGCATAATATACGGTTTTTATTAGTTTAGGATCTGCCACATGCCTTAGCCGTTTTAGAATTGCCATTATTTTACGTACCCTACTTGAAAGAGAATTTACATGATGTTTGAAGGTGAGATGGGAATCTATAATGATGCCCAAGTATCTGATGCTATCCGTATTATGTAACACAGGGCAGTCACAATCTACTATTGTATCTTTATTTAGGCAGTTGATAGAGTGAGCAAAAATTGAACACGGCATCAGATTTCTTTGGCTACGTATAGAAAATTGCATGTATTTTGTCTTCGCAACATTTAGGTTGAGGAGGTTATTATGGAGCCATTTTGAAATAACATCAAAACCCAATTGTGCGCTATCATAGACACTCTTCCAAGAGCTTCCTTTGAAAACAAGGGCAGTGTCATCAGCGAAAGTGTAAATTCCACAGTTGGCTATCTTTAAGTTGCACATTTCATTTAAATAGATAAGAAAAAGGGTAGGCCCTAAGACGCTGCTTTGTGGAATACCGTAGGAAACAAGTAAATTACCACTGCTGACGTCAGATATCTTAACGCATTGCGTTCTGTTTCTGAGGTAATCTTTAAAAAGATCTAGTTGAAGACCACGAATCCCAGCACGCTCTAGCTTCGTCAATAGTAGTGGAATCGCCACGGTGTCAAATGCTTTAGCGATGTCCAAGAATATGGCCAGGCACTTGTCCCCTTTATCTAAACATCTAACTAAACTATCAGTGAGATCGGATACAGCATCAGCTGTTGACACACCCCTACGAAAACCATATTGATTTGTTGAGAAAAGGTTAGTCTTCTCTAAAAAATTCACAAGACGTTTATTTATAAGTTTTTCCAAAATTTTTGACAGTGTTGGTAGTATTGAGATTGGACGATAATTACTAATGAGCTTTTTGTCGCCAGCTTTATGGACTGGGATTATAAGGGCACCTTTGAAGGCATTAGGAAATGTTCCAGTCTTGAAAGAAAGATTAGTTATGTGTACTAGAAGACCAGCCAGTACATTTTTATTTTGCTTTACAATATTTGAGGAAATACCATCTATACCCGCAGTGCTACTTGATTTCAAAGAATTTATAGTAGCAATAACTTCAGAAAGGTCCGTGTCAAGTAGCACGAGAGAATTGTTAGGATTTGTAAAGATAGAGGAATCTATTGTTGGAGGACTTTGCTTTATCAAATTTTCAGCCAGTAGTTTACCGACATTCCCGAAGTATTCATTAACCTGATTTGCTACATCCTTAGGTGATACAGAGCTTTGCAAAAGATCTTTAGATGCCGAGTTCTTAGTTTTATAATTTGTTAAATCATTAATTACTTGCCACGTAGATTTTATGCTTGATTTTGCCGCTTTTTCCAATTCTGTACGCTCATAGTTTAGTTTTATTTTTCTAAGTAGGCCCGTACAGAAGTTACGGTATCTTGTATATGTTGTACGAAGTATTAGGTCCTCAGGAGATTTTTTTGACTTGTAGTGTAATTTGTCCCTGTTTTTCATGCAACGTACCAATCCTATAGTGATCCAGGGTTTTATCGGAGCTTTTTTACGAGAGCAATTTACTTTAGTGGTATTTTCCATTATTACTTTAGAAAGAGAACTAACTAGATGATTTGCAGCTACATTGCAATCGCCTGAATTATAAACTAGGCTGAAATCCGTGATTTCTAAAGTATTTTTTATTTGTGTATAATTAATTTTCGTAATACAAGTTCGTTTCTCTAACGACCGGTTTTTTAAGTCAGTAGATAAAAGCATGGTACTGTGGTCTGTTACAGAGTTATTGATAATAAGAGTTTTAGAGTAAAGTTTACTTTTGAGGAAAATATGATCGATACAATTGTCAAGTCTCGTTGGGAGTTCATGAGCTGGTAATAGACCATGGCTGTCTAATAGTGTCTTAACTCTGTCCACTGACCTGTTTTCTCCGTTAAAACAACACACATCAAAATTGTTAATTGAATGAATTTGTAATTGAGACAAGTCTACTGCGACTTCTGTGTCTCTTGTATTTAATATTCTAATCGGAATACGGCCTTGATAAGATTTTGCGATGATTCCGGCAATAAAAACTCCATCTGAAATTTCTTGGGCTAAAATTACACTGTCATCACTTGCTGCGCAAGGAATGTGTTTGATAGCTTCACAGCGAGGCGGTATCACGTGTACCTGCCTATATCTATCAGAATTGCTACCTATGGGTATGCATACTGTTATCTCGTCCTTTGACAAATTAATTGTCCTTGTCTCGTAATTAATTATGGCTTTGAACCTTTTGAAAAATTGTTCACCTAAAATTCCGCAGCCAGAACCTGAACAAGAGAGGTTCTCAAACACATAAAAAGTTTCCCTAAAAACTACATTATCATACGTTAAATCTAAGGTAACATAACCTATAGAACACAGTTTTCCGCTAACACCTCTGATTGTTATTTTATCGTGTCGCAATTGTTTTATCAATTCTGGATGCTCGCTTAGCCACTCATATTTCAATACTGATATATACTTGCGCCGTTATCTACCAGTAACGTAATACTGCTGTTAGTACTATCTATACCTATGTTTCCTACATTCATTATTACTAAACTAGTTGTATCGTAATTAGAAATGCAATGTTCTCTAATCGTGGGCACGAAAAAACTCGGTGCTATTCGGTGCATTTTGAGTGCGTTCGACATTGTCGCTATTTTGCGAATGCTGCACTTGTGCCACGTGACGCGAGTGGTGTGACTGGTGGAAACCTCGTCCACGTGAGGGTCCACTCATCGTGGGCCACCCACGGTCACGACCTCGGTATTGGCCGGAGTTGCTATTATGGAACGTTCGCGGCTGATTGCCTTGCTGATAATTCCCTGGATTGGCATATCTCTTATTACCACAATTGTACCTTCTAGGGGCAGAGCTCTTTCCACTGCGAGTAGTACCCCGGTTTGTCCTATGGTTGCTGTTAAAGTGCATAGTAGGTTCTTCGCTTTGAGTTAACGAATTTTCGTCAACCGCGGCTTGGATTGCTTCCGGAAGTGAATTAAATTGGCGTGAGGCAATTATTGTGCTTAAACGGGAGTTATTCAAACCGTCGGCGAAGCGTTTGATAGCTATTTTTTCGTTCAGTGGACGGAGGACTTCGTATTTTTGGTCATCTCCGTCTGACTGAGCTAGGGTCAAATTGACCAACAATTGCTCTAACTCGGAGCCGTACTTATCTATCGATCTACGGCCTTGCGTGGCGGCAAAAATCTGAGACTGGAGCGCGACAGCTGATTTCTTTTGAATTAACAGTGTGCGCATATCTCTTAACATTGAGTCTACTGACTCATAACTTGTCCTAAGTCTGAGTTTCGCATTTGCGGATAGACGCGTTTTTAGAACAAACTCTATAAGTTGTTTCCTAGCCGTATCATTGAGCATAGAGCTGTATAACTGGATGCTATCTATCAACTGGCTAGTGACCTGCTCTTGGCCTGTCATAATGGGTAAAAGGGCGATTGCCGTTTTGAGGTCAAAGTTTTCTGACGCCATTTTTGTACTTTCTGTCTGCTCTTTAGGATGATCTACCTCTTCGGTTACACACAAGCTCAAGATATGGCGATAAATTTGTTGAATATCGCCGATTAACTGATTTACTGTAAGAATATCTTCGTCATGAAAAATTCCTTCTTCGATTTTAGTTCTTACGGAAGACGAAATAGACTCCAAACGACTGTACAATTGCAAGTTCTCATTAAATTTTTGCTGGGCTGCCTCGGAATGTTGCCTTCTAGTTGGACCTACTTTAATTAGATAGGTTTTGATTTCTACTAATTTTTCAAAAATTATTTCTAATTCTGTTATTTCCGACATTACATACAGGTTAAGTGCTTAATAAAAAAAAAACGTACATAACAATAAAAATATTGGCAATAAAAATAATTAATATAATCGGCTTACTTGATGTAGAGTGTACTTATTAATACTGGCTAAGGCGATGACGGGGCTGGGCGGCGGCGACAGCTCGCTGAGGGCGGCGGCGGGGCGCGACGCGGAGGCTGGAGCTCATCTTGTCTGCGCTGGGTGGGCCGGGCTATACCCTGGACTCCTGCGTGGGCCGGGCTATACCCTGGACTCCGTTGGCCGGGCTATACCCTGGACACATCTCGAACTTTTCTTCTTTCTCCTGGTACATCGTATTGGTTTTCGTCTTGAGTTTTGGTGGTTTCTTCTTGATAATATTTTTTTCTAAGGTGAGTTCTTCTTTTGTTTTGAGATAGGTATGTCTTCGAAGTTCTGTCTTCTTTCTTGAAAATGGGTTCTTCTCCTTGCTATTTGATCTTCTTTCTTAAAAATGCGTTCTTCTTGTTATTTAATCTTCTTTCTTTGTTTTTGATTCCGTATTTTCCTCGCTCGAATTTTTTATCTTCATGTAGGTAGTTTTCGGCTTCGTTTCTTCAATTTTCAAAAATGTTTTTTCTTCTTGATATCCATTTGGTTTGGCCTGGTATGGGTCGCCATGTGGGGAGCGGAGTAGGCGCTCTGGTTTCAGGGGTCAGTTAGGGGTGACGTCAATCAGAACACATGTTACTTGGACCATGGTCGTGTATTGAGTGTCTCGAAAGTATTATAAAAGTTGCTATGTTCTAACTTACTGACTAAGCGTTATTGCTATTTACACGTGTAGCCTAATTACTTGGCCGATGCGCGGAAGCGCATGTCGCAACGTTACACTAGTGAAATTTTTTCGAGCGGTTCCGTGCTTCGCAAGGCACGTTAAGCAGTTGGTGCCGGCTGCCGTCGATAGATGGCGGCCGTGAAGCCAAGTCAGAGGCCTTACGGCGGCGGCTTGAAAACTTCTGACAGTAAGACCAGCCACTAGACTTACGAGCCTCCACCAATCCGGACTTGGCCCCCGTGGTGGAGTATGGCCTATACCTTCCTCAGGGAAGAGACCCGTGCCCCTCGGTGGGGACACATACACATGGGGACAGATAGGACACATAATTGCACAACAAAAAAAAATAGAGTTGTCTCGTTGTATTTCGTTCGGATGAGCAAATACACAAAGTTTTGAGAACGACTAAAATTAACAACAAAATTAAATATTGCTGTACAATAATCAGGTCTAATGGCTTTTATCTACTATGTAAAATTATTTCCCTAAGTTCACTCAGATCGGTTTATTTAGCTGTGAATAAGCATCGTCACCCTTCGACTTCGACTATAAAACAATGCAACCACTCACCATCAAAATAGTCTTGGGCTCCGGCAGCTCGCTCTCGCTGAAGACCTTCATGTAAGCCTTGAAGTACTGAACCAAGTCCTTGGCCTTCACCTTCTGGCCATCGATGAGCTTCGGCACCAGGTTTTGAGGAGCCAGCAGCATCGGCACCAGCTGCTTTAGGTGCAGCTTGAACTCCGGGTCTATGTCTGGAAAGGGCGTCGACTTATGCTAGAATTAATGAATAATTTAGCCACAAACATGCTTACACGATTCGCTTGTAGCCCCGGCTGCCTGAGTGATCTTAAACGATCACAAAAGTTAAGCAACATAAGGCGCGTTCAGTGCATGGATGGGTGACCGTCTGTGACTAACGCTAGTGGCATTTTCCCGAACGATTCCATGCTTCGCAAGGCACGTTAAGCAGTCGGTGCCGGCTGCCGTCGATAGATGGCAGTCGTTAAGCCAAGTCAGAGGCCTTAGGGCGGCTTGAAAACTTCTGCCAGTAAGACCAGCCAGCCACTAGTCTTACAAGCCTCCACCAATTCGGACTAGGCCGCCGTGGTGGAGTATGCCTATACCTTCCTCAGGGAAGAGCCCCGTGCCCCTCGGCGGGGACATAATGGGTTGATGATGATAATGCTTACACAATAATAATAGTTTTGACCTTGGTCATATCATGCGAGCTGACAAATATAACCTAATGCGACTTGTTCTGGAAGGCAAAATTGAAGGAAGGCGAAGACCTGGCCGTAGGAACACATCATGGCTTCAAAACCTTTTGCGAGCAGCTACATCGCGTGACAGTGTAGCCAACACGACAGCCGACCTCCGATAGGAGATGGCACCGGAAGACTATAAGAATACTACAAAACTTATGTAGGTACGTAAGACTAATTTATTAATGTATTTGTTTGTTTTTCTGGTGTGTACAAATAAAGTTCTAATCTAATAGTATTGGGAGATTTGGGACAATATTTTTCTTCTTTGCGCTGTTAGGTAGGTACTTGACTTGCATACAAATATGTGTCAACCAGGTATTATCTATGCTTCGACACAACAACTTTTTTCAACATACCCACAACATTGAAATGTATGTGAGACTCGATGAGAAGCTTCTAACGAAAGCCATGATACAGGCTCGCCTTTTCGATGTGGAAACGTAATACAATTTACACGCCTTATATTATGACATATATTTTTTGTTACAGACCTTCAGCCCCTTCAGCCCTTCAAAGATATTACTTGCGTCAAAATGGTATACTTTGCCTATGTAAGAAGTCTACTGGAATATGCCAGTTGTGTTTGGTCACCACAATACATTACACACGTTCATCGAATAGAACGCATACAGTCCAAGTTTGTAAAACATTTAAATTTTAGAAGTAAATGCTATAATTACGATTACGAATCGTCTTGCAGATATCATCGTTTAATGAGCCTCGAAAATCGCCGCAAGCTACTAGACATGTCGCTACTGCATGACCTCTTGTCAGGTAAACTTGACTGTTCCGAGTTAGTTTCGGAATTGTCCCTATCTGTACCTTCTCGTCGAACTCGCCATACTTGTAACAAGTTGTTTCATGCTTCGTCTGTGAATACAAACTATGCCCAAAACTCGACCCTGATACGTCTAGCTCGCCTTTACAACAAAAGTTTTTGTTCGGCCGACCCATTTCTGGGTTCCAAGGCTTCTTTTAAGCACAGTATTTTAACTATACTCAATGATTATTCGTAATTTCTTGAAGAAACCCCCCCTTCCCTTTTCACATACACACCCACATACACACACGCACACACACACACACACACACACACACACACACACACCCTCACACACACACACACACACACACATAAGGTGGCAATTCTTGCTTGTTTGAATTTTTAATATTATTGTAAATAATATTTTATTTCAATGAAAATGCATGAACTTTATATTGCTGAGCGTTATTGCGGTTTATTTTCTGTTATTATGAAATGTCTATTTGTGGATGTCTGTTATTGGCCTTGTGAATTGTATCTTTATTATTGTGTTAAAATTATTTGTTTTCGCTGTTGATGTCCCTAATAAAATAAAATAAAAATAAAATAAAGACATTCGTTACACATTCCTTATTCATGCGAACTTCAGCAGGAGACGAACAGTATGATATGATCGCTTCGTCCGCTTTCATCTTAAAGCCGAAGCGTATTAGTAATAATATAATAACTTCCATACAACACAATCAATTGAAGTTTACATCCGAACCTATATGTATATACTCGAGCGTTTTAGTTAGGCAACCCGGGCTTTTGGGCTTCTACCGTACCGCCACTGGCTTGAACTGGTCCCAAACTAGTATACCCTGTGCTATGGCAACACCCAGATTGCGAACATGATTATGAGAGCATCGAAATTACATAACATAACATAACATTTACACACAGCCACATACATTGCTTCTGGCCCCACACTAGGATACCCTGTGTCGTGGGAACCAGAAACAGCGACGTCACAACATGTAAACATCCAAGACCTGGTTTTTTTTGTCCTTAGCCGGGATTCGAACCCGGGACCTCTCGCATGGTAGTCAGATGCTAACTGCTGCGCCACAGAGGTCGAATATATTATCAGTACATTATCTCGAATTAAAAACTTCAGAGACGAGCAACCGACGACGCGAGCTCCGTCTCTGTTCACCATGATTAAGCTCTGCGAATTAGAGCGAAACCTGGTCGGACTCTCACCAGCGAGCTTCCCGTTGAACTCAGGGCTGGTAGCAACCTTCATCCCAGGATGCGGCATGAGGAAGCAGGCCAGCTCCTCGAAGCACGACGCCACGTGTCTCCGCAGCGACTGCAGCTGCTCATGCTGTCCTTCGTGGACCTTGGGATGGAGGAGAGAGCTTAAGCGAGAGGTAACATTTAAGGATACCTTTCCAAGTTTTCACAGACCATGAGGTCTGTAGAAGGAAAGCTCTACACGGGCAGTCCATATATCGTCTGTTTGCAGGTGCAACTTCTAGCCTTTTTAGAGCTGTGGACGCACGGGCATAGTTGCGTATACTGCTGGACGACCTCTGTGGCGCAGCGGCTAGCGCACTGTCTACCATGCGACACAGGGTATCCTAGTGTGGGGCCAGAAGCAATGTATTGCTTGCATGTAAAAGATTTTTTGGGTAAATCATCATCTTCATCATGATCCTCATCAGCCCACCGTTGCCTATTATTGTTGTTGTTGCTGGGTATAGGCGTTTTTCCCCAAATGACATTTCACAAGGTCTCTCGCTCTTTAAGCCAACTCAGCTGCCTTAGGCCGGCTCGAAAACTTCTGACAGTAAGACCAGCCACTAGTCTTACAAGCCTCCGCCATTCCGGACTTGGCCCGCGTGGTGGAGTATGGCCTATACCTTCCTCAGGGAAGAGATCCGTGCCCCTCGGTGGGGCTGTTAAAGCTGTGAAAGAAAAAGTGGCCAGAGGGGTTAAATAAAGTAAAGAATACCTGAAGCCGCTTCTCCAGCAGGCGCTCCCCGCCCGCGGCGCCGTAGGGGTACTCGTAGGGCACGCTCCAATCCCGCACCAGCAGCTGCAACCGCTGGAACGGCTTCCCGCCGCGCCCGCCCGCCGCCGCCAGCCGCCCGTAGTCCGTGAACAGCTGCCGACGTTATGAACACATACATAAGAACTCCAAATTTACTTTTACATTTATAACAGTAGTGATATATGAATAGATAAATAATGTAATTCCATGTCATGTCATGACGTCTGGTTCTGGTTCACATGACACAGGGTATCCTAGTGTGGGGCCAGAAGCAATGCATGTGCCTGTATGTAAATGTTATGTTATGTTATGTAATTTGTTAAAACTTCTGTTTCTACCTGCAGGTGCTGCAGGTCGTCCTCCTCGATGTTCTGGGAGAGGTTGTAGATCTGTACGGAGGACAGCATGGTGGACAGGGCGAACACGGTGGCGTTGTCGCGCACCGTGGACTCGCTGTCGAACGTGCCTTGCGTGTCCATCAGGAGGACCACCACCTGAAATTAAGGTTTCCTTGAAAAATGCAGTAAAAAAAAGTAAAAGTAAAAATATTTATTTAAAATAACACAGTTTTATACAGATTTTTTTAAAAACCACAATTTTTTTTTATATTTACCGGTTGTGAAAACGGCATGCATTATACGTACAAAACGATTAAATTCAGTTAACAATTCGGCCAACCTCGATAATTGTCGTGAATCCCTCGTCTCTCACATAGAGTTATCAATTTACAGATATGACCTGATATATATTACTCGTTGTCTTATTGAATACAATACAAGAACGATATGAGCAGCAAAACCTCCTTTGTAGCTCAAAACTAACACAATCTTAATACTGAAATAAGAAACATAATTTACAATTTTGACAGTCTGCCTTCTTAGTGTCAATAAAACCAGTTTGACGTTATGATACATTTATGTTTATGAACGCTAATTTCATTCGTGAAAATATTCGATTCTATCAAATTTTATCACAATTAACATACAAAAGTTATGTATCATGGCTTCAACAAATTTAAAGCTTGGTAAAAAATTGTTGCTCAATCTCGTGAAATTGTAAATAATGTTTATAACTATTTTAGAAAAGAAGCTAATTTATTTAAAAAAGAAGAAAGTAAATATCTTCAACAAATAATGAATGTTCAAATTCATGTCGCTTCTGCATAATAATTTTCATAGGTCTACCGGTTAGTAATGTCATCTTGGCAGGTGCTATACATTGCGTTTATGATACTTCAAATTGAATGCTACCTAAAAGAAAACGCGGTAATGTATTTCGTGTCATTTCCGTCTCCGGATTTAGGCGATGATATCCGAGAAAAGCCGAAGTGTTAACTGATTTTAATCGTATTGTACGAGCATCGATCAGTAATAACAATGCTCGGACGTCTTTACGTCTCACCAATATTGCCGTTGAGTTATTTAGAGTGATTTTTATTCGTAGTAGCAAGGAGAATTAAAGACACCTTGGTAGTAGGGAACTTTTTTTAAGCAGGTGTTTGTTAATATCGCTTAAGACTAAAATCTTCTATACATTGTCTTGTGTCCAGCTGGACACAAGTGAATGTATTTGAAGAGAATGAGGTTTCTGAGCTCACACAGAAACCTCATCTCGACCTCTGTGGCGCAGCGGTTAGCGCATCTGACTACCATGCGAGAGGTCCCGGGTTCGAATCCCGGCTGGGGACAAAAAAAAAAGAAATCCAGGTCGTGGATGTTTACATGTTTGTGACGTCGCTGTTTCTGGTTCCCATGACACAGGGTATCCTAGTGTGGGGCCAGAAGCAATGTATGTGTCTGTATGTAAATGTAATGTTACGTTTACGTTCTCACGTTTTTACTCTTATAACTAGTAACTTAACATAAACATCTACATACAGGCATACGTTGCTTCTGGCCTCACACTAGGATACCCTGTGTCGTGGGAACCAGAAACAGCGACATCACAAGCATGTGAACGTCCAAGACCTTAGGTCGAACAACGCTCTTTGTGGCTTAATACCTTCTCTCCGTTATCCAGCGTGGCCTTGAAAGATTGGGACCAGAGCAGCAGGCCTGTGGTATCTCGTTCGGAGCCCCCGCGCCACGGAAAGCCCTTCAACGGCGCGTCCTCAGCCCCAAGCCAGTCGCCGCCCCCCTCGCACAGCGTGTACTGGGGAATTAAGAAGTGATTAACTTACTTGGGTCTACAGGGGCTCTTCTATAGTGGGTTTGTGGCTCCCAAAAATGAATATGTGTTTAGTCACGCGGTCAGGCTAATTGTTATTGTTTACTTCACAATACTTTATTACAGTTTAATGAAGTTTGAAGTTAATTAAGTAAACATTGTTTTACAATAAAATTTTACAATGCTTTGTAACAGTCTCAACGCAAATATCAATCTGCTTAAGATTGGTCTGGTGTCGACTGCACAAGAATATAAGCTCTTGACAATTGTGCTCTCCACCATGCGGAAGTCGTGTCGCTACTGTGCGTGTGGACTCCCACCTTGTGGTGCATGTAGCGCAGGAAGAAGTCGAGCAGGAAGCTCTTTCCCTTGCGGAAGTAGGGCCGCTACTGTGCGTGTGGACACCCACCTTGTGGTGCATGTAGCGCAGGAAGAGGTCGAGCAGGAAGCGCTTCCCCTTGCGGAAGTAGGGCCGCTACTGCGCTTGTGGACACCCACCTTGTGGTGCATGTAGCGCAGGAAGAAGTCGAGCAGGAAGCTCTTTCCCTTGCGGAAGTAGGGCCGCTACTGCGCGTGTGGACACCCACCTTGTGGTGCATGTAGCGCAGGAAGAGGTCGAGCAGGAAGCGCTTCCCCTTGCGGAAGTAGGGCCGCTACTGCGCTTGTGGACACCCACCTTGTGGTGCATGTAGCGCAGGAAGAAGTCGAGCAGGAAGCTCTTCCCCTTGCGGAAGTAGGGCCACTACTGCGCGTGTGGACACCCACCTTGTGGTGCATGTAGCGCAGGAAGAGGTCGAGCAGGAAGCGCTTCCCCTTGCGGAAGTAGGGCCGCTACTGCGCGTGTGGACACCCACCTTGTGGTGCATATAGCGCAGGAAGAAGTCGAGCAGGAAGCTCTTCCCCTTGCGGAAGGCGCCGGCGACGGAGACGACCACCACGCTGCGCTCGCGCACGTCCTCGCGCAGCAGCAGCGCCGCCAGCGCCTCCTCGTCCAGCAGGAACGTGTGCTCCTGCCCGGGGGCCACCACTTGCACACCGTGCCCTGATTCTAGGGACTCCATCTTAGCTGTAAATTTGAGAAGCCAGAAAACGTACAATGCTCAGATTCAAAATCAAATTGAGGTAATTTTAAAGCTTGCAATCAAGAGATTATTTTTACTTCCCTGATTAGTAAGCTGAGGTAAGTATTTGTAATGCTAATTAGTCGTAACGCGAATAAATTAGTTTTTTCATATGCTCAAAGTTCACGCAACATAACATAGGGAGTAACGAGCAAGCCATCCCACTTGCTGGTACTCCCTACAGACAGTTATAGTCAGCCGAAACCCTAACTTAGGGTAGGACTCGCATTGCACAAGTCACGCCTCGCCGGTATCGTGTTTAGCTTACATCACTTAACTTGTTTGAATCACGGCACTGACATAACTGTCTAAAATTAGTTTAAAAACTTCACGCATACAGGGAAACAACACATTAATCGTAGACTGTATCGACTACGCAATAAAAATCCAATACTTACTTGGCATTTCGGATAGAAACAGTCCTGTTAATCCACTGTTTTAATGACAATCACAGCCAATCAAAATACATTGGTAGGAGATCGTTTTCTCCAGAAAATCGCGTCGCGTGGGCGCAGCTAACTCGACGGAGAGCTCGCGTGCATATGCGCTGCGAGGAAGGCAACTATAAAATTCCATCGACTCGTTTGCCTTATCGTGACCTATCAGCTAGTACTGTTGCCTTGGAACCATGGTTCACCAGTCTACGTATGCCGTAAACTGTAAATAAGGTCATGGTATGGCTATTAGTGATCCACGTATGGATACTATAAGTAGTGGGCTTGAGGTCACCAGGCTAGTGCGTATGTAGGTACTCCTGTGTAAGGTCACGATATGATGTCACACTTCCATTGTCCGGCCAATGACGTCATGTCGAATACGATATTGTGTGAAAGAAGACAAAATGGCCTTATGGGGTAATCTTGGGGGGTGCTGGTGGACGGTTCTCCAATCGATTTTAATACAATATTGTTGGAACGACCAATCCACCAATCCGGACTTGGCCCCTGTGGTAGAGTATGACCTATACCTTCCTCAGGGAAGAGACCCGTGCCGTGCCCCTCGGTGGGGACATAATGGGTTGATGATGTGCGTTGGAACGGTTTTGTCGAAAATATGTGAAAACAGCTCATGATGTCGGCTATCGGATGTCGGCTGTCGTCGTAGTTAGACACCGATATCGCATCGACAATGTGAAAAATCATCCGATGACATTATGAACGACATAAAATGAGTTTCTTTGTTAGTTTCTTCTCCATGTAATCTATTAATTGTGAAACTAACAACATTGACGTTCATAAAGTAAATGTTCTATTTGGATTATGAATAAAAATATTTGAATTGAATTGAATTGATTTGAAATAATTCGGTTTTGCCCACGACTTCGTGCGCACAAATTACTTTTTTTTTTTCATGCTACCACGGCTTTAGAGCGGTTAGGTAAGTTGTCTGTCGACCTAGTCGTGTTACATATTACATGTTATACATTGGTAGAAAATTAAGAAAATGTTAGTTCTTCAAAATTCGCACTGCTTTTTAGTCGGTTGGAGATCTCTTCATTCCTTTACATCCGGCACGACAGAAGTACGATCGTCTGTATCCTGAGCCTGTATCCTGTATCTACCTCAGAGGTAGATAGTTGACTATGTTTACTTCTCTATTTACAAGACTTCTTAGGGATAGCGCGCACAACGAAATTCATTCGTTGCGATTTTCAAACCGCGAAATAAAATCGCAAACAATAATAATTCTAGGCGCCCTACGATTTACTGCGAAGTAGCGGAGGCCGTCGAAACAAGGATTTACAAAATAAAAGAGCCGCGGGGCTCGGTACTACTTCATAGGGTACGATTTTGGCATTGTGCGACTTTAAATCGCAAACAATTAATTTTCGCAGTGCGCGGATTGCAGTGTATTTCTGTTGTTTGCAGAGTTGCGATATATTTTCGCAACTATTTTTTATCGCAGTGCGTACTTAGCCTTAACCAAGCTCTTGGAGTTTGTGAACTGTTCTGCTACAGGAATAAATAAATGGATTTAAATCACCAAATTAAAGAGCTACTCACAATGACAGCAAAGTCTAATGTTTTGTTGTAGTGCAGTAAAGTGACCTTTATTACCATATCATAAAAGCCAATATAAAGTATTTAATCGATAGTTTTTTTTAGGTAATACATTCTGATTGCAAATAACGAATTATGTGATGTACTAAGTAGATAGATAGATGGATAAAGAATACTTTATTGTACATAAAAAAGGAGATTAGTAAGTTTACAGACGGCGGCCTTATCACTAAAAGTTACCTCTTCCAGACAATCCAAGTAGTGAGTCTGAGAGTTACAATTTACATGGAGAAACGAGTACCCAAAATGGCATTCACAATAATACTTACACATTTCTGATATTCAATATTTACAATTATTACTTGTGCAGTAACATTTTTCACAAGATACTCATAATTAGGTACCAGAATGTAGACTGTTCG
Source organism: Yponomeuta plumbellus (assembly GCA_947310845.1). NCBI lineage: Eukaryota > Metazoa > Arthropoda > Insecta > Lepidoptera > Yponomeutidae > Yponomeuta > Yponomeuta plumbellus. The sequence goes on along the minus strand of OX371211.1, from coordinate 779,771 downwards.
AAGTTCTCATAGTGAAAACTATGGACCAGCTTTCCCTGATTTCCTTGCTTATCATATCACTTGAAATTCACTCAAACATTTTCTTTATAACACTAGAGTAGTTCTGTTTTATCTTCTCCACTTTAGGCTTGAGTAGACTCTCCCTCTGCAGCGCAGCTTTATCAAGTGGGTCATGTATTAGTACAACCTGGATGTCAGCCAAGGCCTCTTCATACCTCTGGAGGCCGGTGTAAGCGAGGCAGCGCCTGTAGAGCGCCTTAGTGTTTTTTGGTTGGTATTTGAGAGCCTTGTTGCAGAGCTGCAGGGCCGGCTCATACTCATCATACTGCAACTGACAGTGGGCTAGGTTGTTGTAGAGTTTTACCTGCAATAGGATTACATTTGTAGATAAATGTTATTTTAACCTTTCTTATTAGATCATAAGATATTTCCACAAGGCAGTAGGAAAGACCTGGAAAAAATAGCGCAAAGCAGAAACGACTGGCACTTGCATGAAGGGGCCCTTGTCCAACAGTGGATATCGGCGGACTGAAGATGATGATAATGATTAGACAAGATAAGAATATTCTTTATTCCACACAAGAAACACGTTTTAAAATTAGCTATGGTATCAGCCTCCCTCCGGGGTACAGGCGTAAGTTATGAATGTATGTAGGTAGGTACTACTCTGTTGTATTAGGCGTAGCCTGTAAAGATAGATAGATAAATAAATAAAAAACAAGACATAGATTACTGTTACAAGAAGTTAAAAAAAAGTACAATGGGCAGCCTTATCCTGCACTGCTTCTGATCATTCAACAACTATTCATACAGATACTTATTGAATATGTTTGTTACGGTTTATTGCACAAAAGAAATAATACAGAAAAAAATAACTTAAATAACAAATGACGATGTACAAAGGCGGACTTATTTCAAAAGAAATTTCTTCCAGCCAGCCTATGAAAGGTTTGAACAGTGAACAGAGAGCGGGAGATGGCATGATGAATATGTTTTCTAGTAATACTTGCTATATGTTTGTACCCAATGGGACACACTTATTTTGCTCTTTTTGGAGCCCAATCCTCTTGCATTCTTTCTTGATGTGGTTGATTGAGACCAAATCACAGTCTTGCAGAGTCAGTCTAAAAACAGACTAAAACAGGTTAAAATCACATACCTTTAAATCAACCATCTCCTGAACAGTTTCTTCAGGCACCTCGGCTGGATCTATAGGTTCTATAGCCACTAGCATCTTCAAAGATCTGTTGAACCTCCTGAAGGCATCAGTGATCCTCTTCTGCTTCACCAGCTCCACTCCTTTCTCTTTGTGATGTTGTGAGGCCTCATAGAGCCGCACCCAGCCCCAATCACTCACTAACTGCTCTTCAGTGGTATCTTGCAATTCTACGGTACAAGATATCTCTTTGACTACATTCCCTTCACCGTCACCATAAGTCATTTTCGCCTCACACACTTCTTCATTGCACATTTGCTGTAAAATGAGCTCGAAGTCTCTGTCAATAAAACAATCTTGGTCTCCAATAAGGACGTTCCCATCGAAGTTCTTACTGAAGATCCGGCTTTCAGGGTCTATTTGGCAATCCCCAGCGTCGTCTTTACATTGTATGTTGGTTAGGACGACTTTACAACGCGCATCTTCGTAGGGAACGATATTGTAGTCGCCGGGTTTGATCACTTTCTTTGTGATTTCTCGGTCCGGCCTGGAGCTGACAACAGTTTCCTTAGTCATCTTTCAGCTAAATATGGGAAGTTGTACCCATAAAAAGCGATTGTAATTAAAATCAATCAGAATAATTAATTCCTATTCCTATTTTCCTTCCTAATCAATCGCTGACTGACAGCTGACATACAGCAAAATTCATAAAGTTCTGAAAGTAGTTTGTACCTCTTGGATCCACAGAGGTATGTAAGACTTAAAACAATGGAATAAGTTAGGTAATTAATCATTTAACGTTTGTTTTAATTATTTTATGTCTTTCTTTGCTTTTTATTCATTATTTTAGCATAAATTACAATCCATGCACGTCCAGTGCAGATTGCTTGTTTAGTAAAATAATATTCAGTTCAGAACAGACCAAGTAAATAGTGTTACGTTTCACGCAATACTAAAAATGTAGTAAATATTGTCTAATTGAAAAATTATTATTTTCGTTATTCTTACAAAAAAAATTGTGAAAATTTTAACCTTTTGAAACGTTAACTCGAAGAATCACGCTATAGGCTATATTTTGTAGAATATGTACATTAATAAAAATAATGAATTTGCAGTGACGTTCCGTGTAAGTAACCATAACCGTGTAAGTACATAACATACAGCCACAGATTACAGCCAGTGTGACCAGATTTAGCAGAATTCTGTGATTTTAGCAGAATACGACCTCCAATTTACAAGTTAGCATATTATGTCGCAGAATCGAAAAAGTTGGCAGATTTTAGCAGAATTTAACAAAAAATAGCATAATATTAGCATGATGCTAAACTAATTGATTATCTTGGATGTTTATGAAAAAAAAAAAGTGTACAATGACCCTTTTTGATTTCTAGAAAAATGTTTCTTTCATCGGTATTATTTTGAGGGAAATCCCCATACTTGTTTTCACTTGAGTTCTATGTAATTATGCAGAGTATTTGTTTGTACACTACATACATTCAAGTCGCAAGCGAAAACAAGTCTTGTATAGGAATATACCCAGTTTGGCCACTTTTTGGCTAGATCTGGCCGATTTTCGACGGGTTTAGCTACAAAACAAACTGTGTTAACCACTTAACAATAACTAGTAACTTCTTGCTATTTTTGGCTAATTTTCCTGATTGCAATCAAGGTGCATGCGAACGTATTTTGTACTAGATCGTGTAGGCAAATCGGTTGACCATGTCTATCAATCTGTGGTTTAGGAAGGTAGCGTAGGCAACACAGCTGACCATTTCAGAGATTTCCTTTAAATTTTAACGGAACTCGAATCAACCGAATGAAAAACCTTTTTCATCTTATTACTTTATTGACTTCAGCATAGGTAGAAAGATGACGTGAGTCACGCGTTTTGAGGCGCTAAAATGACAGAATTTGACAGTTAATGTACTGGAAAGAAAGTTGAATCGCTCGTAGCCTGGGCTGCCTGAGTGATCTTAAACGATCACTAAGGTTAAGCAACATACGGCGCGTTCAGTCCATAGATGGGTCACCGTCTATGACTAACGCTAGTGGAATTTTTCCGAGCGATTCCGTGCTTCGCAAGGCACGTTAAGCAGTTGGTGCCGGCTGCCGTCGATAGATGGCAGTCGTTAAGCTAAGCCAGAGGCCTTAGGGCGGCTTGAAAACTTCTGACAGTAAGACCAGCCACTAGTCTTACAAGCCTCCACCAATCCGGACTTGGCCCCCGTGGTGGAGTATGGCCTATACCTTCCTAAGGGAAGAGACCCGTGCCCCTCGGTGGGGACATGATGCGTTGATGATGATGATGATGATGATGATGAGTGATGATGTACTGGAAAGTCGGGAAGTCGGTTTTGCTCAGACTTTTTGTCTGTGTTTGTTAATAGCTTGCGTTTACAAGCATTATATAAATTAAAAACTTGAGCTATTACATATGCCTTCTAATGGCGGTAATTAGCATAACAATAGGTAAACAATGGCCGCCTGCCCGCTGCGGGCGTTTGCAAAGCGAAGGGATATAATAAGGTATTGTGCTTCCATAAATATAGTAAATGTTTAATACAACAAGTACTAGTAAACTTTCACTTCCGGTTTCTCGTATTTTTGGATATTGGCTAAATTCGGTTGCTCCATATAAAAATATCGATGAAACTTACTGTAGAAACCATTTTTTTTATTTATTAGGCTATTTTACTGTATTTTCCAAAATAGCAGAATTTTCGCAGTTTTTACGAAAAGTTTAGCAGAATTTAGCAGATTTTGACACAGTGCCTAGCGTAATGACCAATTTAAATCTGGTCACACTGATTACAGCACAGCTCATTCACTCACGCGGATTTTTCAAACGTTCATTTATTTTTAGGAAATGTTTTCATCCAATTTTCGAATCTTTTATTGTTATACGAATGGATTAGTTATTTATTTCTGATTACAACATTTGTGTAGCCCAAACTATAAAACGAAGTCAAGATAGCTTTCACTTTGGTGTATTCCGTTTACTATTATCAGCAGCTTCAAGGTAAATAAAAATATACACTAAACAATCCTTAGACATTTACAAAATACAATTTTTTTTATTATTTTCCTGCACTCTATTTTCCAAACACCCTGATAGTAATCTTACCGATGAAACATTTTATAGGTTATGTTTACATCGGGTAATAAATCAGATCCTCTATCATTTGTTTACCAAAGGTCACCCGAACTTAATCCGTGTCCTACTATCGTCAATAGGCTGAGAGCCACAAATATTGTAAATATTTCTTACAGGTAGCAAAAGTCCATCTTCTTTCATGACAATAAGTAAATTCACTTTTTACTCTCATCATTATTAGCAAGGACCAGAATTCTTCATAGCAAAAATCAAACTGTCATTGGGAATGACCAAAAATAAATAAATAAATCAACTTAAATGATTATTCTGTAACATTTGACCTCTATTGAGTCTCTATTAAATTGTTGATAAGCAATTTAATTCCATTTTTTTCACATTTCTGCACTTAATTGCCAGTTACACAGCCTTTTCAAAAGAGTATGTATATATTATATTTATAATCCCTTGAATTATGTATTGGTGACTGGAATTAAGTATTCGAGGTCCTCGTCACTGTCTTGAGTTAAGTACATATCCATGTTATTAAATGAATGGACTATGTTCACTAGTTCCTCGTTTTACGGAATAAACCGGTTTTTCAATTTATTGAAGATCCATTTATGAGTGGAAAATGATCGCTCTACGTCAACCGATGACATGTTAAATACTCATTAAGTGACATTTAGTTATCGATAGTCGATAAAAAAATTTGGTTATTCCCTATGACAGTTTGATTTTTGCTATGAAGAATTCCGGTCCTTGATTATTATTGTTTATCAGCAAGGGTCAAACTTGATGAGTTTTAATGCATACTTAATAATATAAAAAAAAACTCACACCCGCTATCTCCGAGGGGCTAGGCAGAGGGACCATAGAACTGGGCCCACGTTTTGCAGAGTTTTTTAGGTCCCAATACAGATATTATCAAGATATCTCAGTGTTTGTCTGAAACTGTCAACTCTTCTGAAACGGTTGCACCAATTTTTATGTTTTTTATGTCTGAGAATACATCGTAGACCAATTAATATGGCAAAACAATGTCTGCCGGATCAGCCAGTAAGAATATAAACAACAGCAAAAGAAAACCAGCCAAGTGGAAGTCCAAATCCCAGTGAGGATCCCGAACTGGAGGAAAGATAGTATTTAAATTTTATTATAGACAAATACATTGCTTCTGGTCCCACACTAGGATACCCTGTGTAATCGTGGAACCCAGAAACAGAGACGTCACAAACATGTAACATGTCATGTTATTTATTGCAAGATAACAAACAAATCTATATTATAGTTAGGGAGGCGAGGTAGCTAAATGGCGTAATTCAACGGCGCGGTCGAGACCTATCAAAATCGAAAGATAAAATAATTTCGAAAAGAAAAGCTCCTATGGCAAAAACCATTTTAGCGGTGGGTTTGGCGTGTACGGTTTTTCAAAAATGTTAAAAAAAACAGTTACTTGGGCATTCTCGAGCGCGTCAGATATTCATACTACGTATGCCCCGAGTGCCTCTGATAACAACGGTATACTAATCTGCCGGTTTGCGTGGTGGGGGTAGGCATATAAAGTAGTCAAAAATGCAAAAAAAAAAAAATTTACTCCAGCGCGTCAGATTTTCTTTAAAAAAAACCTTTTTCCCTTTAAAAAAACTGACGATTTCGGCGTGACGATAAGTTACGATGAATTTTTGAAAATGCAAAAAAAAAGTTTTTTTGAAATACTCGAGCGCGTCAGATTTTCATAGGGGAGGTTTATCTCGGTATCCTGAAAGCATATTTTTTTAATCTGACCAAAATGTTGGTGGGTTCTCTTAATCTGACCGAAAAAAGTTTTTTGGTTTCTTTTTTTTCCTTTCTTTCTCCTTGATAAAAGCAGTCAATAGTTCCGAACAAAACACACACTTCCTTTGATTATCACTCATCACGAAAATCTTACCACAAAAGTCGATAAACTACAAAAACATATTGAATAAACTGTGAGCTCGAAATACGCAAGTGTATAGTACACGTGTGCCGGATGCCGGCTGACTGAGGAATGGCCGAGGAACAAGATAGATACAGCGAGTGCGGGGCGGGGCTACAGGGGAGAAAGTTTCCAGCACATTCGAGAAATATACCGTCGGGTCTTTTCTCTCTCTTCAATCAGCGTCATACTGAGGGCACATAGGCCTACGTTAGGGGACCATAAATATATATTTATATATATATATATATATATTGTACCGAAAATTAATTCCCTCCTACCGCTTCTTTCCCCACCATCAATGTTGCGAAATAAAGGAAAAATACTGGTAAGACGGCATATTTCCGCGAAGCGCTCAGTCTGTATTACATGTTTATGGCAAATTCCTCTTTTTTGCTTCAATTCTTGACTTCGTTTTGCTTACGGTACGTCCAAAAAACAATTTGAGGATCAACAGGCTATTGAATAATATAAATATATGAAACTGTACATGTTAATAATACTTTTGTATACAGATACGCGTAACTTTTTCCGAGTCCACGAAAATTGTCGAGAAGCTTTAGAAAAAAAAAAATTTGAGATGTAATAAAAGTCACATAATTTAATCATCGTTATTTCATATCAATTTTTTTTAACACGCTCAGTTTTCGAGATATACTCAAAAAACCGGGAGTTTGAGTTTTTATGATGCTTCAAGTCAAAAAGTTTTAACTTTGGACGAAAATGTAAAGAGACCTTTTTTGTGTAAAATAAAATTACCTTTTTTGTTTATTTAAACTTTTTTTTTTTTAAAATGTATCGTTCGCGACTTATATGCCGTAACGCGTTCTTAGGAAGATGAAATGGCTCCTCCACACTTCCGGTCATGCGGAAACCGGCAGATTTTGTATTTTTTGTGAGTTTTAGATTATATTCTTCAAAATAAAAAATAAAAAAATCGCGCTCGAGAATGCCGGATTAACGTTTTTTTTTTTACAAGTTCGCGACCCTATAACTCGGCGGCGTCAAGGACTTATCGTCAGATTAGTTAAATTTAGTCTTTAAACACTAAAATCAACCCCCAATATCTTAATCTGACGCGCTCGAGTATTTCAGACTATCCATTTTTTTTTTACTAATCTGATCGTCTACTATAGGCGCGCGTCACTACATATAGAGCTAAATACTTTACAAGGTTGTTCTATTACGTCTAAGGTATCTCTCATATCCTAAACTGCCACGCTCGAGTATTGCCGAAAATTCCCCTATTCGCCTCCCTAACTATTAATAATTTCGTTAGGGTCTACGGTAGACTCGAACGATATGCATACCAAATGAAAGAGCGTATAAAAATAGTTGATCTGAGTCGACAACATATGGGCGGAAAATTCGTATTATCGAGCAGCATCAATATAAAAATTATTAAATTCAACAATGGCGTTGCTAAGTAAACATGTCAATGTCATCATTGTTGTGTTAGTGTCACAAGTTTTCATTGTGAACTGTTACGGCCGGTTTACATTATTTTAGTGTTTAGGAGAGTGCTATAATACAATTAGAGAGGCAAGTGCATTAGTACATTACTAGACGTTCGAGTGAACGTTTATATTTCTTCCAGTAGAGTGTCACTTCGTCGACGTCGCGAAATATGCGCTATCCTACTCAAAATACTATGAGTTTTAATGGAACACATAAGTAAGTTTGATAATTCGAGTTATTGAAAACAACACGCACCCGTCACGGGTCACTTGCGCTCTCTCCTAAAGTTCTCACTAAATTTTTAGTTTATACACAGATAAGTAACGAGGATAGTAACGCGCTCAGGTGTTACTGGATAGAACAATAGAAACCAATTCTATTTTGATTCTAATTGAAAGGCAACTAGAACCGTACTATACCGTAAAACGTACTAAAGCAAGTGGCGCTTACACGTTTCTACAAAAGCACTCTCCTTAACCTTTGGAATGCCGAAGCGCGGATACGCGCGGTAGTACTAGACTGCCTAAGCGCGGATCCGCGCGCATCCGATATGTTGTAGGTTTTGCGCTATTTTAATATGTAATACAAAGGAATAGAGTTCAAAATTGTGTTTGTATTACTTGTTCGTTATGGGACTTTCTATTACAGTCGTAAGTTTCATAGGCGCCATACTTTTTAACAAATTTCAAAGACATTTTGTAACACGCTATTACGGTTTTTGACACTATCAACAATAAATTATTTGATATGCGCGATTAAAACAAAAATTACTAAATATTTCGGAAAATGTATCTCTTTGAGTCGTTTACTAGTTATTACAATTTTTAAATAGATGAAACATAAGAGTGCTCTGAAATGTGACGTCACAAGCAAGTATTTTCATACAAAATTTCTTTTTAAAAGTAACTCATTTGACATTTTGTCAAATAGTTACCCAGTTACACCCGGAGCCGCAAAATTTTCGGTGGCTCTGGCATTCCAAAGGTTAAGAAAGAAAGAAAGAAAGAAAGAAAGAAAGAAAGAAAGAAAGAGAGAGAGAGAGAGAGAGAGAGAGAGAGAGAGAGAGAAAGAAAGAAAGAAAGAAAGAAAGAAAGAAAGAAAGAAAGAAAGAAAGAAAATTTATTTATTTGATACTCAAAACAAAACAAAAAAACACACACACACAGAATGCGTACAATAAAAAAAAAACGCAGAAAGCATAAAAAACGTAAAAATAAATAAACTGTAATACATGAAAATAATAATTTACATTTACATATTTACATTTACATACAGGCACATACATTGCTTCTGGCCCCACACTAGGATACCCTGTGTCGTGGGAACCAGAAACAGCGACGTCACAAACATGTAAACATCCAAGACCTGGGATTTTTTTTTTGTCCCCAGCCGGGATTCGAACCCGGGACCTCTCGCGTGGTAGTCAGATGCGCTAACCACTACGCCACAGAGGTCGTTAAAGGTTGAGCCCCCAAAATGGGACCGATTCAGCATAATGTTGCAACAGAGTGTAAAGTAAAGCACTCTCCTAAACACTAAGATAATCTAAACCGGCCCTTTGATCTAATTTGTTAACTCCATGGTGTGTGGAATACCGTGGCATCCAAAAAGGTTATTTTAATCTGTGCCAACTGAGAAGGTGTAGTAAGTAATCTGTGGTGTTTTTCATTGGCGGGAGCTCAGAAGAAGGTCCTTCTTCTGAGGGCGGGAGAGAAGACAATAATTGACATTGAGTTTTGGATAGGTCTGAAAAATAATTGAAAAAGGAAATCAAAGTCAAAAATTGATCTTTATTGTTTTGCTTAGTTAGGTACCAATAAACTTATTGAAATGAAAAAGCCACTAGATAAGAAAAATACCAAAAATAAAATGATGAAGAAAAACATGTGGTCAATACAAAACTAAAAGCTGTAAAGCCAAAGAGAGGTAGCTGTTTTTAGTTGATTAGCCAAGTGGATTCTACGTCTCATACGTCATTAGATTCACTAGCTGTTAAGTTTATGAAGGAAGCTCATTTAGTAATTTGTGATGAGGTACCCATGACAAAGTTATGATAAGTATCCGATTTTCGCCTTGCATTCCTTCATGAGTAGCCATAACATGTCCAAAAGAGCAAGATTGGCTATCCGTAATAGTGTGCTGGTTCCAATACTGATGTAAGCATGGTAGCGAGATTTGGGTATGGCAAAAGAATCATGAAAGTAGGATTAGTGCAGTACAAATGAGATCCTTAAGAAATATGTGTGGTGTTACTTTGAATGACAGAATACGCAATAGTGTGATCAGAGACCGAGGATGTAGAGAAAGAGGATGTAGTGAGTGACTAGAATTGAAAAAAGGAATGTTGCGTTGGTTTGGAGATGTGGAGAGGATGAACGAAGAAAGACTGACAAAGCAAATATATCGGGCGAATGTGAGTGGAAGGGCCGGGAAGGGACGCCCCAGTTGGACATACTTCGACCAAATAGGGGATGTATTAGCAAAGGGCAAGATTAAAAGTACCCGAAACCGATGTGGGTACATGCAACGACTAATGGATGTCGATGAAGCGAAAGTGATTTGTCAGGATAGTGGCAGGTGACAGTCCGTGGTCTCTGCCTACTCCTCTGGGATACAGGTGTGAGCTTATCTATCTGAATGTATTAAGAGATTTATATCTACTGGTGGTTGATAAATACAGAGGCGTCACCATATAAAAAAACATAGTGGAATATTATTTTGCGTCTACATTTTACCCGAGCGAAGCCGGCTTTTCGTCTAGTGTGCAATATTGTCGGTTGGAGTATCCTAGTATGGGGCCAGAAGCAATGTATGGCCTCTATGTAAATGTTTAAATGTTTATGCTTATTATTATTATTATGTGCTGCAGAGACCATGGCGCTGCTGCTGCGCCAGATGTGGCGCAATGTCACCAAGAGCACCTCAGCCTTCAGTGTCCGGAGCATGTCTAACAGTGGTGAATATTACTACACTAGACGAAAACCCAAGCCGGGTTTTATATTTCTTATTCTTATATTATAATCTATCTATATAAATAAAATTCAAAGTCCTGACTGACTGATTCATTCACTCATCAACGCCCAGCCCAAGCCGTTGGACCTAGGAAGCTGAAATTTTGCACAGAGGGTCTATATATAATGTAGGCAATGAATTAGCCCGGATTTTTTTTAATTCAACCCCTAAGGGGGCGAAAAGGGTTGCCAAAATTTGTATGGGAGGTATACATAATGTTGTCAAATTTTCTTGAAACTTAAAATAAATACTCTTCAACACAATTGATTTAACACGTGTTTCGCCGTTTTTCTAAATTTAACCCTTAAGGGAGTGAACGGGGTTGCAAAATTTTTAACTAAAGTCCACGCGGACGGAGTCGCGGGCGAAAGCTAGTTAGTAATATGATAATAAAACTGCAAAGTTTACACTTTAGGTAGGTATATAATTGAAAAGAAACAACTTTCTTTCAACTTTCAAAATAAGCTACGCCGTTATGACGACCTCTGTGGCGCAGCGGTTAGCGCATCTGCCTACCATACCAAAGGTCCCGGGCTCGAATCCCGGCTGGGGACAAAAAAACCTCAGGTCATGTTTACATGTTTGTGATGTTGCTGTTTCAGGTTCCCACGACACAGCGTATTCTAGTTTGGGGCCAATCAGAATCAAAATCAGAATAACGTTTATTATTTGTCGTTTCTTAGCCTATATTTACATAAGCGCCCGGGCCAGGGACGTTTAAAGAAAGAAGTATGCGTCCTTTCGGATCTTAGCTTCTTGATAGGTGTATCTTAGCCAAAAGTGGAGGCCATTTTTGAACTTAGCAATTTTGAACCTTGTAAGCACTATACATTATTAAAATTATCAAATAAGTGAATAAAAAATAAAATTAATAGCTTAGGCTATGTCTAAAGTTTACATTACTATTACCAGTTATTATTATGTGGGAAAAAAAGTTAATGGTCTCGTCTGACCAAAGTGGCCGGACGGACGCCCTCCGGCTGAGGATTCCAAGCGGCCGGAGGTCAGGGCGACAGCGAGAGAAAACGCCGCACTATCCGGGCTGTATCAAGCAATTATTATTATTATTATTATAATCGAGTTATATAAATAAAGGGGGTTTTTTACTAATTTGGCTACTTTAGCGTTTTCTCGTAGTTTGGGGCCAGAAGCAATGTATGTGCCTGTACGTAAATGAAAAAAAAAAAGAAAATAGCAATAAATTAATTCATTTTTATATTGAAAAAATGCTCGATAATCAGAATTTTCCGCTTCAGTCGACGATTCGGATCGACTTATTTTTTACGCTCTTCAATTTAATGTGCATGTCGTTCGAGTCTACCGTAAAGCGGTAGGTACGAAATTATTAATACCTTATAGATATTTTATGCCTAAATTACATTTAATCCTGAAAAAGTAGAAATCAAAGAATACGGTTTTGCACAGACTTTTTGTCTGTGTTTGTTAATTTCTTGCTCTTCCAAGCATTATGTTGATTAAAAAACTTGAGCTATGCATCAAAAAAGGTATTATGGCTCATAAAATGTAGTTGATGAAAAGTTTCACTTCCGCTTTCTTGTAATTTTGGACATACTATACAAGGCGTTTTGTGTAACAACACTCCGATATAAAAATGCTGAAAACGCCAATACTTGTAGTGCTAAGTTTTTTTTTCTATAGCTATAGCTTTAAGCCCTAAAAAAGACACACCATGCGTTTTGTTCGAGCAGAGGAGAGCGTGTGCAGCTCAACTCTGTCGCACAGAAGATGTTGTATGTTGCAGGGCGGTGGTGGTTGAAGAAAGTAGATTGTAGATGTTAGGTTTTCATGTTTTGTTTCTCACTGTGCGCAGTTACATGTTTGATGTTATTGAGAGGCAAAAGCCAACTGTCGCAGGCACCAAGGCTCGTGAGCTCGGCTGTGCGCGGTGCACAGTCAGCAATACGGCGACCTATAGGTGTTCGGTGCTAGCCCGTACACGTATGGTGTGTCTTTTTTATATCGTAAGCAGGTGTTATTCGAAAACCAGCGCCTTAACTTTTACCTTTACCAAACCATTTCGTAAGCATGTCTGTGCCAATAAACATTCATTAATTAATTCAATATTATTTAGAATTTAATGAATATTTTTTGGGAAGATCATGAAAATTATCAGTTTTTCCATAAATCTTAATGTCGAAAGTTCCAACGTCCATAGAACTGTCGACGTTTCTGCTACTGACCCTCGACCTATTCTCCGTCGCCACTCTGCTATCTAGATGTTATTTGTAGAGATAGATACAAAGTACCCGAGAGCGACGTGCGTGCATGCAACTACTAATGAATGTCGATGAAGCGAAAGTGATTTGTCAGGATCGTGGCAGGTGGCAGTCCGTGGTCTCTGCCTACCCCTCTGGGATACAGGCGTGAGCTTATGTATGTAGAGATAAATAAAAAAAAAATTCAAATGTTTTATTCACAATAAAAACAAAATGTTACTTTATTATGTCAAAGTTGTTAGTTTCATAATTAATTAATTACGTGGAGGAGAAACTAACAAAGAAACTCCACATTTATTCTATAAGTAAATATTACTCATGGACGTGTTGAACACTATACTTGAGCCATTACAAACGTGCGAACTGAGTCATAAACATTTGTATCAGACCTCTCTCTCACACATATAGGAGGCATATCAGGCATATCGGAACTCTCATTCACCCTTTTATGACTCGGTTCGCACGTTTGTAATGGCTTAAGTATAGACACAATTCTCGTCTGCTAAGTAGAACTACCTGCTTAAGTTCTACAGGACCCTTTTGAGTGAGATAACTCGTAAGTAAGGTCAATAGGCTATTTCACAGTGTGAAAAAAAAAGTATTATTTATAGGTTCATACCTATTCGTCTAAATTATGAGTCTTCAAAACGCTCTAAGGCATTTCAACTTAAAAAAAATTGTCATTTGTCCAAAAAACCAGGATAAAGTTTGATAATTTTCTATCAGTAGCTATTTTATCGAAAACGGCCTGCATTGGCCGAATCTATGATGACGTCACAGCTCAGTAAAAATGGCGTCTGGCATTCATGTCGTTCTTACGTTCATTGGTATAGTTTACTAACCTGTGACGTCATGACGCCATATTGCTCGAGATGTCGTTTTGGCGGCTTGTTTTAAAAGTGAAGCTTTCCGCCTTCTTGAGCACTCAATAAACACTAACAAAGAAACCTGTGAAATAGCCTATTTATTGGTTGGTCCCAGTGACGGAGCTCCCGCCGAGCCCGCGGCCCTCGGACACAGTGATGGTGACGCTGAAGACGGCCAGCTCCAGCAGCGCCGTGCTGGCCGCCGTGCAGACCCACCTCCCCCAGCTGGATCACCGGCACCTGCTGCAGGCGCTGCGGACTATCTTCGACCTGCACAAGACCTGCCGGTGAGACCGGGACTCAGTGGCGAAGTGACGACCTCTGTGGCGCAGCGTTTAGCGCATCTGACTACCATGCGAGAGGTCCCAGGTTCGAATCATGGCTGGGGACAAAAAAAAAGAAACCCAGGTCTTGGATGTTTACATGCTTGTGACGTCGCTGTTTCTGGTTCCCACGACACAGGGTATCCTAGTGTGGCGTCAGAAGCAATGTATGTGCCTGTATGTAAATGTTATGTTATGTTGTTGAGTGGCGTTACTAATTTATAATTTACAACTAGTTAGATTTTCTGTTTTATCCACTCTAAAATGTTAAATTAGAAACTGAGAACTTTCAACCTTTCAATCGAGTGGAAAGTAATTGATAGACTGATCTATAAACTATGAGCTATGGTTCTGGTGTGCCATAAATACTTATCTATCTATAGCTAATACCGGAAAATATGGAAAAATGTGTTTTTGCAAGCTTTTGTTAAGCCAAGTCAGTGGCCTTAGGGCGGCTTGAAAACTCCTGACAGTAAGACGAGCCACTTAATCTTAGTCTTACAAGCCTCCACCAATCCGGACTTGGCCCTTGTTGTGGAGTATGGCCTATACCTTCCTCAGGGAAGAGACCCGTGGCCCTCAGTGGGGACATAATGGGTTGAACAAAATCATACAAAAATACTGTCCTCGTGACAATTATGAGTAGGATCTCCGACGATTACAACTTTGATAATACTATTGAATTTAGAATCTAAAATCATGATAATACTAAACATAGACAAACTAGTCGCCAGAACATTTTACCAGATTTTCAATTATACCGCACACAATGGGGTGGAAACGTCTGTCGGCCTTATCTACACCTTTATCCCTTTCAATTACAGATCTAAAGAAGAAGCCGAAGCACTAATAAAAGACCCGGCCTTCGCCGTGCTCTGTCAGAACTTCAAAAGGCACGCGCGCGCGCTCGACGCTAACGAAGCCATCGAGGCCACCAAAGTCCTCTCCTACCTCAACGTTCCAGTCGACTCCCTAATAGTCCAAACCATGCTTCAGCTCATACGCTCCAATATTAACACTATCAACATCAGACAAGTCATGTTTTTGGACTTCCTACTCTCACGGTTTGACTCGAAAAACCATTTAGTGGACGCGTTAAAACTAGCCCTCCCTTTAGTCTTCCAAATCCATTTACCGATGCAATTAGACAACCAAGACTTGCCGCTTCTCAGACATATGTTGAGCTACTGTTGCGCACATGACCTTCCAGACAGATGCATAAACAACGTAGTTACAGGACTGTTACTGCACGACCAAGCGATAGATGGGCAGGCCGCGCGATCTATTATCTGGTCTCTGTGTGATGTCAATTGTACAGAGGAACTGTTCCCGACTAGAGTGCAGCTCCTGCACATATGCTACGACATCCTGTCTCAGAATCTATCGCAGCTGACCTATGACGACGTTCTGCGAACCGCAGCCAAAATAAAGGGCAGGATACTGGACAAGCACCCGGAGTATTATCACGAGCAATTCATGGACGCCATCGCGGGCTACGTGGTCGACAATGAGGTGGAGTTTGAGAAGGCGCTGCTGGTCGCGAGGGTGCTCTCCAGGATTGTAAGTAGTTTTGGTATTAGTTGATCTTAGCATAGCACCGGTCTGCAACAGAATTTGGACGTGTACCTGACCCTGCTGAAGACGGAAACACAATATTAACACACCACCCGATGCGACTCGATGTCGCAAATACAAATATGTGCCATTTCCAACAACTTCCGAAACATTTCCAACACCCAATGTAGCGTGGCGTCTATGTACCGGAGCCTTAACAGGCACCAACAAACAGCGAACCCTTTTGAAATACCTGGCAAGGAGACTGACCAACAAGCCGGACAGTATCAGCCGATATCCTTGTAGGTTAAATATCTTTGCACTGGGAGTCGGCTGACTGGCCAGCTGACATCCGACCTCCTTGAATGTGTACACAAACTTGAGACTATTGGTGGAGAAGTTCTTGCAGGTTGCCAGTTGCACGCTAATCCCCAAACTTCTTACAGGTTGCCTGTCGCGAACCCCCAACCTTCATGCAGGTTCAGAGTTGCGTACTTACCCCCAAACTCCTTGCAGGCGCACACCAACCTGAGACTAGTTGAGTACCTGTGCAAAGAGGCCGCGGCAGACCCCGAAACGCTAGCCAGCTGTCGCACTAACATCCTCTTCAGCTTCATCAACTGTCTCTCCAACAACAATTATACGCCCGAGCGTGAACTCTGGGAGCAGCTCAAGGTAAATTACAAAACAGCCTTTGACTCAACGAGTGATCATGTTCATTAGAAGTTCATACAACCTTCACACAACGGCCTTGAAGGGATAGTTGGTGAGAAATAATAGTGCTTGGTCTGCAGTTGAGATTGGAATGAATCCGTTTATTTTCGGTTTAATTTATATCTGAAGTAAGATACATTATCGACCAATAGACAGAAACAGCATATTACAACTAATGAACTGGCTCCGCTTTGGCGAGTGAGAGGCGAATAATTGGTTTAACCCTTTAACAGGTTGCACTAGTATACATTTTTCATTTGTTTTGAACTGTCTCTCAAAGTGATAAGGTGTGTTTTGGAAACCTACAAATAGTTATATAAGTGTCAAAGTAATTTATTAAGATAAAATAGTAAAGTTGTTGGTTGGTTTTCCTAATAAAAAAATTTATAATAGTTATACTTATATTTCGTTTGTTAAATAGTTAATGTTGACATCCCTACTGCACATCCAATAAACGCCTCTACGCCTTGGTAACAGGAGCAGATATCGCGCAACCCGGTCCTCGACGGCAAGAACCCGGCGATGCCGTGGACCAAGGTCTGCCTGGAGCTGGCCTCGCTCGGCCATTACGAGGACCGACTCCTCAAGCGGGTCTTCTCCGAGGAGTTCCTCGAGGAGTTCCTGGCCAGAGATGACAATTACTTGGATTATTTGCAGGTGGATGTGTTGCTTCAACCAAGCGCGGTCCGAAGGGGAGGGTCACAGGAGACATGACTCTCCCCTTCCCCGAAATAGTACTTGTTCGTCAAATTTAAAAATATTCCACAAACTTACGGCTGGATTTAGAATTAAGAATTTCGCTAAGTAACTACTTAACCCTTATTAAGCCCCATAGGGAAATAGTTCCCACTTTAAATTGAACCTTATCGCTTTGAGATAAAGTCCAAAACCAGTGAAAACCTAGGGCCGTTTAAGGGTTAACTGTAATGCTGTCTCGTCAAATTTATCAGAAAAGAGCGTGACAGAATTATTGTTACGTATTTACATAGTGAAATTCTCAATTCAGAAACCGGCCCTTTATCTTCATCAACCCATTATGTCCCCACCGAGGGGCACGGGTCTCTTCCCTGAGGAAGGTATAGGCCATACTCCCATACTCCACCACGGGGGCCTAGTCCGGATTGGTAGAGGCTTGTAGGACTAGTGGCTGGTCTTACTGTCGGAAGTTTTCAATTCGCCAACGCGCCCTTACAAAATAAAAAATAGCAATTTCTCCCGATTTGCCAATAACAATACAAGCCTTCTACTGATTTTATAATGTGCGCAATAAAATTGTGTATTCTGCAATTAAGTCTGATTTACTCGACATATACGAGTATATTATTAGTGGCCGCCTCCAAAATTTCAATCTGCTACCGACCCTGACTTGACCTCGAGCGGGCTGTCGGTTAGTCCCATGTTGTGGAAGTGTCAAGTAGGTACCTAACAAATAGCAGACAGGCAAAACAAACATTCTGACTGTAAGACCAGCCACTAGTCTTACAAGTCTCCATCAATCCGGACTTGGCCCCCGTGGTGGAGTATGGCCTATACCTTCCTCAGGGAAGCCCCTCTGTGGGGACATGATGGGTTGATGATGATGATGATGATGTACTGGAAAGTCGGGAAGTCGGTTTTGCTCAGACTTTTTGTCTGTGTTTGTTAATAGCTTGCGTTTACAAGCATTATATAAATTAAA
Organism: Yponomeuta plumbellus; assembly: GCA_947310845.1. Taxonomy (NCBI): domain Eukaryota; kingdom Metazoa; phylum Arthropoda; class Insecta; order Lepidoptera; family Yponomeutidae; genus Yponomeuta; species Yponomeuta plumbellus. The sequence continues at coordinate 761,722 of OX371211.1, read as the reverse complement.
AACTTGAGCTATTACATATGCCTTCTATCTGATGAAAACAAAAATAAAATTTCAGCTGCTAACCCTCCACGAAGCCGTGAGCACGTTCCACACGTTGCCCCACGGGCTGCCGGCCGCCGCTTTAAGCCGAGCCCGCGACTTGTACCCCACGCACGGGCTCACGGCGGCGCTGGCGGCCGGGCTGGCGCGCGGGCTGGGCGGCGCCGAGTTCGTCGCCACCAACGTCCGCCTCCCCAACGGGATCGTCGCGGGTGAGCGGACAAACCTAAAGCCGCGTTGACACGCGGACCTGCATGGTCCACTCGGACAGAGCGCACTCGGATGGGTTTTCTCCATCCGAGTGCACTCTGATCATATTCTTCATTCCAACTAGAATTTGTCATTTATTTACTTATTTGACATACAATAAGAACTTATAGTAAAAACCATAACGCTCTTATTGTTACTTAAATATTTAACACAATAACATAACATAATAATTAACTAGGTGCCTAAGTGTAATCTTAAATGAACTATTATATTATTTAGTCAAGTCAACATCAAAATGTCCGATTATGTGCGTAATAGTATCGTTCTTATGGCAGACTTGGTACTAGAAGAGCTGAGACGGGAAAAAGATAAGGCATCTCGAAAAATGAGGAGAATTTGGACTCGCGAAACACTTGGTTGCTCGCCATCGCCATTTTGTTTTTCTACTCGGATCCCAGCTGGCTCGGATGAGTAGGACATGGTACGAGTCCACTCTGATCGGATGGCGTCATCCGAGTGCACTCGGATTGGGTATTGACACGATCAAATTACGTGCCGAGTTTTCACGGTCTTAGTAAGCTCGGACCGAGTGCGCGATCCGAGTAAACTCATGCTTCGGATTGGACGGTTTTTCGTCACGACACTACAATGGCCAATCAGAAGCATTAGTTTACTCGGATGGGGCACTCGGTCCGAGCGCACTAAGACCGTGAAAACGCGGCAATCTGAGTAGGCATCCGAGTGCACTCTGTCCGAGCTGACTCGGATCGTGTCAACGCAGCTTAACTTTCCAATGGCCTAAATAAAAAAACCCAGGTCCTGCATGTTTACATGTTTGTGACGTCGCCGTTTCTGGTTCTCACGACACAGGGTATCCTAGTGTGGGGCCAGAAGTAATGTACCTATGTTAATTATGTGATGTACATATCAACCAAAATAAAAAAAAATTGTAGATAAAAAAAATATTAATACTTGATCGGGCTTAGATAAGAATTTATATTAAATATCTTTCTTACCGCACCCATAAATTAGATTAGAACTCTTTATTGTATGGCCATAAAAAAAAATACATTAGGAACCTTACTTATGTAAGTTTTGCCGTATGCGCCCACAACCGAGAAATACAATAATAGTTTTAAAAACACACATACGATTGAGGAGGCACATTTTGCGCAGTCATCATAATTGGGTATTTGACAGGATGTCACATTTCAGAGCACTCTTTTTATGTTTCATCTATTTGAAAATTGTAATAACTAGTAAATGATTAAAAGAAATACATTATCCGAATCATTTTGTTATTTTTGTTTGAATCGAGCATCTTAAATAATTTATTGTTGATAGTGTCAAATACCGTATTAAGACATAGCGCCCATTGCTGGGAATAGGCTGCTTCATGTTCAAGCCAGCTCGGCTACCCGGACTGTTTCATAGATCCATCTGGGCTAGGCTTCATGAAACTACAATAATTATTATGCCTTAAAACCATGCGACACTTGACTATGAACGGAAATCTCACAACCATTTCGAGAATAAGTCAGATTCGAAAATTAATATATAGGTACTTCTTAACATAATACCTAATTCAATAAAAAGCCTTGAAGTTACAAGACTTTTCTATGACGTCAGCAAATAGAGCGAGTATGAGTATGTAAATGTATGAAATAAATGTACGATTTTCTCGAAACCAATTATTTTCCCTTGAGGTCCCTTTTTGGTCAACCACTCACATATAGTTAATATCAAAAATAATTAGCATGGCTAATTCTAGGTTCGTCGCGTAGTAGCGTTGATATATTCTGTCGTTGAATCAACTTTACAATGTACATCGACTTATATTGTGTTCTATGAAACAGGCCTCTGGCTTGACTAATCAAGTCATGGTTTTCTGTCAGATGGTTTACGCTCTAGTACCTACCTACTTTCTGTTAATTAAAGTAAGCACTTGTTCCAGATCTACTTACGTGTCTAAAGAACGGATATCCAGTGAAGTTACCAAAGATAGCAGGGGAAGGAAAAGTTCCCATTGAAAATTTGAATTTGCCCAGCGACGGGATCGTGTAAGTAGAGCCCTAGGCCCTTTCTCCACTGCTCCGGTCCGGCGTCGGAACCGGAATCAGTCATGAGAAAAATATCCGATGCCGGATTATGCTTCTCCACTTCATCCGACTATAATCGGCAATGGATGTGACGCAGTGCTTTATTAAGATGTCGGTTTTTCTATTCGAGGCAGGGGACGTTTTCCACACATTCTACTAATGTAAATAAAATAGTATGGGAACATTTTTGGGTTGTATGCGCGGTGCAAAAACGTCTAATGTTTTAGTACGTCGATCACTTCGGACCGGTAAAAAACCGTTCCGATGTAGCAATTATCGGACCGTTAAAAACCCGATGCCGGAGTAGTGGAGAAGTGTATTAGTATTCTGGATCGTGGAGTGTTAATCGGATCGGTAATTAACGTTTGCCGGACCGGAGCAGCGGAGAAAGGCCCCTTAGCCTTTGTCCCATAGGAAGGACAACGAAACACGCGACGACGCGTTGTACTGTACCTATAGTTTACGCCGTGGGCTTCGTCCGTCCCTTCAGAACCTACATTTTGTATGAAAGTGAATTCAAAAGAAAATCAAAATAATTTATTTCAACGTAAAGAATTTCCATTTTGTTCCTCCCATTCTTTCGGGACGTATTTGTTGTGGGAAATAATAGGCTCCACTCTGGATCTTTTCTGAACTATTAAACTATTTCTTTTTACCGCCCTCGCCCCTCAGCCTTGCCTTGTCTATGCCTATGTTGCCAAGTTCAAAAATATAAAAGCCGGAATCGAGCCATAAAATTGTAGTTAAAAAAAACTCGCCTTTATGGTAAAATTGGTAAATTTAACTATAAACAAATACCTAATCATATCGTCCAGTGCGAAGAGTGTACCTGAAAAGCGCGACAACAATCTAATTATTTGACTCCCTCCCTCTCCTAGTGTGGGGCCAGAAGTAATTTATGTGCCAGTTTGTAAATATTATGTCGAATGTATTTAGGAATATTATCGGTAAACCTTCAGCGCGGGGGATATATTTCTATTATGTATAGAAAAGTCTATCTATCTACATCTGCGATTTCAAGTAATTATGCGCCGCTTCCGCAGGATCTGCGTGATGAACTTCAGTCAGGGATGCTTCTCAATGAACAGCAACCGGCTGCGCGGAACCTTCAGGCTCGTGCTGGACATCCTGGAGAAGCAGGGCTACGCGGCCGTGGCTGTCAACTGCCAGGAGTGGCAGGCGGCTCCGGCGCACGAGCGAACGCCGTATTTGGTGCGCGAGATCTCATATAAGTGCGGCGAGATAGGGATGAAGCTCTGCGCTGGCTGAGAGGGGTGCCTCAGGACTGGGGTGTGATGTTGTTATCTCGATGGGTTCGCTGGAAATTGTAGTGGCGTATATATGAATAAATAATTTTGTTTTTTTTTTACTTGTGTTTGTTTATCTTGATGTGCTTGTGCTTTAACCCCTTCGATTTATTCTTGCACCGCAAGCACTGTCTGTCTCTCTCTCTCTCTCTCTAATGACATAGAATCAGTTAACTTAGTTAAACGTAGAATGTCGCAGTTCGACTCGACTTTTTCTCTTGCTAGGAACTTCCTAACATCGCAGACTGAATCTGTCTCTGAAGGTACTTTATGTATCGTCAGCTAAATCAATGGGACGCCCGTGATGAGCGGTCAGGGCACCCTTTCCTAATAAACCTATATTGTCAGTACTCCACCTAGGCTCGGATCATGGTTGGTCGGCACAGAAGCGCGCGCCGGCGCACGAGTAAGCGCTCTGCTTAGTGCTTGGCTTCAAGTCTGGGCAAATCCGGATAAAGCTTTACGCTCAATGGCTACGATAAAAAAGGGTCCTTATGACATTATTGTCAGTTGTGTAAACCAGCAAAGGTAGTACAGTCGACAGCACATCATGGTATACACACATGCACTCTACTGCGTTACGTTACGGGTGACTTTGCAACTAAAATGTGAAGATTGACGTGCTGTCGACTGTACTACCTTTGCAGGTTCCTTTTATTTGTCTCTTCTTTCTTGCAATAAAGAATATTATCATCATTAATTATCAACGTTAATCAGGAAAGCTTGCATATTTTTCTTTCAAAGTTTGCATATTTTTTATGGCCAGCTACGGAACCGTACTGTACAAATAGAAGTACATTACAAGTAGAAGTAACCGCCTGTAGCAGGTTTTTCCATATTTTGGTCGAAATACACTAACTGGCAACACAGCAGACAGCCGATGCCGATTTTTATTATTTTGTTTGACAGTTCCACAGAGTACATATTGGGAATAGAGTCATCAGTCTTTTAATGACTCAGCGCCATCTGTTGATCATATAAGGAACTACGAAACCAGAGATAGACCGTATAGAAAAGTATTATTTTCAAATTTTCAAAGCTTTAAGGCACAAGCACAACAGACGATATGAGTATCGTCTGTTGTGCTTGTGCCTTAAAGCTTTGAAAAGATGAAATGACTCCGATCTGCGCTTGAATATCGTCCTGTGTGCATATTAAAAAATAAAACGCAGAAATAAGATTTTCGTACTTTTGTTCTCTTCTTAGAATAATCTGATGCCAGTTGTTTTACACTATCACTTAGTCTCGACTCGAACTCCTCGTATGGTACTTGGTTTCAAAGTGTTTGTGGCATACTTTTCTGTTTGTATGGACATTCTGGCTAACCAACATTGTGTGTGGTTAGGAAACCCATGTAGTTAAAATACTGTCTTCATTCACCTAAAAATAAAACGAAACAATGTTATTACGCTGTCCACGGCACTGGTAAATGAATAAAGAATGTAAAAAGTACTTACTTGATGCAATTAAGAACACAACTCTTTTTCTGAGTTGCCTTAGCGAAGTCCAAATCATGGCAATCAAAATGGTATGCGAGGGTCAATATTTAAACAGTGCTGTCGAAAGTCCAAATAGTGCGTGTGGATCAATATGCAACGATGTCGGAGTCCACAAATAACGCCGAAGTTGTCGAGAAAATTGCAAGAAATCCAGAAAACAAACTCGCAAAACGAAGGCGTTTTTGACCAGTGCTGCCACTAGTGAATGGAGAATTAGAACGCCGGAATGTCTGAAAAGGAACGAAATTCGGTAAAGGACCGCGAATAAAAAATATCATTTAAATACATTTTTATAGTAAGTTCGGTATTTAGTTTCACGCAGGTAACATCTTTATGGCCTCCACAGACGACGGACTTTTCTCTGCTGCGGAGAAAAAAGTACGCTCCTCGAATAAAAAGTCCTCCGCAGATTTACAGAGGACTACAGGATAGAGGATTTCTATTAGCTTGGACCTCTAGGACCTTATTAGCTTGTTCAGTCATTATAGATTTTGACCCATGAGGGCCATGAATAATCAGTTCTTGGATTATTTTTTCGTAGGTCCCTCGGGGGGTCCCTGGAAGTGTAAATAAAAAAAAATAGACTGAATCAGGCTCCTGCGTATATTCTTTTTCTTTCTTTCTTCGGTTTTTCTTGAATAACTCTGCCATTTTTTATTTTACAGTAAAACCGTAAAGATAAAAATTGTAGAAAATTTTATTTTCTACAAATTCAGTTTTCATAATTTTTGTTCTAAGATCGATATTTTGGAAATTAAACCCGAAAAACCCGACCAATTCAAAATATTATAATTATCTCCTATGTTCCACGTTTTAAGGCATGGATGAAGAGAAACAAGGTTGTAGAAAATGACATTTTTAACAATTTTGGTTCTTACCTATTTTCCTCCAAAATCGATATTTTGGAAATTAAACCTGAAAAACTTAAATTCAAAGGGATTCGCCAAAAAACCAACAGCCGCTGAGTGGCGCGCACTCGGGCGCTCGCTGCTCGTATCGAGCTGCTCGGCTCGCTGGATTGACTGTGCCGAATATTCCAATTGTAACCATGGACATATTACGTCTATGCTTGTAATATGCTCACATCGAGCCAATATTCCATGTCAGTCATCGCTTTAGACAGGATAGGCCAAGGTCGATAAACCGTGCAGCCTAGAAACCACATATTCTAAGGGACTAGTCATAGAAAGCGCCCGGAACGCTGCGCTTCGGGCGCGCGTCGAGCGAGCGTTGGACGCCTATCGTACGCTCGTCAATTATGCTATGAGCATACTTTTCTAATCCGCGAAGGAGGGGCGCGCGTCGTACGCGCGTATGATATATGCGCACCACGGACGCGGACGCTTGATGTAATCCGTTGTATAGAACTTCATACAATTTTAAAGAGCGTCCGAAACGCAGCGTCTCGTACGCGCGCCTCGGGCGCTTTCTATGACTAGTCCCTAATACGGACAACCGCTGCCAGTCAGTCAACCAACCGGCTGCGTTCAAAAATTTTAAAATCGCTTTTGTTATCATATTTGACAAAAATGACACTCAAAAAGGAACGAAAAGCACGCACGAAAGGAGGGAACGCATGACCATGAAATAGAATGCAAAATGTTCCAAAACCGTCCAAAACGAACGATTTGGCAACACTGTTTTTGACAAAATGTCTCAAATAAATGTTGCCCTTGCAAAAATAGCTTTCAGTGCTACCATAATTTAACGTTAAATAGTGCGTTTTTTTTGTTAAATAGCGCCATCTGTAGTTAATATAGAAAACTAAAAAGACAGTTGCTTCCCATTCAAAGTCATTAGTACTGACTGATAAGCCCGTGGACAGTTCTATGAAAACAAACATTGCGATCACGTTCGGAGCGTTTTCTTTAAAAACTCATTTGTTGTTTGTGGGAAAGTTGGCCTCGTTTTAATGTGATAAAGGATTGTTTGTAAACACATGAATGGGTACGTACGTATGACTCCTTGTGTGTACAGCGGACAGGTCGAGTCGGGTCACCGTTTTCTGATAAGCGTAAAGAACTGCCCTATCTCACGCACAGAACAGTATACTGTGAGATCTCATGCGGGTACTTTTTTACACGTGCTCCCCAATAGCAAAATCAATCTCTTAGTAAAATCGTCTATATTAATCCCGTAGTCCTGAAATTCATTTAGAATTTCACTAAGTAAACCTCTGGGATTTAGTCTATTTACGCAAACCAAACTACACATATTCTTTCCGAGTGATAACGAGAAAGTGAACATCTGTGCAATCCTATGAAAACAAGAACACCACAACCAGAGCTTCTCGTCACATAGAATTTCTACTAACTGGTGAACACATTGCTAATTTATTAAATCTGGACTACATATTGCTCTGACTTATCTCCAGGTCGTGCAAGCATGCAGTGCATGCTGGTAGTGTTGCTAGCCTGCCTTGGTGTGACCGGGGCCACCTACGGGTATGTCACATGGTCTAACGGAAGCCCGGAGCTGACCATCACTGATCATGCCATTGTGCCTGCTGTGTACGTCGCTCGCGCAACTTACAAGAATCAAATTAATGAAACTGGGTAAGTAGGTTGCATGCATCTATATTTTATAAGTTTTTAACTACTGTTGTCATCCCTGGTGGAGAAAGTAGTACATTTTTGCAAGTGTAAAAAGTGTAAACATAACTTTTGGTTGTTATAATAATTCTCTACGATTGGTGAACTACGTTATAAAATTGTACCCAAAAAGTGATACTAAGATAGTTAATATTAAGTTCTATAAGGACACTATGATATAGTTATGTATGTATACCTTTATGCACAATCCGCAAGAGTTAACCTGAAACTTCGCTCGGAAGACTAAGCGCGCAGTACTGACTAATAATGTATCATTTTGTCGATTTTTATTAGTGGTTGATTGGACTAGTCTTAAATTAAATCTACTTAGTCTATGCACTATACATATAAATATTTTTCTATGTAGCCTCCATAATAATAATATGGGTATCCCACAGTCCCAAATCATAATGAAACAAAATTATTAATACCATCTTTTTATAGCATTGTGATCCCGCTTGCAGTTGGATATAGAACACCCTTGTAATTTAGTGGACTGTACGTTTCCCCCATATTAATGGCACTGATGATAAATGAAACTGATCATAACTATTTTTAGACCATATTTTATAGACAAACAAAACGCGTGCAGGAGCGGCAAAGCACGAACTCAATTTACAATAATGGCAACATCAGAAAATGAAACAATGTTGCCACAATAAAAGTAAGGTAAAATAATCTATTTCGCGAACAGTTGGGCGTTCCTGGAGATCCACGCGACCGCGGAGGCGCCGGACGAGCGGCAGGCCTACGCCGCCGGCTACCTGGAAGGCTACCTGACGCGGGACCTCATCTTGATGCATTGGCTGAACATGCTCGTGGAGTTAGTTGGTCACTTGTCTCCTGCTTAGTTGGTCTGCAAAAGAGAGGCGAGGGAAGGGAAAGAAGAGAAGAAAAAGTTATCTATCTATGTATACCAACCAAGCAGGAGGAACACGCTGTAACTGCTTGTAGTCATCAACGAAATCTATGCCAAAGCTGGAGAAAGAACCAGCTTGCTGAAAAAGAAAAATCAGAATTTTATTTCAACGTAAAGAATTTACATTCTGTTTGCCTGATGCAATATTGTCTTGGTTCCGAATGCAGTGGAGAAAAAGGCACCGGAAAAAAATACCACTCTGACCCCCTTTTTCAAATCACCTTAAATCTCAGAATAAGAACTGAAGCTTTTGTTCTTATTCTGAGCCATAAATGTAATACAGAAATTGGCATTTAACAATTGCAATGTCAAATTTACTTTTCTCACAAAAGTAGGAAAATACTCTTGGTGGGGCAGACACGGGCAGAAGGTATACCAGCTTCCATACATTTTTGCCCATCCTCCTTTAATTTATACCATTTCACCGGAAATATCCGATTACTCGAATTTCTCATTATTATTGGGAAAACATGTGAGCGTGTTAAAACATGCGAATTTTTTGAATATGAAAATGAAAAAACTTTATTGTAAAACGGTTACAAAAAATGGTTACTGGCTCGCAAAACTAGGATTACGTGTGCTATGGGTAGCCAGGCTTCTTCCAAAATACATAATAATATAGTGTTAATAATAAGAACTACTTCTTTTAGTTCGCTCGTACCCGGCTGCCTGAGTGATCTTAAACGATCACTAAGGTTAAGCAACATACTGCGCGTTCAGTCCATGGATGGGTCACCGTTCTATGACTAACGCTAGAGGCATTTTACCGAGCGGTTCCGTGCTTCGCAAGGCACGTTAAGCAGTTGGTGCCGGCTGCCGTCGATAGATGGCAGTTGTTAAGCTAAGTCAGAGGCCTTAGGGCGGCTTGAAAACTTCCGACAGTAAGACCAGCCACTAGTCTTACAAGCCTCCACCAATCAGATTTGGCCCCCGGTGGAGTTTGGCCTATACCTTCCTCAGGGAAGAGGCCCATAACCCTCGGTGGGGACATGCGTTGATGATGAATAAGAACTACTTACCAACTAAATGTGTCTCGTGAATATCTCAAATATTCAAAAGATTGATAACGGAAATTGTATACCTACACCCTATTTACTGAAGCGAACGAGTAAGTGTCAACATGTCAAAAATTTGTTTTTTCAATATTCCACATTTATAACACTGCATATTATTTAGCAAAGTTATACAAAACGATATGGCTAATAAATGCCAATAAGCAATAAACACAATAACACTGTTATTACCTGATTTATCCCTCATTCGCCGTTTATTTAACTAAATATTTTATTTTATCATGAAAATACAATTTGCTTATGAGATCTATGACCCAAAAATACCTAAAATTTCAGCGGTCCTCAAATAAAAGCGATCCTACTGCTGCCAAATGTTCGCAACCAGCAAATATGTAGGAATTTTGTTTAAAGGCAGATTATGATCGATTATTTTATGCTAATGCGCTACGCGAAATGTAGGAAGAAGTGTGGAGAGCTGACTACGAACCTCTTTTTTAATTAAAGGCAAAAAAAAGTAAGATAGCCACCCCGACGCCATATTTACTCACGATTGGCGTTGTTGATGGGAGTGCAACTTCTCTAAACTATTTTATTTTCTTTAGTGTTTGTGTTGTCTTGTTTGGTTGTCTGTCTGTTTTCCTTATACCACCTAAACAATACCTACCTAAACCTATGTGGGTATACGATGCAAGAAAAGCTGCGTGCATGAGCTATTTTGAGTGACATGTAAGTTTGAGAGATGCTGTGTCTTTGTTTACCTTTAGTCGTTCGCTTCAGTAAATAGATTGTAGGTAATGTACATTACACAGTTACTTAGAACTAAGTTCTAACTAACTGTGTAATGTGTATTACACGCGTTGCCGGTATTACAAAACTGAAAGTTTGACGTTCGTTGTGGCGTGTTCCAGCTACTGCGAGAACAAGACGGACATTTGCAACCTGATCGACGACTTTGTGGACCAGAACGAGGAGTACATCGCGCGGATGGTGCGCAAACACCCCGAGCACGATGCCTACTGGTACCAGGTGGGTAGCGGCTACAGGCTGTCCTCTTAATTTCACGAGAAATTCCTATACACATCCAATATATAAAATAGGCTATTTGACCGACTCCTGAAAACCATCTCATATTGTTTGTTGGTGTTCATGGTGTCCTAAGAAAGTTGTCATTCTTTCGTGTCATCATCATCATCCCATTACCCAACCCATTATGTCCCCACCGAGGGGCAGGGGTCTCTTCACAGAGAATGGTATAGGCCATACTCCACCATGGGGGCCAAGTCCGGATTGGTGGAGGCTTGTAAGACTAGTGGCTGGTCTTACTGTCAGAAGTTTTCAAGCCGCCCTATTAAGGCCTCTGACTTGGCTTAACGACTGCCATCTATCGACGGCAGCCGGTACCAACTGCTTAACGTGCCTTGCGAAGCACGGAACCGCTCGGAAAAATGCCACTAGCGTTAGTCATAGACGGTCACCCATCCATAGACTGAACGCGCCCTATGTTGCTTAACCTTCGTGATCGTTTAAGATCACTTAGGCAGCCGGGGCTACGAGCGATTCAATGGCGAACGTCTTTCAAACGAAATAACTTTTCAAATAAGTCGCCAAAACGCTATCTTGGACAATATGGCGTCGCACAGGAATTATGACGTCACTTGCCAGTAAGCCTACCAATGAACGTAATGAATGACAGAATCCATTTTTACTGGCATCTGACGTCATCAAAGAATCTAAATCTAAATCCAGGCCAATCCAGGCCGTTTTCGTTACAATGGCTGCAGATACATTTATACGAATACATACGTTAAATACCTAATTCTGTTTTTTTTCACACTATCAAATAGCCTCTTCTCTTGTCACAGTGTAAGTGGGAATACTCCTCCGAAACGTCATGACCGATTTTGATGAAAATTTGGCAGGTTCAGGGCCGGTTTCCGAATTAAGAATTTCACTAAGTAAATACTTAACTGTAGTGCTGTCTCGTAAAATTTCTTTAGAAAAGAGCGTGGCAGGATGTTACTTAAGTATTTACTTAGTGTAAATTCTCAATCCTTTAATAGGCCCTAAGTAAGTTTATAATAATTATAAAAATATTTCTTAATTGCACGACTTCCCGTCTCTAATTTATTTCTTGTCTCCGTCTGTAGTTGCCTGGAAGAATTTGCTCATAATATTAAGTCCGCCAATAGTACTTCGATTTATAAAAAATCCGTAAATGTAATGTATGTGTATAATAAAAAATATTCTCTATTGAGAAGACCGCGTGATGATGACGTGATGATAACACGCCCAGTCGATTTCCAGGTAAAGCTGTACTACATCCAGATAGAAGGTCTTGTGAAGGGCTACAACGAGGCGACTGCCGACGAAGTTGAGTCGCTCGTCTTGAGAGACATCATGTAAGCACTTCTTACACATTTAATTATTAATCCTTCCCTAAATAGTAATTAATAATAAATGAGTCAGTTGCCTTTTGTGACAAGTTAGAGACACTACAGACTATATAGTTTTGTTTTAATTTATTTGTCTTTTTTGTCTGTTTCTGTTACAAATATTATGTTACATGTCTGTCTGTTAGATAAATAAGTGTGTCATCATCATCAACCCATTACGTCCCCACTGAGGGGCACGGTTCTCTTCCCTGAGGAAGGTATAGGCCATACTCCGCCACGGGGGCCAAGTCCGGATTGGAGGAGGCTCGTAAGCTTGCTTGCTTTTACGTTTCAGTTTAAGGAAATATATATAAGTAGAGAAGTAGATATAGATAGATATAAATAGAACATACAAAAAAATCACGCACAAAACCATTACAATATGAATAAATTATACAATTAATACAGAAAGCATTTCATTGATGCATATTCTTTGTTTCCCCGAAGTTGGATGAACATGCTGGGCGATCTGGACGAAATAGCGTTCGCCTTATCGCAGCCGACACGGGGCCGCGGCGGAGCGCTCTTCTCCGCGATACGGGACGGGCCGTGGGCCGTACCCTGGGACGAGCCGGGGAACGAGCCGGGGGACGAGCCGATGTTCCCGGAGCACTGCTCGGGGCTCGTCAAGCTGCTGCCCGACCACTCGGAGCTTTATGTCTCCCACGTCACCTGGAACAGGTAAGGCTAATCCAGAAATCAGAAATAGGGTAGTTTCCATGGTCAAAATAATTAAATTTTATTTAGTCCGTATTTTATATTATAAAAAAATATTGGACACGTATTTTTTCTTTTTTCGAGTAAACAAAAAATAACAAAGATATAGCCCATATATCTTTGTAATTTTTGGTCTAATTTACAAATAAAATTTTTGAATAATCTAAAAGACGGACTAATCACATTTTTTAGGGCAACTAATTAGCCCATTGTATTTCAACGTACAGTCTGTTAGCTTTTAAAATATACCTCGGGCTCTAGATTAGGCCTCGGTTTTCGCCGAAAGCACACTAGTGTAATACTACTTCCTGCTCTGTATAATACTTTTCATCACTATTTTGAAAAGTTATGTAAAGTTATAAATAACAATACAAATAAACCTTACCTTATTAGAATATATCCGATTCTATCCGATAGTAGCCGAGGTATATTCTAAAAGCTAACAGACTGCATTGAATTTAGAAGGAAATTCAATGCAGATGTAAAGAATTTACATTCTGTTTGTTAAATGTCAATGTACTTATAGTGTTAGCCGCTCCCTTGGGGCCGAATGTAGTGGACAAAAATGCAGCAAAAAAAAACTCCACTGCGACCATCTTTTCTCAAATCACCTTATATCTAATACTAGCTTTCGCCCGAGACTCCGTCCGCTTGAACTTTAGTTCAAAATTTTGCAACCACGTTCACTCCCGTAACTTCCGTTAACCCTTTAAAAGGCTCTGTGCCATATATGGCCACCATAATTTGAACTTTATTGCATTGACATAGAGGCCAAAACCAATGAAAATTTAAACTAGCTCTGCCTTTTAAAGGGTTAAGGGTTAAATTTAGAAAAACGGTGAAACACGTGTTCAATCAATTGTGTTGAAGAATATTTATTTCAAGTTTCAAGAAAATCAGACAACATTTTTTATACCCCCCAAACAAATTTTGGCAACCTTTTTCGCCCCCTTAGGGGTTGAATTTCCAAAAATCCGTTCTTATTCCTTGTCTACATTATATATAGATCCTCTGTGCAAAATTTCAGCTGGGCGTTGATGAGTGAGTCAGTCAGTCAGGTCTTTGAATTTTATATATAAAGAAAGATAAAGTTGGAATGAATGTCCATCTACCTAAGAAGCTTAAGACCCATCATCTGTCTTCAGTCAGCTATAACGTATTTACATGCGCTACGTTCGATAAATACTCTGTTGACAGTAGGTATGTATTTGAAATATTAAATTGAAAAAAATAAAAAATCCTTAGAGCGAAAAAGTAAGGACAATATCATATACAATTAATAAATATGACATAGCATAGACTACATGCCTGCGCACAGTGTTTTATAAACCCCGATTTTGTCTCATCCACTTTTTATTGTTCAAATCGTTGTTAGTACATATCATTCTTAGCACTACAGTGAAATACCGAAATTTCTGTGCCTTCTAGTTTATTTTTAAAAAAATCGTTAAGTTTCACTTTATCGGGGTTCCGAAAATCGCAAAAAAAATTATAAAAAAGAACCATGCAATATAATAAAATTTCAATAGCTTTCATGAAATACACCTATTGAGACGTAAATTCTAGCAAAATCTCGAACATCAAATCTTAATACATGCCGAAATATTAATATTTTTCTCTCTTTTCATTTTTATTTTTTATCTCCCGAATAACTCCATATTAGAACGAGATTTTTATACAGTATATTTGTCACACGTTATTCTATCAATACTATGAAAATCACAATCTAATTCCGCGTTATTCAAAAGTTATCGATAATTATTTATTTTGGTTAGGGTTGTCCCCTGCGAATATCCGGAGTATCCGGACTTATATTTATTTTTATCGGCGGTTAAATTGTGCGTTGAGTTTATTCGCTTTCATTCGGGACAACCAAATTTTCGTCACCTTCATAATATGACGTACTGTTGACTGTTGTACTTACATCCATAGGTTTCAGTAGACTAACTGCTAATGCTGGCAACGGTTTTATTTTTGTTTTGAGATTTCGTTTATGTGCAGCATAGTCGGAAATGACCGGGTCTGAATGATTACAATAAATCAAGAAATATCGTTTATGATTGAATTTTGAAACTACTAAACTTAAAATTAATCAAAAGCCCATACTTTATATTCATCATACTTCAAAGTCAAAGTCAATTTTTTTTATTCACTATAAAAACAAAATGTTTACTTAATGAACGTCAAAGCTGTTAGTTTCACAATTAATAGGTTATGCGGAGAAGAAGCTAACAAAGAAACTCCACATTTATTCTTTTCAAAACATACTTAATTAACAGAGTTTTGAACTTAAAATTACACTAAATTAAACACAGTCGTCCCCGTTAACTTTATTTAACCAGAAATCTTTATCTTCTAAATAATCCTTAATGTAATAATAGGCTTTTTTGGACAGAGTATGGTTAACACATTTCTTAAACCGCGTCTTTATTTTTTATGAACTGTGCCTGTATTTTCGCACCTCATTTATGCTTAAAAACTGGTAACATAACAATATTGTTTTTCATGACTTTCTATTACAGACGGTTATTAAATATGAATTTATGAGAAGTGACAGCCCTGGGTCGAGAAAATCCGGATAAAATTACGTTTGACAATAACTTTTGAATAACGCGGAATTAGATTGTGATTTTTATAGTATTGATAGAATAACGTGTGACGAATATACTGTATAAAAATCTCGTTCTGATATGGGGTTATTCAGGAGATAAAAAATAAAAATGAAAAGAGAGAAAAATATTAATATCTCGGCATCTATTAAGATTTGATGTTCGAGATTTTGCTAGAATTTACGTCTCAATAGGTGTATTTCATGAAAGCTATTGAAATTTTATTATATTGCATAGTTATTTTTTTATAATTTTTTTTGCGACTTTCGGAACCCCGATAAAGTGAAACTTACCGATTTTTTTAAAAATAAACTAGAAGGCACAGAAATTTAGGAGTTTCACTGTAGTGCTAAGAATGATATGTACTAACGATTTTAACAATAAAAAGTGGATGAGACAAAATCGGGGTTTATAAAACACTGTGCTGCGAAATGAAATTATTAAGTGAGGAATTCGCCGTTGGTATGGAATGTATTCTACGAAGGTATACCTACTATGTCATACTAAGACACCATACGTACAATACGTACGTATGACAACGCGCAGTTTATTCCTCAGTTTGTCACGGTCACGCATATTAACATGATTAAGAGTCGGTTTCTAAATTGAGAATTTCACTAATCTAGTAGTCACTAGTGAAGTCTGTGGTGTGTCTAGGTTGCCGCAAAAGGCAGCTGACTCAGCATTGTGCCGGGGATGTAAAGCGCACAAGCAACTTCTGTCATATTAAAAGCAATCCTACCCGGTTACAACACTCTAATGTACAAACTAAGGGAGACACCTTCCGGGTCGCAGCCATCATAACGTTAATACTAGGAATAAACATTAACAGTCGTACTACAAAAAACTAAAACATCTGCTGAGCACGTGTCTAAAAAAAGTGCTACCATAAAATAGTGTTTAACGTATTTTTTGTGGTACGACTGTAACAGTCTTACCATAAAAAATAAAATAAACACTGGTTTAACATGCGTTTATTTAAACAATGTCTAAATATTTAACCATTGTTTAACGTTGTGTTTAGCAACCAGGCCCCTTTTTATGGTAGCACTTTTTTTAGACACGTGCTCAGCAGATGTTTTAGTTTTTTGTAGTACGACTGAAATTGTCATTTCCACGATTTAGACTAGCAAAAGTTAATACTTCCTTTATGGGGCACTGTATAAGGTTCTACAACAAGATACCCCACGATATATTAGAGTTACCTCCAACGCGATTTAAGAATTGTGTTAAGCACACTCTGCAAAAAAGCTTATTATAAAATCAACGATTATTTAGAAGACAAGGACGTTTGGCATTAAATAGTAGTTTAATATTAAATTTAATCAGACGATAAAAGAGTACTTTTTTTTAAGTTTGTAATTTGGGCTAAAACTGTTTTGAAAAGAATAAATGTGGAGTTTCTTTGTTAGTTTCTTCTCCATGTATTGATTGACGTTCATAAAGTAAATGTTCTATTTGGATTATGAATAAAAATATTTGAATTGAATTGAATTGCAGCTACCAGTCGATGCTGCGACTGCAAAAGATATACGTGCTGAACTACCGCTCGTCCCCGGCCGACCCCGCGCTGATCCCGGGACACAAGATGGCCTTCACCTCGTATCCCGGCACCGTCCAGGTCAGTGCGGTTTAACTCCTCGACAGGATTTGGTGCACGGTTTTGACGGTTTTTTACTATAACCACACAAATGTCCAGGCGCGCGAGCGACTTTAACCTTACCCGTCCACGAGTCAAAGGTCACTTTTTTCGCGCTTTTTTTCGCACTTTCACCCGCGACCTCCTTGACAAAAAATATCTTAGCTAAAAGACTACTATAGCTACACTAAAACAAAAAATACCTGCAGAAAGTTAAAAAAAGTGCACAATTTTATAAAATTACAAACAAATACTCAGTCTAATTTGAAAACTAGAAAAAAATGTACAATTTGCTTATTTCCATGAAAAAGATTGAGTCTACTTTATTTTGCACTTTACCATCCGATTTACAGTTTTCGCTGATATTTATCTTATTAGAAACCAGCTAGATAATCTAACGATTAAAATGATACTAGTATCATAAAAGTAGGTACGGAGAAAAAATATTACGTTTAAACCTTGAGATCCATAACTTAATAAAAAATATTGGCGTATAGATGCCCATTATGGATAAAATAAAAATGAAATGCAAAAATCATACCGGATTCGAATCCCGGCTGGGGACAGAAAAAACCCCAGATCTTGGATGTTTACATGTTTGTGACGTCGCTTTTTCTGGTTCCCATGACACAGAGTATCCTAGTGTGGGGCCAGAAGCTATGTCTGTGCCTGTATGCAAAAAAAGAATTTTTTAATTACCACTAGTTTCTGAGCACTCCATGAACACCAACTAAAAATCTGAAATTATTTTCAGAAACATAAACATAACAATACGGGCTCATACATTGCTTCTGGCCCCACACTAGGAACCCTGTGCCGTGGGAACCAGAAATAGCGACATCAGAAACATGTAAACATCCAAGACCTGGGGTTGGGACCTGGAAACCTGTCAAATAGCCTATTCTTTGAAGCAATATTTCTCAACATTATTAGTGTCAGCCGTTTATGCCGCAAAAAAACAAAAATGAATCGCTCGTAGCCCCGGCTACCTGACGATCACAACCAACATAGGGCGCGTCCAGTGCTTGGATGGGTGACCGTCTATGACTAACGCTAGTGGCATTTTCCCAAGCGGTTCCATGCTTCGCAGCAGTCGGTGCCGGCTGCTGTCGATAGATGGCAGTCGTTAAGCCAAGTCAGAGGCCTTAAAAGCAGCTTGAAAGCATCTGACAGTTAGACCAGCCACTAGTTTTACAAGCCTCCACCAATCCGAACTAGGCCCCGCGGTGGAGTATGGCCCCTCGGTGGGGACATAATGGGTTGATGATGATTTGTGTCTTAATTCGGCCAGTCCATGGACGACTTCTACATAATGTCGTCGGGG
Source organism: Yponomeuta plumbellus (assembly GCA_947310845.1). Lineage (NCBI taxonomy): Eukaryota > Metazoa > Arthropoda > Insecta > Lepidoptera > Yponomeutidae > Yponomeuta > Yponomeuta plumbellus. The sequence continues at coordinate 743,324 of OX371211.1, read as the reverse complement.
CTGGTGGCGGCGGAGACGACGATCGGCAACAGCAATGCGAGCCTGTACCGGCTGGTGCGGCCCGTGGGCCAGCTGATGGAATACGCGCGCGCAATGGTCGCCAGCCGATTGGCGCGGTCTGGCCGGGAGTGGGTCGAAATCTTCCGCAGGCACAACAGCGGGACTTATAATAACCAGTGGTGAGTGGTTGGGTTGGGTTGACAATAATTGCGAAAATAAAAAGACGTAGCCTCAGTTTCTGAAAGAGTGTTCAAATGTAACAAGAGATTAATCTAAGATTCAATAATCATCTAGTCGTCTCATCAAGTAGCAAATATTGGGAATGCATAAATATTAGTAATCAAGTTCACTAATAGGTAATCATGCATGTGTTATTGAGTCCTTTGTGTTTTGAAAAGTGTTTTATTTTATTTGGATAACTCGCAATTGTATATCAATACATTCAAATAGAGTTGTGACACAACTTAAATCTAATACACAAGCTACTTACGAGTTATGACGACATGCAAATTAAGTGCCTATTGTTAGTAATAATCAGTAATAATCATTATTATTATTATTAAAATTCTTTATTGCACCAATTTTTGTACAAGGGCGTGCTTAATGCAGGAAGCATTCTCTTCTAGCAAACCTCTGTTTTTGAAGAGACTGGCGACAGGTAGTGCAAGAAAAAATAAATAGATGTGAGATATAATAAACTTACATAAGCATACGGAAATACATTAACCTAGACCTACAGGAGGGGGGGGGGATATGATAAACCTACATAAATTATAATACACAAATAAATAAATAACAATAATACGTATATAAATGTGTTGTAGATAATTACTGATATGATAACACTTATACATAAATGGTGATAAGTTACTGCTTATTCTGCAAATCGTAGTAAAAGTCAAAAACTTTCTTTTTGAAGATGACAAAGGTTGGAGCCTGACGAATGTCCAGCGGCCAGGCTGTTCCACAAGCGAATCGCGGTCACTGTAAAAGAGTTAGGATATCCCGCCGCATTATGCTCTGGGGTGCGGAGATGATGAATCCGGGTCGACCGCAGAGGGCGGGCGCCACTGTGGAGATAAACAAAGCGTTCCCTGAGATAGGAAGGGGGGCAAGTGTTATTCCACACATTGTAGAGAGTGGACAAGGTATGAGCATTCCTGCGGAAACGGATGAATAATGAGCTTGAGAATGTATAAACTTAGAAAGCATATAATTATCTAAACTATTAATACGATTAATGCTTACTATATCCGTCAGTCCGTATTTATTGTGTGTTAAATTTTGAGTAAGCTGTCCGAAAATACATCGCATCACAAAAAGAGCAAGTGCGTAATGTGTATATTATGTTCAAAAGAGTTCTGAATACCCTCTCAGGTATATAGTGGACTACAACAAATTCACCCCGGCGGGGGCGGGGGCGGGGGCGGGGGCGGGGGCGGGGAGCGCGGGGCGGCTGGCGGCCGGACTACTGTGGGTTGTGGAACAACTGCCGGGAACTACTGAGTCGGCAGACCTGTGAGTTTTTTATTTTTCCTTGTGCTAATATCTTGTCTGTGTCTTGCGGGTCACTTAAATCAAGATAAAAATCCAAGTGTTTTTATTCGAAATAACGCAGCAACTGGGTGCCCATTTCAAAGTTTAGGTTTATTTAGGTAACCTTTTTCAATGTTTATTTAAATTATTTGTATTGTAACATATTGAAATACTGGTATTTTATAAAAAATAAATAAATTGTGGATAGGTTCACGACGCGTCAGGAAAGTCTGAGAATCGATATAGTATTAACTGTATTTTGTCAGTTTTGTCGTTTATTATCTTTGATTGACTGTCTAGAGATTCAATTGACTCTCTGATTTAACTACTTTACTGCTACATATATACAGTTCCAAAAATAGGTTGTAGCAACTTTTCTTAGCACGCAGCTTCTAGCGCGCGAGACTTCGTCGTACAACATCCTATACTTCCCGCGTATCTTCAACGCGAGCGGCGGTCTGTTCCTAAAATAGGCTCTAATAATGCCATTTGGGGGCAAGGCCTATATCCAGCAGTGGGCAGCGGTTGCCTGTTAACGATGATGAATGGTAGTTCGCAGCACGGTGCTTCTCGCCCCCGAGACGTACTTCCCGCGTATCTTTAGCGCGAGCGGCGGTGTATACCTAAAATATGCTCTAACAACAATGGTTGGTGATGTACTCAAATTCAAATTCAAATTCAAAAATTTTTATTTCAACGTAAAGAATTTACATTCTGCTTGTTGAATGTCAATGTACATACAGTTGTGTATAATGTTAGCCGCTGCCTTAGGGCCGTCTGTAGTGGAGAAAAAGGCAGCGAAAAAAAAACTCCATCTTTTCTCAAATCAACTTAAAGCTAATACAAATTAGGTATGAGTGTTCGTATACCAAGAATCTCAAGATCCATGAGTGCAATCAATACTTGCAAAGTCAAACATCATTTAATATTCTTAAAAGGTAATAAAACACCAATGCTGCGGCCAGACACACGGACGGCACCCGTTCACGAGCGTAACGCAGAGGTCAGCCATCACCAGTCTCAACCATATTAGAGGGAGATAGGCGACCCGGCCACCGCGCCACCATTCGCATGGCCTTTGGCAAACTTGTGTGATAAAGTTCTTGTCAGTTAATTATCTATAATAATAGCATAGTTTTGATATGCAATCACAGCGTCTGTACATATGTATGAAATTTATTAAACCCTATATATTATTAGAATACCAATAACTAGCTCTTTGTGGAATTGGTTTACTGCCAAGGGTTTTTATCATCTATAAAGTCATCTATACTCTGTGGGTTGGTGGCAGCACGGAGCTTCTGGCCCGCGAGACGTACTTCCCGTCGTACAACATCCCGTACTTCCCGCGCATATTCAACCTGAGCGGCGGCGAAGAGCGCGTGCGCCGCTACGGCGACTGGTTCGGGTACCGCACCAACCCCAGGGCGCGGATATTCAGCGAGAGACATGTACGCCACCAATAAAAACTAATCATCATCCTCAACCCATTATGTCCCCACCGAGGGGCACGGGTCTCTTCTCTGAGGTACCACATCGCACACTTGCAAGAACAACGTGTTATTTCGGAACCCTTATGTTACGTGAGAGCATTTTTTTAAGGTTTCAAAGTAATGGCTGAAAGAGATAGCGCTATAACGTGATGCAGTGTCTCTTTTGCTCATTATTCCGGTGTTTTCGGAGTAAATAAAATCGCGTTAAAAAAAATCTATGAATAAAAAATGGTCTTCTTCGAATTATCACGTTGTTCTTGCAAAGGTGCGACATAATATTATCAAAGTGCCTTTAAAAAATCTTAAATACATAGTACACAACCAACATTTGCAGATTTATTATTATTTGCTTATGTAGTTATCTATTTTATGCTTAATAAGCATGCTTCACGTAGGTAGCAAATGTAAACCAGGCCAAATGTTTCAAAGGAATCATGCTTTTATTAGTTAATATTTGACAAATTTTGACAAAATTCTGACCGCACTTATTGAAAACAGAACATGGCCGCGCAGTCGAAACGACAACCTTATATAAAACCCCGGCCTGGTTTACATTTGCTTTATTTCCATGCATGCCTTCCATAGAGCTACAATATAATAGAGACGCCAATTCCTTTTATAAGTAGCTTTTATTACGCACCATATATTATCATATCAAATAATGTTGTATGTTGGTTGTATTGTAAGTTGGTTATATAATTTGTATTTAGGATTTTTCGAAAGTACTTTTATGAATATATATATGGTGCGTAATGAAAGCTACGAATCGGCATACCTTTTCGCCGTGTCAATTTTATTCAAACTCTACGAAAAGCATGCTACAAAGTAAGAAAATAAAGCAAACGTAAAAACCCTTAGCACGGTTCCGTTTCCCTGGCAGAAGTCGATCCAGAACCTGCGCGACATGTTCTGGACGATGCGTTACAACGACTACCGGCACGACCCGCTGGCGCGCTGCGCCGCCTGCCGCCCGCCCTACAGCGCCTGCAACGCCGTCGCCGCACGGAACGACCTCAACCCCGCCAACGGTACGGGGGACTAGCTCGGCTGGCGGAAACCCAGCCGACGGTACTGGGACTAGGTGTCGCTGGCGGAAACCCAGCCGACGGTACTGGGACTAGGTGTCGCTGGCGGAAACGCAGCCGACGGTACGGGGGACTAGGTGTCGCTGGGGAAACCCAGCCGTCGGTACGGGGGACTAGGTGGCGCTGGCGGAAACCCAGCCTACGGTACGTGGGACTAGTTGTCGCTGGCGGAAACCCAGCCTACGGTACGTGGGACTAGCTCGGCTGGCGGAAACCCAGCCGACAATACGTGAGACTAGTTCTCGCTGGCGGAAACTCAGGCGACGGTACTGGGACTAGGTGTCGCTGGCGGAAACGCAGCCGACGGTACGGGGGACTAGGTGTCGCTGGGGAAACCCAGCCGTCGGTACGGGGGACTAGGTGGCGCTGGCAGAAACCCAGCCGACGGTACGTGGGACTAGTTGTCGCTGGCGGAAACCCAGCCTACGGTACGTGGGACTAGCTCGGCTGGCGGAAACCCAGCCGACAATACGTGAGACTAGTTCTCGCTGGCGGAAACTCAGCCGGCGGTCCGTGGGACTAGGTGTCGCTGGCGGAAACCCAGCCGTCGGTACATGGGACTAAGTGTCGTTGCCAGAAACCCAGCCGTCGGTACGTGGGACTAGGTGGCGCTGGTAGAAACCCAGCCTACGGTACGTGGGACTAGCTCGGCTGGCGGAAACCCAGCCGGCGGTACGTGGGACTATGTATCACGGCCAGAAACGTAGCCGACGGTACGTGGGTCCAATGTAATTTAGACCTCCAATTAACTGCAAACCTGGTTAAACTATCATAAGACAATAATTCTTGTTCAACCTACCCTAATCCCATTGGGAATCGCCTGTCCTACAATCCCCGTTGCTGGCAGGCACGTACCCGTTCCGCGCGCTGGGGCACCGCAGCCACGGCGGCACGGACGCCAAGGTCACCAGCTCGCGGCTCCGCGGCGACTTCCAGTTCGTGGCCGTCGCTTCGCCCGCGCACAACATCAGCCGCGGGATCCCGCCCTTCCAGTGAGTCCTACAATCGTTCTTACTATCTAAGCAGTAAGGGTCAGTGACCAGACCATATTACGCTCAGCAAACCCAGACATTTGAGGTAGCAATGAGTATTTAACAGCAAGACCTTAGGAATTACTTAGGCCTCACGCCGCGGTTCTATCGTTTGCGCCTTTGCATCTCGCTCATACCATTGTATGAGCAATAGTAATAATAATGATAGATAGAATATTCTTTATTGTGTGTACACCAGGAATTAATTGCACATGAGATTTATGTCTAACAGAAAGAAATAGTTGTAGAGACATTCTTTAATCAATTTCACAGCGATCTGGACAAATATGCAGAGAGAAATATATCGTTCTGGACATCTTACTTACGTATATTTTATTTTCATTACGGACGAGACTTTTTGTTGATGTATTTTTTTATTCTAGTGACTAAAAGTGCTACTATGTTTTTGTAGGTACCTTAATAAATAAATAAATAATTGCGGAAAAAAAAACGTTTATGTCTAGGGCTCTATGCCTTACAGTGAGATAAAAATATGTAAAATAAATATGTATGTAGCCAGTAAGTGACTCCGTAAAACAATTTATAATAAAAATATGTGGTTGAATTTGTTGCAGATGGTCCACATTTGACCTGGGCAGCAAGGTGCCACATGTGGGTCACCCCGACGTCTGGGTCTTCAAGCCCCTGGTGCACAGCTGGGAGTGGGGATAGACCTTCCTATACTGTGTGCCCCCCAGGCGGACGCTTCAGATCAATCAGCCTGTATACATTCACTGCTGCACGTAGACCTCTCCCAAGACATGGTACATTCTCATTCAGCAATCTTATTATATCTTCAGGCCCTAAGTCCGAGCACCTGCATGGGTTAAAGATGACGCGAGTCACGCGTTTTGTGGCGCTAAAACCTCAGAATTTACCAGCTAATGTACTGGAAAGTCGCGACTTTTCACGTTATGGTGCGCGACTCGCGTCGTCGTACTACCTATACTGGAATCAGTCTGGGTGTTTTATCATGTTTTTTATGTCAATCACCCAGTCTGGGTTACCATACCACAGGGAATCCTAGTTTGGGACCAAGTCAATTGATTGTCTTGTGTGGAAGTTATTACTATTCCAGTTAGTAAGGAATTTCAAATGCACAGCATGTCGCAAAACTCCACTATAAGCCAAAACGGGATGATAGGATAGCCGGTAGTCGTCATCAGAACTATATTAGAAAAAATCCATACCATGTTCTCTAGAAATTAGAGGCGTTTAAAATAACAATTTTTTGGTTACTGTTGGTACCTGTTTTTATCCATTCAAATGTTGCTACCATAAAGCCTCGTATCCACTAGGCAACATTTGGCGCGCAACACGTTACACAACATGTTGAAAGTCAGCGGAACTATATAGGCGGGCGTCATGTTGCGCGCTGTTGTACAACGTTGCCGAACATGTTGAGCGGCACGTGTTGCGCGCCAAATGTTGCCTAGTGGATACGAGGCTTAACTGTAAATATCATATCCATCACCACAGTAAAAAATAGAAACATAATTACCCCAAGTTTTCAAAAAATAACGCTTTTCCGAAATAAGAACTCGACATTTTTTAATATTCTGGACTTTGACAGGGCCAGCTGTAAAAAAAAAATACTAGAGCACTCTGGCAAGTGATATCAAAAGTTGGAGCTTTTAAGTTGGCGATTCCATATTGTTGGTTATTCCACTTGTTGGTTCAATACTAAAAAAACTTAAGATTATGAATGTCATTTATTTAGGTTGGCTTGCACCACCAACTAAAATCCATTTAACGTTGAAATGAAATGAAAATGTTTATTTGTCACCATAAAACTAGTCTTAATAATCTATAGTCTAAATAATCTGTTAATCAGAGTGCTAAGATTACAAGTTAGTTTACTTACACTATGTGCAACTCTGACATAGTGTAAGTAAACTAACTCGTACAGCACCACCAAGTTATCTGTTCAGGTGGGCAAAATTGTAACTAACAAATTAATTGTAAATCCTGTTCCCCATTTTTTTGTTTTATTTATTCACTTACTAAGAATTATAAATATATTTTCATTGAAATTGAAAGACGGATTAAAATATTCCCATTTTTCTAGGTAAATCTCTTAAATGTTACAACGAAATTCTCCACTAGCGCCGCTATCAACTGAACAGATAAGATGGTGGCACTGTAATCTACAAATTAAATACAATTTTGACAGATAGTGTATTGAACTGTCAAAATTCTGTTTAGCTTAAAGTTAAATGGATTTTAGGCGGTGGTGCAAGCCGGCCTTAGAGTTATGGTAGCAACATGTTAATGCACAAAAACAACACGCATTAACCACAGTAACCCAAAAATGGTTACAGTATGGAGAAATTTCGTGTTTTATTTTAAACGCCTCTAATGTCTAGGGATCATGGGATGGATTTTTAAAATATTTTTCTGATGACGACTACTGTCTCTCCTATCATCCCGTTTTGGCTTATCGTTGAGTTTTGGGACACTCTGTAGAAGCAGATCGTCGAACCAATGAGCAGACGCTCCGCTACACAGCTGGTGTGATGGACGCTTAGCTCTAAAGGAGAATTTCGCTAAGTCTGATTATGTAGTAGTTTTAATACCAGTATGTTGTCTGTAATAATGTTCAAAGATTTATGTGAGTCTATTCTGTTTTAATCAGTGATTTTTGCAACACGTTCTATGTGAGCGTCGAGGTCGACGCAAAAAATAAAACAAGTCTGATCATGGAGCGACCTTGTTTGGCGATACTACAGCATGTATGTTGTTATACATTATGGTCTTCTTGGATTTATAAGTATAATTCTAAACAAAAAGTTAAGATTTTTTATAAATATACTTTTTTCATAATATTCTTTCTTTAATTTAATGCCAGCACACTATGAGTCTGGTTTTCTATACAAATATTATTTTATATACAAGATAAGGTTTACATAGACATGGAATGAGTATTGATTCTAAACACCTTTCAACCGACTATTTATCACTATAAGAGATTGCATTTTATACACAAACTAAAGTAGAAATACACATAAATATTATTAATTACAGGACTAACTTAACTATGCTAACAAAGCCATGTAAAATCGGTTACAAAGAAATAAAGGCAATCTTTTTTTTGAGAAAGCTTTGTTTTAGAACCTCTTTACTCCAACTATTTCTTCTTCTGTGCTTTAACTCCTAGAGAATAGGGCCTCAACACAAATTTCAATAGATTTTACTCCAACTTACTTCCCCAAAATTCTTCATTCATTTAACACATCCCGGGACACTCACACTATTGTTCTGTTAATGGTTATTATGCCTACAGATGGTGACTGTCCATGGAAGTGTTAGTAATACATACAAAACAGTGTGTACAAGTAATTGTAATTGACTGTATACAAAGAAGTAAATAATAATATCACCCCAAAAATGCACTATTTATTAAAACATCCCAATTATTGTTATTTTCTCCAATGAAAATTTTTCTAAATATCAGAGTTAGCATAATTTTGTTTAATTCACACTTCCAGTGTAGCAGCCTTTTTTCAAATCATTGCTCAATAAGAACGCCTTCTTTCAAATCATTGCTCAATAAGAACGTAAGTATAATTTAACACATAATATGATTTTAGTGTATTAAATAGGGCAACTACAAAGCAGAAAATGTATCAAAACCATTTAAAAAGGAAATTTTTGGAAACTTGTAATAATAAAAACTATAATATGTTTTGGCAAATTCACTCTATACATGTTACACTTTTCATCAAGCATAGCCATAGTTGGGCACAGACAAAGCTAAGAAGAAAAATGTTTTTTTTTTTGTTTAAAACCATTTCCAACCAGAACCCCTTGGTAAGTCTAGTAAACAGTACAGTCAGTAGTACACCATGATTCAACTAACTTATGCTTATATCTTAACAAAAACAGAATGTCTTGTTTTAGCTAAGTCAGATGAAAACTTTTAAAATAAACTATAGGGCTTGAAGAAAACCCATCTTTTACCTACAATAACAGAAAGTCTCCCTTACTCAAGTGAGTTCAACATGAGAAGTTGCTTTAGCACTTTGGTCTGTGATGTCTCCCGGATCTCACCAGCCAGGAACATCTCATCCACCACTGTGTACACCTAGAGAAAGAAATACTAATGTTAGGGAGGGTAATCATATATTGGAATTTCTTTGGTAGGTATCAAATTAAAAAATATTTTACTAATATTTTAAATTTTTGTCTTTTTGACCATGAAGGAGTTCAAGATAGCATGAAAAAATTAAGAATTTGAATCTTTTTCCAATTAGAAGTTTAACAATACTGAAGAATTTTTTGATGATTGCACATGATTTGCTGTATCTATGTTTTACTGAGATAAAAACAATGTAATGTACTTACAAGTTAGGAGTAATTAATTATTACAAAACACAATGTGATCCATGATGAAAATATTATTTTTATGGGATTTATTTACCTTGTAGAAGTTGAAGACCAGATCGAGCTCGCAGACATTGTGGAAGTACTCATTGAGGACCTCTACAAAGTTGTGGATGGCTTCCAGGTAGCACAGATTGTTGTCATTCACGTCCACGCAGATGCAGAAGTATAGCCCGGCGTAGCGCCGGTACACAATCTTAAAATTGCGGAACTGGAACCAAGGAATGCCATTAACGTAGGGAAAACTTGGCTATTTGGCCATTCCTAAGCCACAGATTCAGGAACTACTGTGCTTCTTGGTTTACGGCGAATTAATGCTGTTAAAGCCGATAACAATAACTAACTTTAGAAATATGACGAAGTCAGGCCAAAATCTGTGCAAAAATGACGTGGATTATTTTAGCTTATTCAAAGCGAGACAACACCTTCACTGTGACTTACTTCGACGAAGTTGGTGTGCTTGGCATCCCGGACGGTAACGACGGCGTGGACTTCCTCGATCAACTTCTGTTTCTCATCATCGTCGAAATTCATGTACCATTTCGCGAGTCGCGTTTTGCCCGCTCGGTTTTGGATCAATATGAAGCGAATCTAGAAACAAAGTTTTGTCAAAGGGCTATGCAGATGAAGAGAGTAATGTTTAAGATGAATAATTTGAGTTCGCTTACCATTTCAATTATTTATTTTTACGACAAATTCCAAATATTCCGATGACGCCTCCCACTTTATTTGACAAAGTGACCAGTGTTGCCGCAACTCAGTTCCTAAAAAGTACATGTCGAGCGTTAAAAAGGTTTTGGGTTAAAAACGTACATGAGCATTTTTTTTTTCTAAAAATAATTTAATACAGGTTCTTTCTTTTTGATAAGTTCAAAACGTACGTAAAAGCGACTCAATCGTATGTCTGTTCAGGTGGGCAATATTGTAACTAAATAATGAATCGTAAATCCTGTTCGCCAATTTTTGTTTTAATTATTCACTTAGTAAGATTTTTAGATTATATTTTCATTTAAATTAAAAGACGGGTTAAAGTATTGTCATTGTTCTAGGTAAATTTCTTAAATGTTACTACTAAATTCTCCACTAGCGCCGCTATCAACTGAACAGTTAAGGTGGATGGTGGCACTGCGAGGTCTAAAACGTACGTCAAATGTACGAACGGCAACACCGAAAGTGACAGATGAATGACCTACCACCACAGATTATTTTTTAGCAAGATCGACGAACAAAAACAACACTATTTTTTATGGTGGATTCCGTGTTGTTTTGAGCCATCATGGCGTAAACTTCCGAATTGAGGCTCTTCAATTCCGTCGTGCTCGAAGGAACAACGCCAGAAGCATGGAACAGAAGCGTGGTGACGCTGTTCTTCAAGAAAGGGGATAACACTCTATTGAAGAACTACCGACCCATCTCGCTTCTGAGCCATGTTTATAAGCTGTTTTCGAGGGTCCTGACGAATCGTCTCGAACGCAGGTTTGATGACCTTCCAGCCTCCCGAACAAGCCGGTTTCCGAAAGGGCTATAGTACCATAGACCACATCCACACGCTGCGGCAAATTATACAGAAGACTGAGGAGTATAATTTGCCATTATGCTTAGCGTTTGTGGACTATGAGAAACCCTTCGATTCGATCGAGACATGGGCGGTGCTCGAGTCTCTCCAGCGTTGCCATATTGACTATCGGTACATCGAGGTGCTGAAGTGCTTGTACCACAACGCCACCATGTCGGTCCGAGTACAGGAGCAGAATTCGGAGGCAATTCCACTGAAAAGAGGCGTGAGACAGGGAGATTTCATATCTACGAAACTGTTCACGAACGGACTGGAAGATGCCTTCAAGCTTCTGGAATGGCAGGAACGCGGCATTAATATCAATGGCGAGTACATCAGTCACCTTCGATTTGCCGACGATATTGTATTCATGGCAGAGACGCTGGAGGACCTCGGCATAATGCTCGAAGACCTCAGTCAAGTCTCCCAACGGGTGGGCCTTAAAATGAACATGGACAAAACGAAGGTAATGTCGAACGCCCGTGTTGTGCCAACCCCAATAACAGTGGGGAACTCGACTCTCGAAGTTGTAGACGATTACGTCTACTTAGGACATTCAGTCCAATTAGGCCGGTCCAACTTCGTGAAAGAGGTCAATCGTCGAATCCAACTCGGCTGGACAGCGTTCGGGAAACTCAGAAAAGTCTTTTCCTCCGATATACCTCAATCCCTCAAAACAAAACTGTACAACCAGTGTGTGTTACCAGTTATGACTTATGGCACTGAAACGTGGTCTCTTACTATGGGCCTCATAAGAAAGCTCAAGGTCACGCAACGAGCTATGGAGAGGGCTATGCTCGGAATTTCTCAACGAGACCGAGTCAGAAATGATGAGGTCCGTAGACGAACGAAAGTGGTCGACATAGCCCAGCGGATTAGTAAGTTGAAGTGGCAGTGGGCGGGGCACTTAGCACGCAGAACTGATGGCCGATGGGGCCGAAAAGTTCTCGAATGGAGACCACATATCGGCAAGCGCAGCGTAGGACGACCAGCCACAAGATGGACAGACGATCTCATCCAAGTGGCGGGAAGACGCTGGATGCAAGCCACTTCCGACCGGTCTTTTTGGAAATCCATGGAGGAGGCCTATGTCCAGCAGTGGACTTCTTGTGGCTGAATGATGATCTTTATTTTACTGGGCCATGTGAAACTTAAGCCTTAACGGGTGTTCGGGAAACATTTTTGTTACAAAAAATTAAGGTTAACGCCATGATGGCTCAAAACGGAATCCCAATCCCAGGTTCATGACACTGGATTAAGGATGTAAAAAGTAATCGACGTTTTTAATCCATTATTTTTTACAAAAATACTTTTTTTCACAAACCTTTCCGAGCAATAACGTATACAACCAAAAATGAATTATCCAATAAGGTGCTGGCGGACGCTCTGATGTTGCGCCTAACTTACATACATTTCGGTGACACTTTTTATGAAACGTAGGCTGAGGAAATAAGATATTTAAACAGTTTATTAGTGTTTATTATACATTTTGCGCAACTAACGATGCAAGCAAATTTGTAGTTTGCGTCACATAATCGATCTTAGCTGTAAAATCGACTTTGCTAAAAAAAATCGATTTTTATACCAAAAGAATCCAACATTATGTAATCGATTCGTAATAAAAGAAAATTAATAAAAATTGTCGATGGATGTTCATAGTGTTACCAGGTTTTCATGAACCGAATTTCAGGGAAAACGACGAGTGGTCTATAGTTTTCTCTTGCCTACTCAATACAATCACAATAATGTTGGACGCTTGAATAATGTACAGTCTACAGCCACATCATCCCAAGGACGTTATTATTATTACGTCCATGCATCATCTTAAACCCACCCAATACCCATGCACTCTCCCGTTGCATTACGGGCGACATAGCGACTAAAATGTGAAGGTTGACGTGCAGTCGGCTGTACCTGGTCTGTCTAATAGTGTACTCCCAGCAGTTTTTGAACAGAACTAAGTACTTTGCAAGGCTTATCAAAAGCTACAAAAAGTATTCAATTAATAAAGGCAAAGTTTGGGATTTATCATGGCAACAAATATTATCGAGTTGTTTTCTTAATTTTTTTTTCAGTGAGTGACATTTTGACGTCTCTGGCGCTCGTTGTATCTTTTTCTCTCGTTTTCAACGTTTTTTCCTCCATGTAGTGGTTAGGATTTCAAAATGTATTTAATATAGGTAGTTCGGTAGGCCAAACAAGGGATTACATCTTAAATGACGCCCACGAAGACCACAGCAACTGAAGTAGAAATGGTGATACGAAACAGAAAAACTGTTATGAAAGACGGGATAATGACAATGTCTGGCATCGGCGAGCCCTCCGTGTTCCACGCTCTGGTGGTGATTTTTCTGGAGTTCTTCGCGTGGGGGCTGCTCACCATGCCCATCATCACCGTGCTCAACGCGACGTTCCCCGACCACACGTTCCTGATGAACGGCCTGATCATGGGAATCAAGGGCATCCTTTCGTTTCTGTCTGCACCGCTGATCGGCGCGCTGTCAGATGTGTGGGGCCGCAAGTTCTTCCTGCTGGTGACGGTATTCTTCACGTGCGCCCCCATACCACTTATGACCATTAACACCTGGTGGTTCTTTGCTATGATCAGCATCAGCGGCGTATTCGCCGTCACCTTCTCGATCGTGTTTGCGTACGTGGCCGACGTGACGACGGAGGCGGAGCGTTCGCGCGCGTACGGCCTCGTCTCTGCCACCTTCGCCGCCTCCATGGTCATCTCGCCAGCACTGGGCGCCTACCTCATGGACCAGTACGGCGAAGCGCTTGTGGTGGCCCTGGCCACGGCCGTGGCCGTGCTCGACGTGTTCTTCATCATGGTGGCGGTTCCCGAAAGTCTACCAGAAAAAGTCCGGCCGGCTGGCTGGGGCCCCGCTATCAGCTGGGAGCAAGCCGACCCCTTCGCCGCGCTGCGCAAGGTTGGCGCCGACCGTACTGTGCTCATGCTGTGCGTCGCCGTCTTCCTGTCCTACCTGCCGGAGGCCGGCCAGTATTCGTGCATATTTGTGTACTTAAAACTAGTGATGGGTTTCGGTGTAGTGCAAGTGGCGATCTTTATCGCAATAGTGGGCGTGCTTAGCATCGGCGTGCAAGTGGTGTTGGGCTTCCTGATGCGGTCGCTGGGCGCTAAGCACACGATAATGCTGGGGCTACTGTTCGAGATGATGCAGCTGATGTGGTACGGGTTCGGGTCGCGTACGTGGATGATGTGGGCGGCGGGCGTGCTGGCGGCGCTGGGCTCGGTGACGTACCCCGCCATCAGTGCGTACGTTAGCGTCAACAGCCGCGCCGACCGGCAGGGCGTGGTGCAGGGCATGGTGACAGGCGTGCGCGGCCTGTGCAACGGCCTGGGCCCCGCCATGTTCGGCGTCATCTTCTACCTGTTTCACGTGGACCTGAACGAGGAGCACGCTGGGGCGGGCGCGGGCACAGGCGCGGCCGACGAGCACTACGAGCGGCTGGTGCCTGGGCCGCCCTTTGTACTGGGCGCGCTGCTGGTGATCTGTGCGCTGCTGGTGGCCGCCTTCCTGCCGGAGGACAAGAACGGCGTGTCGCTGCGGCGAGCGTCGCCCGCGGACCTGCACTTCGAGGTGGAGCGCGGACGGCGCGTGGCGGGCCCGCTGTCTCCTCTCATGGCCCCCGAGTCAGCGGCGCTCTAGCTAGAGGCGCGCGCGGGCCGCGCTGCCAGCGTCTGACTCCCCGGCCGAGCCGAGCCGACCCGAGCGCCGACTCACGAGCCGCAGCACTCTCGAGGTACCCAAGTGATAGTGACTCTACAATTGCGCCAAGCGAGCATGTCCCAGAGTGAGCATTCATTCACAGGCTACATTCCTCTTCAGATGCCTTGATCACTTGTTTGTTTTTAAGCTTTATAACTGTTTGTATAAAAAGTGTGCTGAAGGTGATGTACATAAGATTGGATTTTGTCTAGATCAGAATAGAAATAACAGGTTCTCTGTATCATAGAGTGAGTGAGCATCACATCACAGATACTGTATAAACATGTACAAATTGTAATTATACTTACTGGATGAATTTATTAGGTTTTGTTAGCTCCTCATGGTGCTTCACCCATCATTGAACAGCTGTTAGGAAGGGTGGATTGTTTTTTTAATTAATCCATCACTGAACAAGCATGCATGGATTTGCCTTAGATCTTGAGTAAGATAATGTAAGTATCAGTCTTGACCATTGTGAAAATCATTGCATTTAGTCATCAAAGATAATTTAAGTCCAATTGTTTTGGTTATCTATGGAATTGGTCCACCTTGCCCATAGCTATAGAGCGTAGTGTTTTTGGATCAAAATCATAGAAAATTACCAAGACCATTACTACCAAAAAAAGAATGATAACTTAAGTACTAAATATTAGTAACTCCAGCAGTAAGAATAATTCCCTAACATAATCTCTGTGGGTGTCATTTGGCCAAGTACATAGTTCATGTGGATTGAAAAACCAGAACTTGGCATTGACTCTTGTGTGAAAGAAGTTGCAAAAGATCTCAGATTTGGTAGTGATTTGTTGTGTTTATTTCATAATCTTATTGTGGGTTTTTTTTTTGGTAAAAATACCACAACTTTCTTTTTTTTAGCCAAGTTAGATGACATAATTAAAAAATCCCTCCTCCTCTATTGAACTGAAATCTGTCATTTAATAAATTAACACTTCAAGTCTCAAATACCTACAGCACAATTATTGGTATTGCTTTGCCTCTGAGCTGTTGACTCAGATTCTCAATTTTATACATGAATTATAATAAAGCTGTACAGGCCAACAGGAAACAGTTTCCTTGTCAAATTATTCTTAAATTAATTTGTGTCACATGTTTTGAGATCAGTCCAAAATACCTGTTATATGGGGGAGAGGTAACCTGCGAGACGTTTAAATGGAGAAACCTGGAGAATAATATTAATTCTGCAGAATGTCCTGGCAGTATAGAGCTTGAATTGAACTTAACACTAGTGGGGATTAATTAAATGCCAATTGTATTTCAGGGAAAATAGTGCTAATAGTCAGTAATCAGTGCTCCTTCCGTGAACTCATTTAAAAACAAGACTTGATAAACATTTTACAAGTGCACGAAAGTGCTAAAGACACAGCAGCTTAAAGCTGCTTGTGTATTAATGAATAATAGTAATAAATTCTTAGGAATATAGTTAAGTTTTTTGGCCTCTAATATTTAGCACGGCAGATACGACAATGTCTAGTAGGTAGCTAATTTATAATTCCCTCTTGTAAAGTTTTCGTCTATTCATCTGATCGCAAAACAAATTACTTTTCGAAAAAAAAAAAAAAAATGGTTATCTGTCGTCGTCGACGCCGTGTGTACAAGTTCTGTATTGTTTGCATAGTCGGCAAATGGAGCATATTGTTGGAACTGCCATTATTGTTCAGCGCGGACCGCGTCATGCCGCAGTGACGTCACCGCTTATTTAGTAGACCTTCCCGCATCAGCGCGTTCCACTTTGAATAATCGTTTCTTTTCATATTGTCCTTTCGTGCTAATGCATTGTGATTCGGCGGGCAACCTCGTTGATCTAATCTTACTGTGCCCAGTCTAGACCATGCTCACACGAAATCACAAGATTTTCTCTCATACTCAATGTGTCTGTCCTTGCAACCCACGCGACGCGTACTTCACAAGCTATCAACTAGGTACTTCGCTAATACATGTGAATTTATTCTTCACAGTTTCGTGTGATGTGTCACGAAATGTTCTTGGCCATCTCGAAGGGAATATAGTGAATAAGTATGTGGATCACGGCACGGCATTGCACTGACGAGCTCGGTCAACCTGTCTACCCCAAACATGCAAGGCCGATCAAATCACGCGAATCGTACACGTCGGAACGTAAACCTTCCCCAGATGCCAAGGCGTACCTAGGTCATCATAGGTTTTTATCGAAGTGGTACGCGATTCAGTAGAAATCGATCCCCTGTAGATTGCAAACTTTCCGTTCCCCTGGGAGTGATTTTATTAAGATTTTTAAGGCTTCACAATGGTCACACGTAGTTCTACTTGTATCTTCCGAACACACTCTTAGGAAGGTCAATGTTAATAGTTTCCAAGAATTAGATGCAGAAATGTCGTATAATTTGCGTATTCATGAGACTAGCTTACGAGATGGAGCGACATAATACCATTACGTTATAATTAACGCCGTTTTTAACAGCTCATGCGTAAATAACTTCTCATTTTCTTATAACGTTCATATCGATTTGTTATCGTTATGCAGTTACTTACACAATTGAGTTATTTTTCCTAGACTTGTCGCAATTATACTGGTTTACAGATCTGCTTATTTTACGATTGATTACTTCATAATTAAACGAACTACTGACTGACACAATAACATAAGGAACGTCATAGTATACCCGTTTCAGTGCAGGACAGAGACCTTTCTCAGAGAGGACTCCGTGGAAAGGCAATAGGGAGCCACCGCGTATTGTCGATTTCTGATAAATAAACTGCGGATCGCCATTTTTACCTGCAAAGACGAATACGCTTCAGGCGTTTCAAATATGTCCAATACATCGATGAATTTTACGGCTGTCGTACGATTAGGAACATTATTTACGTAGCTTTCATAGCTTAGATCTATAATGGTTTAGATTAGGCTCAATTGCGATTTTTATGACGTCGAGTTGGCGACATTACGGGCAGTAAAACCCCAGCCACTTGAGAAGTAAACGTGACAAACATAAAGGATGATGTGCAAAATGGGCCCACCTCCAATAAAAATGGCTTGTTTATTAAATTAAAGGTCTAGATACATACGTTCATTATCAGGTAAGTACATACCAGAATTCGCTGTGTGGCTGGAGTTTTTCGATTTAGAAAAAGTTGATATTTTTGGTTATAAATAGAAGTTTAAAACCATTTTTTTGCTAATATGTAAACCACTTAATGCTACATCATTTACTAGTAAATGAACCCCTCCGGCCGTTTTCGCAAATGACCAACCCATTTCAGTCTATAGATGTTTAAGAGGTGACTTACGGCCATTTAGACCTTAGCGCAGACTACATTGCATACATGACCTAAGACACATCTGGTTGCCCTTCTGGGTTGTCTAGCAATCGCGTCATGTAAAAAACAATCATCATATTCTTGCCCTAGTCCCATTATTTGGAGTCGGCGCAGTATGTCATTCTCTTCCATGCGTCCCTATCACTCGCCATCTCTGCATTCACATTCAACCACCTTTTCCTCGGTCTTTCTCTTCCAGCATATCCATTTGACCATGTAAAATTAGTATTTTCGCCATAAAACATAGTGTAGTTAGTGCACTAGAAAATTGGGATAACGCTAGGATGAGGACGTTAAGAAGAATCTGATAATTGCGTTAGGTACTTGCAGATCGGCACCAAACCGATCATTAATTTTAATTCTCGTGAAGCGTGCTAGATGAGTGCGCGTGAGGCGATGCTACTGTGGAGACTTCTCCGCCACCCATGCCACGTATACCGATAATTTTTTATTGGTCTGTGATAATTATATTATTTACATTCGATAAACCAAAAACGTTTATTTTCCTGCCCTAAAAATCTCAACTTATTATCTTATACGGGAAGTATCATTAGTTGGTTTACATATAAGCAAAAAAAAGGTTATGTAAACCAAAAACTTCTATTTATAACCAAAAACATCAACTTTTTCTAAATAAAAAAACTCCAGACACACAGCGAATTCTGGCATGCGCTTGCCTGATAATGAACGTATGTATGTAGACCTTTAATTTAATAAACAAGCCATTTTTATTGGAGTTGGGCCCACGCTTCATACATTTTTGCCCATCATCCTTTAATAACAACTTTTTTTGCATGAAAACATAATATCAAGTTTATATTTTTAACTACGTACATTAAATATCTACGTTTATATGTAAAGCAGTGTTGAAAATTCAGTAGGTAGCGTCGACGAGACGTGTTTACTAGTCCTAGTATATCAATAACCGACGACTATGACTAATTAAGCGTAGCATCGGGGGAGCCTGAGGTCACATTTGTATCAGAGGTGACGTCATATTCCTCGGATATTCTATCTGTTAATACTAGCCACGGCTTGGGGAACTACAGCAATGCGTACCTATGTCACCTGACTTGGTCGATAACGTAGTTTAATGTTGTTATTTATCCTGACGGTATCTTTTAATAAGTACATATTGCTTATTGATTTGTCGAGTCACGTCGAAAGATTCCACTACCTAACTAAAGTGATAAAATATATAATACAAACAATTCAAATCATTACCGAATCATTTTCTATGGCTGTTGAATAATGTTTGTTTAGTTTTAAAGGAAAAAAATTAAAGCTTGGGCAATTATCAAATAATGAGCAAAGATAATGCTTGCGCTAGACTTATTGCGGGATGCGTGTGCATGTGAGAGCAACGAGCGAAAGCACTACTTAGATTTCGGGATGTGAAATTATTTATTCGTCGTGTACAAAAAATGCCCAATTTTTATTAAGAATTTAAATTTAAGTAGCGGGTTTTTAAAAGAATTTAAAAAGTATTTTAGTTCTGTGTAAATAAAATTGTAAAATAATTACTTACGTACTTTGTTTTCATTTAGTGTGTAAGCGTTGAGACTTATAACAAGTATAATTTTGTTGAGAGGAACATGCCAGCAAGGAATGGTGTGATAGTATTATGTACGATACAATTAACTTCTTGTGCTAAAGTAGTTGATTTGAAAAGGTTGAACAAACTGGGGAAGCCACAATAATGAGCTACCAGTTTGTCGTGTGCGTTTCAACTGCTCGGCCACGGCGTATTTTCAAAAAAAGTTATATGCCAAGTTTTTGTAAAAAATTGTATAAGTCGATTCCCAAAACCGTGAATTTGTCAAAGCAATGGTTCAAAAGATATAAGGGTTTTAACGTGGCCGCGCCATCGAAACGCGGAGAACTGCGCGGCCACGGAGATCTATAAAACCAAGCGTTGCAGAGACTTGAAATTTAGGTGAGCAACACATTAAATTGGTAAAAAATTTGTAAAAATATAGAAAAAAATCCCACCATTATACTTCAGGAATTATGAGACAAAAACCACGTGGCCGCGCAGTCGTTACATTGAAAAGCACGCAATCGCCTATATCTCGCTGAAAAAGCGTCGTAGAGGTCTGAAATAACTTTTAAAACCTAGATCTGAATTTGTCAAAGAGATTACACTACACGAAACGAGTCTTAGATCTACATTTTAGGCGCTATGAGACTTAAACCCCATGGCCGCGCAGTCGAAACGGTGAAAAATACGCGATCGGCGATATCTCGCTAAAAAGGCGTCGTAGAGGCCTGAAATAACTTGTAAAACCTAGATCTGAATTTGTCAAAGAGATTACACTAAACGAAACGAGTCTTAGATCTACATTTTAGGCGCTATGAGACTTAAACCCCATGGCCGCGCAGTCGAAACGGTGAAAAATACGCGATCGGCGATATCTCGCTAAAAATGCGTCGTAGAGGTCTGAAATAACTTGTAAAACCTAGAGCTGAATTTGTCAAAGAGATTACACTAAACGAAACGAGTCTTAGATCTACATTTTAGGCGCTATGAGACTTAAAACCCATGGCCGCGCAGTCGAAACGGTGAAAAATACGCGATCGGCGATATCTTGCTAAGAATGCGTCATAGAGGTCTGAAATAACTTGTAAAACCTAGAGCTGAATTTGTCAAAGAGATTACACTACACCAAACTATTCTTAGATTTACGTTTTAGGCGCTATGATACTATAACCCCATGGCCGCGCAGCCACCAATATCTCGCTTAAAAAGCAATGCAGAGCTCTGAGATAGTTTATAAAATACAAAATTGAATTTGTCAAAGACACTACACATACTAAAAGACCTCTATATTAATAATATGACCGCGCTGTCATCGTCAAGTTTTGAATGTTTCGATAGGGTGACCATGGCACCAGGTTACGCGGTTTACGTCACCTGCAAAGGCAGCCGAGCCGGAATGTCGGAATGATTGCGTGTTTTTCACAGTTTCGCTTGCGCGGCTTGTCAATTATTTTTTAAGTACCTAAAGTGATAAATAGCAACGAATATTTTTTTCTGCTAAACTGCATCGCAGTTCAAGAGGGCACATTTTTCAATTTCAATACAAGTGTGAACATCTGAGTCTACACATTTAATTTGTTAGTGAATGTATCCATTTTAAAAAGTGTGGAGATCCAAATTAAAAGAGAATTTAAGCGAGTGACAATTGCGTCCCTTTTCACCACACAAACAGTAAAAAAGTACAAGTAAAGAAAACATATTTTTATTAAAATATCTAATCATCATTAATAATAATATCACTATCTTCATCATAATCATCATCATCGCTGACATGAATTATTAAGAGAGCTAACAGCGGCATACATACTTCACTTTTATGCCAGCTAAAGAATAAAATAAAGTATTTTTATTTTTGTGTTAGGTCACTTGAGAAAGTAAATATTTAGATTAACCTTTTTGTAGATAAAACATAAAAAATACGTAGCATTTTATTTTTTTATTGCCCTCAAATGGGTCAAATTTATCCCTTTTTCGGTGGAGAACTTTTTCAGTAGCAACACTTATGAAATGTCAGAATTCTACGGAATAAAAAATCAGAGTATAGTTTCGATATTTCTATTACACGAATATGTCCGATTCTATGCGATAGTAGCCGAGGTATATTCTAAAAGCTAACAGACTGTAATAAGTTCTATACTGCGACGACATTCCGGCTCGGCTGCCTTTGCAGGTGTCATGGTCGAATGACCGATGAATGGTCGACGACCCTATCGAAACATTCAAAACGTTATGATGACAGCGCGGCCATATCATTTTAATCTCACAGCTCGTGAAATATATAACTAGAGGTCTTTTAGTATGTGTAGTGTCTTTGACAAATTCAAATTTGTATTTTATAAACTATCTCAGAGCTCTGCAATGCTTTTCAAGCGAGATAGTGGTGGCTGCGCGGCCATGGGGTTAAAGTCTCATAGCGCCTAAAATGTAGATCTAAGACTCGTTTCGTTTAGTGTAATTTCATTGACAAATTCAGTTCTAGCTTTTACAAGTTATTTCAGACCTCTACGACGCATTTTTAGCGAGATATCGTCGATCGCGTATTTTTCACCGTTTCGACTGCGCGGCCACGGGGTTAAAGTCGCATAGCGCCTAAAATGTAGATCTAAGACTCGTTTCGTGTAGTGTAATCTCTTTGACAAATTCAGATCTAGGTTTTACAAGTTATTTCAGACCTCTACGACGCTTTTTCAGCGAGATATAGGCGATTGCGTGCTTTTCAATGTAACGACTGCGTGGCCACGTGGTTTTTGTCTCATAACTCCTGAAGTATACAATAAATATGAATAAATATGATAATAGTATGAAGTATTATAATGGTGGGATTTTTTTCTATATTTTTACAATTTTTTACCAATTCAATCTGTTGCTCACCTAAATTTCAAGTCTGCAAGGCTTGGTTTTAAAGATCTCCGTGGCCGCGCAGTTCTCCGCGTTTCGATGGCGCGGCCACGTTCAAACCCTTATATCTTTTGAACCATTGCTTTGACAAATTCACGGTTTTGGGAATCGACTTATACAATTTTTTACAAAAACTTGGCATATAACTTTTTTTGAAAATACGCCGTGGCCGAGCAGTTGAAACGCACACAGTTTGTCAGACTTTTTAAAACAGTTGTATTGTTAGGTGCCTAAGCAAATATAATTATCTGCATTTTGTAAAATAGTGTGATAACAAGTATAGAATTTATTTTAATAACCTTACTACAAAAAGGCACATTCGAAGTGATATTTTTGTTACTAAAATGCGACATATCTGCGGATCTACAGTTATAAAAAAACGAAATTAGAGATCCGACATGCTGATTATACTATGACAAAATCGTTTGGTTATTTTTGTTATTCTGCACTAAATGCCAAAATATTGTAGCAAAATTAGATTTATCCAAACAATTCTTGTAGCAATTAGAAAATATAGAGTATTATTAACTTAAGTTCGTGTTCACCGAGGGAAAATATACCATAACACACCTGAACAAGTCAAAAATTTTCATATTTTGCAGGTGTGATGATAATGCCTATACACGTAATATTAATGTCAATAATGCAAATACCTTCTTAGATTTGTACGACGCTCATCTTATGCTGCCACTTTTCATGCTCTTATTCATTCACCTAGCCTAGCCAACGATAAACACGTTGCAGGTTGTACAAAATTTGTGTTAAATATTCGTCAGAAAACCCGGTAACTCAACGCTGGGATTTAGTTAAATACTTAAACTCCAGAGGGGTAACCAGAGACCGACTTGTGCTACTTGTCTGGATCCTAACACACCTCTATCGGCCTAGCCACGGGGAACGGCGGCGCGAACGGCGGTGCGGCGGGCGGGACGGCAAACTGAAACAAACTCCTAGAAATGTACGGAGCAAGCCACGCGGAGCGGCGAACGGCGGCGCGACTGGCGAAATGTACCGAGCGGCGACTGGCGGCGACTGGCGGCGCGGCCGGCGAGTGAAACAAACACATGAACCAGTACGGCGCTAGCCACGGCGTCGAGCGGCAATCGCGGCGACTAGTGGAGAGATCAAACGAGTTTAGTTGTTTTTGCCGCGAATAATAAATACCGAGACTGTTATTGCTGAAATACTAACTAAAATAATACATACTAAAATGGGGTATATTTGTTACTTTGATAAAGAACATAATTACCTAAAAGTTATTTAATTTCATGAAACATTAATATACAGAGTAACATTTCATTAACTGACCATATTTTAGCAGCGATATTTCTGAAAAAATGTAGTTATGAAAAAAATTCATTGATACCTACTATCATTCTCCAAAATATGGTCAGCTTAATTAAATGGCACCTATGTATTAGATCAATTTTTCAGCGGCACTTAAAACTAGCTGCATTGACTTTTTTTTCCAATCCTGAAGAATATATAATTCGGCAATAATTCTAGTAGACTCGAAAAATGTTTCGGTGGAAAAATGTGGAATTCTCCATAGTATACCTCGATTCCTATTCAAATCTATGGAGTAGATTACGCTCTTCCAAATATTATGTATTGAACAAGAAAAAATATTACTTTGAGATAAAGACATTTCGCTCTTGACCGGCCTGCCCTACTCAGCCCTACTAGTCGCGGCGGCAAACGCGCCTGCCCGTGGCCGGCAAACCGCGCCGCGCGAATTTTCGTCCCGCTTGCCGCACCGCCGTTCGCGCCGCCGTTCTCCGTGGCTAGGCCGTATCACTTCATCGACATTCGTTAGACGCTGCAGAGATGTTCGCTTGCAGGTATTTTTTACTTAGCCTTTGACGCTTTGAGTTTGTCGGCCGCTCTAGTCGTCACTCATTAATCATTTACATGTCCAAATAATGGCGACACCTGTTTCGATTCTAGCCATCGTGTCCTTCATCATTTATTGATACTCAAGATAATTCTTTATGCTGAATTTATCGACTTATGCACATTATCGACAACAGTACTACGTTTATACGGCCCTCTTCACATTACCTACTTGCAGGATGGTCTCTCAAAAACCTTTAATTGTTTATTGTTATTGGATTGTTAAGCTC
This sequence comes from Yponomeuta plumbellus, assembly GCA_947310845.1. Taxonomy (NCBI): domain Eukaryota; kingdom Metazoa; phylum Arthropoda; class Insecta; order Lepidoptera; family Yponomeutidae; genus Yponomeuta; species Yponomeuta plumbellus. The sequence continues at coordinate 718,634 of OX371211.1, read as the reverse complement.
GGTGAACTCTGCTTTAGGCGGAGAATTTAAAATTTACACAACGTCAAGTGTTTTTAAAATGTCCAGTTCGCGAAATGTACAATTAGTGCGAGGAAAATGAAAGATGAGAGATTTAAAAAAACCCATGCTTGGCTCAATAGCCGGTGAGCGAAGATTCCGGGTCGAATTTCGCGTGGACATTCTAAGAGTGTTTTAAGACCGCTTGGCATTTAGAGAATTTTATATTCTTCGCCAAAAACCTCGAGCCTTTGTAGTCTAATTCGTTCGTAAATGAAGTTGGCAGTTGTTAGAGGTCAATTAAACAGCTGGGCGCGTCTCAGGCAGCTAAAGCATTGAATGTCTATTCAGAGCGCACAATAGGCTAGCCCAGCGCAGGCACCTGCCTGGTCGCCACCCTTTCACCATATTGAACGTTCCGATTAGATCTGTACTAAACAACAGATATGTTTTGAACTTGTATGTACCTTCACGGAATGTACATAAACCAGTTTATGTGAACAACTTCGATACTTTATTACTTTTTCTTATAATTGTGCAGATTTGTGAAAAGACCTGTTTTTGTAAAAGAAAAGATGTTGATTTCAATCTTAGATTACCTGACCAAGTGTGATGGATAAATATAATGAAAACCTACAAAGAATATTAATAATCTTGCATTCGCGATAATTGTTTTCTAATGATCGAAATAACGGCTGTCCCAAATCGACGTGATCGTAAATTAGCGATAAAGCACAGGAACTAGCGTCATCTGTGAAGCGGACCGAAAATATCAAAACGTGCGTCGTTATCTCGACCAGCGGACCGATAACTCAGTTTAGAATCATTCCCTTAAACGTGAGGCTAATGACTAATGGTGACTTTCAGAGTGATTGGACATGAACGCTTATTGCAAAATATACTGAAACTAATAGAGGAGACATTCCAACTAACTTTGGTATCGATCGCTTAAGAAATATTCAAAATTTACCGATGAAAATCCGCTAGGTATAATTCAATATTTAAGGCCTATATCCAGCAGTACGTAGTAGTACTATTGTGATAAGCGCTCGTCATGGACTATCCGCCGGTTTCTCGAACGCTAACAGTCTGTTAATCTACTGTGAACAGATGTCAGTTCTTTTTTGTATGTAATTTTAGACGGTTGCGTTGCATGATTTGCTGCAACTTTTGCGTCACAAAATCGTTTCAATGCCTACTCTAGGGACCAGCTGCCTTCACAATCGATTTGTAGTTTGAACGGAAGTGTCGACTGTCTGTCGCTACGCCATCACAACATGATGCAATGCCTCCGCTTAAAATTAGTACGGATCACTTGTTCCGACGCATTGCTACACCAAGCCTCCATTTGTTCTCGAGCCAACATGCAACCGTTTTACCGGTGGTGGGCAGAAGAATTGCTTCCAAAATGTCACAAATTACAAGTTTTCAAAATTTTTAGAAGCACGAGTATCGCTTGCCTTACATGCCTAGTTTCCCAATACCTACTGCTCTTTTCTGAGGGACTTAGAAAACAATTAGAACGCGAACACATTTTACAACTAGGTAGGTACCTATAATCTATTTTCATTATTATTGTGTATTATAAAAAATAAGTGTGATACTGTACTCCGTGCACAAGGGAAATAAATGTTGAAAAATACTTTAAATTATTACGTGAATGAGATCCCCATTGGTCGATTTGCGTTTTGGGGCAGCATTACTTTTTAAATGTGCCGTTGGCAACTTATTTCATGGCCACGCAAAATTTGTGTTCTATCTTCGTAAAAACGTTATTTTGTTCACGTACACTTGGTTAAGTTTCATTGTAGCTCTTAAAACGCGAGTCGATCCTAAGATAATTTTACTACAAACAATGCTGCTTCTATGTTGCGACAAAATAAAACTGGTTCTAGCCAATCTATTTGTTTTACTTTTCACGCCTTTCGTAGATAAAGTTTTAATTAAATTCTCATTGGATCTACTTACATGAGTAGGTAGGTGCTTAGAAAAACACTTTTTTGTTATATAGGTAAAAACTTTTATTTAATTCCCAGTAAAGAGAAACATGATCTAGAACTACAATATAAAAGAGATAAAACCTTACAAACGTGCCTTATAATTAAAAACACGTAAAAATGGTTCAAAGTAATACTGTTACAAACTACGGATAATATATTACATCGATGTCATGGCGAAGTTCAGTTCAGAGATAATGTCATAGTAACATTAGTTCGTGTAGGTAAATAATACGTTTTTTTTTCTGGTTGTAGGTACTATAAAGGCTATTTGTCTATCTATCTAAAGAAATCTATAATAGAAGCTAGATACGTGGTGATAATCATCTAATAACTATGGCGTATTTGTCAATTGCTAGTATGATACCTGGCCCGCGTGGCTTGAAGATAGTATACCTACTTTAAACATATGTACCGGACTGAAGCCCGGTTTCTGATTTGAGAATTTCAGTAAGTAAATCACGCTCTTTTCTGAGAAATTTGACAGTAAAGTAGTTAGGAGCGAAGTTCTCAATTCAGAAACCGGCTCTAAGTGGCTGTAAACATACATGAATGCTTATCATAAAAAAAATTAGCAAAACCTTGGAACTTATGAAAGCAATCTAAATACCCAGTAAATTAACTTCTCAAGGGCCGTTCAAAACTTTTTACGATCAGGAAGACACGCTACTTGATCAAGGCCGCTTGGTATAGCTGTTACTCTTGTCACGAAGAGAGGGTGGTAAGCTATTTTGTAACAAATTGTTACCATCTACCTAGTCCACCCGGCAGTTACCGCTTTTCGTGACCTAACTACCATAGAGTAGCCCCGGAAAAAAGGTGTTACTTCTTTTTGTGGTTTAATGGCAACCAATAATTCTGCCAATATCAGGATTGCATAAAGTAACAGCTCAGGGAATTAAATGAAAAAACTTCATTGTAAAACAGAGTTAAAATTAGTTAATGCAGTTATTTTATTTTATTTTCACTCTGTTGAGGTGTCACATTTTGTTTCACGACTATATCTAGGTATGTGTTATTGAAATAAGGCGAAACCCGTAGGCTTCGGTATTGTACCTATATTTTTTCATACCAAACCATTGCACCGCAGCAAGTGGTAAGAAAATAAATATTGCAAATATTTTGGTCATTGGAATTGGAGTAATTGTCTATACTGAAGATATCTTCTAGACTTCTATTAAGAGTGTGAAACTTAGTATACCTAAAGACAGGCTGCAGATAAAACAGGAAGTTACAAATTAAAACCTATTAGATAAAGGCAAACGGGAAGAAAATAACAGCACACAATCACATACAGTCGACAGCAGAGCTATCATTACATTATAATCGTTCCTTCCTCGTGGTCAAACTTTGTAGTCAAACTGATTTGACCACGAGGAATTTTATCATTCTTCGTGGTCAAACTGTAACTATATAACCTCTTTGAACATACTGTATACGATGTAGTCTTATTGTACAGGGAAAAATCAAAGTAATATGACAATTGTTCTATGATTGTATTTGACACTTGTATTATTTTCCTGTCTTGTTTGCATTTGCTTTTTCATGTTCAAATAATTTGGGACTTTTCTGTGATATTTTTAAATATGGACATAAAATACATAAAGCGTAAAAGAGGAACGGTATTGTTATTCAGTGGACGGCAGTACTATAAATTGCGGACTTACAAAAATGGATCCACTTTCTGGACTTGCAGTCGTCTTAAAAGTGAAAAGTGTCGGGGGTCTATTACTCTGAAGGTAAAAAAATTACACAATCTTTAAGTGTTGTTGCTGCCCGTGGTACCTGCGTTTGCCTTATGCGAAGTGTAGATACCTGGAGAGATGATGACTAATCAGGGGAGATGTCTTCTTTTACTTGTAATTAAAATTAACAGATGTTACCCAAGGCTCCCCAGAATTTAACACTATTTCGTTTCTATTTTTAGGATAACAATATAGAGAAATGTACTAATCACTTATGTGCTGCTGATAACTATAAGAATGAGATTGATATTGCCGTTGATGAATTAAAGCATGAAGTAAAAGACACTGAGACCACAATTTCAGAGTTGTATGCTGAAAAGAAAACGTCAATAATAAATCGGGACGCAAATTTTGAAAGCAAAGTTCCATCTTTTGGTAGCGTTAAAACTGCTTTGTATGCAAACAGGAAACAAACTTCCTTTACAGATTTTACTAAAGTTACTGTACCAAATAAATTTCAGTCATTTCTTTTGGCTGATTATAATACACAGAAATGTCGGATTATGGTTTTCTGTTCCGAAAACAGCAAGGAAAAAATTCAGGAATCAGATGAATTTTTTGGCGATGGCACATTTTTTAGTTGCCCAAGTCCATTCGCCCAATTGTACTGCATTCATACCGATTTTTCAAAATCGATAACTACAACAAACACGGCTTCTTTGGCTTATGCATTAATGACTGACAAAAAAGAAGAGTCTTACTATATATTATTTTCGATGATAAAATCACGATTGAATAATTGGTCACCAAAAATTTTTCACGTGGACTTCGAAACAGCGTCAAGCAATGCACTATTACAAATTTTTCCTAAAGTCCAAATTGTACACTGTTTTTATCATTTCTCAAACAGCCAGTGGCGAAGAGCAAAGAAATTGAACTTGAAAAGTAAAGATGAAAAGAGAGTTGTTGGCTTATGTGCTGTACTCGCCTTATTACCTGAAGACAAAATAGAGGAAGGGTGGGAGTATATTAAATCTGATAGTCCCAACACCGCGAAATGTAATAAATATTTAAAATATTTCGAGACTACATGGATGAAGAATAAAACATTTAAAAAACAATGGTCCGTAAGTATATGGTCAGCGACATCGTACAAATAATATAGTTGAATCATGGAATGGACAACTGAACAAATTGATGAAACGATATCGTCCAATCACGGTTGCTCATTTACTGGCAACTTTATTGAAAAAAGAAAATACTGATCCAAAACCATCTCCTCGACGCCAAGAACAAATATACCGAGACGAATTCGTAATAAAGTGCCAAATGGAACTTATACATGGCGATATAGGTGTAGGTTATTTTTTAAATAAATTACGGTAAACAAACTTTTGGCTATGACTGTACAATTTTATTTCAAGACTATCACACAGGGTGTAATTTTATAATTACATTTGATAGTTTGACCACGAAGAATGGTCAAATCAGTTTGACTACAAAGTTTGACCACGAGGAAGGAACGATTATAATTGCATTGCAAAATCATTCGTTACGTAACCGAGTAGTGTGCAGTGCACGTGTGAAAAGGTTGATCTGCTGTGTAGACTACAATAATTGTAAGAACAGTGCAATCGAAAGCTAATAATGTGTTCTTATGTAAAAAAAACTCACGCCCGTTATCCCCGAGGGGGTAGGCAGAGGCACCAATCACGAGAACTGGGGCCACGTTTTGCCAAGTTTATTAGGTCTTATGTAAAAGTGTCATATATTGGCAACGCAAAGCGCCACAATGAAAAAAGACAGATAAAATATGGCGCGAACAAGGAAATAAGGATTTAGCAATGACTGACAGAGGAAAAACAGAACATGCGGAAAATACGCGAAGGTTTATAAATAGGAGATACAACGTGTCTTTAATACGAACAATATTATACTAACCAATTCCTCTAATAATAATTTGTAGCTTATTGGAATTGATAAATTATGAGTACATATTAAACCTCGCTAATCCTTTGCTTGTGTTGTTTACTGTCGATACTGAAGATAGATCCATAAAACAGAATTGAAGATAGTCTGGTTTTGCTTTATAAAAACGTTATCTGGTAGCCATTGAAATATTATGAAGTCGAATATTATAATAGTTCAGGGCGTTCGCCACGTACCATTCTATAATGTTCAACCTTGTATCAAACTCATTTTGACATCTAATAGATTAACTATTTAGAAAAAAATAAAGCAATAAAAGTATATTAACTCGAGTTTTACAAGACATAGGTACAATAAAAAATGAAGTTAGTCTCCAATTTTTTTTATGCATCAATTACAAACGTTTTCTAATGAGTACGTAGACTCAAAAATACATTATTTTACGAGACAACTTAAAATGGTGGAAATATAATATTATAACAATGATAAAATTTTACAACAAAAAAAAACGGTTCATGTAGTTTCCCTTGCTGCCCTATGTCAAATTATCACCCTGTATAATTATTACGTGCGGTGCTAGGGGGCGGTAGAACGCCGGCTTCTCATTCCGGCGGTCGTGGGTTCGAATCCCAACATGAACTTAATAATGACTTTGTTTTTTAAGTCTACATTTAATAAGTTGTAGCAAACCAAACACAGTAACGAAACCTGAAACAGGTGTTCACACTCCTCAGCGCTTGAAAGGACAATCCGTTGTGGGCAGGGATGGTGATAAATCCCATACTCTATATCTCTTAGCAAAGGCCTGAGCCCTGCAGTGGGAAGTAGGTATAATGGCTACATACAAAAATTATTATTAGAATTATAAACCTATACAAGCTTGCACTCAACCTACTAATTTCCTGTAAGTCTGTTAAAGAAAAAACAACAAATATGTACATTTACTACGCTACAAAGATTGTGGAGTTTGTAAGCGCTACAATCGTCGAAACAAATATTGTTTTAAAAGAATCTGATTTACTTAGTACCCCACCTTTGTCTCCGGCTCTACGCAACCGCTTTGTACAAATAATACGTTCGCAGTCACCTCACAAAGGGCGTACTTTACGAAATTAGATGGTTGTTGACAAAACAAATTCGCTCGCTCATGTACTTGACTCAAATGTAAGGGGTTGACGGAATACGCTGGATGGACTCTCGCTGTTCACCTTGTGACATTCAGCAGTGTCAACTAAACTCGAGTCCGCCAGACTCTATTAAGACAATGTAAATAAGTACTCAAACTCGGCGCACTCAGACGTTAAACTGCTCAAAATTAATCTGTCTAAACTCGCCGTTCTATAATAAATAACATAACATTTACATACAGGCACATACAATGCTTCTGGCCCCACACTTGGATACCCTGTCGTGGGAACCAGAAACAGCGACGTCACAAACATGTAAACATCCACGAGCCGGGATTTGAACTTGGGACGTCTCACAATAAAATTAGTATTATTATTTATTACAAAACAGACTACTGAAGTTGCTTAGTCAGACCATGTAGGAGCTGACGTGCTCCAAGACGTGGAAGCATTTCTACAACTAGTTATAATTTTCCGGAACTGTACCTACACAGCGTAATGTACTAGCTAATACAAACATATAACTGGGTTTATCATCAAACCTTTACCAATCGGAGGGTCAGCGATAACGCAACGGATATATCTAAGCGAAACTAATAACTAGCCTAACTAATTACCACAAAATACGCAGGTGCAGAAGGTTCGCTTCGGCAGACCAATGCCGACGGTGACCTAGATTGTGTTAATGCATTGTAGTAGAATGACAACTGCATGAACGTGGCGATTTGGTTTCATTGCCGCTTCAAGTCTACGCGCGCACACAATATCAAACCTTCTAGGCGTCAATGGGGTGAAAAAACACGTCACGTGACACGACCGTGTATCTGTCATCGTACAGTAATGCACTAACAAAATCTGCATACAGACTAATAACAGAATAACTTTATTCCTGATACACGTACTTGACTTTTTGTCGGAAGAATCCGACCAGTTTTCGCTCAGATTCGCAGACCTTAATCGTGGTGAGCAGAGACGGAGCTCGCGTCGTCTGTTGCTCGTCTGTGATTGTCGTATAGTGTATTCGGAATAAAGTTAATAATGGGTAGCGCTTACGAAAGTTTTCCTTCAATATTTTATTCCTACGCATTAACCTAAGCACCAAAAGAAGAATTCTTTGTCAGTTTCTACTGCATGTGATCTATTAATTGCGAAGCTAACAACTTTGACGTTCTTAAAGTAAACATTCTGTTTTTTATTGCGAATAAAATGTTTCAATTTGAAAAGAAGGTCTTGAGGTTTTCCAGTGTGAATAGACATACGTCTAGCTGTTCAATCAAAAGAGCGATGCATTAAGACGGGCAACGGCTGTTACTTGACGCTATTTAAGTCTACTAAACGTCACAATGCAATGTCATTCAAATTGTATAGTCCGTGCGACTAAAAAACCTCCTCTACCTCCGCGAACAAGAGATGGCATTGCCATTGGAATGCGATTGATTATTGTAGACTAAAACTTCCATTGCGATTACCTACGTCATTGGAAACTTATTGGAATTAGGATTTTATTGATTGACATCGCTCTTTTGGTCGTCTATAAATTTAGTGGACGTTTTCTCTTGTTACGAAAACCAAGTTATCCGTTAATGTTCCGCGAGCGCATCTGCAACTCGAACCTCCTGTTCGTCCTCACGCCCTTGATGACGGTCCTGGTTTCGTCCCTCTTCATATTCCTTTTCTCTCTGAGCGTAGTGGCTGACTTCTCCCGCATTATCACCTGCTTGGCCACCTCCTTCCGGACTGTAGCTCCGGCGAGAGAAGGCAGCGTGGGCTGCCGCTTCAGCAGACCGTTAGGTTTAGTTTCCACTGGCTTGGGCTCCGCATTCTTGCTGGGAATGCTGAAGGGATTGACGTCCAAGTTCAGTTTGAATCCGAACCTTGTGTGAGTGGGTTTAGGTGGCTCGATCTTGGTCGGCAACGGCGGCAGTTTCTTTGTCTCGGGCGCCTTTGATACGCTCGTCGGTGCCTCCGACCCTGTACGGAAAGGCGGGTGTTTGGTTACTTAATCATAGCATGATAATTTGCTTTCGTGTTATCACTAAGCAAGCAGCCATTTATTTTATTATTCGTACTAGAAGTATTCGTATCTCGAGACAACAAAGAAGTCGGTTAAAAAGAGTTCATTGGTGCTCACGTGTGCTTCACTGTGGGTTTTTATTACCTACTTACAATATCGTCAACATTTAAATGAATGATTAGATATTGTGAATCGGTGGTGCAGTGAATTCCTGAAGTTTTTACCTGTTACACCTTATCAGGCAACGTATGAGGGTGTTAGTCACAACAATTTGTTTAAGTTTTTTATCATATCGGTACACTTATCATTAGTGCCAACGTGTGAGTGATAAGTATCACTCGATTTATATCGGGCTGAATTAGGGTCAGCTCATACAGGCTCAGATTCGAAGTCCATGAAAGCGTCTAATACTCGTAGTACCTAGTTACTCAAATAAATATAAAACATCCAATTTATCGTAATAAATACACATGATAAAACAAAACCGCCGTAAATTTAAGGACAGGACAAAATTAATCATTATACAGACAATATTGTAAGGAAATAGGCAATTAATTAAGGTATGGGTTATATTATAGAAGCGAGAGAAAAAGTTGAACAATCCCTAACATTGTTAATAATACATTAATATAATAATAATAGAATAAAAAAAAACAACGTGTTACTGTCATTATAAATGGGAACTGAATCAGCAGTATGCTGACGGTAAAGCCTTAAGCGCTGTTTTCAGTCAGTGCATGGAGTTACCCCGCGAGCGTCACAGACTGCGATTGAAGCGAAGTCTCACGAACGCGTGCTTATTTTCAGGCAAAGGGGCGATGCCGGCACTTCTCGATCGGCGCACATACTTTTCTTAACTTGATAGAAATCTATGCATAACGTTGTGACGCAAGCAAAATATATTTCTCTGAGGTAAGGTAGGTATTATATTATTGTTCAGTCCCCACACTACGCACATCCTGTGTGTTGTAGGTGCTGTGAGGCAGTGGCGGCGTAGAGGGGGGGCGGTCCGCCCCGGATGCCAAGCACCAAGGGGTGACAACGTGGTGAAAACTCACTCCATAAGAGCTGCAGGGAGCTATGTTAGAATGTCTAGATAGATTTTACGGAGAACTACACCCGCGCTACAGGGCAATGGATGACATTCTCAATACATTTGGCGTTTTTCATACTAAAACTCTGCTAAAGTCAACAGAAGAAGAGCTTTGGGATATAGTTAGTTCCAAATCTTACGAAAGTGTATGACGAATTTACTGCGGAAGAAATCATTTTGGAGATTTTACGTCTGAGGCGCCACTTGGAAGCCGCCGGCATTTCTTGCCTAGAAGCGGTCCAGTGGATTACCTCCGGCATTTCTTGCCAAGAAGCGGTCCAGTGGATTACCTTGTGGAGCTTCTTCTACAATGGGACTATACCGAGTCTGTTCCAAGTCTAGCGCTTTGATTAAGATTTTTTTTCACTAAGTACTCGTATTTGTGTTTCAGTGGCTTCTTGTGAAAGAAGTTTCTCTAAATTTAAATTAATAAAAGTTCCTTAAATCTCAGAAAAGTCTTTTCCTCCAATATAACTACCTCAATCACTGAAAACAAAATTATAAAACCAGAGTGTGTTACCAGTGATTACTTATGGCACTGAAACGTGGTCTTTCACTATGTGCCTCATACGCAACGAGCTATGGAAAGGGCTATGCTCGGAATTTCTCTACGAGACCGAATCAGCAATGATGAGGTCCGTAGACAAACGAAAGTCGTCGACATAGCTCACCGGATGAGCAAGTTGAAGTGGCAGTGGGCGGGGCACATAGCACGCAGAACTGACGGCCGATGGCGCCGAAAAGTTCTGGAATGGAGACCACACATCGGCAAGCGCAGCGTAGGACGACCAGCCACAAGATGGACAGACGATCTCAGCCGAGTGGCAGGGGCGCTGGATGCAAGCCGCTTCTAACCGGTCTTTTTGGAAATCCATGGAGGAGGCCTATGTCTAGCAGTGGACTTCTTGTGGCTGAATGATGATGAATTAAGATCTACAATGAGCCAAGCGCGGCTTACCAAACTTTCCCTATTGCATCGAAAAGGACAGGAAAGTTTGATAAAGTTATTGAATATTTCAGTAAAATAAAGTCACATAAGCACGTTTAGTAAGTATTCGTTTTATTTTGGGGGTGCACAATAGACACCTAGTGACACCTAGTGACACCCCGGGTTGACACCTATGCTACGCCGCCACTGCTGTGAGGGTCAATGACGCTTCGTTGCGCTTTCACCCCGCACCAGTATGAGCTGACCCTTAGACTGTGGGGTAATGCTGAGATCGGCAAACGTGACTTAAAAATCAGGGCATCGGAATTCTCCTTAACACATGCCAACTTGCTCTAGGGAATATGCTTCTAAAAATCAGTAATTCACGACGCAGCACCGAAAGAGCGTTGAGCGTAGGTGTTCGAAATTTGACGAGGCTCGTGCGGCCTATCTATAACCAACCCCGAGTTGGCAGTATTGATTTTTTTGCGTAGAACCAGCCATAATATAAACCTATCTTTAGTGTTCACTATCTATCTAATAACACACCACAAGGAATGTTAAGCTGTTTCTTGGTCCCTACACTTGAGAAGTGGCACCTCCACATCTAAAAATTATAATGTTACTAGCTGGCGCCCGCGCCTTCGTCTGCGCAGGATTAGTACTTCGAGTAGCTTAATTTCTTCTCCTATCTATAAAAAAAAATCAGATTTTTACCTGCTTAGGGTACTTGATAGTTATTGTTATATTTTGGACAATTCACGCAAAATGTATAAAATGGGTTATTCTAATGTATAAGCTAAAAATAAAGAATCTGCAACAAATGTATAGGCTGTATTATTGTAACATACATTCATACATACATAAGCTCACGCCTGTAACCGAGAAGGATGCGTGCATGCAACGACTAATGAATATCGATGAAGCGAAAGTGATTGATTTGTCAGGATCGTGGCAATTAACATCCTTTCAGAAGTTTTTTTGCGTGAAAGAGTGACAAACATACATACATACATGCATGTAACATTGTAATATAGTAATGTTATATATTTAGCAAAGCAGGCGCCCTGCGAATTCAACTTAGGCCGTTTATTTATATGTGTCGAGATGCAACACACGATACCTTCTTAGATGTGACTTATTGCAGCTCGAAGTAACATACATCTATCTATCTATATATATAAAAGGAGAAGCAGACTGACTGACTGACTGACTGACATACCAACGCAGTGCCTAAACTATAAGGGTTAGAAACATGTAATTTTGCACAGGGGTTCCTTTTGTAACGTAGGGGAGCACTAAGAAAGGATTTTTGAAAATTCATCCCCTAAGGGGGTAAAATGGGCGTTCGAAGTTAGTATGAAACTTTGCCGTTTTTGAAGTTATTCAAATGAAATTTAGTACGAAAGTTCTTCATTTAAAATTATGAAATACGTGTAAAACAGTTTTTTGAAAATCATTCCTGAAGGGGGAAAACGAGGGGTGCAAACTTAGTATGAAACTTTGCCGTTTTTGAAGTTATTCGAATGAGATTCAATAAGAAGGTAAAAAAAAATGAAGGTCCTTCATTAAAAGTCATGAAATACATGTATTATAGTTTTTCGAAAATAATCCCTTAAGGAGGTAAGAGGGGGGTGCAAAGTTAGTATGAAACTTTACCGTTTTTGAAGTTATTCGAATGAAATTCAATATAAAGTTCCTTCATCAAAACGTATGAAATACATGTAAAATAGTTTTTTGAAAATCATCCCTTAAGGGGCAAAAGGAGGGTGCAAAGTTAGTATGAAACTTTGCCGTTTATGAAGTTATTCGAATGAAATTCAGAATGAAGGTTCTTCATTGAATGTCTTGAAACACAATATAAAATACTTTTTCGAAAATCATCTCTTAAGGGGATAAAAGGGGGGTGCAAAGTTAGTATGAAACTTAGTCATTTTTGAAGTTATTTCAGCATGAAGGTCCTTCATTGAAAGTCATGAAAGACGTATAAAGTAGTTTTTCGAAAATCATCCCGTAAGGGGGTAAGAGGGGTTTGCGAAGTTAGTATGAAAGCTCTTTCGCATGCGCTAAAAGTATCCCTATCTTATTTGTAAACACTTTACTCAACTAAAGCCCACGCGGACGTAGTCGCGGGCAACAGCTAGTTTTCTTATATACTCGTACAAGTAATTAGCGTTGGTACGCATACAATGAAATGCCTTATCGCTTGGAGCGATCATTCCCACACAAGCCTTGAAGAGGATTGCAAGAAAATATATTAGGACATGAATATTGCAACTATTCATCTCCGTACTTAGCCAACGAAGGGTCTAGCTGTCTTGTAAAGAATGTCATCACAAATCCTAGGAAATCGGTACTGTTGGATTGGATTATACATACAGGCACATATATTGCTTCTGGCCCCACACTAGGATACCCTGTGTCGTGGGACCCAGAAACAGCGACGTGACAAACACCGGGATTCGAACCCAAGACCTCTCGCATGGTAGGCAGATGCGCTAACCACTCCGCCACAGAGGTCGCCACCAAGGTACTGTTTGTGGGCACGGCAATATCTTCTTGTAAATTGTTAGTCCGACCAAGTCCGACGCGAGCTCCTTCTCTGCTCACAATGATTAAGCTCTGCGAATCAGAGCGTTATCTGGTCGGACTCTTCCGACAAAAAAACAAGTAAGTAAGTGTATTCGGAGAACAATGTGTAGTGCTAAGTTGTAGTTCAAAAATGTATCCTCTTTTGAGCTATGCGCAATTAACCATTTTTTTGCTTGTCTTTCTTGTTACCTTACTGTCACAGCCACACCTCTAGTCTGCTAAACCAATATGACCTCCGGCTGACTCATATTATATGCCTAAGCGGCAGTGCGGTGCACTGACTCGCGCTTCGAGAGTATATCACACTGTCAACAAAACTACTCCACGGGAGCTCGTAAGTATCCGTGGGACGACTACACTTGACTTGACGACCTCTGTGGCGCAGCGGTTAGCGCATCTGTCTACCATGCGAGAAGTCCCGGGTTCGAATCCCGGCTGGGGACGGAAAAAACATCCCAGCCTGGGATTCCCAGGTCTTGGATGTCGCTACATGTTTGTGATGTCGCTGTTTCTGGTTCCCGCGACATAGAGTATCCTATTGTGGGGGCAGAAGCAATGTTTTAAAAAACAAACTAAGTTATGAGAAGAGTCATAATAATAATATGTAATATAATAATTTGAGAAAAGATGGTCAGAGTGGAGTTTTTTTCGCTGCCTTTTTCTCCACTACACTCGGCCCCAAGGCAGCGGCTAACATTATACATAAGTGTATGTACGTTGACATTCAACAAACAGAATAAATTCTCTAATGAAATGAAGAATTCTTTACGTTGAAATAAATTTCTGATTTCTGTATCATTGACGACCTCTGTGGCGCAGCGGTTACCGCATCTGCCTACCATGCGAGAGGTCCCGGGTTCGATTCCTGGCTGGGGAAAAAACCCAGGTCTAGAATGTTTACATATTTGTGACGACGCAGTTTCTGGTTCCGACGACACAGGGTATCCTAGTGTGGGGCCAGAAGCAGTGTATGTGCCTCCTGTATGTAAATGTGTATGTGTTATATATAATACAAACACAATCACTTGACCTGGTCCCAGATAAGGATTCCTCGTGCTATGGTAACCAGGCAAGGACGTCACAAACATTTAAGAATTAAGAATAGTTACTAACTCTGTCGTCTTTTGTTCCCAGCCCGTTGACAATTTGTAAAATCAATGGACATTGTGTTAAATAATCGTATAACGTGTACCACGTCATTTTGTTTAACGACGACTACGTACAACTTATAACGAGGTAATGTTTGAACTAAAACTTTCGTAAGCACAACACCCTTAAGTAGATCCGGACTAAAAGTTTACAACGAGGTAATGTGTTTTAAGTAAAGTTTACATTGCACTAATTACATTTACAAGTTGTCTATTAATATTGTCTTATACGTATTCGTTTATTTTCACCCAGTGACAGTTAATATTATTTGTAGTTTTCACATAAAAAAATACAATATTAAATAAGAAATAATAAATTACAATTTTTTAAATTATATAACTTAATTACGAAATCACTGATTTGGATTGAGTTAAATATTAAAAGTATAATAAACTTTGAACGAAACATTTCTGTTTCAGGACATTACAAACATTGAAAAACACCCAAAGGCTAGTGAGGATCGAACCTACGACCTGTCTTGTCTTGGAAGCTAAGCGACTCAACGGTTCGACCAACGAGGCAGTCGAAGTATTTTTTACACATTTTTAATGTAATAGATAAATCCTTCACGGTATGACGACTGACGTTGTGGTCCATTCAATTGAGTAGAATTTTGAAGATGATACATACCTACCACAGTAACTGTGGTATGAGCATGTTTTATTTTTTGAAAACTGTGATAAATTTTTAAATATTACTCTGTGGATAACTAATTTAGCTGTGAAAAGAAAAATGTTCTTGGGCTAAAGATACATTACCTTTAGGGCTGCTGCGCTCCAAAACCGTCAAGTTTCCAGTGGGCACCAGCATCCGCTTGGCGCGCTTGGCCTTCCGCTCCTGGCATTCGTCCAGCGACTCCATCTTCTGGAAACGGCGCTGGTGCAGCGCGGCGAAGTTCGGCAGCTTGCTGCGCGATATCTTGGACTCGGACTTGGCGCTGGCAGGCGCGGCCTTGGCCGGCGTTAGAGGCTCGCTGGGCTTTACTGGGGGAGGAAGGGTACGAATTTGCGGTCTTATTCATAAAAAAATTGGAGTGTTTTAAGTGGTCCACTAGAAATATTTTATCTGGCAAAACAATGTTTGCCGGGTCAGCTAGGTTTTTTCATAAACAAGGCATTTCAAGTCTAAATGCTGGAATGACAAAAAGTATCCAAAGTTTCGTAAGCACTAGACACTATTAACTTTATTTTTTTTAAGCCCAGGTCTTGGATGTTTACATGTTTGTGATGTCGCTGTTCCTGGTTCCCGCGACACGGGATCCTACTGTGGGGCCGGTAGCTATGTATGTGCCTTTATGTAAATGTTTACGTTTATCCCGGACCCCATATTGGTTGGACTCTTCCAAAAAAAGTCAAGTAAGTGTACCCGGAATAAAGTTAATAATCCTACAAGAACCATTCAGAAAGCAGTAACATTGGCGCATTTCTGGCTCATTGAAAAGATTTGGGCTGGCTGGAGTGAACTCGCTCTCCTGCTACATACAATTGCCTGAATACCAGGCTAAGTACAGAAATCACAAGACAAACTGTGAAATTCCCCTCCTCTTAAATCAGATATGCCTTACAGTGCTCCGTTGCAAGCCATGACTCACCGGTGGCGCTGGAGGTCCTGGGACGCGAGAGGCGGTCCACGGACGTCTGCATGTCGTCAGCCAGCCGCTTGCGCTTCGCCCCCGGCGGCTCCGCGTCAGACTGCGTGAAGGAGCGCTTGCGGTTGGCGGGGCGCTTTGGCGGCGTGCCTAGGGATATGTTAAAACTGGAATTAGCATGTGGTTCTGGTTTTATTACTTAAAATACCAGTGCTATGGCGCTGAGTTTAAGATGTATATTTTTCTGATGTCATGTGTGTATGCATATTATGGGTGACATTTTAGATCTACATACATTATTAAGCTCTCTTTGTATGTTATAGACAACCCCTGTGGCGCATCGACTAGCGCATCTGCCTACCATGCGGGAGGTCCCGGGTTCGAGTCCTGGCTGGGGACAAAAAAAAAGAAACCCAGGTCTTGGATGTTATATTATTATGTTTGTGACATCCCTGTTTCTGGTTCCCACGACAAAGGGTATCCTATTGTGAGGCCAGAAGCAATGTATGTGCCTGTATGTAAATGTTATTATTATTATTATTATTTATTTATTTAAATTGTAGAACATTACAGTACATATAACTATTTCGTTTTACTATTAGATATTAGTATAGATTGTTACGTGTTTTACACACCAATAAATTAAATTAAATTTTAAAGTACGGAGCCTAGATGGAACTCCTCACATTTTGAGTTCTAAATTCAGGCTACTGCTTGACCTAATGGGATATTTTCAAAATTTAGATTGGCATGCCATAAACAGCATTTATTTTAAGTCAAGCAAGATTAGACTGTGAATATTTTACTTGTAATTAATTACTGAATTACTGAAGCCAAAGTGGCAAATGCCTTAGTGGCAAGGATACAAGTAAAATATTCACAGTCTAATCTTGCTTGACTTAAAATTAGTAATAGGAAAACAAATAATACAGTCTACACAACACAATCATTTGACCTGGTCCCAAACTAGGATACCCTGTACTCTGATTGTCAGCCCCGGATCTACGATTCTTTTGCACCGGGGCAAAATTAGATTTTGGCGCCCCCTAGCCCAACAAATTATAAATAGTGATATACTATTGTAAGAAAGTTACAAAAATACAATGGATGAAATTTTTGGGATCGGGAAGTACCACGCAATGAATTTGTACTCTTCATTACTTAACTATTAGTTAATCTTTTTTCATTTGAGGAACATACAATTATTATTATTAAAAAACATAAAACAAAAATAAGATACCAACAGAAAATGCAGAGCAGACAGTCGAGATTACTCGAGATGTTTCTTTTACCTAAGTTTTGAGCATTTTTTATTTATTTTTGTAGTTAATGTATTACAGTGTTACACGGCCAAATTAAACAAATTTATAAACAAACAAACTGAGATCACATTGTAATAGGCCGTTCGTGTTTATTATAGGAGATTCCCCAGGCTTAAGGGACTTCACACACGACGGCTATAATATACATTATATCCCGGGATGTATAGCTTTACATTATATTAAAGTATCACACACGCAGCAGGTAACGTAATGTATATTTCGCTTCATTTCGTTGGCATACGTCTCGACCGACACACGTTCCGGCTGCTAAGGCGTTATACAGGGTGTTGTTATGGATCTGTCGACTTACTACTGGATTTAATAGATAGGTAGTTCATCAGAAGATTATTGACATTTTGATGCGCGTATGCGTTGGCACATGTGCCAAAAATAGAACGATGTGGATTGAACATCATATAAAGTAAGGAAAATTCCGAAGAGTTTAAATTATATGCGGAATTATCAGACATCGCCACCTAGTGGACAGGCATAATATTATTACAAAATTGATGACCAAAGTGTTGCTAGACTTTTTTTCTTTTCTTGAGGTAGATTGATTTTTGTTACTATCCTTCATGTTAAAGGCAACTTTAATGTTTATTCCATCACTATACAGGGTGTCCCAAAAAGTAGTGTCAAGCGGAAGTCCTGAGATAGAACACCCCTTGGAGCATCCGAAACACCCCCATGTATGTTCCGCGATTTTTCGTAGTTTTCGAGTTATGAATTTTTTACTTGTATTTTGAGAATTATTGACCTAAACAACTTAAACGTTTCTAAAAAAAAAAGTATGAGACTTTTTCGAGATATTTTTTTTGCAACTTAATTCTCATGAATTGTACATTAATGTTTAAAACATTCGTATTCGTAACTTAGATGGAAGTTTTAAAAATGATGGTACAAAGTGAAAAAATTACGCTCAGTGAATTATGTCTTAAAATTTTAACTTTAAAAGTAAAATCTTAATAGGTAGTTTCATGGCTCCTAAGTAAGTCTAAAAACTGCGCCAAACTCTCAGCTTTCTTAATCATTAAAAAATAGTAGTACTTAATGATCTACTTTTGCTAAAATCTGACTTCAAAGACAGAGAGGTGGAAAACTCTTAAAATTTGCCATTTGGTAAAGAAGTATTTTTTTGGGCATTTTATCATTCCTAGAGTTAATTAGGTTGTTAACTAACCAAAATTTACTGCAGGAACGCAAAGATGTAAAAATTTGGATGTCTTAGTATTTTCTGTAATTTAAATTTCATTGCGCTAGTAATGTTTTCGCATCCAGAACAAATACTATTGTTATTAAAAAGGATATGCGATGGTCGGAATTTACTACCTGAGTTACAGGTAGGCCATCAGGGGGTGAGAAGGAGTGCGGCGCGGGCGTCGGTCTATTGTATGTGCCTGCGTTCGTCCAGTCGTTTGCCTACCTTTGCGCCTTACGATAGCTGTGTACGATACGCTCCTAATTTGTGATCTCTTGACGAACTTTGCCTTCTTTACGGACTTCTAGTGCGATTACGATTTGGTTTTGTGGCACGGACTTTGACTACTTTGGCTTTCATAATGGACTTTGAGTGCGATTACGATTTGGTTTTGTGATACGGAATTCGACAACTTTGGCTTTCTCAACGGAATTTTCGAGCTGATTAATTTGGTGAGCTATGCCTTTTTCATCAAGAGATTATGCTCTTATGCATTACTATTATGGCTATGCAAGAGGAAACGCTTCTGAAGCAGCCAGGTTGTACAGGGAGCAAGTACAAAATGGAGGTGGACCACAACCTGAAACTTGGCCTGATCATCGAATGATTTTAAGAGTCCATAACTCTTACATGGAAGGGCGTTTACCAGGCACAAGATCCGGCCGTCCACGTGAAATGCACGACCCAGATACCATCGAATCCGTGCTCGAAGAAGTGGCTAGAGATCCATCGGTTAGTGTGAGGACCCTAAAACGCCGAATTGGAATGCCAAAGTCACAGGCACATCGAATACTCCAGCAAGAGTGTTTTCACCCATACCATATTCAAAGAGTGCAGCAGCTCAAGCTCAAGATTACCCGAGAAGAGTGGCATTTTGTCAAGAAATGTTGCGGCGTCAAGCTGAAAACGAATATTTTTTCAAAAGTATCTTGTGGACCGATGAATCTCACTTCAAAAGGTGTGGGATTTTTAACACCCACAATTATCACTCTTGGAACATAGAAAATCCACACCTGACTCGTGACTCAAATTTCCAAGAACAATTCAGTGTAAATTTGTGGTCGGGCATAATAAACGGCCAGCTGATTGGTCCGTTCGAGCTACCTAACCGATTGAACGGCGAGTCCTACTTAGAATTTTTAAGAGAAGATCTCTACAACTTACTAGAAGATATAGATCTATTAACGCGGAGGAACATGTTTTTTCAAAACGATGGCGCTCCATGTCATTACGCTAGCATCGTGAGACAACATTTAAATGAAAGGTTTGGAGACAAATGGATCGGACGAGGAGGGCCCATCGCGTGGCCTCCACGGTCCCCAGACTTAAACCCTATTGATTTCTTCATCTGGGGATATTACAAAGAATTAGTCTACGCTAAAGAAATAAGAAACATTCAAGAATTACGCACAAAATTGCGAAACGCAGAAGAAAGAATAAAAGACAACAGAATAGCGTTTATGCGATTAAAAGATCATTTTTTCAGAAGGTGCAGAATTTGTATTGAGCAGGAAGGGAGGCATTTTGAGAACTTTTTGTAATAAATAATAATTAACAGTTACTTTTTGTTTTATTTTAGTTTCCCTTTTTTAAAGATTTTATTTTTGTAACTTAATTTTTAAGTATCACACAATACAGCGAGTTCAAAGAATCTTCTAAAAATTTAACTTTCAAATGGCAAAATCTTAACTTTCTAATAATTTTCGATTAGTTAACTAACTGCCCAAAAAAATACTTCTTTACCAAGTTGCAAATTTTAAGAGTTTTCCACCTCTCTGTCTTTGAAGTCAGATTTCAGCAAAAGTAGATCATTAAGTACTACTTTTTTTTTAATGAATATGAAAGCTGAGAGTTTGGCGCAGTTTTTAGACTTACCATGAAACTACCTATTAAGATTTTAAATTTAAACTTGAAATTTTAAGACAAAATTCACTGAGCGTGATTTTTTCACTTTGTACCATCATTTTTAAAACTTCCATCTTAGTTACGAATACGAATGTTTTAAACATTATAGTACAATTCATGAGAATTAAGTTGCAAAAAAAATATCTCGAAAAAGTCTCATACTTTTTTTTTAGAAATGTTTAAGTTGTTTAGGTCGATAATTCTCAAATTTTAAGTAAAAAATTCATAACTCGAAAACTACGAAAAATCGCGAAACATACATGGGGGTGTTTCGGATGCTCCAAGGGGTGTTCTATCTCAGGACTTCCGCTTGACACTACTTTTTGGGACACCCTGTATAATTTGTAACTTCCTATGTTATATCTATAAAATCATAGGTCATCGACTGAATCGAAGAATTGTTCGCAGCTCTGGCCGCCTGAGTGATCTTAAACGATCACGAAGGTTAAGCAACATAGGGCGCGTTCAGTGCATGGATGGGTGACCGTTTATGATTAACGCTAATGGCATTTTTCCGAGCGGTTCCAAACTTTGCAAGGCATGTTAAGCAGTTGGTGCTGGCTGCCGTCGATAGATGGCAGTCGTTAAGCCAAGTCAGAGGCCATAGAGTAAGACCAGCCACTACTCTTACAAGCCTCCACCAATCCGGACTTGGCCCCCCGTGGCGGAGTATGGCCTATACCTTCCTCAGGCTTACGAAACGTAGCTTACGGCCGATTTCTGAATTGAGAATTTCGCTAAGTAACTAAGTTTAACTCTAGTGTTGTCTCGTCAAATTTCTCAGAAAAGAGCGTGACAGAACGTTATTTAAATATTTACTTAAGTGAAATTCTCAATCGGAAACTGGCCTTTAGCGAGACTATTTAGTGATTACAGATAGGACTACAGGTGATGTGGAGCAAATGAATTTTTTGAGACAGGACTCTGAATACCTATGTCGTTTAGCGAAATAAGACTTCTAGTGGAGTTTTTGAACCACCAAGAAACTTTTTGAACACCCTGTTCGAAGAAAGATGTATCGTAATATACGAAAAGGTATTGAGATATATTAAGATGTATCGACAGGTAAATATACATCTTCGTATCGCTCAGTACCTTTAAGGTACGAAGATGTAAAGATGTATATTATAGCTGTCGTGTGTGGTCTCCTGACGATTTCTATGGAAAAATGTAATGAGATATATCGTGCTATAATATACATCTTTACTTTATAGCCGTCGTGTGTGGAGTCCTTAACAGAGACATCGCTGTGAGCGTAAGCGAGTTCGAAAATCGACTTAGGATACGTTGGTAAATAAACTGAAAATGTGTAATCAATCGAGAATTTTGAAATTGACATAATCTATATATATAAAAAATTCAAAGTCCTGACTGACTGATTCATTCACTCATCAACGCCCAGCAAAGCCGTTGGACCTAGGAAGCTGAAATTTTGCACAGAGTCTGCATATAATGTAGGCAAGGAATAAGACCGGATTCTTTGAAATTCAACCCCTAAGTGGGCGAAAAGGGTTGCCAAAATTTGTATGGGAGGTACAAAGAATGTTGTCTAATTTTCTTGAAACTTAAAATACTCTTCAACACAATTGATTGAACACGCGATTCCCCGTTTTTCTAAATTTAACCCTTAAGGGGAGTGAACGGGGTTGCAAAATTTTGAACTAAAGTCCATGCGGACGGAGTCGCGGGCAAAAGCTAGTTACTAATAAAATAATGTGCGCTGGATGCTAAGCACTTGCGAAAAAAATTTTTTTTCAAGAACAATTTTGGCGCCCCCTCTAAGCTGCCGCCCGGGGGGCCCTAGTTTGCCCCCCCTAGATCCGGGGCTGACTATGGTAAGCAGGAAAGGACACCACAATCATGGAAGGAAATACACCCAGGCTGAGGTTATTTGTACAGATGTATGGCGGCCCACATAGGAATCAAACCTACTACCTCTGTTTTGGTAGTTAAGCGCTTTATTGACTAGACCAACATAGTGCTTAACTACCAAACCGTTCTGCACTGCTCCGGTCCGGCGTCGGAACCGGAATCATTCATGAGAAAAATATCAGATGCCGGATTATGCTTCTCCACTTCATCCAATTACAATCAGCCATTGACGTGACACAGTGCTTTAGGCAGGGGACGTTTTCCACACATCTATTAATCTAATTAAATAGTATGGGAACATTTTTGCGTTGTATGCGCGGTGCAAAAACGTGTATTGTTTTTGTACATTGATCACTTCGGTCCGGTAAAATACCGTTCCGATCTAGCAAATTATCGGACCGTTAAAAACCGGATGCCGGAGTAGTGAAGAAGCTTATTAGTATTCTTTGTGCGTTTCTAAATCGGACCGGTAATTAACGTTTGCCGGACCGGAGAAGTGTAGAAAGGCCCTGATGCCGGAGTAGTGAAGAAGCTTAGTAGTATTCTTGTGCGTTTCTAAATCGGACCGGTAATTAACGTTTGCCGGACCGGAGAAGTGTAGAGAGGCCCTAATAGTTAGGGAAAGGATAATAGTTAGGGGAAGCATTTAACTGCCTCGTTGCTCTAGCCAATAGGTACTTAGTTAACAAGAAAGAGAATGTGGGTTTGATTCCCATAAGGGACCTCCATACATTTGTACAAATGGTCTCAATTTGGGTATGTTTCGATGTTTGTAATGCCCTTGTCTGGTTACCATAGCACAGGGTATCCTAGTTTGGGACCAGGTCAAGTGATTGTGTTGTGTGGGAGTTATTCAAAATGTTTTTAAACTAAAATTTTTGTAACCACTACATAACGCTATTTTTAACTTTATTCCGTGTACAGAAAAGTCTGACCAGGTTTTGCTCTGATTCGCAGCTTAATCATAGTGCACAGTAACAGAGCTCGTAACATTGGTTGCTTGTCTCTGAATGGTCGGACGAAAGTTAATAGATATAATAATAGAATAACGGAATAGATTTGATTGTAACATTTTTCAAAAGAAAAAAATCAGTCAAATTACCTGTCTCCTCAAATAGGAAGCTCTTATTTGATCCCTTCAAACTAGACTTGATCAGCTTGCTTTTTCTCTGGG
The DNA here is from genome assembly GCA_947310845.1 of Yponomeuta plumbellus. Lineage (NCBI taxonomy): Eukaryota > Metazoa > Arthropoda > Insecta > Lepidoptera > Yponomeutidae > Yponomeuta > Yponomeuta plumbellus. The sequence continues at coordinate 695,064 of OX371211.1, read as the reverse complement.
TATTAAGTATAGGGTTGTCCACGGGACTGCAAAACATAACTTTAGTTGGCTTAGCCAGCTCTGCCAGCGACGACCTTCTGGTAGTAGGCTTCTCAACAGAATGTGTGCGGTTAAGAATACTTTTTTCTCTTGGAACTTTTTTGGTATTAGAATGGAATGGAGTGCAACCTGGTGCGGGAAGAGACCTTTTGCGTTTTGCTGGAGTTGTTACACTGCTTGGATTGTCTGTTGACTTTCTTTGCCTTGGAGATGTAACAATGATCACGTCTGGTCCATCTTTTGTGAATGTTCCCTCTCTTTTCAGAGGGGTAATGGGTGGGTTTGATGGTTTCACAGCAGATTCCTTAGCTGCTTCAGATGTGGGCGACTTAGGAGAAGCTTCAGAGATTCTAGAAGATTCCATAGAGCTTTCGATAAGTACAGGGGTAGTGTTTAGTATGTTTTCTACTGAAGATTTAGAGTCATCACTTGTTAGGCTAATCTTTGCTATATTCTCATCTGATTTGTCAAAAGTCAAATTGCCAGTACTCTCTCCGTTATCTGAGCTTATTAGTGATGATTTAGACCTTGTTGGGCTTGAAGTACAATGTTGGTCTACTTTGTCATAGGTAGAGTTGAGTTTTTTGGAGTCCGAATTGTCGCTTATGTCAGATAGTCTATCAAAAGTTGTGTCAGGTGCTTTAACTTTGGATTTTCTGTCACCTTCATTCTTTTTTGGTAAATCTATAGTAGTGTTTAATTGGTCTTTTGGTTCTAAGTCAACGAGATTTTGATCCAACATGGTTTTTGTGCCTTTAATAGTTTTTTGTGGAACAGTTCTCGGCACTTCATCTTTATCAAAAGTGGCATTGAGTTTTGTTAATGTTTTATCAGAAATCTTATCACCACTTACATCAAAAGTGATATCCTTTGAATCAACATCAGAAGTTCTATACTCAGATGACTTTTCCAATACAATGATTGATGGCGCTTCAGACTCTTTGGTCAAAGTTGTGTCAGCACTTATGTGGTCATTGTTTACCGTCTTCTTAATTGCAGGTGACTTTTCAAAAGCATTTAGTTTTTTAGTTTCCTTTCGTGGTGTCAGATTTTGGACTCGATCCTGTGGGCTGCCAGCAGCACTGTGGAAAGATTCCAAGGATGTGTTAGTCACATTAAGAGACTTTTGCTTCCCAGTGACCTCCTCTGGCAGTATATCCTCTACCACCATGGAGCCAGACCTTTTCATTCCCTTCTTCTTCTTTTTCTTTCGAGACTTTTTCTGGGGGTCCTGCCCTTCAGGTTCAGTATTAGTTGTCACATCAATGTCACTAGGGGCCTTTTTCCTTTTACACTTGTTGGCCTTTTTACTTCCATTGGCAACTTCAGTATCTTCATCTTTGTTCGTAGTTTGACTATCGCTATCTGTGTCACCATTCGCTTTATTACTCTTAGTGTGGCTTGCCTCAACATCATCGGTGATTTTTCTTGTCCTTCGTGTAAGTCTGATGATTGGCTTCTCTATCAGTTCACCGTTTGACTTCTCAGCGCCATTGCTGACTGTAGAAACATCAATATTTAGTTCCTTCAGTGTATTCTTCCGGAGTGTGCGTGAGTGCGGGTGCTCCGCGACGTCTGAGGCCTCGTCATCCTTGGGGTACCGCACGTAAATATTCTGCTTTTTCGGTTTGGGTAAACTGATGTTCAATGAATCGCAGTTCTCTTTCAAACGGCGACTGCGGGTTTTTCTGTCACTTTTCAGGTCAACATCCGCATCGTTGAGGATGTTTTCGTGCAACGACTTGTGTATACCTGAAATTAGGGGAAGCAATAAAAAAGTTTACAGATCGCAGAAGTATGTTGAACTCAGCAGGCAGGTGAATAACTAAAAATTATATGAACTTACGTTTCCCAGATCTGGTGGACATAATGAACCCTCAGTTTTGTTTATATCTGCGCATAACATAAATAACAGTGCTCACTTGGTTATATTGCTTGTTATTATACTTCCAGGAAAACGTTATTTTTCAAAAAGGAAATAAACATGTCTCTTGTCATTTTCAAAAAACAGACGTTTGCTTGAACTGGATTTGTTTGTCTATGGCCGAATTGTCAACTCTGCTTGGATTCCGTTTTCAGCCATTTCAAGTTCAATTTTTTGTAACAAATGTTTTCCGAACATCCGTTAGGGCTAAAGTTTCGTACAAGCCCTGTAAAAATAAATATATAATAATAAAAAATAAAATCAACTCTGCTTTAAAAAAAAACAACTCTGCTTAATCTATGACTTTACTATTTCTGTCTACACTGACGCATTATCACGCATGAAAAGATCTAAACAATACCTCCAGCTGCGTCCAGTGCTGCATCCCATTCCGTCCGGTCCGGAACTCAGAGAGTCCGACACAATAGATTATGTGACGGCCGTGTATTACTACCCTTTTTCATGTTGCTGCTGCCGGCAAAAAGTAGGAATAGTGAGATTGGCGCTTGGTACGCTGAACTTATAAAAAATAATCTGCCAGTTTTAATACCTACATTTTACACATCTATTATACCTTCAGCAAATATTTTAGTACAATTTGACAAATAAATGTCTTTATCTCTAACTTTTGCATTTTACTAACTTGCATATTGTTTATTGAAATTAAATGTCATTAGCATTCAGTAGTTGTTTGTACTATACTGAACGGCGTGTATAAATGATTTACGAGATTTTAGAATATTAAGATAAGATAAGATAAGAATATTCTTTATTGCACATAAGAAACCAAAGACAAATAAAATTTACAATTAAAAACATACAATAGGCGGTCTTATTGCTAACAGCAATTTCTTCCAGACAACCTTGTGACGGAAAGATTGCCGAAGGAAACAGAGAAACGGGTAGTTGGTGCAAATACGAATAATACATACTTATACTTAATAATATACTTACATAAATCTTACTTATATAAATTATTATAAACTACTACATAAATAAGTTATAATACCTATTTGTAAGAGGAGGATAAAATGAATATAATATACCTACATAGAAAGGAAAGTAATTGGGTGATAAATACTTAGTTTAAAGAGATAGATATAGTTCTTTTACCCGATTTTTAAATATAGCTGGTGAAGGGGAGCGCCTTGTTGAGACCGGCAGATCATTCCACAGCCGGGCTGCCCTTACAGTGAATGAAGTGCTGAAGAACCTTGTCGTATGACTCGGTGTCTTTAGCGTCAAACTCTGATCGGACCGTAATGTCAGACTGTGGGAGTCACTTAGGAAAATAAAGCGCTCTTTGAGGTACGGGGGTGTGGCTGGATTGAACAGCACTGAGTAAAGAAGTGAGAGGATGTGAGCATTCCTACGGAGACGGATGGGGAGCCACTTGAGCTTAGCGCGGTATTCGGAGACGTGGTCATATTTACGTAAGCCAAATATAAACCGTATAGCAAAGTTTTGGAGGCGCTCAAGTTTATTAAGTTGCTCTTCAAAATAGAAAAATAGAAAATAGAATATACATAATATTGCAAGCAATAGCAAGGAAAACTGGGGAACAGGGAGCTGAAAGCAGACATAATATTTATCCTCATCATCATCATTTTGTCACCACAATAATGCGACTTGTTAAGCATGAACAGGTCGAAAAAATGCCACTAGCGTTACTCATGGAACGGTCACCCATCCAAGCACTGAACGCGTCCTATGTTGTTTAACCTTCGTGATCGTTTAACATCACTCAGGCAGCCAGGACTACGGGCGCTTCATTAATTCAGGAGAGCTCAGTAATTAAATTTAATTATTATCACTGCCTTCAAACTATACTGCCATGAAAAACTCATCTGTGTGTGACCCCGAAACCAAAAGGACAAAACCATACGTCAGTCAAGTTCCCACATGCAAATAATAAGTAGGTATGTAATTTTTTTATTATTATTTATTAATTGGGACGTTTTCAACGTCATTGTACAATGCACACACTAAAACAAACACCAATAATTTAATTAAATCACTGCCTAGTTGGTCTAGTACTATAGCTTTTAGAAAATCGGCTACTATCGGGTAGAATCGGATATATTCGTGTAATAGAAATATCGGAAATCGGAACTAATGTGACACTTATTTCAAAATCGGAACTAATATGACATTTAATTTTGAAATCAGAACTCGATCATCAGTACGATATAAATATACAGGGCGTCCCATAAAATAGTGTCAAGCGGAAGTCCAGAGATAGAGCACCTCTAGGGGTACCCGAATCACCCCCATGTATGCTCCACGATTTTTTTTTACTTTTCGAGTTATCATTTTTTTTTCGTAGATTTTGTATTATTTTATTAAATCTTTATTTTACAGGGCCTGTACGAAACTTTAGCCCTAACTGATGTTCGGGAAACATTGTTACAAAAAAATCGAACTTTACGCCATGATGGCTGAAAACGGAATCCTCCGTAGATTTTGTCCCACCTTGACCTACAAGACATTATTGGCCACAGAGCCATGCATTATTACATGCTTTGTTTTTTTTTAAATAGGTGAATGGTGATAGCGCCATAAAAAATTAAGAATCGCAAAGTTAGTTTTTGTAAATTGTTAAAATGTTTCATGAATCGAAAACTAGAAAAAATTGCGCAACATAATATGTGAGGGTGATTCGGGTACTCCTAGGGGTGCTCTATATCTGGACTTCCTTCCGCTTGACACTATTTTTGGGACACCCTGTACATACGGCGCAAACCGAAGCCTACTATAGAGCCTGAGGTACTTATATTCCAAAAGTTAATAGACTGTACCTAACTAGTTTCATCATCTATAGAGGTGGGTGGGTTCGATTTAAATTGTGTGTGGAGAAAAAAGTGAATTCGTGATTGAGCGCTCACGGTTAGTGTAACTGTAACTGATTTACAAAATCATTCAGATTTGTGGTTCTGTGGCATTGAAAGAAAAAAAAACGTATAAAAGACCACAGGCTTGAAGGAAATAGTCTGTGAAATAACGTCAACAAGAGCGGACGCGGGCGGGCGGAGCGAAGACGACGACGGGTGGATTAAAATGTGACAAAAATCCAATCCCCGAAATAACTTAATTCTCAAAGTAGAATGTGTGATATGAACTAGTGATTAAATCGTACGACAGGCAATCTGACATAAGCAGGTACCTAAAGACTATGATCTGTAACGAGGACAGGCGTTAACATAACATCAACATCATCGTCGCTTTGTGTTACTTGAAATGCCAGAATTATGAGTCAGTTACAAAAAGAAACAATGGGAAAACTGCTTGCGCGGTGTTCTTTTATCGCGCTGCTCATGTTTTTATTCATTAACGGTGGGCGCGGCGACCGGGGCAACTACATTGGCTGCTTCAAGTTTAAACCGGATGCGCTACTGAACACGCACGCCGGCCAGTCCGTAGACGTGTGTCTCTCCGCCTGCGAGCTTGTCTTTTACAAGTACGCCGTTATTGGCAATCAGTCCACCTGCTTCTGTGGGAATGATCCTGGTGAGCTCAGGTTGCCAATAAATTCCTGTAACACTCCTTGCCCTAAGAACGAGACTCAAAAATGCGGCGGCGACAACGCTGCGAGCGTTTACGACACTGAAGTATTAGCCCCAGGCCCACCCATGAGCATAGACATAGATAACATCACTGAGACTACAGTAAAACTACGGTGGACTCCGCCACAGGCCTACACTGCTATCACTGGCTATGTGATGAGAGCTACGTGCATAAAGACATATGCAGACTATACAATACTGCCTATAGAGTGGAAAATGTCCAACGAGACTTTTGTCACCAAGCTACTAAACCTGCAACCGGGATCTGTTTACAACATCAGTTTATGTGCAACAAATGATGAGGCTGAAGGACCAGTTGTGACAACTACAGTTGAAACAGAGATTGGCACACCTGACCCTAGTCCCCCAGATGTAGAGATCAAGGAAAGGCATGGGAACCGAATGGTGGTCCATATTCCTAAAGCCAGGAATGTGAATGGACCAGTATCAATGTACAGGATTGTGGTCTCCATAGAAGTGTTCCAGCAGGGATACATAAGCGAAAATCTAGGAAACTATTCTCATGCCATGGAACTAGGATACCCTTACTACATAACAGCAGAAATAGACACTGATGATATTAAGAATGACTTTACTATTGGGGACAGTGTTACTTACAATGGCTTCTTTAATGCCCCGCTGCCTCTGACCAATGATGTGGAAGTGTTCCTTGGAGTTGTTAGCGAAATGAACCATGTAAGAAAAGTCAGGTATGCTGAGTCAGCTAAGAAGATAATTCTAAACATTAACCCCCCAGAAACTACTTCCACATTGGTGGTAGCTCTTGGTGCAGGTATTGCAATTGGTGTGGTTCTCTTACTGATTGGAATTGGCTTGCTAATTATTACAAAGAAAAAGATCCATTTAGCTCGACTGCAGCGAGGCTCACAGTCTATGCCCTTGAGCCTTAGTGAGCCTTGCGTTGAGATTGAGAATGCAGGTTTCTTACAAGAAGATGAAGAAAGAATGGATTACTATGGCAACCTAAAGAGGAAACTGTGGAATATTCCAAGAAATCTGCTTGACATTGACATATCTTGTGTGGTCGGTCTGGGTAGCTATGGCAAGTTCACTAAAGGGAGAGTCCAACAACATGGTGCCCAGACACCGGGCCTGGTGCAGGTGGTCGCCGACAGAGAGATGGAGAAACCTGACAAAAGAGTCATGCTCCAAGAACTAGACCTGCTCATCAAGTCCAGTGACCATGAAAATGTAATAGCATTGCTGGGCATCTGTGAGACTAATACCACTCTGTTTGTGGTCCTACAAGACACGCGACAATCACTGAAAGAGTTGCTTCTCCAAAGCAGGCACAGGGACTTGCAGAACAACAAATTCTGCCTTGTGACTGAGGGGAAGGTCCTGCAGATGTGCGCCGACGTCGCGCGCGGAATGGAATACCTTCACAGCAAGAAGATCGTGCACAAGCGGCTGAGCTGCCGGAACGTGGCGCTGACCGAGTCGGGTGCGGTCAAGGTAGCAGGCTTTGGCCTGGCGCACATGCGACCGCTGCACGAGACTCCCGACTACACCCGGTGGACCGCGCACGAGATGTTGCGTCAGACGCGCTTCAATCCTAAAGCCGACGTCTGGTCGTTTGGATGTCTCTTCTGGGAAGCCTTGACGATAGGGTCTACGCCGTTCGCTCATTCGGCGAACAGGGAAGTGGCGGCTCGGATCTTGCGTGGCATGCGACCGTCGCAGCCGTCTTACGTGGGCGACGAGCTATTCCAACTGTGCCTGCAGTGCTGGCAGGTGGACCCGGACGAACGGCCACCCTTTGCTGCGCTGCTGCGGGACCTATCCGCCTTTGCTGAGGGGCCGCCGACCAGAAGTCTCAGTTTCACGCACTACAACGGCTTCGAATATGAACCTTACGTGCCAGAGTATGAAATACAATCATAGTTTATTTCCATTAAATAAAATTTTACCTAATAGGATATGGCTCAATAGATCTCCAATTTCAACTTTTGTTGCATTGAGAGTCTCGAAGAGCAAAGATCTGATAATGACTACATATTTCATAGAATATAAGTACTCTTAAGTTATATTAAGTAACCAAAGACTTTGCCACTTAAGGCCTTGACATGATTATATTCATAAACGTAGGAAAGAAGGTATGTTGAATCCACAATATTTATATTGTATGAATTGAATCTGAATTGCCCAATGATTTGAATACCATGACATGTTTTTATCATACCTCTAGACTGGGTGACTGACTTTTGGGATGAGTCAAGGATTAATCAGTGATCAGAAATTACTGGTGTTTTGTCCTAACTACATGTTAAGTGGGTGATTGACGGGCGAGTAAGACCGCGGTTTTATGGCTCGTCGGTAAAGCTCGCCGGTGTATCATTGCAAAACCGCGGTATTAAATACCGCCGAGCCTGTCTCGCGGCTCGTCGTCATGCTATGTGTTTTACTCGGCTCGCCATGCAAAACCTGCTTCAGACTCGGAACAAGACATGTTTGAGACTGTTTTGCTCGCTAGTCGATCAGCGCCAACGAGCCGCGAGCCAAGTTCGTCGGTATTTAAAACCGCGGTCTTACTCGCCCGTCGATCACCCACTTTAGAATTTCGAGAATTGCCGCCGTACGGAGTTAAAATCAGTGCCTTTTCTGGTCATTGACTTCGATCCTTTAGATAATCAGTTCCTCTATCATATTACCTGCCATCAGGACAGTCTTTTACCGTATATTTCGTTTCATACAGCTTTGGTGTATACAGTAAGTAATAATATGGGCATTGCTTGATGTGTCTAACGATTTCTACTCAATGATTTGTTTACAAGTAAATCAAAGCTTGATGAAATGAAATATGGAACATTTAACTTAATTTACCATTGACTTTTATATTTCATACAATGCCTTCTAATACCTCTTTGTAACGTGTGTTCTATATTTAGGTTAATGTACATTTTTATTGTTACCCTGTATGGACATTTAGGAATAATAAGTTAGTCAAATCAAACTCGATCGATTATCTACCTACTGATAAATTATATATTTTTATTAAGGCCCTTATAGATCACGAGCACCACCCAGTGATAATTATCTTCTTTTGTAGGTACTAAGTACCTACTTAATATTTTTTTACAATAAGTTGACATTACATACAATCTCGATAATATTAATCACTATTTTTAGGACTAGCCGAGAACAAACTGTTAAGTTATTTCGTTGATAACGGCTATTTTTTGTAATGTTTAAAAGTCGTACTGCTTGAAAACTGCTTGCCGCTTTGTCTTTGTACAAATAAGCAAGTAAATCATTTGGTTTGGTAGTGGCTAAGAATTGCCTAAAACGAAATTGTGATACTTATTTCACAACGATGCAGGCAAAAGTTGTTGAATAATATAATGTGTGTATAAGTATTTATGTAGTAAGTAGGTAACTGTTAAGGGAGTCCGTTAATTCGTGAGTTCAAAATTGTGGGTGGGCTCCAGTAGGTCCGTCTCTTGTCGCTATAGTTAATTTACTTCTTGGGGACTGTACTGTAATAATTTGTAATATTTTCGTGATTGTCCGTCAGTCACCATCAGAATTTGTCTGGACTTCGGTTTTCCCTCAGAAGAAGGGTTTTCCATCCAGATTTTTTTTATTGTCTAGAAAAAAATATGTAGGTAGCTATTTAATTGTGTGACTAAAATGTCCGGACCTTTTTTTTAATATCTCTTTTTGTCAGACCTTAAAAGTTCTTAATCCTACTGACGCAGGATAAGGAGGCGGTTCTTGTAAATAATAAACTCACGTAATCTAATGGATGTCTCTGTCAGCAAAATTTGCAATATTTCACCAATAGCAATAAGACTTTATTTAAGATTGACAATAACCTGTAAGATCAAAGGCACTATAGTAAGAAGTAAGCACTATGTTAGAGATAATTAGATAAGTACAGTACGATCGACAGCCTATACGTTACGTTAAATTACAGGATTCTACTGTAAAGGTGGCTTTTATGCAGATTTTCAGACATACCACTTACTGTTTCTCGAACACTATGGTCAAAGTGCTTATTAACTACTGGCAGCTAGTAAAACTAGATTAGCAGATTGGTGATCAGTCAATATAGCACCTTTATTCATAGTTATATACAGTAGCGTGGTTTGAAAAGTAATATTTTTCCGGTGGTCAGTTAGTACCTACCTACCTACTAACTGAACACCATCACCTACCATCTGTTGGTTGTGTCTAATTAATAAATAAATAAATAACACTAGTGGCAGCTTCTTCGTTTCTATTACATTGTCACCACAATAGTTAGAGAACGTCAGAAGAGGAATAGTGGCTTATTACATGGAAAAAAAAAGCAATGAATCTGTGCCTACCTAGTTATTGAAAGGTGCATTTCTCAGGTGCCGGTGAAAATGGTGCCTCTGTCCCGGCTTCCTGACAACCGCGGTAAACGTTTTTATCTCTCCGACTCGACCAGCTCAATCTCGTTGTTATTAATAAATAAAGCAACTTGGTATTTAATTGTGTATTTTTGTAATATAAAAAATATTATAGTAACGTACCTAGGTACTTATTGTGTCTCCGCCGCAGATACAATAGCTCACTTATCCAAAGGTTGATGTCAACTGTATCATTCCAAACATCCGTCCAGATGTATCTCACCTTTTTGTGTTATCATAAATTTTTTACGATAATTTGTATATTATGATGAATTTATCTGTACTTGCTATTAGGTAATAACACATAATTATTTTAATACAACGTACTATTTATATTTTTCTCTTTTATTCCTTAGACTCTTGATACCTTTTGTCTTACCCAAAGGAAATTGTACAAATATGCAAATGACAGTTTCAGAGTCAATTGCTCGCAACGAAGTAAATTCAGTGTCGCGTTGTGTCAATCAACGATTGTTGTATCAGTCATGCTACTGTTCACCCATTAGGTGTGAAGCAACAGCGCTATTATTCTCACTCAGGATGACAAACCACCTGTACGGTTTTTGTCATCGTTAATCAGGTGCGCTTAACGCTGGGAGTTGTATTTTTCCTTCCGGACCGTTGTACTCGTACTAACGTATCCAATGCCAAATACTATATAAATTACTTTATCGCACACGAAACATTAAACGGAACATTACATTATAAAAACATGTACAAAGGCGAGCTTATCTCTGTGAGAGATTTCTTCCAGCAAACCTCAGCGAGTCGGCCTTGGCCAAGCATGGTTTAATCGTAGGTACGGTCTTATTTCTAAAAAAACTAGGTATTTCACTATAAAGGCACTTATGTGAGGCTTCGGTCGGACTTAAAGCAGATCTTAACGATGTGACGTCGCTGTTTCTGGTTCCCACGACACAGGGTATCCTAGTGTGGGGCCAGAAGCAATGTATGTGCCTGTATGTGAATATTATGTTAACTAAATTATGATTTTTATAAAGTAAAATTGGAGTCCTCCGCAACTAAAGCCTCGTTAAACTTAACTTCGAGTTATAAAAAACCTCAAAAAAATTGTTTGACACAACCGCAGACTACGTAAAAATTAATGAAATGCCTAATATTATGACATGCGACGACCTCTGAGGCGCAGCGGTTAGCGCATCTGCCTAACATGCGAGAGGTCCCGGGTTCGATGCCCGGCTGGGGGAAAAAATACCTCGGGTCATGGATGACATCCATGTTTCTGATGTCGCTGTTTCTGGTTCCCACGACACAGGGTATCCTATCCTGTGGGGCCAGAAGCGGGTTAGGGGATGTAAATGTTTGTTTGCATTTAAAAATAAACCAACAGAGTTTTAGCTCGAACTGTTTATAAATCAATTAAACTTAAAATACCCACTAAGATTAATTAGTTTTACCAAGGAGAATTAAAGACGTTTTACTTATAGACTCAAAGAAAAGCATTATTTCACTATCAATAATACTGTTAAGATTACGTTGGGGTGGAGCTTGGATGCTGCCAGTATTTGTGGATATTTTTGTTCTTTTTATTAATTTAGTGTTTGCTCCATGACTTAGCCCACGTGGTGTCCGTAGTGGAAAAATTATTAGGTTAAAACCTATGTGAACATATTTTTATTAATTTACCATTATATCGATACGGGCGAATTCATACTCCAACTCGCACTTAGCAGTTGGGTTACTGTATTGTAACCACTACCTTCTTTGAGGGCAGGATCCGCGCCTGTCAGGAAGTAAACAGACATACAAGTCTGAAAGCGGGAGGGTTCTCCCTCCCGCTTTCAGATGTATAATGCAGGAGGGTTCTGGGTGCAGTCATAAAATAAGAACATAAGGTAATTTTGCATTTATTTAATGTTAATATAATTATAGATAGACAATGTTCAAGGTACCCATTAATTGGTTTCAGAGCTTAAAACACACTAAGACATTGTAACCGTCCATTTTACCTCTTATCTTTTACAACATTGCAAATAAACTTTCATATATTTCATAAATCAATCTGATCATTATGACTAAACAATAAACATTGACTAAATCCAATTTTTAAATTCAAACTTCATTAAAACTTAATAATTTTATTATTTCTCGTACATAACATTGCAGACCCGTTTATCATAAACCAAGTTAACAAAATACTAAGAAATGAAAATAACCATCACTGAACTATACAGCAACAAATGTTACAAACATGTACGTACAGGGTAGTACGCTGTTATATCCGTGGCACGATCATCGATCCGGCCGTTGTACTTTTTGCAAAGATGGCCGACGTAAAGCCAACATTGGGTCAGGACAGCGCACCGCCCTGTGACGAGACGTGTCGAACTAGGCGGGACGCACCCGCCGCCTGTCTATACAATACATACTTATAATACGCAACAAGATATAATTCAATAGAATTACTATAACATATCAATCTCAACATGTGTATAGGTTGATGAGACAACGACGGAGCGCGACCGCACGCTCCGGGCAGTTGCTTCTCCGAGACCTACACGCTCTGAGCTCCGGCGGTGCACGGCGCGCACACGGCCCTCGGCCGACCGACGTGAAAACCGAGTGAATTTTTTTAATGACAATTAAAATTAACAATTTCATTTATTATTATACAATTTCCCTACCGTTTGGGACGCGTTCGTGACGATGTCAATATGCGCAAGTTGATTCCTCAGTCTTTAATCAATTGATGATAATGAGCAAGGAGAAGAACGTAATGAAAGAATGTGCAATGTAAGTATGTACAGAGTGGCGCGGCCGTGTGCGCCCGCGCCGCGGCGTCGACATGTTGAGCACAGCCATGGTCCTAACACTGTATCCATCTTACTAGCTAGCGCACCCGACTGCCTCCCTCGCGACTATGCCGTCTAACCTATAGTAATTACAATAAACCACTCTATCAACAAAGTCAACAACATTTAGCTATTAAATTAAATTGCGACCGAGAGCTCGGCCTCTAACCTCACAGTTATCGTGTAGAATGAAGAATGATTAATTACTAGCTACCTTAACCTATCAACATTTAAATCCTTAACTGTAACAACTCTAAAATGTGTGTAGTAATTATTGATGTATCGTTAGAAGTGCGGACGCGTTAGTAGAATGCTGGTAACCGGTGCATGGGGAGCTATGGGCGCTGGGGTGTGGGCGCGATCACGTCACGTCTTTCGCACAAAAAAGTTTGCGAAACAACCACTTTCATCACTCACAGACGATCAACATCACAACTACAGAACTGCGACTGCCGCTAAAGATGGTCAGCTGTGCTACTAGTCTCCAGGCGCAAAACCTGAGGCACGGCATCAGCTTTTAAATTCCATTACATCATCTAGCGGAAGTCGCAAACAAGGCCGCAGATTGAGCTGCCACCACAGTTCATGCGTTGTGTATCCGAGCGAGAGCGCGCCTAGCGTGCGGGGCGGGATGCGGGGGGTGAGCGGGACAGGCCGGTACGTGCGATGATGAATATTTGTCATTATCACAGAAACAGTTAATCCTCCTCGAGTCCCACTTCGTCGTTTCAAAGTTCTCTAGTGAAAGGGAAGGAATGGACGCCGATTGGCTGATCGAATTGCCATTTTGCTTTTACTTTCTTAACGTTGGTAACGCAGTTTTATTGGCTGCTTCTCCTTTAGCTTGCCACATTATGTTCACTAGAGCCACAGAGAAACGAGTACTAGAGCGAGGCCACTTGCCTTAGTGACACTGGCGGTCGCGCCGAGTCATGTCGCCCAACGGCGCGGAAATCTGACATTCTGCCGGATGACCACTGCATTCGATGCGAATTAGATTTATTAACCTGTGTTAGGCTGTTGTAAGACGATTGAGACGATTATATTATGATTATTTGACTGGGGCAGTGACGCCACCGCTGAGCGAGAAGTAAACTCTTCAACAAAAACGATCCGGTAACTTGTTAGGCAACCTTACAAACTCGGCTCGATGCCACCGCACACTAAAATAGTTTTGTAATTCACGTTAATATACTCTCAAATATTGTAACAACTTCAGTATAACAACATGTTAACATTTTTGCAGTTAAAATTATCTATAATACATACGAATAATGATTTTAGTAAGTTTAATTATAACTATAATTCCGTTGATAACCATTTTACTACTGAACTATGCTTTACCTACGTGTCTTTTAACGGTTAATAGTATTAAGTAAGTAAAAAGATATTGCTCAGCTAAACGCATGAAGAAACGGTGATGTGCGAAGGAGACCGAAGTGGGAAGAACAAAACAACTAGATCCTATGCAGCTGGAATGTGAGGACACAGGCCAGTAAAGCATAGTTCAAACAACAGGAGAGGCAAGAACTTGCGAGAAAATGACCAAACGGGGTAAACGAGGCGTCAAGTCCCAGAGATACATGGTCAAATAAACGTGCGAGACGAGAGTTTAACAAGAAACATATGGGGGGTTTAATTGACGTATTGACTTACTTTACGTTCACTAACGAATATTTAGATCGATAAAATTGAGCTTGTATAATCGACATTCACCAGGCAAGGCGCACGCCCGGGGACCGCCGCGGCCGTCGCACAGACCAACTAAGACGGCGGCCGGCTTGCAGGACCAAAAAACAGTGCGGCCGGCTCGCAAGGTCAACCAACATGGCGGCGCGGCGAACCCCGCTATAATTGACACGCGGTGATAACATGACCTACCCTCAAATATACAAGTTGCAGTAAGACCGAGAGAGAAAACACCAGAATGATCGAATAGCGATAACTATGTAACTATGTATTATTAGGATAAAGATTGAATATAGCTAAAAACGCTACGCCGCTCGGCACCTACATAACTCACAAAGTCAACAACACTACAACAACAGTTATCGAATGTCGTTGGACAGTTTCAAGACGATACTAACATACTATCTATTTAATTTATCATATAATTTTATTAATATTCACGGAAGTACTGTGATGGATTCACGAATCCTTTATTAATTTAAAGTTTAATTTAATGTTTAAGCTACAATAAGGGGTCTCGAGACAGCATCTCAATTCCATTTCTTAATCGCTACCGTGCATTAACTCTCTTTTAAGCCGAAATCGATTAATAATTGTATTAACTTCTCTTTGTTTTGTTTGTACTTCTTTCCACTTACTCATATTAAGAACTCACCGCAGAATTCACGGAAAATATAGTTTGGGATTTCATATCTGCGTGTTCAACGTTGTCGGGTTGCTTTACACGTTTCCACTGAGCTTTGCGTCACTTTCAAAACTTGCTGTTTTGTTTAGTGAGGTTCACGTAGCCCATTAGCAACGTGTATAGCCGCGTGGAATAGCTGGTAACGGTCGCTATATAGCCATGGCACTTCTGAGGTAAACAAACGAACTTAAGCTACGGAGGCGGGGCTCCCCACTACGCTAACTGACCAAGTACCTTGACAATGTCGAAATCAATCACAGTTGAAACATTACCCCTACGGAAACCAACTAACTAACGTGTTAAACGATGGCGTCGAAAATAAACATTTATCATAACTGTAAATAAGAATCTATGTCATATTGTCACATCGTTCAATAATAATATATAGAAATCTGCTCTGCCTATGTTCAAAATATATCAATATATTTATGGACATGCGTTAACATAGAATTGTACTTATAGTGTTAGATAAATTTAGACCATTAGAGAAACATTCCTTTACAAAAATAAAAAAGAACAAATTATCGTTATAAACGTATAAAAAATAAAGATCTTCACCGAGAAAAATAAGTAAGGAATGACAACAATTCTACTGACCAGATTCACCATATTAACAATTTCGTAGAACTGAGACGTTCGGTGCATTGTACTTCACGTCTGTAGAGTTACTCGTGTTTAACATTAATATTACAGACTTTGGTTAGGACACTTTCGGTAGTCAGGCTCGTTCACAGCGAGTTTGTCGCCAGTCGCAAGCCTGGTTTCGCGCAAGCGTCTCACAATCATCGATGATATGAGCCGAGCTACACCGACATAATTATATACATCTAAATCTATACAAATTGTATCAACGAATCGAAATAACTAATCAATGGTAACATTTACAATGAAATAAAAGGCAATTATATTCATGTCTGAGGTGACAATAAAAAAACTAAAAATCATGTGTTGTGTGAAATGGAACAGGAATTTCCGTGATAGGATATCACAATCGTACTTCTTTTTCTTTATATTAAATCTTAAACAACAATACGCCTAAGGCGAAATAATTACTTGTCATCACTATAAAAACAATAATATAATAATAATAATAATATAGTTAACTATAGCATGCATGCGTAAAACCATTATACATCATAATGTAAATAGTATCGAGTCGATATGAGCGCGCGCCGCGCCACATTGCACAGTCCCGAGACAAACGTTCGTTGCATTGACGACCCTAATCCCACCCATCTAAGGTTCACTAAAAACCGGCGCGCGACCCATATCGAATTTCTCTGCAACAATAAAACAACGTAAAATTCTCTTAACTACACTCAGGTAACTCGCGCCACTCCTCTTATATTGAAACTTATGAGAGAAAGCTCCAGTTCCCGTTTATTATGTGCCGCCGAGTGGCCCGGCCGCGGCCAGTGTTCTGACTAGAATACTAGAGACTACACTAGGACAATGGTAGAGTACAGAGTGAGCCACCCAGCATGCGAGCAACACTTGTAATTACATTACTACAATAACTCGGAGCCAATATTTGGTGCCCAAATTGGGGCTGCCTTTTTGTCGCCCAACGTGGGGGCTACTAGTTGGCGCCCAAGCTGGGGCCCATTTAGGGCAGCTATAATTTGGCACCAAACTTGAAGCCAATATGGGCGTCCAAATTGTATTGGTGCCGCGACATCGCTCTATAGACTTGCAAACTTTATTATGCAGCTCATGAAAACTTCACCACACGCGAAACATAAACAATGGTGAAATT
The DNA here is from genome assembly GCA_947310845.1 of Yponomeuta plumbellus. Lineage (NCBI taxonomy): Eukaryota > Metazoa > Arthropoda > Insecta > Lepidoptera > Yponomeutidae > Yponomeuta > Yponomeuta plumbellus. Next base: position 678,198 of record OX371211.1, on the reverse strand, counting down.
ATCTTCGATGTTGCCTACGCTCGTGCTAAAGGACAGGCAAGAGACAACTTGGTACGCAAACGTATTACTAGAGGGCACAGCCTTCACTCAAATCGGGGGCACGATCACCGCGCGAGTGACAACTTAAAACGAAGACGTTATAAATACCTTCAGTCGTCCTGCCGATCCCCAGTACGACAAAGGATTGGCCGAGCGAGTATGAGTAACCAAACGCTTGCCATATCATCCGTGTAGACGTTTCGAGTAAGGAGTCAGAGAGTGCGTTCGGTCGCTAGTACCCGGTCGGCCAGCCCTTTCGCACGCGCGCGGGACCAGACTGTATTTGTGTGTGCTTTGCTGCCGGCGGGCGCAGTTACTGCATGATGGAGCCGAGCTGGTTGTGGCGGGTGCGCTTGAGCTCCTCTTCCTGGATCTTCTGCTCGATGAGGAAGGTGGCGTTGCCGATGGCGGCCTGCGAGCCGCTGATGGTGACGATGCGGTTGCGCGTGCCCGGCGCGAACGTGCCCTTCTTGGAGATCTGGATGTTGGCGCCCGACATCTGCTGGATCTCCACCAGGCTGCGCCCGCCCGGCCCTGCAAGCGACGTCGCCCTGTTACGGTGCTACTCTACGGTTGTCAGGCAGCCACTGTGTAACAGTCTCACCGCCGGTTTCTCAAACGTTAACAGTCTGTCTGTAATCTATTGTTAACAGCTGTCAGTTGTCAAAAGTGCAAACAAAAAAACAACTTACAGCTGTTAAAAGTAGATTGACAGACTGTTAGGGTTTGAGAAACCGGGGGTAAACCTCTTTACACTACGTTTTGGATATTACTTTCATTCTGTAATTTTTCAAAATTCAAGTACGTTACCCATTTTTAGATTAATTCCTACTTTGCCTGACAGCTTTTATTTTCTAAATTGTCCGTTGAACATCACTTTCCTACAGTTTTTTATTACATATCTACAGTTTAAATAAACACAGTTTTCTGAAAATAAATTTTAATAGTTCTACATCAAGAATACTAGAATGGTGCCAAACGTGGGGCGTGGGTAATCTTTGGGGTGTTAGATTGGGTTAAGTCTAAAGAGAGGATAAACTTTGCGGAGGAAACATGGTAAGAGAACTGCACTAATTAATTAGAACACAGTTAGGTACTACAGCCACTTGTACAGCTTTCAGAGATTGTCATGGGATGTCTATACAAAGCTACGAGACAGGTTAAAGGGCCCGCTTATCTCATTCGAATTAATACTATTTACATCTGCATCAGAAAGTAAGGACTTTATAATAAATACGTCTATACATGCCATTTTACTTGTCCGAACTTTACTTGAAATAACTAGTGGTGTACTCGTATAACTTAAGGTTGACTGGTTAACTGTCACTGGAGTTTAAATTTGAAACCAGCTCCCATGAAGTACCCACGCCTTTGACGTTCGCCAAGTCCCTTCGAGCTACAATAAACCGATCGCTCTCCAACTCGTACAGTCCGGGTAATCGGTCCTCAGTGGCAACCGGGCGGCTCCCGCCCCGACGGACCTGCAAGAGCTTAGGCTAGGACTGACCGAGTATCGCGCCGACGATGACCTCGGCGATCTCGACGTTCTTGGTGTCCTTGCCGCCCGCGTCGGCCGGCGTGGGGCTTTTGCTGAGCGGCAGCAGCGCGGCGGCGGCGGCGGCGGCCGGGCCCGCGAAGCCGCCGCCCACGCCCAGCGAGATGGGCGCTACCGCGGCTGCGGGCCGAAGCGCCTCGTATGCAACCTCCGCGAAACGCTCTAGCGAGCCGCCGCGCGCGCCGCCTGCCAGAGCGACCAGCGTGCAGGGCGGCGACCACACCCTCAGGGGGCGGGCGACACTTTTCGGTGCCGCGGACAGGATTCGTGCCGACGTTCGATTGTTTTTTGTTGCAGGTCGAAACAATCAAATGTCAGCGAGTCTCGTCGGTTTCGAATAGGGTAGTTTCCAGGGTCAAAATAATTTAATTCTATTTAGTCCGTATTTTAGATTATAAAAAAATATTGGATAAGTATTTTTTCTTTTTTCGATTAAACAAAAAATAACAAAGATATAGCCCATTGAAGTTACGTGTGACGTCACTCAGTGCTACAAAATGCAGCACGGCGTGACGTCACACGTAACTTTAATGGGCTATATCTTTGTCATTTTTGGTCTAATTTACAAATAAAAAAATACGTGTCCCTTATTTTTGAATAATCTAAAAGACGGACTAATTACATTTTTTTGGGAAACTAGCCTATTGAATGGGAACGGCAACTGAGTACGTTGAGGCTATTGTAAGTTCGGCCGGGAGCTAAGTACATGCCTACCTTAAACGGTGTGGCGGCAAAGCGAGCTTATAAGCCTCTCACTCTTTTGCGCAGTTATTAAGTGCAATATGTCCGGAAGTAACGTTTTTGCTATAGTTACATTAACTCATTTAGGTTGTAGTGCGCATCTAAAAAAATATTGGTCTGATATTTAAAAAAAAAACATGTCTACGACTAAAATGGAAGATAAGGAAAAGACCCCATATTTTCGAATTTCCACGCTCGCACACATTTCTTTCCATTGATACTTGTGACGTCCGACCGGCCGACGCTCAACGGGATGTCCCTCGTACACATACTCCCTTGACAGCCCGATCTTCTCCCTTTATTTCTGGAGCGATCTGATGCTAAATTCCTTTGGATCGGATCTACGAGGTCGAGGGCGGCCAAAACTGCTCGACTCTAGACGATATATGTTTTAACATTTAGCAGCTATTTAGTGTACGATATACATCGAGAGTAAGGGAGGACATCTGAGCTTCGACCTACAATAGCGCCATTTTAAGTTTCAGCTGCCGACCCCATTGTATTTCTTAGACAAAATTTGAGACTAAGAATTTGAATTGAGATTTTTTTGAAATGCCCCGTAAGAGGGCAGTCTCCCGCCACCGCCGCCGCCGGAGGGTGAGGACGAGCGGGCACTCCGACAGAACGTTTCGCGAGTGCGGAGCAGACCTATAGGCGTGCCGCTAACAGAGAAGCTACTGACCTGGCTCATCCCTCGAACGCGGGCTTAGCGATAGTGTAGGTCATAACTAACTGTGGCAAATAGAAAACAATTCATTGACACCTCGTGTGATTAGGTAAACAATTCGCCCGACTTACAGACGTGCCTCCAAATATCAGACGCGTATACCAGAGGCCGGAACTCGTTAGATGCCAATATTTCGAGCCGCTTTCTTGGGGCTCGGGTTGTTTCGTGAAATTTTGTCATTTAAGTTCTCTGTTATATGGTATACCTATAGCTCTGTAGTCAATAAGATGCAGGTGATGCTAGTGCCTGGGTCGTAACTGAATACATACACTTGCATAAATAAGACTTCAATTTCCCTAACAAGCCTATGTGGACGGAATTTCTGAAATTCATATAGATTTTGTGAAATAATATACATATTACATAGTTTATATAGGAAGAATTTATTTTAGAGACAGTGATTTAAGATAGACAAATAAAAAGTGGTATATCTAGCTACAGTAAGCATGCATGCATATGCTAAGATGGCGGATCTGGTCTACGACGTCGGCAACTAGTCTGTGCACTAGCATAACCTGTTCTATCAGATCGACTGTCGGAAACAAAAAGTGTGGTATTTGTGAGCAGCGCTGCGTATTGCGGGCGAAAGAAGGAAAAGATTTCAGAGGAAGAATAACTTTTTAATTAATAAAACTAAATAACTACTAGAAGTGCCGTTGGAAAAGTGAAAAGTTGTTCTTCCTAAATATTTAGGTATGTTATGGATATGATGTCACAACTCAGTACACTGTGTGATCAGTAATGTATCTAGTTTTATCGTACTAAAACTTTCTTGAGCACTACACATTATTAACTTTATTCCGGATATACTTGATTTTTTGCTCTGCGAATCAGAGCAAAACCTGGTCGGACTCTTCCGACAAAAAAATCAAGTAAGTGTATCCGGAACAAAGCTGCGATATTAATGGTATTTTTTCGCGTTTTCTCCTGTGAAGTGACAGAACTGTCCATAACACAACCGTAAGGAAAAGAAATGTAGTGTATTGCCGAAAAACAAATAAAATTCTTGTAGACAAAGCAGTGTCTTTTGCAGAATTTTGAAGAAATCATGTTAAGCGGTCAGTAAATAAAAATATGGAAAATTAGAAACAATATTTTAAGCCAATGACTGCTAAGTATCGGTCAGCAATACAACACCTTTGTTTAAAATTACTACATGCTTATTCTATCACTATGTATACACTGGCGAGCAAAATAAACAAGCCACACGGGAACAAACAACTCGATAGCTTAATTTTTTTGGTCGCCAGTTAGTTTAGACGAGTATTAACAAAATGTAAATATGGAAATGGTTTTAATAATTATTTTCAACAGAAATAGTTGTACAGTCCCCATAATATTTTTAGTGACCAAAGAGCCAATGGAATACTAGAAAGCAGGATGAGAAGCGGTGCTAGTACGTTATACAATGTCACAGGACATCATCCAATAAACTCGAATTCGCAGTCCGCTGCGAACGGTTTTTATTTAGAATGGTTTTCTTGAAATTATGGAAAAGCGCACTTAAGCTGAATGGATTTGATGATCGGAGACCCCTTCGTCCAACTTTAGAACATAATTAGGAAAACAAATTGTATAACTCGTTTTAAAAATGCAAATGATAGGAACGCTTTTATGTATTCGCGATTTTGGTAAAATACATAGAAACGTTTCACGTGAGACAGAAATATCTGTACCGTTATAGTAACTCGGATTCAGATATTTCCGGCTGAAAATTCACTTATTTCATTTAAACCATTGACATCCGTCGGTTATCAGTCGTAGGGAAATTGAATTAATTTTTTTCTTCCACTTGGGTGCCAATGACATAAACTCAATAAAAAAAAATGTTTCACAATCTTCGATGCTTTGTGCTCGCAAGTGTAATCAAAGAGAATTTCCGCTCTCTTAAGCCCGATTTACACTTCAATAAGTACAGTAGCTACTTAACTCGCTACTATACTTATTGAAGTGTAAGCCGGGCTTTATAGTCGAATGCAAAATGAATGTCAAAATGAGAAGCAAAAGCCAAGTCGGAGTTGGTGAAACACAAACACGGCTCGTTTGAGTTTGGGCTTAGAATCCATAGACGGGAAAGCAATCAAGATAAAGATTAATAATTAGTTCTGTGTAGTTTAATTGAGAAATTTCACAAGCTCAAACTAGCCGAGTTTCAATATAATAACTTTATTACTCAAGTTTCTCGAGGGTTTGCTTTAGAGAATTCTGGATCCACACTTGTATAATTTTGCCAGAAATCAGTTCACCGTAGGTAAAGTATTTTAAAAATATCTGCTTTTTTTCTTTTGAACGTCTCAAGCTCTTTCATAGCGGCGTCTATTCCTTCCAAAATCTGACAGCTCAATTACAGCTTACATTACGTTCGGTTTATGGTTTCGGGTTATGGTGCAGTCATAGGCCAAGCGCTTTTCATACGAGTTGGCGAAACGGCTACTGATTACAGTCAGTGAGCCGTATTAGGAAAATTATTAAGTGTGGACCCTTTTTGACATGTCATGAAGCAATAAGATCTTATACAAATGTAGAGAGCTGTGGTTATTGAAATTCCTTTTAATTCGTATTAAGATCGTATTAAGAATCGTAGTAATATTTAATTATTTTTTTATTTTATTTTTTATTTATTGAAGGAAAACAAACAATTGTACCATATAGTTACAAGTCAGAAAATCTTACATCTTGTAATGTGGTGACACGTCACCCACCTACCATATAATATTAGACCGGGAGATAGTGACACAAATTACTTGGTCATTTGTAACAGTATGGCGGTTCTTCAGAGGTCTTAGTACGCAACGACAAAAAGAAAAATGATGGTCATAGCGCTGGTACCGGCGGCCCAATCGCGTGGGCGTTAGTCGAACTCGTCGGATAAATTACGAGTGTCAAACGATTTTTACCACAAAAATTTTAGTATTTTCCGATAGTCCATAAAAAACAAGTAGGCGGTAGTGTCATGCCATACTTCTCCATATTTTTTTTTAGGTAGAATTGTCTCCAAACAAACAGAATATAATGATCCCATGCTGTAAAAAAATTACGACCATCATTTTTCTTTTTGTCATTGCGTACTAAGATCCCTGAAGGACCGCCATACTGTTACAAATGACCAAGTAATTTGTGTCACTATCTCCCGGTCTATATGTATTATGTAATTTTAAGACTAATAGTGTTATATACAGACTAAAACAAAGCCACATGTAATTTATTTTTTACGTACTTTTTGCTATATGGACTTACACACGTTTTATGGAAATATTTTTTTTATCTATCTACCTACTATCTGACGCGGCAAACGTTGTTTTACCAGATAGGGGTACGAAGAATAGATCACCTATTCTCAGACCGAATATACATATACAAATTGATCAACATCGGCCAAGCCGTTTCGGAGCACACGTGGAACACTCTGTGACACCTGAATTTTATATATTAGATTTACACGTCTCAGTTGAAAAAAAACTTTTGACAAATCCGATCAACACACGCCCGTTCTCTACATTTGTATAAGACCTGCACCTTCAGTGCGAGTTTTTTTAACTACTCGATCGCGTTAACGCAAACTCATATTCTATAGGAGTGACAAAGCGCGCCAGCTAGTGGCCTCTTTGTCACTCCTATACAAATTGCAAACGCTCTCGCTATCGAAAGTGAATGAAAAAACTCGCACTACGGGCCCTGAGTGCGTATACTGAGTTTTGTCATTCACTTTGCGCGCCCTCTAGTTGTCTCTTTGTCACTCCTATGCAAATCGCAAACGCTCTCACTATCGAGAGTGAATGAAAAAACTCAGTATACGCACTCTGACCTTTCCTCGGTCGAGCTTAGAGCGGGCACTCACCGAGTCCGACCTGCCCGATGGGCCCGAAGACGCCCTGGTCCTGCGCGGGCAGCGGGAAGTAGGCGGCCGACAGCGGCGCGGCCGGCAGCGGCTGCGGCAGCGCCAGCCCCAGCACGCCGTGCTTGGCCAGCAGCGCCAGCGCCGCCGCGATCTCCGACACGCCCGCGTCCGAGTAGCCGCTCTGCCGCAGCGTCATCTGAGACACGGGACGGCCGATTGTAAGACGAGCGGGCTAAAGTAAGCTACGAGAGAGCGAGTCTCAACAAGAAGTGTTGGCTAGCAGCTCCAGTGAAAGAGTGTTTGGCTGGCAGCGCCAGTGCTGTCTCGATTTCGGTCAAGTCCGTGTGAGACTAGCCGCTCTGCCGCAGCGTCATCTGGTACACGGGGCGGACGAATGTAAGACGAGCGGGCTAAAGTAAGCTACGAGAGAGCGAGTCTCTACAAAGAGTGTTGGCTAGCAGCACCAGTTTTGCCTCGATCTCCGTCGTCCGCGTCCGAGTACCCGCTCTGCCGCAGCGTCATCTGGGACACGGGGCGGCCATTGTAAGACGGGCGGGCTAAAGTAAGCTACGAGAGAGCGAGTCTCAACTGGGAGTGTTGGCTAGCAGCATCAGTTCTGCCTCGATCTCCGTCACCCGCGTCCGAGTAGCCGCTCTGCCGCAGCGTCATCTGTGATACGGGACGAGCGATTGTAAGACGGGCGGGCTAAAGTAAGCTACGAGAGAGCGAGTCTCAACAAGGAATGTTGGCTAGCAGCACGAGTTCTGCCACGATCTCCGTCACGCGTCCGTCCGTCGCAGCGTCATCTGTGGCATGGCACAAGGCAGGCAGAATTAAGTAAGCTGCGAGACAGCAAGAGTCCTAACAAGGATTGATTGGCTAGAACTGCCAATGTTGTTTCGATTTCAGTCACCGCAGCGTCATCTGTGCCACGGGGCGATGAATCGTAAGAACTAGCGGGGTAAAGTAAGCTACGAAAGAGCGAGTTAATAACGCCAGTGCTGCCTCGATCTCAAGTGCGACCGCGTCCGAGTAGCCGCTCTGTCGCAGCGTCATCTGTGACACGTCCGATCGATTGTAAGACGGGCGGGCTAAACGACGCCAGTGCTGACGCGATCTTCAAAGATACCAAAATAATAAGACAAATGTGGATAGCAAAAGCACATCCCAGACAAACCTAGCGACGACACCGCTCCCAGCCCGGCCTCGCGCCGTTAACCTTTATTTGAATGGTAAGCGAAAGGGGACAGCAAAGAAGTGCCGAATGGGCCTAGTGAGCGCCGCCACCGTCCTCCACTGACCTTGATGTGATCGAAGGAGTAATGCGTGAGCGGCGTCTACGAGACAGTTCCGGTCTGACCCAGCGATAGCTGCAACGATATATCGCCCGCCTGACCACCGTAGTCCAACTTTATTTGAATGCCAAGCGAAAGGGGACACCGAGGAAGTGAGCGCCCTAGTGAGCGCCGCCACCGCCGTCCATTGACCTTAATGTGATCCAGCGTGTGCTGAGTGAGCGGAGTCTGCGAGGCGGTACCGGGCGGCCCTAGCGGCAGCTGCTATGAGACCGCTTCCGTCGTACACCTTTATTTGCATAGGCTAAGTGAAAGGGAACAGCGAAGTGCCGGGTGGGCCTAGTGAGCGCCGCCACCGCCGTCCACTGACCTTGATGTGATCCAGCGTGTGCTGAGTGAGCGGCGTCTGCGAGGCGGTGCCGGGCGGCCCCAGCGACAGCTGTAAGGAGACGGCGCCGAGCCCGGCGGCCGCGGCCGCGCCGTTCACCAGCACCGAGCCCACCGACCCGCCCAGCCCGTGGCCCTGCAACCGGAGGAGACGGGGTTCCAGCGGCTGCGACTGTATTTATGTGTACGCAGTCAAGAAGGAAGGCCTGAATGGGCATTGTCCTCAATATTGACATTAAAGTCTGATTTTTTATTCCGTAGAATTCTGATTTATTATTATTATATATTAATTTTTACAGGGCCTGTACGAAACTTTAGCCCTAACGGATGTTCGGAAAACATTTGTTACAAAAAATTGAACTTTACGCCATGATGGCTGAAAACGGACTCTCGTAGAATTCTGACATTTCATAAGTGTTGCTACTGAAAAAGGGACAAATTTGACCCTTTTGAGGGCAATAAAAAATAAAATGCTACGTATTTTTTATGTTTTACCTGCAAAAACGTTAATCTAAATAAATTACTTACTCAAGTGACTTAATACAAAAATAACAAATATTTCAATATCACGAACAATATACCGAATTAACTTTAATTACTTTATTTTATTCTTTAGCTGGCATCACTGCCTACGAATTCAAGCTTTCGTAAACCTTTTTAGAAAAGTGAAGTATGCTGCTGTTAGCTCTCTTAATAATTCATGTCAGCGATGATGATGATGATGATGGAGATAGTGATATAAGTATTAATGATGATTAGATATTTAAATAAAAATATGTTTTCTTCATATGTACTTTTTTACTGTTTGTGTGATGAAAAGGGACACAATGAGCCGTTTTCAGAAGAACTAAAAAAATAAATATATTACGGCTGTCAAAGGAATGCAATTTTGGACCTCGGCCCAATAGCCATGTGTGATACATCATAAAATAGGTCTCAGCGAGCTGAACTGCGAGCTGAGCTGAGTTATATTTTATTGAAAATGTTAGTTTTTTTTTCAATACAATATAACTCCGAAAGGACAAACATTTAGCTGTCGGCGTCATAGTAACTAGTAACTTTTGTTTAGCATGACACATGGCTATTGGGCTGAGGTCCAAAATTGCATTCTTTTGACAGCCATAATATCTTTTTTTTTTAGTTCTTCTGAAAACGGCTCATTGTCACTCGCCTTAAATTCTCTTTTAATTTGGAGCTCCACACTTTATAAAATGGATACATTCACGAACAAATCAAATGTGTAGACTCAGATGCTCACACTCGTATTGAAATTGAAAAATGTGCCCGGCCAATAAAAGTTTCTAATCTCTGACATTTCAAAAAATGGTAACTGTCAGAATTCTACGGAATTAAAAATCAGACTAGTTACGAATGATGGTTCATTTTTAAGGTTAGGTCGCCGCTTAAGGGTCCGTGGCTATGACTGCCGCTTTGGGGTCTATCTGCAGAGGATCTAGCTTGCAGTGCAGCGAGGTAACGCTGAAAGCTTAATGGGTACCTTTGGGTCGGATGTCTCGGGGCGGCTTCTGTTCTCAGTGTTATTATGTTATGTGTGTGTGTCCTTTCTGTTGTGCGTTATTAGTATTAGCAGGGCTGTTTCACTTAATTGTATCGCTGCTAGAGTTCCTTTTTCTTTAATTGATTTTGCGGAGTGAATCTTCTGTACCTGTACTATTATGTATTATGTGGTATTAGTTCTACCGGCGTGCGTGCTTGCAACGAATGAATGTCGATGAAGCGAAAGTGATTTGTCACGATTGCGGCAAGTGGCAGTCCCTGGTCTCTGCCTACCCCTCTGGGATACAGGCGTGAGCTTATGTATGTATATTTAAGTTTAATTAACGATGTACCACTGTCATTGACTTGCCAATGTCGTTATCGAATAGAATAAAAAAAAAAAACTAGTTAAAAAACCCGTCCTTGTTAGTTCGAATTTAATGAAAAACTAAAAGGATTACGTTTCAGTCATAACGAAGCGTGGAATAGAAAAAAGTGAATATTTTACAATCCCGGATTTAGAGCAGGATACAGTGGGCGAAATGAATCGATAGAACGCGATAGTTTTTGTCGTGTTCATCATAAGACGGAGTATCGGACAGACGAACAGAAAGAGTAATCTCCAGTGGTGCCATTGACTGTACCTACAGTAGTTGTCGTGGTGACTGGTGACCTATTTTTTAGACACGGAATAATGAAACCGGAGCCAGCCAACTCACACCGCCGATAACAGTACGCAATCAACGTACCGGAAAAAGGTAACTTCATGAATATTTCTAATTTAATTCAAGTGGTCGTGTATTTCAACGGAGTAATTATAAAACTTCTAAGTCGCTCGGTCCTGTACTCCGTTTCACAAGTGTACCTCATAGGGTACAAAATACTCGCAAATCATTGGTCAATAGGCGCGGCTCGAGATAAGCGAATCAATAAGCGAAGACGGTCCTCTTCACAGAGTAGGCAGTGGCTATTGAAGGGCACGCTCATTAACCAATGGGCGCACAAGGACGATGCGCTTTGGGAGCTCGTTTTGTGTTATGGAGTATAGAGTCTGATGCACACATAGTTATGAAAAATTAAAAATAAATAAACTCACGCCCGTTATCCCCGAGGAGGTAGGCTGAGGCAGTTATAAGTATAACAATAAATTATCTGCCTCTATTTCGTAGTGTAGTAAGCAAACCCAGTACAACATTATGTCATTAACTTTATTCCAGATACAGTTACTTGATATTTTAACTTACCTGGTCGGACTCTTCCGACAAAAAGTCTAATAAGTGTATCCGTAATGAAGTTAATGTGTAATGCTTACGAAAATTTTAGTAAAATGTCATTGTAATGGTGTAACTCGCCCAAATTGAATACGGATTTGTCGCGACAAAGTTGCATGTTTAATTCCAATGGAATGGAACACACTTTCACAAATGGAGAACCGAAAGATAAACTTTAAACTTTTGACATACATTAGCTCACGTCTGTATCCCAGAGGGGTAAGCAAATACCAGGGACTGCCACCTGCAACGATCCTGACAAATCACTTTCGCTATAGATAGACAATCTTTTGACATTCTGAGTGATAGTCTGGGCAACGAAAAAAATGTGTAAAGTAACATAACATAAACATTTACATACAGGCACATACATTGCTTCTGGCCCCAGACTAGGATAGGTACCCTGTGTCGTGGGAACCAGAAACAGTGACGTCACAAACATGTAAACACGTACATCTCTTAACATACACACACGCACACACAATCACACAATTACACTATCTAAGGGATAGCCGAAATATAATCATCTTGGCATCGAAAAACTTGTATAAAGTAACTTCCTTTGTCAATGAACTTATAAGTTTGAATGGCATCTAATCTAAAACAAACCAGCGCCGCGAGTAGACCAATAGAATAGACATCGAGCGACCCAGAACTCATGTCCGCACGTCCGACACTCACAGAATCACACACAAGTGGTGGCAAGTCCTCCTACGCTTAGCGACATAAAATATTAGATTGATAATTTGACACTGGCGTATTGTTCGCCAGGGCTTGCCAAGTCTGTAAAATTAGAAAGGCAATCGGACCCGTCCAGTGATCGTACTATGACAACGAGCACGTTCGTTCCTTAGTTTGTCACGCGTTTTAACATGATAAACACAAACTATGAGATTTAATCATCAAAGAAGCGCTAAGTAAAAAGGCCTATTACAGAGTTGACGACTATAAAGTCGTTTATAAAAATGATAAAAGCCCTTGGCAGTAAGCCAATTCCATAACGAGGTAGTCGTTAGTACTTCCTACATAATTTTATATTATAAAGTTTTTCACGAATGTAAAGACGCTCTGACTGCATACAAAAAAATTGTGCTGTTATTAATGTTTTGACATAGCAATTTTAGGGTCATTGCACTCATGGGCCATGAGCTTCTTAGATATAGATATTCGTACCAAATTATGTATTAGATTTAAGGTGATTTTAGAAAAGATTGTCAGAGTGGAGTTTTTAACAAAATGAAAATTCTTTACGTTGAACCGAATTTCTGATTTCATAGGGCCGGTTTTTGAATTGAGATTTTCTCTAAGCAAATCAATCAGGCCTAGTTCAAGGCTGATTTGTTTATTGTTTTAATGCCTCTTTGGTTGTTACCTGTAAGTTTACCTTTAATGAATAAAATAAAGTAAATAATAAGTAAGCACTACTACAGTTAGGTAGTTACTTAGCGAAATTCTAAAAATATCCTTGCCTCCAATCTAATTTAATTAACTTCAATTTATTAATTTTAAAATTTGTAATTCCAAGTATGTTTTCGTAACTTTATTATGAATGTATTGTTTGGTATTGGTGTATTGGTATTCATGTATTGGTGTTATGGTTTGAACCGAGTGTTTTTATGTAATTTCTTACTTGTTAATTCCGTTTTGTGTGTCTAATGAAATAAAATTCTCAACTCAGAAACTGGCATTTAGCGTCTGAGAGCGATGCAAGGTTGAACTAAAACTACAACTAGAACTACATGTCGGGTTCACCTCGGCTACCTCGCTCGTGGGCACGGCGTAGGGCGAGCCGGTGGGGTTGTAGTTGGCGACGGGCCCCGCCACGTCCGCGTACGACACGTTGGGGCAAGAGCCCGACTGCGGGTCGTCCACCACCTTTTGGAGGATCATCACGCACGCCTTCTTGTTGTTCTCCTTGTCGCCTGGAACACGGGGGCGGGTTAAGGGGCGACAGTAGTTACAAAAGTTTGTTTATTTTAATCAGTTGCGTGACCTTGACCTTGATCGGACTACCTTGAAAGAACAAAATAAAAACCATGATTATCATGAGCCGATGGGTCCACTAAAAATCTGCAGTTTAAAGGTGTAAGGATAGAGAATATAATGCTACAGTATTTTTTTTTAATAATTTTTATTTAAAATAAATATTTTAACAAACTTGTAGTAGCATTAATATAAGTTAATAATATTCACACATTTTTTGTGTTTTTGTCAATAACTGTGAGACAAAATCGACCTCCACGGCGCCGCAAAACCGGGGATTTTTAGGTGATTTTCACAAAAAAAAAAAAAATTATATGGCGCCGCAAAACCGGGGATTTTTAGGTGATTTTCACTAAAAAAAAATAATTCTATTTTTTTTTTTGCTTCAGTATCATGTCAGTGGTTATTTACGGATCCTGCGTCGGATTTAACTGTACAAATCAACATCCTGTATATGCTAAGAAACATTGAACAGGCCAAAGAAGGACTTTACAAGTATATTTTTATACTAACCAACAACAGTGATGCAGCGCTCCTGCAGCGACAGCTCCTTGGCTTTCTGGCTGATCTGGACGTAGCTGCCGCTTTGCTCCTTGATTTGCTTGATGTAGTTGCCGCCCTTGCCGATGATCATGCCGGCCGTCGAGTTCGGCACCAGGATCTTCACCTGGACAATCGAGACCAAAGTACATTACAGAAGGTCTTCGAATCACATATACAGGTGAATTTTTGAGACTGGACACTAAGGGCAGGTACTTTAATTATTATTATTATTAAATTCTTTATTGCACAAAACAAATGTTTGGTACAAAGGCGTACTTAATGCTAAAAAGCATTTTCTACCAGTCAACCTTTGGTTTGTGGATCGTGGCTGGGTGGGTAGTGCTAAAAAATCGTTATAGTTACAGGAAAACGTTTTTAGGAGACTATCCATAATTTTTTAAGATATTCTGAACTGCATTTCTGACATTTCTAGTACTCAAACCACAGTCGGTCCACTAGAGACTTTAAATCCTTATAAGAACCAGGAGCGATTGGCATAAAAAAAATATTTGTGTAAAATGACAATTTTCTTGGTGACTGTACATTTTTCCCAAAATCTGTTAATGCATGCAACTACCTGTCTTCCCCAATGTAAATCCAGCTAACCCAAAAGTTGTCCGTACATATTTTCATTTTGGTGTGCAGACCTGCCCTTATATTACGTAACGTTCAACTCTAGACTCTATCGGCCTTATTAATAAAGTTTATGAGCTGTGTATACAGCCGTTACGCGAGGTCTGACAAACTGGTTATGTGTACGCTAAATGCGAATAAACCAGTATAAATTGATATACGTCAAATAGTTATTCAGAGGTTATAACTTATTTATTAATAAGGCCGTATAGGGTTAAGCATTTAGACAACTCGAAAGAGTCAAAATAAGAATGTATATGACAGTTCGGAGTATGAGTATGGGATACCTACTGGGAAATAAAGTCTCAGAACGTAACAGTGTGACATAAGGTGGTGTGACATACCGAGAACAAAACGGCCAAATCAGACAACTCCATTCAGTGGAGTCTTACGTAATTGCATCCCTGGTCAGACTCTTCCGACAAAAAGTCAGGTACGTGTATCCGGAATGAAGTCTAGTGCTCACGAAAGTTTAACTTCAAAGAAAGTGTTCTTTATGTAACCATTATTATTATGTGGCAAAAAAAAAGGTAATGGTCTCGTCTGACCAGACGGACGCCCTCCGGTTGAGGAGTCCAAGCGGCCGGAGGTCAGGGCGACAGCGAGACAAAACGCCGGACTATCCGGGCTGTATCAAGCAGCACCGCCTTCTGCATGATAGCCGGAAGCATGCCCACACGGAGTTCCAACCGCCTCAGCTGGTTAGCGAGACTGGTTGGAACTAACCCATTCGCGGACAGGACTATAGGAACGATTTCCGCCGACACCACCCCCCCACATGTCGGTTATTATTATTACCTATTATTAAAATTCTTTATCTCAGGATGCTGCTGGGGCTGCCGCGGTACTGCAGTGCTTCAGGCATGTTTGCCGAGGCCCGCACGGACGGCTTTCATGCCTTAATGCGCAAACGAGTAGCGTCACTAGTTAGTCGCGTCCGCGGCAGCCCCAGCGGTATCCTACGAGTATTGGCTGACAGGCCAGACTGCCCTATGTGGCGTCTTTTGAGAAGATGCATATTGGTTGATTGGTTGGGTGATTGATTAACTAACTATGTAGTATATATTCAGCTGATCAGTCGACTAACCAACCAATCAATTATGTTTTTCAATTAAATTTTCAATTGTCTCATCGATATTTTTAAGGCTAGGTTAAGTTATATGGATTCTATGGTCCGAAATAAACGTTTTCATTCATTTATCACATGAAAACACAAGTTTTACACATAGGCAAGCTAAACCATCTAACTAAATGATAGTTAGTAGCTGTTTTATCGGTAGAGCCATTGCAGTTGCAGCTATCCTCGCAACGACCTTGCATTAGATCTATCTTTAGCCTCTACAGCAGGGGAGCGCAACCAGCAAGCAATAATAGCGCAAATGTAGATGACCAAATATGTAAATAGATACTAGTTATATTCGTACAGTCATGTAAGAATCCTTGCTTGACATTGAACGTACTCGCAGAGTTATCTGCACATCTAGAGGTTTAGTTGCATGTTTTTACCGCTTAGCAACAATGCAAGTCTGCAGCGGTATTACGCGCACCTCGCGGTCTATGAGCAAAGTATGACAATGGGCACAGTTGGTCTGAAAGGTTGGGGAACGCGTGTGCGTAGTAGCCGTGATGATCGCATCAGCGACGTAAACAAAGATCTTATAAGCGCTGTGCTTGACACGTGGAGCGTAATAGACTCACGGAGTGCGTTCACAGGAATGGGGAATGCAGAAACAGACAGTCTAGACTAGATTACTTTTAGAGGCAAACCTGCAAGCGAAGTTGACAGCTCTATAATTGTTTAGTGACCGTATTATTGTATTATTCAACACAAATCGAAACTGTTTGAATTTCTGTTTTAAAACCTAAATGCCATTATTGTGGCTAGATATTTATGAGTAAATAATAATTTATAGAAAAATCGCTCGTAACCCCGGCTGCCTGAGTGTTCTTAAGCGATCACGAAGGTTAAGCAACATAGGGCACGTTCAGTGCATGGATGGGTGACCTTCTACGACTATTATGACTAACGCTAGTGGGATTTTACCAAGCGGTTCCGTGCTTCACAAGGCACGTTTAGCAGTTGGTGCCGGCTGCCGTCGATAGATGGCAGTCGTTAAGCCAAGTCAGAGCCTTAAAGCGGGTAGAAAACTTCGGACAGTAAGACAAGCCACTAGTCTTACAAGCCTCCACCAATCCGGACTTGGCACCGTGGTGGAGTATAGCCTATACCTTCCTCAGCGAAGGGACCCGTGCCCCTCGGTGGGGACTAATGGGTTGATGATGATAGCAGATTCACAGTTTTTAACTAAAATTTTCGTAAGCCCTAGACATTATTAATGGACGTTTTGTCGAAAGAGTCCAACTTACAGACCCTGCTGAACGAGTAATGTATCCTTGCTATGCAGAATA
This sequence comes from Yponomeuta plumbellus, assembly GCA_947310845.1. Lineage (NCBI taxonomy): Eukaryota > Metazoa > Arthropoda > Insecta > Lepidoptera > Yponomeutidae > Yponomeuta > Yponomeuta plumbellus. Next base: position 661,280 of record OX371211.1, on the reverse strand, counting down.
CAAGCGTTTTTTTTTTTGTGCTCTTTTCTCTTCATCCCACGCGAATGAAGCAGCGAGCCCGGCTGGTCTGTCATATTGAGAAGCGCGCATTCCTGCTAAGATGGGTAGAATGTAGCACGTTGCGCGCGACCTTGCGTCGTAACATCGACAGCGGCTGAGCAACACTCGACTCTGTTTGCGCGATTGTTGTACGCGATTATTTCATCGCTCGGCGCTGCTTTTTATATAGCTAGTTTGTTTGTTTGTACACATTGTTTGCACACGATTGTACAGTCGACAGAACGTCAAACTTCACATTGTAGTTGCAAAGTCGCCCGTAACGATGATGTGCTATCGACTGTATACAGGGCGTCCCAAAATTATGGGACATGAAGAGAAAGTATCTTAAATATCGTAGGAGATTTTGCAGAAAGAAGACTACGTTATTTTTAAAAGTTATGCATTCAAAGGTATGACTTGCCTTTTCACCCGGTTCCGGCTTGACGTTGAGGTTTGGGACAGCCTGTATAAAGCATGTCTATTTCTCAGGCAGAAGCCGAAGTAGGTATAGAATGACTGGGACATGCCAAGAACAAACATTTTTATCGTGATTATGTAATCTAGATAAAACCGCGCTCTGTATATTTATTGTGCCATTTAAATACACCACAACTCAGAATTCAGCTGATAAACTCAGTAGGAATAGTGGGTCAACGCGTGAACGAAAAAAATTGGTGATTTCGTTGATTTGGCACGCTAAGTTCACGGTTCGCCAGCCATCAGGATTCTAGCTACATTGCTTAATTTCACTTCTTATTCCGAAACTGGGCTGGTATCAGTAATCACTAATCAGAGAAGGCGTTGAAGACTTTTCGCTGGTTTCTGACAGGCTTTTGACTGGCCTTGGAAGAATTCTGGTACTGAGAGGTCCCGGGTTCAAACCCCGGCTGGGGACAAAAAACCCCAGGTCTTGAATGTTTACATGTTTGTGATGCCGTTTCGGGCTCCCACGACACAAGATATCCTAGTGTGGGGCCAGAAGCACGATGTACGTGCCTGTATGTAAATGTTTATGTTTAACACAATACACACAAGTAAACACAAATTCTAAACAAGCGATAAACATTTATGATCTATTCTCCAAAACGTAGACCTCCGTCAAAGGCCCCACTTTATTTCCATATCATGCATCATGCACTCTGGCCTTCGCTTTGAGCCTGTACAGATGACAACAATGGAGGCTTAGTAGGCAGCGTTAGCGCAACAATGAAGTTCTAATGTGATATTGGAGCCGAAGGTTTGCTCACGAGAGAAAACCAGTCTCTTGTCACGACCGTACGGTTATTCGATCTCATGCATGCTTAACAATTGAAAATTGACATGACTTTGAGCCAAACAACATATAATTCGACGCAAAATTAGGAAATATTGTTGTGGAATGATGTCTGGTGTTAAACAGTAGATTAATATTAAATGTATTCAGAGGAGAATTGTGTCTAGAGTTCAACATATCCATAAGTAATATTTTTTAGGTTTGAAAGTTTATTAATTAAGCTAAGACTGTTTTGAAAAGAATAAAATTTTTTTCGACAATCTATTAATTGTAAAACTAACAATTTTGACGTTCATAAAAAAAAAACATTTTTACTGTGAATAAAAATATTTTCATGAAGAAAGTAGTCCGGGTTAAGGTCATAGCACACTTACACGACTCTGCTCCCACCCGGCAAAAATAATATCATTCAAATATGAGCTTTAATTATTGCTCTTTAGATATATTTTACATTGGCATCAATGACAGCAGACAGCTCGCTGTCAGCTGTCAGCTAATTTATGATTCCAATGTAAAATATATCTAAACAGCAATATTTAAAGCCCATATTTGAATGATATTATTTTTGCCGGGTGGTAGCAGAGTCGTGTAAGTGGGCTATGACCTATGTGTAGTGCTTACGAAAGTTTTATTTCAATGTGTCACGGCATCTGCTATTGTGGTAATCGCCATAGACGCACACACAACACGTGGCCCAACATCGGCCGCTATCTAAAAACCAGACGCGTAGATAAAAATGTCATTCGTTTGTTGTCATCTGTTAGAAACAGATTGCTTATGCAGCACCAACTAACGTAATTTAATGTTGTCTTTAGGACTGCCTTTAGCTCGTTAGAACCACCACCACTTTTTACACTACACAAAACCTTTTTGTAAAGTCGCAAAAAAATATATTTCTCCTTTTCTTTCCATGGATTATTTATTTATTGAATAATCCTTGGCGTGTGGCGTTTGTTTGATTTCTTAGTTAAATAAAAGAAATACTGTAAAATGTGGATACGTTTTTTATTTTGATTTTGCCCGCGAGAAATTCTACAGGTTAAACACTTTTTTCAAACAATTTTAATTATGCAACTCCAAACACAAAAAAGTTAAATTCAAATCCATTTCCTTAACTACGCCATTGTCTCGTTTTAATGTAAGCGAGAGAGTGCAGCGGCAATGCATGCCAGGAAATTACATTTCTGTTGATTTCCAGTCCAAATAGGTACCGTGGAATATTAACACCCACATGGTTTTCGGTTAGTGGAATGCATGAATATTCAGCCAGTTTTGTATGTAACTTAAATTGGCTGATTACTCCTTTTTCCTTTAGTCCGTATATAAATCGTTTATGACTCCACGATTTTAATTCCTTTGCGAATCATAATTTATAATATACATCATCAGGGACGAGGCTTCATGGTCCTAACCTTCTTAGGAAGATAAGTACCAACTATTTATTAGATTAGAGGTGATTTGAGAAAGGATGGTCGGAGTGAGTTTTTTTTTCGCTGCATTTTTCTCCACTACATTCGGCCCCATGGCCGCGGCTAACATTAAGATTATAAGTACATTGACATCCAACCAACAGAATGTAAACTCTTCACGTTAAAATAAATTTCCGTATTCTCCCTGTGCTCTGAAGGTATATTTGTTTGGGCCCTACCCACAAAGTATTAGCAAATAGGATTTGCTGAAAATCAGCGCCGCGCTGATGCTCGCACACGCAACATATCCTTTTGTCGCATACGGTAAATTCATTTCAAGTTCTTCAAGTCTTTTATTTTTGATAATTGAATGATTCATCCATTTTTAATTACAAAGTAACTTCATTCTTCGCTGCGCTCTATCGTGGAATTCATGGGCAACAAGTTCTTAATCACTAAAATACTTTTTTTTTTTTTGCTTCAATATCATGTAAATAACCACCCCTGAGTCGGATTAAACTGTACAAATCAACACCCAGTATAATAACAAATCGTAAAATTAACGAAGGAAACAGTCCAAGCGTCTCATAGAGTCCACAGCGGCTTGTAATAAAGTAGCAAAGAAAATAGTGCAACGAGGTTGGCAACAAGCCAAAACCGATAGCGCCATACGAAGTGATAACAAAATTTATTCTGTTAGTGCATTACAGTACAGTCGACAGCACATCATATATACCCACACTCTACCCCGTTGCATTACGGGCGACTTTGCAACTAAAATGTGAAGGTTGACGTACAGTCGACAGTACAACGACAGATATACGGTCACGTGATGTGCTTTTTGATACCATTGACGCCTAGAACGTTTAAAGCGGAAATGAAATAAAATCGGAGCGTTCATGAAGTAGTTATTGTAATGTACAATGCCGTACGATGCATTAACATGATCTAGGCCCGTGATCGTGGATCGTGGCAGGTGGCAGTTCCTGGTCTCTGCTTACCCCTCTGGGATACAGGCGTGAGCTGTATGTGGCTGGTGGAGTCAAACATCAGTTGGCTTGTACATAATTTATGGTACATTTGTACATTGGACTAAAAATGCGGAGTTAATTTTAATGAACATTTTTTTTAAAGAAACATCCGCCTGGTCCATGGCTGCTACGAGTATTTCTGTCAGCGGTTTGTTTGCGTATGGACTGAAGCCGAACGAATTTAAATACACTTTGTTTATGTATAAGAATAATATATAAAATTCTAATGTCACCGTGTTAGTGCGCATACTCCTCCGAAACGGCTTGGCCAATTTTATGAAATTTTATATGTATAATCGGTAGGTCTAGTTTGTTATCTATTTTTCATACCCCTATCTGGCAAAACAACGTTTGCGGGGTCAGCTAGTATAGTTATAATATAAGTGATACATAGAAATAGAGCGCTCCGACAACAAACTGCTTAGCAGTTTAGCGATATTTTGAGGTAATATTAAGGTTTTTTATTAAAATCTACGCGTCCCTTCTGTTAAACTATACTGCAGTGTGCTTGAAAAGTGTTATTCACTTTCAGTCTCGCGGTTTTCGTTTTCCGTTTACGGCGCTCGTAAAATATTCCGCGCACAATCGTCGCGTGGCGGCAAATAAAACGACATTAGTGTTCGATTTGGACTATGGAATAAATACTTTTGCAGAAAAACGTTTAGGTCGAGCCCTCGGGCATACTTTTTTTGATTGCTTTCCATTTGCGAATACATTCTAGGAATTCGGGCCACTGTTTCTCAACCACTAAACAAGAAAAATACGAAAGGTAAACTTTGGTTTTGTGTTTAGCGTGACGCGTCTATAAGTAAATTGTTAAAGATTAAAATTATGATGTCAAAGTCAAATATTTTATTCATATTACAAACAAAATGTTTACTTTATGAACGTCAATGTTGTTAGTTTCACTATTTAATAGATTACATGGAGAACAAATAAATTGATGACGAAATAGGCTGCTTCTTCCTAGTAAACTCACTTTCTGTTATAATAATTGACTGCCTCGTTGGTCCAGCCGTTAAAACGCTTAGCTACCAAGAAAGCGATCGTGGGTTCGATTCCCACTGGGGGCCACCGTTCGTTTGGATAAATGGCCTCAGTCTGGGTGTTTTTCCATGTTTGTAATGTCCTTGCCTGGTTACCACAGCACAGGATATCCTAGTTTGTGACCAGGTCAAGTGATTGTGTTGTGTGGAAGTTATTTAATATGTAGTTACATCATGCTTAACGGAACATTGATTGACCCATCAGTAGATAGGTCATTTGAGTTACATACGGATTTTTTTTAACTCGGATCTCAACAACAGTTAATCATACGTTCAAAATACAAGCAGTGATGATTAATTAATAAATCAGTTTTCAGGATAAGTCCATCATAGCAAGTGCGTAACTCAAATGGCCTACCTACTAATGGGTCAATGTTCCATTAAAGCAATCGCAAACAGGGCGACTCGTCGCCGCGTCTAGTCGCCGCGTCAGACGCGACGTTCTCATTTGCTTCTGGCGTCTTGTCGTCGCGACTCCGCGACTCTGACGCCAAGTGTGCGGAGATTCGAACAAAATATATGAAAATTGACGGCCGTAGCCTGTCGTCGCGTCTAGTCGCCGAGCTGTCGCTGTAGCGTGTCGCCTAGTTTGCGCATAGGCTTAAGCATGGGATATAATAGAGTCACAAAGAGAGCCCTGCACACCTTTTTCCGGACCTAGGCTGAGTCGAAGATACTTTGCGTTTTCCTAGATACACAACATAATATCATAATATCACAATCAGGTACAAAGTCCCAGCGTAGCGACCGCCCACTCAGACAGGGCTGTAACCCATACGGCTCGTTTTGGGTCACAATAGCTGTATCGACTTTTATCCCGCAAGGAGCGCGTCGAGCGGCAGCCAAAATGCTGGAAATTGGGTCAATCATTCGCCCGGCGCGCGGCGCGGTCTCATAAGCGCAAACACGTCACAGTTGGGGACCCACAAAAGGTTTCCAATGATCGAATAGTTGAAGGCATTATTGGGGTGATCATGTCGATGTATCTATATCGCGACAGACACTAACCTCAATAATTAGCTAGAATGTGAAGGACAGTGAGGACGTACGTTTGGTAGAGAAACTAAAATATCCTATTCTTTTACCAATGTCTCAATGGCAATTAATTCTTGATAGCATTAGCAATAGATAGAAAATAGATATTCAAAACGTCCTTTAAAACGAAGGTAAACAACAAGATTCCCCAAGATATAGGTAGTAGAGTTCGACGCGGTTTAAGATATGTGCCAAGCACACTGCAAAAAAGCTTATTTTTATGAACGACTACCTGTCCCGGCAAACTTCGTACCACCAAAGTTTTCGTAGTTTTTCCATATTTTCTCACCACTTAAACCTTCCCTGGAATTCCACAAATATATAATACCAAAATTCAGCCCAATCGATCCAGCCGTTCTCGAGTTTTAGTGAGACTAACGATCACCAATCCATTTTTACATATATGAAGAGTAGCTGTCCCGGCAAACTTCATACCGCCCAACTTTTAATTGTAATTTTTTCCATATTTTGTCAAAATTTAAACCTTACCTGGAATTCCACAAATATAAAAAACCAAAAATCAGCCAAATCGGTCCAGCCGTTCTCGAGTTTTAGTGAGACTAACGAACAGCTATCCTTTTTTATATATAAGAAGATTATTTGGAAGAAAAATATGTCTGGTGTTAAACAGTAGATTAATATTAAAGGTATTCAGGGGAGAACTGTGTCTAGCGCTCAACCCATCCATAAGTAATATTTTTTAAGATTGAATGTTTGTTAATTAAGCTAAAACTGTTTTGAAGAGTTTCTTTGTTAGCTTCTTACCCACGTAATCTATTAATTATGAAACTAACAACTTTGACGTTCATAAAGTAAACATTTTGTTTTTATTGTGAATAAACATATCGGAATTGAATTGAATGCAAACATATGCGGGAAATCATAATTTTCAGCAGAGGTACGCTGCGGACGACATATTTTGCAGAGTAAAGATCAGCTCCGCAGGAAAATGAGAAAGCGTAGACAAATAAATTATCAATTTTCGTGCCGTCGGCAAGAAAAATATACAAACCATAATTCAAGCGTACGTAGAGACATCATTTTCAGAAATATACTATGCGACAATACGTTTTGCCTGGTTAAGATCAATTTGTCACGAAAATTATGAAGTTATAAACATATTGTAGATAGATTATTCTTTACTGTTGTAATGTGTGTGTAAGCAGATGCAAATAAATGTTTAATCTATCTATCTATCTATCTATTGTGAATGGCGAGAGACGATGTGTAATGGCATTAGGGGAAAAAGGCCTATACCCAGCAGTGGGCAGCGGTGGGCTGATGATGATGATTCTTTATTGTACAAATAAATTACTAATATAATACCTGCGATAATTAATAATACATATAATTATTATCAATCCCATGACATACAAACATAAGCTCACGCCTGTATCCCAGAGGGGTAGGCAGAGACCGAAACAGCCACTTGCCACGATCCTGACAAATCACTTTCGCTTCATCATAAATTGTTCCATGCACGCACGCCGGTTTCAGGTACTTTTTATCTTGCCCTTTGCTAATACATCCCCTATTTGGATGAAGTATGTCCGCCTGGGGGGCGACGTCCCATTTCATTAGAAATATATAAATGCAAACAATAATGTAATAAAACCTAGACCATTATTGTAAGAATAAAACTACGCTGCACTATTATTATACGTATACGTATAGTAATGTAAAGGTTTATGTATGTATATTATTATTAAGTATAAGTATTTATTTATGTTCTTATTTGCACCGACTACCCGTCTCTCTTTTCCTTCAGCAACTTTCCATCGTCGGTTGCCTGGAAGAAATTGCTTTAAGCAATAAGGCCGCCAATTGTACTAATTTGTATTTTTTTATGTTTTGTATGTGTGTTCCTGGTACAATAAAGAATATTCTTATCTTATCTATTTTGCTCCGTTAGAATAAATTCGGCTGAATAACGACTGGGCCAATGAGGCAGTCAATTATTCAAATACAAAGTGGCTGAAAACGCGCTTGTTAAAAGACTACAACCGAGTATTACAATTTACAAGGTGTGTTCGGAGGAAAAGTGTTTTTATTCATTTTAATAACACCGCTAGGTAGACCATGCAAAGGGACAGATCTCTTTAGAGATTTGCGAAAAATCCTTCTGTGAAAAGCGGCGAGCTCCAAGGATGAACTCTCATTGTCTTGGTATTGTTTGATCGCGTCGCTGGAGTAATATTTTAATGCTCGAGACACTCATTATGAGGGACTACATTAGTTGGCAGGGGGCGCAAACCGGAGCTGGCTCCTTTGTTTCGGGTACCTAATAAACTGAGTATGAATACGGAATATTCCGCTTTCATGAAAGCTAATTATTTCTCCACAGCTTCAGCTTTACTCACACACACACACACGCACGCACACACACACACACACACACACACACACACACACACACACACACACACACACACGCACGCACGCACGCACGCACACACACACACACACACACACACACGCGTCAAAACAATAATAGCACAGTTTTGGTGGGCAGTCACATCATACCGGATCGGGCATCCAATCGGAAAATGTGAAAACGCCCTAGCCACTACCCTGACCAACTATATGGACCTAGATTCTGTTAACGCGTTGTTGCACTTTTTTCACACCCTTGATATGTGTATAATATCAAGGGCATAAAAAAGGGTTTAAAAAAAAAGTCACGTGGCCCGACCGTGTATCTGTCATCGAACTATAATGCACTAACAGAATCGGTGCACCGGTGTCGGGCCCACCCACGCTGCATCACATGCTTGTAACTTAATTCAATTGGTATGCTCACCTGCTTATCGCGGTCCTGCGGCATCTTGGTGTCGACGCCCTCGGGGAAGGGCTTGACCAGCTCGGGCTTCTCCTTAATCTTGTCCATGATGAAGTCCAGCACCACCATGATGCCCTCCACCGAGCCCGTGATCAGGCAGGCGCGCTCCGTCGTTCCTAAGGGGGGGGAAGGAAGGTGATGTCATTAGATATTACATACATTAACCTTCTTCAATCGTCATCAATTTATTATTAAACTAAAACTTTCGTAAGCACAACACATTGTAAACATTTAATCCGGATCAACTTACGGGTGTTGTTGTTTGTTTGAGACGAGCAACCGACGACGCGAGCTTCGTCTCTACTCACCATGATTAAGCTCTGCGAATCGGAGCGAAACCTGGTCGGACTCGTCCGATAAAACAACACCCGTAAGTTGATCCGGATTAAATGTTTACAAATTATTATTAAACGAGAGAAAGAGTAACTTTCGTTTCTTGGATTGAGATTATCTACAACGAAATACATCAAATATCAAAGGTGTTTTAGTTGAATCAATTTTTGTAAATAAAGACTGACAGTGGCGATCATGGACTGTAGAATGATTATCATCAGCTCACTACTGGGTATATTCACTGTCCCTCCCCATCCACAGACCTTCTGACGAATTCTCGTCATGGTCCGGACCTCAGTTTGTATATCGACTATAATCATCATCATCATCATCAGTCAAATTATAATGCTACTTCATGCCAAGCTTGAGAACACTATAAAATATTTTTTACTTTACAGTATCCATTTTCCATTGCCGCGGTGGTGACGTAGTGGGGTTGACCCTTGCTGCTTGATCATGTGGGTCTGGGTTCGAATCCCACATGTACCAATGACTTTTAGTTACGTAAATTTGATTGTTTGTACAGCAACACCATTCGATGATAAATTGTGCCCGGATAACGGCGACAGGCTTGCCACTTGTCACGTTGGGACTTAATAAACTTGGCAAAACGTGGGTCCAGCTCTAGTGATTGGTGCCTGCCTTCCCCCTCGGGGATAACGGGCGTGAGTTTATTTATTTTTATCCATTTTCCAAAAATCATAAATTGTCACACGTTTTAGTTTTATGTATATTAGTTATTTTAAGTATGTTAGTTGCTTCAAATCCTGTCAAGCTGTATGTAAATATATTTGGCATTATAGTTCGATAAATACCCTATCATAATTTCATTATAATGTTGTGTCTATAATACTGTTTTTTACATCTTTCAACAATAAATAAACGAATAAACAAGCAGAGAGGTCTTTGCCTAGGACTTCCCCTTTTCGTGGACGAGATTCTAAGTCAAAGAATCAAGAATCAAGAATTTATTTCAACGTAAAGAATTTACATTCTGCTTGTTGAATGTCAATGTACATACAGTTATGTATAATGTTAGCCGCTGCCTTGGGGCCGTCTGTAGTGGAGAAAAAGGCAGCGTTTACTAATAGGACTGTTTACTAATAGGATCTAACGCACCGAACGAGGGAACGCCCAAGTCTAAAATTAAAGGAGAATGGCAGGCTTCAGTGGTAGTCTCGTACACCTACAAAAAGTCGTGTTAAAACATGAAATATTTACATTTAATAGATCATTGTATAAGAATTTGTTGCATTAATTTTCTTTTTTTTATAAAGTTGGGAGTCATGAGTTAAGCTTGTTTTTTTAAGAAGTTTGGAGGTTATGTTACGACCCCGTTTGCTTGACTGTTAGAGATAAGTACTTACACAAATAGTTGAAACAAAATCATTCTAATATACACACATACGTACATACCTATGTACATACATATATGTATAAATAAACAGTCAGATAAAAAATCAAGAAACATAATTTGAACCAAATACATACTACCTAGGTACTGCTCAACTAACAACAGCAGTTTTCTACGAGTAAAGCCACTTTCTCATGTTCTAGGATACTTTAGAACTCACACCATAGTCTACTATTACTACATAAATAATATACTACATACTTGTATAATTCGAATAACAAAAACAACTTTTTCATTAAATGGTGTTTATTGAGACAGATCTTATCTACATGTAGTACAGAAACGTATGGACAGCGGCGCCTTTTCAATCAACTACACTCTTAAAATTACGTCATCCAAGAAGTTAGCTGGTCGCGTCACTCCCTCATGGCAAGCATAGCCCAGCAGGTACCAGATGCTACTCATCACATGGGAGCAACACCCCACAGTTCTCAACCCTACAATGCAGTTGCAACAATAACTTATTATTGCTTCTCTGCCATGATTACCTCTTTCAGTACAATAAGAACAACGACGACGAGACTTCAATTCAATTAAATTATTTTTTAATGGCACCACACCTAGGATTCTGCCATTGTCAAGTTTCTTGTGGAGATGGCAAGTATCTTCTTTTATTTTTATTTTTGCCCGAAGCAGTCCCACAGAACACCTAAAAGATCGTTTCACCTGTTTGGTGTGTAGTCCCACGGTAAGATCCTAAATAATATAGCAATAAAATCCAAAATTCATTAACTCATGGGACTTCTTTCGTGAAACGAACTCTACTGATTTTCACTTTGACATGACAGTTGTTTGGCTTGCAAGAAGAACAATCGATGGCGTTCCGTTTCTGTTTGTAAATTGCGTTTTATTTTTTTATTTTCTTCCCCCTACTTTAAAAAAATATTTGAATAACTGTAAAAAGAGCCCGTTGCGAAATACTAAAGTTGGGAAAATATAACCCCAAAACATTCTTTTAAAAGGGCGGTACACTATTTGCCGTTGTCCTTTAGCAAGAAATAGCTAACAGAGTAAAAAGTAGGCTTGCTCTGTAGAGCACAATGGGGAGCAGCGTCGCCGCATCGGATAGTAGAGTTGTGTTGTAGCCAGCGTCAGATAATATGCGACGTCCGGAGCGTCCCGGACGCAGCGCTATCGCGCACAAAGAACTCGGGCACGAGCAGAAAAATTGCTGCAAGAAATACGCGAGTACATTCGCTAGGAAAATTTACTATTCAGGGCGCATAATGAAAGCTTTTGCGGCACGAAATACCGAGTGCGCGAAAAGAACGCGCGGTGAATAGTTCACGCATGTTTAAGCGTTACAACGAATATCAGGTGCGGTGTAGAAGTTACAGATGAAAGACGCCCTACTATGGTTAAAACTATGCCTAGATTCTGCTAGTGCATTGTAATCAGAAAATCAGGAATCAGGAAATCAGAAATTTATTTCAACATAAAGAATTTTCATTTTGTTTCTTGAATGTCAATGTACTTCTAATGTTAGGCGCTGCCTTGGGACCGAATGTAACGGAGAAAAAGGCAGCGAAAAAATAACTCCACTCCGACCCGATCATTTTTTCTCAAATCATCTTAAATCTAATACATAAGTACTACCATTTGCTTCTGAGACGTCTACAAGCCAACAGCATTTGCAAACACGCATGCATACACCATGGATGCTCCGTTTTTCCACAGTAGGTTGCTACAGTCATGTTTGTGATGTCGCTGTATCTGGTTCCCACGACACAGGGTATCCTAGTGTGCGGTCAGAAGCAATGTATGTGCCTGTATGTAAATGTTTATGTTATAGAGTTGCCAGAGTAATTCGATTGAAACGCCCGTTCGAATACATCATTCGGTCGTTACCGTGCCATTATTACTCGATTGGATAGCAGAACTTTCCACTCAGTAGACTGGGGGGTCTAGAGGACGCGGGCAAATAGGATTAGGTGTTTTCCTCCATTGAAATAGCCTGACCTTATTTCCAGACGCAACGTTTATCTTCATGTTCCATCTAAACTACGCTCGGTCGCGAAGATTCATATCGAGCTTTTCCGATAAACCAATGTTTGATTCAGTTATAGACTTTATAGGTTGGTATTGTGGTAGACCAACAGCCCGATGGTCGGACGATTTGGCCAGGTTAGCGGGGCCCATGGATGCGAATGGTGAGAGACTTCGAGATATGTCGTAATGGGGAAAAGCCCTATACCCAGCAGTGGGCGGAGATAGGCTGATTATGATTGTGGTCTATCCCACAGGAACAGGTGGTGTGGGTGTGACGCAGCATTTAATCCAATTTATCAAGGAGCATTCATTCATATTTATCAGCATTTACATTGCGCGGGAAGTGTATGTAATGTAATAGTATTTTTTTTATTTATTCATTAGGATTAAAATAAATAATAAATAAACTCACGCCCGTTATTCCCGAGGGGGTAGGCAGAGGCTCCAATCACTAGAACTGGGCCCACGTTTTACCGAGTTTATTAGGTCATCTTTAGGATTACTAACAAGATATAGGTCAAAGCATTCACAATAGACAATAATACTAAAAATAAGCTGAGTGTTATCTCACTTAAAGGCCACTTAACAACATGCGCCGCTGGTATTCAGTTGCTTAGCCGCCTAAGTCCTGACCTTGAAAATAACAATGGTTTACATAACCGCGTCTTTCAACCCACACAGATTTCAGCGTGTAAACGAATGTCAGTGTTTATTTAGGAAGGGGTCAACCCGTGTCCGATCCTCCCGATTACGCCCGACCCAACCGGATCCAATTAATCCGATAGGTATCCTTATTAATACCGGATTTAGTACACGCATGGAACGGTAGATTACCCCAGAGAGTCTAGCCATTGAGCGGCCGGCCATCGGTTAAGGCTACTCTGACGTGAAGCATGCTGTCTCGCACGCACAATTTTTTTTTTTGTGAACTTAGTAATATGAGTAAGTCACTATCATCATCAACCCATTATGTCCCCACCGAGGGGCACGGGTCTCTTCCTAGAGGAAGGTATAGGCTATACACCACCACGGGGGCCAAGTCCGGATAAAAGGCACTTTTATCAAATTATACCGGAGTCCGTGCTGACACGGCGCGTCCCCTAATTCAATATGCTTTGTATTTATAATCACGGTGGGGCCACGTTGTCGCTTCTAACGGGCTGTCGAGTAGCAACTTAAAGGAAACACTTTTTATTTACTGCGGCGGTAATCCATTTTTTTTTATTAGGTAAAACAGACATTAGCAAGTATATTTTCTCTCTGACAACATGACAAAACAGCGGGGTGTTTTGACGAGGAAAACTTATTTATTCAATGGCTATGATATTATCGATGCCGATACGGATACGTCCACGGCGCGACTGCATTTCAATTGAAAAAAAGAAATGTTTGCTTTACGAATGTCCAAGTAGTTAGCTTCAGAATTAATAGATCATAATTAATCTTTAAACCATTTGGTACAATGTCAACTTCATGAACGTGGCGGTATAGTTTCATTGCCGCTTGAAGTCTACGCGCGCACACATATCAAACAATGTAGGCGTCAATGGTGTGAAAATAAACACGTAACGTGACAGAATCATGTATCTGTCATCGTACTATATTGCACTAACAGAATCGAGACCCAGACCTTTGTACTGCAAAAAATGTCTAGGATACCCTGTGCTACGGTAACCAGGCGAGGACATTACAAAAATGGAAAACACGCAGACGAGGTACATAATTTGTACAAATGGACAGCGGCCCCCAGTGGGAATCTAACCCACGACCACTGTCTTGGTAGGTAGGGGCCTTAACGGCTAGACCTAGGCAGTCAAATCACACAGATATCGGATTGTACTCAGACATTTGAAATCATTGTGCTTCCAGGCCAAAGACGAGAGAGGCGGAGGCGTCATTTAGCGACCAAACTTAAAACAAAAAAAAATGTGCATCTAGACAAAAGCTGAATGTAATGAAATAATTAGAAATACTTCGTTAAATGATATTACAGCAGTTAGTTAATTAAAATTGAGGCTTGTTTCGGAACTCTACATAAGTCAATAGACAGACGCTAATTAATCCACTTTGGGCTGTGCTACAAGTCTACTACAGACAAAATTAAAGCCTTGTCGAAAGCACGTTGGAGATAATCAAGTCATTGGCAGCATGGGAACGTTGGATCCAATAATCTCCGCCTAGAGTCGTGTCTTGGCTCCAATGACTGGCATACCTGTGTCAGCTGCCGTGTTTCTAACTAGATATAGTTTTTTGGCCCACTGCTCTCAATTAGTTTTGCATTGGCCATGTACCAAGTGTTAATGACCCAACGTAAGGGATAATGGCACGTATTTTTATCGCGGCACAAGCGATATTTGTCCAGCGCGAGGCAGCAAGGTCAAGGAGGCATTACGCCACGGTAACCGGTTGTATGTCGGTATGTAAGTTGCATAATTCACCCGGTTCTCTCAAGAAGACGTTCTGAGTGAGACTCGTTTGTCTCTTGTGCGATATCGTCTAAGTGCGACTCACAGATGCGGCTTTGATCTTGCAATTTGTCTTCCAGCTGTGCGGATTAGTTTCCAGCTCTAGCTTCTTCAGTCACAATTCAAACGCTATTTTTCTGTTCTCAGTAAAGCTACCTGTCCACGAAGTAAAGGAATATAGTAAGCGAGAAAAGCATGATGTCATCTATCGAGACAATCTTGCTAAACAGGTTATCCAAACTTCATTCCTCAGAAAAAGTCAGATTTTTTTTGTAATCTTTTTTCTCATTCATTCCATCGCACTTTACAAGCTCTCGCAAAAGGAAAACGCATAACCGTTGATAAACATTTTAGTTTTGCTCAATTACAAATCGACCAAGTAGGGGATGTGTTAGCAAAAGGCAAGCGATAAAGCGAAAGGGATTTCTCAGAATCGTGGCAGGTAGAAGTTCCTGGTCTCCGAATACCCCCCTGGGATATACTCGTGAGCTCTGGTTCTTTTTTTATTTATTGACGTTACTATCGCAGAAATTTAAATGTTATAAAATATTCGCCAAACTGCGCGGCAGTTTGTTGGAAAATTAATCGCAGTATACTCGTAGTAGCCCTCAACTTGAGGGTTACTTGCTCATGTATGAATGTATGTACAAAAAAGTGCCGTTAAAAAACCTTTAGTCGCCAACATTCCTGGTGTAAAAACAACAAAGCCTACCGTTCCCGGCAAAGGGGGCACTCCAGAGGACGGTAAAGAGTCCCAACTATGCTGCAACTCACGCAAATACCCATCGAGGCTCAATTTGCGCCCCGCGAGGCTTCTCCGACCTGACGAGGGTACGGAGACGTGATCTATATTCGAAACAGGCAAAATTATTTTAGGCTCGCCGCTTGGAAGGAGATACTTCAATAGTCCCTACGTGAAACTATCGTGAGTTAGGTGGAACTACATAATTTAATTTTCTTGAAAAAAGACGAACTAATATAACATAACGTGACATTTAAATACAGGCACATACATTGCTTCTGGCCCCACACTAGGATACCCTGTGTCGTGGGAACCACAAACAGCGGCGTCACAAACATATAAACATCCAAGACCTGGGTTTTTTATATCTAACAACTAGTTATACCAAATAATAATTATAATAATAATGATTATAATAATTAAATAATAATTATAATATACCAAATAATAATTATAATATACCAAATAATAATTATAATAATAATGATTATAATCATTATTATTATAATCATTATTCCAAACAACACAATCACTTGACGGGGCGCCAAACTAGGATACCCTGTGCTATGGTAACCTGGTAAGGACATCACAGACATCATTGTAAGTACATTGACATTCAACTAACATAATGTAAATTGTTTACGTTGTAATAAATTTCTGATTTCTATAAATACCCCTAGACTGGGGTCTTTTTGCACAAATGTACGACGGCCCCTGGTGGACATCGAACCTACGACCTGTCTTGGTAGTAAAGCGCCTTAACGGCTAGACCAACGAGGCAGTCAATGATGTTGCTATATAACATAACATATTCAAACGAGGCAAACAAAGTACCCGTAAATCGGCAAAGCACCAGCTTTACTAAAAAAACTTTTTTACTACATCCACACCCTCTCAGTTGTTCGGGTCCTAAACGATTACCTGCGGATTCCCGGTAGCCTTAAGCCTACTCGGAGCATATTTTATAGCACAGTTTGCCTGGATACGACCCCAACTCCTCGCATCATAAAATAGGAAAGATGCAGCTGTGGGAATTCTTGATAAAGATCCTGTTACAGAAATTTGTCCAGAGACACCGCTTGGAACGACTAACCATTGAGATTAGGACACAAGAAAATTATTCCTTAGTCTTGTAGGCTGCTTACAATACGTATCGCTATAGGGCACGGCCAGGGAAGAGCCCCTTGCCCCTCGGTGGGGACATAATGGGTTGATGATGATGATGGCGATTATAGGGGACAGGCCTTCTCTAGAAGAGTATGGGCTTAATCACCACGCGTTCCCACCGTGAATTGGCAAACTTCTTCACAAATACCATTTCTAATTGTTTTATCCAATGTTCCGTTAAGCAGAAATATATCTTTATTCATCATCATCATCATTCAGCCACAAAAAGTCCACTGCCGGACATAGGCCTCCTCCATGGATTTCCAAAAAGACCGGTTAGAAGCAGCTTGCATCCAGCGTCTTCCTGCTCACTTGGACGAGATCGTATGTCCATCTTGTGGCTGGTCGCCCTACGCTGCGCTTGCCGACGTGTGTTCTCCATTCCAGAACTTTTCCGCCCCATCGGCCGTAAGTTCTGCGTGCTATTTGCCCCGCCCACTGCCACTTCAACTTCCTCATCCGGTGGGCTATGTCGACGACTTTCGTCTTTTCGACTTTATTGCAATCCTTTAAAGAAAAGCTCTGTCATATTTTCCTTGGCGGAAAAGCCCTGCATATTTTGTGCTAATATGTGACGATCTACTTTAATCTTTTCCGTGTCTTTTCCCGTATTTCTTCTCTAAACTATTCCGAGCTCACCATATTTTTCTTCACCGCTAGCGGGTATAACTTAACGGTATAGCTACTATAACTTCACAAATGTATCACAGGGTATCCTAGTGTGGGCCAGAAGCAATGCATGTGCCTGTTTGTAAATGTTATGTAATGTATATAACTTAGAAAAAAAACCTGGGTATCCCGCTTCCCGTTTTATCCACTGTTCCCTTTTGTTCCTTAGCCTTATCAGTTGGAAAAATGGTTTTTGACTAAGACGATGCCGTGAAAACCTGTTTTTTGTAATACTGGTACTAAGCCAATAACACACTATTCCACTCTTCGTTACGTTTCTCGTACTCTCCTACTCTCTTCCCGGCTTTCAATCCCACATGATGTTGGGGTCAGCCTTCCTTATCTTCTCCCGCCTCCACTTGGTCTTATTCCCAGTATCCTCTTCAGAAGCATCACACCCTATGAGGGTTTTCTTCACTACGCCCATCCACCTGGTTTTCGGTCTTCCTTTGAATCTCCGTCCGGGAACGGACAGACGTAGCGCTTCTTTTCCAACATAGTCAGGGGGTTTTCTTTTTACACGTTACTCGTACACTAGCGGCCTGAATCTAATTATTATTATTATTCCTCTCTCTCTCTCTTTCTCTCTAATACAAATAGCTGTCAGCTACATTTTCCTTGTTTGCACTTTAGCCTTTAACAGTAGATTAATAGATTATTAGCGTATCAATATATAACTTAACAAACCCGTCGCGCTTTAGTTCTGGTGCCTGCAGCAAACCCACTATCTTCATCACCGCCAAGGAGAGATCAATTAAATTCCTATTATCATTATTGTAGTAGATTGTTGCGAAGGCTCGCGATCGCATGACTACCCCTGCAAACAGCATTGATTGCGGAGCAATAATAACACCTAACACAATCAACTGACCTGGTCCCAAACTAAGATACCCTGCGCTATGGTACCGCGCAAGGACGTTACAGGCATCAAAAAACACCCAACCCCAATGTCACCCCTCCCTTCCCTTCCAACCCTTCGCCGCAACTACAGACATGAATCTGTAATCGCATAGCGGGACTGTGAAGTGCTGTATCTATAATATTTCTCTGTATATTTCTATGTACATATTTTGGTTCCTTCTTATCCATATATATTTTTGTTATATTTATTAATTAATTTATACTTAATAGTCTTGTCTGTTTCTTGGTAATAAACTATTTTAAGTACTTAATCTATTCTGTACATAAGTATTATGTTCCTTATTTTTCTGTACATAAGTATTAAGTTTTTTAAATTCTGTCATCGCTGTACCACACCGCGGTCTGTGACGCTCGCGGAGTATCATCTGGCACTGACTGAAAATCAGCGCTGAAGGCTTTTCCTTCAGCATAATGCTGAGTCAGCTGCCATTTATAACAGCAGTGACACGCCGTGATCTTTATTTTCCTCCTGTTTTCTTCTGATTCTTTGTTTTGTACTAATTTTATGGTTTAATTTTTGGATTTATTTTGTTTTGTGGCGTGTGTTTTGTTGTTATAATAAATTTTTCTTCTTCTTCTTCTTCTTCTTCATGTCGACTCTTCTTGCAACGAATCTCAGTGGGTGTGCATGACAGACATCAGTAACAAAACAAACAAGCCATTGGTGACGTGAAAAAACTCCGATGCACATCTCTACGACGCGAACAAAAATTTCAACCGCCAGCGACAGGCGACAACTAATCACTTGCCAGATATTTTTTCAGCGTGCAAGCAAATCAACCGCGGCCAGAACGCCACAGATTGATTCAAATTAAAATAGTTTATTCGCAATGAATACAAAATGCTAAGTTATGAACGTCAAAGTTGTTAGTTTCACAATAATAAACAGTTCTCCTTATTTAATATTAATCTACTGTTTAACACCAGACTTCTTTATCTTCTAAATAATCGTTGATTTTATAATAAGCTTTTTTGCACAGAGAGTGCCTAACACATTTCGTTAATCGCGTTGAAGGCAACTCTAATTATTTATCTAGGGGGATCTTGTTGTAACCTTATGCAGTGCCCCACAAAGGACGTATATAACTTTTGCAAGTCGATCGTGGACATGACAATTTATGTTTTTTTTTCTAGTATTAACATTATGCAACAATATTTTCGAAGTCTTTAATATTTTTATTGATTGACCTTTGAGACCAATTATATGGTCTAGGCATCTGTGGATGGAGTATGACGTCAGTGATAAATGGCATTACGAAACCATTAAATGTCATACAGCTCTGATGATGATACAAAGAGAGAGAAGTAACACTTAAGGCGCTTAGAACCGAATAATTTCTGGTTATTTAATACTGCACCAGTCAAAAATTCATAAATCACCGACGCCGTCTGTCCCCCGACTCATCTGTTTCATTTTGTGACAGGCGCTGAATATTTTCACAGAAATTATACTAGCCTACATTTCTACACACACGTGTACTAGTATGTATGTACCTCCACAGACACAGCGCATTCTCGTGCTTTAGCCCAGGCGGAGGAGCTTCAATTTCCTTTGTCAGGTCCGAGCTACCCTCTTGCTCTTGATAAATGAAAATCATTACGGCGGTTGGCCCGTGGAGCGTTAACAAATTGACGAACAGGCAAACTCGATTTTCATATTTATTTTAGGTGTTAGCGTGGCGCGGATGAGTGAGAACTGACGTCGCGCGGCCTCGTGAGAACAACTCCTCGTGTCTATGTCACGATGTCAAGTGTTTTTCTTCAACAATACCGGGTCAAGGCCGCGCTGAGGCAAGTCGATTCGTTATGCATGATCGGCTATTTTCCGCCGTTTTCTATTTAGAAACCGTTCGATTCATCGACTGACGTTTGAAGTTTGAACATTCCAGTGGTCTCAGTGGCTGCTTTCAGCACAATGTTGTTACGGTACTTCTGACTCTTGCAGTATTTGCAGGCGATGAGTAAAGACCACTAACGGACAGATGCTTTTCGTCTCGCACGATTCTAAACAGTTCCTATTAATCTTGAGTGAATAACATATGTTCAATTTAATATCAATTGAAGTCCGAGTACCCAGTTTTAAATCGAGATCTACCGTCTACCGAGCTCCAATATTTACTCAACTCCGCGAATCAAGTTTTCCTGTTGGGTGTATTATGAGTTCACGCTAATTAATTATATTATGCATCTCTACGTTTACATTGGCTTCCGTATTTTTTATAAGCGGGTTTCAATCGCTAATGTACATTATACACTCCGCGCTTACTTGCTTTACTTGGCGGATGGTAGTGGCAGGTAATTGGGAATAAATCGTTGATGTTATCGCGCGAGCATAGCTTCGCCTTCGACCTTCGAGTTGGATTACTTCGTTGTTATCATTTAGTTGTTTCGTAGGTTTATCTTACACTTTATTGTTCTTATGAAGTTTGTTCCTAAGATTGCCCGAATTAATGATTCACTCCAGAACAGATTCTGTCATCGATCGTACACTATTCAAAAGCCTGAACAGAAACCCACGAGCCGCCCACAACAAACCTATCTAGGCCAGCACTTTTCATCGGCAAATCGATCACCTCGTGCAAAAATGAGCAACTCATTAATTTCCTTCAGTGGTGTCTGGAGGCTTTGTAAGACACCAATTCCATTAGCGGCGGCGGCGACGGTCTGCGCGTCGAACAATCGCGTTGAAACGCCTCGTCAAATCGGGACCACGATATCAGGACTGAGTGACAGAAGCTTGGATTGACAGGATTTGGCAGGCTTTTTAAAAAATATATTTTTTGCGAGACGTTAGATAGGCCAGACAGGTTTTCCCAGGCGCCTCTGTCATCCTTGAGAGGCTCAATCAGCCAATAAGTAGAGGTATTCTCTCACTCACTGGAAGCACGATAAGCTCGTGGGCTTCGATTCCTGCACTGATGTGGGGTCGAGAAGGTGATTAACCACCTGAGCTAAATCGCTCGTAGCCTCGGCTGCCTGAGTGATCTTAAAAACGATCACTAAGGTTTTGCAACATACGGCGCGTTCAGTCCATGGATGGGTCACCGTCTCTGACTAACGCTAGTGGCATTTTTCCGAGCGGTTCCGTGCTTCGCAAGGCACGTTAAGCAGTTGGTGCCGGCTGCCGTCGATAGATGGCAGTCGTTAAGCCAAGTCAGAGGCCTTAGGGCGGCTTGAAAACTTCTGACAGTAAGACCAGCCACTAGTCTTACAAGCCTCCACCAATCCGGACTTGGCCCCCGTGGTGGAGTATGGCCTATACCTTCCTCAGGGAAGAGACCCGTGCCCCTCGGTGGGGACATAATGAGGTTGATGATGATGATGATGATCTGCTAAGAAAAGTTGTTCAAAAAGAAAAATCCAGCGCTGGTATTTTGCCGATACCCTGTGTGAGCGGCGTGCAGAGCCCAAAGAAGTAATCATCTAGGACGCATCGCAGATTTTTTTTATCTCTGGAACCGTTGAAGATGAAGTCCAACCGAGAAGTCATTAAGCCAAGTCAGAGACCTTAGAGCGGCTTGAAAACCTTGGATAGTAAGACCAGCCACTAGTCTTACAAGCCACAACCAATCCGGACTTGGCCCCCGTGGTGGAGTATGGCCTATACCTTCCTCAGAGAAGAGTTCCGTGCCCCGCGGTGGGGACATAATGGGTTGATGATGATGATGATGGAACCGTTGATCCTTGAGTTCTGCGAGTAAGCCATGATGATGATGATGGAACCGTTGATCCTTGAGTTCTGCGAGTAAGCCCAATCGACTCAGCGCAACCGATTCCTATTTTTTGTAACTTTTCCGCGAAAACACTCCCGTGGGATAGTGGGACGTCGGTACGCCAATTGTACTTCTCCTACTACTAATACATCATCTGTGAAAATTTCAACTATCTAGCTATGTATGTATGTATGTTCATGAGATATACCCGGTGATAGACAAACAAAGCAGTCTTAGTAAAAGGGTTCCTAACACTTTGGGTACGGAACCCTGAAACCCTGTTAATGACAAACCGCTCTTCTATGTTACTCTTAATCTATCTTAATCTATCTACTCTTTATCTCGGTGACATTGTAACAACACATGCAAATACATATACCTTCGTGTTTACTTGGTACATGTAGAGAAGATGTCAGAAGACAGCTTCAAATAAAAGGTCGGACCTAGATTCTGTTAATGCACTGTAAGATAAGATAAGAATATTCTCTATTGTACCAGAAAAAAGACATAAAAACATTTACAAAGATACACAATGACACGTAGCGTGTCGACACGCGCAAGCGCATACTCGACATACCTTCTAGGCGCCAACGGTATGAAAAACTCGACACGTGGTCCGACCGTGTATCTGTCATCGTGCTAATGATGCACTAAGGAATCGAGCCCCTGTTAGCCTTTATCGCGGCATTGCCCTCATCTTTACGAAAGTTTGTCTCCACTGTCTCTGTGTGCTTAGTGCGAGTTTTTTTAACTACTCGATCGCGTTAACGTAAACTCATATTCTATAGGAGTGACAAAGCGAGCCACCTATTTGTCTCTCTGTCGCTCCTATACAAATTGCAAACGCTCTCGCTATCGAAAGTGAATGAAAAAACTCGCACTAAGGGCCCTGATCTATGATGTCACTATACGACTGAGTCAAATCTGGTCTAGATCAGAGATCCACGTTGAAGGATTCGGTAATTAACACGTTCAGTAACATTACGTTCAGGGCCTCGATTCTTTTAGAGCATTATAATTCAATTACAGTTACACGGTCGGGTAACGTGGCATGTTTTTTTAGATCGACTGACGCGTACAATAGGGAATGGATGAAAATATCAGAAGTGCTTGATATTTTTTTCGGTGATAGGAATAACCTTCCTTAACGCGAGAAAAAAGTTTCAATCAGACATATTCCTTAGTCCGCTACGTATGAAAAAAAATCCACCTTGAAAAGCTGTCAATGTCACCACAGATTTTTTTTTAATACGTAGCGGACCAAGGAATATGTCTGTTAAGCCGTTCTGAGCCCAGAACTACGAATGGAAAAATATTAAGTATATTTAAAAATTAACTACGGGGCCAAAAAAAATTAAACTTTTTTCCCGCGTTAAGGAAGGTTATTCCTATCACCAAAAAAAATATCAAGCACTTCTGATATTTTCATCCATTCCCTATTACGAATACGCGTGCGCGCATTGATTTGGAGCGGCAATGAAATTAAATCGGAGCAGTCATGCGACTGTCACTGTACTACAATGCATTAGCAGAATCTAGGCCCAGTAGTGTGTACTTCTGTCGTGTGTGTTTGTTGTTCAGTGATGTCATACAGCCGAGTGTGTGCAGAGGTCACTCGGTTGTCCATGTTTGCGGAGCTCCCGGCCCCCGCATCAGTAATTTGCAGGCTGATAACTTTTCTCATTTGAAAATTATATATTGTCAAGGTTGGGTCAAAGTGCCACGTATTTTGTTGAATGAAATTGTGCCTAACAAGATTTTCTATTTACAATTCTACATAACAATAATTGAAAGTGGTACCTTAAGCTACAGAGCAAGTCTTGTCGAATAGGGTAAGGTTGATGTTTTAGCTTTTTAAAATTAACACTCGTATCAATAAGTTTAACACTTTGCTCAAAATTAATGTAATTAATTTGCCCTAAAATACTGAATACTAAAATACCGACAGAAACAAAACATTCACGACTTAGGTTTCTCTATTGTAGACTCGTTGGTTCGTTTCTGTGAAATAGAATTTTCTGCTTTTGTTTCAGCTTTGGTCACATACGAGAGGATCATTTGGCATATCTGGCGTATTGAGTGCGCTTCGCATAGTAATAAAAAGTGCCCATCAAAGGGCCTGATTAATTGACTTTATTTATTTATTCAGAAAGGACACAATGGCATGACAGCTCTAGCCGTGACGCAGGCAAGACTTAAGGCGAAACTCTAAAGATAATAAATACCGTAGAGATTTTCCCGTAAGTGGAAAGCAATAAATACATCGGGGAAAGTGAGATAGTGACAAAAGCTTTCGCCACCGCACCATGTACAGGTCTGCAGCCACAAACTGCCACAAACACAACCACACACAAAGGTCTGTAGTTCGAATATTGGCGTTCTACAGGCGAACGGGCCCAAAACAATATGCAAAGCTCACAAAGCTTTTGTCGAGAAGCACGCTCAAACTCTGCATATTTGTAATGTTTCCGGGGCAGTGTTTCTGACCACTCAACCCACGGGAAGTAAAGTTCACTTGCTGCAAAAGATTTATAGCAATTCACTTTTATTCTCGCTCAGTGACATCACTCGGGCATGATTTTTAAGCGCTATGATGCAATGCGACTCGCCTTGAGGCGGAGAGGTCTATGAATGAAGTTGCGAGTAAATGGTAATTTGTTAGATTTTTTTGACAGATTTAATTTTTTTCTGTAGTTATCTTAAGAAAACAGCAAGGCCGCATAATTTACTTTGTTTTTTTATTTATTTGATCGTTACAATGATACCTGCTCTCTTAATATTGTTGGAGCGTTTCTTTTGTTTAAATAAAAAAAAAATACTTATTTTATTTAGGACACG
Organism: Yponomeuta plumbellus; assembly: GCA_947310845.1. NCBI lineage: Eukaryota > Metazoa > Arthropoda > Insecta > Lepidoptera > Yponomeutidae > Yponomeuta > Yponomeuta plumbellus. The sequence continues at coordinate 636,357 of OX371211.1, read as the reverse complement.
AATAGTAAGATAAAAGCACTTCTTCCTACATTTTTTCTCCTTTAGGCTGAAACGAGAAATTTTTACAGAAACCTCTTCCCTAGTGAGTTTCAGGTTTCCTTTAGAACCTACATATTGTCGTTAAAATTGCTCATTTTGTGCAAAAGTTCTAAATAGGTGTTATTTTAGCCTCATAATGTATGTAAATGTATAAACCATGGTCGTGTTTATTTCACTATTTATAATGTTTATGTTAAATAAAGATTATTATTTTTTACATTTACATACAGGCACATACATTGCTTCTGGCCCCACACTAGGATACCCAGTGTCGTGGGAACCAGAAACAGCGACGTCACAAACATGTAAACATCCAAGACCTGGAGTTTTTTTTTCTCTCTCCCCAGCCGGGGATCGAACCCGGGACCTCTCGCATGGTAAGCAGATGCGCTAACCGCTACGCCACAGAGGTCGTCAAAGAATTATAAAAATAAAATATTATTCAGTTGTCCAGTTTTCTTAAACAGAGATCTCTTCACAACCTGTGCTATTGCAGTTCTTCGCTTTAACTAAAAAGACGTTGTTGGTAGCCGACTAGATACAGAAGAAGTAGTGGCTCAATCTAATAAGAATATTTACTAAATAATATAAATAAATATCCACTCCAGCACATGCTGAGTCAGTACCTTTTTACATTTGCCACACCCATAATCTCTTGCTTTATTGTACGTTACTCTTTTCATGTGTATTATTATTTTTCTTTCTGTGCATTGTTTTACTGTATTAGTTTAATGTGTTTCTCTTTGTTTGCTCATGTACACTGTGCCTCTTTTGTGTTACTCCTGTATATATGTGTGTGTGTAAATGTGAATAAATGTTTTATCTATCTATCTAAATATCATTTGGGCTATCACTTGGACTAAGAATTTTCGTATTTCCATGTCAAGGCCTTTAGGCAACTTAGCGCCATCAACGGCCACTTAGCGAGACGCGCACAAGCTGGGTTACCAGCCGCTGTTATTCTCGAGCAGCGAGCCGGTATAAGCCTAACTTACAAGTCGGCGTCTTCTATTACTTCATGGGTGACTGAATCTATGTAGACAATCGCATGACCCATTATTCTACGATCCAACAAAGAAAAAAAGAAAAACATTGCAACAACTGTACAGGCAACACACGTTAATCGAAACTTAAAAAAAAATGCAGAATATGGACAGTAACAAAACAAGAAACATAAAAATTACATACAGGCACATATATTGCCTCTGGCCCCACACTAGGATACCCTGTGTCGTGGGACCCAGAAAGAGCGACATCACAAACATGTAAACATCCAAGACCTGGGTTTCTTCTTTTTTTTTTGTCCCCAGCCAGGATTCGAACCCGGGACCTCTCGCATGGTAGGCAGATGCGCTAACCACTGCGCCACAGAGGTCGTCGTGTCTAATATACTTAACAAACTTTGTCGCGGTGTGTCTCTGCTGAGACACATTACCAAAGCTTTTTTGTAGAAAGGTAAACTTTTGCTGTAGAAAGGTACTGTTTTTGTCTTTGTCAAGCAATAGCTAAATATCACATGATGTTTTTAATAGAATGCATATGGCACCTATACTATGTACAAAGTAGTCAATCTTAAAAATATCTGAATGCATATTAGTTGTATTACTTATAACTGTAAGTAATACAACTAATACACACTAAAAACTAATAATAGTAATTTTGACGACCTCTGTGGCGTAGTAGTTAGTGCATCTGCTTACCATGCGATAGGTCCCGGGTTCGATCCCCGGCTGGGAAAAAAAAAAACTCCAGGTCTTGGATGTTTACATGTTCGTGACGTCGCTGTTTCTGGTTCCCACGACACAGGGTATCCTAGTGTGGGGCCAGAGGCAATGTATGTGCCTGTATATAATGTTATAAAAAAAAATACCATCGGCTCACCATAACAATGGTTTTTAATTGGTCATAAAGCAACTGATTAAATTTATAGTTTCTTTTGTAGATTGTTCCCTAGTTATTGTAAAACATCTAATTTTATGGGAGTGTTTTAGGAATTGCGCATTTGTGGCTTCATAGAAGTATAGGTCAGTTAAGTAAAGCTGGCACGTTCAACACATTTACACGTTGCGCTTGTGTAGTGTCTGTGAATAGCGCGCGGCGTGACGTGTACTGCATGCGCATCATGAAAAGTCTGCCCGTCTCTCTTGCGCGCGGTCTAGCTTATGAGTGTGAAGGGGACAGTTATAGTTTTACTTTTACTACTGTTTATATATACAGCGTGATCTTTTTGGTATTCAACCGTATGTGCGTTTCAATGAGGGATTTTTCTGACAGCTAAGAAAAGTAGTTCCAAATGAGCCGCTTTCAGAAGAACTAAAAAAAAAAAAAAACGAATGGCTGTCAAAGCAATGCAATTTTGGACCTCAGTCCAATAGCCATGTGTGATACATCATCGAATAGGTCTCAGCGAGCTGAATAAAAGTTACTATGACGTCAACAGCCAAATGTTTGTCCTTTCGGAGTTATATTGTATTGAAAAATTGAAAAAAAACTAACATTTTCAATTTCAAAAAAATAACATGTATCACACATGGCTATTGGGCTGAGGTCCAAAACTGCATTCCTTTGACAGCCATTCGCTTTTTTTTTCTTCTGAAAACGGCTCATTAGTCAGTAGATGGCATTTTTAAGAGAGGGTTTTTGTTTTTCTAATAGGAATTGCCAGTTTATTCTGTGGTCTTTCCTCTTTTTTTTTGGCTCTTGCATTTGATTGTGATTGGACTTCGAACAACTGCTACTGGTGCTAAAATCATGGAAAAAACGTTGCAGAAAAAGAAGAAGAATAGGAGACCAGAACATTCGCGTAACCACAATAGATACCGAATGATGTTGCTCAGTTGATCACAGATTCCTTCCAGTTGATGAAATTACAGAACAGTAATAAAGTTTTTATCTGTGGCAAGCAATTAGAAAAAAAGATAGGGTAATTCATCCAGTAACTGACCACTGAGCGTCCGTTACCCTTTGTTACATAATTAAATTATAATTAAATTGTTGAGGATTTCTGGGATAATTATTTTCTGTTTTGGTAAATATTTTCTTAGGTGAAATTATTTTTGTTCATGTGAAAATTTATTGAAATTTAAAACTATTTTGTAACCATTGATTCCACCTCGTTTTTAATACTTTTCGCTCGAATTTGCTAAAAATATATTATAACAAGTAACCCATATATTTGTATTTATTTATCTACAACGCACCTATCTTACTAAAACCTAACTCTAGTCTACACTTAAACTAGAGTCGCATTTTCAATCAAAATCATATATTTTTAAACATCCTGTATAGTGAAATTGCATAAGTGTGAGTACTGTGAACGTGCCAGCTTTAGATAACAGACCTATAGGGCAGTTGGATCCACTATAGAGCGAAGTATGTCCAAGTTCTTAGTCGCCGTCTTGACACTTCCCAGCGAACCCGTACTCCTGCCTGGCCAGAGAATTGCCAGACAGCTTTGTTGCAAGCAATTTTTCAACTTAGTCTACAATCTTCTTTGAGTTTGCTGTAAAACAGATTGAGTTTTATGGGCGGTAACGCGAATAATTTATGTTAATTGATAATTTTCAAAATGTTTCACGCCTGCATGCTTTTATAAAATCTAAATAATTGCTTAAAAGCACTGACACTTTCGGTTTGGTCGATTTTTTAACTAAAACTTTCTTAAGCACGGAAAATTATTCATTTTTCTCCGGATACACTTTCTTGACTATTAATCGACGCTCGCAACCGAAGACGCGAGCTCCGTCTCTGCTCACCATGAGAATCAGAGCTAAACCTGGTCGGGCTCTTCAGACTTAAAGTCAAGTAAGTTATTTTTTTTAATTAGCCGTATTGTGCCCCACTGTTGGGCAAAGGCCTCCCCTTTAGATATCCACTCCTCTCTGTTCCCGGCCAACTCTTCCCACCCCGGTAATTATTTAGTCAGGTCATCGCACCATCTTCGCCTCGGTCTTCCGCGTCGCCGGTAGCCAGCGCACGGCACCCAATCAGTGACAATTTTTACCTACCTTTCCAGGTCCATACGTCTAATATGGCCAGCCCAGCTCCAAGTAAGTATATCCGGAAGAAAATAAATGATTTTTGAACTAAAACTTTCGTAAGCACAACACATTGTACTCGTCCGATAAAACAACACCCGTAAGTTGATCCGGATTAAATGTTTACAAAATGAATGATGGTCGGTTGGTAGTGATTTAGCAGGTGGTAGTAATAGAACCGCTATTTCATCCAATCTAGAGCACGGCGTGAACAATACGGGAGTCAGCGTAAAATATAAAAAGAGACTTGGCGTATTATTATAGCAAACCCTCAGCTGATCTTTCAGTACTATCTTATTTTGTGCAGTCGTGCTGGCGAAGTAGAGCGATTAAACGCTTTACATAACACGACAATACAACGAGGCGAAGTGCTCGTCACAATGAGCGCCCCTCATAGAGGTAATTACGTGTAGTCACGGTCGCTGTCGATACCATAGTTATTTATTATACAAGAGCGGGCTTAGAATGTCACTTGTGGAATAACACAAAGCACGACTTTGATTTTGGATATGTTGTAGAAACATTCATGGAAATTAGATAGATATCTGCTAATAATTAACGTAATTTCAAATAAGAAAGTTCTAAATCTTTTTGCAAATAAGAATTAAATGTATACTTATAATAACAGTCTTATTTAAACGTAAACTCGACGTAACCGTATGCAATGTTTATTTAACAAGACTTAATTGGTAAAACTTCGGGAAACTGGCAAGACTGAAAACTTTATAGAATCAAGTTAATATTACAAAAACGTAGGCATTTAAATAAAAATTAAGTTCAGAAGCAGGTTTGAATTTCAGGTTTTACCGCAATTTAGTATCGTAGTGCGACTTATGCGGCAATAAAATATCGATTGGTGCGAAGACGTAACAGTAAAGATTCCTCGAGCGCAAATGACAAAATAATTGATGAAACCACAAGGGCCCAAAACCACAAGGGCAATTGTCCTCCATAACAAGATGCTAATTAACCTCCACCAATCCGGACTTGGCCCCCATGGTGGAGTATGGCCTTCCTCTTCCCTGAGGAAGAGACTCGTGCCCTTCGGTGGGGACTTAATGGGTTGATGATGAACAAGATGTAACATTTGAGTCGTCAATCATTAATATGATATAAACAAGTTTGTTTATTTAAATTATTTATGGGAATTAATTTTTACAACTGTTATTAAAACAATACAGAAATTATTATGATCAGTTGAAAAATTTAATGGGCAGTAATTTAATTTTTCGGCGGTTAGTAATCTAGTGAGTTAGTGAAACTTAAGCAGTAAGTAAAAAAATATTGGTCTGTTATTTCATCATTCAATGTCAGTGCAAAAATTACTCAAGTAGTTTAATAAATTAATGAGCAGTAAAACGCTTGGAATGGGCAGTTCGAAGTGAGCAGTAGCATCCGGACGTCACTTTGATTGAAAAGAGAGGTAAACTTTCGTTAAAAGGGGCGGAGTTTAAATCGTTTGTACCTATTTTTTCGAGTTTGCATATTTCAAGTTTTTGTATCCTAATTTTAACATGTATCCTAATGCCAAGTTATAAATACTTATAGATTGTAAGCCAAACCTGCTCTTTTTATAAAATAAGTTTCTGTCGCTGATTCATTTGACTAATAACATGTATCTTAGTTTTTGTATCCTAATTTTAACATGTATCCTTAGGGCAAATTAGAAATACTTACAGATTGTCGTAATGTTCTTTAGTTTTACTCTCCGACCATGTAAAACATAAGGTAATGTGTTCATTGTTCATGTTCAGCATTGAATGTGAAGAAGGAAAAAAAAATTATGCATGGTTAATATGGTTAATACGCAAGGAATAGATTTTACCGCCTCATCGTTTATACTGTTTAAATAAAATTTATTACTAACCAATTACGATTTCTTAACTGTACGCGCCTAACCGCCCAGTTCAACTATTCCACAGTATTTATTGAACTGTCCGTTTAAATTGTTTTAAGACTCATTTTAATTTAGTTTACTGCTCAGATTTTACTGCTAAACTAGTTTGCAAACATGCGTTTTTTATTTTTTTACCTACCATAACTCAAATATTGAACTGCCGCTTTAATTCTATGCCATTATTTATTACACAACTAAGTTGTGGTTAAAGGGCTTGGTGACGTGAAGGGCTCTATCATAAGTTGAACTTGAATACTGTCGTGCATGTGTGGGTAGGTGTCCTTGCCCGAGGCGAGACCTGCTTGCTGCAATCGTATTTATAACATATTTTTAGATTGGCACTTCAGACTACTACTTCAATATTTCTAGCATTTTTTGCTTGTCAATGTAATGTTTACATACCCCACTACCCTTGACTCTAATTACATGGTGACGCATGCGATTATTATTATGATAGTACCTACTTCAAAGGATAATAGACGTAGTTACGTATAAACTTAAATATGTTTCAAGAAAATCATGGCATAGATCTAAGATTGCTGTAAATAGTACTTTAAAGTGGTTTGAAACTTTGCTGAACACGCCCAAATATAGGGCACTAACCACTCTAGCTATCACGCCCAAAAATAGGGCATAAACCACTCTAGCTTTGGATGCCGGGGCACCCCCCGGGCATCCGTTACACTGACAGTTTGTATCCCAGCCATTTGTCAAACGAAGAAAGGGGCGGGACACTATCGCGCGGGATTATCCCTTGTAAGCGACAGGATCGGTAAACAACAACAGACCACAAAAACCATAAACATCAAGAGGGTACACTTGAACACAATCTTTCTTCTTTCATTGGTAAAGGTCTACGCAGTATATGGACTGTCATTTATTACGTAAGACGATACGGCGGAAGGGGCTCCGAAAGTCTTATTTTTTCAAACCTTACGAGATTGAGTCTTATTTTGATTTAAAGAGCGCCTTTTAATGCCAAAAAAAGACGCGGTCCTCCAAAACGGCTTGATTGATTTTGATGAAATTACGTATATTCGGTAGGTTTGAGAACAGGTTTTTATGTATTTTTTATACCCCTAAATGATAAGGGTGGTCCACTAGAAATATTTTATCTGGCAAAACAATATTTTCCGGTTCAGGTAATGTAATGCATCTTAACGTGGTTATTGAATGGTTATTCGTGGTTATTAAGTGCTGACCAAACAGTTCAGTTGTGTTTACCAACCAACCAAACTATACTCCGATTTTTAATTTCGTGTACCAAACTGACATTTGGTGGGTTACCAGTTTTGGATTTTGTTGTACAATAAAGTACTCGAAGACTATCGAGATATTGTAACGAGATATGATTCGAAAGCCAAACTAGTATTCGGTTTGGTGATTTCAAAAAAAAGTTGCATGTTACATTTATGATTTTCTTCCTTAAATTAATTTAACCATTTTGAAAATGTCACTGTAGATAGATATCAACGCCACTTTTATTACTGATCAACGTAAATTAAGATTCTAAAATTACTTATTTTAGTAAATTTAAAAAAGAAACGACTTGCTCACTCAGCTGATACGATACTATTTTTTTCATTACTATAAGTTTGCAACGCAGTACCTAGTTATCAATAAGCAAATAAAAAGTAGAATTTTAGCTGACAATGTCGAGATCGAGAACGAGACCGAGAACTCGGTCAAGACTCCTTGAGCTAGCAACATTTTAAAAAAGAAAGAGCGCTTGCAGCTGTCAGTTTAGTACACGAAATTAAAAATCAGAGTATAACCAAAACTAAGGTATTTCGTTGTAGAAAATATTTCTGTCACAACACTGTAACTCTTCATGCAAAAGAATCCCACAGCTTCATGTCAAGTCGCTCGCGATCTCATTCCCGATGCAGGAGGCATGTAATTTCCTGTGTAGTAGTAGTTTCGTTGCGATATTCTCGTCTCGGCGAGGGAATGTCAACAAAGGTGTTGTTCTGACACGAGAGAGCGTTCACAAGGGAGCGCGGGAGCTCTTCCTTTTTCTGAAGACGGTCAAAGAGGCATTTGGTTCTTGCGGAGGTCACGTATTTTCTTTGGGTTTAAGCAGCCATAAGCAGCCTATGAATCATATGAAGGACTGGTCTATCCACTGCACTAGCACTGGTTTTACAGGTCCAGGAGAAATTGAAGAAGAATGCTGTAAAGTCTGAAGAAGTGACAGTATCCATGTCGCACGCGTTTACGAGCGATAAATATTTCAAAACGAGTTTCGGGGGAATACCGCAGATCGAGCACGTGAGATGTAAATCCTCCCGGCTTAGAGACGTGATAGAGTTGCAACATAATTGCCGCAATCGTCGCGAGGCAGCATCATGACTCCGACTTTAAAAATACAGTCCAAATTGTGGCCAACTGCGGTCGCAAAATAAGAAGGTACAGATGGGCAAGGTCTTAAAAGTTATTATACACGAGCTGAACCGATAGACGTCGTGGACAAATTTCAGTGAATGTGCTAGTGATAATTTTATGAATCCTTAAAAAAAACAGTTTACAGTTTTTCCTCTAGTTTTCAAATGGATGGATCATCCTATGTCAAAAGTTGTTACCAACGAATGCAGTAATGCTGATTTCTTTTAGAAATGTTTAATGCGGTTCTCGACGCTCAATTATTATATTGTTGTTAGGATGTCAGAGGTAAGATTGTGGAAAATGACCACACCGAATTTAAACTGTATTTTAGAGTAATCGTGTTTTTATGAATAATTTACTGTCGTCTGTAGAATAAGAACTCTCGGTGTTATTTATAAAAACACGATTACTCTAAAATACAGTTTAAATTCACCTATAGCCGCACATGCATTACTGGCGTTTTTGCAAAGTATGATATGAACCTGTCATCTGCGGGCTATTGCAACTATTGCAAGTGATATATGATATGATAATTATGCCACGCGTTAACAAAAAAATTAATATCGAAGGAAACAAGACCTTCTGCGCCTATTTTATTTAACGGTGCGTTTAATTCTGAATAAAAAAATATACGTTGCAAAACTGCGAGAGAGGTTGAAGGCCTGGGCCGGCCGCTGTTCGCGGAATTAATTCCTAAGTAAGTTAAATCCAGCACTAACTCCATCTCGGTTTGACTATCTAAAATGCAAATTCCTATCGCGAGGAATTCTTCCGACGCAACAAAGTTACTTGGATACCTTCCCGAGATGTTTTCAGGTTTTATATGACTTTAACGTCTCAGTGGCGTGCAATGGTAGAGGCCTATGTCCAGCATTGGACAACTATAGGCCGATGATGATGATGATGAACGTCTCAACGTACTGCAGGGGACAGACCATTTGTTCTAATGTTTTATAACCAATCCGGCTTCTCAATCCAGGTCAAAGGCGTTCTATAAGAGACGCTACTACGATGCCACATTTGGAACCTATCCGCGATGGGCACGCTTGTTAAAGCCCATACTCTCTATCTTAGGGAAGGCCTGTTCACTATACTGGGATCTATATAGAACGCCGCCTATTCAGTATTATCCAGGAATTATCTACAAGTGTTGATCTTGGCGCGACTATAGTGCATTATGTACACTGTAATAACAAATAATACAAATCTGTCAACGACGAGTCCGGAACTGATTGAAAATTTGAAAGAAAACACGTTTTGGCTACGACACTTTTAGTACGACACAAGACGAAAGTACGACACTTTTGTACGGATTTTTTGGTCTTGATTCACTAGTTTTCTTAATAAAATCATGTTCTAAACCTCAAGTTTCTGCTTGGGCCATCAAGCAGATCTGTAAATTTGTAGACATTATTTTCCGAACTTGTTTTTATCGGTTGCTAAAAAGATATTGATAAGTCGCCAAAAAACGAGGCACATGCTTCTTTATGTTAAATTAACAAAACTGAGACCTAACACAAAAATCCACGTTTTACTGAGATTCTCCCATCTACCTTCGCCTTCACGTCCTCTTGTCTATTAATGATCCTTTTTTATTTCAGTCAGAATCAGTCTCTCGAGAAGAACCTTACTTTTTTTCAACAAAAATAAAAGATTTAACCAAAAAGGCGCAAGTGCCTGACGACACCTGCAAAACAGTGAAGTCACTCACCCGGATAGAAGTCGTGGCTCTTGGACATCTTGACGCGGGCGCCGGTGTCCTTCTGCAGCTGAGCGATGGTCTCGCCGCCCTTGCCAATGATGGCGCCGGCCACCATGGACGGCACCAGCACCTTGAAGTGGTACGTGGGTTCCACCGCTGCGGGGAGAAGCACACATGAGACGGGAGCTCGGCGGAGGCCGTGCTGTCTTCTGATGAAGGCGGTGCGAAGCTTCCGTTGCGACGGAGTTTTAACACCTTTGCGTGCCGAGAGATTCGACGTCGGATAGTTCAGTACTTTACGCCTGAGTTACATTTGCTTTATTTTCATGCTTTTTAAGCATGCTTTCCGTAGGAGTAGTATAAAATAGAGACTGCAGAAACATATGCCGATTTATAGTTTTTATTGCGCAACATACATATTATAAAAGCATTTAAAAAAATTCCTTAATACATAGTACTGCACAACCAACTATAGCTGATTTATTATCAGCAATAGTCCAAAATACAGGATCTACCTAGTTTGGTTTCTAATGTGATTGAAAATAAAGTATACTTATTAACTAAGTCAACCTGTAAATTAGCATAACTACACGAATACCGATGTTTGTTGCTCAATTAATATCTTTATCTTTATTATTAGCTTATCTACGAGTATACTAATGTTATAAAAAGGAAAGATTTGTATTTTTGTGTGTGTGTATGTTTGTAATGAATAGGCTCAGAAACTACTGGCCCGATTTAAAAAAATATTTCACCATTAGAAAGCTACATTATTCGTGAGTAACATAGACTACCTATATTGGATTTTCATAAAGTTTAGGTTACGTACGAAATCTCGAATAATATAACCCAAGGTGTAAAAAAATTACTACCCCAGGAATTTTCCACGGAACTAATATAGAAAGCATGAAAATAAAGCAAAATGTAATTCATCCTAAAAATAAAGATATTGTGACTTTAATTAAATCACAAGTACTGTTATAATTCCTTCAGCTCTTCATTTCAGTGACGGCATTACCGCAAGACGGGTAATAAGAGCGACGCTAAACAGTGGTTGCGACTCGTGTCGACTAGGCAACATTTATCAACTCAAACATAGTCGTAATAAGTCGTCTCTCGGCAGCCAAGGTTTAATAAAACAATTTTGATGGCAGAAAGTTTCTGTTTGAGGCGTTGAATACACAAAAGCTAATAAGATACTAACAAGTTAAGTAGGCCTGATTTTCGGGAAGGATCACAAATTTGCGTTGAGAAAGAAGCTTTGCGTCACTAGAGAGGAATTGAAGTACTAAAAGAGTGTCAACTTTTACGACAATTTCTTCAGGGAATTCAACACCGACACAATTTGGTATGAAGGTAAATATTTAAGCACCTCTTGCGCCTACGCGTAAGGTTTCAAAGGGGCCTTGAGAGTAACATTTTTTTTATTTACATTCACAAAACACAGTTTGAGCCAATAGTTACAACATTTGCTAGAATGTGCGTTACTAATGTTGTTTCTAAGAAAGTGTCTTTAGTTGTTTTTGAAGTTGCGTGAGCAAGCGATTGTGTGAACGATTTGATTTTAATTTAGAGATAATTGTTTTAACGACCAGAGTACGCAAACAAAACGTGGGCTCTCCCGAAAATTGGCTTTGAATTTCTTTATTAATCTACTTGGTTCACTCGAAAACTTTCTGCCAACAATAAATCCTGAAGTTCGCTTCCACGGCTTTCGGTTCATTCAGAAAATAACACAAACTCCTGACGTTTTTCATTGCGATTGACGAAGGGTTTTGAGTCCGAATACTGCTTTGATTTCAGAAACTTTGGCTTGTTAAAAAAAAGTAGACCTTTTCTCATTAGGGATCCGCTAAAGTTTAAAGGCGAAGAAAGTGCTTCTAAGCACAATATAAAAACGGCCTTAGTCCAGAAAATTAATTTATTGTAAAACACAATTCAAAACCCTGTCGTCAATGTAACAAGTCAGTGATAAAATGGGAACAAAAATAAGTTTGTCCTCAAGGAGACGTTGAAAGATAATGTATGAAACTGTGTGAAGTGCATCATGGTAAGAAGTAGAAGTTATGTATGTTTGTTTGTCGGTAACTCCACCTTGAGGGCCAGGTGCTGATGTCAGACCGTGATTGTGACGTGATATGCAATAGCTGACATTCAGATAACGTCCACATAGTAGCCACTACCGAGAAACGTGGTGGTTACAAGAAGCCAGATTACTGATGTATTGGGGATTGTGTGGCATTACTGTTTAATCTGTCGATTTATTAATACAGAAGGCGTTATCTCGAAGATGTTTTCACATGCGTTCGTTTAGTCGTGTATGATAAAAAATAGGCCAACCAACAACCTATTGATCAACATAAATAACACAACCTAGCAGAAAATAAAAGATGATATACGAGACAAGACATTGAACAAAGAAAATAAAGGACAGATACTAACGAAAACCGGGAGTCGTACAAGGTAAAGGATACTGAAACCGATCTGAAAATAGGCTCCGAGACGATGTGTGGCCGACGTCCAATGTATTTCAATTTACAGACTATCAGTGCAACTCTTACAGCCATTTGATACGCGCGTCTCTTTTGACCTCATTAGAAATAGGTCGGCGACAAACGGCTACGCAGCAGAGGCCTCTGGTCCGAGTGTCTTCTGACAACAGCGGGGACCAAGCTGGACTGGCGCGGCCAAGCCAATCGAGCCCGTTCGAGGGAAATGAAGTATTCTTCATTGTGAGTTGCGCTTTTGAAAAACTAGAATGGGTCTCGCTTCAAAGAGAGGGCCATTTCGACTTGCAAATAACAGTGAATGAGAATTATGCACAGTTTTGAGCAAATTGTTCTGAGGGAAACTTTTGTTGTTCCAGATTATAAAACCACTATTCAAGTATGTACCACTCATTCAACCGTAGATTATTCCCAAATAATGAAATTCTATATCCGGCTAATACATTTTATCCGATCGTTGCTCTTGCCAACGCTAAGCTAAGCGCTGTTGCGCATAGATTTTTAAACTAAAACATTTCACATTGTCCAGTTGATTACACATCAACATAGACAGAGACACTTGCAGTAGGTAATCAAGCCTATTGTGTCTATTGTATTCCTGTTGCCATACGGCAGAGTGGAAGGAAACCAATTACGGTGAAATTGCGCAAGAAACAAAGATCTGCTAACAAAATAACAAACCAACAATTTGTCTGTCTTAATCCGCGTTTTCCCTACCTACCCTAAATCAAACGGCTGCGTCATATCGGATAAACACAATAAAAACACCCCTGTAGCCATTTTTCAAAAAGGGTACGTAGGGCAAGGGGAGGCTATTAACTCAATCTCAATCCGCGGCATGGTAAACATTCTACATAACAGGTGACATAATATTACCCCCAAGACTCAGAGCGTAACCAATGACTTCCCGAACTCAAAGTCTGAGCCTAAGCCTTCACCATTGATCATCATCATCAACCCATTATCCTCGTGAGGCCCGACCTTGAAAAGAACAATTGATTTTGTGATCACTTGAAGACATTGGGCCTCACGAGGTTATGTCCCCCAGAGGGGCACGCTCCTCTACCCTGAGGAAGGTATAGGCCATACTCCACCACGGGGGCCTATATAGTCCAGTCGGGTAGAGGCTTGTAAGACTAGTTGCTGGTCTTACTGTCAGAAGTTTTCAAACCGCCGACTTGGCTTAACGACTGCCATCTATCGACGGCAGCCAGCACCAACAGCTTAACGTGCCTTGCCAAGCACGGAACCGCTCGGAAAAATGCCACTAGGGTTACTCACAGACGGTCACTCATCCATGCATTGAACGCGCCCTATGTCGCTGAACCTTCGTGATCATTTAAGATCACTCAGGCAACCTGGGCTACGAACGATTTACCATCCATATTTCCAGTTATAAACTGAGTAAGTTCTTATGTTGGCCGAATCTTGGCACGAAGTGGCGGATATTCCATTATATCAAAGCGCTACCAGCTTTACTTCCGGTTCCAGTCCCAGCAAACCGGTCTAACGGGCACCTTGGAGGAGGAGAATCCATGTGAGAGAGAGAGGACATAATAAATCACGCCCGGACCGATCGCTCGACACGCCTCGCGGTCACCTGACGGGATGGCACAGAAAGTACGACTCCCATATCTTAAGCCATGTCTGCTTAGCTATGCAAGTTCAGGCAAAACAGATCAGAAAGCAAAAGTTTCAGTTGGTTTCCACCTGACCTCGAAGCAAATTTACAGTATGGCCATTCAACTATCTAAGCTCAGACTTCAAGACTTCTGGTTCTCCCTACCTACCAGAGGGCGGGGGTTATCGGCAGCTATCTAAAAATGCCCATGCGGCCGATAAAGCGGCGTGGGCCCATTTGCGCAACTAAGTACTAGTCGTAAAGCAAATTGGGGACGTTGTGGATAGCAGGGCTTTAAAACGTCGTGTCGTCATGAACAGGCGATTTGTCGCGATGATGTTTAAGGAGGGGTTAGAAAAAGGATGTTCCGTTCACAGCTTTGGAATTCTCTGCAGTAACTTCGCTTAACTATTTATTCCCATACCAGGGTCTCAAAACTTTGCTCACAAGTTTCGCAAAGGAGAGCTTCAGTAGTAAGGGAAGTATACGAAACCAAAAGCATTTTCGTGCTGAATTCGTAAAATAATTTATCCACAACAGCAATGTACACTAGGGACAGATGCCAAAGTACACTAAAATCGTTTGTCACTAGCCATAACGCCAGGTTATGTGCTATAACTTGAGGATTCATTGGGCAATTCGCGTATCTTACGACGCGACACCTCCAAGATTTGTTTGGCATCGCTAAATATATTTTATTGTCCCCTCTTAGATCTCTAATATCCTGTTAATAAATGCATCAAATAAATGTTTCTTGTCAATGCCGTCTTGTGAACTTTATCAGAGAAGAAGACATATAGGCATCAAGATGCCAATTAATCCATTCGGAATTTGGCGAATGCGCGATTATATTCGAGAGAAATAAATATTGCGAATGTAAAGAACGCGAACTCTGCGCGTCCAAGAGCAGTCGTTTTTATAGGTAGACCAAACGTAGACAAAGTTTAAAATACGTACGATTACGTAATTTAAAATAGCCACACAGTTTCTAGTATTTTTGTGGGTCGAGGCCTCGCGAAATATATCACGGTTCGTACTAGTACAGGCCGAGATATAGATCAAAATATTTATGATTATTGCTCTTGCTAATAATATTACAATTCGGGAATAAATTATTGTAGGACCACTATGTTGAGCTTTCAACCTTGGTTGGGCCAAAAGATCCCTAGAACTTTCCCAATTACTTTGTTCATCTTTCTCCTTGATAAAACGTTGGTAAAGACTCATTATAACTTTACATTCCAAGAAATGAAGCAGTAGATAAGGGTAAGCGAATAAACGAGGTTGTTCAAGACATTGTGACAAAAGAATCCATTATCTCCGTGCATGGCTAGCAATTCGGCTAGTGATAGCTTTGTTATTTGCACAGATGATACCGGCCGCTGCCGGTGTTACGAAACCAGGGGCTACGTGTTAGCAAGGCACTGCGGCACTCTGCAGATGTTGCGAACTGATTTCACGTCCGTCGCGTGTCTATCGCGGAGTGCCGAACGTCGGCACCTTCCCCGACATTACCAAGGAGGTATCGGAGAATGAGTTTTCGCGGAGTGTTGGTAAAACCGGGCCTGTTAAAGCGGTAATTCACTGTCGAACTATTATTAATCTGCGACGACGTGGCCGATGGGTGGGTCGCGCTGTCATCGGCCGGCGATAGTATAATTGGACGCTCACCGTTCATTATTATTGAAACAATTAATAATCTCTACTCAGGCAGAATACCGAATAAAGTAGGTACATAATATATAAGGGCAGAGATAGGAATGAAGCTGTTCGCGAATTTTAGCGGAGATTAAAGCGTAGTCAAGTGGAAATAATTGACGTGGTACGCAATCAAAGTTGAGGCGGAGGCTGCGGCGTCCGATTATGAACGGATTGGAGGACGCGAGCAGTCCGGGGCCGAACTGCGGTCCTGCGTGCGGCGCGCTGGCGCTGACGAAACCGAAAGTTATACAAGTTGTAACGCAAATTCTACCAACGAAAGTATGTTAGCATAACAAAATCGTTTTTAAACGTGACTGGAGTATTGAAATAGCATCTATACGTGCTCGTAGTTGAAGCCCATCGTCGCGGTCCTATAGTGACATTCTTATTGCTCTGTTTTTAAGAGCTAAATTGGCGGGTGGGGCAGCATTTTGAATGGAAGTCAGTCTAATTGTCATTCCTATGCGTAGAGCGATTGCGCGATCGAGTATTGTGACGTTTCCATAATTAATGTGCATTGATTAGAGCATCGATTAAGTTGACTAACAAGCAAACAAACTCGCGGTTGGTCCGGGTGCCGGTCAGCCGGGGACGGTCTGACCTAAGGTCGATTAAGTTTGGGCGATTCTCACAAGTCATGCTCCAAAGTCACACAAAGTCGATCAGCTAAAATTTTCGGTTTTAAATTTAAAAAAAAACAGATTGAATTACGACTGATTTGATTTTGAGATTTTGACTGCAGTAAATTAGAAGATCTGGCTCTTGGTCAAGGAGTGCATTAGCGAGAATATTACGCAAGAGAAGTTTTCGCAGGAGACGATTCAACACAGCCCTCGATATTGCTTACTTACAGTTTCCCGCTACTATCAACGAATATATCTGGAACCTACCTACTATGAACACAGCAGAAGCAGTAAAACCAGTAGAGCTACATTATCAACTCAGAAACGTAGTGCAAGTGTTATCAGTAAATTGAAGAGCCATAATAAACCTATAACCGGCGATACTCGCAGATAAAGACTGAGATAACGGAGTTGGTAACTCTGTTTATTTACAGACAGGTGCTTGCCGAAGCTCACTGTTTAATTCATGATTTATTTTCAGATCAAAGGAATACTAATTGAACAGAGGGTCTGAAAAGGACTGACAGGTATTTATTTTTAATGGATTGTCCAAATTACGTTAGCTGTTAGTCATCCAGGGCGCGTGCGATGTCAGAGAATTCGACGTTTTTGACACCAAAGAGAACAAACCCCATCATAGTCCTCCGGTATAAAGGTGTGACTTTATTTGTTTAAATAAACTTTATAAAATTTCAATAACACATTGTTTGGCGGAAGGAAGGTAGAGTCATTGGTAGCCGCAGATGTGGATAATCTGTGGCAATGTCAGACATTGCTAAAGTCGCGGGGAAAGGTGGAGATTGGCAGGGGTCCGCGGGAAACATGGGCTGAATATAAAGAAATTTGTAACGTTTGATTTAGTTTTGGGGGCGTTTTCGAAGGTTGAATTCTCTGCCAGATGTTTTCATCGACGATCACAGGTAATTAGCCGGAGGCCGCGTGGAAACATTGGTGCTTATCGTGATCACATTCTACGTAAGTATTCGGAACGTAAATTGAGATTTCAAACCAAATCATGACTTGAACATCAGAAATCTGTTTCTGAACATTGAATATATCTGAATATATACGGTATGCCTTTGGATTAATGGATTCCGGTACAATGTTATCCATCAATTGCTAGGCGGCATTAGAACGCGAGATGAACTTGCTATTACATTGCAACTATTTACCTAACGGCCTCGGTAGGTACCTATACGTAGGTATGGTATATCTCGGTAGATATACGCTGACAGCTAAATCTACGTATACCTGCGCCATTAGACTATTTTGATTGGTTAGAATAAAATGTCGACAAACGACTATGATGTCACTGGCTAAATTCAGAGTTGGAATAATGAGGAAGTAGCCAACACATCATCGCCATTTACATTTGACCTATATATGTAACTTGCGATTCACATTCCATTATTTTTAAGACCCCTTGGAACTTGGAGCATACTCTCACAACTGTTCATAAGCCCACGAAAAACCCACGCTAGAAAACTCTTTCATAGCTTGAATCATATAAATGTGATGCAACAAAGTATCGTAAACAACCTACTGCTACATAGAATCATTGTTTGTCAAACAAGCATTCATAGGCGACCTTGAAAATATTATACAGACAATAGACAAGAAGCCATAAAACAGGTGCGCAAGGTTGGGTTTTCTACTGCAGCTGTCAGATTGTCGAGTTGAATCAAGCCGATAATGACCTTGCCAAGTCATCAGCTCCAATCTACCAGATGGGGCCTTGTGGAGGGTGCAGTTTACTGCAATTAACATTGCTTACAGCTACACAACTACCAGTAAAGGGATCAGTTTCCTTGTTTACAAACATCTAGTATTGAATTTTAAAACATTGCGAACAGAATATGAATGTGCCAATCTATGTCCTAATTACTGGTGTAGCATTGTTTAATGATAATGATCAGACGCAAATAAATAGGTAGGTAATTAATGTTAATACTCTCCAGTCATTGTTAGTCCAGCGATAGTAAAAACATGGGGATGACCATCAAATAAATAAAGCTAATAGAAAAGCGATCAGTTTATGAAACAAAAACTCCAAGAAGAATTGCAGGTGAACCAAATATAAATGGTAGAAACTGTACACTTAGTGATGTCACATCCAAGATGCAACGACAAGCCAATGAGTGGGCGATGCGATGCTAAGTACGACATGGCTCACGACACCGAGGCGATGTTGTTGATACAGTGCTGATGGAGTGGTATGCTAACACCTACACTGGGCAGCAGCCGACGGTGCACAGGCCGCCCGGCCCCGGCACTCCACTCCAGCAGCAGAACCGATGTACAGACTGACCACTCACCGAAATGAGACGTTATATTGCCATGGCCGTTGGCCAGAGGCAAGGCCGTCACCAAATCTTGCACTAAAAAACAACGACTCCCTTTTAACATTCTCACAACAGTCCCCGCTTACCATAAGAAATTTGTGAGTATTATACCTCCCACAATAACTGTGTGTTAGTTAATGCTTATCAACAAAAATGGCAAATTACTTCTGATAAACTAGAGCCTCATTCTGTAGTTGCCAACTTATCAATGTGGGGATCATAAAGTTTTTAATGGACTAATAAAGAGGCTTATGTGTAGAAAAAATTGTACAAACATCATTATCAACATTATTACTAAATCAAGTTTGAATTTATTATTGGACGAGTTGGAATTTTCAAAAGTTCTCGTAGTTTTTCTAGTTCAAAATTCTTCCAAACTTTTATGCTAACACGAACTGTGACGCTTTCAATTTGTTACTAACATCATTGTTTGCCAACAGCGTGTTGGACTCTGACAAGAATCTACTTGGAATCTAATCTGTCTGGCTCAATCTCTATGTCAATGCTATTGCAGATTTGCGAGCCAAAGACGCAATGAAGTAAAACCGTACTAGGTACCTAAGTACCTACGCATAATTTAGTGCACTCTACGAATGTGGCTGCGAGGCAGGACTTACCGGAGCTGAAGTGTGAGCGTTTGACGTCTCCATTCTCGGAATCCACGTCGAGGGGACGTTTCCTGGAGTCCGTGATTTCTGGACTAGGGCAAGTATCCATTCCTGTGTCGGCCGCCATCTTGGATTTCAGGGCAAAACTTTATAATTCTCTAGCATAATTCCCATTACGTAATTGCTACAGAGTACGCCTGCCGCAAAGACACTACGCGTTATCAGAACTTCATCAGACACAACACTTTTACAACTAAAACAGGGGTTTGAAATCTAAAATGGAATAATTACTAAAGAAGAGAAGTGACTAACTTATGTTACGTCTACACGTTTGGTGCAGTTTGATGAACGTTTGTCGATAATGGTCGTGTGGCTGTATAGCGCAAAACCAACGTGAAATTATCTGGAGCTGTCACTTTCTAATGTTGGCATCTCTGAATTTTGACGTAACCAGCTGATTGTTAGTTTTAGTGATGTATGTATTAATCATCGAGATGTATCGATATGACACTTTTTCAAACTAATGTTATGTAGTTAACAAAATAATGACAATAAATATACGAAAAAAAGTATAAGATAAGATATTAGAAAAGTATGTAAAGTAAAAAGTTTCCTACATCAAAGTTTTGAGATAAATTTTCTGCTCTCTGCATAAGTATCCTGCTGTTTCTCTTGCCTATCTGTAGATATAAATTGAAAGCGCCTAGGGTATCTAGGTACAGTCAAAACAGTAATAATATTATTATGCAACAACCTTTATAAATCACCAATAATATCATAACCAAGTAAAGTAAATGCGTGTAAAGGTTGATGTGATGCGACTCAACAAAACAAGGACGTAAGGAGGTCTGCACAAACATTGCGAATCGTAAACTTTTGCGAATCAACCGTTAAAGTATATCAGATGAGATCATGAGATTCGTTCTAAAAAACACAACATAAGCATAAAAAGACACGACCGAATAGGATAAACCAATTTTCGATATGTAAAATCGTTCACAGATTACTCATCACTATTCAGCTAGGTAGCAGGCAGACAACGTGCAAAAAAAAGGACCAATCGTAACCTATTACAGTACAGCCAATCAGGGAACAGAAAAACTTCAGGTCGTACCAACTTCAAAATTTTACCGCGAATATTCAGGAATCAGGATCCAGGGGAGCATTTAGGAATATGAGTTATTATGAGATGAGAATAAAATTGAGGAAAAAAACAAATTCACTGAAAATCTGAACTCACCTTATTTAAGCTTTTATTAAACTAAATCGAGAATATCGAGATTCTACTCTATCCTGAAGTTGCCGCCGCATCATAGTCGAGCGCGGGGCGGGACGAGTCGATCTAGGTTTAGGCCTTAGCAAATCTAGGTCAAGGTATAAACGCATTCTGTTTCATTCTGACAGGGAGCAGTAGGCGACTGTGTTACTAGGTTAGGTCATAACACATCAGCCACAGAACAAAGAAAAACTTAGTTGTTCCATGAAGATTTCTATATCTACATCATCATCAGGCTATATTAGTCCACTGCTGGACATAGCCCTCCCCTATGAGCGCCATAGAGCCCTGTCTTCAGCTTCTATCTACATCATAATTTTATTTTAATATTTACAGTCGACAGCACATCATGGTAAACACCCATGCACTCTACTCCGTTGCATTACAGGCGACTTTGGAACTAAAATGTGAAGCTTGACGTGCTGTCGACTGTACGTCATTTAACATAATAATATAAAGTCGGCTTCCCACTTCGGCTTTAAAGCCGGTGTGTCGTTCGTGCGAGCTGGTCCGCGTCCAACCGCGATATCGCGGACCGTGGGAAGTCGACTTAAATGTCAATTTGTTTTTTTGTAGGTAGCTAACGGATTACATTGCAGCTTTTTTTGTAGATATTTTTACGTATGGCCAGCTAGCTGTTGCCCACGACTTTGTTAGCGGGAAAATTAGTATTTTTCTTTTGTGCAAAGGATAGGGCAAGCAAATTAAATAAGAAATTAAAACTAAAAAGAATTATACTCTTGCATTTATTAAAAAATACAGGGTTACAAAATGTATGTGGCTATACAGCTTTCCTGTAAGCACTGACTTGTATGTCTATGTAGGTACTAAGAGATGGTAAGTATATTGCATATAACGACGTGTTTTTTTTTATAAGTACTCGGCTATTATTTACAATCCTATTACTCTTGTACGACCCACTAGATCAAAAAACAGAAGGCACAAAAAAAATTGAGATTACTAGTTTAATCTCTCGTAAAAAATAAGGTCAAAGCCCTGTTTCAGAAATCTTCAATTAGTAGAAGTTATTACTAACTGTAGCTTAGTGAAACAAGGCTAGGTGTTGGAAGATGGACCTAGCGCCCTGTTCCTCTAGCCACAGAGCATTGATTTTTATTACTAGGGGATATCCAATGAGGGTTTTACAGGACATAGGTACAGACTGAGTAAATGACGCAATGGACATCACATAGGATACAATATTGTTATAATATAATGATGTAGACTAGGATATCAAAGTAACAAGGGATGAGTTTTTTTGTAATATAGACTTTCCTTACTATACCTTTGTACAGGATCATATAGTTTTGTAAAAGCTTGGTTAAAAGTTATGAAAAAACACTTCCCTAAAACAGTTCACATATTCAGCAGAAATTGTATTTTTCTTTACACAATGCTATACAAACAGGATTTAAAAAGAGTTTTAACGGAAAAATGTTTTTATAAATTACACCGCTATCTTATGAGACTCAGATTAAGCAACTCAAGCGTTCAACTAGAGATAGGATAAATACACAATTGGCATAGAATGTGATGGTCAAATAGCTGGTCACTAACATGCTGATGCTGTGGGTTAGAAAGAGTGCGCGTTAACAATAGTCGGCGAAGTTTTTAGAGTAAGCGTTGAATAACTCACAACCTCCCCCCTCAAATCACCTCTATTTCTCCGAGTACGAACGACATACAAATTAAACAAAAAAATTACCCCAACAGTTCCGGTAAAAGCTAAGCGCTATTAAACCTAAATTAAAAACCGTAGTAAACTCTGGCCCTTGCTCCAATATCTGTCCACGATCTGAGTGCCACACAGCAAAAAGTCCGCGTACGTGTGGACGACCGCACACTCGTCCCACTGCCAGCCCATGGCCGCGAACCGCTATCGCACGGGCAGGTCGATGTCGACGGCGGGGGCCGAGGGGACCAGGTGGCAGGTGAGCCACCAGGACAAAAGGGGCTGCGTCACGGCGACGAACAGGAGGAAGTAGACGCGGCGCTTGGTGCCGGCCGCGGCCCCGGCCGGCTTGGCCCACGTCTCCGCGTACGGGTTGGGCGACGCGTAGCCGTCGGAGTAACCGTACCCCGGCTGGCTCTGCGACGCCTCGGACCCCGCCAGGATCTGGATGCGAAGGGTCTTCACCTGGAATGAGGTGGTAACTTTTGATGATTCGTGATGAGCGTTTTTTTTTTAATAGTTGGTATTTAGGGTAATCAGAGTTGCCAGGTTCTACTCTCGATGTTATCGGTATGCGCCACATTAGTCCAATGTGTCGAGAAGCATTACACTTATTTATATTGAAGTTTTATGAACTTTTGGATTGGGTGTGTCTCGGGCGGTATTTTTGATTGATTTGGTATATGTTGTTTGTTTGTTGTGCCACTTTGTATGACGAAGTTTTTCGGAAATATTTAATAATTAAAACGTCAGTTACATTGATTTAATTAAAATAAATGAATACGAGTATAGATATGATTTAATATTTAAAAACGCCTAAACAGCTATCGTATAGTTTCACTGCACAGACATACGGACGGACGGGCATGGCGAAACTATAAGGGTTCCTTGTCAACTACGAAATTTTTTGGATATCCCCGATCGACCGACCGAAAGAAAGTAATTAACACTTTATTATGCTCGTACGTAACACCTATTTGAGCTCAGAGTGATGTTCACCACAATACAATGGTTCTGAATGAAAAAACTTTCTAGGCAAGAAGGCACATACACATATACACACGACAGTTACATAAATGATTTTATTAGTGGCGGGTAATCTGCGACAGTTTTAAGGTGTTTTATAGGTAGAACTACTGATGTGCACAGTTGGGTGTCACCCCTATGTGAGCGGGTCGCCCGCGCTCCCTACCTACGCCACTATCAGGTAGAATTCAACTTTTGAGGTGAGACTTTGCAGTTGATCTTATATCAACAGTATTAACCAGAATTTATTTAATAATTTATTTGCAGTTACAGAAAGGAAGCTTTTACAGTAAATATTACAGTAGTCTCCTCGGATCCTCACACTAGGGCTAGACATGGGAGTCAATTAACATAGCTCATCCTTGTACAGAAACAGCTGAAGTTTCACTGCGTGGTGTTATACTAACTAGACAATTGTTAATAAGACTGACCAGGAAGTAGGAGAGCGCCAGACTGCTATAAAGCAACGAGCAGTAATAGCCGGTTCGGCCTAACAACAGGCCAGCCATTAGCCCGGCGATCATCACGGTGTACTTGTAGCCGGAGTAGGCAAGCAGATCCAGGGTCTTCAGGTTAGTGGGGGTCTGCGTCACGTACAGCGTCACCAGGTAGAGGATGATCTCGAAGATTATGTAGGCGAGCGCGCTCGACGCTTGGATGCCGATCTGCTCCGGCGAGAACCGGTGCTGGAGCCCTGCAGACAGATATTTTTAATCGAAATACGCCTTAAAATATTTTCATTTCCTTCATAAAGGGCGTAGAAAAGTTACAAAAATATAATCATATTTTTTTGCGATTTCAGTATGAAAATACTATTATTATGTGAAACACGAAGTTACTCTAATAGTATAAAACTTATAACAGAACTGTAAGATTTATTCAAAGGTTGTCTGGAAGACCAATTTTAGAGATAAGGCTGCCATCTGTACTCTTAGCTTGAGAAATATCTGTGTTGCTTATTTTTTTAATTACAATGAACTGGTCTCTATCTATTTAGGAACATTCCTTACTGAGCGTGACAAATAAAACCGTTTTAAATTAAAAAAAATAAAGCATACCACTGCTACTACTGCTTTTTTGTACAATATGCAATAAAGAGTATTAATCTAATGTAATCTCAGTACCTTAATCGCTCGTAGCCTGGGCTGCCTGAGTGATCTTGAACGATCACTAAGGTTAAGCAACATACGGCGCGTTCAGTCCATGGATGGGTCACCGTCTATGACTAATGCTAGTGGCATTTTTTCCGAGCGATTCCGTGCTTCGCAAGGCACGTTAAGCAGTTGGTGCCGGCTGCCGTCGATAGATGGCAGTCGTTAAGCTTAGTCAGAGGCCTTAGGGCGGCTTGAAAACTTCTGACAGTAAGACCAGCCACTAGTCTTACAAGCCTCCACCAATCCGGATTTGGCCCCCGTGGTGGAGTATGGCCTATACCTTCCTCAGGGAAGAGACCCGTGCCCCTCGGTGGGGACATAATGGGTTGATGATGATGATGATCTCAGTACCTTATGGCTCCCAAGGATAAGAATTACTGTTAGTATTCTGAACAAGGTGTTTAAATTTATGCACTGACCGAGCATGAAGCCAGCCAGCAGCACGTACGTGACGTAGCCCATGGAGGGGATGTACAGGTCGGGAGCATTGAGGTCATAGCGCGGCTGCACCGGGCTGTCCTGGTCGTACTTTACCATCCAGTCCTGAAGCAGATAAACAGTGTCATACGATATTCATTTGTTGCTTCAAGCAATGTAGTAATTAAAAAATTTTGACTCAGGCTGGATACAAGAATTATTGTGACCCTTAAACTCATGGTCAAAGTAATTTCATATTTGACTATGACCTTCACTATTTAAAGGTAGTGATGGTCATAGTCATCATCAACCATCCTATTTGGTTTCGGACTAAAAAATAAAAAAAAGACAATTTTATGGCCTCATTTATAAAAAAAACAATACTAAAAATCAATTTATTTAATCTGTGCCTACATCTTTTCCCGTTGATTGAGTAGAACCACAGAACAAAAAAAAAGAGTAGAAATAGTGACATGACCTATCAGTAGGAAAACCAGTGTGACCAAACTCACACACACAAATCAAAAGCACACTGTGAATGCCAAGCTGCCATTGGCAAATAAAGGCAATTCTGAAAAGGTCTACATCACAAAAGTTCCAAGTAAAATATGAACCTTTTAAATCATATAAACAATGATCAAAATCAAATGATAATTATGAAATTAAGTTTGACATACGATCTTTGCTTTGTAGTACCGCTACTCTACATTAGATGGAACTACCGCCGCGTGTGATCGTCGAGAAGCTTTAAGTTCAATGCCATAAAGTCGAATATTGAAAAATAACTATCTGCTATGTTGCTACTCAGGCTAAGGATGGGACATATTGCCATATCGACAAATTATAGAACTGTTTCATAAAGCGACAGTTGAAAATGAATTTGTTATGACAATGTTTCTTAATAAATTTTTTTTTAGTACCTACATTGACAAAGTAACATAATGTATTCCCTTCTGCCAAACTGTACCACAGTTCGATGTAAATTACGCAGCCGGCTACCATATTAACTGTCCTTCTGGATGATTGGCTACGCAACGTACCTATAATGGAATTCTCATAATCTAACCATAGTCGCTTTATGAAACGAAGCCCAGCAAACTTATCGTGTACAATTTATAGAGAATAAGAAAGCCTATTGTATATATTTTTTTTAACTGTAACTTTTATTTGTCTCTTGCTTCTTGTGTGCAATAAGGAATATTCTTTTTTTTTACGTAGCCTCGATTGCCACAGAACAGAAAAAAAGAGTAGAAGGAGTGACATGACCTATTAGCTGGAAAACCAGTGTGACCAAACTCACACATAAGCCAAAACCCACACTATGAATGCCAAGCTGCCATTGGTAAATAAAGGCAATGCCGAAAAGGTCTACATCATAAAAGTTCCACGTAACATATGAACCTTTTGGTGATATAAATAACGATCAAAATCAAATGATAATGATGAAATTAAGTTTGACATTAGATCTTTGTTCGTAGTACCGCTACACTACACTAGCTGGAAATCCCGCCGCGTCTGACCGTCGAGAAGTTTTATGTGATAGACCATAAAGTCGAAAATTAAAAAACAAGTATGTGCAATGGTGCTTCTCAGCTATGGATGGCCTATCGACAAATTATAGAATTGTTTCGTAAAGCGACAGTTGATATTTAATTCAATTACAATTCGATGTTACGCAGCCGGTTAGTATATTAACCTACCTTCTGGATGATCGGCTACGCAACGTATATGGAATTCTCATATGAAACTAACCATAGTCGCTTTTGAAACGAGGCCCAGCAAACTTATCGTATGTATAGTTTGTTTAATTTTTTTATTTTTTTATTTAAAATGTCGTTATCCATCAACGCTTGTGCTTCACTTATATTATGGAGATGACATTTGCCAACGAAAGTCACGAGACTTCCCCATACATATAAGGAGTAAACGTTGATTAAATTATCTAGACCCCCCCAGATGATTTTACTACACGAGCACATAAAATCATCTAACTTTGAAATTATGCATGCTGGTTTACTTTTGATGACAATACGCCAATCTATACTAATAAAAATGACATGTTTTTTGAACTAAAACTTTCGGCACAACACATTGTAAACATTTAGTCCGGATCTACTTACGGGTGTTGTTTTATCGGACGAGTCCGACTAGGTTTCGCTCCGATACGCAGAGCAGTGAGTGGGTGGTGAGCAGAGACGGAGCTTGCGTCGTTCGGCTGCTTGTCTCAAAATGGGATGGGTAAGTTGATCCGGATTAAAAGTTTACAAAAATGACATGATACTGCAGTCAGGACCACATTCTCGCAAAGGGACTAAACAGCGTCAAGGAACATGAACAATAAATTTTGCGCAGTATCAAAAATAATTGCAACTAAAATGTGTTAAATAATAATAATAATAATAAAAGATGATAATAAACACTTACAGGCACATACATTGCCTCTGGCCCCACCCTGGGATACCCTGTGTCGTGGGCACCAGAAACAACGACGTCACAAACATGTAAACATACAAGACCTAGGATTTTTTTTTGTCCCCAGCCGGGATTCGAACCCGGGATCTCTCGCATGGTAGTCAGATGCACTAACCACTGCGGCACAGCGGTCTTGAATTAAAATAAAATAACGACAATTATTTTCCCAAAGTACCTAATTAGACGCAGGTAATTATTTATTACTGCTAAGTCATAGACAAAATATTATTATTATTTTTTATAAAAACTATTTCAAGCAATTACAAAGGAAATATAGCATTTTTAGAATAATTAAAATAATTTGCGTTTCAATATTATCGATAGATTTTTATAATGTTGTGTCCCAGCTGCAATTGCTACTCATTTGAGTAGCATTCAAATGTTGACAGAAATTTCTAGAAAAAGTACACAGACTTCGACGAAAATTGAACATTATATTCCAGTAAATAAAGGTGGTTTTACTTTCTCACTTTCGGATTGCTTTCCTTGTTCATGTCATTACAAATTTAATTTCTATTAAATTAAATACAATGGAAATACTACTTACCGATGGAATGTTACGGCATGATCGGTACATTTTGGTCCCCAACTTTTATTTTTGCACTCCAATACAGCACAATAAGGCATTTTAGTAGAGTTTTCACAATTGTTTTCTTTACTAGAAGCGCACGGCAACTGAGGTAAGAAAAACTATCATAGACTACGCTTAGGCAATACATTGCTAATTGGAGGCACGCGGGCACCGCCCACTTACGATTTCTACTCTTTTTTTTTTTGTTCTGTGAGTAGAACCATAGATCAAGCCACAGTGTAACCGGTTTTGTGTCGGTGAAATATTATTTCTTTGTGTGCGTGAATGTTGCCAGAGTAAAGTGAATTTGCCATAATGTGTGCTAAAATATTTCAGTCGTTCGTAGGAAGTGAAAAATAAAATTTAATTGTTTTGAACATTATTATTCATACAATAAAACACGTCTAGCAGTAGAGTTGTCAATAAAACGTCCACTAACATATTCGTATTAAATACACTTTTCTCACTGATTTACGGTAGTTTTATTTACATTTTACAGGTTGCATTTTAATAATATTAAGTGTACTACTCGTGAAAACTTCAGAAATTACTAATCTGTTCATGTGGGTACAAGAAACGGAAAGAAAAGTAATTTTGTTTTTCTTAACATTTTAATTTTCCTATTAACACCTGAAAATACTATTGTTAAATAACTTCACGTTCTGGTGTCTAATTTGTTTGCCGCGCGATTACTCCCTAAATACAGCCTGGCAAAACATAGAATAATTTGTTACTTGAAGACTTTTAGCAACTTTAGTAGAAATGAACAGACAATATGTTCGAGCATTTGATGTGGGTGACCAGTTCTTTCTTCCACATGCTAGCACCCATTTATCCAGAACAGGAGTATCTTGAAGAAATCTGGAATGGAAACATTGTGAAAGGAGAATGACCAAAAACAGTCTATATCGCTTTTGCGTTGCGCTTTAAGCATTTATACCTCAAAATGTTTCTTTTGAAAAATGATTTCATAGTTCTATTTGATAAAATAAAAGAATCAGGGGTTTAAAAGTAAAAATTAAAAAGTATCTGTATTGATTGTATAACTTCAGTGGGAGATAATAATGCACGTACCGCGAATGCACATCCTGAGAACGTACGCCCTGGTAATGTACAGCCATTGAATCCGTGTACATGTACATGGATTCCCGTCCGCACGTTCTCAGGTCGTGCGTTATCAGCGTTTCTAAACGAATCCCAAAAGAAATACCTCACACACTCCAGTAAAACGCGCAAAACCTATGATTTGAACAACGTAGTTGATTGTATTCTCTGTGATGTGAACGAGGCACCGAATGGTCACCGATTCCAGGGCTGTACGTTCTGCGTTCGTGCATTCCCGGTACGGACCGGGAATGCACGGACGGGAATGTACAGGCAGGAATGCACATCCCGATAATTGGTGTCATTTGGGCACGAATTCCCGGCCTGTACATTCTCATGCCGTACATTCTCGGTCCGTGCAATAGTAACCCACTTCAGTCACTCAATACAGATTACAAACACAGATTAGATTAAATTATTGCAAAAATCGCAAAGGGTGTGCTGTGTACTACATTGCGAAAGTGCATACTGCAAACGGGGAGTTTTTGACGGGAATTCAAACGAGCGGTTTTATTACGGTTTTATTTTTGCAAATTGATCCTAGTGGATTTGATATGGTTTAATTAATGTAGTTTATTGTTAAAATGACCATGTGTATGAACAATCCAACCGGCCCTGTTGGAAATCGTTGGGAGATTCTAATGTCCAGCAGTGGACGTCCAATGGCTGAAATGATATGTATGATCAATATGTGGAATAAATAACTAAAATAAACCGCCATTGTGGGCTTAGGATAGTCTTGTCTCAATTGTGCGCAGGACCTAAGACTGTTTATGCTTATCAGAAATTATCTCTTTGTCCCCCATTAGGCTCCTTAAACATTGCTACTTTTTGCAGCGATATAGTCGCGATTTAGACGATTTGCTAGTGCATGGATACACTCGCAAATCGTCCATCGTTACACACACACGCTATCTGCAAAAAGTCGCAGTATGTAAACGCCTGCATATTTGGTTAAAAGCATAAATAATCTGTGGCATTTATGCCACTTCACATGCCACACCATGCTTTAGCACAAACTTCTTCCGTAGGAACGAACCTCAGAATAAGGGAGGAACGAACTGATGATGACCTATGCTTATAATTAAAACTAAAAGGTGTCAATGCCAATCCAAAATAACACCAAACCACCAAAGTTGTCATAACCTCAAAACATGGGCTCGAAATTAAGATTTCTCGAAGCTCCCATGTAATATTTTTCCTGCATAATCCAGAGCTAATTTCTTATAGTTTACCGTTGGTTTCATCAATGCGCAAGAAGACGCAAAAATAGACGAACTCCTATAGTAAATTGATCATTCTCCTTTCATAAATAATGTAATACATCAAAATATAACAATATTATTGTAACTGAAAAACTGCTGGCAGATGCTGGATGCGGCAAGCTAAAGACAGGGCGCTATGGCGCTCATTAGCGGAGGGCTATGTCCAGCAGTGGACTAATATAGCCTGATTATGATAATGACGATGATGATTGTAACTTTTGATTAAAGGCGATTTAAGTATGTAAAAAAGTGAATAGTATATGAAAGTAGTAATAGTCTCCAAGATGATATTCAGATTTGTTTAGTTAAATCTTACTCGAAAAAATATTGACTCTTATTTTTTTTTTCTACAAAACAGAATTCTCAACTGGAATTCATCTATTGTAATGCTTTGCATAACAATTTACTTTCGTATGTACTTGACTGCCTACCAGCTAAACTAACTCTCACTAATAAATAATGTAATGTAATGTAAGTAATGATCGGGATTTTCAACATGCACGAATGGCAACATTTTTTTACTCTTCAGTTCTTTAAGTTAGGAAAGTAAATTCTATTAATATTGCTTTCCGTAGGGGAGCTACTAGTTTTAACTTAACTAAAATACTCAACATAAAGCAACTTTCGGCTTAGCACTCATTGAAGGAGTATTTCCAGACCTCATGAAATATAGTAGGTTAGTACCCTTATTTAAAAGCGGTGATAAACAAGATCCAACAAATTTTAGACCCGTTTCAGTCCTACCAGTATTAAGTAAAATATTTGAAAGAATTATCTTAGAGCAATTACTTACTCATTTCAATAATTACGAACTCCTCCATAGTCAGCAGTTCGGTTTCATTAAAGGGCGGAATGCAACAGACGCTGGAGTCATGTTAGTTAAACATATTTTCAGTGCGTGGGAGGATCATAATGATGCGATAGGAGTATTTTGTGATCTGTCAAAGGCATTCGATTGTGTAGACCACAAAACATTACTCTCAAAGTTAAAACACTATGGAATAAAAAAATTAAGTCTAGATCTTTTAAAATCATATTTAGAAGGAAGGGTTCAAAAAGCAGAAATAAATCGTATTAAATCGTCAGGCTCACTTGTAAAAATGGGAGTCCCGCAGGGATCTATCTTAGGGCCGTTCCTTTTCCTAGTCTATGTAAATGATTTACCGTTTTTGGTACAAAAAAATGTGTGAGATAGTGCTATATGCTGATGACACGTCACTTGTTTTTAAAATAAGGAGACAGGAAAAGAATCTTGCCGAAGCAAATAATGCTCTCTCGCACGTTCTAGATTGGTTTACAGTAAATAATCTATTGTTAAATTAAAAAAAGACAAAATTTATGAAATTTACCCTACCTAACGTAAAATTAGTTGAAAAGAACATTGTAATTGAAAATAATAAACTAGAATTTGTTGAAGATACTGTATTTTTGGGCATCACAATCGATGCCAAACTACAATGGGGTCCACATATTATAAAATTGGCACATAGACTAAGCTCCGCAGCATATGCCGTGAAAAGAATCCGAGAACTTACTGACGTTGCAACTGCTAGGCTTGTTTATTTTAGTTACTTCCATAGTATTATGTCCTATGGTATAATACTATGGGGCCGGGCAGCAGACATTGAGACTATCTTCATCTTGCAGAAGAGAGCGATCCGATTTATTTACAAGCTAGGTAGTAGACTCGCTAAGAGATTTTTTCAAAGAAACTAACATCTTAACAGTTGCAAGCCAATACATTTATGAAAATATTATGTACGTTCGGAAAAATATTAAGGACTTCGAAACTCTTGGTAGCCATCATAACGTTAATACTAGGAATAAACATAAATTGTCATTTCCACGATTTAGACTTGCAAAAGTTAATACTTCCTTTATGGGGCACTGTATAAGGTTCTACAACAAGATACCCCAAGATATATTAGAGTTACCCCCAACGCGATTTAAGAATTGTGTTAAGCACACTCTTTGCAAAAAAGCTTATTATAAAATCAACGATTATTTAGAAGACAAGGACATATGGCATTAAATAGTAGTTTAATATTAAATTAAATCACAGGATAAATGTGTCTAGTGTTCAACACATCCAAGATATTATTTTGTATGTTTTATTTGTATTAGTTTTAAGGTGATTTGAGAAAAGATGGTCAGAGTGGAGTTTTTTTTTTCGCTGCCTTTTTCTCCACTACAGACGGCCCCAAGGCAGCGGCTAACGTTATACATAACTGTATGTACATTGACATTCAACAAGCAGAATGTAAATTCTTTACGTTGAAATAAATTCTTGATTCTGATTCTGATTCTGATTTTGAAACACAATCATTGCGTCCCTGGCAAAGTAAACTTCTCCCAAATCACATTTTTGACGATTTCTGATAGTTTCTCTATTTAGGTCACTTTTCACATAACATTCCACAAAGAAACGATTTCTCTTGGATAAGACTAGCGTAGCGTTAAATGTGATTAAATTTCAAAAATCTTGTCGTTTGCCTGCCCCCAAGAAACGTCAACTTGACACGGGGGCAGCCAAAAAAAAAGCAGTTACACTTTTGCCTTTTATTCTGTCTCTTTTTCACCCATGATCGCTACGTACGTTTGTTTCATTTACATCTTGTATGTGTGCGTTGTGGCTTGCTCCATGGTTTTACTCCCTCCACGTCTTTTCCTTGTAAAATCTCCACCACAGACTATTTTAATTGTTGTAAGGAATCATGTTATTGTAAATAATACCGTAATTTTTTACGCAAGTTTTTAACTATAAAAATAGGATATTCTATACTAAATTACAATATTATTAATTTTCTATTATAAAAACTAACATAAGAGAAAAAAAAAGTTGAGCTGTTATTAAAAAAAGTTGATAAAACTAAGGAAAAATCTATGTTTTTACTAACCTTATGAGTGAAGGGAAACATTATGAGCAGAAGCTTCTTCAGCACATATCTGGTGTCCACAGCGAAGTAGTATCTCAGCCGGGACACCGGTACAAAGCGACCGAGCTCACGCTGCACGGCCTCCTTGCCTTGCTGTGCTAGCTGGTTGCCATACTGGAGGGCCATGTCCTGACAAATCAAAGGAGTTGATTCACTCACACATCCACACACACAAGTCTATAATTTAACTAAACATTCCTAAACTTTTTAAAAAATCTTTTTTATAAAAAAGAAATATTGGATTAAGCTCTCACTTAGAAAAAAACATTATTATACAAAAGTTAATTTAATTGTTAAACCTTTGGCAGTTATGGAAGATCATATTATCATAGGTATTTCATTTCATGAAAATGATTTGATTTTTTTGTCATACTTAAAATCCCAGTAAAAGTGTATGTTGGAAATAGTAATGGTTGTATAAATAAATAATTTGAGTTTGATTATTACGAGACATAGGATATTATTATTTTTATTCTGGATACACTTACTTCATAAGATATTAATTGCTTACAATTTATTAAGTTAAAATTGACATAGGGAGGCTATTGGCAACATGAATATGTTGACATTTTTGAGGCTCCCCTCCATACCCCCTCTGTGTAAGAGTCTCCGTTACCTGCACAACTGGCTGATGCAACATTGAAGTTATCTGTGCTGGCGCTATCGGTGACTGTGGGAAGCTTGGATAGCCAAATTCTGGAAACAAAGTTTAGCAATACATTTTATGACCATGTAACTATACCACACTATGCATAGAGGAGTGTTTGTTTTACCTCCAGCGGGTGCAGGGGATCCGAAACCCTGGTTAGATTCCAACTGGATGCCCTCTTGGTACTGCGGCTGTGCTGGAGAGGTAGGTGCGAAACCCGGGTTGTAGGCCGGCCCGGGGGCGAAGCCTGGCACCGGGGACGGCGCCCCCATGGCGTTCACATCACTCACGCGCTTCGCCTTCCTCAGGCCTCCCGCCTGTGTCACTGGAAACGTCAAAATCACACAGTCTTAACATGTTTGGATGTTACATCTGTTGCTGTGGTTTGCCCATTTACCGTTTCTTGAAGCGTTGAAATTCATGTCGCTGTTTCGAGTGGATGATATTGAGATATTCACATAGTATAGGACCAATTAAAAGCAATAAAATCAGTGTATTCGCTGATTGAAACACATCACCATCGTCCTAATTTATCAGTAGTTTGACGTTCATTTGACATTTCATGAATTAGGTTTCGTTCCGAGAAGTCTCCGCGTGTTACCTTTATGGTCAAGACTTTATGAGATAAGCTTTCAAGAACACCACTATTTATAGCATTCTTGAGTCTCAAAATGGTACAGATCCAAAAAATATTGTTGGTAAAATTAAATTGTCTGTTTTCCCGTCCGATACGATTTAAATAATGTTGTTGGCAAAATCCGACGTTTCGTATCGGCCATGAATCTGTGCGCATTCTGACGTATTGCAGCGCCCAAGCTGTTTTTGACATCGCTGGATCGCTGCAGTATTTTTATATTGTTTCTAGCTGCCGCGTGTAATAATGCGCTGCAAAACAATTTCGTGTTGTTAATTGTCACTGTTGAGTCAACAAACCTTCCTCATTGCAACAAACAAACACACATCAATAATCACAGTGTTAAATTCGTCGTAAATCTTTGTTCTACCGTGGATATTAAAATTTCTTGTAACATCTACAATGGCACTAACAAACGTGCTATTGCTCAGCCAAATCGCTGGATATGTGATCGGCCTTATCTTGTCACTGTGCATCATAGTTCCCATGAGCATGCATCAGGACGAATTTAAGTCAGTATCGACAACTGTGTTGTCCAATCATACTAGCATAAAAAGAACAAGAACTATTACTTACACCAGCGCTTTTGCTTCATCAACATTAATTAGTCTAGTCACCGCTGTCTCGAGTAGTTTTTGATCTTGTCCTTCACTAACACACCCTTTATTTAGTTTAGTTTGTCAGAATCATGGCTACTTACATACTGGTCTCTGCCTACCTCTCCGGGTACAGGAGTGAGTTTATGTGTGTTACTAAGTAGCTTATCTTACAAGAATTAGGTTGGTAAGTAAAGTGCTATTACTTAACAAAAAACCTATCTAAAAAAAACTACAACCTACTTAACAGTCAATGCATTTTTTACTGATATGTCACTCAATATATGATATTCAAATAGGACAGGTTCAAAAAAATCATATCAGGCTGGAATCTCAATGCATACATAAACTCGCACCTGTATCCCAGAGGGGTAGGCCACCAGGGACTGCTACTTCCCACAAATCCAAATATTTTCACATAATGTGTAGATCTTTGTTACACAAGCTACTTTTTAGACATTCAAGGCAACTTTTTAGAAATTTTGAAGCACATAACAAGCTCTGTTATGTGTTTAGATGATATTTTCCATGTGAAAGATACAGAATGTAAGACAGAAATTAATGAATATTTTCTTTATTCTTTTGCCTAGTTATTTTTGCCTTTTTATGTAATTTTTCTAAGTGTAGCCTCTCCTTACTTGATATGTTGTATATCACGTTGCAGGGGACACTGTCTGCTGTTCTCAGAAGGCACCTGGCAGGAGGAGGATGGCCAGCTGCTTGTGTCATGGGCCTCGCGAGCCTACTGTGACTATGTCATTGCTGTCGGAGTCATCATGTTTCTTGTGTGCTGCGTGCAGATCTATAGGTATGCTATATTGGCGGCTGATGGTGATGGAATTGTTGGTGGGCATATCTAGGGTCCTTTTTCACAGGAGTCTTGCCCAGAAAAATCCCATGTATGCAGTATCTTACATTGGGCTTAGACAATAGGGTACTTTCCAGGGTCAAAATAAAATAATTCTATTTAGTCCGTATTTTAGATTATAAAAAAATATTGGATACATATTTTTTCTTTTTTCGATTAAACAAAAAATAACAAAGATATAGCCCATTGAAGTTACGTGTGACGTCACTCAGTGCTGCATTTTGTAGCACGTATCCAATATTTTTTTATAATCTAAAAGACGGACTAATTACATTTTTTTAGGAAACTAGCCTATTCTGCGGTTGGGTATAGGCCATCCACCTCTCCTCCTATAAACACCAATATATAGAACATTGTGGCAGGCAGGCATATATTATGTTGCATCCTAAGAATGTTGAAATGAAATTGCAACTTAAAAAAAGGCATTTTTCCAATATTAAACCCTAAAAACTTTAAACTTAAAAAATTTATGTAACTTTATGCCATGTTTATTTATGCAGTGGATAAGGATATTGTTAATTTTCTTTGAGCAAACTACTTCTCTACTAGCCACTACAATCCATTTCTCCAGGATGTCCATGTTCATGTATCGAGGGGAAGACAGCTCGTTCTTCTCTGCGTTTGTGGAGGCGGTGGGCTGCGTGACGCTGTGCGGGCTTGGCGTGTGGGCCGCTGCCATTGTCACGCTCGGCTTCATGACCTGGTGCCAGAACATCATGGAGAGGTTCCCCAGGTTTGTCCTTCACCATTTATCTAGTACTGTAGTGATTTAATTTTTTTTAAAAAGCTTATTATAGCCCATCTAAAAATTACGCCACACGTTAAGTGGCGACTTCATGTGTCAGAGGCCAAGACCCACTTCAGGTCGCTGAGCCAGCGCAGTGAGTAAGTTAAGGGTTTACATTTGCTTTATTTTCGTGCTTTTTTAGCATGTTTTCCATAGACGTTGAATAAAATAGATACGGCAGAAAAGTATGCCGATTTATAGCTTTTATTACGCACCATATTTTGTGAAAGTACTTTAAAAAAATCCTAAATACATAGTATACAACCAACCATTAGTGATTTATTAATTGCTTATGTTCTTATAAAAGGAATTTGCGTCTCTATTCTATTTTAGCTCTATGAAAAGCGTGCTAAAAAAGCACGAAAATAAAGCAAATTAATGTAAACCAGGCCGAAGTGTGATATTGTGTGGGTCAGGGGGGTCGGAGAGGTCCTAAGTTTCGTGACGTCACTTTTCATCTAAGTGTTAAAACACGAACTTTTGAACTATTAGCGAAAAACTCAAAAACATTTGTAACTCTATCTGTTCCTAACTCTATCGGAAATTAAACTAATTTCGGAACTGCTGTTTTAATTCCATAATTTCTAGATGTAAAATTGCAAAATATGTGACGGCACACTAGGGCGGGGGGAGGCTCGTAAACTGTGACAAAGACGTGGGGAGGGGTCAAAATATCATGAAATTCGTGACAGGTAATTTATGGATGGCCCCTTAGGCAATTATACTTTTTATTTTTGCATCGCTATACTTTTTATTTTTGTATCCAGCTAGGGATCGGCTGACGCCTAAACAAAAACTTAGCTATAATTCAAAATCATTCTAGACGGCTGAAGTGGTTTAGAAGAAGGTTCACGAATTGTGCTGTAGTGGCTGACCTATTTTCGAGTTTTAGTTTCATATTTTATCGTTTTTTTACATGTCTTTTTAAACGTGAGTTTCTGCGCTATTCATATGCCTCAGCGCTTGATATCGCCAATTCGCGGTGGGCACGTGGCCCATCCTCTCTTTCTGAGTGAAGACCTGTGCCCTACAGTGAGACATTATTTGACGACCTCTGTGGTGTAGCGGTTAGCGCATCTGCTTGCCATGCGAGAGGTCCCGGGTTCGATCCCCGGCTGGAGAGAAAAAAAAACCCCCAGGTCTTGGATGTTTACATGTTTGTGATGTCGCTGTTTCTGGTTCCCACGACACAGGGTATCCTAGTGTGGGGCCAGAAGCAATGTATGTGCCTGTGTGTAAGTGTAAATGTTTGTGTAAATGTTTATGTTTATTATAGGCCGCTTACTTACTTTTATGATATCGTGGAGCAGAGGCATAAAATGGACTGCCTCGTTGGCCTAGCCGTTAAGGCGCTTAGCTACCAAGAAAGAGATCGTGGGTTTGATTCCCACAGGGGGTCGCCGTACATTTGTACAAATAGCCTTAGTATGGATGGTTTTCGATGTTCGTAATGCCCTTACCTGATTACCATAGTACAGGGTATCCTAGTTGAGGACCAGGGCCTCGATTCCGTTAGTGCATTGTAGTACGATGACAGATACACGGTCGGGTCACGTGACGTGTTTTTTCATACCATTGACGCCTAGAAGGTTTGATATGTGTGCCCGCGTAGACTTGAAGCGGCAATGAAACTAAATCGCCACGTTGATGCAGTTGTCATTGAACTACAATGCATTAACAGAATCTTTGTCCAGATCAAGTGATTCGTCATCAATCGTCATCAACCCATTATGTCCCCACCGAGGGGCACCGGTCTCTTCCCTGAGGAAGGTATAGGCCATACTCCACCACGGGGGCCGAGTCCGGATTGGTGGAGGCTTGTAAGACTAGTGGCTGGTCTTACTGTCAGAAGTTTTCAAGCCGCCCTAAGGCCTCTGACATGGCTTAACGACTGCCATCTATCGACGGCAGCCGGCACCAACTGCTTAACGTACCTTGCGAAGCACGGAATCGCTCGGAAAAAATGCCACTAGCGTTAGTCATAGACGGTGACCCATCCATGGACTGAACGCGCCGTATGTTGCTTAACCTTAGTGATCGTTTAAGATCACTCAGGCAGCCCAGGCTACGAGCGATTCTCGATGTGATTATGTTGTGTAAAAGTAAAAAAAAAAACTTAGTCATACTATTCTGTGCTGTTTGTTTGCAGCTGTGAAGTGGCAGCAGGTCAAGATATAGATCACAAGGACAGAATATCGACAAATGGATTCTACATGGAGATGGGCACAGCACAGGTAAACTTGCTGAACATTTCAAATACATACTGACATGAACTGCAGGTTTGCTAGTCCTTCAAATGGTGGCGTGGTGGCCGGATCACCTACTTCTCTCTATAATGGTTGAGACTGGCTGGTGATGGCCGACTCCCGTGTTATGCTCGTGAACGGGTGCTGTTCGTGTGTTCTGTTTTTCCTTCTTCTGTAAGAAAATCCACTAATTTTTTTACTTTTCAAGTTATCGATGGCAATCATGAAATCTTATCATACACTGAGGCTCTGATTTATTAAGTTTAAAATTATGTATTTTAGAAGAGATGGTCAAAGAGGAGATTTAAAAAAAAATAATAATAATATAGTCACTTTATTCAAGTTCCCTAGATAAATAAATCAAGGGTATGTAAGGAAGGAAAGTAATAAAAAAAAAGGGAAAGGCGAATTGAAATTCAACTTCAATGAAATCATGGCATTTTGACATTTAGTCATTACGGACCGAAGGCAAGATTACATGAGATAAAATCGCACCCTTGGAAGAACAACGTGATATTTCGAAGAAAACTATTTATTATTCATAGAATATGTTTTTAACGCGATGTTATTTACTCCGAAAACGCCGGAATAATGAGCAAAAAAGACACTGCATCAGGTTATAGCGCTATCTCTTTCGGCCATTACTTTGAAACCTTAAAAAATGCTCTCATGTAACGTAAGGGTTCCGAAATAACACATTGTTCTTGTAAGTGTGCGAAATATTCGTTTATACTACACCTGCTTGGAAAGTACCTTGATACTTTATTAAATTTACGGTAGAAAGTACGTCATTGCATATCGAACAAATATGCGGGGAGAAAACGCATCTGAGCGGGAGAGAAAAGTGTATGAAAATCCATTTCTTACGTGGTTTTTCTTTTTTAATTTTGGGTAAGACTATGCGCCGGTAACCTAAATATCAAAAGCCAAAAGTTTTTACAGTGAGTTTTTATCTCCAAGTTCGCAAAATTACACTGGCCACTAGCAACAATTTCAATATAAATTTCAATTAGTAAAGATTTCGTTTTTTATTTTCCTTGTAGGTGTAGTATAAAGCGCTATGTATCACTCGAGAGAAACTGCGATTCCCGATCTCAGGTGTTTTAAAGCCCTCGCCTACGGTTCGGGCTTCAAACGACACGCTCGACGGTAATCGGTCACTTTCTCCTCTCGGTGAACAATGTACTATTCTTAAACGCGCAAGGATTGGAAATCCCTGGTTTACGAGTCCGTTTATCCGGCAGTTCGGCGCGTGGGGCGCGTTCGCGACGTGGGTGGGGCTGGCCGTGTTCTCGACGCTGAAGCTGTGCCGCTACCACCAGCTGGAAAACATCCGCGTGTCCATGTTCCGCGAGCGGCAGCGGCTCGTCAACGAGAGCGGCTCGCCCACCGCCTCGCTCGAGCGCTGCTCCACGCCGCCCGCTGCCAACTAAATCCTTAACACTGCTCTTAAGCTGCCTCCCGATATGTTTGTTTAGTAACTGGTTATGAAACAGTGAAAATAATAGGGAATGGATGAAAATATCAGAAGTGCTTGATATTTTTTTTGGTGATATGAATAACCTTCCTTAGCGCAAGAAAAAAGTTTCAATTTTTTTAGCTTCGTAGTTAATTTTTAAATAATCTTAATATTTTTCCATTCGTAGTTCTGGGCTCAGTACGGCATATCAGACATATTCCTTGGTCCGCTACGTATGAAAAAAAAAATCTGGGGACAATGACAGCTTTTCAAGGTGGATTTTTTTTTATACGTAGCGGACTAAGGAATATGTCTGATATGCCGTACTAAGCCCAGAACTACGAATGGAAAAATATTAAGTATATTTAAAAATTAACTACGGGGCCAAAAAAATTGAAACTTTTTTTCCGCGTTAAGGAAGGCTATTCCTATCACCAAAAAAAAAATCAAGCACTTCTGATATTTTCATCCATTCCCTATTCCTTATTCATAACCAGTTACGAAATCTTAGTTGCGAACGTGGACGAAGAGAAAAGTCCCAGTATTTCTGCCGACAGAACTACGTAACAGAACAGTTGGCAATATCTGAGATTGAAGCAGGGTGTAAAGCATAGTCTTATAAATCACAGAACTAATGGTAAAAAAAATCCCAGTAGTTCTGCCGACGGAACTACTCAACAGAACAGGTGGGAATTGAGGTTTCTTTGTCCGTACCGTACCTCCGTGTCATATCTGCGACAACCTCTGTCGCGCAGCGGTTAGCGCATCTGCCTACCATGAGAGAGGTCCCGGGTTCGAATCCCGGCTGGGGACAAAAAAAAAAGAAACCCAGGTCTTGGATGTTTACATGTTTGTGACGTCGCTGATTCTGGTTCCCACGAGACAGGGTATCCTAGTGTGGGTCCAGAAGCAATGTATGTGCCTGTATGTAGATGTTATGTTAAGTTGGAATCAAGAACGCTAGTTTGGACGCCTGTCCGGTGCGGTATGGGTGGTTGGGAGTTTTTTTGCCCGTTTCAAAGGCGATATGATACGGTGGTCCCGCCAGTCTGGACCCCATCGTGGCACATGCAAGAAATCGTTAAAATCTCATAGACTTATGAAACACTTGACATGTCAATGAACACGTAATGATTGCTGCGAACGTTACGAAGATACAAGCTATTTTACTTTGCGTTCGGAGTTATTGGATCGCGACGCTCTGATACAAGGCGGAGGTTCGGTACGGACAAAAGAACTTATCTGTATCCAGCTCTACGTGAAAGGGGGGAAGGGAAAGATTGCCATACGTCAATATTAAGTTTATTGATGTACATAACATGCCTGGCAATATTTGTCAATATGTCCGGGCATAATAATCTAATATAGGTATATATGAATTTCTCGTGTCACAGTGTTAGTGCGCAAACTCCTCCCAGCTTGACCATTTTGATGAAATTCGTATATTCGGTAGGTCTGAGAATAGGTTGTTACCTATTTTTCATACACCTAAGAGAAAAAAAAGTTATACCGCAAAACAATGTTTGCCGTGTCAGCTAGTGCTACTACTATTACTATGTGGAAGGAGTTTGCTCAGCTAGTTATAATAGTAAGTTAAAACAAGAACTAAAACAAGATTGTTGCGTTTGTACGAGCAAATTTTAAACCAATTGTAAACCAACTGTTCCCGGAGCGCTTGTACTTTCCGCGAGTAACGGACTTTAAGTTTGTATGAAAGTGTACGAAGCAGAGTAACTCTACATGGTTTGCGAGAGTTTCTTGTGTGGTATTCAAAGATATAATTATAGCAAACGCCCGAGTAGAAGCACAGTAGTTAGAAGTTAAATCAACATGAGATCACATCTATAGGATCAGTTTCAGATACTATGCTTTATAAACTGTTTTCCGGATACACTTACTTGACTTTTTGTCGGAAGAATCCGACCAGGTTGCGCTCTTGCGACCAAAAGTCCAGTAACTGTACCCGGGAAAACAGTTTATTCACAAGAATGTCTACTGCTTACGAAAGTTTGAGTTAAAAAAATATACTATACTTGTTTATAGTTCATGACTTATAGGTTTTTGCAATTTAAATTCTAATGCGAGTTCTTTTTAATGTAATTATATGTGATAGTAATAAAGTATCTATTTAATAATACGTAAATAAGTTAAGCAATTAATGTTATTAATATTGTGATAGTCTTATTGCAAGAATTTTAGATCTCTCATCAGAAAGTATATTGCGTTTTTGAATCTTTTGCACTATTGTTTTGTGGTAACTATTGTAAATAAATAGGAAATAAATAAAAATATCAAGTTAAAATGAAATGTCATGTATTTTAAAATTTCACTAGGGTACAACCCTGCTTATTAGTCATACATTATAAAATGACCTGTATGATACATAGCACATATCGTAAAAGCTTACAGGAGAAAGAAAAATAAATATCATAAATTAAGATAAACCAATTCAGTCTGATCTATTACAAGATTTCTACGACATACTCTCGACACTCTTTGGCCTTATCTAAATCAAGGAGGAACCTCCTCGCCGTCAAACATAACAACAAACAAAGAAGGCACCCGAGAAGCCTGGCACGTATTCCCTTAAATAATTAACTAACACTTTCCTCACTATAATCCCTAAAACACTACATCAGTCTTAACACTCCCTCTAGCTATGCACTACGCACTTCAGGTGTGACGTCGGCCGGCGCGGCGACACTGGCAGAGTGCTTTTTGTCCATGTGCACTTTGAGATAACGCAGCTGTGCGAACTGGCGGCCGCACTTGGTGCACGCGTGCGCCTCGGCGGCGTGCGTGCGTGCGTGCCGGAGCATGTCGCAGCGCACGCGGAAGGCACGCCCGCACTCGCCGCACTCGTGGTTGCGCGCTTCCGCGTGCCGTTGCTCGTGCCGCAGCATCAACTGCTTCCAGCGGAAGCCCTTCCCGCACGTCCCGCACATGAACCGCTTCACCGAGCCGTGCGTCTGGCTGTGGATATAGAGGCCGGCTTTCGAGCGGAACTTCTTGCCGCACTCCGAACACTCGTACGGCAGCGCTTCGTCGTGCGTGACCATGTGCTGCTTCACCGACGCTTTGGTCGCGAATTTACGTTTACATATATCGCACTCGTGCTCCTTGATGCCCTTGTGGCTGTACCGAATGTGGTAGAAGTAGCTCGACGACGCTGTGTAGATTTTCTGGCAGTAGGGGCACGCTCGCGCCCATTT
Source organism: Yponomeuta plumbellus (assembly GCA_947310845.1). Lineage (NCBI taxonomy): Eukaryota > Metazoa > Arthropoda > Insecta > Lepidoptera > Yponomeutidae > Yponomeuta > Yponomeuta plumbellus. The sequence continues at coordinate 592,551 of OX371211.1, read as the reverse complement.
GTTTTTGGTTGCGGTTTTGTTTCCTTTCGGAGTCTCTTTCGGTTCGCTCGGGGTCTCCGGTTGGCTGTCTTGCGAGTCTTCTATGGCTTCGAACACGGACTCTGGCAGCGGACCGAATCCGTCTTCCGTGTCCGTTTGGTCTGAGAAATCGCTCGCTTCTTTCGAACTGTTATTATTACCTGGTACTCCGCTATTCAGTTCCGTCTCACTGGTATTTTGAGAGCTTTCCGCGTTCACTGGTTTTACAGCTTTCTTGAACATCTCTTCGTCAGAGGGGATTTTTTTCTTAACTTTCTTTTGTTTCTTGACAGGCGTCCCAGCCTCTTTAGGGGACGGGACGCCCTCGGCCAGCTGTTCGTTCTGTTTGTCCTCTGTGGTGGGCTGCGCGTTTTTCTCGTTAAGGCTGTACTGGACGGCGTGCATGGTCATGTGGAGGATGAGGTCTTTCCGGTCGACGTATTGATCGCACTCGTCGCAGTGGAAGAGAAGCTCGGCGTGCGCGGCGACCAGGTGCGCGGTGAGGGCCGCGCGGTCGCCGGTCGCCGCGCCGCAGTAGGGGCACGAGGCCGCTTCCTCCGCCGCGGCGGCCGGCCGCTCCATTTCAATCACCAGGTCCGACATCTCGATGAACCTGCAACAGAACGACTTCGTCAAATTTTTGTTGGCGCTGCTTAGCTTTACAGTACGAAAATATACCTACAATGATTTCGCAATAGCCCAACAGTCCGATCCAAATACGACGTGTGTTGTAGGTATGTAGTATATCATCGAGCGAAACCGAGTTGACATCTTCTGACTTCTATCTGTTGGCTTCGCAAGGGCAGTGCAATAAAACAGTTGATTCAGCTTACAGTGTCCATGACAGCTTGTCTCTTGGCGCTCGTAATGTGATGCGCGGTGAGCTGCGCGCGCAAACGGAAGGCTTTCCCACACGCACATACGAAGGGCTTCTCCCCAGTGTGAACAGAGACGTGCGCCCTCAACTCGCCGCTCCGTTTGAACCGGGCTCCGCACTCCAGACAGGAAAATTTGCTGGTGTTACTGTCATGCATCTTTCCGTGCATGCGCAGCGCGCTTCTCGACTTAAATGATTGGCCACAGGTATCACAGGTGAATTCTCTGGCGTCAGAATGCAGAGACATGTGGTCTTTGAGGTGGTCAAGTCGGCTGAAAGTCTTGTGACACTGTGAACACACGTGCGGTCTTTCTTTCTGGTGTTTGGTCCGCACGTGTCGCGCCAGGTTCCCGCTCTCGTTGAACCCGAGCCCGCACAAGTGGCAGCGGTGGCGTCTGTCGTCCACGTGGGAGCGGATGTGCCTCTTCCAAGAGTGCGCGCTGACGCACTTGCGACAAATTCCGCAGATGACGTATTTCTTCTCGTCGACGGTAACTTCCAAAAGCTGTTCGGTCTCTGTGGCTCGTTCCGTCGTGCCCGGATTGGCGCGCTCTTCTCTGGAAAGGCGGACGTGTACTTTGGTTAAGTTAAGCCGAAGCAAGCAATGCTGGAACTTGGGCAAGGGTTTAAGTTACGCTTTTAGTTAGGAACTATTTCATCATCACATTCGTTTTTGCGTTTTATTGTAGTCCAGCATTCAGCAATCTGTACATTATCTTGGTTTTATCTGGAGTCTTATAAGTCGGTACTATTTTAGGTACCATTCATCTTATCGATAACCAAAACATGATCATTGGTTTCCTGATACTGAGCCAGGTGTGTGTATATGATTTGTTGCGGAGGCGGCGGCGGCGGCGGCGCGGGCCTGGCTTCGGTGTTTTCATGCATCTTCTTGCAGTGATGCCTCAAGGTCCGTCTCTGTCGGAAGGCAGCGGCGCAGTGGGGGCACCTGTAGGGCGCGGTGGAGGAGTGGGCTGCCTCGTGAGCAGACAACTCGTGTCTTTGTCTAAAAGCTTTGCCGCAGACCGGACAATCGTGGGGCCGCTCGCCTGTGTGTTTCAACCTGTGCCTCGCCAAGCCTGATCTCACTCGGAACTTCGCTCCACATTCTGCACATTGGAAAGGGAACACTTCCGTGTGGGTTTTCAAGTGGACGTGCAAGGAGCCGCTCTGGGCGAAGCGCTTGCCGCACTGCGCGCAAACGAATGGCTTCTCTCCCGTGTGAATGCGCATGTGCTGTTTTAGATTTTGTGAGTTCGCGAAGTTTTTACTGCATAAATGGCAAGAGTGCCTTTTCGCGCGCTCATGCGTTTCTGTAAGATGCCGCTGTAAGCCACTGGGTACCGTAAAACGTTTGCCGCATAAGTGGCACACGCAGGGCCTTTCTCCTGTATGCGTCCGTTTATGAAACACATAAGTCTGGCGGGAGCCGAGGCGCTTGCCGCAAATGCTGCACACAAAATACAATTTTCCATTTATCTTGGTCTGAGCTTCGCTAATCTCCTTTCTCGTCTCTTCGTCCATCCGCTCACACCGCATATTTTTAGTAGTCAAATCGTCAAATCTGTCCAGTCCAGAAGTTTCACCATCGATGGTTACACTTTCTATGGTCTCGGAATCGCTTGATTCAGTAAAATCAGGGTAGGCACAAGTTTCTGTTTCATGTTTAGTGACGTAATGGTCCCTAAATTTTAGCAAGGCATCGTAAAACTTCTTATAAGCAACGGTCTTTACTTTACCAGCCACGATGCTGGAAAGCGGCTGATCGTCCTCTAGGTCTGTATCAGTGTCCTCCTTTCTATCAAATGCGACGTCGTCTGTAATAGATTCCAGCACCGAGCTTCTCGTTGCTTTTTGCAGATTGTCGGTTGCCCTGCGCTCCGCGAGGTATTTCTCAAAACCCCAGCAGGCATCCCACCTGCAACAAACAACTGCTCTCATCAACCGTTCACCAACCAACAATCTTCTCCAGTATAGCTTTGTGAGTGAGTTCCACCTGCCGCTTGTGTTGTTGCAGGGAGAGCCTTTTTCTCCGTTCCGCGGACTGTTGTTAAGGTAGTGCCACTTTCTCGTTCCTCCCAAGTGCTGTTCAGGGAGTGCCGTTTTCTACGTACATCGGCACTGTTATTATGGTGAGTGTCTATAGTGAAATACATAATCTAAGGTGCACTTTTGACCCAACCTTCGGATCGCCCTGTTCGCGAATAACTCCCGCGTCGATTGACACCTATTGCAGGGCGCTGCGTTGAAATTGTACAGTTCCGAATTGCATAGTTGGAATCGTGGGCCGCTCCTGCGGCGAGAATTTTTTCGGCGACTCCCAAACCAGACTTCGTGTCCTTCAGACACTTTGATGACTTACTAGTGTGATTATGTATGTATGTGCGTGTATGTTTATGTTTAATTTTCAGCAAACGTCGCTAGAGGAAATCCAACTTAACTCTGGGACGGTGGGTCGTAAGGGGCTGCGGTTTTGGGCTTCGTTATTGGCCTTAATAACACTTTGTCGACTGCACTGCACAGATCTTTTAAGGACCGCTTAAATATCGAAAAGATAGGATTTTTATTCCAAAATCAAGAGGGACACCAAGATATTTTTGTATGCATTTCGCATAGGTATCCATCCGTGACGTCCAACTCGGTGGTGCTGGGACTTCGCGGTGCCGAGTAATAAATATTTCAAGAAATCGTCGGCCATATTTGACTTCTCAAGTCAGAGCATCTCCGCAGCGCGAGGTCGCAGAAGTTTGCGATTTTCTGCTCTAGCATCGCCGTCGAGCACATTTTGATTTAACTTTTAACTTTATATTTCGTATTCCTTCCTATCTTTTACATGTTAGTAAATATTATACGTCTAAATTACTATAGATAATTTTATTACTCTGGTATTGCATTTATCCGGAAATTTTAGCGCTTGAATTATACCTATATTTTAGTGTTTTATTAATGAATGAATTCTAGTCGCAAACATGTCATTGAATGGATGGAACTAATAACTAATGGAATTCACATTTTAATAATAGACAATTTTAAATTCCATCCATGATTTTATTGTAATACGTAAAATTTAATAATTGTATTGGATTTTATGGTGCACTGTATCCTTATTATTGCTCACTGTCCATAAAGTATATTAGACACATACATTAGTAATTCATAAGTACATCTAATCTCTTTAAACGAGCAATTCTTGTATATATATTTATATATAATCAGAATCTCGGAAGCGGCTCCAACGATTTTCACGAAATTTTGTAGGCAGATGCTTTCGGGGGCGTTTAATTTATCTAAGTAGGTTACATTTTTAAAAAACGTTGTTTTATCCGTGTTTTAAGCCAATTGAAATTTGCTATGCTAACATACAGAGGTAAATTTCGCGTCTATCTGCAAGGTTGGGATAGTTCCGACGGGAAAACGGGCGACCCGTTTCCGGCCGATTTCAAGAGACCCGGTTCGAGTCATGATGTTTTTTTTCGAAGTTCTTTGATTGTTGTAAAAGGATTATTTTAATTTTATATTACATATTTTATATTTAAAAAAAAGTACCGAGCAAAGCTCGGTCACCCAGGTACTAAATATTAATTTAAGTGAAGGGAATTAAGCTGAATTTATTGCCTATCTGTGATTTGAAAATTTTGCTATGCCAATTATTTTTTATTGTTAAGAGAAATGTCTTCGTTCAAAATGAAGTGACTCTTTATCGGACTTAGTTCTTTCAAAAGGAAGTTTCAATGAAAGTGTCACCTTTCCATCAACAGGCATATTCCCGAAAGGAATAAAAAAAATTTGCTTACGTAAAAAGAGTCAATGATTTAGGAATTATCTTTCTTCTTCGCCGGCTCTAAGGCCAACGTCTTTTTCTTCTCGTGCGTTCCGAGATGGCAGTTTAAATGGGAGCGTTTGCGAAACTTCTTCGGGCACAGATGGCACGCGAAGTTGCGCACATCGAAATGCATGTCCATGTGTCGGTCCAGGCCGTTCTTGGCGCGGAAGCCTTTCCCGCAGAACTGGCAGACGAAGGGCTCCGCCCCGGTGTGTTTCCGCGTATGGATATCCCGATGCTGCTTGGTGGCGAAGGCCTCTCCGCAGATCGCGCACACAAACCGCAGGATTCCCTCGTGGACCAACTCGGCGTGCCGCCGCCGGGCAGTCTCCGACTTGTACTTCTTCGGGCACCGGTCACACTGGTACCAGTACTCCTTAGAATGCCTCTCGTAATGATGTTGCATTATGTATTTGTTCGCGAATATTTTTTGGCACTTGGCGCAAGCAGCTTTCTTTTTCTGGTTGTTCACTGGAATACTTTTCTGTTGTTGTTCCATTTTGTTTAGCTGTAGTTCCTCGTTGCAGTGAACAGCTGTTACGTGCGCTTGGAGGCGGCCTGAATCGACAGCAAGATACCCACAGGACCGACAGGTCAGTTTCAGTTGGTCCAGTGGTCTCCTAACGTGGGATTGCTGTAGGTGTACCACGAAATCCTTTCTCGATTTGCTTTTGAAGTCGCATATTGTGCAGTCATACCCTTCTTCTGTATGCAGCTCTGTGTGAGTGTTTAAGTGAAACACAAGGCGGGAAGCAGAAGTAAAGATGTTGTTACAGAATGGGCAGAAAAAGTTTTGTAATTTTTTGTCAACCTCTTTACATACTGGCGTATCGTCGTGGCTTTTATCAGAACCCGCGCCAATACTTTCCTGATCTGAGTATAAAGATTCTTCAAACATAATGTTGTGATCTATGAAGAATTTAACTGTCGCTTCAAAGTGAAGTCCATGTTTAAACTTCAAATGCCTCGCCAACAGAGTTACGTCTCCATCTATGATGTAGCTACATTCTAAGCAATTGAACTTGTGGGGCAGTTCGCTTTCATCTGTTTGCAAGCGCTTGCTTAGCACTCTTTGAACAATGGAGTTAAATCTTAGTGATTCGAATCTGAAATGGCACACAAAATAGGCACGTTGATGAGTATCACTGGTACAGTCCACAGCACGTGAACCTTGCAACACCGCCAGTATTGCGCCAGGTTGAGTTGGTATTGACTGTAGTTACATTACATTAGTGCTGAGAAAATAAGCTTTTTGTTATCTTTATAGATTTCTTTAGCGAATTCAGAGAAAATATGCATTTTAGGAAGGCACGAGCTGCTCTCCCGCGTAGACATAATTTTATATAGAAGCAGAAGACCGCGATATGTAGGTTTGTATTTAAATTTAATATTTAAATGTGTCTGCCGCAGTTTAATAACAATAATAACATCCACGCAACAAAATTACTTGACCTGGTCCCAAATAGGCTATTTGACAGTGTGGAAAAGAACAGTATTATTTATACGTCTCCGTGTAAATTATGAGACTTAAAACCAGCATTTCAACTAAAAAACAATTACTATTTGTAAAAAAAATTACAAGATTTTGATAATTATGTATCTGCAGCCATTGCACCGAAAACGGTTTGGATTGGCCGATTCTATGATGACGTCACATGTCAGTAAAAATGGCGTCTGCCATTTATTTGTTTATTTATTTATTAGACACAACCAACAGATGTTAGATACATCACTTAAAATAACATTGTGTAGATATCATCATCGTCATCACCAGGCTATATTAGTCCACTGCTGGACATAGCCCTTCCCTAATGAGCGCCATAGCGCCCTGTCTTCAGCTTGCCGCATCCAGCATCTGCCTGCAGTTTTTCGCAGATTTCGCAGTGTAGATATTTATGTTCTAGTCTTCTAGTTGGTTTACTGGCAAGTGACGTCAAAATTCCTGTGCGACGCCATATTGCCCAAGATAGCGTTTTGGCGGCTTATTTCAAAAGTAAATTTTCGTTTGCCTTTTGTAGAAGAAATACACGAAAGAATTTAAAATGAGGACTTTCTGAGAACTCCATGAACACTAACAAAAAATATGAGATGGAGTTGGAGATTGAGATTTTTTCGCTGCCTTTTTTTCCACTACACACGGCCCCAAGGCAGCGGCTAATATTATGTGTATGTACATTGTATGTACATTGACAATCAACAAACAGAATGTAAATTCTTTACGTTGAAATATTTTTTTGATTTCTGATGGTTTTCAGAAATCAGTCAAATAGCCTATTAAAATACCCTGTGCTATGGTAACCAGACAAGGAAGTTATAAACATGAAAAAACACCCAGACTGAGGTCATTTGTACAAAATTAAATGTAGGGCGGCCTGTGTCGGTAGGTTGGTTTATGAGGAAATCCCGCGTGAGAACAGCTCGCGCAGCTGGCGCCTGGTAGTTTACTTACTTCTCCTTATCCTTTTCTTCGCCCTGCTGCTGTACCGGTGTTGTGCTGACCTCTGTGCTCGTTCCTGGCTGTGCCTCCTAAGGGAGAGATGTATAATTGTAACACATAATATGCGTAATTTCTTCCAACCCAATCATTTCAGGTAGCTAATTTTTAGGGTTCCGTACCTCCAAAGAAATAAACGGAAAATCTTTATAGGATCGCTTTGTTGTTTCGTCTGTCCGTCCATATTTCCATCTGTCTGTCAAGACCCTTTAAATATATCGGGAACGCATGGGGGCATCGAGTTGAAATTGAAATCAAATACTAGTCTAAAGTAATTTGTAGATGTGAAAAAATAAATAAAAAATATACATACATAAGCTCACGCCTGTATCCCAGAGGGGTAGGCAATGACCAGGGACTGCCACCTACCACGATCCTAACAAATCACTTTCGCTTCATCGACATTCATTAGTCGTTGCATGCACGCACGTCGGTTTCGGGATCTTTTTATAAAAAAAAAATACAGCCGTTTATGCAAAAAACGTATATTTCGGCATTTGCGGGAATCAAAATACATAGGGTACTTCGCGTTGACCTGGTACCAGGACATTTGGCAAGTAATATTCTCTTCTACTACAAATAATTTGTAAATGTTATTTATGAGTACAATAAAGAATATTCTATTCTATTCTATTCTAAATACAGGAGAAGGCCCGAAAACGATAAAGTATTTAAATTATAAAGAAATTGTCTGAAGTTCGGGAAATACCCGGAAAAACTGAACCCCAGGTGGGCGAGCGCGACTCGCACATTCACGTTAAAAAGAATAATTTCTTTGTTATACAATCCACAGGAACAAAAATACATCCACAAATGTTTCCTCCAATATAAAAATTGTATTTAAAAAAAATAATCATGGGTCAATCACTCAGTGTTAGACAAGACTGTCCAACAATGGGTGATATTAGAGAAATTTAATTTAATTTTATTAAGTTTACAAAACAGAATACAGTCGTTACAAATTCAACTTAAAAATAAACTGTTTGTGTTCTGGACTGCAGTCCAAAGTATGCAAACATAGAAATTTGCCAGATTGGAAGCGGGATATGCAGTTAAAACTTAATCTAAAACATTAAAACATTGACTATTGACTCTTAATGATTCTGAATTGACATAAGTATTTTATTTTTAATAAAAATATTTTTATAATATTGCCATGCCGTGCCCGGTAAAATTACACTTGTACTTGTATGAATAATACCTACTTAAGACCTATTTACTGTAATTTATCGCAATAAATTGAATTGAATTGAATTGAATTAGGGTAAATTAGATACCGCAAATAAGTGTCATCAATTATTCAATTATTGGGTGAAGTATTGGACGAAGACGAGTTATAAATTATAGGACTAATCATTTTAAAGAATTTCGAAGGATTTGATTCAAATATGTCAATGCTTGAAGATTCGGCGAACAGGTTGTTATAAAGACGACACATTCTAGAAATAGGGTTGTAATACGACGTGTTGTTCCTATACACACGCAGGTGGAATGGTCTGTATTTCCGGGTTCTAAAATAGCAATTAATGTTAAGGAGACTTACCAGGTAGGGGGAATCTATATAGCTCACCTCAAAAGCTATGCTGGCAATGCAACTGCCAGTACTGTGCTAGCAACTCGGCTATGATTACTGTCCTGGCAATGCGGCTGCCAGTACTGTGTCGATAACACTTTATAGCTCAACAAGGATACAAATGGCAAGATGTGGCGCTACTGATTTACCTGTTGCTTCGCGGCTTTGCCGACGGCGAGGCGGGTGCGCAAAGCCTGGTCGGCCTGCACGCAGCACTCCACCAGTTCGTGCCACGCCAGCAGTGTGCTGGCGCACTGGTAACACACCACTTGCGGCAGCTCATCCTGCTCCGAAACCTGGGGGAGGAACTTGTTGATACAAACTGCTTTTCATCATGGTAGTTGAACTGCGCCCGGAAATCCTATGAGCAGCGAAGCACTGGCTCACTGCACTTGAGCAACAACAACAATGTGGAGACCTCATAGAAACCTATGAAATCCTAACAGGGTACTATGACGTGCAAGACCTACACAAATGTATATTATGAACCAGAATGTCCACCTAAGAGGCCACCAACTTAAACTAAACATCTCTCTGTGTGCAAGTAACCCTTGGAAGCATGACCTTCCAAACAGTGTTGTGCGAGAGTAGAACAAACTTCCTGACTCAATTGTTGGTGCAGACTTAATGAACTGTTTTAAAAATAGACTTGATCATTATATAAAAACCAAATACAATCAAGTGCATTGATAAGACATACACATATCAGCTCCAAGCTGCTAGAGTGTATCAAATAATAATGACAAAAAGATTTTAGCATGAAATCCTGCATTTCCAGTTTACCCTGCTGACTCTCTAATCAAGCAATGCTTCCTGATATGAGTGGTGTCCCATTATATTTTCATGGCAGCCATCATGTCACAATGTTTCGACTTTTTTAATCCTTCTTTAAGGAGGATTAGGTGTACGAAATAATGAATTAATTCTAAGGTTTACAGAAACATGCTAGCCCAGATCTATTAAGCATGAATCAACAAATTCAGCCCTCAAAACGAGAAACACAGTAATAGCCATTACTGCGTTTTTACTTCGGATGCAAAAATAAGCTACTCGGAGGCATAACTATAAATAAAAAAATAATTTTAATTATATTTCATAGCTCCATTCTTCAGATATAGGTAAGATGAGTTTAGATTACCAGGTAGTTTACTTCATTGTACTAGGTAGATTCGCACGCTTTTAGATTCAAATCGATTGAAAATCGAATAACAACGAAATCGATACATCCCTTCCCTACCCTCCTTCACTTCCCGATTCGAGTCATTACTTTTTCGTGCGCGGTAGAAGACACACGCATCGCTACTAAAAGAAGTTTTTTCTTTTTCAAAAGTTTATCATGTCGAAACGTAAAAGTGAAGACATCCTTATTAGTCGTTACCATAAGAAAATTAAGAAACTGGAGCAAAAGAAACAACAAAGTGCTCGTCGTCGTCGAGTAATAATTTATTCGGATTCGGAAAATGAAGGTAAGTTCTTTCCATGGAGTATCAACTAAAGCATCTGTAAGTCTGCCGGGAGGTTAACTGCGGGTTATACACGATGGCGAGACATGGTGCTACAAAAAACCTGGATGTTGACCGTGGGTCACGCACGACGGTTATAAAATAAATTTCCTAGTTGCTAAAAGTTAAAAGGAAATACGAAAGGTTATTAAAATTGACCAGATTATCTTAATTTCAGAAATCGAAACCACTGCTCCCTCAAATCCAACTGTTATAGTTGATGACACTCTCGCGGCCAGCGAGAATATGGAAAATCTCGGGGATACTGAATTACCTCAGGACACACCTATGACCACAGATGAATCAGTGATCCCGCAAGAACCTACTGACGCAAATTTGGAGCTAGATCCCGAAATACGCCTAGCCCTTGGAGATCCAGCTGAAGATATGCCAATCTATGGTGAAAATATTCACGCAGATATAGCTCAACGTTGGCAGCCTGTACTTCGTAAAGGCCTCACAAAGGAAGTAAAAGAGAAATTATCAAAAGAGCACAAGGTACCTGACAACTGCCGGCTTTTAAAAGCCCCAAGCCTAAACCCTGAAATCGCTGCGGCCGTCGCTGACGTAGTTCGAACTAGAGACAAGAAGATCGAGTCGAAACAAAGCCAGCTGGGTTTAGGAATAAGTGCCATTTCTAAAGGTATGTCAACGTTAATAAATGACGGAAAGAAAGTCGACGTTATAAAACTTCTGTCGGAAGGTTGCAGACTTTTATGTGATCTCCATTACACTGAAACACAGACACGTATAAAACTAATAACACCCTGTTTGGACAAGTCATTCACAAATATAACACAAGACGAAGAACGAGATGACACCTTATTTGGCAACAAACTGTCAGAAAAGATTAAGGCAGCAAAGTCTGTAGAAAAACAAGGCCTACAGATAAAAAGAAATGCCCCGATCACGAACAAATTCGTGCCTCAGCCACCTTACAGAGTGCGACAGTCGGGAAACTTGACAAACCCTCCTCGATATCCCTCGTCGGCCAACAGGGGGGGGCGAGGGGGGACGTACACTCCAAGCAGGTCGACACCGATCACGAGCTACCGGAGAATTCAAACTCCAACGGCTTACGCGACACCGCCGCCGCCGCCGCCGCCCCCTCAAGCTGGGCCGCAGGTCAGGCAGCAATCGGCGAGAACACGTGCCCCAACGCGATACTAGCGCAGGTACACGCTGGCAAATTACACTATTATTACGAATGTTGGTTAAAAGTAACTAAAAATAAGTTTGTTTTAGATTGTATACTTAATGGCTATCGTATACCTATTACTACTACAGTGAGACAGTCAAAAATGCCGGCTAAAATTAATCACACTTTTTCTCCGACTGAGAAAAATAATATTAAGATTGCGATTGCCAATTTACTAGATTTAGGCGCTGTATCAGTGTGCAGAGACAATGAAGAAACACAGTATATATCGCCGATATTTTTAGCCCCGAAGCCAAACGGTTCCTTTAGGTTCATTTTAAATTTAAAGTCTTTTAATAAATTCGTACAAAAAGACCATTTCAAAATGGAAGATCATAGAACAGCCGCCAGTTTACTACCTAAAAACGGTTATCTAGCTACAATTGACCTGAAAGAATCTTATTTTTTAGTTCCTGTGCATCCTGATGATAAAAAGTATCTAAAATTTAATTTTGAGGATAGTACTGGGCGTACTATCACGTACGAGTTTAATGCTCTGCCTTATGGACTTTCAACAGCACCAAGGACTTTTACTAAAATAATGAAAGAGGTCGTCGGTTACCTAAGAGGTCGTGGGCTTAGCTCAGTTTCTTATTTGGACGATACGCTTTGTCTAGGACATACCTACCACGAATGTCTCCTTAACGTTCAAGAAACGGTTAAACTTCTCGAATGCTTGGGTTTCGTAATTAACTACGAAAAAAGTGTGCTAGAACCGAGACAACAATGTAAATTTTTAGGCTTTATTTTTAACACAGTCGATATGTCAATATCGTTACCAGAGAAAAAGCGTAATACTATTCTACAATATACACAAAAATTTATACAATTGCCCCGATGTACTATTCGAGAATTTTCTCAGTTTATTGGAATACTAACGGCAGCATGTCCCGCTGTAAAGTACGGTTGGGTTTATACAAAGAAATTAGAGAGGGAAAAATTTCTTGCCATACAAAACCACACGAATTATGACTCAAAAATAAATCTATCTACCCACATATTACCTGATTTATATTGGTGGGAGACAAATATTTTAACCGCTAAGAATTCCGTAATTCCACCTACTTATGAAGTAGAAATATTCACGGATGCATCACTAACTGGTTGGGGTGCCGTCTGTAACAATATGCGCGCAAACGGACATTGGAAGGAAAGTGAATTGGAGTTCCACATTAATTACTTGGAGCTCCAAGCCGCTTTCCTTGGACTAAAATATTTTGCTAAGAATACATCCAATTGCGCCGTATTGATGCGAATAGACAACACAACCGCCATAAGTTACATCAACAGAATGGGCGGAATACAGTTCCCTCACTTGAATGAATTAGCGAGGTCCATTTGGCAGTGGTGCGAAGAACGTAAACTGTGGGTATTTGCTTCGTATATAAACACAAAAGACAACGTAGAAGCCGATGAAGAGTCAAGAAGGGTTGTTAACCCTGATACTGAATTAGAGCTTAGTTCACTTGCTTTTATGACTATCGTTGAACAATTTGGTCAACCCCACATAGACCTTTTTGCTTCTCGTTCCAATGCCAAATGTGAGACATACGTCTCGTGGGGGCCCGACCCTGACGCTTTTACTGTTGATGCGTTTACGTTTTCATGGCATCCTTATTATTTCTACTGCTTTCCCCCATTTACAGTTATACTTAAATGTTTACAGAAAATTGTTAATGATCAATCGACAGGAATCTTTGTTTTTCCGTATTGGCCCTCTCAGGCTTGGTTTCCTTTTTTAAACAGTTTGCGGATATCTGAAACTGTCTTCTTAAACGACGCTTTATGGTCTCGTTACAGGGTTCATCTACCTCAGGAGATTATCCTGGGTGCCACAATAGTCTCAGGCAGGCGTTCACACAACGGGGGTCCCCTGCGAAGCCTTAGATCTTATGATAGCCTCTCTTTCAACTGCCACACTGAAACAGTATAATACAACTTACAAGTTATGGTGGAATTACTGTACAAAAAATAGCGGCAATTTTTTCGAAACTCAAATTACACCAGTCATTCTTTTTTTAACAGAACTGTACCAGAAAGGAGCATCATATGGTTCACTCAATAGTCACAGATCAGCCCTTTCGTTACTTTTAGGTAACAATATAGGTTCTAATGAACAAGTAACGCGACTTTTAAAAGGGGCCTTTAAAACTAGACCAAGCGTACCAAAATATAATCATATATGGGACCCTCAAATAGTGCTTGATTTCATTACAAGCTGGTACCCAAACGTAAGTTTACCTTTAGATAAACTAACGAAAAAACTTGCTATCCTCCTTGCATTGTGCACTGCACATCGTGTGCAAACACTTTCAGTAATAAAGGCAAATGATATTGTGATATCGCAAAATCAAATAATAATTACTATATCAGATCTTATAAAAACATCAGCCCCAGGTCGTGAACAGACGACCTTGCAATTACCCTACTTTCGTGATAAACCAAATATTTGTCCCGCAAAATGCTTAGAAGATTATTTAGCTGTAACCAAAAACATAAGACAAACTAGCGAATTAAATAGACTGTTTATAACACACATACGTCCACATAAGTGTGCTACATCACAAACCATCAGTCGCTGGATTAAGGACGTGTTAGCCGCAAGTGGTATCGATGTGGCGACGTTCAGCGCGCACAGCACGCGGCACGCCGCCACATCGAGCGCTCGCGCAGCCGGAGTCTCCGTCGAGACCATACGTAAGACGGCTAGCTGGACACCTAACTCGCAAACTTTTGCTAAGTTTTATAACCGGCCTATTCTTGCGGAAAACTTCGCAGAGGCATTATTCACACATAGAGATAAGGATTAATTTTTGTTTGCACTGGAAAAAATTGTGTATTTAATCAATCAAGGAGTTACATAAGTGTATTTTGTTATAAATTGAATCGGTAAGCATTATTAAATAAAACACAGTATTTAATTACAAATTAATTGGAAGTTTAATTTATGTTTCACTTTGCAAATTAAACATTCCTGTTCAAGATCTACTTTCAAAACAAAAACTTTTCAAGTAATGTTAGTTCTCTGAACATCTACCTGGTAATCTAAACTCATCTTACCTATATCTGAAGAATGGAGCTATGAAATATAATATATGATCAAACGAACTTCTCAAGCGAAGTTCGATCATTATTATATGAATAGCTCCATTCGAAGATATAGGTACCCACCCTCCACAACCCATAATTAGAGAAAAGTTTTTGCTGAACTCTCTAAAGCAATGACTCGAATCGGGAAGTGAAGGAGGGTAGGGAAGGGATGTATCGATTTCGTTGTTATTCGATTTTCAATCGATTTGAATCTAAAAGCGTGCGAATCTACCTAGTACAATGAAGTAAACTACCTGGTAATCTAAACTCATCTTACCTATATCTTCGAATGGAGCTATTCATATAATAATGATCGAACTTCGCTTGAGAAGTTCGTTTGATCATATATAAATGCCTCTGAGTAGCTAATTTTTATATTAAGATCTACCGCCACCATTATTTTTTTACTGCAAAACATGCGCCGGCAAGTAGCTTATTTTTGCATTTTTGTAGATCTACAGCAACCATTACTTTTTTACCGCAAATAATGCCACCGAGTAGCTTATTTTTGCATTTTTGTAGATCTACAGCTACAATTACTATTTTACTGCAAAAAATGCCACCAAGTAGCTTATTTTTGCATCCAAAGTAAAAAACACAGTAATGGCCATTACTGTGTTTCTCGTTACGAGGGCAGAATGTTCATTCAATGTAAGATCAATATCTTAAACAGTAATTTTAATTCTTTGATAAAGCTACCATGACATTCAGTACGTCTATCTTGCTCTACAAACAGAGATTACTGGCTCGTATCATACAGGCTGTAGCTTAGTGTAAAGGCCAGCAGACAACATTTGTACATTCTTTTCTATTACTGATCAATGTTATTTGTTACATTGATCATGGTGTAGCAAAGGGTGTGCAAGGGAAAAAAAAAGACTTATTTTTTATAAACAGAATTTAAATTAATAAGGTATGTCTGTGACAAGAACTGACTGAAAACCTGCTAGATCTTCACATGCTCTTATATTTGACACTATTATTCCGTAGTTGCTGGAAAGCTAACCAAAAAAAGGGGTCTAACAAACTGAAGTTTAATACATACCTGTATGGGTAAGTGTTTGTGAATTTTCTCAGCAAGGTTATTCTGAAGCCCTTCTCCATGGAAGATAGGGATAACAAACTCTGTCGCGGCAGCACAGGTCCGGCACACATTGGAAGTCAGTACATCTGAAGTAAAAATCATAAGTATAGAACAAAGATGCAATGCAACAATATCATGCTAAAGGAACTGCACTTACTTTGAAGGTTATTTTGCGTTGTTTCCGTTGAACTTTGGGGCCCAAGCAGTGCTAGAGCTTCAGATGTATTTACGATGAAGATTTGTTCAGTTTTACCATCCATTCTTTGAAGTATTTTTATAAAATAAAAAGTAATAACGCCAGACGCACCATCGCTCCTCGAACAAAATGAAGTGTGCGTTTGGAATACAATAAAAACTATACACCCTAACAAATTACATCTGCATATTAAATTTATGATCAAACATATTAATTAAATAATATGAATATTATAAAACATCTCATACATTGTAATTAGTGTATGTTCGCAGTTTAATAGACATACTATCTTGGCAACGTAAAAAAGTATATTTTTTTTAGTAATAAAGTATAGTTTTAAAAATTTATACAGATTTTGAACGTGCCTTGATTAGGTGCGTTTAGATTCCACATGAATTTTCATGAAATCTCATCACATCTAAATGAAATGGGCATATAAAATATTTATTTATGGAAGTATTGAACCGCAATTGTATTGATTGAACCACGACCACAACACTCACTACTGAGTATCTCTTAGGAATAAGAGAGTAGGTACAGGCGTAATAGATTAATATCTGCAATGTTTTACAGTTGAAACAAAACGCAGCTCAGAAGAACCTGCTCGTTGACTGGTAGAAAATAAGTTCGTCCAACGGGTTCATCTTTTTGAGCATTTTGTTGAGCAGGCAGTTCGCTGGCGGCATCACCGGCTAACTCTTGCCTATCACAAGGCGTTACACGCCATCTTTCTCATCCACGGCCTCACTACCGACTTGAGACATCGTCCGACCATCAGGACCATCATCGTGTCAATATTGCTCTGATTTTCTTAAAGTATTATCATTATCATCAGGCTATATATTAGTCCACAGCTGAACATAGCCCTCCCTAAAGTATTATAATATCTACTTTTTACAGTTTAAGTTAGTTTTACAGGTTTTTAGGTGGAGATGCGATGCCGAATCTAAATATCTCCTTATAATAAAAATGAATTGCTGTTCGTTAGTCTCACTAAAACTCGAGAACGGCTGGACCGATTTGGCTGATATTTTTTTTATAGATATTTGTGGAATTCCGGGGAAGGTTTAAATGGTGAGAAAAATTTTAATAATTACGAAAACTGGCGGTACGAATTTTGCCGGGACACCTAGTATCTAGATAGGGTCTAGATTGATTGTCAAGTGTCTGAAATTGATCAATAATGATAGTTCAATAAGTAAATGATGTTTAAAGGCGGTTGCAATAAATACTCTATTTTTAATTAAAATTTTATTTGAGTTCTCGCTTAAGTGTCCCCATTACCCTCTATTACCCTATTTTTGAGTTGGTCATCCAAGGATTCTCGATACTTCCTATAGAAAATTGAATAGAAATTGTATTTTAATACCAACTCCGTGTTTCCACGTGCAGCGGTCCTACATCCAGGTGACTATGAAACTGACTGTCAGGGATAAATCTCCATATTTCGACCTACAATAGAAGGTGAGTGAGGCCGTCTCAAGACGACATTGAAATAAAAAATTGAGCGTAATTAAAACTGTTTACAAGAATTTATTTTAGATTGTAGCTTGGTGAGACGAGAACATTATCGATCGGAGAATATTGTCATCATCCCATCTTTATTTAAAGTGTTCTTTATCTATGTATATTTAGGGGCTGGCGCGGCCGGCCACAGCGTCGGCGGCGCGGCTCACGGCGAACACGGTCGGCGCCACCATCATGGTGTGGCCTTTGTACTTGTAGATCACTTGCTGGAACAACCAACATGTAGACCAGAAATAAAATACCGGACCAATACCACGTAGGTAGCGCAAGCGCGAAAACAGGATTTTGTATTAATAATAATACCTAAAAACTTCCACACAACACAATAACTTTACCGGGTCCCGAACTAGGATACCCTGTGCTATGCTAACCAGGCAAGGACATTACAAGCATGTAAGCACACCCAGACTGAAGCCGGGACAAGGACAGACTGAGACAAGGCTAGACAAACGAGGAAGTCGACCAGTCGTCTATTCGGAGCGGTTCATAAGCATAAACATCTACATACAGACACATACATTGCTTCTGCCCCCACACTAAGATACCCTCTCGTGGGAACCAGAAACAGCGACATCACAAATATGTAAACAAAGGCCCTGTTTTGTTTTGTCCCCAGCCGGGCTTCGAACCCGGGAGATGCGCTAACCGCTGCCCCAGAGGTCGTCATCGATTCATGTGTGAATCATTCAGCGCGTATACGTCCATCGTCGTCCATTGCTGGGCATAGGCCTTTTTCTGTCGTCAGCTACCCACGGACTAGCGAACTGGTGGGCGTCATACAATTGCCAGTTCGACTATTGATTCTTCGGCATATGTGACCACAACCACCTCTACTGCCACTGCAAAGCTTAGGTACATGCCATAACTATTATTTTTGATGAATTTCTGTATGAAATCTTGTGACGCAATTATAACAATAACATTTACATACAGGCACATACATTGCTTCTGGCCCCACACTAGGATACCCTGTGTCGTGGGAACCAGAAACAGCGACGTCACAAATTGATGTAAAGAGGTAAGTAATAAAGTTCGGACAAGATTTCACAGTTAAAAATTCTCGAAATAAAGTTAAAATTGAACTCAAGACAAATTAAATTGCTTTTTTGTTTTATAATAGGGCTAAGTATCGAAGTGCAAAAATTGTATCAATATTATTCCGAATAATATTGATAAAATTGTATAGGTGGGCAAGACTAGCCACTGAGTGGTTATGTACCGTCGAGGCTGGCCTAGAAGTCGGTGGAGAGACGATCTCTACCGACATCTGCCAGAGTGGTCTGAGGTGGCCCAGGACCGAAAACTCTGGACTGAACTGGAGGAGGCCTCTGTCCAGCAGTGGGACACAATAATAGAGGCTACGTAAAAAAATCAGAATATACGTTTTGTTATTTCGTCCCACGATAATGTGTAGCGCTTACGCAAGTTTCAGTTCGAAAGTGCAGAAAAGTTGCATCCCGATATGTGTACCCACCATGATGAGCTTGATGAGGAAGACAGCGAACGTGAGGAAGGAGATGGACATAAGCGCGCCCTCGGAGGAGGGGAAGTCGACGTGGCCGCGGGCCTCGCGGGTGCTTCGCCCAGGCCGAGCACCTGGCGTGCGGTCCTCTGGCCACGCCTCATCGATGCGGTGCTCTGAGGAAATTGTGCGTTTTACACATTTTTAGCGAAACACACAACCACTCAGTATGCATACCAACTTTGTATTAGATTTAAGGGTCATTTGAAAAATTTTGAGGTCAGAGTGGAGTTCTGAGATTTTCTCCACTACTTTGGCCGCCAAGACAGCGGCTCACATTCAGAACATTATAGGTAAGTGCATGGCATTCAACAAACAGAATGAAAATTCTTTACGTTGAAATCAAATCAACATAAGGATTAGAGAAAGATATTTTTCCGATTTTTGCGATGAAACTTATGTTATCCTCCCAAACTTTTTGGCAGCCGTCTGTGAGAAGCAAAACTATTTTAAAGGAATTGAAGAGTTTGCTAAATTCATGAATTAATTAAATATCTGATCAGCATAGGACAAGCAATCAACTTGAGAAACATTATTGCATCGTGTATTTTAACAATGTCAACGGTTTGTTTACACCAATACTAATTCTGAACAAAATACAATATGCGCCTAAGCCAAAAGCATAGCGACTTTGAAACATCAATTTACTTACCAATATTCATCAAGATGTGGTCCCTTAGATCTTCCAGATACCTCATCTTACTTTTGATGCCTCTGCGCGTATTCTTTGATATAGTTTCTGATACTACTTTCATAAACTTTACTACGTTTTCTATTGGATTCGGTTTATTATTTTCTTCTCTTAAGTTACTGTCGAATTTGTCATTATCAGTGTGTATTGGGTCATCAATAGGATCTTTACGATAAGATTTCACGTGTTGCGGACTATCATTCGTTACAGGAACTTCTAAAGCTAACTCTTCATTTTCAGTTTCTGAAAATGGATTTCTTTTTAGGGTAACTGGTATACTGCTGACAGTGTCTTCATAATCTGTGTGCAAATGTTTTCCTCCGGCGGTACCGTAATCGTCAATGAATTCCTGTTTGGTTATGAAGTCGGGGGTGTCAGGATCGACTATTGATGTTATATCTATCCTTCTAATATCGAGGTCTTCTGGATCCAATGGCGTTTCATAAGGGTCTTCAATGGGTTCAGATATGATATCTTCAACAGGCTTTCTGAAGTTATTTGATTTTGTAATTTCTTCATATCCATTTTTAGTACTCTGAAACCTCGTTGGTAGTTGTTCTATAGTTTTCAACTTTTCGTAGGAATTTGTAGTGATAGAGTCGTCTGTTCTTCTGTTGATTGTATTAGTAGACTTTTTATTTTCTGTACTTGTTGGTGGCTTCTCACTCACTAAATTATAGTAATCGTTGTTCATTTTATTATTATGCATTGGAGATTTATTTCGGTAGGGATTTCCACTAAAGTAGCTATCTCTTCTGCTATTGATACTTACTGTAGACTCTTCAGCACTATCTATAATGGATGTTGGTTTCTCAGTGACAAAATATTCATCAACATCAGGTATCTTACTAGTCGACGCTCTACTTCCGTTTATGTAAATTCTGTTAGGTATTCTGGTAGATCTGTTTGGTTGTATTGTTGATGAAAATATAGTTGGTCGCCTTGCGGCTGAATTTGTTTCCTTTGCAGGTTTTCTCGTGATATCTTGTCGTCGCATTAGTCCAATATCCTCAGTCCCTTTTTCAGGAGGCCTTGAATTTCCATGACTGGGATTTGATTGTCGTATCACGTCGTCTTCAGGTTTATGTATAATCGGTTTGCTTGTGCTGTGGACGTCTATTCTTCTTATAATGACGTCTTCTTCTGTATTTTGAGTTACTCTTTCACGAATTCTGGAAATACCATATTTAGGTGTGGCGCTTGATCGTTCCGTTACAAAACTATCTTCAGATATCTGGGTGTTTTTTCTCTCAAGTTTCTCATTTGGCCTCTCTGTAATAAAACTTACTGGCTTCTCTATTTTCTCGATGTGTACTATCACTTCCTTGCCTCTATGCTTAAGTTGTAGATCATCTTTAGGCACATTAAGTTTTGGCACGTGTTCAACTCTGCCGACACCAGCTTCCAGTTTGATCACGTTTCCTTTGCTCCAGTGCGGGGTCACTGAAGTATCATTTAAGTACACTCTATTTGGTATTGTTGTCTCAGTAGATTCCACTTCGTGGTGAGTTACTCTGGTGGGCTTCCTGTAATGCTGTTGGGTTATCTCTACCCACTCCGTCCGCGCCTGCAGCAGTAGCGCGAGACTCACTAGTGTGTATGTGTACATGTTACAACAGCGCGGGAGATACTGAATAAGTCTTGGAAGTGAAGCTAACTGTGAAATGTCGTACATCTGATAGTTAAGCGCCAGTTACATCAGAGGCGCGCAACCGGATCGGTCTTATGATTTTAACTAGATAACTGTGTTTGGTACGTAATGTCGGAAAACAATAATCATTCAATATGTATACGTAATTTTGTGACAAAATCACAGAAAAGTTACCATCGGTCAATTGAATTTTCATAGTAATAGATGCGGTCACCCGCGACTACAGTCTTCCAAGAGTGTAATAAATGTCAAGATGAAAACTGCACACCGGCATAGAAAGTTGGCAACTCATGGTGCTGAGACACTGTTATCTGCGTCATGGTCGCGCGCCTCCGAGTGCTGAGCACCTAACGAGCGTCGCCAGCCGTGACATCGCCGCATGTCGCGCGGCAGACAGTTAGCTCTCATCTAGAAACACTTTTCGCTCCTTCGTACATGTCTAAGGAAAAACGCAATTAACGTAAATATGAATGAACTACAGAAGCCTTTTGGCGTGTCAAGTGTCCAAACTTTGAGGCGCTATAAATAAGTGGCCTTGCAAGCTTGAGTGCGTGGGGGTAAAGTAGGTTATTTTCTCAGTTGGTTACCTCACGGGGTGGAAAAAGGAGATAAACAAGAATGTTGAGTGTCCAAAACGATGTTTTATTGAACTAAAAGAACATAACATTGTTTGTACATGTTTATGTCATTTAACTTTACAAAATCAACCCGCACCCTCAGTCGCGGTATGGGCAGAAGACAATCTTCTTGCGAAACAAGATGAGTTGAAGGCCCGAACACCGGCGGCCATACAATACAAATTTAATAAGCGTGTCTTGACGAGCCCTCTGTGCGCTCGCATCTTCAAGGCCAAGATCGGCTACACGAGTCATCTGAGGGCACACCAGCGAAACCCTCACCAACCATAGTCGACAGCCATATAGCATAATTATATGTTATTCGACTATACAAAATCAACAGGCATCCCCGCACCATTTGTCGCGGCAAGGGCAGACAAAGTTACAGCCAACCATATACAGGTTATTTCTAAAATGCGTGATACATTATTATGATCAGATTTTTATTAACGGAGCTGTCTTGATTGTTCGACTTTGCTAAAGAGCCGTGTGGTGCGGGTGAAAGTGGCGGGTGCTAGTACACATATGTAAATTATGCGTTATTACCGACTATCTATCTATCTATATTTATTTTTAATGTATACATAATTATGCATTATGTAAACTGATGTCTCTGTCTGGTTACTATTATGATTCATGATAATTACTGTAAAATTTGACACATATTTCAGTTAAATTTGACACCGTATTACATATATTTACATACATATTAAAACTTATTTATGTTTATGGTAAGTCTAACAATATTTTGGAGGTTGGTCCAAGTTTTATTTCTAAGAGTTTGAAGTCAAACAGTAGAGAATGGAGTTAAAGAAATATTTAATACTAAACGAAATCTAAAGCTTTTCTATTATGCACACAATATGCTGGAATATTATTTAAAACAGTATCCTCTGCGGCGAGGATAAACTGTAAATAATTTAGTCTTAAGAGCTATAAAGATAAATTTCTTATTATGTTTTAGAAAGAGAGTATGCAATAGTTTGTAAAAAAGTACCTTGTCGAGCTGCACGCAAGAAAATAAAACAATGTAAGAAAATATCATAGAAAAATTTATAAAAAGATCACAGAAAATGGAAGCTTGCATTGAAACGTTACTATTTTTAAAACAATAAATTCTTAATCACAGTTTTCACGAGTGTAAAATTTATCTATATGAATTAACTATTGGAATGAACTTATATTTGTCATTTATCTCATAGTATAAAAATTGTTCAGAAATGGTTTGGCACGATTTAAGTATAACAAAGGAGTTGACGTTATTGCCAGTCGCGTGTATTTACACGCGACGTCTAATGTTATAATGTCTATACGACATACAAGTTGATTTAGGCCGTTACATGTATTATATCATTGTATTTAAGGCGCTCCTCGCTACACTGTCTACAAGCGCTAATTGCAATTTTGCTCCATAAAAACTCTAAATAAAACGCATTTATAATCCGTTCCAACACTTAAAGTACATCTAGGGAATTGGCCATGCTACTTATTTTTGATATAAATGTTTTTATAATTTATTATGAAAATATTGACTTTGAGTTTTATTCATTATGTCTATTTGTAATATTTTTCTCTAGTTTCGGTGTTTGATATTTTGTAAGCTTACTAAGCTTAGGATTAATACTCATACAGTCTTTGTTAACGTCATAGAAAAGTCATTTGAGGTCAAGGCTTTTTATTGAATATTTAAAAAAATAAAGACTTATTTTACAAATCTGATAAATATAAATTGTATTGAAAGCATAACAAAACTCTCGAAACAGTTTTGAGGTTTCGTTCATTTCAAAAATGTAGCATGGCCAATTCTCGTGTAAAATAAAAATAAAAAGCTTCAAAATGCTTACGACTACGCGTAGACGTAACAGATGAGGGATCAGTAAGGCCCCTTACACACTGCGACCTTTAGCATAGATGCAGTCGCGATGCAGTCGCAAATAGTCCACCTTTACACACTTGCGCTACTGCTGGTGTCGCGATGCTGTCGCGCGTTTCAAAAACGCGAACGCGCGACTTCATCGATGCTAAAAGTCGCAGCGTGAAAAGGGCCTAAAACATACGATTTTAACAATGAACATTTACACCGACAAACCACCTGTACAATGTACCACTTAAACTTCATATCTATAATATTGTAACGTTAACGTTTTTCAGTAGCACGGTTTGTGCGGCCGCGGCCGTGAGGCAAGGACCCACCGATGCTAACATCCGGTTACACCATGTCAACAATACTATAAAGTTATATAAAACAATACAATAACAACATCGAATACACTCCAACGCACATCAATCTACTCTTATCAATATTTAATTTAATGTAAAATGGTCACCATCTCTTTCAATGTCACTTAAATCTATTTATTATATTATGATGTATAATTTGTGATGTTTGTTAGATTTATAATTATGATTAGTCAATAGAAATCCAATTAGTGCCGTGAGGAACAAGCTGTATTGTACTGTACTTCATAAGTTGATAGTTTCAACATAGTAGCTGCCTGTAAGCTGTCACATTAGTGAAAATATAAAATCCTGCAGATACCACACACAATAAATAGTAATTCTACCTCCTATAGTCTAACACTAAAATAAAATAATTAAAAAAAACAATTATTAGGAATGCGACGTTTTTCGACGTACGTCGACGTATTAGGTAAATAAAATGTAAAAATGTCTAGGTAACTAGCGTGTACTTAGCTGCCGCGGTGCGGGCGCGGGAACAGCGCTTCATTAGTGACTGATCATTTCGGTTTTATAACTTTTTAAGGGTGGGTTCTCCATCATTATCCATAAATCATGTGTTTTACAAATACATTTTATTATCTATTCAGTATTTCAAATCGGAAAAAGTATACTCTTCAATGTTCTATCTAGGGCCATCGGCCAATATTATTATGATTTTTTAAACTTTGAATCTTAATTATCACTACATAATGATAATACGTGAGCTGTACTGAGATTTGTAACAAAAAATATTCCAAGATGACTAAGCGATGTCTATCGCATCATCATTTTTATGTCTGTAAACCAAAAAACCTTTCTTTTTCCCCAATTTTACCCTCGCAATAAATCTCTTAAAAATCCGTGCGCTCGAAGAACCCGGCCTTAAGATCAGGGTGATCCTCAATTTATAGATGAAATGACTTGTCCGGCCACGGTCGGGCCGGTGCAGCCCCCCGCCCCCCTTACCGCACCCTGACGACGAGCTTCCGCCAGCGCGCGCGCACGGCCCCGGCGGGGGGCGGGGGGGCCCCGGCGGGGGGCGGCGCGGGCGCGGGGGGCGGCCGCGGAGGGCTCCTGCGGGGGGGACACTCTATCACTTATTAGGCATCATTGAATTTTTAATGGGTAGTACTTTATAAACAATACTTTGAATTGAAAATAAACTACGAACTAAACGTCAGGGCGTGGCATCAAGCTCACCGTCATTAGTTGGTTCTCACACTTATCCGCAGTAGTCGAACTCTGGTGCACACTCACCGTCAGTTCTCGGACTCCCACACTTAACGTCAGTAGTCGGACTCCCGCGCACTCTCACCGCCAATAGTCGGTCTGTCTGTGGCGCAGCGCACACTCACCGCCGGTATTCAGCCTCCGGCGCCCACTGACCGCCAGTATTCAGCCTCCGGCGCACACTCACCGCCAGTATTGAGCCTCCGGCGCACACTGACCGCCAATACTCGGCCTCAGGCGCACACTGACCGCCAGTAGTCGGGCTGGGGCGCGCACTGACCGCTAGTAGTCGGGCTGGGGCGCGCACTCACCGTCAGTAGTCGACCTCCGGCGCACACTCACCGCCAGTATTCAGCCTCCGGAGCACACTGACCGCCACTGACCGGCTGGGGCGCGGACTCACCGTCAGTAGTCGGGCTCGGGGGCGGCGCCGGCGGCGGCGGGCGCGGGCTCGGGCTGCGGCCCCTCCCAGCGCGCGTCGTCGCTGTCGTGCGTGAGGTAGCGGCGGCCGACGATGCGCTCGAGCGCGCGAAGGTCTCGCCACGCCTCGGCGCTCTGCAGCCACGCGTGCGCCAGCGACTTGTCCACGGACAGCCGCTTGCGCTGCTTCACTTGCAGCAGGTTGTTGATCAGGTCGATCGCTGCAATGCGACGGAATTCGGTGCTCGCTTTTTTGTAGCGCGACCTGCGCGTTGCGGTTGTAAATTCAAACGTGAAGGGGATCGAACGTATGTGATGGACGATGCGCTGTCGACTGGACGGTCATGAATAATCACTCAGATCCCGGGGCGGGGACGAACGTCTTCCTTACGCGTTATTTACTTGGTGTAGGCGATGAGTAATTTTGAAATGGAAGTAAACGCACCGAAGTGTCTTTTTAAGTGCGGATTTTTATCAAACTATTCAGACGTGGTTGGATCCACTTTTGGATACTGACGGGGATTTTCAGAAAAGTAAACTGGAATTAAAGTCCGTTCGCTTAGATAGTGTCGGTACACACGAAGGCAATCTTGGTTTTAGTAAAAAACATTTATTTCAATAATACAACTTCGACAGCCAAAACACTTTAAATAGAAAAAAAACATGGTACACCATATACCTAAGGAAACACAAAATAAAACACTACTCTTCATCACTCGAAGTGTCCTCAGAATATTCATCTCCACCGATGCAGGATCGTTTCGTTATTCGAAATCCATTCTAAAATACTGATTGATTTACTTCTTTAATTGCGTGATCTACATAATAGAAGAATGACACGAACTGCGAGCCAAATTCACTGGCGTGTTTGCGCCGCGTCGGCTTCCTCTAATATCTTTTGTCAAAAGCCGCCATGTGCCGAGGCGGTAAATATCAAAGTAGTACTATGATAGCGAACAGACTTTACCCTTGTTGGTTTAATGTGTACTAGTGTATAACATAGAGTGGGGCGCCTTGGTTTACTCGGTAGACTTTTTTTACCGTGAATAGTAAACTCATGTTATCAAAATCTTTATCACACCAAAAACATTAAAATTTAATTACTTATGAGTAATAAATTTGGTGTAAGAGTGAGAGAATTTGTCGAAAAAACACCTACGTAGCACACATAATTTTTAGTTGGAAGTAAAATGGGGTTATTTGGTTTTTACGCACTAGCAACATTCAGACATTGACAGCTTTTGACTTGATATTGATGTGTCAAAGTGACAGTTTTTTTTAAATAAAAAAACAGACTTTAGTCTACAGCAGAGAGTGAGGCACCTTGCGGTGAGATGTCCCTCCAGGGGACTGATTGGTACAGAAGGTGTACTATAGTACGTTTTTTATTCGATGCAAAAAAAATGACGCGGTGTTACCGTTATAAAATACTCGTATATAGGTTTACTCGGTAGATTTTTTTTACCGTGAATAGAAGACTCGTGTGACCAAAATCCTTATCACATCAAAGACATTAAAGTTAAATTCCTCATAAGAGCAAAGTCTAAAAAAAAACACCTACGTAGCACAAACAATTTTTATTTGGAATTAAAATGGGGTAATTTGGTTTTTGCGTACTAGCAACATTCAGACATTGGATTGTATTGAGATGTCAACGTGACTGTTATATATTTTTTGCATTGAACTAAAAAACAGACTAGTCTAAAGCAGAGAGTGGGGCACCTTGCGGCGAGATGTCCCTCCAGGGGGCGGGCGGGTACATGAAGGCGGCGTTCTGGATCTGGTCGGCGATGTCCTCGTCCTCATTAAAGGGGAAGGTCCCGGACAGCGACACGTACACGATGACGCCGACCGACCACATGTCCAGCGACCGGTTGTAGCCCTTGTTGCGGAGAACCTCGGGCGCTGAAGCAATCAGATAAACATCATTCACAAACAGGCACATACACTGCCTCTGGCCCCTCACTAGGATACCCTGTGTCGTGGGAACCAGAAACAGCGACATCACAAACATGTAAAAATACAGGAGCTGTTTTATTAACCCAAGCCGGGATTTGACCTCTCGCATGGTAGGCAGATGCGCTTACCGCTGCGCCACAAAGGTCGTCAAGAAGTTGAAGATGTTGCTTGGTGTATGAAAGTAGAAATGTGAGACGATAGCCGAGACAATGGAATTATGACTGGTCGGATGAGTTTTAGAAAAGACTCAACGGTACAAAATGGGCGTCGTCAGAATTGCACAGGTACCGAGCTAGGAGCACACGTACCGAGCTGGGCGCACACGTACCGACCTCGGCGCACACGTACCGTACCGAGCTGGGCGCACACGTACCGGGCTGGGAGCATACGTACCGAATTGGGCGCACACGTACCGGGCTGGGCGCACACGTACCGAGCTGGGCACACACGTACTGGGCTGGGCGCACACGTACCGGGCTGGGCGCACATGTACCGAGCTGGGCACACACGTACCGGGCTGGGCGCACACGTACCGAGCTGGGCACACACGTACCGGGCTGGGCGCACACGTACCGAACTGGGCACACACGTACCGGGCTGGGCGCTCAAGTACCGAACTGGGCACACACGTACCGGGCTGGGCGCACACGTACCGAACTGGGCACACACGTACCGGGCTGGGCGCACACGTACCGAACTGGGCACACACGTACCGGGCTGGGCGCACACGTACCGGGCTGGGCACACACGTACCGAGGTATGCGGGCGTGCCGACGACGGACCGGCGGAAGGACTTCTCGCCGATGATGCGCGCGAAGCCGAAGTCGCACAGCTTGACTTGCGGCAGCGGCCCGTCCGACGACAGCAACACATTCTCCGGCTTCAGGTCGCAGTGCACGATGTTCTTCTCGTGCAGGTGCTTCAGGGCCACCAGGATCTGAAGATAAAACCCACTGCTATGCTAAAATAGTACTCACTGGCATTGCAATTTTATGAAATCTAAAACTGTTAAATGACACTAACCAATTAAACATTTAAACATTTACACACAGGCACACACATTCATACTTCTGGTCCCAAACAGGGTATCCTGTATCGTGGGAACCAGAAACAGCCACAAACATGTTGTAAGAGCTCCTACAAGTCACGCTATGATCTGTTACGGCTCTCGGTTGGTTACAAGATTAGCTATTGTCTTGTAACCGGGTAGCTAAATGGGGTAGGTAACTGGGGTGCTATCGGCTAGAAATGAAAGTACTCGATTGCTAATAAACTATCACTATATTAAACTGAATAATGATGGAAATGATTGAGAAAAAACGAGAACGCGCGGCGCGGTCGATCGGCAGTTGCGAACCAAAGTCTGTTTCCGCGCCAGTTAGGTGAATTGATGGAAATGCTGACTGGACAAAAGATGTGCGGTTGCACCGTACACATGTAAACATCCAAGATCAGGGTAAATTTAGACGATCTTTTATATCGACTCAACCAAATTTAGGCACTATGTAAGACTGGATTTGACCCGCGGCTTCGCCCGCGTCAGAAATTATCCCACGGAAACACAGGCAGGCCACCCTAGATGGTCTGCTGGCCTGGTTAACTGGTCGCATGGCTGATGATGATGATGGACTGATGATGGGGGGTGGATGGATGGTGGGGGACAGGCAGGCCCCCACCAGATGGTCTGACGACCTGTGGGCTCATTATGTAATTTTCGCAACGGATATTCATACGTCTTAAAAAGTCACGTCAACACAAAAACCAGCGTCGTACGGAGCACTGTCTAGCTCTAACATAGGGTTTTAAAAGAAGATAGCGCTATACAGTAGTGGTATACATGACCTTTTAAGAAGTATGAATATTCGTTGCGAAAACGACATAATGAGCCCACCGGTGACCCGGTCTGACGGTGCACCGACCTGCGCGACGAGGAACTTGGTGGACCGCTCGGTGAGCCGTCCGCGCTCGTGCGAGAGTATCATCTCGAGCATGTCCCCGCGCAGCTTCTCCATGACGACGAAGATGCGCTCGGGCGTCTCGAACATGCGCTCGAGGTTGACGACGCCGGGGTGCGACAGGTTCTGCAGGATGCCCACCTCGTTCTTCAGTTGCGCCTCCTGCTTCGTCGGGAAGCGCAGCTTGTCTATCACCTGGGGGCGGACGGGACCCATTTATTTATTTGGTTCTTCGACAGAATAGTACATTGTTCACCGAGAGGAGAAAGTGACCGATTACCGTCGAGGGTGTCGTTTGAAGCCCGAGCCGTAGGCGAGGGCTTTAAAACACCTGAGATCGGGAATCGCAGTTTCTCTCGAGTGATACATAGTGCTTTATACTACACCTACGAGGAAAATAAAAAACGAAATCTTTACTAATTGAAATTTATATTGAAATTGTTGCTAGTGGCCAGTGTCATTTTGCGAACTTGGAGATAAAAACTCACTGTAAAAACTTTTTGGCTTTTGATATTTAGGTTACCGGCGCATAGTCTTACCCAAAATTAAAAAAGAAAAACCACGTAAGAAATGGATTTTCATACACTATTCTCTCCCGCTCAGATGCGTTTTCTCCGCATATTTGTTCGATATGCAATGACGTACTTTCTACCGTAAATTTGATAAAGTATCAAGGTACTTTCCAAGCAGGTGTAGTATAAACACACTTTACATTTCCAGAACGATAGGCAATAAATCCAGCCACAGTGTGAATCCAATAACTGAAAAACACAGCATTTACAATTATATCAAGTAAGACTTACATACTACAAGTTGACATAATTACCAGTACAAAGAAAAATAGAATAGAATTTATACTTATCTAAAATTATGGCCTAAACTTTCATAATAAAGTTTTACAATGTTTATGTGGTTGAATTTGGGAATAATTTGACTAAATTTAATCTAAAATTTCTAAATGAGCCAAAAAACAAATCGAAAACAAGATTGCTCAAGGGCCCATGTTACGATTTCTCTATAACCATGTAAAGCGCCATCTATGATCGGTTCGGCGGACTTACTTTACATCCAAAAGCCCACTACGGCCGTCTAACCGAATAGTTCCGCCGAGAGACCATAGATGGCGACGATGATGACGTAATCAGATCTATAAAACTACTTGCACAGAGCTTGCGCGCTCTCTTGCTCTGCCAACCGGCGTCTCGTAAATACCAAATTGCACTCTGCTATCTGTTACAGGCTTCTCTATTCTTTATCTGCCCTCCATGATGATTATCAGATGTGCCCTTTTCATTGCATAAATAGAGATAGTTCTCTATCTCACTTCATTGTACATAAAAAAAAGATATTACACAGGTATTTCTAGATCTGTCTGAAATGAAAGTACTTCAATATAGGTACTTTAATATCTAAAATGACCACGGGCCGCCCAGTCCTGGGATGCAGGCCGTTGCATACAAGCCGAACCGACCCGTTCCGTACCGTACCTTGATGGCGACGGGCCGCCCCGTCCGGCGGTGCAGGCCGCCGTACACGATGCCGAACTGCCCCGAGCCGAGAACCTCGTCGGGGTGTATCTGGTACACGTGCGCCATCTCCGTCGCGCGCTGCTCCCCCGCCTCCGCCGTCTCCCCCTCCGCGCTCTCCGGCCCTTCCTCTTCTGGTTTCTCCGCTGTGGGGAAAGAGTGTTTCATTAACAGGAATCTCGAAGGAACGAAATAAAATGGCCGACAAACAACTTTACTCCATGCCGTGGACTGCACATGGACGTATTTCTAATCTCAATGTATGTCTGTTTAGCTGAGAGCTTGCTGCTTTCATCGCTTTACAGCTTGGCGCAGCGCGGTCTCCCAGGAGCGCGCGAGGTGCGCGCTGCCGCCGGGGGGGCACCGCCCCCGCTACGTACCGCCGCCGGGGGGGCACCGCCCCCGCTACGTACCGCCGCCGGGGGGGCACCGCCCCCGCTACGTGCCGCCGCCGGGGGGGCACCGCCCCCGCTACGTACCGCCGCCGGGGGGGCACCGCCCCCGCTACGTACCGGCGCGCGTGACGGGCAGCAGCGCGTGGCGCAGCGCGGTCTCCCAGGAGCGCGCGAGGTGCGCGCCGCCGCCGGGGGGGCACCGCCCCCGCTACGTACCGCCGCCGGGGGGGCACCGCCCCCGCTACGTACCGGCGCGCGTGACGGGCAGCAGCGCGTGGCGCAGCGCGGTCTCCCAGGAGCGCGCGAGGTGCGCGCCGCCGCCGGGGGGGCACCGCCCCCGCTACGTACCGCCGCCGGGGGGGCACCGCCCCCGCTACGTACCGCCGCCGGGGGGGCACCGCCCCCGCTACGTACCGCCGCCGGGGGGCCACCGCCCCCGCTACGTACCGCCGCCGGGGGGGCACCGCCCCCGCTACGTACCGCCGCCGGGGGGCACCGCCCCCGCTACGTACCGCCGCCGGGGGGGCACCGCCCCCGCTACGTACCGCCGCCGGGGGGGCACCGCCCCCGCTACGTACCGCCGCCGGGGGGCCACCGCCCCCGCTACGTACCGCCGCCGGGGGGGCACCGCCCCCGCTACGTACCGCCGCCGGGGGGGCACCGCCCCCGCTACGTACCGCCGCCGGGGGGCCACCGCCCCCGCTACGTACCGCCGCCGGGGGGGCACCGCCCCCGCTACGTACCGGCGCGCGTGACGGGCAGCAGCGCGTGGCGCAGCGCGGTCTCCCAGGAGCGCGCGAGGTGCGCGCCGCCGCCGGGGGGGCACCGCCCCCGCTACGTACCGCCGCCGGGGGGGCACCGCCCCCGCTACGTACCGCCGCCGGGGGGGCACCGCCCCCGCTACGTACCGCCGCCGGGGGGCCACCGCCCCCGCTACGTACCGCCGCCGGGGGGGCACCGCCCCCGCTACGTACCGCCGCCGGGGGGCACCGCCCCCGCTACGTACCGCCGCCGGGGGGGCACCGCCCCCGCTACGTACCGCCGCCGGGGGGGCACCGCCCCCGCTACGTACCGGCGCGCGTGACGGGCAGCAGCGCGTGGCGCAGCGCGGTCTCCCAGGAGCGCGCGAGGTGCGCGCCGACGCCGGAGTCGGGCGGCGGCAGCGGCGCGGCGGCGCCGGCGCGGGCGAGCTGCCACAGCGGGTCCACGCCCACCAGGTAGTCCACGTTCGCCGTGCGCAGCTCGAAGCAGTGCATCACCTCTGCGGAACGTTACCTAACCTGAATAGGGGAACTTGGGCCTAATAAATAGGCCATTTGACATGAATGATTCTGAGAAGCATTCATTTTTTGGTGGTGTTCATTGAGTGCTTAGAAAGTGGTAATTTAAAATTCTTTCGCGTATTTTTTTTTTATTTATGGTTCAAAAAAACTGAATGTTACACCTTAAACTTAAAAAAAGGTCACAGTATAGGAAAGCAACAGTGATGTACATTTGAACACCACATGCAATTTGAGCTCAAACATTATACCTAGTACTAATTTGGGTGTGTGTGTGTGTCGGACGTTACCGGAATGCTTGGTCCGGGCGGTGTCGATGGTGAGCACCTCGTTGAGGGGGATCTCCTTGTAGTACTTGGTGCCCTGCTCCGACTGGAACAGCGTTATGCTTTTGCTGTCCAGCCTCCAGTAGTGGCGCCTCAGCTGCGGGAAGGGAATAGCTAGATAACACATTCATTTGCGTCTCCTCATACCTATTATATTACAATAAAAAATTGTTGAACAAAGAAAAATTGTACATCAGGAGACAGTTCTACTTAGAACTGAGATTCTAGCAGCCAGACTGTCTCTATCCAGAAAGTTTACAATGTATTGATGAAAAGTATTACGAATCGCTAGTAGCCCCGGCTGCCTGAGTAATCTTAAACGATCACGAAGGCAAGGATCAAGGCAACATAAGGCGCGTTCAGTGCATGGATGGGTGACCGTGCTGTGACTAACGCTAGTGGTTTTTCCGAGCGGTTAAGTGCTTCGCAAGTAAATACCTCCTACATCCTACCAGCCTGCCAAACATTAAATTTACTTAAGGCGTCTCAGGCTACCCACGGTGTCCTAGCCGATTGGAGGTTTCCCAGCCGGCGGGAAACGAGGAGTCCTTAGTTCCGACGTACCGTTTTGTCCTTGTTGGTGAAGTGGACGAGCCAGCCCTCCTTGACCCATTGGTTGTCTTTCTTCTTGGTATGCTTGACCGACTGCACGATACGCATCAGCGGGATGTTGGCGCTCGGGGACGACGACGAGCTGCGGACACAGGGCGGGTGACAACACTCGATAACGCTCCGCTTATTAAAATATATGGCGCGAGCTGTACAAAGTCAATACAAAGCCTTCCTAAAACAGAACTTTTCAAAATAAATTTCAAATGTTTCTGACTCTAAGCCATTACATTTCTTGTCCGGTTGGTCCACTCGCTATACCGACACGCACCTGCTGGGCCGGTGTCGCCCGCCGCTGTACCGACACGCACCTGCTGGGCCGGCTGTCGCCCGCCGCTGTACCGACACGCACATGTGGGCCGGTGTCGCCCGCCGCTGTACCGACACGCACCTGCTGGGCCGGCTGTCGCCCGCCGCTGTACCGACACGCACATGTGGGCCGGTGTCGCCCGCCGCTGTACCGACACGCACCTGCTGGGCCGGCTGTCGCCCGCCGCTGTACCGACACGCACATGTGGGCCGGTGTCGCCCGCCGCTGTACCGACACGCACCTGCTGGGCCGGCTGTCGCCCGCCGCTGTACCGACACGCACATGTGGGCCGGTGTCGCCCGCCGCTGTACCGACACGCACCTGCTGGGCCGGCTGTCGCCCGCCGCTGTACCGACACGCACATGTGGGCCGGTGTCGCCCGCCGCTGTACCGACACGCACCTGCTGGGCCGGCTGTCGCCCGCCGCTGTACCGACACGCACATGTGGGCCGGTGTCGCCCGCCGCTGTACCGACACGCACCTGCTGGGCCGGCTGTCGCCCGCCGCTGTACCGACACGCACATGTGGGCCGGTGTCGCCCGCCGCTGTACCGACACGCACCTGCTGGGCCGGCTGTCGCCCGGGTCGCGCGAGTCGCGGCGCGCGGGCGGCGCGTGGCCGGTGTGGCCGCGGTCGCGGTCGCCGTCGCCGCGCGCCGAGGCCGCGTCGTTGCTGTCGCCGTCGGACTCGTCGTCGGCGGCGCGCGACTCCGACAGCTCGCTGCCCGTGCTGCAGCTGTCTTGGTATTCACCTGGGGGATATTGGGCTAGTTTCGTGGTTGTCAAGTCAAGCCGCGTACAGATAATCTGCAACACAACATGTAATGCAACGCGAATGTAGCTGTGGCGCAGTCGTTTGCAGGGGTGTTTGCAAACACTTCAAAATGTATAATGTTACATTGTTGCATTACGTGTTGTGTTGTAAGTAATCTACGTGGCTTAAAATGTCGATGTTACAGTCGTATTGAAAATCGACGAACCGGTTGGAATTTGTTTCATTTCGTAAGTTTAAAATGTAAGTTTGGCATCAGATTACGTTTCTTCAGGCCATGATAGCAAGAGTTGGTTTTTACTGTAACTGTAAGTACTATGGAGTGTCATTTCAACGCGAACGTTTGAGAAACTAATCTTTCAAAACATCTAGACAGGATGTCGTTCGGCACTTTCAAAAAAATCGTACAAGAAAAAATTTACGTCTACGAAAGTATTGAAGGGGTTCAGGTCGTGACAACTAGCGCCACCGAGAAAAAAATCATGCTGTACACATTCAAATTGTTCAAACTTGTAATGTTTTCATACCTCTGTGAGAAGGAAATAAAATAATTTACTTACTTACTTACTTACTTACATTGTGTGCAGACACTTATTGCAAATCCGATGTGTAAAAAATATGTTACTTTATTTCCTCGGTGTTGCTTGTTTTATTCATGAATCTCCTTAGCCCCTCAATTAATCAATCCTTAGATTCACTTTGAATCGAATTTTGAAGATGAAATACACCACAGTTGCATGAGCGTTTTATTCTTTAAAAACTGTGATAAATTTCGAATATTACTCTGTGAATAACTAACTTGGCTGTGAAAGAACAAGTGTCCTAGGCCTGAGGTGTAAAAAAGGTGTCACAAACCGTGCGAGTCGCGCACTTCCCCGCCGCAGTCCTTGGGCACGAGCGGCAGGCACTTGCGGTGCGCGTTATAGTGGCAGTCCTTGCACTGCAGGCCCTGCTTGAACAGGCCGCGCAGCAGCCGGCGGCAGTGGCGGCACACCGTGGGCCGCGTGTACGAGTGCACCTCGAACGTGTGCGGGATGCCGCCCCCGCCCCACGCCCCGCCCGCCCCGCCCGCCCCGACGCCCGCGCTTAGCGAGCCGCGGGACGGAGACCGGCTGCGCTTCCCCGCACCCGACAGCTGGTTTGGGGAGGAAGGAATTCTTGTAGGCCTCTCGGGAGCTCGGATTAGGTTGTTTAAAGCTTATTGTTGTTTTGATTCTTTATTGCACTAATTACAAAGTAAGTGTACAAGGGAGTGCAAAATTAGGAGGTTTTGCAAGTACCAATGTTTTCCAGCAAACCTTTAAGCTAAAGGTTAGCTAAAAGGAAGCTAAAATTTTTTTAAGTAAAAAAATATAAGTTAATAGTGGATATTATTAAATACGACTAAAACTGAAAAGAAACACTAGATACCTATAGTACAGGTTCGGCCTAGTTTAGGCCAGTGTCTTCATGGTTTCTAGGTAGAAACCATGTAAGTAGAAACCATGTAAGATGGTAAGAAGAAGAAGCACTATTTTGTAAAATTAACATTTTGCGCTTAATTAAAATAAAATGTACAGTATCCTGCGGCTAAATTGTTCATAAAGCCTATATGGTCGCCAGTAACGAAGAACCCGCTAGTGGTCATCAGTAAAAGTCGCCAGTAACAGTTCTCACTGGTTTAAACAGGCCGCGCAGCAGCCGACGCCATACCTCCTTCAACGTGTGTGCGATGTCCGCCCCCCCCCCTGCTTCTCTACAATACACCGTTAGCTCCAACGCTCAGAGATCCGCGAGATAGAGAGCGGATACGCTTGCCTATGCCCAATAGCTGCTTTTTCGGGAGGAAGGGTTTCTTATATGCTTCGTTGTAGTCAAGCAATCAATCATTTAGTTCAGATACAGTTAAATAAATACGAGGGGTGGCTGATATATATACATATATATATATAATCTACTTTGTTAAATAAAGTTACAAAAATGATACTGGCCACTATGAAGTTTTAATACTTATACATTCCTTATTTGAAAATAACAGCATTCATTTGTTTTAATTGTTTTCATATTTTTTTTTTTTTAGTTTCATATAATCTACTTTGTTAAATAAAGTTACAAAAATGATACTGGCCACTATGAAGTTTTAATACTTATACATTCCTTATTTGAAAATAACAGCATTCATTTGTTTTAATTGTTTTCATTACGAATAGTACACTAACATAGTGAACATGTCGGAAGAAAATAATAAAATGCTTAAACTTGAGCAGCGTGCGGTGATTAAATTCCTAACAAAAGAGGGAAATACTCCGTCGCAAATCAAACAACGGATGTCGAATGTGTTTGGTGATTCGTGTCCTTCCGATTTTGTAATAAAGTTTTGGTCTAAACAATTTAAACATGGCCGTGTGAGCTTGGAAGACGATCCCCGTAGCGGACGGCCGGTTTCTGCAGTCACAGAAGACACAGTGGATCTAGTGAAAAAAATAATACTCGCAGATCGGAGAGTCAAGCAGTGGGAGATCGCTAGGGATGTCGGGATTAGTAAGGAACGTGTTCACGTAATTATTCACGAACATTTGGGGATGTCGAAGGTGAGCGCCCGGTGGGTGCCCAGAATGCTGACGCCCTTCGATAAACAACGACGCGTCGAAAGTTGTGAGGCATTTTTGGACCTGGTAAAAGACAGAGAAGAAGAAACTATCTCCAGAATAGTAACCTGCGACGAAACCTGGATTCGCCAATGGGACCCCGAAAGCAAACAGGAGTCATTGCAGTGGAAATTTAAAGGGGAGAAGCCACCGCGCAAGTTTAAGGTTCGGCCATCAGCAGGCAAGCTTATGGCAACAATTTTTTGGGATGTAGAAGGGATTCTTTTGATAGATTACCTACCAAAAATACTACGATGAACGCCGCTTACTACGCTAGTTTACTTGACCAACTGCGAGAAGTCATCAAAGAAAAACGAAGAGGCAAACTCAGTAAAGGAATTTTAATTTTGCACGACAATGCTCCGGTCCACACAGCTTTCCATGCAAGGTCGGTCTTGGACAAAAACGGCTTCACAGAACTAAACCATCCACCCTATAGTCCAGATTTGGCCCCCTGTGACTATTTCCTTTTTAGAAATTTGAAGAAAAGCCTAAGGGGAAGGAGATTTTTGACTGATGAGGAAATGAAGGCTGCTGTGGATGATCATTTTGACGACCAATCCAAGAAATATTTTTTTGACGGTTTAATGTCTCTTATTGAAAAATGTAATAAGTGTATTACAGTTGCAGGGGACTACATTGAAAAATAAAAAAATATTAGCTTCCTATGTCTTTTCTTTCTATGTTAGGTAGATAACTTTCCAGCCGCCCCTCGTAAGTTACTAGAAGTTTACTACATTTTTAACGCTAGATAGTTTTAGCAGGCTATTAAATTGTGCTAAAAATATAATAGTATTTGTTACAGAACGAACTAATGGCCGCCAGAGACAAAAAACTCACTAGTGGTAATCAATAACCTCAGTAACGGTCGCTAGTAACAGTCCTTGCTTTGCGGGCACTGGTGAAATACAACACAACTTAATTTGAATCAATAAGTTTGCAAGGTAATATCAATGTAAACTTAATTCATATTGAATTTAACGCGGACTAAGGGATACTTTCAGCAGCATCCAATTTCCTCCGGCTACTTGAAAAATGTAGAGTTGGAGAGAAGAGAACGAAGAGCCTTGTAGTGGTCGCCAGTAACGGCCATGCTCTGCTGCCCTGTTTGAGCAAGCTGCGCAGTAAGCTGCCCTTTTCTTTATGTACTGTGAATTTCATCTGAACTGTGAGTTCGTGAATTGTATCTTTTTTTACGTACCCTCCTAGGGGTGTGGCACTGCGGAGCAAACACCTGTGCATCTACAGTACATGTCATAAAATCTACTTCATCTTCAACCTATAGCCACGCAAGACTGGGTGTAAGGGACGGTTTCTGAATTGAGAATTTCACTAAGTAAATACTTAAGCATAAAGATAAAAGATATTTATTTGTGAAACATGAGTATGAATATATGGTACAATAATACATGTTAGCTCTGCATGTTTTGTCATTGTAGACATAAAAATATAAGAGAGAGAGAGTACCTACCGTTCTCATCGTTCTGTCGCGCTCTTTTCGGAGAAATTTGGCGCGACAGCTGCAGTTAAGTCGTTAGTTAGCGAAATTCTCAATTCAGAAACTGGCCCAAAGTATCTTCTAGTGCACGCCATTCAATTCGGTCTTGGGCTCCGCACATCCAGTCCTTTCCTGACACTTTGACCGTCAGTCTATCTCGTTGGTTGCTTGGGGACACGACGGGGCCCATCTTTAGGTCTCCACACTAGCGTTTTTCCATTACATCATTTGTCTGGTCTACGGCATGTATAACCTGCCCATTTCCAATTCTTTCAAGCAATCATCCTGGCTACGTGTATATTTTATAATCAACTACGATACAAATAAAATTAAGGTAACTAGAATTTATCTGATACCAATATGACTACTTTTTTTTTCTTTTAGGCTTTTCCTTATTTACCACGTGAAAACTATAGAGTGTATTTACACTTATTACCTTCACTTAGATGATGGGTAGTATGGACTTGTTTGAAATAAAACAAAATATTAGGACAAAAAAAATATAATTTTATTGAATAAAAGTAAAATAAATCACAAACATTGTTCCAATGTTACCCACCACCTTTGTGCATGGTTAGTCACGTAAAAAACAAAATTATAGTAAACAATAGTAAACTAAACATACTTTAGTGAGTAATGGACGGAAAGTATAAGTGGAGATTAAATCTTATCACGTAAAATTATAAAATACTTAGAGATTAACTTTAACATAGAAATTGGAATGTAACAAAAAAAAAACTTTAGTTTTAATAAGTCAATTTACAACTAACAACGGTTTTGCAAAACCAGAATAAGTAAAATTTTTAGTTTTATCAAGATAAGTGTATGAAGTTGTACGTGTGAATACTATGTAGGTTAACAACATTAAAATACATCTTCCATTGAATCAGTATTTAAATTAGCATACAATATTTAGAATGAATATGCTTTAAAACTGTAGTGGTCACCAATAACGGGAGCCTTTTGGTCGTCAGTACCTGTAACTACTGACGGTAACTCCATTCTAGGTGCTTAGAAATTAGAATGTTACTATTTATAACCAGTAATGGGGACACTTATGTCGCTATTAACACGACCCGTACTAGTGATCACCGGTAACGGGGAGCTAATGTCGTCAACAAGGCCTCTTTTTGTGGTAGCTAATAACAAGATCTCTAATAGCCCACTGCCGATAACAAGTTCCTTAGTGGTGGTTAACAGTAACGGACATCCTCAATGACACCAGCAATGAGGCTTCTACTACAATAGAATAGAATAGAAACAGTTTGGTGGCGATAGTGGCGAAAGTACTACTGTCGCCAGTAAAAAGGCCTCTGCTACTGCCTAATAAAGAGGCCTTAGTCTCCAGGAATTGGCCCATTACTGCCATCAGAAACAAGGTCCCTACAGGTGGTCACTAGTAATGGGAACACTGCTGACGCCAGTAACTAGGCCATGTATTAGTGGTCACCAGTAACAAGATTCTCATTAGTGATCGCCAGTAACAGGCCTCCCCTACTGTCACCAGTAACAAGTCCCATACTAATTGTCGCCAGTAACAAGGTCCCTACGGTCCCCAGTACCCGGGGACCGGTCGCCGGTGACGAGATGCGCGAGCCGCCTTACCAGCGAGTCGTCCTGCGAGTGCGCGGACGAGCGCGAAGGCGAGCGCGGGGCGGCCGAGGGGCGGCGGGGGGGCGCCTCGCAGTTGGACGGCACCTTTACTGCGCACCGCTTGTGGTAGTTCAGTCCGCACCCTGTCGGGAGTGTGAGGTTAGTCAGAGCTTGTGGGAGAAGGGACTGGATTCAACATTAAGGGAGGAGACGAGCAACCGACGAGGCGTGCTCCGACTCTGCTCACCATGATTAAGCTCTGCGAATCAGAGCGATACCTGGTCGGACTCTTCCGACAAAAAGTCACTTAAGTGTATCCGGAATAAAGTTAATAACTATGTGAGGAGTATGGCTTCGGAAAAATACGAAGGAAGTCAAATGAGGTTTGATATCATCATCATCAACATCAACCAGTAGCCGCCCACACTAGGGCATAGCCTCCTTCATGGTTTTCCAAGTTTCCTGGTTTTGTGCCACCCGTACGCGACTGTATAAGATGATGCAGGAAAAAGTTATGGCTCTTATTAGATAAAACATTAATAAAAAAAAAGAGAGCATTAATAAAAAAAAAGAGTCATTAATAAAAGTACAATATATATTATGTAATAGCGTTTCCTTTTTAGCGTGGGTACCCTACGTCGCATACGTACCTTCGCACTTGAGCCCCTGCCGCACGAGTCCAAAGAGCATCTCGCCGCAGAAGTCGCAGAAGGTGGGCGCCTTGTAGGAGTGCACGGCGAGCGCGTGCGGCCGCAGCGCCGCAGCCGCCGCCGCCGACAGCGGATCGCCGCCGCTATCGCAGATCAGCGCTGGGGACGCGACACATGGCGGTTACAGCGGTGGAGAGATCAGGCCCAACAGGTGTGCGCTTTGCAGAAATGCATGGGGAGTGCGTGCGGTCGCAGCGCCGCCGCCGACAGCGGGTCGCCGCCGCTGTCGCAGATCAGCGCTAGGCACGCGACACATCCTGCTAAAGAGGGACCTAACTCAGATAAAGATATGTAGGAGAAAATTCATTTTCGTAAATGGAGATTAGACCTGCACGTGGTTGGACGGTATAAAAGGCATCGCGCGCTGGCGCGCGCCCCTTTATTCCGCTCCGAACCGTCGTCGGTGTAACATCCATCCGATATTATTATTTTGCGTTACTTTGTTTCTGATTAATTTGTTCTTGCTAATTGTTTGCTAAATTGTTGAGGATTTCCGGGCAAATTATTTTCTGTTTTGGTAAAGATTTTCTTAGGTGAAATTATTTTTATTCATGTGAAAATTTATTGAGAATTAAAACTATTTTGTGACTATTGATTCCACCTTGTTTTTAATACCTTTCGCTCGAATTTGCTAAAATCAAAAGTTGGATAGAATCAACGTAGTTCTAACCTATTGGCTGTTCTGGCTATTGCTTAAATTCGCAGCGAGGGTACTAAGAGAAAAGGAGGAAAAATTGTCGGATCGCGAACGCAGTCATAGTCGTTTTAATTCTGGCTATCAAGAACGATACCATCGCCGTAGGTAGTAGATACCGCGATCGTACTCTTGAAGGTAGCCTAAGGCGCGAGATGGATGCGATGATGGCTTGTCTGAGGACGTTAGAAGATCAACCAACTAATTCACGAAACACAAAATCGCCCGAGCGCACCTCATCGCCACCATCGCGGCGCCAGCCGTCAGCACCGGTTGAGCAGCGGGCAACCTCATTGTCTGCTACTCCGACACCGGAGTTGCCAACGCCTGCGTTGGGCGAGTCGCATACGGAAACGGTGGATGTTTCTGAACGTACCTACTGCTAGCGATGTAAACGTGCCGTCGACAGTAACTGATCGGTTCGTAGATGCTATTCGTTCAATTAACACTGTAGTGCGATCAAATCACTTTTACATCTCTAACTTTGACCCTAATTTGCATAATATTGAAGACTGGTTCGCCGAGGTAGATCGCGCGAAAAATCTCAATAACTGGACTGACCACGAGTGCCTTTCACGTATCGGTAATTGTTTGAAGGGCGACTCTCGTTCATGGCTGAACGAGTGGGTGACAAGCGATTGGACCTGGACTAGTTTCAAGAGGGTGTGTTTTTGTTTGTGTTTGTGTTGTCACTGGACTGTGTCTGTGTCACTGGATATGTTCTCTAGTACCACCGGCAACTTAATAAACATGACATGAGGCAAATAGTAAATTTAAGGACATAAAACAGTTTATTGAAATGGGCTATTCAATACAAAAAAAAAAGATCATTCAACAGAAAAGGGTAATATTATGTTTTTTCGAGACTACATTTCTGAGAATAATTCATCAAAACTTAGCCGGGCTCTTAAATAAATCAGATCTATTGACAATTAACATAGAGGAACTAAGAGATAAAAGCATAAATATAGATTTTGTATGTATAATTTTATGATGACGGGACAAGAATTATTCATAAATATACCGAACTATGCTCTGGTGGCTTGCTGTATATAATAGAAATAAGAGCAAGCGGGGTGGATCTTGTGTACTTGTGCATAAACAATATAAACACAATGACCTCCCGGAAACTAGAAAAATGTCGTTATTGAACATATTTCAGTGCTGTGCAGTGAAACTAGTCGAGCTTAAAATTACAGTTATTTGCGTGTACTGAGTTCCAAAACCTATTTTGAAATTTGAACCTATTTTTCTAATGGTTAGAGAAAGTGTTAGACTACGCTTCTAAATTTAAAGCCTCATGAAATTGTAATTGCTGGAGACTTTAATATTGTCGTGCTAAAGAATAATAATATTACTCTCGATCTAGAATGTTTACTCCTCAATTATAATATGAAATTGGCAATCAGGCAGCCTACAGCCTTGTCAGTAAAACTTGCATAGATAATTTTGCAATCAGCTATAAAAATGTAAGACCCAGGTGTAAGAATTCGGACTCTCTGATCATACTGCGCAAATAATAACCATTCCAGTAAAAAAAAAACACTAACATTAAAATATTGGCAAAAAAAAGACTACAAAAAGGAAAATATAAATAAATATGTAGAATGCATAAAATCAATTTCCTTCTCAGATGTTTACCACACGACTAATCC
The DNA here is from genome assembly GCA_947310845.1 of Yponomeuta plumbellus. Classification (NCBI taxonomy): domain Eukaryota; kingdom Metazoa; phylum Arthropoda; class Insecta; order Lepidoptera; family Yponomeutidae; genus Yponomeuta; species Yponomeuta plumbellus. The sequence goes on along the minus strand of OX371211.1, from coordinate 548,910 downwards.
TACATTATCATATCGTCGCTAGACAATGGAGACGGGAATCTCTGGGCCCAATTGTAATAAGCTGAAATAAGGTTTAAAAAAAACAGTTTTTTTTTTCAAATTAACGGTTTTTTCACTACGTGATTGAAAATTAATATTAAAATATTTAAATCGCCATCAGTTTTTAACTGAACTAATTTCAAATTTATAAAGAGAAAAAGAAAAAGCTTGGAACAACTAAGACTAGTTGTAAAAAAACTAAGGAAATATCTGTGTGCCATAATTATCAAATTCTATTCAGCAAAATTTGTTGAAAAAGAAAGATTATAATAATTTAAACTTACTTACTGGGGTTCGCAGGCCGAGCACCTCGTGGGTGAGGACTTCTTTTAACACTTCTGAATTAATAGGGACTTTGGCGGGAAGATCCGATCAGCACCATATTCCGGAACGCAATGGCCTCCCGCCGCCAGCGTGCGACGTGAAGCCATTTGCAAACCCCTCTTTAGTTTCCGTTTCCTTTTACAACTACCCTTCAATATTTTTACTATTTAATGCTTGTCAATTTAATGTTCACATACCCCACGATTCACGATTCTCTAATTAAATGGTGACGGATGGGACTTCTTATGATAAAACTTACTTAAATATACGTATTTACGTATAAAGTTAGATATATTTCAATAAAATCATTACACTGGTCCTTTGACAAATGTGAAGAAATGTTCTTTCCTGGCGACCGAGGTCGAGTACTTAGGCCGAAGCATTAGTGAAGGTCAGGTGAGGCCGAGTCATGATAAAATCAAAGCTTTAACGGACGCGCCCGAACAAAAAAAAATGTTAAGCAGGTTAGCCAGTTTATGGGATTGGTGCGAGTTTGGTGCGAGACCTAGCCTTAAAGAGTTTCAGTCCAAATCGCGAATCCCTGTGAGAGATGAGTAGACAAAGAGTGACTGAACGGCTCAGGCAGAACCAGCAAAGTCCAGACGCTTATGTAAACCAGACGAGAAAACCGCACTGCGGTTATGAATTAACTTTTTAGTTTTTGTCAGTTAGCAGGCTCAGTCAACTGGGAAGCTGGACTCCTGCATGCGTGGCCCCTACCGCGTCGTGTAAATCCTGCCACACGGGCGCTACGAGCTGCAACTGTTGGCTGGCTCGTACGGGAAGTCAACCCAGACCGCGACGGAATACATGGTCCCGTGGCACGAGGAGTGGACTCCAAAGGTGTACGCTGTTTACTTTAATGGCGAGATCCTGTCTCTCTATAAACATGTTTTGAACTGTATGGTGGCGGCCTGACCAACTATTGACATTGTTTCGAACTGTCCGTGGTCAGAGCCGGTCCTTTTCAGGCATGTTGTGAACTGTCTGTGAGGACAAATTTGGGTAGAACTAACGCTGTGTTATTTTTCAGCTTGTTGTGTTACGATTTACTGATTTGATCTTTTTGTAGCCAAGTTAAATTTTATTTGATTTGTTACAGTTCTTTGAATGGTTTATTTGCGTGTGGGACACGCTAACGTATTGCAAATGTTGTTGTCTTTGCTAAAAGTTGCGCCAGTGATCATGGCGATATTGCGATGTTTGTTTTTTGAGATGCAGACGCGGACGAAGAGGGGTCTACATCTGCAGCCTTCGTGCCCGGCTCATCATCGAGCCTGGAGACGCTGGGGTCTGCTGAGCAGTCGAGCAACGCCAGCAGCGCGCCGGTCAGCGAGCTGCAAACCACCCCAGTCGTGCCTATGTCCAAATGCTTCTGGTCGGATGCGCTAACGTCGTGCCTATGTCCAAATGTTCTAGTTGTAGATGCTAATGGCGTGCATCTATTCTGCCGAGGTTATGTAATGCCAATGTGGTGCCTATGACTAAAAGAGGTACTGTTGTTAACCGTTTTTCCGTGTATTGTTTTCTATGGCCTGGAGACGCAGATAACGAGGAGTCTACTGCTTTGAGCGCCGAGCCGTTGCGAGGGACAGAGGGGCCGTCCTCGAGTTTGGAGATGCTGCGACCTGCCGAGCGGCAAGCCCATGATACGCAAGAAAACTGACGAGCCGCGAGCCAACTGCGTTCTGCCAGAAGATGAACTCGAGCCTGAACTGTCTATGCCACTGCTGGAATCGAACCTGCATAGCGAAATGGGAGCCCGAGGACGGACTCCTTTCAGGAGAGGCCGTGTAGGAGAAAATTCATTTTCGTAAATGGAGATTAGACCTGCACGTGGTTGGACGGTATAAAAGGCATCGCGCGCTGGCGCGCGCCCCTTTATTCCGCTCCGAACCACCGTCGGTATAACATCCATCCGATATTATTTGCTAATTGTTTGCTAAATTGTTGAGGATTTCAGGGCAAATTATTTTCTGTTTTGGTAAAGATTTTCTTAGGTGAAATTATTTTTGTTCATGTGAAAATTTATTGAGAATTAAAACTATTCTGTGACTATTGATTCCACCTTGTTTTTAATACCTTTCGCTCGAATTTGCTAAAATATATTTATTTGTGAAACATGAGTATGAATAGATGGTACAAAATACATGTTAATTCCGCATTTTTTGTCATTGTAGACATACAAATTACAGGAGAGAGTACCGTTAATTTAATTATATAACCGTAATCACAATAAAAACATTCATTATTATGTTCAAAACAATAAAATAAAAAAATACAATCACAAGTCTCACAAAATATAAAATTGTCAATCGTTAAAACTAATGTCAAACTATTGAATGTCAAGTAAATGTGTCAGAAGAACTACAATCTATCACACAGATATTCCACTACAGTGTAATAACATTTTTCTGATAACATTTCCTTTAATCTACCTTTAAGCAAGTTTGTATTGAGTTGCAATCTATTACTAACATGTGATATCCGCTTAACTATATCTGGATTGGATTTCACAAATAAAGAGAGCAAAGAAGTCTGCCTGAAGTGTCGTATAGAATGGGACTCACGGTTGTGCGTGAGAACGATCTCGACGAGCGTCTCGTCGCCAACGTCGGTGCCGCTGTTGATGAGCTGCAGCACGTTGGCGGACGCGTAGTCGTGCCGGAACAGCAGCAGCCGGTCGGCCAGCCGCGACAGGCCGCACTCCGGGATCTGTGGGATATTCATGCACGATTTAAGAAACCAAGACATTAATAATTGTAATAATGACTTGTATTAAGCTTGTAGTCCTTTCCTTTGTTGTTGTTGAAGCTTTTTAATGACTGAAGTAGTGTATCCTTGAGTAGCGAGTTCGAAACTTCGAGTATGACAGGTTTATAAGACTCAGATTTTGTGTTTAATCTGTAGAGATCTTTGATGTCGTACGACTCCATCGGTACTTTTAGGGTTTTTGCAAGATTTTGTATACAATCATCACAAAAAACATACAATACGAAAACGAAAGCTTACAGAAGTACATGGAGAATAGGACAAAGTCAAAACATACATCCTGTTTCAAAGTTTCTTCAAAGGGCGTCTATTATATTATGGTTTAATTTCATTGGTGCTAATCAGACCTTTAATACAGATAACATTAATGAAATAATATTAATAATGAATTATATAACAAAAAATAAATAAAGTCTAAGCACCTATTCTTAGTTATTAAAAGGGACGGGCTGAACACTGGTCAACAAAATTTTGTAACAAGAAAGGTGCTGGCTAATTTTAAATTACCCACATACCCTCATTTTATAACCATATTTATTTCGATTCCATCAGATCTAGTTTTCGTGTTACAGCTACTACCCACAAAATTAAAAATTAACCGTTTTTGTTCTACTTTCGCATTTAGAGAATTTGTTTATTTGAAGAGCGCAGTGGTTTGTTCTGTTTTTAGAGTGAAGTGATTCTTAAATGATGTCACGAAAGTGTAAAAATGATCCTAACAAGTTCTGTTACATTTGTGGTGACATTACTTTCAAAAGTCAGCGAAGGAATTTGACACCATTAGTAACTAAGTTATATGAACAGTATTTTGGTTTTGCCATCGGACAACAAGACAAAGCGTGGGTTCCACACATCTGTTGTGTTACATGTGTGGGTCTTCTCACTGGATGGGAGAAAAGATCTCGATCTATGCCTTTTGCAATCCCTATGATTTGGACGGAATCAACGAACCACTCATCTGATTGTTATTTTTGTCTTACTGATACAAAAGGTATTACAATTAAAACAAAAAGTAAAATCAAGTATCAGCTAAAAGACCGATTTCTCATAGTGAAGATCTACCGGTACCAGAACCACCTCAAACTAGCGATCTGTCCCTTACGCCAGAAGTCGAAAAAGAACATTGGATCCTGACTTTCAAGAAGCTTCCTCATCCACATCTAATGAGCCACATCTTCTATCACAAGGAGATCTCAATGACTTGGTACGTGACTTAAATTTGTCCAAACAACAGGCAGAACTTTTGGGCTCTCGATTAAAGGGATGGAATTTATTACAACCTAAAACAAAAGTATGTTACTTTCGCAATCGAGATGGAGATCTAAAAGGTTTTTTTTCACAAGATGATCAGCTTGTATTTTGTAATAATGTCTATGGTGTAATGACTGTCTTGGGTATAGAATATAAAGCAGAAGAGTGGCGTTTATTTATTGATGGCTCAAAAGTAAGTCTAAAGGCTGTTCTCTTACATATCGGCAATAAACTTCCCTCTATCCCATTAGGTGAGGCTTCTAACATGAAAGAGTCTTATGAAACGATTAAATTTATCTTGGAAAAAATTCAGTATAACGAACACAACTGGAAAGTTTGTGGAGATTTAAAGGTGATTGCCCTAATTTTAGGATTACAACTTGAGTATACAATATACTGTTGTTTTATTTGTGAGTGGGATAGCAGAGACCGAAAAAATAATTATGTTAAGCAAGACTGGCCCAAAAGACAATCTCTTACTCCAGGACAAAAAAATATCATAAACCCTCCATTGGTGCAGCCTGAGAATGTATTTTTACCACCTTTACACATAAAGCTTGGGCTTATGAAGAACTTCGTAAAAGCTATGGACAGGAGTGGTGACGGCTTTTTATATTTAAAAGAAAAATTTCCTAAGCTGAGTGAAGCAAAAATCAAAGAGGGCATATTTGTTAGCCACCAAATCAGGCAATTGATGAACGATGATATATTCAAAGAAAAGCTTAGCAATTTAGAAAAATTAGCTTGGGAATCTTTCATGAAAGTAACTTCCAATTTTCTAGGAAATCACCGATCAAGTGACTATAAATGTATTATCGTGGAGCTTTTATCTACTCATAAGGCTTATGTTGGGCTGTAATATGTCATTGAAAATACATTTTCTCCATTCACATTTAGACTTCTTTCCTGAAAATTTGGGCGCCGTTAGCGTGAACACGGTGAAAGATTCCATCAAGACATTTCTACCATAGAAAAACGATATCAGGGCAAGTGGAGCCCACGTATGTTAACGGATTACTGTTGGACATTAAAACGAGATGTTCCTGAAGCAAAATACAGACGAAAATCATAAAAGTAAATTCATATTAATGTAGCAATAAATCGAAATAACTTCTTTTTGTTCATAAAAATTCAAAATTTCTGAAATGTTATAAAATGGTATTACAAAAAACCTATTCGTATTTGAAGCATTTTAATTTTATTTCTAATATCCTTATCCTTGTCCTAAACATGACTAGACAAAAGTTTTCATGTTACATGCAAAAATTGTTTTTTTGTTGACTAGTGAAACCAGAGCCAAGACTACGAATGCCGTCACTGCGATAAAGCTCTCTCTTTTATCACAAACATGAATGAAAAATTACTTTTTTTTATGTGAAAAACATTTTCACTTTCACTTTCTGGGCTTGACGCCTGAAGAAAACATCTCATTTATTTCAATTCCCGTGCGTGTAAACTGCAAGTTCAACTCTTCGTAGAGCCGAGATAGCCTAAGCGAGTCTTCGTCTCGTCTAAGCGTCTCGCAACTCAACCAAATGGAACGGAGGTAGGTACCCAATGCTCACCTTCTCGAGCACAAATTGCACGGCCAGCTCTTTAAGCCGCTGTAGCGTGAGCGAGTGCTGTGGCGCGCTTACGGCGTCGCGCAGCACGCCCAGCTGGAACAGGAACGTCACCTCGTCCTCCATCGCGCCGCCTGGCCGCACCCGCGCGCCCTCTGCCGACAACGGGGAGATCTTACGTTAGCGTTAGTGTTTAAAGTAAAGTAAAAAAGCGTTTATTGCGTTTATTGTATTAGGGTCGCTCGTTCCGAATCGCTCGTAGCCTGGGCTGCCTGAGTGATCTTAAACGATCACTAAGGTTAAGCAACATACGGCGCGTTCAGTCCATGGATGGGTCACCGTTCTAAGACTAACGCTAGTGGCATTTTTCCGAGCAGTTCCGTGCTTCGCAAGGCACGTTAAGCAGTTGGTGCCAGCTGCCGTCGACAGATGACAGTCGTTAAGCCAAGTCAGAGGCCTTAGGGCGGCTTGAGAACTTCTGACAGTAAGACCAGCCACTAGTCTTACAAGCCTCCACCAATCCGGACTTGGCCCCAGTGGTGGAGTATGGCCTATACCTTCCTCAGGGAGGAGACCCGTGCCCCTTGGTGGGGACATAATGGGTTGATGATGATTGTATTAGGGTAAGTCGCACACAAACACGGAAAGTACCAAAAAGTCGATCCAAAATTGCTTTTCCGTCTTTTTCGGGGGTCTCACCGACTACTTAAACTATGTTATGAAATAAATAAATTGCGTGTGTGAGTCAGTTAAGTAGCAGTCGGCTCCGCGTAATTTTCATGCTATTGCAAGAAGGGTATTTTTTTAGCTTTGCGTTGGTTCTTTTTAACAGAGGGGAGATCGATAAACGGAAAAGAATATTTACGGATATTCCTGTCAGGAAGACGAAGAAAGGCTAGCATCAGGAATGCCTTGCTCAGCTTTGGCTGTGTTGTGCGAAACGAAAGCGAAACTTAAAATAGTGAGTTGAATTTAAGCGAATGTACTACGCAGTTGTTTTTGAAGTATTATGAAACGCGCAGTCCCGTAAAAACATACGATATCGCAAAATGCACGTCATTGCAGGTGCTCATGTTATCGTCGTTATTTATTTTCGTATTCTCCTCTTATAATCAATCATAGAACTTTTTCAACTCAGCCAGTCAACAAATATTAAGGCCACTCAACAAAATAAACCTAACTGTACGACACCGAGATCCGGTTTACTGCAGCCAACTGAGATGTTCAGCCAAATTGTAGGTTGCAGCTAGGGCGCGATTGGGGACAGAGTTGGAAGTTTCATTGATGAAGAATTGACTAGGGCAAGTTCACGACTTTTGGAGCAATGTCGTAAGATCGCACGCATCTCAGTATTTTACAAGCAGTATTTCGGAGAATGTGCTACAGAGTACTTTCCTATATAGGTACTGAGCGCGCACAGGGTCGTACTGATTGCTCCGCCGGCCGCCTTATCCCCATCGGGTAGAGGAACTTTTTTTAAATTATTTATTTAATGTTGGGAAGACTTACAGCACATGACAAGGAGTAACAAAATATTTAAACTTACAGAAGGTCAATTACAAGTCTCCCCTTTCGAAACATTATGTTGTAAGCACTTAAAGCAATTACACCAGTGGCTGCATTCGAGAAATAAAACTTATTCTAACGATTGAAAAAATGTGGACTAAGTTTTACACTCAAACTATGAACCGATGAGTTAAACATGTCAAGAAAATATATGTGCGTTTGTTTGAAATTTGGTGACAGTTTACCAAACATAAATTTCCATCAACTATCTGTCATGACTTTTTGTCGAATTTATCTGTGTGTTTCAAACAGCCTGCTCGTGGAAGTAGTCGGTACTGGGGTGACAAATTAATAATAATAATAATAATAGTCATTTATTTCAGGCAAAGGGACCCATATACAAATAGAAATTAATAAAATAATACAATAAAATAATACACATCATTCTGAAATTAAAAAATTAAAAAGAAAAACTAAATAAAAAAAACTATGTGATATAAATTACATTTGGTCAAGAATTACCTACTTGTGGTTCGCGTCCATTGCACAGAGATCCAGTGCCTATATATAGGACTAGTGAGATTGTCATAAACCGCTTGTAGAATTGCATTCCTGGTCTCACATAGCCTGGACCAGAAAGAGGCGATTCGTGACCGTAGCGAAGAAATCAGGAACTCTTGCCTCTGCGAACATGCTCGACGCGCTACAGAATCTTGGTTTTTTTCATGAGAATACGAAAAGCATCTAATAATAAGCCTCTTACGGAGGCTAATAAGCCTCCGTAATTCGAACCAAGCCTAATTAACGCGTCTGAGAATGTGTCTGGCTGAACCCGACACCTTATGAGGATTACGAGCTGGGTCTACTACTACGATGAGTCTGGTGATCCCAAGTGTCACACTAGTAGTGTGAAGGGCAGGCGACCATAGCAGTGTCGCTCTAGTATTGTCAGAGGGTGCAGTAAAGACAAAGTTGTTTGTAGTCCGCACACTTGCGGGATTTCGTCTGGCCGGGCTAAATTTCAATAGGACACATGAGAGGTCCCGGGTTCGAAACTCGGCTGGGGACAAAAAAACTCCAGGTCTTGGATGTTTTTATGTTTGTGATATCGCGGTTCCTGGTTTCCATGACACAGGTTATCCTAGTGTGGGGGCCAGAAGCAATCGTTGCTTTTCTTTCTCAAACTCGTATCTTAAAAAAGACAACTTTTCAGAAGAGAAATAAAACTGTCTTTTTTACTATGGAGTTTCGGTAAAAAATGAAATGCCATTTCTTAGATGTGGACTATTAGCTATAAATATAAGTAAAACTAAGATACTAATCTTTTTTAGCTTTAGTATGGGCGCATTTTTTGAGTTAAGAGTTTGCTGCATTTTTTAAGATACGAGTTTGAAAAAGTAAGACAACACAATGTATGTGCAATATGTAAATGTTTACAGATTCAGAAACATGTTTTTGTGTAATCGTATATCCTTTCTTTAAAATGTTTTTTTATGTGACCTACATGAGTTGCCGTGTCTTTGTTTTTGTGCACAAAGGTTTCGAGACAAATATTTAACTGTGTAACAAACAAATAATATTTAGGTACGAACTAATTCGTTTAGCATAATCGCCTCGAAGCGGATTCTTCTCGACGTGTGTTATTATGTATTGTATGTACCGCAACAAGAAAACAGAAGGCTCAGAAGGTACGCGGAGGATGTTTGTGCAATACTGTAGGTGTATGCGGGAATGTACGAACGTGTATGGTACAAGCCGTTCGCGCATGCATTGTCGTCTCGCGCTAAGAAACAGGCACGGGCAGTCGGGCACGGGCTGGCAACTCCAGAATGATTGAAGGGGATACACTAGTATACCTTCTTAGTGTGTGTAATGCAGTGCTTGCGTACGGTTGTTTGAGTGTTTGTTTTGAAAGTAGTAAGTGTATAATCAACGTAGCTTTAAAATCAGGAATCTCTTAATTTTTTTTTTATCTACTGGATATGGATAGATAAAGTGGAAAGCCTGGGAAAATCCATGAATCCACTTATCGAAAAATGAATGCATTGCTTGTTTTTGGAATAAAATATTTCATTTCAAAACGTATACAGACACCCGATGCAGTCCATAACATCGGGCAAACCAGACGAGGATTGATGTCCTCGCGAATAATCACCCAAATATTCCTTTGTTTGTAAGTAAATATTTATTTCACATTAAAAAAAATACATTACAAACACAATCAAAATTCTCATAAAGCTTCGTCAAAAATACCAAAACCCAAATTGAGACCAAGGTATCCAAGTTTCACCAGGTGAAGTGATTGTGTTGTATGGAAGGTATTACATATTTTGATTTATACTTTTGTATAAATCAATTACGGCGGCCCCCGGCGGCAACCGAACGTACAACCCAACCGACACGATCGGTCTTAAGATAAGAATATTCTTTACTCCACACAAGAAACAAGAGACACATAAAAGTTAATCTTCTAAAAAATATAATGGGCGGCTTTAATGTTAACCGTTAGACCAACTAGGCAGTGAATCAATTGTGCGCAAGTAGACCAAGTAGATCTGTATTACTCACGTACGTACATAAACACTTTGGATTTCATTTCAGAAATGTAGGACACGTGTAAAAGACTAGCAACCAAATACTGCCCCATCATTGTTTAGTGGGCGTAGTCTTCCAATCGTACGAGTGCCAGCCCTTGAACCCATCAACTAGCGCCACCCATGAAATCATTCTATGCAGAATAAGTTTTTGTAACAAATTACGTCATAAATATAATTATTTATCATTAGTATTTCGACGAGGTTCTTAGAAAACTCATTTGCTGGGTTCGTAGAGTCTGAACGCGTGATCCGTTGTCTGTAAGCGTCGCGCGGTCGCCCGACTGTGGAACAATGCCGGTTCCCATAAAGGATGAAACATTAAGGACTAAACAGCCTAAACAGTTAAATATCTTTGTCTGCACCATTACTATAAATAAAAAAAAAATATATTTTTTATGAAATATTTGTTTCTTTTTCGTTTTTTTAATCTTTCGTAATAATGGGTAGTAGTAGTAAGCAGCCTATATGCGCCCCGCCCAGCGAAACCCCCGCCGCCGGACCTGTAAAGTGCAAACGATAGAAGCTAAGTCATATAACTTTATGATTTTTAGGCGATTTTCACTAAAAAAAATATATTTTTTTTGTTTCAGTATCATGTAAATACCACCCCTGAGTCGGACAAAATTGTACAAATCAACACCCAGTATATATTATTATTGCTCGTGACTGTACCAATCACTACTTCAATTCGAAGAACATGACGTAAGTCATTATTTATTAAACGTGTGTTACAATGTTTTTTGCTGTGCAGACTTGGTCAGATGAAACTCGAGCGAGATAATCGATACACTTCCTTTACTAAAATGATCAACACGTGGCGCGCTGACAGACAAAGACGGTCGTCTATTAGAACAGTCTATAAAGCATTTTCTCTACAAACGGTGAAAAATGAACGTCTTAGATGTGTGCCGCAATATACATCCAAGTTTTCGACTCTGATGGGGGGAGACGCGAGCCGCCATCTTAATTAAAGCCGTTGTCAAAATATGATTAGCCCTATGAAAAAAATGTCTGAATAAATCTAATCTCTTTAAACGAGCAATTCTTGTATATATTATTATTATTAATACTTTTATTGCACTTACATTTAAAATTAAAATATAGTACAATGCGGCGGACTTAATGCTATAAGCATTTTCTACCAGTCAACCGCAGGAGGTAAAGGAAAGTGATGGTAGGCGTGCAAAAGTAATTAAATAAAAATACAAACATACTTATATAAGGTGCATTAAATAAACTTACACATTATCATATACTTACACATATAAGATATAATAAAATAATATATGTGATATAATATAGTATTATTATAATAATATACAATTCCGAGAGTCTGATTAACTATATATATTTATATTTAATCAGAATCTCGGAAACGGCTCCAACGATTTTCACGAAATTTTGTAGGCAGATGCTTTCGGGGGCGTTCTTTTTTTTTGTTGAAAAAGGATTATTTTAATTTTATATTACAAAAAAAGTACCGAGTAAAGCTCGGTCACCCAGGTACTCAAAGTTTATTGGCCGATTAAAGGCCACTTTAATGGCAACAACTTTTGATTTGTACCCCACACACGCCCTCGGGCAACCGAAAGAGGGATGCAAGAGGGCCAAGGATCACAGATCCGATAGAGTTGCAAATACAGTTAGGAACTGATAGAGTTGCAATGTTTTTGAGTTTTTCGTTAATAGTTCAAGGTTCGTGTTTTAACACTTAGATTATAATATATTTTGAAATGTGACGTCACGAAATTTAGGACCACCTCCCTCCCCTTGTCACACAATATCACACTTCGTCCCTCGCCCTTAACGTGTGACGTAATTTATGGATGGCCCCGAAGTGGAAATCTGTGGTTGAACCCCTGTGCTCCACTAGGCGTTAAAGGACCGAAGAAGAAGACCCTGCTTACAACACTGGAGCTTAGGGTGACTCCTTCACGATCCATTCGGTTAGGCTGTGGAACGCACTGCGGCAGTAAATATGTGCTAGTGCATAGGCACATTTAAGAAGCAATTGCAAGAGCATTACCTATCTCTGTCATAACTTTGAGCTATATATTTATCTATGTATTATTAACTGTTTATATATATTTTCTTTACTTGGGTACAGTCGACATCACATCATCCTATACACCCTTGCACTCTGCCCCTATGCATTACGGGCGACATTGCAACTAAAATGTGAAGGTTGACGTGCTATCGACTGTACATGCAGGTTATTTGTTTTTTTTTTTTCTGTAACAGCTTTTTGTAGTTTATTTTGAACACGTTTATAGACCCTTTTTTCAGGTTCTCCGACTCTTCAAGGTTTGCTGGAAGAAATCTCTTATAGAAAAAAGAAACAGATACAGTACATTGCAAACATTTAATTTTGACAAGTAGATGTAAGTAAGAGGTTGAGTAGGTATCTCATATAATTTTTATACCTGGATGACCGAGCTTTGCTCGGTACTTTTTTTGTAATATAAAATTAAAATAATCCTTTTCCAATAAAAAAATTAATTGGAAAAAAAACATCGTGACTCGAACGGTCTCTTGAAATCGGGTCGCCCGTTTTCCAGTCAGGACTATCCCAACCTTGCAGATAGACGCGAAATTTACCTCTGTATGTTATTATAGCAAATTTCAATTGCCATAAAACACGGATAAAACAACGTTTTTTAAAAATGTAACCTGGTTAGATCAATTAAACACCCCCGAAAGCATCTGCCTACAAAATTTCGTGAAAATCGTTGGAGCCGTTTCCGAGATTCTGATTATATATAAATATATATACAAGAATTGCTCGTTTAAAGAGATTAGATAGATAGATATCATCATTCATCTCATCATTTCATTTCATTTGGAACATCCTTTCATAAATAAACGGCCTATTTACCCAAGCACTCTACTTATTTACTTTCAAGCGACGTTACTTTACAAAGATAAAGACGGACCAGCAAACGATTGCACCTAGTCGAGAATATTTAAATCGGGCGAGGAGCGCAGGGCAGCGATAAACAGCTGATAATCTTCCTTCCTTATTACCTCGATGCAATTAACTAATTAGCAATTACTGAGTGACTTCAACTCAACTAACTGAGGCTATCTAGTCATGATAACGACGTATTTAATCGACTTTTCGTCGGCAACGTTACCAGCTACAAAAAACCTCAAGTGTCAAATGAAATCAAAGTCGTGCGAAATTATGTTGTGCGAAGAAGACAGCAGTGTCAACGTAAGAACAGTTTTACGGATTTTCGCTCCCCTTGATTCTTTACTCGAATTTGTTGATGTTAATAATATATAATAATAAATAATGCTCTCTCGCACGTTTTAGATTGGTTTACAGTAAATAATCTATTGTTAAATTCAAAAAAGACAAAATGTATGAAATTTACCCTACCTAACGTAAAATTAGTTGAAAACAACATTGTAATTGAAAATGATAAACTAGAATTTGTTGAAGATACTGTATTTTTGGGCATCACAATCGATGCCAAACTACAATGGGGTCCACATATTATAAAATTGGCACATAGACTAAGCTCCGCAGCATATTTATGCCGTGAAAAGAGTTCGAGAACTTACTGACGTTGCAACTGCTAGGCTTGTTTATTTTAGTTACTTCCATAGTATTATGTCCTATGGTATAATACTATGGGGCCGGGCAGCAGACATTGAGACTATCTTCATCTTGCAGAAGAAAGCGATCCGATTTATTTACAAGCTAGGTAGTAGGGACTCGCTAAGAGATTTTTTCAAAGAAACTAACATCTTAACAGTTGCAAGCCAATACATTTATGAAAATATTATGTACGTTCGGAAAAATATTAAGGACTTCGAAACTCTTGGTAGCCATCGTAACGTTAATACTAGGAATAAACATAAATTGTCATTTCCACGATTTAGACTTGCAAAAGTTAATACTTCCTTTATGGGGCACTGTATAAGGTTCTACAACAAGATACCCCAAGATATATTAGAGTTACCCCCAACGCGATTTAAGAATTGTGTTAAGCACACTCTTGGCAAAAAAGCTTATTATAAAATCAACGATTATTTAGAAGACAAGGATGTATGGCATTAAATAGTAGTTTAATATTAAATTAAATCAGAGGATAAATGTGTCTAGTGTTCAACACATCCAAGATATTATTTTGTATATTTTATTTGTATTAGCTTTAAGGTGATTTGAGAAAAGATGGTCAGAGTGGAGTTTTTTTGTCGCTGCCTTTTTCTCCACTACAGACGGCCCCAAGGCAGCGGCTAACATTATACATAACTGTATGTACATAGACATATTTCTGCAAATAAAGCAAACAATGACTTACATCAAAGGCATGAACAACCAAGGTATAGAGTACACAGAAAGCGAGGGGCTACGCATAATTAGTAGTGCTGCACCAAACGCGCGCACTGGAGAGTTTTTTCGTGAACAAGACTCTGAATCTACATCGGACTAATGCAGGAACTATTGTTTTTAAAAATATTAACGTATTTCACCAGAACATAGATGGTCTCCTTAATAAGTCCGATAGTTTAATAGTTAATCTAGAAGAAATTGAAGCTGATATGAACTCTTTGGTTGATATCATCTGTATAACTGAACATAATATGATTCAAGATGATATTCAAAATTTAACAATAAATAACTACACACTAGCAGCACATTCAATGCGAGAAACTAGACACGGAGGATGTTGTATTTTAGTACATAATAAATATAGCAATAACATGTATAAAACACTGAGTGAAATAGGTAAACTTAATGTTAGCAACATTATAGAATGTTGTGGAATTCGTCTCATTGAACAAAAAACAAACGTTATATGTCTTTACAGACCACCAAAATCGGATAGACTCTCTTTCGACGTTTTTATTGACAAGCTACGTACAATTCTAGCTAAATACTGCTTGAATAATGAGAAAACTATTTTATGTGGAGACTTTAATATTAACAGATTAGAAAAGGATCGAAAGTCAACAGCGTTTGAGCAAACACTACTGAATTACAACATGAAACTCTATTTCAATGAACCAACCCGACTATCAAGTGGCACTTGCATTGATAACTTCAGCCACAATGTAAAGGGATGTATAGGTAAAATATTAGATCTAGGCCTTTCGGACCACACAGCCCAAATCCTAAAGTGCCCAGTTAAAGAAAGTTATCCCCTAAAATACTGGTGGTCCGAGACTCGTGACTATCATCGTGAAAACATAGATCGATTTAGAGAATGCCTTGCTAGCTTGAGCTTCAGTGAAGTTTTCGCGTCAAATGATCCCAACGAATGCCTGGATAAATTCTATGAACTCTTTCAGCTATTCTATGAACTATGCTTCCCTGTCAGAAAAAATAGGAAAATGATTACAAGTAAAGCCAAATGGATTACGAAAGGCATTAGACTATGCTCAAAGCGTAAGAAGGACCTACTTTTAAATTTTAGGAAAACACGATCGAGCGAAAGTAAGGAGCTACTTCGTACCTACTCGAGGCGTTTAAAGAAAATAATTTTACTAACGCAAAGGTCACAGAATAACTATTATATAAGTAACTCGATAAATAAATGTAAAGCCACGTGGAATATTATAAACAGCTCCAGAATGAATATTCCAAGAGATGATATAAGTCAGATCAGGGATAATAATGATATTATTACCACTGATCCTAAAAAAATTGCTGAATCTTTCAACGACTTCTATATCGATCAGGTCAAATCTAAAGACAAGGGAAATATTACCACCAATTTAATTAATAATAAGAATTCACACTCTTTATTTATGAGCCCGGTAACACCAGAGGATGTAAACTTAATAATAATGCAATTAAAGAACACAAATAGCACTGGCATTGATGACATCTCCTGTAGAGTTGTCAAATACGTGTCTGAAATTATATCTCCAGTTCTCACACACATTATTAATGTAAGCATTGAAGAAGGCATATTTCCAGATAAATTAAAGATCTCTATCATAAAACCTCTTTTTAAGAGAGATGATAGACAAAATATGTCATGTTACAGACCAATAGCACTTCTACCTATATTTTCCAAAATATTTGAGCGAGTTATGTATAATTCCCTTTATTCTTACTTTGAGAAATTTAACCTTTTTGCAGAGGAACAAAATGGATTTAGGAAAAATAAGAACATCAACAGAACAATTTATAGCTTTTTGTTTCAAGTTATATCGTGCCTTGATAAGAGAATACCCGTAACGGCACTTTTTATGGATATGACTAAGGCATTTGATTATGTTGATCATGCCACTTTAAAGGCTAAACTAAACTGTTATGGCATTAGAGGTAAGGTTTTTGATCTTGTCGACTCTTATCTAAGTGAGAGACATCAGTATACGTCTGTGACAAGAATTTGTCCCAAAACAAAAACCAAAATAAAGTATTTATCAAACCCTAGGGTAGTTCACCATGGCGTACCACAAGAAAGCGTTTTAGGGCCCCTATTTTTCTTAATATACGTAAATGACCTTCCTAAGTCAATTGAACAAGACATGGTACTATTCGCCGATGATAGTACTATAGTATTTAAATCAGCTGACATACCTACTTTAAAAATTGACATTAATAATGCTTTGATGAATGTAATGAACTGGTTAATAAATAATAATTTAATTTTAAACTTAAGTAAATCTAATATTATGACATTTAAAAATAATCATCGTTTTAGTAATTCTGAGTTGTTAAATATACAATACAATGATGTATCTATTGACGAAATAAATGAAGCAAAATTTTTAGGATTACACATTGACTCGCATCTAACATGGAAAGTTCAAATTCAAAAAATCTGCACAAAATTACACCAATTTGCGTACGCTCTTTACAGACTATCCAAAAAAGTGAACCAAACTGCTGTACTCACAGCATACTACGCATACGTTGAGTCCACATTACGATACGGAATAATTTTTTGGGGAAACTCGACCGACAAAGATAATGCTTTCAAAGCTCAGAAAAGGTGTATCCGATCAATGTGCGGTCTGAAATCAACTGAGAGCTGCAAACCTGACTTTATTAAGCTTGGCGTTCTAACGATGCCATCCCTGTACATTCTGGAGACATGCACTTTTGTAAAGTCAAATATGGATCTTTTTCAACAACAGAGGAAAAGAAACTATGATAAAATACGCGCCTTACCACGCTCTACCGCGTTATTCCAAAAAAGCGTTTTTGGCATGTCGTCGAAAATATACAATCACCTCCCAGGATCAAGCAGAAAAATTGACGAAAATTATTTGTTTAAAACTGAGATTAAACAACTATTAAAAAACAAGGCTTACTACACAATTAATGAATACCTCGCTGACACGGACCTAGGGAATTAGGAGTTATTAGGTATATTGACATTTGATTTACATAAGCTGGAGGACTAAGTTGATAATATTTATAATAAATTTGTTATTGTGTATGACATAAAGTTCATTATGTAAGGTAACATTATTTCTGTAAATAAATTGTAAATAGATGTCATTGTGTGCATGCCTACCTACCCACATAAAAATGTATCCATTTGCATACTGCTGTTAAGTGGTAGAATACACTGACTTATGGCAATTAAGACCTGTGCAAAAACCTGACTGTGTGTATTCGCAAATAAATATTTTGAATTGAATTGAATTGAATTGACATTCAACAAGCAGAATGTAAATTCTTTACGTTGAAATAAATTCTTGATTCTTGATTCTTAAAGAAACATAATGCGGACCTCTGTGGCGCAGTGGTTAGCTCATCTGCCTGCCATGCGAGAGGTCCCGGGTTCGAAACCCGGCTGGGAACAAAAAAATCCCAGGTCTTGGATGTTTACATGTTTGTGACATCGCTGTTTCTGGTTTCCACGACACAGGGTATCCTAGTGTGAGGCCAGAAGCAATGTATGTGCCTGTATGTAAATGTTATGTTATATTTTTCCGAATGACTCGTGAAGATATTTGTACAATCCACTTACGATCGTGAGTTATTGTTTTGTACACATTTTTGTATAGTATGATACCAGTTCTACATGTCTTAATCGATTCGAATCGAAAAAAAAAAAAAATAGTGTTTGTACAGACAAAATGTTTATTTTATGAACGTCAAAGTTGTTACTTTCACAATGACAAAGACTACGTGGATTAAAAAAAAAACATTTTGACATTTTATTTTTTTAAACACAAAATTTAAACAATTATAGTAACTGACGTTTTAGCACTGAAAGTTATTGAGAGTGCTTATTAGGTAGGTAGATACCCGAAGAAAGCGGCTAACATTGTATATTGACAATTTGACATCCAAGAAACAGAATAAATAAATAAAATACACACCCTGTATACGGGCAAAAGTCAGGAAAAAAAATCAACTGAACAGTAAAAACCTGCGAATCGGGCGACGCGCAGTGTGTGGTTCCGTAGTTGGCCGTCAAAATATGCGGACTTAGGAGGAGTGCTTGATATTAAGGACAAATTAAGTGAGTTCATGTATTAATTAACAATGTTTACTTCAATAAATTCAAGTAGGTACCTAACTTTCAATAGAATTTTTAAGAAGCGTTACTTTTTTAAGTTGGTCGTCTATTAGATACATACTTTGGCCAGTTTAGCTGTGATAGTCTGTTCATTACATTTAACTTCGTTGTCTATTTGTTATTGTGAATATGGGGTGCTACGGGATGAAGGGAGAAGGTAAAAGGGAGAGGGGGGAAGGGGGGTTAATCTACTCTGACATACAATTGCGCTTTAGTACCATGAGGTTCACGTAAAACAGGTAACAATGTTAATAACATAATCACGTCTTTTAGACCAAACTGTTGAAGGAAGTCGCGCGCGCTTTCGTACGGTGAACAGAGTTCAACAATCGCTCCGCGCAGTTAATTTATTTAAAGTGCTAAAAGTGAATCTATTGTGATAAAATCAGTCAATTTACAAGTATAAGTAAAGTTTCTAAGTAGTGGAAATACTAATTTCATCCAAACATCACACATTGGGACAATATTCAGCGTCATACCTTTTAACGGACTTTTAAAAGTGCTCAGCTGACAACTTGTTTACTCATGGCCAAGGTCGGTCATTGACCGGACTAAAGATAAAACTCCCGTTGCAAAAACTGGTAGCGCCATCTAGTACACGAAATAAGAACACCAACGAGTGCCATCTACTGGTAAAACCGCTAGCGCCATCTAGCGACACAAAGTAACAACACCAGCTAGTGCCATCTACCGGCGACCCCGTGACAACAGCTAACTAGTTGGTGATCTATCAGTGCAGAGGACTCGCATTGTGAGATACGGCGATCAATAAAGCAAATTACATACAAAATACCACTCACTGCATATAAGAGGGCACCACCTATTATCCGGTATCTAGAAACTAATGGCCTCCAGCCGGCTTCCCAACGTAGCTTTACCGAACTGCGCGGGCTGTTTAAATGAAATCAATGACGACAAATATTTAACCTGCGCCTTCGCAAACTGCAGAAAGTACTACCACTATGGTTTATGCCTAGGTGGACCTATTCCTGAGGACGACAACAAAGACAACTGGGTTTGTCCAAAATGTAGATGCGCCATGAAGAAAACATGGGGAAGCAATTGCTCTACGCCAGTGCGTGCCTTAGATTTAATGGACAAATTGAATATTACATTTCGCAAGAATAAAAATATTGCGTCTCCTAAAAATTCGTCAGAAGCTACCGACAACGTTTCAGAACTCCTGAGGGAGATTCGCGAATCTAGATCGGACATAAATGTACTTCGGGCAGAATTTGCTAGTCTTCAACAGGAGATCCGCGGGATGTCAGACGTCTTCAAGGCATACAATGAGAGAATGACGAAGGTGGAAGATACAGTAGCAAATCTAGAGCGCCGAGTAGAAATTATTCATACATCTCATGTACACTAGATTTAGCACTAAACGATTGTCGTCATTTTTACATGTATTTATTGGTTTTTAAATAAACAATTTGATTTGATTTGATTTGATTTGAAGATACCGAGCAGCTAAAGAAAACTGTATCAAAACTCGAGGAACAACTGAACGACCGAGAACAGCAATGGTTGTCAAACGACGTTGACATCACCGGCATACGAGAAGAGAAGGGCGAAAATGCTGTACATATCACCATACTCGTAGCAGCAAAACTGGGCGTGTCATTGGAAGAAAGAGATATCGTAACAGCATATCGTAGAGGCCCGAAATCGGAAGCCCACTTGCGCCGAGGACGTACCATCGCAGTCCGCCTGACGAGGCGTAGTTTACGCGTTGAATTAATGAAAAATGCTAGAGTTACGAGAGGAGCCAACACTTCCGACATTGTTGCAGGCGAACCGACAGCTTTTTATCTGAATGAACGCTTGACGCAACATAACTACAAGCTTTTCCAAAAAGCTCGGGAAATCGGCAGGCTACACAACTGGCAATACGCATGGACCCGAGGCGGCCAAGTCTTACTAAGACAGAAGGAAGGTTTACCATCTCGTAGAGTCAAAAGCTTTGAGGAACTCTCTGCGGTTTTTGGAGTTTCACTGTGTTAGTCCTACTCTACGTCTTTTTAAGTACATTAAAAGTAATTTATCAACAGAATAGTTTATGCGACAATGTTAAGTTTGGTTTATGGGAGTGGGGGATTTGTCTTGATAGTTTGAAGGGTTTTGTTTTTTTGTGTTAATGTGTTGGATCGTCTTAGATTGGTTACTTGTGCGAGACTGGTTGGGATTTCAATGCTCTACCTAAACTCCTACTCCTGTTACAAAATTGTAATTACTTGCCTATATTACGGGTAAGAAGCGCGGGTACAACTTCAAGTTGGGCTTACTTAACATAAGATCCATGAACACCGGTCAGGATGAGCTTTCACACTCCATGGAGACGTATAAACCAGACGTGCTGGCTCTTAATGAGATATGGCTTAAAAAAGGCCAAGAATCGAGTGCTCCTAAGATTTCAGGCTACACAGCAAAGCTAAGTCCTCGCCCAAGCGGAATACGAGGGGGTGGTGTAGGGTTCCTTATACGGCGCGGTCTGCGCACGCGAATACTAGACCACCCCGACTCTACACTGGAGCAAATGTGGATGGAAGTAAAGCTACCTGGCGTAGGACGTATTGTTATAGGTACTGCATAAAGGCCTGATTCCCATAAAAATACACGCGTCTCTACTACTGCTGCGATTGACGCAATTGGTGAGTCAATTGGTTGCTTTACAAGTTGTGAGCACTTATTCTTATTAACAGACTTAAATGTCAATTTACTTAAGCCGAATAGATTACCAGTACCAGAAGTTATTACATTTTTGAACCAACTCAATCTTACACAGCTGGTCGAAGAACCAACCAGAGTAAGTGAAGCATCATCTACTTTATTGGACCTTATTATAACAGATTCGCCACAGATTTGTAAACAGGTATCGGTACATCACAACCCACTCCTTAGCGATCACGCAATGGTTATTGCTGAGCTTTTAATAAAAAAACCAAAGGAGATTCCGCGATTTACCATAAAACGTCAACTACATAAGATAATTGAGAATGACTTTTACTCAGACCTTGCATCTTTGCCATGGCATGAGGTCCTCCAAGAGAAAGATATAGACTCTATGTTGGCTCGTTTCCATGGTTTTGTGATAGGTTTATTTGATAAACATGCCCCTCTAAAGAGGATTCGTGTTACCCACGCCCGTGGATCACTGACGTGATAAAGATAATGATGAAGCACCGTGATGATGCATGTAAAAAGGCTCTTAAAACTAAGTGCGAACATAAGAAGACGTACTACAAATCTCTTAAAACCTTAGTCATGTCTTCGCTACATAGGGAAAAAAGCGCTTATTTTACATCGTCATCAACCCATTATGTCCCCACCGAGGGGCACGGGTCTCTTCCCTGAGGAAGGTATAGGCCATACTCCACCACGGGGGCCAAGTCCGGATTGGTGGAGGCTTGTAAGACTAGTGGCTGGTCTTACTGTCAGAAGTTTTCAAGCCGCCCTAAGGCCTCTGACATGGCTTAACGACTGCCATCTATCGACGGCAGCCGGCACCAACTGCTTAACGTACCTTGCGAAGCACGGAATCGCTCGGAAAAAATGCCACTAGCGTTAGTCATAGACGGTGACCCATCCATGGACTGAACGTGCCGTATGTTGCTTAACATTAGTGATCGTTTAAGATCACTCAGGCAGCCCAGGCTACGAGCGATTCATTATTTTACATACTATGTTAATAATAATTTAAAAACACCCAACAAAATGTGGTCGCACCTAAAAAGCCTTTCAATTACTGGCAAAAACTCTGAATCTATACCAAGCCACTTAAGAGATCCAGATACCATTAACGCCGCCTTTTTGAGTACTCCAGGTACCTCAACTATAAGTAAGACAACGCTTGAGACGTATAAACGTAACAAATTTACCGAAAAAGTCCTCAATATTGAAATGCAAGCAAGAAGGCAACTGCACTTGGCAAATTTAGTTCATAAGATTGTCCACAAAAAGAGACCTTGGTACCTATTTAGAAAATTTATCTGGGCAAATGATAACTGTAGTCGAAATATTCGCAGAAGGCATTTGAACCTAATGCTAATTCCAAGACACAAGTCAGCGGGATTTAGAGGCAGTTTTAAGTATGCAGCTGCAAAGATCTGGAACAACCTGCCTCCACCTTTACGAGAATTTATGACCACTGGAAGTTTCAAGAAACACCTAAAAATTATACTTATTGAGCAACAAAAGTCTTTGCAGTTGCAAACAGTCCGCCGTCACACATAAATTCCTAAAAACTAATAACGAAATGAAAAAATGAAAACGTGTAATTCCAAACCGGTCACGCAGGTTTAACCTCTGTGGAAAAAGTTTATATACCCATATTGACATTTAAATTAAGTCCCTTTTCAAGACAACAAAATTAAAATATACATACTTCATACAATTTCAATATCACTTAAGATTTTATTCCATTTTTATTTTATTTGTATAAACAATATAATAATTTGATGATGTTCGGTTTCGATGAGATTTTATCTCTACTGCTCTTGCTTACTGCTTTAATGTATATTAAGATTTTTACCGAATTTTATTTAATTAAGTGCAATTTGATTTTTATAATTAATATAATAATTTAATTAATTCTGTTATGTTTCGATGACATTCTATTTCTAATCATATTTCCATTTAATTATTTTACTAAATTTTTTTAACGCAATATTTATCGCAATTTTATATTTTGTAGACCATATCACATGTTAAATAATTTATATTTTGTTTTGTGTAATTAGAGTATTTAAAAAAAAAAAAAGGGACGGGCTGAAAACCAGCGCTACTGACTACGCATGCAGTCATAGCAATAAGCTGAGCCCCTTCCTTTTTCCATAAAAATAATAAGTATTTATTGATTTGTATTCTTGAAACCATTGATTTTATGGTAAATAAAATATTTTCACTTTCACTTTCACTTCACTTTCACTTTCACTTTCAAAAGCCGTGAATTTAAGGCATAAAGCTAGGGCTTTATGAAAGATGTTGTTTTTACTCTAGCCTCGTAAAGCCCGACCTTGAAAATAACAATTGATTTTGTGATCACTTGAAGACATTGGGCCTCACGAGGCTAGATATCAACACCATTTTGCTTTTTTCCATAAATTTTATCCCAGGTCTATGATTAGAGGTTCTCGACCGTGAGTCCTAAAATCATACCTGTGTACAGTCTGTTAGCTTTTAGAATATACCTTGGCTACTATCGAATATATTCGTGTAATAGAAATATCGGAACTAATATGACACTTAACTTTACATAACTTTTCATAATAGTGAAGAAAAGTTTTATACAGAGCAGGAAGTAGTATTACACTCGTGTGCCTTCGGCGAAAACCGAAGCCTACTCTAGAGCCCGAGGTATATTCTAAAAGCTAACAGACTGTAATTTCCTTTTTTATGTACAATAAAGTGTTTTCTATCTATCTATCATTATTAACTTGTCTGAAAGATTGATCTGACGCTTTTTGGAAAAAAAGACACGATTGCTTAGATTTGTTTTACGGACAGAAATACAAACTGCGAAACATAAGGGTTCCTTGTTGACCACGGAACTCAAAAAAGTGAGTGTGTATGTGTGAGTGTGTGAAATTGAACGAATTATAGTGTTATGAATTTTAACTATATGAAATTATTAACTCTTCTGTCTATTCATAGTTGAAGTAAATTGATGCAACAAGCGTATGACGTCTCTCTGTCGCTTCTCAGTTTATTCTGAATTTATTGAACCGTGATGTGATGCCGTTTGATAGACAGCTGCAAACAGTGCAGTGATATACTCGTACATGTGGTCGTTAAGTATATTTACCACCTACATCACTGTTATCGATATGCAACCTTTGCCTTCTCAACTGATTTACGATTCTAAGTTTTAAACTAAGTAGTTGTGCAGGGCAACCGAATAAAACAATATTATCCATGAAATTATAAACAATATCGCTCAGTGTATGATTCTTTAGTTGGCCGTCTACATATGCGAGTTTTTTGATTTTTTTTTTTTTAACTAAAACTTTCGTAGGCACTAAACATTATTAACTTTATTTGTCACGAGCTCCGTGTCGACCAACCATGGCGAAGCTGTACGAATCAGAGCGAAGCCTGGTCGGACTCTTCCGACAAAAAATCAAGTAAGTGTATCCGGAATAAAGTTGATTAATGATATTATGTTTACGGTTTAACTCAGGACTTTAGCTTCGTCAAAGTAATTTAATAGTGAATTTGCTCATGAAAATCGAAGTAAAGGCTCGTCCGTTTTCTTTTATAAGCTGGTCGACTATTGGTCGTTAATTTGTAAGGCCTACTTACCTGTTTCACAGTTTTCATTTTAAAATCGTAATACGTGTTATACAGGGTGTCCCAAAACTCGACGTCAACCCGGAGCCGGGTGAAAAGGCAAGTCAAGCTGGTTGTCAGAAAAATATAAAAAAAAATCTAAGTTGTATGATTTCAAAATTATAGGCATTTTTTAAAAAATCGCAAAATTACACACCCTGTGACAGTCTTTTTACTCCTGTTGCCACAAATCTTTACTTTTTCCAATTATTTTTTTTGCTGTGTAACCCTGAATAATGCTTCTCTAAACTGTAATCAAAATTTTGAAACCAGCTGCTCTAGCTTGCATAAAAAATAGGACGTATTTCCTAGAAAAACTTTCAAAATAAAAAATTGCCTAGTTTTAACTGACTGTATTGAAAAAAAAATGTACTACGCGAGTTTGGCAAGTTATGTCAAAAGTTGGCGCATTTAGTAAAGATTCCAAAATGGTATAATACTTGGTAAATTGTAGCTGATAACATGGATAAAAAAAAATTTTTCCTGTAAAACCCAGTTTTTAACAAATTTTTCTTACTTGGTGAAAATGGCAAAACTTATTGCTTTTTACATTGGAGCCGATTCCAATGCACACACTGATTAAATTTAACTTAATTGTACCTGTGCTTGTCTATCATAAACCGATAGAAAAAACAGATTGTCCACTAAATTTAGTTTAGTTCTCTTTGTGTGTGGTATGAAATAGGCACCATTTTTTTGTAAAAGTTTAAATTTTAATTGACACAAAATTTTTAATACTAAGGTTTATTTATTAAATTTACAATAATTTTTAAAATTTTTCATGAATGTACCAATACAACTATTTTTACTACAACAAATGTTCAAAATGTCTTCCTTCGGCGGCAATACAAGCCCGACATCTCTTTAAAAATGATCGAGCTATCTTTCGAGCGAATCGTCCATTATTTACGAATTCAGCTGCTTCTGCTATTCTTTGCCGTAGTTCAAATTCACTTTCAATTGGCTTTGAATACACTTTTTCTTTGACTGCTCCCCAGTAAAAAAAGTCTAATGGATTTAAGTCCGGTGAACGGGCCGGCCACGAGATTGGGCCAGACCGTCCGATCCATCTCCCGGGAAACTCTTCATCGAGATATTGTCGAACGGAGCGAGCATAGTGTGCTGGGCACCCATCTTGCTGGAACCACATTTCTCTGTAAATGTTTAACGGCACGTCTTCTAGTAAACTTGGTGGATTACTAATGGTTGACCAAAAAATTATTGACAAATGGTCATTCGACAAACAACGTTTAACCAAATGTTCATTTGGCAAACGAGACATTTGACAAAAGTATCATCTTACAAAAATACACTTAGCAAATGATCCATTAGCAAACACTACATTTGTTAAATGTTTTGAATATTAAAATGTCAATTGACCTTTTTTAATTTCACCAAATAATATGTTTCGCAAATGAAGCATTTGTCCAAATGTCATTTAACAAAATGTTGAACGCATCAAAGTCGAGTCTGTTTTCGATCTTACATAGAGAACCTAACGCTCCGACGCGCTCCGCTTCGCTACGCGCGTCGTCGCACCTATATTTCTGTTGTCACGTATTCTTTACATCGCCGACCCCCCGTTCGTAAGATTGATTAATAAACGAAACATTTGTCAAATAATACATTTTATCAAACGTTTTTAGACCAATAGTAGTTTTGTCTGATAACTCAGTTGTTAAATGTTCATTAAGTAAAATAATTATTTGTAAAATGTAAATTTAAGTGTTGATCATTTGGATAAGTGAGTCATTTGTAAAATGATTAGTAGTAAATGATCAATTGGCGAAAGCATTTTTTGTCAAACATTGTTTGTCAAGTGTAATTTTGACAAATGACTTTTGGTCAAACAGCAGGACCCCAAACTTGGTAGATGGTTCTGTAGAAAGTCCAAGTAGACCTCGCCATTCAACGCATCAGGCAACTCAAAAGGACCAATTATTTGACCATTTAAAATTCCGGTCCACATGTTTACTTTGAATCGGTACTGGGACCGATCCTGCCTCGTTAGATGAGGGTTTTCTACATGCCATTCATGCAAGTTATGCATGTTCATGTAGCCGTCCTTTTTGAATGTCGATTCATCAGACCATAAAATTTTCGTTAAGAAAAGCGGGTCATCCCTGTACCTCTCCAATATTGTCCGGGAAAAATTTACTCGATTTTGGTAGTCCCCGGGTAGTAACGTCTATACTCGCTGTACGTGGTATGGGTGTAATTCATGTCTTTTTAAAATACGATGGGCTGTACTTTTGGGCACTCCGGTGGTTATTTCAATAGCCCTAACTGAAGTGCTTGGGTCTTCTTCGACAGCTTCTAGCACCTCGTCTTCCATCGGGTTGGCAGGTCTTTCTCCACCATGCTCTTGATTTGGGAGGTAGCCCTCTGAGAAGAGTAAACGATGCACATTCGTAAACACTCGATGATCAGGGTAACGAGCAGCGTTTGGGTACCTTTCACGGTAAAGTTTGGCGGCAGCACTGGCATTACACCTGCATTCACCATAAATAAGGTGCATATAAGCGTATTCGCGAGTGGTATACGCAGACATTTGGCACTAGTCACACGATAGTCCAGGAGAAAGCAAAGGTCGTCGTTGAGGGAAAATAAACAGTTCGGATCCAAATCACAAGCAATCACAAGTCCATAAACGAAGCCAAAAGTAGTTAGTACGAAATCAACACAAACGAATACGAAAACAAGTGCAGTAAACGAAGGAGCGTAACGTACTGATTTGTGATTGTGATGTGTGAGTACAAAAGCGAATACCTGGCGTCACTCTCTGTCTCGCTCGCACTTAGTAAGATGACTCTCTCCGTTTCAGTCACTTTAGCGTCCATACCTATCTCGCTCGCACTTGATAAGGTGACTCTTTCCGTCTTAGTCACTTAAGCGTCAATACCTATCTCGCTTATACTTCTTAGAATGCCTGATTCATCTCAAGCTACAATTTACGACTCTTTGGAAAATCTTGCGCCCATTATAATAATTTTTAACCAAGTAAGAAAAATTTGTTAAAAACTGGGTTTTACAGGAATTTTTTTTTTATCCATGTTATCAGCTACAATTTACCAAGTATTATACCATTTTGGAATCTTTACTAAATGCGCCAACTTTTGACATAACTTGCCAAACTCGCGTAGTACATTTTTTTTTCAATACAGTCAGTTAAAACTAGGCAATTTTTTATTTTGAAAGTTTTTCTAGGAAATAAGTCCTATTTTTTATACAAGCTAGAGCAGCTGGTTTCAAAATTTTGATTACAGTTTAGAGAAGCATTATTCAGGGTTACACAGCAAAAAAAAAATTGGAAAAAGTAAAGATTTGTGGCAACAGGAGTAAAAAGACTGTCACAGGGTGTGTAAATTTGCGATTTTTAAAAAAATGCCTATAATTTTGAAATCATACAACTTAGATTTTTTTTATATTTTTCTGACAACCAGCTTGACTTGCCTTTTCACCCGGCTTCGGGTTGACGTCGAGTTTTGGGACCCTGTATACAGCGTGTCCCAAAAATGACACGTCACAGTGACACCGGAGGTAGATAGACCAGGGCCCTTAGTGCGAGTTTTTTTAACTACTTGATCGCGTTAACGTAAACTCATATTCTATAGGAGTGACAAAGCGCGCCAGCTAGTTGCCTCTTTGTCACTCCTATACAAATTGCAAACGCTCTCGCTATCGAAAGTGAATGAAAAAACTCGCACTAAGCACTCTGCTCAAGAGGCGTCGAACCAACCTAACGTGACCGAAGTAAAAGTTGCACGGTTGTCGAGATATGCCCATTTAAACTTACTCTTCACTTTTTTTAACAACTTTAGTTCTATGCCAGCACTTACGCTATGTTAGTAAGTTCGTGACCGAGTACAAATAAAAAAAACAAACACCAGGGCTATTTAACTTAATGCTAGCACTAAACTTGTTAAAAAAAGTGAAAATTTAGAATAAGTTTAAATTGGCCATATCTCAAAAACCGTGCAACTTTTACTGAGGTCATTTTAGGTTGGTTCGATGCCTTTTGAGCAGGTCTACCTCCGGTGTCACTGTGATGTGTCATTTTTGGGACACCCCGTATAGACCTAATTTTTTTTAAGTGTCTACAAACCACCGCATAGCCGGGACAGGGGAGGGCGAATTTTCACTGTATCAAGAAAACCGGTCAAGTGCCAGCCAGAATCACGCATGAAGGGTTTCGTACAATAATCTACCGGGTGACATTTTCACCGGTACAATAAATTTTACCATATCATTGGTATCGCTAATAGATTACATTTATCAAATAAAATTACCATATATATTTTTTCATTTTCATTAATTTATCCTTCATCCAATTTGTAACGCATGGGCGCACTAATTACAAGGCGTCAACGTGGTGCGAGGTAGAGGGCGGCGGGGTGGGGTGAGTGAGCGGCGGGCTGGCCAGTGTTGCCAGTGGCAGATAGTCAAATATAACACGAGGCAGATCAAAAAGTAACATTTTCGCGAGAAAAGTAACATAACCTTTTTTTATTGTAGAAACCGACCTAGTTGTAAATACTATGTAATTCCTTTTCTGTTATGTTATACTAGCTGTTGCCCGCGACTACGTCCGCGTGGGCTTTAGTTGAGTAAAGTGTTTGCAAATAAGATAGGGATACTTTTAGCGCTTGCGAAAGAGCTTTCATACTAACTTCGCAACCCCCTCTTACCCCCTTAAGGGATGATTCGAAAAACTACTTTACACGTCCTTCATGACTTTCAATGATGAACCTTCATGCTGAATTTCATTCTAATAACTTAAAAAATGGCTAAGTTTCATACTAACTTTGCAGCCCCTTTAGGGATGATTTTCAAAAAACAATTTTACATGTATTTCATAAATTTTAATGAAAGAACTTCATATTGAATTTCATTGGAATAACTTAAAAAACGGCAAAGCTTCATACTAACTTTGCACCCCCCCCCCATCTTACCCCCTTAAGGGGTGATTTTGCGAAAAACTATTTTACATGTGTTTCATGACTTTTACTGAAGGACCTTCATATTGAATCTCATTCGAATAACTGCAAAAACGGCAAAGTTTCATACTAAGTTTGCAGCCCCTTTTTTCCCTCTTAAGGGATGATTCTTAAAGAACTATTTTACACGTGTTTCATAATTTTTAATGAAGAACCTTCGTACCAAATTTCATTCGAATAACTTCAAAAACGGCAAAGTTTCATACTAACTTTGAACACCCATTTTTCCCCCTTAAGGGATGATTTTTTAAAAACTATTTTACACGTGTTTCATAATTTTAAATGAAGAACCTTGGTATCAAATTTCATTCGAATAACTTCAAAAACGGCAAAGTTTCATACTAACTTTGAACCCCCATTTTACCCCCTTAGAGGATGAATTTTCAAAAATCCTTTCTTAGTGCTCACCTACGTTACAAAAGGAACCCCTGTGCAAAATTTCAAGTTTCTAACCCTTATAGTTTAGGCCCTGCGTTGATATGTCAGTCAGTCAGTCAGTCAGTCAGTCAGTCAGTCAGTCAGTCAGTCAGTCAGTCAGTCAGTCAGTCAGTCAGTCAGTCAGTCAGTCAGTCAGTCAGTCAGCTTCTCCTTTTATATATATAGATTTTAATACAGTTAGTTAAATGTACATAAACACACTATTTAATAACCTGCTTTGTTATCAATTAATATGAAAAAACGCCATCTTATATTAGAGGCGATGAAGTAACACAAAAAAAGTAACGAAATCATCAAAAATACATCTAATGATTATGTATAAGATCCTGATTAAATACCACTGTCAAAATAACAGCCGCAGATTAAGTTTGACGTCGAATTATCGTGGCAATTAGAAAGTGCAACAAAGTTAAACTTGTTTACAAATTTCCGCACTACATTGTAGAGATCACAAGACATTTCTCGGCTGCAGAACACCACGAAGGCAGTTATTTGTCTAAGGACAGTACATACCACCGCTGGACAAACAAACTGCAACCGCAGTAAACATACTGAGCTTGCATTTCCCGTTGTTTGTCCAGAGGTCGTGTGTATAGGATAGAGTTCGCGTTGACACAGAAAGCTTGTCGGGAGATATCAGACCATGTCACTCAGAGGGCGTCCGGAACAAAGGCTCGTAATAACTCAATGTTTACTGCTCTTGAACTTAGCAGCGAACAAAAGCGAAGAAGTACAGTTTCGGTGGTAACAGTAGCGCCACCGATGTCGTCAACGTCGGATGATCGTCTTTAAAAATATTAATTTTAAAAGGTCTTAAGGTATGTTATGTGAACAGTAAAAAATCATGGAAGTTTATAGTATTTTAGACATTCTAACGAATGTGACGTCGTCACATAAGGTTGAATAAGCGGAATTCTACATACGGAGTGTCACAAAAATAACACTTCACAGTGACACCGGAGGTAGACCTGCCCAAAAGCCATCGAACCAACCTAACATGACCAGTAAAAGTTGCACGGTTTTTGAGATATGGCCAATTGAAACTTGCTCTAAATTTTCACTTTTTTTAACAAGTTTTATGCTAGCATTAAGTTAGATAGCCCTCGTGTTTGGTTTTTTTTTAATTTGTACTCGGTCACGAACTTACTAACTTAGCGTAAGTGCTAGCATAGCACTAAAGTTGTTAAAAAAAGTGAAAATTTAGAACAAGTTTAAATTGGCCATATCTCGAAAACCGTGGAACTTTTACTGTAGTCATGTTTGGTTGCTTCGGCGCCTCATGATCAGGTCTACCTCCAGTGTCACTGTAACGTGTCATTTTTGGGACACGCTGTATATAAGCTCACGCCTGTATCCCAGAGGAATAGGCAGAAAACACTTGCCACTGCCACGATCCTGACAGATCACTTGCTTCATCAAGATTCATTTGTCGTTACATGCATGCACACCGGTTTAGGGTGCTTCATGTACTGCTTTTTTTTATACAAAATGAATTAAATTTTTAATCTGACATCTGACAACCAATAATACATAGATACACTTTGTTTCCGCCTCGCTCAGCTCGTCCGCCGCCACGTGGCGCGGCCGCGATAACCCCGTGCGGATGGCAACACCGGGTGGGACGGAAAATAGTGTGAGCAGGGAAAGATACGGTGTTGCCATACATATTTTTTTACCTCTAAAATGAGCAATTTTTGTAAGCCTGTAACATGTTAATAGTGTTCTACAACTACGATATTTTTTAAAAAAATTTGTTTATTTTTATTTTACGATGTTTGCAAATTGCAAAAATATATTTTTTGCAATATCAGGTTCAGGTACATTATTTTACTAAAGCTGCGTCTAGCAAAATCATTGTACTTAAAATGATCTATTAAACCAAACCAATCTAATGCAAAAAAAGCCGAAAAATAAAAAAAAATGCATAAAATTGCACATAAAAAACAACTAATATAAATAAAACTTACAATGGAAAACTTACAAGACCACAACATACATTTTGAGCACAGACTCCATAATATATTTCTACAGGCCATATTCGTTAAAATTATTTCTCTATTTTTAGCGCTGTAGTTTAGTTTAGAGAAGTCGGTTTTTATTTTGTATTAAAAAAAAAAATTACTTTTTATTTGTGAATATCTCAAATTCCGTTTTCCGAAATCCAACGCACGAGTGTGGCTTTGAAATTTGAAGAGTTCCATTTCTACAGAATCCCATCAAAAGGTCCTAACTGACTATGGGACCTGTAAAGTACACGCTTTCAAACAAAAAAAGAAATTACCAAATCGGTTCACGCGTAAAAAGACCCCTTCTCAATTTTTACAGTCTGTTAAAATTTCTCGCATATTCGACCTAAAGAAAAGTCTACGAGAAGTGTATTGAAAAGTCATTCATTACACGGACCTGAAAAACTGTAACAAAAACGTGCGATACCACTTCAGGCACCTACTGACTCAAAGATGGAGATCATATTTCTCGACCAAGGTCAGAGTATTTCTCGAAAGGAGGAAGTGTACTGAACAAGCTTATTTCGTTGCACAGATTGCCTACCTATCAGGGATCGAGATCGTGGACTTGAACTGTCCGAAATGACCTGTGGTTTACCGAATTTCGGTAGAAATACCGGCGATATGGCGCAAATACATAAAAGTTACGTAACGACATAAGATCAGATAGCACAAGATGCACCGACGGCGACTCACTAGATGGAGACAGAAGCCTCGCTTGGTGGGAAGCAAGTGTCTTGGATGGTTAAGAGGTTTTTTGAAGACGTCAACATTTACACCGCCTTGTAATTTATTCGACGCAGTCTTGGTTAAGGCAGAAATCAGGGTCGGCCACTTGCAAAGATTCAAGTGCTGCTGAAAATCTGGAGACCTATTTCAATGGGGGGATATCATCATCATCAACCCATTATGTTCCCACCGAGGGGCACGGGTCTCTTCTTTGAGGAGGGTATAGGCCATACTCCACCACGAGGGCCTAGTCCGGATTGGTGGAGGCTTGTAAGACTAGTGGCTGGTCTTATTGTCAGAAGTTATCAAGCCGCCCTAAGGCCTCTGACTTGGCTTAACGACTGCCATCTATCGACGGAAGCCGGCACCAACTGCTTATTGTGCCTTGCGAAGCACAGAACCGCTCGGAAAAATGCCACTATCATTCAGGCGGCCGGTGCTACGGGCAATGGGGGAATATGCAGTACTATATTTATTATGTTTTCTTTCAAATGTGCTTCTATATCCGTTATAACGTCTTGTTCTGTAGAGGCATATACATTTTATTTTTATTAACTTTATTCCGAAAATACTCTTTCCTGACATCAAGTATGATTTCAGAGACGAACCACTGATGTCGCGAGCTTCGTCTCTGTTCACCACGATTAAGCTCTGCGAATCTGAGCGAAACCGGGTCGGACTCTTCCGATAAAAAGTCAAGTACGTGTGTATCCGTATCCTAAGTGTATCCGGAATAAAGTTAATAACTGAACAAAGTAACTACGAGTAGTTATGTCTGCAAGCGGTTGTCTAGTTTTGGCTGAGGCAGCATGACCAAACTGGGTTTGTAAACAGACTATCTTCAAAACTACTAATACTGTTTCAAAAACTCTCATTATTATTTTGAATGGAGGGACGTAGGGTAAAATTCAAGAATTACGTAGTCATCCAGCAACGTTAGTCGATGAAAATGCGGCAACGAGTGCAACGCAGTCTTAACGATAATAAGATCTGTAAATGAACCACAACCGAGACCATCGCAGACCATCGGTTTACTCAGAAGTTTTGATTATTGTCTCTGGCATAGAGTAAATGCATAACCATTGCTAATTGACAAGACTGGTCTGGACCTTCTACAAGTTTTTGATGCAGTTGCAAGCCGGATAGCTCTGAGACAGACCCCGTGACACCGTTTCTAGGGAATCGAACAGGTGATTAACATTGCGATAACCCTACCCGATATAGCAACGAGATCTGTAAACAATAAGACGGTAGCAAATAATATCTATGGAACTTGCGTCGGTGCAGGAGAATAAGCCTGGAAAGATGGTCTGCAGGCGGGTTTCGTGTCGTGTGGTGTGAAAAACCATTGGGCGTCTAATGGCTGATGATGGGATTTCAACAACTTTGTATTCTCATTGAAAAATATTAAAGCCTCTTCTCGCCTCTCCACATGTCTAAACGAACGCAACATTCCTTTCTCAATTCTAGTCACTACGTCCTCTTTCAGTCCACAACGTTCTCTGATCACATTATTGCGTATTCTGTCACCACACACATATTTCTCAAGGACCTTCTGCCATACTCAGTCTAATAAAACTAATATCACTATTTGGGACCGTGCCCATAGCGATTCATACACGGGCGAGTACTGCACAGGATTGAGTTGTTATAAAAACATGGCGCGGTCCCACGCATAAGTTTGATTAACTGCGACGGCGCCGGCGCACTGCTGTGTCTAGGTCAGGGCGCCGCGCCCCGTGTGTATAGTTAGTTAATAAGATCAGAGATGTCCGCACTTCGCCTCTATTCGGTCTACGTATGTAGCAGGGCTGTGAAATCACTCCAGCCAGACTGTCCCTTTCCACAAAACCGTTCTGACACTGCTGACCTTCAGAAAGGATTTCAGTATGCCAATCATCACGGCCTGTTCCTTTTCCTTGACACCTCAGTGCATTGTCACGTGGGTGGGTGTTTCCTCTTCCTGAGGGATCCCCGGCACGGCTGCCGATCAGTCCCGCAGTATGAAAGTGGCACAAGTGTCAATGCTTTATGTAATCAGACACAGCTGGCTACGTATAAGACGTTTAGAGATTGGTGGTTCAGTTCCCTGGTTTGTCCCCTTTTTGTTTATTATGAAAATAAGCCCCATAAGGACCTTGCTGGACCACTTGGAAACTATAGCCTTGCAAACAACAAATGTTCTAAATCGGTCCGGGGTCTCCATACGCCACCAATTGAGTGACAGGTGCCAGTCGCTGGTCACTGCCTACCTCTCTGGAATAAAAGCGTGAGTTTAAGTATGTATTGTATGTACGTAAAAAATATAAAAGATTCCGACAAATTGAAAATCCCCACCTTTTCAGAAGTCTGGTATTTATGGGATCAGGCATACCATCCATGTTGCGGAAAATTGCGAGGGCGTCCCCGCGGCTCCGCCGAACGGCCGTGAGAAGAAACACCATGGGGTTTTAGCCAGTAAGAGTCCGACATAACCCTGTCGCGATCCCCAGCGGCAGGGTATCCATGAGGATTTCCCCATGTAAAAAAAAAGAAAGGAACCGAGCCGCTTGTCGCGAGTTGGTCCGCCGATTTGTTGCCAGGGAGCCGCCTTGACCTTTGTCCATTGTGACTCGCTTGTTTGATGATTGTTTGTCCAACTCGTGGTGCCGCATATCTTGTACAATACTCGTGTTTAGTAGTAACCCGTGTCTAGTGCTCGTGCACTCCGTTCCTGCAGGGTACATTTTAAATCGATATTACTTTTCGGATTGTTCACGCTAAACAGCATCGTGGACATAATTGTCTCGGTAAATAATGTTACTATATTAATTACTAGCTGACCCGGTAGCTGACGTCAAATTTGGTTCCAAATCATAGTTAAAAATCAAAGCGGTACGGTAGCGGATTTTAAAATTATTATTATTATTATTATTGATAATTTTATTGCACATAAGTCAAAATTACAATGGCAACGCGGCGGACTTAATGCTACAAGCAATTTCTACCAGTCAACCGCAGGAGGTGTATGAAAATAACTGATAGGCATGTAAAATGTTATAAACGATTAAGATTCTCATTAAGATTACATTCCTCCTCCGATTAAGATAATAATAAATCATGACTGCGTTGTTGGACAAGCCGTTAAGGCGCTTACCTACCAAGTCAAAGGTCGTGGGTTCGTATCCCCGGGGGCCGCCGTACATTTGTACAGATGACCTCAGCCTGGGTATCCATGTCTGTAAAGTCCTTGCCTGGTTACCAGGGTCAAGTGATGATATATGGAAGTTATTATTATTAATCCCTCAGTCCATATTCGTCCAATAATAGGCCTCGTCAGTACATCCTCCACTCCCTTCTGTCCGTGGCTGTTCATTCAACCGTCACGCTCAATTTGCTTAAGGGATGAACGATGTTGTCAAAAAATAGAATTATCGATGTTATCTGAACGAATCTGCACTATAACCGAAGAAATGCGCGGTCATCGATGTTTCAAAGCAGTGATTCATCACTGTACCAATTACAGACAACAATGAATGCACTTTCCATGTGCAAACTAATGTTTTTGCAGCGCTAAGCAAACTACAAACAGATTGGTTAACGGATGGAAAATTACAGCAAATAAAAAGTCGACTCGGCCGATCAGAAAAGAAAACTGTGATGAAGCTGCGTTAAGAATGAGAAGAAGGGCAGTTACTGGACGACCCAGGCGGACATTCTTCGATCAAATAGAGGAGGTATTAGGTAAGGGCAACATAAAAAGTACCCGAAACTAATGATTTTTGAAAAATCGAAAGAGGTCTTTTCGCGATTCTAACCCGGGGCCTCTCGCATGGTAACGGTAGGCAGATGCGCTAACCGCAGCGCCACAGAGATCGTCGTATTAAAAGTATTATAAACAGTTACATACAGGCACATACATTGCTTCTGGCTCCACACTAGAATACTCTGTATCGTGGGAACCAGAGACAGCGACATCACAAACATGTAAACATCCAAGAACTGTGGTTCTGTTTTGTCCCCAGCCGGAATTCGAACCCGGGACCTCTCGCATGGTAGGCAGATGCGCTAACCGCTGTGCCACAGAGGTCGTCGTATTGAAAATATTTGTCGTAGAGAAAACCGAATGTCAAGTTTAATTATCTTTCAACGTGTCCTCTTCTATATTATAAATACCTTTTTAGTGCAAATTCTGCTGCATAGTTTTAACGGCCACTTTTTGAATTGAGATTTTCGCTAAGTGACTACTTAACTGTAGTGCTGTCTCGTCAAATTTCTCAGAAAAGAGCGTGACAGAACTATACTGAACTGATGTCCTAGTGTGGGGTCAGAAGCTATGTATGTGCCTGTATGAAAATGTTTATGTATTTTCTTAGTGATATTCTCAATTCGTTCCGTGCTTCGCAAGGCACGTTAAGCAGTTGGTGCCGGCTGCCGTCGATAGATGGCAGTAGTTAAGCCAAGTCAGAGGCCCTAGGGCGGCTTGAAAACTTCTGACAGTAAGACCAGCCACTAGTCTTACAAGCCTCCACCAATCCGGACTTGGCCCCCGTGGTGGAGTATGGCCTATAGCTTCCTCAGGGAAGAGACCCGTGCCCCTCGGTGGCGACATGATGGGTTGATGATGAAGATTCTCAATTCAGAAACCGGCCCTATAGTTACGCCGAAGGGCAGACGGTCACCGTTCCCAGGCCGCATGTGTCACCGGGCGATTCCGTCATGGTCAAGTTCCGCGTGGAGCGCGGAGTCGGGTGGCACCACGTGCCGGGCCAATATAATCAGACGTCGGGGCTCCAAATCGGGTCAGCTGAATCAATGTTGCACAGTTTGCAGTTCCCCTGCCAACTAAAGCCTCGTATCCACTAGGCAACATTTGGCGCGCAACACGTGCCGCTCAACACGTTCGGCAACGTTGTCCAACAGCGCGCGACGTTGCCAGCGGGTGCGCAACATGACGACCGGCTTAGTTCCGAGACGCAACAAAGGTTCTGCGCTGACTTTCAACAAGTTGGTTAACATGTTGTGCAACGTGTTGCGCGACAAATGTTGCCTAGTGGATACGCGGCTTAAGACTTCATTTGTTTCAATCTACTTCGAGCCTTCCTTAACCTTGCTTTGATATTATAACTGAATTTATCATTCACTATTAATTATACCTTTTTAAACGAGTATCAGATAGCATGATCAGATGGTCTATGCTGACCGGTGAAGGATTGCTAACTATAAGTCAGACGTAGGTTCGGTGCACGGTGTAGCCTAAGATCCGCTCGAGAGTGACTTAAAATAGCAAACATAAACGCCAGGTCTTGGATGTTTACTACGACACAGGGTGTCCTGGTGTGGGGCCAGAAGCAATGTATGTGCCTGTACGTAAATGTTTATGTTTATGTCCGCCAGTGCCAAGCACCATAATTCGTGGCAGGTCTTGCGGTCCTGACAAACCTTCACTCTCCAGGCGTCTCCGATTCGTAAATAGGCTTCATAAAAATAAACATTTACATACAGTCACATACATTGCTTCTGACCGCTCGGAAAAATGCCACTAGCGTTAGTCATAGACGGTCACCCATCCATGGCCTGAACGCGCTTTAAGTTGCTTAAGTTTCATGATCGTTTAAGATCATTAAGGCAGCCGGGGATACGAGCGTTTCGAGCGAGTAGTATAGAAGACATAAACGCGCGCGGAGCGGCGCAGGGGCACCGCGTGGTGGACACTCGCCAGCTAGACCGGCTTCCGCCACTACATCTGGTTTTTAGAGTTCAATAATCATTTACATTTTACAACAAGCTGTGTTTATGTTTTTGATAAGATAAAACGACAGCCGTAAAAATATTTTTTCATCACAAAAGGAATGATTTATCTAACGAATGGTGTAAGATTACCGGGTTGAAGTGACAGGGGGCTGGCCACATCCGGCCAATAGTCAAGATAACAGAACGTAAAAGGGTATAGGTGCTCGCAGGTAGCAGCTGGATGAGAGCGGCCGACGACTAAAATAAAACTAGGTTTCAGAATCTATGTTATGAAGAAATGGTCTTACCAAACCTATCTAAGCCATCTTCTACCATCACCAATGAATATGTACTTAGTTATGCTTGCAAAGGTCGTTCCGAACTAAGAAAACTTATTGGAGACATACACTTTTACTCACATACACACTTCACACTCCCCTACAAACCATTCACCATTCACCACTCAACTTATCACTCGC
The DNA here is from genome assembly GCA_947310845.1 of Yponomeuta plumbellus. NCBI lineage: Eukaryota > Metazoa > Arthropoda > Insecta > Lepidoptera > Yponomeutidae > Yponomeuta > Yponomeuta plumbellus. Next base: position 509,673 of record OX371211.1, on the reverse strand, counting down.
ATTTCTCATTGGCCTTAACAAGTTCCCCACAGCATATACCAATTGTGAAGTTTTGTACCCGTTGCAGGTCTCCCCGCAAATCCGAAAAGTCCCTAGGAAGTTTATAATAGTCTAATCTAGAGTTGTCTGACGAAATCGACAGAAGTAATACAATTAACTGTATTCAAATCAACTCTCTTGAATCCTGCGTAAGCATCCCTTTCCTGACTAAAACAAATAACTTCAAAATTTTAACATTAAACATTAGTAGCATAAATCACAATTTTGACACATTCGTAGTAAGTTTGCAGCGCTCAAATATTAAATTCGATGCCATCGTTTTAACAGAATGTTGGCTAAAAAATAGTTATGTAAAAACATTACCAGGATACAATGTGTCGGTCAGTACCAAATATATCAATAAGGCAGGCGGTATAGTTGTTTATACGAAAAGTGATTGGAATGTCACTGTATGCGAGCCAACCTTTACCAATGCAGAAGGCCTGTTAATCGATTTTCCTAATAATGTGTCTATTCTGTCTATTTACAGGTCTCCCTCTTTTACAGTCGTTAGTAATTTTCTCTCGTCCTTCAATGACATACTCAACACATTAAAAAGCAAACCAAACCTTATTATTACTGGAGACCTCAACATAAATATCTTAGACTGCCTAAACGGGTCTAGTAACGAGTATCTCTGCTTGCTGGCTGAACATGGCCTAATACCTGCGGTATCCCTACCTACCCGCGGAGATGCTTGTCTTGATCACTTCTTTGTTCGTTCAAGACAGAACATTGAAGCAGTAATCTGCGCGAACGATATTACTGATCATGATATTATTATCTTGGGCATGTCGTTTGACAAGGTCAGGTCTACGGACAAAAAATATCATTTGAAATCTGATAATGAAGCGATAACAAAAGAGTTAATGGATATGGACTGGTCCCCAGTGTTTCAATCCCAAGACCCGGAAATCTCTGCATCATACCTGACAGATGTTCTAAGTGAAACCGTAAAAAAGCACTCGCGTCTTATCACATCATCAAATTCAAAAAGGATACTAAAATCCTGGATTACTCCCGGCCTCCTCAGATGTATGCGAAATCGGGATAAGCTTCATGTCAAGTGCCGAAAAACCCCAAATGATCCCGTAGCCAAGCTAGTATACACTCGCTACCGTAATTACTGCAACAAACTTATAAAAAGAGTTAAGTCTGCTTATTTCAATGATGAAGTTGACTTACACAAACGTAATCCAAAAATGCTTTGGAAAACTGTAAAGGCTATCTGTGATGCTCCACAAAAATCCAATACTTCATCTGAGCTCCTAGCAGCGGACCCATCTCTTAATTCGTCTAATAAGTTTTTCACCTCAGTTGGCCCAAATGTGGACGAAAGGATTCTCAACAAGCTTGATAAAACTGAAACCGAACTCGCAGCGGAAATTGTAATTCCCCAAAATCCTCACTCATTCTTTATGAGTCCAACCGATACAGAAGAGATAATTGGGATTATACGCAATCTCAAATCAAATAGTTCTCCCGGTTTTGATGGTATATCCAACCATTTACTAAAATCGACCTGTTCGAGTCTGGCAAAACCGCTCTCACACATTTTCAACCTCAGTCTCGCATACGGGATTTTCTCTTCTTGTTGGAAACTTGCCTCCGTAACACCTATTTATAAGACGGGAGATCAGGCAAGCCCAAATAACTATAGACCCATCTCCCTCCTCAGTAACATATAGAAAATACTAGAAAAATTGTAAATCGAAGAATGACACAATTCCTAGAGTCAAAAAACTTACTTACTTCAAGACAATTTGGATTTAGACAAGGAAAATCCACGAAGGATGCCGTCTCGTCTCTAGTAAATGGCGTGAGCTATCAACTTGACAGGGGCAGGCCCTGTGTCGGGGTCTTTCTGGACTTAGCAAAGGCCTTCGACACGGTGCCTGTGCCCACTCTCCTTGAGAAGCTCCAAAGATACGGGTTCAGAGGCCCTTCGTTGGAATGGTTCCGTAGCTACCTTGTCGCACGATAGGTAAGTGGAGGTGCGATCCGTAAAATGAAAGAGGGTATCCAGGGGCACGGTGAAATTATGTTTTATTTATAATGTGAAAGAAAGGCACATTAATTTTATGTGCCTTTAGAATTGTATGGTTTTGTTGATAAATAATATAGGTATGGAGAATAAGGTGACAGACGTGTTGTAATAAAAATGATAATAAAGATAGAATCACGTTTACGTCCACTTAGTTCGGAGGCTGAGGAATATCTGTGCCAAATACGTCCGAACACTGCGGCGAATGTCATAAAATAGTTACATTTGGAATAGTAGATGGCCGAAAATGATAAAAAAAGCAACGAGGCGATTACCTCGTTACAGTACCCCGTCTGCCCCGGAAAAAAAAATCATGAGGGACCTTAAGTCCTGATGGTTTTTGTTTATGTACAAGAAATGAGGTGAATGAGGGTGTAAAGTAATGGAGTGACGTAAGTGATTGTAATTTAGAAATGAAGTATGCTATTTATAATGAGTATATTACATGAGAGACGATTTAAACCTACATACAACTAACACTCATACTTCAATCTTCCAAACTATTTTGGTTATCTCTATACATAACCAAAATATGCCTTGTATTGGAGTATCATGTAAATAATCATCATAATACTCGAAAAATCGCTCTCAAGTGGTATTATGGCTTTTTCCAGTTACCATCCCCTGATATTTTATTAAATGATAAAATAAATTAAAATTTATACAATATATACAAGGTAGTGACATTAAGAATGTCCAGTATATAATGATGTATTAAGTAATACAACTTGTGGTATATTTACCACATAAGATAAGATAAGAATATGCTTTATTAAGATATGAAGTTCAAGAATAATTTCTTGACGGAAAAATTTCCTTATTAAAAACTGGTAACTTACTGGAATGTAAGTACCTAGCAAAAAGGGATTAATAAGAAGTATATAATCATACAACAATATATAATGACTGGCCTAAAAGGGTAATGAGATGGAGAAGAGAAAACTAATATTTCTTTTATATACAAAAATGTACAATAGGTAGAAGTTTCGGAGAAAAGTAAATTATGAAAAATATGAGGCCAAATAATTTGTATCGAATGGGAAATTGAACAAGTAGTTGTTCTAATTTTGAATTTTGGGAATAGGTTTTAAGTCTCTTATGTGCCAACGTCCGAGTGGTTTTCCGGACATGTCAGCGAGAACGTAAACGAGGGGTGAAATCTTTTTGGTAATTATGCATTTTACTAATTTGGGTGCTAGTTTGGCCGAATAATATTTATTTGCGTTACTGATTGAGTAATTATGTTTCCAAACGACATCATTTTCGTTGAATTCGAAATGTTGATGGTGTTTGTTATAGGACGAAGAGTTAATTTGATGCGCTCTCCAAAGTCGAGCTTGAACTTCTGAAAATACAGGGTGAAGAAGTCCAAGATTGTCTGCAAATTCGTCTCGTGGTGCGAAAATCATGTCATCTGTGAGATCTAAATGTTCATAGATCGACCCACATGTGACTAATTCACAACCAAAGGCAAGGAATGCAGGGGTATACTTACTCGTAGTTATTTCATTAACTGAAGTATTAATAGCAAATTGGATTTTATGTAAGTTTCTATCCCAAGTTCTGTGGTCATTCTCTACGAATGATGATACAGCTGTCATTATTGTTTTATTGTATCGTTCGGCTGTATTAACTTGCGGACAATACCGGGGAGTATAATGAATTTTAGGGACTGGAATAAGTCTGTTATTTCTTGACTAGTAAATTGGGGGCCATTATCAAGAATTACAGTTTGCGGTATACCATAGATAAGAAAAACTAAATTTTCTAGAATATGTGCAATAACGGAGGAAGTAGCTCGTTTTATTGCAAATAGGAGACAATATTTTGAGAAACAGCAAGTTACAACGAATATGTATTTGTTATGTTTCAGGGTTGTCGGTAAGGGACCGATGATGTCAATCGAAATACACTGAAAAGGACGAGAGCATTGTTTAGGTTTACCCATGAGACCAATTTTAGTTTGATTTTGATGTTTATAGGATAAGCAAGTTTCGCATTTAGAAATGAAATTTGAAACATCTTTGTACATGTCTGGCCAAAAATATTTCATTTTTAGTCTTTGGTATGTTTTGGAAATTCCAAAATGAGCACATGTTGGAGTGGAGTGATTTTCAGTAATAATGAACTCTGTATTCGAGTGGAATAACTTCTTTCCAATTGTATTCAGATTGAAGTAAAGAATTTGTTTGGCCGTATCTGTATAATTTATTATTTTGTATAATGTAGTCCGGGGTGGTGTTAGGATTAGTGCTGCACTTAGCGTAAATATTATTATACCAGTCGTCTTGAGTATGTGAGCTGTCGTAGTTAATAATGCTTATTGGGATAGAACGAGACAACGCGTCAGGAACTAAGTGGTCTTTACCGCGTTTATGTTTAATTTCAAAGTTAAAGTTACCTATCGTGCGACACTGGTGCCCCACGTTGGGCGCCAGTGTCGCACGATAGGTAAGTGGAGGTGCGATCCGTAAAATGAAAGAGGGTATCCAGGGGCACGGTGAAATTATGTTTTATTTATAATGTGAAAGAAAGGCATATTAATTTTATGTGCCTTTAGAATTGTATGGTTTTGTTGATAAATAATATAGGTATGGAGAATAAGGTGACAGACGTGTTGTAATAAAAATGATAATAAAGATAGAATCACGTTTACGTCCACTTAGTTCGGAGGCTGAGGAATATCTGTGCCAAATACGTCCGATCACGGCGACGAATGTCATAAAATAGTTACATTTGGAATAGTAGATGGCCGAAAATTATAAAAAAAAGCAACGAGGCGATTACCTCGTTACAACCTGACCAACAGATCCCAAAGGGTAAGGGTAGGGCTTGAGAACGTCAGCGACCCTGGGCTGCTTTCCTTTGGTGTCCCGCAAGTCCCGAAGCATACTTGGTCCAATTTTATTCATCTTATACTTAAACGATATAAACTCTGCCGTAAAACACCTTAAAAATACTGATCTCTATTGCTATGCAGACGATACGGCCGTAGTCTTCCACGAAAATGACTGGGGATCGGTAATGAAACTTGCTGAAACGGGCATGTCATCAATTGCTAGTTGGTTGGATGATAACTTGTTGACCCTGAACGCCGCCAAAACTAAATTTCTATGCTTTTCTAAGACCAAAGCATCTGCTCCAGCATCAACCGATGTTATCACTGTTCACACCTGTCCCAAACTTCAATTTTCAAACTGCTGCTGTGATTCTATCTTAAGAACCCCTTGTATTAAATATTTAGGTGTAGTGCTCGATGAAAATTTTAGTTTTGCCCCACATATATCGTCACTTACTACCAGAGCCCGAAGACTTATTCATCTGATGAAACAAGTTCGTATTATCAAAGATAAAAAGGTCCTACACTCTATATATTTAGCGTTATGCCAATCAGTTATCTCTTACTGCATCTCATGCTGGGGCGGAGCAGCCAAATCCCACTTAATCACCTTGGAAAGGGCCCAGAGGTCAATACTGAAAGCCTCGTACAATAAACCCTACAGATTTCCCACCACAGATCTTTACTTACTAACTCAAGTTCTCTCAGTCCGCCAGATTTTCATTTTTGTAACTCTCATTCGCCAGTACCATACATTTCTACTCTCCCCTGACTCTCCAACATTTTTGTCTAAGCGATACGTACGAATCCCACTTCCCTGTTGTAAAACTAAATTTGCGCAACGTTTTCCACCCTTTCTTGGTCCTTTTTTGTTTAATAGGCTGTTCCAGAAACGCCAGCTAAGAGGGTCTTCCCTTTATCAAGCTAGGCGTAACATTTTGGACTACTTCATTGGCCTATGAGCCCACCGAGGACATTCTAAAAATTATTAAATAAATCCTATGACACTTCACATACACACACACACACACACACACACACACACACACACACACACACACACACACACACACACACACACACACAAACACACACACATTCAATTTAATGTTTCTGCATTCTCCACTGTCTCCCCTAAACAGTGCTTTATAATTTTAATTTTATTTTATTGTATTAAACGTATTTTTTCACAATCACTTAAACAGAAAATTTTGAGACTGTTTCCTAATCGTCGCCAAATGTTAAAATGTCAACCTAATATAACAGTCCCCCACTATACAGACTATACCTAGTCTAGTGTGGGGATCGCCGGTAAACACTGTCATAGTATTCTTAACATAAACCTATTAATTCTTACTTTCTCCTATTCTATGTAACATTGTGTAAAGTGGTTTAAATAAATATTTTTTATGTTTATGTTTAATAACGGACAAAAAACTCCAAATTTAAAGGTTTCAAATATGTTCCTTAATTACCAGATTTAACATGTACCTATTTATTGTTATAATAGGTACCTACTAGCTGACCCTGCAAACGTTGTTTCGACGTATAAATCATTTGTAGGGATTGTAGTTAAAAAATATTAGGGGTGGCCCACCCTTATCACATAGGGCTATGAAAAATAGATAACAAACTATTCTCAAACCTACCAAATCATAATCATCAACCCATTATGAACCCACCGAGGGGCACGGCTCTCTTCCCTGAGGAAGGTGTAGGCCCTACTCCACCACGGGGGCCTAGTCCGGATTGGTGGAGCCTAATAGTGGGACGTATAGAGGCTGCTTACATGTATGTCAGCGTAGGGCCGGATTGAGGCGGGCAGCGCGTGCAACCGTCCACGTGCCGATCGCGCAGCATTGACACAATAATCCTTAACCCGCCGATCGACGACGATCGTCCGATACCGGGGGCTTATAGCGCGCGATCTTACACAACACACGCTTATCGATAACCGAAAACAAACACTGCACGGGGAGCTGATAATAACAAAACAAAATGCCACGACAAAATTGGAACAGGCTAAAAGCTCAAAGACTGAACTGAAGAGCTGACGTTTAACTCTCGATGATGGAACGGTAACTACTAGAACGACCACTCCGCTGCCATCTTGAACACTGCCCTGAGCGGTGGACAAACACACAATTGGCAATTAATAACAAAAATACCTTGTACTTACGAGTATATATGTTTTTTTTACGTTGAAATAAATGACGGATATACACGCGACAAATAATCGGAGACCGCTAAAGATGAGGAAAAAACCTATATCAGTGGACAGAGGTGGGCTGATCATAAGCACTCATCATAAGCGCATCGATGAAGCTAACGATCATCATAAGCGGGACACCTAAAATAAATGAAAAGCCCGGTGGCACGGTGACCGCGGAGTACGGCTTATCTTTGTAGCTCACGCACCTTTGCATCATTTCATGGGTATAGCCTGGATAAGGCTGCCTGGATGAGCTCGAATAGAAATCTACTGGAGTTCCATGATAGGGAGAAGACCGCAGTGCAGGCTTTGGCCAAGATTCAAGTCATCATCATCAGATGTTTGACACCCACTGCGTAGTTTTTCATGGCCTCCCTCATGGTTTTCCAAGGTTTCCATTCTCGTGTCGCCCGCATACAGCGACTCCCTGCCACCGTAACCAATCGCCAGACTATCTGGTGGACGGCCTGTCCACGCTGCGTCGTCCGGTCCGCGGTCGCCAGGTCACAACTTTTCCGCCCCTACGGCCATTAGTTCTTCAAGCTACGTGTATCACTCAAGTGCTCAAAGAAAATATTACAAAGAGCTCGCTTACATACTATTTATTGGGTTCACGGTAACATAACACTAGCACGGTTCTTCCGTACATAGTTATTTTGGACGCCTCCGGTCCGTAACGACTAAATGTCAAAATGCCATTATTTCATTGTAACTAAATTTAATTTCGCCTTAGTCCCATAATGCCTGAAATCTCAAATGACTTCATTTCAATTTGTCCAAATTATAATTCGCCTTAATCCCAAAATGCCTGGATCCGGAAAGTCGAGGGAAGATTGAGCGATAAATAAACGCGTTCCCAAGTGGACTTAGCCAACCTCGGTCAACGTTATTTAACCGAAAAGTCACTGTATTTTGTTAACGGGGGTCGGGGTCAGAGGTGCGCCTTCCTGGAATTCCCGGGAGTAATGATTTCAAACTAGGGTTGATGAGGATTCCTCTTCCTCTTCCTCAAAATGAGGAATTTCCTCATATTTTTGAGGTTACTCATCCTCTTCCTCTTCCTCAAACTTGATTTTAAAAAAATCCTCTTCCTCTTCCTCATATTTTAAGAGGAATTTAAGAGGAAGGAGAGTTATAATTTTTGTTGTGTTTGAGAGAGAGAGAGAGAAGTCTCGCCGTATCAAAAAGTTAAAGGAAGTCAGAGATGGAAACATGTAGGTAAAGAAGTTCAATACTAGCGTAATCTACGAAATGTTATTTGTTCTTCTCTTCCTCATCCTCACCCTCTTCCTCAAAATCGACTTTAAAAAAATCCTCTTCCTCAAAATCGACTTTAAAAAAATCCTCTTCCTTATAACAAGTTCCTCAACAACCCTATTTCAAACCGCTTTTCTCCGCGAAAAAGCTTCTAGGCTAGCCTAATTTCGGCTTCGGAAGATTGGCAAAGACGAGATAAAATGAGATAAGATAAGGTGATGCAATGCCATATGCACGGAAATTCCTTACTCTATCTTGTTGTGCGGAAAGTAAATAAAGTTAGTTCAATCAGTCTTAAGATCAGTTATGCAATAAAATACCTAAAAATACATTCGGGTATTAATATCCAATAATTATATTACGAGGTATGTCGATGTTCTTATTGACACCGAAAGCCGATGCTTGCGAGAAGTTAAAAGTTGTCGAGGGCCCAACTGTAAAATTTCACTTTCATAAGGGATCGAGTTCATTTTCCAATTACTTATTATTAATATTTTATTATATTCGTGAAATCTGGTGACGGTTCTAGGCTTGATTCGTAAAAAAATACTAATTCATTAAGAAATTCCTAAGTAGGAGAGAGAGGACACAGCTACATTTAAGTTGCCAATTACTTAGTATTTATTTAGCCTTTTTATTATTATTATTATGGAGAAACGAGGAGTTACGAGTTACCGATGAGCCATGTAACGTCCTTAGTAATGTAGGCAACGGCCTTAGTAGATGTATCAGGAATCAGAACATAAACATAAACATTCACACCAATGTATGTCTGTATGTATGCCAGAAGCAATGTATGTGCCTGTAGCACATACATTGCTTCTGGCCCAATACTAGGATACCCTGTATCGTGGGAACAAGAAGCATCGATGTCACAGACATTTATTTAAAAAAAGAAATTTATATCAAGTAAGTAATTTGTATTCTGTTTGTTGTATGTAAAAATATATAATAATTATCGCTGTCTTCGGGACGAATCACAGTGGAGAAAAAACTCCACACCTTGTTTCAAATAATCTTAAATCTACATTAAGTAGGTACAAGTACCTCCCTAACAAGATCCTATGAGTGCAAGAAGCTCAATCAATCATCACGTGTTGTCGGTACGGTTATTGTCCGATCTGACACTATTTTTGCGTCGTGTCTCTCAGAGACAGCCGGCCGGAAGGTGGAGTAGGTAGCGGCGCGGGCCGCCGGGTTCTTTGCGGCGCGTCATATAAATAGTGGGGCGGCAGCGGCGAGGACACTTTAGTCGCGGAGCCGCCGCCGCAGCCCCCGCCGCCATGTACCGAGCGCCCCTCGCCCTCGCAGCCCTGCTGGCGACCCTGGCCGCCGGTAAGTTCCCAACCTTCCGGGAGGCTGACTTTCTTTCACTAGTTCGCCCACATTAACTTCCCACATCTTGACCACTTTTTTCCCACTTTTTGACTCAATTTGCAAAATAAAAAAAAAAATCCTTTTTAAAAATAACATTGTTAGCTGTATGGGAAAACATTCGTGAAATTTTGTTTCGAATTAGACTTTACTAAAGTGTACCAAACCGGTGTAAAACTACTGACGTTTTTATTATGTTGACACTTGAGGGACTTTACGAGTTTGTCTGCGTGAAATTAAAAAAAAAAAAGAGCCCAATGTATGTGCGGCTTAAATGTAACATTGGTAAAACTTTCATACTTGAACTTATAATTTCATACGTCCCGATCTTTTGTTGATAATTTTGTAGTTTAACAAAAGATAGTAATGTACGAAATTGTAGCGAAAGCTAATACAAATAAAAGTCTTAAATTGAAGAAGCAATGTGCACAAAACATCTGACAAAGTAATTTTTCTTGCAATTTCTTTTTGAGATTTCTTGCATATAATTGCATAATAACTATTATTAATATTAATTATTCTGTAAGCATGCTGTGACAATAAACATTCAAACATCAAACATATAGTACCAGTTCAGCTGTTCGGAAAAACAGTGACTCGGGAAAAGTTATATACATTTGGTAAGATGCTCGAAGGGTCCCGGGCTACCGTTTTACTAAGCGTCCTAGGACGCCTACCCCGGACCCTAGGGTCGGGACGGACGTCGTTTAGGGCGACACTCGTACGTCTCACCTCACTAGCAACCGAGTGCATGTCCCAATCTCGATTCTACTAACTTCCTTGAACTTGCAGATAAAATTTGATTACAGTACTTATGCAACCGAGTTTAGTATCAAATGTGGAGTCATATTATAAGGATATATAAAAACGTTCCTCGCATTTGTTGCAAGCAAAACACATGCAGTATTTTGCCCAGAGAGTGTAAAATGAGAAACAAACACACACACACACACTCAGTGACTAGGAAATTCACTCATCAATATACTTATGCAACTCTTGATAAAAAATGTTTTGCTTACACGAAATATAAACATAACTTTTTTGCAGCCCAATATTATTCTAGGAAAGTTACTTCATCTGCTGCTTTATTTGTAAATTTTGAAGAAGTATACTGTCTTACATATATTACGTTTTTGGAAGTAGCTTCCCTACTACTAATAACTATTTCCCCTGGCTGAGCAAATCAATTGAATCATTACATTAAACTGTCCAGATAAATTATGAATATAAACATTTATATACAGGCACAGAAATTACTTCTGGCCCGACACTAGGATACCCTGTGTCGTGGGAACCAGAAACAGCGACTTGACGAACATGTAAACATTCAAGACCTGGGGTTTTTTTGTCCCCCGCCGGGATTCGAACCCGGGACCTTTCGCATGGCAGGCCGATGCGCTAACCGCTGCGCCACAGAGGTCGTCATGGACATAAATTAAAACAATACAAAGAGTATTGTATCACTATCGTGAATACTATAAAGTTTATTAACTTAATTTCCGTAATTACTTTCTTGATTAATTAGGTACTTACTTGTTGGTTCAAAAAACCTAGTGTAGGGTTCCGTAGTAGGAGTTCTTCACCGGCTTGACAGAATTTAAAAGATCGTAAAAGTTATTTTCATTTTATTTATGCAACTCTCGCCTATCACTCGCTTTTTTGTTTATAAAGCCTACTTAATCAAAACAGTTATTTTTTTAAGTTGTGCTACTGACCTGAATTTTTCACGAATCAAATGTTAGGAGATCGGGAGGGGCGCCCTACTCTAGCAAAAAGTTGCGTTTTGATACATAATATTTCGCAAATGAATCCTCAAATCGAAAAATGGTAATACTACGCCTGCGAATTTTTTAAATCACTATTTATTTATGTATCGAGACTTTTGTTGTCCTTACAATATTTGAAAAATCGTACAGTTACAATCGGATCACCCATAATTATAGATTTAACTTAGGATTTTACCTGACAAATAAATCTCGTTTAAACCCGTTAAATAACTGTTAGCTGTAAGTGGATTAAATAAATAAATAAAATAAATAAATGTGTAAGTAACTAAGCTCCATGCAAAGTTCTAGGAAGTCCCTCATTTAAACATGAAACCACAAACAACCGTTTCACCTTACAGCGCGTGACGATAACACTATATCGGTACAACTTTCCTCCGACCAACCGGCGACCACGAAATTGTCTACGAAAAGCGTAGCGCGCTACGTAAGAGCCTCTACGCGGCGTACCACTTACCCTGTCGTAGACTCACCACAAAATAACAAATACAGAAGGTCGACTCGGCTCCGAACGACTTCAGTCAAATTTATGGACATATGATGTCATACAATGTATACAATGTACTCCAGAAACGTTCATTCTAATGAGTTTTGATTCTGCCCGGCATACTGTGCTCTTGTTTGTGCCTCTGTGACCGAACCCAAGCCTTACGAGTAAGGCAAGCAAGAGGGTAGTGTGTGGGGGTTTCAAGTCCCTTCCACGATAGTTACACTTAATGTTTAAAAGAAACAGAAATTGTGAACCCAATTGTAAAGCCAACAAACTGCTTAACAGTTTGGCAGAAATATACGTATGTATTTTTCTGTATGCATATCGTAACTCACCGACTATCTAGTCAGCTTCCATGTCGTGTGAAACAGGCGTGGTCATTCATACCGCGAAGTAATCGTACTCGCAACACGCGTGAACCGAGGCGAGACCAATCGGGTAAGTGAAACAGAAACCAGCTCAACTTGAGCTCAACTCAGTTGAACGAAAACCTAGGAGTGGTAATAAAATCCTAAGAAATTGGCAGACGGTTTTTTGCGGGCGCAGCTATTGTTATATACATGTGGGTTCCATTGACGAAGTCAGCGGCTGGCATACTGGAAATGGACAGGGATACGTCAGTTCTCCCGAAAAACTCGGGTTTATTTTCTTCTTCGTGCTTGCGCCGTGATTCGAATTGTACGTGATGTTTGTCGTTAATTTGTTCGCAGCATGCTCAGCGACGCAGAAATGCGCCGTGCCCGCGCGTACGGACGCCGGGCTGGTATGCGGCCAGCGCCGGACATATCGCGGCGTGTCCTACGCAAGCTTCCGCGGCGTGCCCTACGCCACGCAGCCGCTGGGGCAACTACGATTCCAGGTACGTCACTGGACTGCGCCTCAGGAGTGCAATTTAACTAACGAGAGCCAATTAAAGAAAACGAATTCGAAAGTTCTTTCCATTACGTACCTAATGAGCGTGTTATGCTAAAAAGCGAAACCAAACATACAACCAACCAACAGAATATGCACACGCTTTGCGCTAACCCACGAAGGATTATTTAGGCCTTGTGCCCTATAGTGGGGCGTAAATAGGCTACATAAAAAAATGTAAAAGATTGAAAGCATTCGAAATATTGTTGTATAGAAGGATGCTGAAAATATAATGGGCTGGAGTACAAACGTCGCGGTTCTGCAGAGAAGGAACAAAAAGGTAGAGCTCTGAAAGACCTTAAAGCGAAGAAAGCTAAAATACCTTAGTCATATTATGCGAGCTGATAAATATAATCTGCTGCGACTTGTTCTGGAACGCAAAATTGAAGGAAGGCGAAGAACTGGCCGTAGAAAAATACCATGACTCCAAAACCTATCAGAGTGGTTCAACACCGCAAATATAGAACTTTTGCGAGCAGCTACATCGCGTGACATTGTAGCCAAAATGATAGCCGACCTCCGATAGGAGATGGCAGCGTAAGAAGAAAAAATGGCATATACAAGTATCGTTAATATTATTAGCGAATAGAGCTTTTAAGTGAGCATTCTAAATTCCAGGAGCTGCCACCAGTCGAGCCGTGGGAGGGGTACTTCGATGCCAAAGAAGAAGGCCCCATCTGCCCACAATACGACGTGCTCTACGGCAAGCTCATGTACGGGAAGCATCTGCTCGACAACGGCATGGCGGAAGACTGCATCAGAGCAAACATTCACGTTCCCTGGGATGCGCTACCGGAGCTGGAAGACGAGCCGGTGTTCGTGCAAGAGAGAAATAAAACCAAAATGCTCTCGCATTGGGAGCTTGCAAGGTTCGACGACAGGAGTGAAGTCAGATCAGCGAGGCATCTGTTGCCGAAACCACGCGTGTCAACGATGGATCCTCTGGCGGTCCAGCTTCGTCCAATCTTGGTATTCATCCACGGCGGAGGCTTCGCTTTCGGCTCCGGAGACTCCGACGTGTATGGCCCTGAATACCTGGTCTCCAAGGGCGTCGTTGTCATCACCTTCAACTACAGGTAAGTCAATCCATGAGTCCATATTTGTACACTCTTGGACGTAGGCCTTCACCAAGACAAGCACTATTTTCTGTCCATGGCCATTTTGACTTGCCACGTCCGGGAGCCTTTTCGTGACCGTGACAAGTAAGAAAGTAGAAGAGTGCTGGGGCGAAACCCAACTTCCCGCCGATTGACGACGATTACGATGCAAATTACATAATTAAGCAAGCCTCGTGTACGCGCCTCGTAGAGAGCGTGTTGTTTATGTTTATGCGAGTCGTAAAGCCGACCTCAGATCTAATCCAGTCAGCTTAGCAACGCGTGACGTAACGGTCCGCCACGTGTAAGCAGGGCGTCTAAACAACGACCTGGAGCTGAAGGTTAATGATGTTACAATTCGTCCGATGTGTCTCTGCTGTCGGAAATAAATATAGACACAGACACGTTCCTTTAACAAGCTGACCTTGCAAGTATGTTTTTTTGGTGGCCCGGTCCTGATGACTTGCTGCCTTTGAGCTCAATCGAGAGAAAAACATGCTTTAGTTAATGCATAATTATACAACTCATTATTTTATATCGTCGATAGAAGTACTCCTTCCGTTCATAAGTTTGTTTCGGTGGCAACGGTGCTAAGTATATCTAAAGTTGCGGTGCAGCCAGACAGCGTGTGCGGGATGGTGACAAGGTCGCGCAACTACACGAGGCGCGATAATGTCGCTGACATAATGGTTAGCTGGCGTGTGCATCGTGCAGCGCCTCGATACGTCAAGATACTACACACAGACGGTCTACTTTGATACTGTCGCCAATTAGGATAGTCCTAAGTTTTATGTGCGAATTGAGCCTTGCTGCTTGTCTTGGTACGGACGAACATTTGTGGTTTCATCGATATTCATTAGTCGCTGCAGGCATTTTAATTTATTTGTTTCTTTGTTAAGAAGCACCAACAGAATACCAGCCAATTATTATTTGATACTTTTAGATGACCGTTTGTGACACTTACCCGCAGTTTTTCGTACATTAACAAGGTGCTAATCTACCGTTAGCGACTGGCAATTCGCCAAAGTGCCAAAAAAAAACATTTGACAGCAGTTAGCAGTAGGTTAACAAATCGCTACCGTTTTCGTAAAACCGGAGGATTGTCTCTTGTGTAGCGATTATGGCCGCCTAGGGCGCCTGAAAATTAAGTTATGCTTTCAATTCTCTTGCGAAATGGGAGGCAAATAGTAAAACTTGTTTTAGAGGCCATTTTTTTTAGGCCATTCGTGGAGCTTCTGCGTTTTAATATCAGGTGAGCCTGTCTAGCCACCTCAGTCTGATAAAGTGATGACTCGACTAGACGCGGCTCGGATCCTCACACGTGCCGAATGCTAACACACTTTAGGGTTCCGTAGTCACTAAGGAACCCTTTCAGTTTTAGATCAGAGGCGATTAGTACTTGAAAGCTGACATATGGCATTGTTAGGTTAAATACATTGATTAAACATTTAGAAGTTTTTAATTAAGTTAAAACTGTTTTGAAAAAAAATAGATGTGGAGTTTCTTTGTAAGCTTCTTCTCCACATAATCTATTAATTAATAACTAACAACTTTGACGTTCATAAAGTAAACATTTTATTTTTATTATGAATAAAAAATATTAGATATTGACTTGAAACACGTAGCATAAAAAGTTAATCATTTTTTAGTTTTATAAGTTTTATATCTAATTATGCGCAATTAGATTTCTAAATCGTAAAATTAAAAACGCTATTTTTGTTGTAGTAGTGCGTTCCTGCCTCTCGGCTAAACGGTCGATTGTAGAAACGTAAAAACATTTAAGTATAGTCCCGCCTAAGCAGGCTTTACATGTTATGAAGTTAGTCAACCAACTTATATAGAAAACCTTTTACAAATGCCACTGATAATTACTTTGATGAAGCTCTTACTTATATAAAGCATGTTAACATAAGTAAAATAAAATCCTCCTATCAAGAAAAAAAAACCCTTTTTCTAAGTTTGTATATTTTGAATAACAAAACCCTGTTTGTATATTTTGACGAACAACTACAGAACTCTACAATGCGAGTGGCCCGACACGAACTTGGCCAGTTTTTACTCCATTGACTCGATAGGAATCTGTACAAAAACTTTATTTCGTCTGCATTTGAATGAGTTAACAGAAACATAACTGGTTAACTTATTCCGGTTCGGAGATAAGGATCGTCTGCTGCGTTAATTTATCTGAAAAAGTCATTGTTGCATGATCATCTACATAATGTATATGGAACTGAACACGACTAGCCCAAATTCATTTGACGACTTCTGTGGCACAACGGTTAGCGCATCCGCCTACCATGCGAGAGGTCCCGGGTTCGAATCCCGGCGGGGGATAAAAACCCAGGAGAATTTATGATGTGGTTGTTTCTGGTTCCCATCACTCAGTATATCCTAGTGCGGGACCAGACGCAATATATGCATGTAAATGTAAATGTTAAAAGAAAATTTTCTACCTGCGGTTTTGTGTTTTTCAGCGAAGTGTTTACCGCTCAATTTCCTTACAATGTCACATTGTTAATTCTCAATTGCTGAACACGAGTCAAGTAATCTGTCTTCTAGATGTTCTATTAATTTATTCATTGTGTTCAATGGATGTTAAATAACAACATGGCATTAATCACGATTCCCTCATTAACCTAAATAGGTTTAGAAGAGGTACCATAAAAAACCGGACAAGTGCGAGACGTAATCACCGACCCGAGAGTCCTGTCAAAATACAATTTATTACAAATAGTTCCGAAAAGCGAATGTGGCAGTTGTTTCCGAGCTTTTCACGAACTTGAGCCATCGCAAACAGGGCGACTTGTCGCCGCGTCAGACGCGACGTTGTCATTTGCTTCTGGCGTCTTGTCGTCGCGCCTCCGCGACTCTGACGCCAAGTGTGCGGAGATTCGAACAAAATATATGAAAATTGACGGCCGTAGCTTATCGTCGTGTCTAGTCGCTGAGCTGTCGCCTGTCGCGTGTCGCTAGTGTGCGCCTAGGCAAAAATTTTATTATGTGTTCATTACAAAATTAAATGTAATTTTTTCCAGATTTTTTCCTGTATTTATTGCGTAAGGTGATATTACTTGTCAAATTGCATAGTTCTAAGCCAAAGGAAAATACCCTATTAGTTTTGACTTGGAATTATTTTTTTACGTTAATTTAGAAGTTTATACGTTACAGCTTTATTTACTCTTTTTACAAATTGGTGTAACACATTTGACGACCTCTGTGGAGCAGTGGTTAGCGCATCTGCCTACCATGCGAGAGGTCCCGGGTTCGAATCCCGGCTTGGGACAAACAAAACCCAGGGCTTGGATGTTTACATGTTTGTGACGTCGCTGTTTCTGGTTCCCACGACACAGGCTATCCTAGTGTGGGGCCAAAAGCAATGTATGTGCATGTATAAAAAAAAATGGTACACTTGAGTCAAGTAATTGTATTGTGTGGCTATTTTTATGAATATCGAAGATTTCCAAAACCCAGACTTCCAGCTTATAAGGAATTAACCGGCGACCGTTTTGGATTCCAGGCTAGGCCCGTTCGGGTTTCTGTCACTGAACTCTGCGTCGGTCCCCGGCAACGCGGGCCTGCGCGACATGGTGGCGCTACTGCGCTGGGTGCAACGGAACGCGCGGAGCTTCGGCGGCGACCCCGCCGACGTCACGCTGGGGGGGCAGAGCGCCGGCGCCACCGCCGCCCACATGCTTTCGCTCTCCGAGGCAGCTCAGGGGCTCTTTAACAAGTTAGTTCCACATCATCATCAATCCATTATGTGCCCACCGAGGGGCACGGCACGGGTCTTTTCCCTAAGGAAGGTGTAGGCTTAACTCCATCACGGGGAAAAGGTCCGGATTGATGGAGGCCTGTAAGACTAGTGGCTGGCCTTACTGTCAGAAGTTTTCAAGCCACCCTAAGGCTTGGCTTAACGACTGCCATCTTTCGACGGCAGCCGGCACCAACTGCTTAGCGTGCCTTGCGAAGCACGGAACCGCTCGAAAAAGTGCCACTAGCGTTAGTTATAGACGGTCACCCATCCATGCACTGGAGGCGCCTTATGTTGCTTTCGTGATTGTTTAAGATCACTCAGGCAGCCGGGGCTACGAGCGATCCACATATCCATATCCAGTTCCACATATCACTTTGGAACTGTGGAAACGCGAAGCTGGCTGTGGAAAATGTCATAGAAAGAGCTTAATCGACCTTTCCGACGTCGCGTGGCTGTTCAAGTCTCCGTCATGGCGAAGTCCTCTATTACTTGACAAGTAAATATTAATACGTCTGACTGTCGGTGGACATGACCGAACACCGTTGTGAGCTGAGGAAAATCTCAAAGGAAAAGATGGCGAGGCTTTTTTAATAATCCCAATGCCTTGGGAACTGTAAGCTTTTGGTTAGTACCTAATACCAAATAAGCCTTATAAGCCGTTCTAGTTAGGACACCTACACCAATTTCGTCTTACAATTTATTATTAAACCAATAGGCAACAGTCAGTGACTCATGATTTCAGTCACTGTTCGCTAAGTCAATAAGTGCAATAGTTGAGACAGAGCAGACATTTCCCGACGCTACCTGTTAGCAGAGATGTTCGAACGACTTTAGCAAACAAATCCAAAGTTTCAATATTGTTCTATTCCAGGACAATACTGATGAGCGGCACCGCGGCGCGCGGTTTCTTCACTCCATCGCCGGTGTACGCAGAGCTCATGGCGAAAGACTTCGTCCACCAGCTCGGCATCAACGCCACCGACCCCGACGACATCCACCGGCAGCTAATCGACACCCCACTTGAACAAATCATGCAAGCCAACAAGATCCTCATGGACAAAGGAGGCCTCACCGCCTTCGTCCCCGTGGTGGAGAGATCCTATCCGGGAGTCACGACGATTATCGAAAAAGATCCCGACGTGCTACTCCACGAAGGCAAAGGCAAAGACATACCAATGATCATTGGTTTCACTGAAGCGGAATCTGAGGTGTTCCGACCAAGATTTGAAGAGGTGGACATGCTCGGCCGAATCAAGGTGAACCCATTGTTCACACTGCCTCCTTATATGATATTTGCAACACCTGAGAAAAGAATTTTAGAAAAAGTCATGGCCACAACGCAGAGGTACTTTGCCAAATCAACAAGTATTGATGATTTCGCACGGTACTGCACTGATTCTTACTTCATATACCCAGCATTGTATACAGCTCAGCAAAGAATCAAAGAGGGAGGTGCTCCAGTATTCCTGTACCAATTTTCTTTCGAAGGAGACTACAGAGTCTTGGAAAGATCTAGAAATAAGTTTAAGGGCGCCGCCCACATGGAGGACATGACGTATCTATTCAAGAGCAACTCGCAGGAGGCCTTCGATGACGATGAGGTCGCGAGAAGTCGCGACGGGAAGATGCAAGAGTGGATCACACAGCTCTTTACCAACTTCATGTCAACAGGGTAAATATTATTGTTTTCTATTTTAACAAATAATGAGCAGAGACAATCGATATACCATACTAGACACGGCACTTGGCCATGCTACTTATTTTTTTAAAGTTTTACATAATTTATTTGGAAAATATTGACCATTTTAGGAAACTAATGTCGGTATTTTTGAGTTTACTTCATTATGTCTATTTTTAATATTCTTAAAAAAAAATTGCGAATCTCCCATACCGTTTGCCTACTTCACTCAAAGTAGTATCATCATCAACCCATTATGTCTCCACCGAGGGGCACGGGTCTCTTCCCTGAGGAAGGCATAGGCCATACTCCACCACGGGGGCCAAGTCTGGATTGGTGGAGGTTTGTAAAGCCGGGTCCGCTGCGCCATGTTACGCGTGTTACAAAAAACGTAACACGTAATTATAATAAAAATGGGGCGTGGTATAACACGTTACGTGTTACATTACGTGTTACTTAACACGTAAAGTGTTAATACCACTCCCCATTTTTGTTTTAATAACGTGTTACATTTTTTGTAACACGCGTAACATGGCGCAGCGGACCCGGCTTTAGACTAGTGGCTGGTCTTACTGTCAGAAGTTTTCAAGCCGCCCTAAGGCCTCTGACTTAGCTTAACGACGTTCTATAAATCTATCCGTACAGTTACCAATGCTAGTTATTCTTTGCTAACGAAGCTCTCAACCTCCTTTTCAGCAACCCAGCGGGGCTCCAAAGGAGCGCGGGGTGGCCAGCGGCGAGCAAAGACTCCTTCAAGTACCAGGACATCAGAAAACCCTACGAGTTCTCCATGAAGCCACCGACGGCCTACCAAAACGAGACCGTGCGGTTTTACGATGAGTTGTACATAGTGAAGAGCTGAATAGGAGGATTCAGCTCACCGGAGAAGGCTGCGAAGTCTCGAGCCACGGCCGGCCAGCCTGGACGAAAGTGCGTGGACTGCTTGATATGCTTTAGCAGTTTGTTAATATTAAGTGCATTTGCTTCGGGTTAATAATGAACAGTCATAGGCTAAGGTTGTCTGTGCTCGCGTTGAACAAGTGTGAATATAGTTAACATAAGTTAGTGGAGAGTTGTAGATTTTAAAATCTAGGTCTAGTGTGTTTATAGAGATGTGTATTTAATGTGGTAGTCCTGATTCACTCGACTGTCTACAATAACCAAATAGAAAGTAAACTACAGAAGTTTTAGACCTAATTCGAGTTTCCTTTCGTTTCCCTTCTAGAGATATAATTATTGATCCAGTTATCGTTTCTGATCTGTTATTTGGCTATGTATCAAACAGGTCTAATTGCTATTTTTTTTATTAAGTTTACTAAGTTTATTAAGTTTATTAATACACACACTCACGCACTAAGACCAATACACCCACACACATACTTCAATTTGTTTAATTTTTGATATAAATAAAATATAATTTCTTCCCGAGATAAAGGGTCTTGACAAACAGACGCGGCGTAGACCCGTTTCAAACTCAAAGAAGGAACGATAAACTTTACTGTGGGTTGTGATTGTTCCTGTGCGAGAAAGATTGTTACTGTGCGAGAAATCTACTGTCAGTGTGGTAGGAAGCCCGAGGTTTCACATCGTTGCCAAGCGTTTAATATTTTATAGAGAAACGCTCTGTACTTTTTAGTCCATAACTGTCTGTTGACACACAATGAGCATTACGCACAATAAGTGCAACTGCGCGTAAACAACGGAAATTGAATTTTACAATTGCAGTGAAATTATATTCAGTTTTCAATTTCACACCATTTATTTACAAACCCTTGCGTTGACAGCAGCATAATATGAAGTTCTTTTGAAATATTAATAAGCACAAATACTCAAACAGAGAACACTGGAAGGATACGGTGAGAAGTGCAACTAAGTATTCAAGACACCAGATGTTGCCAAAACAAGTATGGCTTTTAACACTATCGATTTTACCGATCTTTATCGAGAGAAGTCAGGAGGAGGAAGTCAGTACTGTTCAGGGTAGGCTGAACGGGATCGCTCATGACGGATTCGTGTCTTATATTGGAATCCCTTACGCCAACGTCAGTGGCTCTGGAGGAAGGTTTAAGGTATGAATGAAGTTAGCCTTTAATTATCTAAAATAAATTTAAAATGTCATATTCTGTCACATTAGTGTTACCCCCGTCGCGGTATAAGGAATGTGTTAAGCACACTTGTGCAAAAAAAGCTTGTTATAAAATCAACGATTATTTAGAAGGTAAAGATGTCTAGTGTTATAGAGTCGATTAATATTAAATTTATTCAGAGGAAAAGTGTGTCTAGTGTTCAACACACCCATGAGTAATATTTTTTAAGTTTGAAAGTTTGTTAATTAAGTTAAAACTTTTTTGAAAAGAATAAACGTGAAGTTTCTTTGTTAGCTTCTTCTCCACATTATCTACTAATTGTGAAACTAACAGCTTTGACGTTCATAAAGTAAACATGTTGTTTTTATGATGAATCAAATATTTTAATTTTATAGCAACACGCAAGGAAAACGAAAATACTTATGTAGTAAAGTTACCTTTACTTTAACATGTGGAGGTGGCGTACTTTTTCAAGATCTGCATTTTAACTTCATTGTCGACATTGCAGCGAGCAGGCTTAGCTCCAATCTGGTTTGGCACACGCGAGCCTCAACCCTTGCGATCTTCTTGCTCCGGCTTACAAGAATGCCTAATGCTGGACGTGCATGTGCCCTCCGGAGGCAGCGGCTCAGAGTGGAACGTCTTGGTTTGGGTGAAAAGCGGGAGTGGTCGGTACCATCCAGATATGTTGGTTAAGCAGGGGATCATCGTCGTCCACGTACATTACAGGACTGGACCTTTAGGCTTTCTCTGTCTAAATCATGAAAAAATCCCAGGCAATGCTGGCGCTAAAGATCTAGTGCTAGCCCTTCGATGGGTTAGAGACAATATTGTGGCATTCAGGGGAGCTCCGACAAAAGTGGTAGTAGCTGGTCAGAGTTACGGAGCTGCAATGGTTGAAGCCTTAATGCTCTCACCGATGGGCCAAGGATTGTATCACGGAGTGATTCTTCAGAGCGGGACAGTTTTAAGTCCTTGGGCTTACAACTACGACGCAAAAGACCGAGCAAAGTTACTAGCAGATAGTTTTACAGATAGTGAAGATCCAGATGATATGGCGTCAGCACTCTTAGATGCACATGTCGATGATCTATCAAAAGAATCTGAAAAGCTAGAACTAGCTTATTTCCCGTTCGGAATGTGTGAAGAGAAGGCTATCCGAAATGAAGAACTGTTCTTACCTGAGCCACCTTTAGAACTTTTGACAAATAAGATGGTTTACAGAGTTCCTGTAATCATTGGATATAACAGTAACGAAGCGTATATCTTCGCATCAAATTTGCTACACAGCAACATGGTAAAGCAGATGTCCAAAGACCTGTCCATGCTCTTGCCGGAAGAACTAGTGCTAAACGAGAACGAGTCAAAACAAGTCACGCGACAGATTAAAGACACGTACTTTAGAAACAATTACACTATGGCCGCATTGCTGACATACTTTAGGTAAGAGGAAATGCATGAAAAGCTTTCGTAACTATATAATTATCTAACGAGATTTGCGCTCGTGCACGTATATAAGGTTTAATGATATGATTTGACGGCACCAGTATGGTAGGAGATCTTGGCTGTCCGCTGGACTAGCTGGATCGATCGGAGTAGGCGCGACAGGGTTGACGACAGAGAGCTTGACAGTTGCAGGTATCTAGTTATTTATATTATGTGCTCGTTTAGTAGAAAGTCAAATAATTTGATACGAAATTGTATGTCTAGTTTCTATTCACAATGTAACATAACTAAAATTTGTAATACATGCTCATTTTCGTCAAGCTAGACGATCCGATGCTTCGTCCGTCTGAGCTCACGCTCGGTGAATACCGGACTGCTTGTGACTCGAAGCTCACCGAGATCTCGCGTTTCGTAGTTATGTATATCGTGTAACCGCGTGCCGGACGTTAGTAGGTAGATTGGCAACTGTTTTTTATTTAAACTGTGACGGCACGGCAAGCGCTTCACTTTTACAACAGGTATTTATTGCACAAATTCATTTGGACGGACAAAACATAAATAAATTCACAAAGAATCAGCTTCCACTCGTACAGAATGAAGTGAACCTTCAGGAACATAACATAAACAAACATTTACATACAGGCACAGGCATTGCTTGTGTCCCCACACTAGGATACTCTGTGTTATGGAAACCAGAACCTGCGACATCACAAACATGTTAACATCTCAGACCTGGTTTTTTTTTGCCTCTCGCATGGTAGGCAGATGCGCTAACCGCTGCGCCACAGAGGTCGTCTATTGCGAAAGACTAATGAGTGTCTGGCATTTCTCCTCTAGAGACGCTTACTTCCTGCAGCACGTGCACCGTAGCGCGCGTCTGCACGCTCAGGCCAACGAGCTGCCGGTCTACTACTACCAGTTCAGCCACGGCTCCGACCCTGGCGTGGACGAGCCGGGGGTCAAGAAGACAGGCGCCGCGCACTCCGATGAACTCTCCTACCTATTTCCCAATAGGGGGAGGGTACTTGAAGGGGAGGACGGAATGGTTCAGCACAAGATCGTGAAATTGTGGACGAATTTTGTTCAGTCCTTGTAAGTATATATCCTCAATGTTACGAGGTACGTAGGTTATGTTCAGGGCTCTATTATGCTTTATAATTGAATGATCAAACGCCTTGCCCGATGCTGATTATTCTGCCAAAGATTTAGATTGATATTTTACCTCAGACACTACAGTGTCATCACTACAGTGATTGGGACTGTTTTTTTTACGAAATACGCATACATTGTCCTTATTATATCAACATAGTCTAGTTCATACGCCTCTAAACAATGTTCTACAGCACACATAATCTTCAAATTCAGTTGTACTCTGCAGCTGCACAAAGATTATTGTTATGTTATCTTTAAGTTGGTATTTTTATACAACACACTATTTAAACTGCATTTGATCAGTGTTTTAGAAGATTCGTGTTTTTTTGAAATAATATCTAATTAGTAAAAAAATATTTATTTCCTTATCATTTGAGCAGTGGGATCGTGTTTTTCTTATAATTAAGACCCCTTAATATTCACCTGATATCCCTAAAATAAAACCCTGCACAGCAGAAAACTAAGACCGGACAGAAAGTTTGCGGTCCCTGCAGGTAAAACGAAACCAATTTAAAGTGAAAAAGACATTAAATAATGTTCTAGGAACCCGACCCCACCGAACTCCGAGCTACCGCGCTGGGAGCCAGCACGGGCTGGGGATCTGCAGGTGTACAACATCGGCGCTGAGCTGGAGATGGGGGACTACCCGCACTCCAGGGCCATGCAGATCTGGGACGACATCTACGAGAAGTACTACTTTCGGCGGCAGAAGAGTTCTCAGAGAAAATAGTATACTAAATCTAGTAGAAGTGAGGACTGGTTAATCATAATACGGAGTATTCTAGTTTTGCGGACCAGGCAATCTACGTAGATAAAAAAATAATAATAAATAAACTCACGCCCGTTTTCCCTAGAGGGTAGGCAGAGGCACCAATCACTAGAACTGGGTCCACGTTTTGCAGAGTTTATTAGGTCCCAACGTTACAAGTGGCAAGCCTGTCGCCGTATCTACGTAGACTTGATGATAATAAAGTTTTTTGTTTTGTATTGTATTATTAAGGATCATGAGAAACATTGAAATCTTGGAAAAATATTGCAGTTGTTTTTTTTATGAGATTTATTATAGCATACTATACGATTATATCGTTTGTGAATCTTACTAAGGACAAGACAAGACTGGCCGAGTCAACTAACATTTAATAAAAAACATTTTACTGTAGATACTGAAGACTATATGAGTTACTAATCTTAATTCCAATGTTTACTTCAATATATATATTAAATATGCCGCAATATCGAAGTAAATCCCAGGCAAAATAACCCCAGCTCTTGGATGTTCACATGTTTGTGATGTCCCTGTTTCTGGTTCCCACGACACAGGGTATCCTAGTGTAGGGCTAGAAGCTATGTATGTGCCTGTATGTAAATGTTTATTCAGAGGTGTGTGAAACTAACAACTATGAAGTTCATAAATTAAACATTTTGTTTTTATTGCGAACAAATTTTAAGTTTAAATACAAAGAAACACTATTCCACGTTAGAAACAGGACTTACATACAACGTCAAATCCGCAAGTGGCTTTACCAGGATTTTGTGGAATGCAATAAAGTATTGAGTATTGAGTATTGAGTATTAACATAGCCGCTTCCAACCAGTCTTTTTGGAAATCCATGGAGGAGGCCTATGTCCAGCAGTGGACTTCTTGTGGCTGAATGATGATGATGATAACAATTCAAATAACATGGTGAATTAGTTGTTCTATCATTAAACTTACAGTTACAGCCGCGCGAATCAGAGATGGTTGATCCTGGTTGAAGATTAGTTTACCTGGAATAAACAAAATCAACATTACCTATATAGTTAGGTTAGGTCATTTACAAAAATTCTCTTTCAGAACAAATGAAATAAATTACCAATTAATATTAATAAAGAGTGACTAAGTATACAATATATGTACATATAGAGTTAATCTGAGTGGAAGGGCCAGTAAGGGACGCCCCAGGCGGACATACTTCAACCAAATAGGGGAAGTATTAGCAAAGGGCAAGATAAAAAGTACCCGAACCCGACGGGCGTGCATGAAACGACTAATTAATGTCGATGAAGCGAAAGTGATTTATCACGATCGTGGCAGGTGGCAGTCCCTGGTCTCTGCCTACCCCTCTGGGATACAAGCATGAGCTTATGTATGTATTTAATATTAATTACTCCAAGAGAACTCAATTATCAGCATGTCCTCATCCCAACTAGGATACACTGTGTTATGGTATGCTATCCTAGTTAAGTTGCCAACACGGAAAAAATACATAAGTCGAGGTCATTTCTACAAATTAAGAACGGCGGCCTCGAGCGGGAGTCGAATCATGATGTCTGTTAAGAGAGTCGAGCGCGCTAACGCTAGATCCACGAGGCACTCAGATTATTTGTTGCATACCTGAACTTGCTTGTTTTTTATTTTTATTTTATTTATTATTTGATTGAATGATTGACTGATTAAGTATAGGATGACTTATGCATCTTTAAAATTGAACTAACTAACAAACAACTCACACCACACACATACTTACGCCTGTACACACAAATACAAACACACACACACACACACACACACACACACTCACACACACACACACACACACACACACACACACACACACACACACACACACACACACACACACACACACATAGAAACACATTATAAACACAAAACAGAAACTATTACTCTCACTCATATTCACACATTAGGTAACAAAATTGAAAATTGTAAACTCTAATTATTATATCTCATTCATAAACAGTAATTATAATTGTTATTATGTCCAGTTTTAATAATTCATATTTTATAAATTTCGAAGAGTGGCGCTGGTGACTGTAGCACAGTTCTAACAAAGAACTAGTACAGTCGCCATCGTAAATACGAATAGCTCATATTAAACTCGCTCACTAGTCTAAGTATTGTCTAGTACCTTATCATGTATGCCTATTTCTTATGAATAAACAAATTGAAATTGAATATCTATGGAAAAGCAACAGCTGATAAACAATTATTATACTTATAAGACTAGTAACTGAGCCAATTACAGGTTAAAAAAAAATTGAAATTATTATTTTTATTTGTACAATATAAAGCCACGGACTGCTAGATTTCTGCAAGGAAACAAAACAGAATATTAGCGACTTGACTATCGCTATCATACTCTATACACGCTGGCTCTATAGAATTGCTTTTACCGATGAATAATTATGAGCGATGAATAAGAAACCAATACCAATGACACCCGAATACCGATTTTTATTGGTACAGGTTTTGAAGCAGCGAAAAAATATCGATGACACTATCTTTCTTGTAAGACCAGCGACTAGTCTCACAAGCCTCCACCAACCCAGACTTGGCCCCCGTGGTGGAGTGTGGCCTATACCTTCCTCAGGGAAGAGACCCGTGCCCCGCGGTGGAGTCATAATGGGTTGATGATGATGATCTTTCTTGTTTATATCTAACGACACATTTCTTGTTTTACACGAAATATTACTCACAATTTTGATCTAGTGTTTCAGTGTTTTCACTATGCAGCAAAAGGCCTATAGGTCTTTGTTTTTAATAGTGACGTTTATTTTGGAGCCGATACGATTAAAACACTTTAAGGCAGATTTTTTTCTTTTTCTTGTGGAAATCATAAGAAAGCAATGTGTGTCACAGTGCTTTTAACATAACATAACATTTACATACAGGCACATACATTGCTTCTGGCCCCACACTAGGATACCCTGTGTCGTGGGAACCAGAAACAGCGACGTCACAAACATGTAAACATCCAAGAGCTGCGTTTATTTTTTTTTGTCCCCAGCCGGATTCGAACCCGGGACCTCTCGCATGGTAGTCAGATGCGTTAACCGCTGCACCACAGAGGTCGTCATAGTTAGTTAGTTTGACTACACGAAGAACTTATATAACTGTTAACTACGGGTGGACTGTATAGAAAAACTGAACAGAAACTAAGGAAAATGCTAATAGATTTAATGGAAAATGTAGGCGAGAAAATGGTGTGAGACAATCATCATCATCATCATTCAGCCACAAGAAGTCCACTGCTGGACATAGGCCTCCTCCATGGATTTCCAAAAAGACCGGTCGGAAGCGACTTGCATCCAGCGTCTTCCCGCCACTTGGATGAGATCGTCTGTCCATCTTGTGGCTGGTCGTCCTACGCTCCGTTTGCCGATATGTGGTCTCCATTCGAGATCTTTTCGGCCCCATCGGCCATCAGTTCTGCGTGCTATGTGCCCCGCCCACTGCCACTTCAACTTACTAATCCGCTGGGCTATGTCGACGACTTTCGTTCGTCTACGGACCTCATCATTTCTGACTCGGTGTCGTAGAGAAATTTCGAGCATAGCCCTTTCCATAGCTCGTTGCGTGACCTTGAGTTTTCTTATAAGGCCCATTAGTAAGAGACCACGTTTCAGTGCCATAAGTCATCACTGGTAACACACACTGGTTGTACAGTTTTAGGTTGAACAGTGAGACAATGTCGTTGACAAAATAATTATGTGACAGTAAAAACGATATTATAAAAAAAACTCTAAAACAGTCCTTCTATATCATTAATTCTATTATTTTTCTAATAAATAACACTACAAAATATTGAATACTCTTTTTTCCAAAAGGTTGTTAGGTGGCGCTGACTTCCCAAATCCATACTAGTTCAAACGTCATCGGAAAAAGTCAGATTGTTTTTGTACAGGTCGTAGGTACGATTCCCACTGGGGGCCGCCGTACATTTGTACAAATGGCCTCAGTCTGGGTGTTTTTCCATATTTCTAATGTCCGTGCCTTACCGTAGCACAGGGTATCCCAGTTTGGGACCAGGTCAAGTGATAATGTTGTGTGGTAGTCATTATTATTATCATTTAGGTACTACGTTATTTTGCCACATAAAATATTTCTAATGAACCACCCTTATCATTTAGGGGTATGAAAAATAGATAACAACCTATTCTCAGACCTACCGAATTTCATCAAAATCAGTCAAGCCGTTTCGGAGAAGTAGGTATGCACACTAATACTGACACGAGAATTTTATGTATTAGAAGAGAGATACTGTAGTGATACCGCTGATATGACAGAGTATAAAATGTGTAAGGTAAAGAGGTAGGTATTCATGTATGATGTAGCGAGGCAATCAAGAGGCAACCGAAATTGCGAGTATTGAGAGCGAAAAATAAAAGTTACCCGGATTATCGCACCCGAGTGCTGCGATATTATCTGATACCGAAGCTTTAAGTGAAGCTCTCCTGATAAGTGAAAACGCTGTACAATCAACTATGGAAGTGTTTGGCATACATACATATATTTTATTAGGCTGCACTGCAGCAATATACGTATTTAAAAAAATCTGATGTATCGTGTGTTTTACTTATTAAATAAATATGTACTTCCAAAATGATAAGTATGAGAGGGAGGGGGACGTACTGCCTACCCCTCATGTGAGGGGAAGGTAGTGCGTCCCACTTCCGGTTCTAATATCAATGCTTTACTACACAAGAGCAACCTCTCTGAAAGCACTTTAATCACGCATGGAAGATTTAGCTTCTAGAGCTAGAAAAAAAAATAGTACTACTTTTTCTGAAATAAACAGTTAATTTTTTTTTTTCACTAAGCCGGTTAAATCACACGCCAGCCTTTTACACAATCTAGGACGAACATTTAATGAAATAAAAGCAATTCGATCAAAAATAATTAATTGATTGTTTTGAAGTGGATGTTAGAGAATAATCAAACACATATATAACACTATCTGTGACCCGTGGTTTATTAGGGAAAAGTACCTGGATGACCGAGCTTTGTTCGGTATTTTTTTTTTTAAATCGTGTTTTTTGGAAATTACACTCAGACTAAGGGACAAACCCCTGCACACTTTCACGCACCAACCCCCAGCCGCTCCGAGTTTCACTCTCCGTTGCAGTCGGCCTAGGACCTCGCTAGACACTTTTGATTGAGATTTGACGCATGGGAACACGTATGGTCTCGGCCTTCAGCCTCAGCCTCAACGGAGCCTCAGTGAGGTTTCTCTTGCCCGCCCGCTTCGCGGAGCTTGAGGCCTCGCAAATTTGTACCATCCGGCTTTTCATTGTTAATTTTACGCGGGAACACGGGACGTCTTGACTTTCAGCCTTGGCCTGAACTGAGTTCTATGGCTCGGCCTTCGGCTCCGCAAGTTTGTGCCATCTGGATTTTGCATTGTTTCTTTTACAGCGGAACCTGACCTGGTACTGGATGGAGCTCAGCCTTTGGCCTCGGCCTCGTTTGTCCCATCTGGACTTTGCATTGTTTCTTCGTCTTAGCCTTCGACCAGGTACTGAATGGAGCTCGGCCTGCGGCCTCGCCTCGGTGGAGTTACCACATCCTTGTTTTGCCTTGTCAAAGTTTCTTGTGCTCGTTTCGCGGGGCTCGGCCTTCGGCCTCGCTTCGGCACGGCTTCGTTTGTCCCATCCGAATTTTGCATTGTTTCTTTTACGCTGGAACTCACAACGTCTTAGCCTTCGACCTGGTACTAGATCGAGCTCGGCCTTCGGCCTCGCCTCAGTGGAGTTCCAAGTTATCGTTCTGCCTTGACAAAGTTTATTGTGCTCGCTTCGCAAAGCTCGGCCTTCGGCCTCGCAAGTTTGTCCCATCTGGATTTTGCATTGTTTCTTTTACGCTGGAACTCGCAACGTCTTAGCCTTTGACCTGGTACTAGATGGAGCTCGGCCTTTGGCCTCGCCTCGGTGGAGTTCCTCATCCTCGTTTTGCCTTATCAAAGTTTTTCGTGCTCGCTTCGCAGGCTCGGCCTTCGGCCTCGAAAGTTTGTTCCATCTGCATTTTGCATTGTTTCTTGGTCTCAGCCTTCGACCTGGTACTGAATGGAGCTCGGCCTTCGGCCTCGCCTCGGTGGAGTTACCACATCCTTGTTTTGCCTTGTCAAAGTTTCTTGTGCTCGTTTCGCGGGGCTCGGCCTTCGGCCTCGCAAGTTTGTCCCATCTGAATATTACATTGTTTCTTTTACGCTGGAACTCACAACGTCTTAGCCATCGAACTGGTACTGGATGGAGCTCGGCCTTTGGCATCACCTCGGTGGAGTTCCACGTCCTCATTCTGCCTTGTCAAAGTTTCTTGTACTAGCTTCGCGAGGCTCGGCCTTTGGCCTCGCAAGTTTGTCTTGTCTGGATTTTGCATTGTTTCTTTTACGCTGGACCTCGCAACATCTTAGCCTTCGACCTCCTTCAATAATTTTATTTTATTCGTTATAAATGCGAAACGGTTTATTTCAAGCTACGTTAGATTCGAAAAGGTAACAGACAAGCAAGTAGTGTATCTATAAAAAACGTAGATTCTCAGCGACATAGGTAGGGGTATTTTTAGTTCCTATTTTCGATAATAAATGGCGATACATGTCCTGTTGGGTTGATATAAATCTCCAACAGATGGCGCTAGGTGTCAAGTTGTATCTCAGAGAAATATGCCTTCGCATTCTAATGAGCAGTTTTTTATTGCCCAAAACACTGATAAATGAACATTTTCTAAAAAGTAAACCTACATGGATCAATTAATTGGCCTTGAAACTTCCTGCATCCTAAATTTCATGAAAATCGTTAGAGCTGTTTCCGAGATAAATTCGAGCTTTGCACCAATGCCACAGCTTTAGGAAAATGTTTGTTTTGCTTCGAATAAATGCCACAATAATTTGGGTTGTGACATGATTAAAAAGTATGGTTTCAAGCATTGTACATCAAACAGCGCCTTAAAAAATAACAAACAAAATATAAATTGTTCTAAATAACAAAGTTTAATCTCTGATGAGCATTGTCCTGAATTTTTTTCGTATTTCTTTTAGAAACAAAAGGTACTTGGATACGAATTAAGTGCGTTGATAAAGGGCTCCTGATAATAGGTTTTCACACAAAAAAAGGAACTTGAAAAAAAAAAGAAAAATGTATTTGCCAAGTCTCGAACCAGGGTCTTCTGATTGCGGTATCGTCTTACTTCCCACTTGAGCTACTGCAATCTGACATATTGTTGCAAAAATTACCTTCTTTTAGTGTAGCAGTTATTTCTTTGCCTAAAAACACGGTTAAAACGACGTTTTGTAAAAATGAAACCTACCTAAATCGACTAATCACCCCCCGAAACCCCTTGCATACTAAATTTCATGAAAATCGTTGGAGCCGTTTCCGAGATTCTGATTATATACAAATATAGATAAAAGAATTGCTCGTTTAAAGATATTAGATAGATAGATAGATAAATGAAACTAACTATCCGCGAATTCATTTTAATTTGACGATTTTCCCATGGGAATAACATATTTTCCCGCAGTAAAACGTAGCCTATATGTTAGTCCAGGGTGTCATCTAACTCCATACCAAATTTTATTAAAATCGCTCACTTCACTTTTATAATATTAGTGTGGTACAAGATGGTGAATGAACTCAAGAGCATTGATCTAGCAGACTGCAACTTTATGAATTTCCATCGATATATGATGCTAATGATGAATGAGTATTGTAACGGCGATAGTCCACAGAGAGGGCCGCAACCCTATCTGTTAACGTGTCAGTGCAGGGCCTACAGTGATCAAGCGACAACAGCTGCGTGACGATCGCATCGTGCGGATATGTAGGTGAGATAATTGCTCATTCCATGAATTGTAATAGAAAAGGCTTGCCCAGTACAACAATCAGTTTTACTTTCACCGAAAACACAATTACAATTTCAGGACAAAGATAAGTCAATTGCACCAAAATGCGCTGGAGCCTTCCAATATGGATGGCCGTCGCACTATTCACTTGCGGGTCTGCACAAGAAGTCTTACGAGAAGACAGCCACACTGCCCCGTCTGGCGACGCCATCGAGGCGGAGACGAACATACAACCCAATTTAAACCGAAATGAGGACGAAGATGTAGAACCACCAGGTGACGAAGACACAGACCAAGAAAATGAAATACCCGATACACCGGTTGGCGTAGAAACTGATCCAGAAACTGAGACCGATGGGGAGAGCTCTCCAGAGATAGGGATACCTGCCGCTAATGTAGTGGAGACTACGCACGGCCCAGTGCGGGGTTATTTTTATAACAACACGGACAATATCACGAGTTTCATCGATATACAGTACGGAAAATTTGATGGACACTTTCAGGTAAATAGTGTATTAATTTTAAAACGTTTTTGGGACTTAATAAGTTGAGTAAGCATCAATAAATAAAGATAAACAATTACATACAGGTGGTAAAATAAATGTAAAAATAAATTTTATTTCAGCCACCTACAGAACCGGACCGTTGGGAGACAGTCCATGAAGTCTATGAACACGCGTCAGTATGCCCACAGCCAGTAGATAATGAAACAATCGTAGGCGACTTGAACTGTTTGACGTTGAGCATATTTACACCAAACGGTGCTGAGAATGCTGCTGTGTTATTCCATATACATGACGGAAACTTCAAAGTCGGTAGTGGAGATCCAGCTTTCTATGGGCCTGAACACATAGTTCCTAAAGGCGTAATTCTAGTTTTGCCTAATTACAGACTTGGACCACTAGGCTTTTTGTGTATGAGAAATGATAGTGCACCAGGCAATGCTGGATTAAAAGATTTGACTTTGGCGTTAAACTGGATAGTGAACAATATTGCAGCGTTTGGTGGGGATCCGATGAATATTGTCGTAAGTGGGGAAGGTTTAGCAGGAATACTAGTTGGTTATTTAACCCTATCTCCAATGTCTTCCATATACATCAATAAAGCAATAATAGAAAGCGGATCCGTGATGTCCCAGTGGGGTATCGATAGGGATCCATTGAAAACTGCTTTACATTTATCTGACAAATTTGCAGACACAGAAGGGGCTAGTCTTCTTACTGAAGCAAATTTGGATGACTTGATTTTAAAATCGAAGGACATACTATTTTTACCTTGTGTCGAAGAAACGGCTGAAGCATTCATGAACGATACACCTTGGAATGTCATTCAACAATCTGTACTGTTAAACAAAACCTTCATGATCGGTTCAGCAAACTTTGCTGGCTTACATGACGTTATATCTCACACGCCCGAATCCATTGAAGAAATAAGCAATGATGTCAGAAAGCTAGTGCCAAACGATCTTTGCTTTAGAGACAATGCTGAACGCCTTAGAGAGGCTGAAAACATCAAGAGGCAGTACTTCGAAGACAGTAACATAACCACAGAGACCGTAGCGAACCTATCGCTTTACTATACCGACGTTTTGTATCTAGGACCTGCAATTCGAACTGCAAGACCTTTGATTGACGCAGGAGCTTCGGTATATTTCTACGAGTTCTCTTACGTGGGGTCGCTGAACCGGGAAGTGTTCGAGTTGCCCGTGCAGTTAGTAGGTGGGGCTGCGCGAGGAGACCTCGTGGGATATCTTTTTACGAAGAACGGGGAGATGCCGGAGGGAGGATCGGAAGAAGAACGCATGGTGGAGCTGATGACCGATGTTTGGGTCAGCTTCATTAACACTGGGTATGTTCACTTCAACCTAAAATGTTTTGCGAACTGTAACTTTCATAAGAACTGGATTATATTAGATGACAGTTAATCTTGATTTTGCTAAGACCCTCACAGAGCGTGAAGAGTAGAGTTTTTCCACAAGCTTTTGTAGAAAATTCGCATTGTCCGGAATAAAGTTCATAAAATAGTTTTTTAAGCCGAGA
Source organism: Yponomeuta plumbellus (assembly GCA_947310845.1). Taxonomy (NCBI): domain Eukaryota; kingdom Metazoa; phylum Arthropoda; class Insecta; order Lepidoptera; family Yponomeutidae; genus Yponomeuta; species Yponomeuta plumbellus. Next base: position 474,851 of record OX371211.1, on the reverse strand, counting down.
CTCACGGAGTCTGCTAAGAAAACTATTTTATTAATGCTATTCCGGAGACTCGCGTGTTTTCTATTCAATCTTCTTCGGAGTCAATCAGGTGTTTTTCTTGCAGACAACCAACTGCGGAAGGTATAACGTGGAACGAGCTGAAGCAGTCGGAGCCCGCAGATGAGGAGTGGCTGTCGATCGGAAGCAACAGCACTTTGGAGCGCGGGCTCCACGTGCCGCGGCTGGCGTTGTGGACGCGGCTCTACCGCGACCACTTCATCGAGACCAACTCAGCGGCCAACCTGGCGCCCTGCCTCGTCTTCGCTCTTGCTCATTTATTTTTGAGACTCTAGACCGATCATTGTTGAATAGCTAACCACGATGACGTCAGCTTGTATCAGGTTCATTACCATTGGGTCATAATAACGAGTCACTTACTTTAAGTACACGAGTAACGAACTTATTGGTGAAGGAGGCATACTATTTTTGGCAATTTATTTTAAGCAATTATAATTTATTTTAAGATTACAATTTATCCAGCATTGTTTTAGTATTATTTTGTGAGGTTTTACGACTCTTTGGCGACGCAATTCTAATCGCACACAGGCTTATTTAAAAGCAAATCAATAGGAAAGTGGATGTTTTGAGTTCTATCACAGGTTACGGGACATCAAACTAAATACAAAGTTGTTTACCTCAATCAGGCGACACTGTTTTGCTTCTCCGAGGCTTCTGTTTGAATAACAAGGAGAGAGTTCAGTTTGTCTATACTATCCCTCCGCACAACTACCGGACCGCACAGACCGCACACTGGCCGTTGACTGGGCAGAGAGTGGTTCCTGTCCGAACGCGAGCCACAAATATTGTGTAGGAAACGTCCACGTCACAAATAGCATGCGTAGTGATGTTGAGGTGTGAGGAATGCTGGTGGTGAGCGTTCTAGCGGCGTGGCTGGTAGCGGCGGAGGCTTGGCGCTGGGACGGGGCGCGGCGCCCGCACCGTGACGTCAGCACCAGCGCTGGCGTCGTGCGCGGCTACCGGCTACAACAGCCGCCGCACTATGCCTACGTCGGGATACCGTACGGAACACCGCCCACTGCGCCTGACATGTATAAGGTACGATACTCTACAGCATACGTAGGCGTGCACTCTGTCAGGCAGTTGTACCGGCTACTTTGCCAGATCGTCTGCACAAAGATCCGCTATCCTATCGGGCTGAAAACCAGCGCTCCGACAATAAAGGCAGTAAAGCCTCACGGCAATAAAGCTGAGCCAGTTCCTTTTTACCACACGCGGCTAACATTTGCTTAACCCGATAGAGTGGAAAGTTACGTAATATAAGGGCTGGTCCCAAACAAGGATGGCCTGTGCTGTGGTAACCAGACAAGGACATTACAAACATGGAAAAACACCCAGACTGAGGCCGTTTGTACAAATGTACGGCAGTGGAAGCTTTTAATTAAGTAAAGTAGTAAGTTGCTTTTACTGGCTCAAAGCCGATAAAACGATAACGCATAGCGTACCCTCCCTAGCGAAATCACATTATTCGAAATGGGGTCAAATGCTATGCAAACTGCCCACGCCCTATCATTAAGTTTCTCGAGTAGATAGAACGATACATTATTTATTTACACTTGCACACAGACACACACACGTTAGGTAGCAACACTTCGGTTTTATTAGGCAATCGAATATGAACACGAGTGAGAAACTATCTAGCTTGAGACATGACGACCTGTTTAGCGCAGCGCTTAACGCATCTGCCTACCATGCGAGAGGGCCCGGGTTCGAACCCCGGCTGGGGAAAAACCAACTCCAGGTCTTGGGAGTTTACATGTTTGTGATGTAATTGTTTCTGGTTCCCATGACACAGGGTATCCTAGTGTGGGACCAGAAGCAATGTATGTGCCTGTATGTAAATGTTTATGTTTATTACACGACTGGTCCTCTTTGAAGTACACTAGAGAGCCCACGATGAATCTTTCAATACCAGAAATTTGATGATCATTTTCAATTCAGTCCAATATCCTCTTAACATCAACGCGTCCAGCCCTTCCATCATTAACTATCTACACCATCGGGTTATTTTGACGACTCCAAGTGTCAAGATATGTAAGTAGTTGACTGTTTGGAGTAAGGGGCCATCCATGAATTACGTCACACATTAAGGGGGAGGGAGGGGTCGACGAAGTGTGATATACGTTTCAAAATCGACCTAATTTAAGTGTTAAAACACGAACTTTGAACTATTAACGAAAAACTCAAAACATTTGCAACTCTATCAGTTCCTAACTCTATTTGCAACTCTATCGGAAATAAAACAAATTTCGGAGCTGCAGTAATTCAATAATTACTAGATGTAAAATCGCAAAATATGTAACGTCACACTACGGAGGGGGGGAGTGTCACAAAAGTGACCAGCTGTGACAAGGACGGCGGGAGGGGTAAAAAGACATGACATTCCTGAGAGTAATTTATGTATAGCCCCTAGGCTAAAGGCCGGTTTCTGAATTGAGAATTTCACTAAGAAAATACTTAAGTAACGTTCTGTCACGCTCTTTTCTGAGAAATTTGACGAGACAGCACTTCAGTTAAGTATTTACTTAGCGAAATTTTCAATTGAAAAACCGGCCCTTAATCAGACAAGTCGATACAGTTCAGGTCTTAAGTAGTAGCGCCCCAGGGAGGTAGTCCAGTTTGCGCACCCGCCTAAATAGCACCTGGCCTAGTCCAGATTGGGCACCATTGATATTTTTGGCAGAATAAAATACATTTGAATTCACTAACAGCACCAGTCAAAAATATCAAAAAAGCTAAGCGTCCACTGCATCGGAACCGCTCCGTATGGAGCGGACGGATTTGTTGCTTTGTATTGATTTCTATGGTACTGCGTGCACTGGATCGGCCGATGACGTCATCCGCAGCCGACGCGCCATTCGAATACCGATCGCTTCGAGTTCTGACGTGTTTGCGACGCCTAAAAATACCGATACTGCCGACGGCAAATCCGAATGTAGTGGACGCACCCTTTCGGCATTTTGTAAATGCCGACAGCCCGTACGGTGCGTACGCTCCGATTCCGATGCGGTGGACGCTTAGCTTAGGAGCCCAATCTGGACTAGGCCAGGTGCTATTTGTGCAGGTGCTATTTAGGCGGGTGCGCAAACTGGACTACTTCCCCAGGTCAGTCAGCTGTAGAAGAACTCTAAACGCAGGTGCAAAGCCCGCCGTCCGGTTGGGACGGCATCTTCGAAGCGACGCACCGCATCAGGTGCCCGCAGCCGGAGGAGGCCGGAGAAGCCAACTGCCTCGTGGTGAACGTGTTCACTCCGCTCGAGGCGGCCGGGGCGCCCGTGCTGATGCACTTCCACGGCGGAGACTTCCACAGCGGGTGAGACGCTACTCATTGGCCAGAACAACAAAGTAACAGATAGCCTTCTTGGAGCCCAACTATTCAATTCTGCATCCAATGTACCAGACTCGTTTAGCACTGGGTTTTTCTAAAATAAAAACATGTTCGGGCTGTGTTAGCTGACGACCTGTTATGCAATTGAGGCAGTAGCTGCCTAACTGACCATATCTCAGAGGATTTCAGTTTGGGAGTCAGCAAACAATAACGTACTATTTCACAATGCTTATATACTGCCTCGTCGACAGACGCTGCAGCTGGCACCCCTTAACCGCCCCTAAACAACCTAGCTGGCGCTGGGGGCTGCCACTTGGAGCCGCCGTACATTTGTACAGTCTGGGTGTATGTTTGTAATGTCCCTGCCTAGTTACATGGTATGCTAGTTTGGGACCAGGGCTAGTGATTGTGTTGTGTGAAAGTTATTATTATTATATGCCATCACCCCATTTGCTCTGTTATCAGATGGGGATTCGTCGAAGCTCCGGCGCGCCTAATAAACGAGGGCATCGTGGTGGTTACCTTCAACTACCGGTTGGGCGCCGCGGGCTTCCTCTGCTTGGGGGCCGACGAAGCGCCAGGGAACGCTGGCCTCAAGGACCAGCTGCTAGCCCTCTATTGGGTCAGTCAGAACATAGAGCTCTTCGGCGGGAACCCGCGTGACGTCACGGCCTATGGCACGGGCGCCGGCGCCGCTTCCATCGAATTACTACTCCTTTCTGGCGCCGCGAATGACTTCATACACAAAGCTATCATAGAATCCGGATCGGCTCTTTCCCCTATATCCATGGTCTACCATCCATTGTCCATCGCATCAGAGATAGCCAATACCATTGCAGATATGGAAATAGTTGATTTGGCAGAGTTCTACACAAACCTTTCATTTGCAGACACACTGCTATATTCCCATAGATTTAAGCCATGTGTAGAAAGGACTTCAGGATATTTGGACGGTCTGATAGAACAAGATCCTCTGGATATACTCAAGAGCAGCAACTTTTATCATGTTCCAAAGATATTCATCTACACAGCCCAGGAAGGTCAAGCGATTGTGCATGAAAACACGATTAAATGGCACAGCATAGAAAAAGAAACTTTTGAAAATCTGATGCCAAGTAATTTAGACTTCTATGACGCAGGCATGAGGGAGAAAATTGCAGAATCTGTCAAGGATTTTTATTTTGGTGATGATGAAACAAATGGTTCTAATATAATACAAAACTTGGCTAATTATCTAGGTGATACAGTGGTGGTGTACCCACTAGTTAAATCTGCGGTAATGCAGTCAGCCAGCAGCGACCTTCCAATGTACCTCATGGAATTCTCCTATAAGGGACGGCCAAGCCGTTTCCGTGATATAGAAGCTGCCGGAGCATCTTATGGAGATGTGTTCAGGTTTATCTTTAACAAGGAGCGTTTGAGCACCAAAGATGAAGTCACAGTGGAGCGTTTGGTTACCTTGTGGACCAATTTCATTAAATATGGGTGAGAGGTCTGCATATGCCTAAGCACAGATTGTACATCATTATTAGAATCTAAGTAAATTCTGTAACATTACACCTACTGCTTACTATTTATCCTGTAGAATATGTGGTGGGCCTATCTGTCTGATCTGTCTATCTGCCGATCGATAACAATTTTGTTTTATTGTTTTTTCTTTTCAAGGGCATAAGGCAACTGATTAAATAGATTTTTTTTATCGATCTCAATAGAAAGTAAATGAAGTACTGTCAGCTCAGTTCATAAATGAGTTTTTAGTAAAAAAGTCAACTATCTAGTGTATTTGATGTCAATGATATTCTTTCTCTGATTTTCAGTGATCCAACACCACTAACTACAACTCGGATAAAAGTGGTGTGGCAGCCACTAAGGCCACAGAGCATAGAGGATGCAAACCTGCACAGTCTGAACATGCTGAGTATGGGCTCCGAGCTGACCATGAAGATCGTAGATAACCACCACCTTGCCTTCTGGGACCGTATTTATGACAAGTACTATAACACACACTTGCCAGTGGATGAAACCAAGTTATGTGTGGAAGATAGCTATAGTTAGTCTGGTGATGAGACATTTTTTAACATTCTAAACTATTATCCGGGGTATTTTAAGAGTCTGACCAGGTTCAGCTCTGCAAATCAGAGTGAAACCTGTTCGTAATCTAAGTTTTAGTTCAAAAATATTTAACACCAGCATTATCATTATTCTTATAAGATTCACATTTCAATTAAGTAAAAAATAGAATAATATTGCAGTAATTTGGTAGGTAAGAAAAGTGAGATAATCTCCGCATGCCGTGGTTTATTCTACAAAAAAACAAGGCACATCCGCCTCAGCACACACGGATAGAAAGACTTCGAAGTTTGGCACTTTCTATTAGTCAGCCCAAGACGATACTCAAGATGTGATTAATGCTACCGAGTTTTACCCACATTGTCTACTAACAAAATAATGAGCCGGGGATATAATCGATAATTACGTTCATGTGAAAATCACTCACCAAATTTATCGACGTAGTCAAAAAACAATATATACCGTTACCTGAACTATCTAAGCCTGGCGCCCCGGTCCGTGAGTCCTGTGCGCGAAGAATGAAGCTTACACTATAACATTATTGTTTCCGAACTTGTATCACAGCACTTCACTTATTTTTCATCAAATTTAAACAATTAAATCAACAAGTAAAAATTAAAAAGACAAACATGGACCCTCCACCGTCACATTCACAGACTATATCGAATACTAGTCACTTAATTTGACATGATGTGATCTGTTTGAAAACCTGTTTGATATAAATGGGTGTATGTATTCACTGTTACTATTACAACATGCCCAGCAGATCGTTAGTTTTAAGTTACGTTTAATATATTAATTGAATTATATTAAACGTAACTTAAAACTATAAAAAAAAAACTAAAAGTTTACAATGTGTTGTGCTTACGAAAGTTTTAATTTAAAAAAAAGTATTTTTTCCTTTTGACTAGGAACAGCATTGATGTAGATATAGTTTCTAAACGTAATTTGTAATTTGATTGTTGTTTCCTCTGTCCAGCGTTGCCAACTTAGTGGAATTTCCACTAGATCTGGTGGTTTCGACCTTCGTCTAGTGGGCAAAAGATGTGTCTGGTGGTTAGTGGAATTTCTGGTGGTTTTGAGTCCAATATTTAAAGTTACACTGTTTCATATTTTTTGGGTGGTTTTGAGCTAAAAAACTGCAAATGAAAGAAAACGGTCTCTCTCTTGAGTAACAAAACTTAATGCGGCATCGGTGCATGCAGTTCATTATTAATGTGACGAATGAATTAAAGAATAGAATGCAGTGGTGGATTAACACATTTGCCGTCAGCAGGCTATTCAAATTTTGCCGCCCCTTCTGACCTCTGCATTTCGACAAAAGAAGGTGAAAAAAAAAATTAGAATTAAAAGACAAAAAATTATTTATTGTCTTTAAAATAATCTAATGTCTTATGAAAAATTAAGGACTGATTACTTATATTCATAATTATTAAATTTTATAAACTAATAATATTTATTGCAAACCAGTTTAGTAAATTTCCTGAGCTTCTAAATTGTTATCCATGAAATCAATAAATACCTAAGTACCAGCAGCATACGAATTTCTTGTAAGCAAGATACGTACAAGATACCATACCATGGGATTACATAAATAACTGTTCAGTTTCTAAATAATAATAATTGGTATTCTCATCAAAGAAAGATAATTAGTTTGTAAATTTACTTTAATGTTGAGTTTCCAGTAAGTAAGTTTGGTAACTTGAGAAATGTAATTTTTGCAGAGGGTTTTTTTTTTAAGAAAAACATGCAGAAAATAGAAGAAAAGAAAATAAGAAATTATAGCTTTATCGTAGAAGAGTTTAGTAGTTTTATCGTGCTGCCCGATTATTTCATTGGTATAGGTTATTATTATAAAGATAGTAGTACCACATTCTACGATTTAAAAAAAAACTGCACCATCACCTTGATGAGCATAGAATTGCGGTTTTTGTCATGAAATACATCATAGACGGGGCTCCCGAACATTTTAAGAATAGGTTCCGTGAACCTATTTTACTACACACAAGATTTTAGGAAAGACGCACTGTTACACTTCCATGCCACCGGTCGTGGATAAGGTCCATGGTCTTGCGGAAACCTGAAACGTTTGGCAACCCGTACAAGTTTACAGTCTACGAATAACGCTATCACTACACCTGTAACATTATATGAATGGGCCAAGTCATCATTGACTGAGACTTCTTTACTAATGCTTGAAAGGAAATATTCAACAAGAGCGAGATTTTCTACGAGTCCAATTCGCGTCCGCCATCACAGTTCCAGGAACTAAACAACTGAATGCTTTTATTCCAACCAACGAGGGCTTATGTGTAAAGAGAATTTTATTAGTGCTAGTGTAAATAGTAAAATTGTAAAAATTACAAAATAAATCTCTCTATTATCATTAATACTGTTTCAATCTCACTTAATAAAACCGCTCTAAGTCAAACTATTGGTGATCATTTTTGAACTAAAACTTTCGTAAGCACAACATATTTTAAACACTTAATCCGGATCAACTAACGGGTGTTGTTTTATCGAAGGAGTCCGACCATTTCGGACCAGTTCGGACTCCTCCCGTAAACAACACCCGTAAGTTGATCCTGATTAAGTGTTTATTGGTGATCACGTTTTAAATATTTTTTTTGTGAATAATTAGTAAATACACAAAAAGCTTGAATGCTGTTAACAAAAAAATTACCCAAATTTATTCAAGTTTGGATAAACTGATGTCGCAGCTTTCATTCCAGCCAATACTTTTAGCGAATGACCATGCCATTTGTTTCCGCACCGCCGCCATCAAAATAACTGCCTACGCAAATATGCCTACGAAGATTGGCAAATGTTACCCACTTTTCAGGTTGAAATGGTTCTTGCTGAAATCTAATAGCATTAAGGTTTTTTTTTATTATTTCTGTTAGATAAAAAAAATGTTAGGACAAATTTGCCGCCCCCTAAAACTACCTACGCAAATATGTAATATAAAAAAGTATCTATTAGCAGATAGGCAAACATCAAATTTTCCACATTTCAGGTTAAGTTAATGGCGAAATCTAATAACATTCAGGAATTTTATTTTATAATTTCTTTAAGACAAAAAAAAACTTTTTGAGGCAAATTTATGAGGCAAATCTGATAATACAAAAAATATGTATTATCAGATTGGCAAACGTCTAATTTCCCACTTTTCAGGTTAAGTTAAATTGTGAAATCTAATAACATTCAGGTATATTTTATTATTTAATTCTGTAAGACAAAAACGAAATTTTTTTGGGGCAATTTTGCCGCCCCCTAAAATCTGCCACCCTAGGCTCCAGCCTACTCAGCCTATTGGTAAATCCACCACTGATAGAATGCCTGGACTTATGCATTTACGTAATACACAAACAAGGCTGATATAATCTAAAGTACTTGGTATTATGAGACAAATTAAAAAAAAACACGTGGGCGAGGCATTATGGCATAATAAGGAGTGGAGTTACTTTTGATCCTCAAAATAGGTCTTATTTTGGGGCTGAAGTTGATGACCAATGCAGTCACATCCCCCTTTTAGGTTGGAGTGAAAAAAAAAACTCGCCCATGAAGGGTTCCTCAAATGTTTTTTTTTATTTTTATATTTGAGTTAATTGAAAATAAGCTAAATTAGATCTCGTTTGAATCGAGTTTCGGTGTTTTTTTTTTAGTTTCATCATTCGCTTATTTTAAAAGTTACAGGGAGGGGGGGCACATTTTACCACTTTGGAAGTGTCTCTCACGCTAACTATTCAGTTTAAAAAAAAAATATATTAAAAACCTCAATATCATTTTCGAAGACCTATCCCACCCACACGTATACAAAAAAAAAAATTATTTTCAGTTCTAAATATGGGGAAGCCCCTAAATTCATTTTTTTATTTTGTATCTTCTTTTTTTTGTATGTACTTTTGACTAAGAGCGTTCGAGAAACCTTGGTTTAGTTGATTTGACTTTGTAAAGTATATTATTGTACTTCAAATAAGTACTTTTTGAAATATATAATTGATCTAGTGGAATTTCTGGTGGTTTAGCGTGTTGAGTTTAGTGGTTTTGGAAAAATAAAGTTGGCAACACTGCCTCTGTCTACCAGCAAAGGTAGTATGAGGACGCGAGTCGCGCGCGACAACGTCAAAAGTCGCGAGAATTTGACAGTTAATGTACTGGAAAGTCGCGACTTTGACGTTGTCGCGCGCGACTTGCGTCCTCATACTACCTTTGCTGGTGCTTTTGTCCAATGTGTACAAATAACCCAATAGTAAATTAGGTGATTAGAAGGTTCTAGGTTTAATTTCATTCTGTTAACGTTACGTACATATAAATTTGATCATAATATATTTGACAAGAAAACGTTTCTGAAAAACCATCAGTAGATTCACGTTCAGACTGCCATCTGGCGGCGAGTAGCAATACTACAAAATAAATTTTGTTTTCAGGTTATCATAGATGGCCTTTGTATAGCTTTCAGGACTACCTTAAAGAGGATAAGAAGGTTTCATTATTGACTCCAAGACTCGGTGTACTTTTTACACCTTCTCCGAGGTACTTTGTTGCATAGGTACAAGGTACAATACGATTAAAATCAGTTAACAATTCGGCTTTTCTCGGATATCATCGCCTAAATCCGGAGACGGAAATGCACGAAATACATTGCCGCGATTTCTTTTACGTAGCATTCAATTTGAAGTATCTTAAACGCAATGTATAGCACCGGATGTAGGGAATGCAATCTCGTCTCGCCGAGATCCCGGCCATATTTTACGAGATTGTATCTCGTCAAATTTCGTACGATGTCTCGCGAGATAACGAGATTGACTAATGCAGTGTGACAACGTGTATTTCATAGCGCGGCTGCGCGCGAACTGAATGGATGGAACTGAATCCTGGCCGCGCCTGGCGCGGGCACAGGACAAGAGGGGTAGGCGGGCTTGCGGGGGACGAGGTCTGGCTCATTTTGCAAGGCGGCGCGCGTGCGTTTGTTTAAAATTGCAACGGAATAATTTGTTTTGGAGACAGTTTTGTGTTTTAATTAGTTTCGCAGAAATATTACACTACTATTACAATTACAATACAACTACCAACCATGTCAAAAGTGTACAGTGAATATAAAAGTTCTTTAGAAGTATGGAAACATTGTTTACGCGATCAAGATGGACTCACTGCAAAGTGCAAACTGTGTGCGAAGATTTTGAAAACTAAAGACCATTCTACAAAAGGCTTACATACACACTTGAAGTCTATACATCAGATAGATATTAAAAAAAGTGTTGAGGTTGAGATTGAGATGCAGGCAAACGATGGTGCTCCCAGGCCATCAGCATCAAACTCTTCGGCTTCCGAACCAGCTCCAGCCGAAAATACTCTTCAGCAAGAGCAACTTTTGCCTTTGACTGCCCCATCATCAAAATCAACAAAAAAGAGAAAAATTACGGATCATTTTCATAGTAAAGATAATTCAAAGGAGATGAAAGTGTCAAGGATGGTTGCTAAAGACGGTTTACCATTTCGTGTGTTTTGTATCTCGCAAGACCTGAGAGACCTTTTTAGTGCTGCAGGATACAAATTACCAACATCTCCTAATTCAATTAAACTTATGGTGATGAATTATGGAATGACCTTAAAGTTAAAAGTTCAACGTGATCTTGCTGAGCTAAAGGACGATAACCACCGATTTACATCAACTTTTGATGAGTGGACTTCGTCTAAAAATAGACGTTACATGAACGTAAATATACATACGTGTAAAATAAAGCTGTCTTTTGGAATTTAGGCTTGATCAGAATATACGGCAGCATGCCTGCAGAAACTGCAGTAGACCTTTTGAAGAAAAGACTATCGGAATTTGGCCTGTCTCTCGACGATGATGTGGTCAATATTACGACGGATGGAGCTTCTGTAATGACCAAGGTAGGGCGTTTGATTAGTCCTCTACAGCAGCTTTGTTACGCCCACGGCATTCAACTGTCCATAATAGATTGCATTTACAAAAAACAACATTTGCTTGTGTCTGCTGAAGATGAAATAGATGAGATTACGAACTTGCCAGGAGAACAAACAGAAACAAACTCTGATGATGAAGATGATGTTTTTTATTATTATTTTCCTACACATGAAGTAGATTTGCACACTGAGTACGCAAGTATCATAAAAAAAGTCAGAAAGCTGGTCAAACTTTTTAAGAATTCACCCACAAAAAACGACCTCCTGCAAGTTTACATTAATCAAGAATTTGACAAAAACCTACAGCTACATCTTGATTGCAAGACTCGGTGGTCCAGCCTTGCTGACATGATATCGACATTCAATAAAGTCAAACTATGTGTAAGTAAGGCTTTAATTGACGTTAACACTGCTTTTCGAAACTCCGGTTACTTCACAAACCCTGTCCAAATTTTTTTGATGATATTTACTTTCCTCTTTTTTTTAATTAATAAGATAAGATAAGAATATTCTTTATTGCACATAAGAAACCAGAGACAAATAAAATTTACAATTAAAAACATACAATAGGCGGTCTTATTGCTAACAGCAATTTCTTCCAGACAACCTTGTGACGGAAAGATTGCCGAAGGAAACAGAGAAACGGGTAGTTGGTGCAAATACGAATAATACATACTTATACTTAATAATATACTTACATAAATCTTACTTATATAAATTATTATAAACTACTACATAAATAAGTTATAATACCTATTTGTAAGAGGAGGATAAAATGAATATAATATACCTACATAGAAAGGAAAGTAATTGAGTGATAAATACTTAGTTTAAAGAGATAGATATAGTTCTTTTACCCGATTTTTAAATATAGCTGGTGAAGGGGAGCGCCTTGTTGAGACCGGCAGATCATTCCACAGCCGGGCTGCCCTTACAGTGAATGAAGTGCTGAAGAACCTTGTCGTATGACTCGGTGTCTTCAGCTTCTTTTCATATACATTATTTACTATTCCACGAGATTGAGCAACTTTTTTTCCACGCTTTAAATTTGTTGAAGCCATGACACATAACTAACCCTCCGGCCGTTTTCGCAACTGCGTTTCGTAACTGGTTGCGAAACAAGAATGTTTATTCCTTGTTCGCAACCAGTTGCGAATGAAGAAAACTTTTTCCTTAGCCGCAACTAGGCATCCCAATGGTTATGTTTCGCAACCAGTTGCGGCAAAAGATTATTTTTTCCTTATTCGCAACCATCTTTGTCTGTTCCATGACACTTTATTTTGTAGATTAGTATTACAAACTTTTCAAAAAGACACTAACCTCTACAATAATACCAATAGACATTAATAAATATCTAGTCTTGCTAGACAATACACTCTCGTTGACGCACCGTTGACGTGCTCCCAAAGTCATTTGGGAGCACGTCAGGGTGGAGAAGGCCTTTAATTTTTTTTTATTTTTATTTTAGTTTAGTTTATTAGGTTAAGAGAACTAAATAATACTACTTTGTTGCATACGGTATTAAAATAATTAAAAAAAAAATACTGTCAGAAATAAACTCGACCTCTGTATTGGTACACCGTGAACATTATTTTGATCTATTTTAAGAATTTTACGAACTGGCTTGTGAGAATGGATCTCGATACCGTTTTAACTTGTAACCCTGGCTTTTCTACGGACTCTGGACATCCTTCCTATGACGACCTTGGCGCTGTCCCTGACGTAGACACAAATTGACATGTTTCTCCAAATATCTACATTGATTCTGCTCCATCCATTTTGGATTTCAAATTTTGTTTATGACACACATAACCTACTAAACCTATTACTTATTAGTGATCAAATTGCCTGTTCACGTATCGCCAAAACACCCTATAAAATGGTCATTGTCCTTTAATTTCCTATCTTTTTGAATTATTATGTTAGCCTTTGGTTGCGAATAAGGAAATGAATTTCTCCCATCGCAACTCTGTAAGTTTGGAAAGATCGTATTCTTCGTTCGCAACCAAGTTGCGGCTAAGGAAAAAGTTTTCCTGATTCGCAACTGGTGGCGAACAAGGAATAAACATTCTCGTTTCGCAACCAGTTACGAAACGCAGTTGCGAAAACGGCCGGAGGGAGTTAATTGTGTTAAAAATTGATAGAATCGAATATTTTCGCGAATGAAATTAGCGTTCATAAACATAAATGTATCATATACGTGAAACTGTTTTTATTGACACTAAGAAGGCAGACTGTCAAAATAGTAAATTATTTTTCTTATTTCAATATAAAGGTTGTGTTAGTTTTGAGCTACATAGGAGGTTTTGTTGCTCATGTCGTTCTTGTATTGTATTAAATAAGACAACGAGTAATATAATTAAAGGTCATGTCTGTAAATTGATAACTCTATGTAAGAGACGAGGGATTCACGACAATTACCGAGGTTGGGGGAATTGTTAACTGATTTTAATCGTATTGTACCTTGTTAATAGAGTGGTTAATCGATTCGCAATGTACATAGAATTGTCATAGGAAACCATGTGTATGACGTAGGTACCTATGCACCAAACTGGCTACTTACTGAATGGCGATGGCGTCAATTAAGCAGTTTTGGACAAATATTGTCATTTTTATTTTATTATCTGCACCGGCTAACATACGTCCTACGCACACCTTAGCTTACGACCTATTCTGAGGCCTACCAAATACCTATATACCGCCAGCTCCAGATTTCAGTGTAATCTTTTAAAATTCCTATTAAGTCTCTATAGCGAAAACATTAGAAAATAACTATCAATTATATGCTAACTCCCAAGTTACTAACTACATAAGACCCAAAAGGAGTACTTTATCTCATTAAAACGGTTTTTTTTTCCGTAAAGTTGTGTTTTTGCTTACCTACATTATTATGTAATTTTATTCTCTGAAGCCGGCGTACCTACTACTGCGTGTTGACTGGCAGAAAATGTCATTAGCATTATGTCCACCTTTCATACATTATGTTTTGTAGAGTAAAGAATTAAAAGTAATTTTCACAAAAACATTTGAGAGACGTAATAAAGGATACAATATGGCAAAACAACGTTTGCTGGGCAAAAGTAGTAGGGCTTCTTCACACGTATATACCACAACTACACGACGACCACAACCACACAAGTGGCCGGGCGTATATTTTGTATGGAAAATTAATAGGACTATTCACACGTACCACATTTTGCAGTCTTTATCGACCGTGTGTGTGATACCGACGACATTGCGACCACATCGCAACCACAACGCGACCACCAGCCACACTGTTTACTAGTGGCCAACCTCATCGCAAACACAATGTTGCGTCGACCATTCCATGAGTTTAATCAGTCAACACGTGTTTCCGCGACGTAACCACATCGCAACTGCTGGCGACAACCCAGCCACAACGACATTTTGTCGGTACCACAACATCATCAACCTATTTTGTCCCCAGCGAGGGGCACTGATCTCTTCCCTGAGGAAGGCATAGGCCATACTCCACCACGGGGGCCAAGTCCGGATTGGTGGAGGCTTGTAAGACTAGTGGTTGGACTTCCTGTCAGAAGTTTTCAAGCCGCCCTAAGGCCTCTGACTGGCTTAACGACTGCCATCTATCGACGGCAGCCGGCACCAACTGCTTAACGTGCCTTGCGAAGCACGGAACCGCTCGGAAAAATGCCACTAGCGTTAGTCATAGACGGTGACCCATCTATGGACTGAACGCACCGCATGTTGCTTAACCTTAGTGATCGTTTAAGATCACTCAGGCAGCCCAGGCTACGAGCGATTCTAAGGCCTCTGACTTGGCTCAACGAACCACAAAAAGCTGCAGCGACACTATTCACACGTAATCACTGCTTGACAGCATTTTGTCGTTGCGACGTGGTGTGGTTGTGGTACGTGTGTGAAGAAGCCCTAAAAGTTTTTGTTAAGCACGTCAAGTGTTTAATGTGTCTGAGGACCCTGTTAAAGCTGTATTTATACCTACTCTGTGGTAAGGTCTTTCGTCTTTATTTTGTAAAGTCATAGGGCCGATTTATGAATTGAGAATTTACACTAAGTAAATACTTACCTAAGTAACATTCTGTCACTCTCTTATCTAAAGAAATTTGACGAGACAGGACTACAGTTAAGTATTTACTTAGTGTGAATTCTTAATTCAGAAATCGGCCCACAGACTATTTATACGGCAGAAGTGAAGTTTATTGAGAAATTGTATTTTTGTTTTTAATTAAAGACTGTTGAGAGGTTGAGAGTCTTATTTACAATAACATAAATACATAAGCTCACGACTGTGTCCTGGAGAGGTAGGGACTGCCAATAGGCAAGATCTGACACATCACTTCCACTAGTATTATTTATACGTGTTCGTATAAATTATGTGTCTTAAAACATCTTTAAGGCATTTTAACTAAAAAATCAATTATTATCATTTGTAAAAAAACGCAATAATTAGGTGTCTGCCGCCATATAGCAGCCTCGATTGGCCGATTCTATGATGACGTCACATGCCAGTAAAAATGGCGTCTGTCATTCATTCTTTCTTACGTTCATTGGTTGGTTTACTGGGAAGTGACGTCATAATTCCTGTGCGACGCCATATTGCCTAAGATAGCGTTTTGGCGGCTTATTTCAAAAGTAAATTTTCGTTTGCCTTTTTTAGAAGACATACACGAAAGAATTTAAAATAACCACTTTCTAAGAACTTCATGTTAGTATGAGATGGCTTTCAGAAATCGGTCAAATAGCCTGTTAGTGTTTTAAGTTTCCTTGAAATACTTTAATAATTTGCAGTTTGAGTTGGTACCTACTCTTAATTATTTCAGAGTGTCCGTATAGTTGGCTTTCACGTGGTCGATTTCAGTAATTTCAACTATGCCTCCGAACTGTGTATTAATAGTGCCTAATAGTGCTACAAGGCACAATTAGCTAGGAAAAGTATTTCCGGAGATATGCCATGCCATGTCTAAAATGTCCGCGATTTTATTTTCCAGTACCTAGAACATAAAATCGACAACATTTTGACCTATGTCAACATGAGGGATTGATATCAAAATAAACTTATTATTAAAACCTAATAAAAAAACAGCAAGTAAAGTATATAAATATCATTAATATATTTTATACATAGGAATGTACCGTTTCGACTTAAACCTTAAATGTTAACAAATAAATGTATGAGCACATACTTAATACATAGAAACTTACATTAAAAAAACAATTTTTTACATCTAAAAAATATAGTTTCTAAGAATATCACATCATTTACACAATTTTAAGTGGTATGTATGCCTAATATTGCCAAACTTTGAATACAAAAATACAAACTTTAAAATTCTGCATTGAATCGTCTACAGTTTACATAAAATGTGTCTAAGAACTTACCTAATTTGTCATGGTGTTACATGATTTAGACGTACGTACGTATTCTCCAATACACTGATAACTATTGGAAAACAGTAATCCCTGCGTTATTTAAAAGAATTCAGCTCCTTTAGGTCTAACCCCCAGTTTCTCGTACTCCAACAGTTAATCTACTGTTTTAACAGGTGTCAGTGGCTTTTTTTTGTATGCAATTTGGCCAACTGACAGCTGTTAACAGTATATTAACAGATTGACTACGAGGAACCGGGGGTTAAGTTCCAAATGTTTGTCAAATTCTGAACCTACTGCAAAGGTCAGGATTCCAGCGGAATTTGGTGCGCAAAACCAGACCCCTCAGTAGGTACAAGAAGTGACGAATACATAATACGTGGAGAAAAAAAAAACACAATGTAGATATCATAAACTTTATTCCGGATACCCTTACTACTTTTTCTCGGAAGAGTCTGACCAAGTTCAGAGACTCGCAACCGACGACGCGAGCTCCGTCTCTGCTCACCAAGATTAAGCTCTGCGAATCAGAGCGAAACCTGGTCGGGCTCTTCCGACAAAAGTCAAGTAAGTGTATCCGGAATAAAGCTAATAATGTCTAGTGCTTACGAAAGGTTTAGTTCAAAAATTTTGCTATCCTCGTCAATGGCTCTACAATCACAATTTGAATAAAACCTTGACAATTGACGATAGATACAATACTGCAGAAAAGTGAGAGTTTGTTTATTGAGCAATACTTAGTAAAATCTCAAAAAGTCCAACGACAAGTATTGATTGGTAGTTCCGAATCATTAGCGCAATTCTGGCACCGTCATAAAGCTTATAACGAGTTGGAACTTCATTAAAAAATGTAACTAATACAAACAGTACAATAATACATAATAACTTTCACACTATACAATCACTTGACCTGGCCCCAAACTAGGATACCCTGTGCTGTGGTAACCAGGCAAGGACGTTACAAACGTGGAGACGATTTGTACAAATGTACATCGCTCCCCAGTGGGAGTCGAACCTACGACCGCTCGACTAACGAGGTAGTCAATTGTTGCTATGTAAACCTTGCTTCGCCTTCTTTGGGTCCATATGCCACATCCACAATGTAATTTTGACAAAAACACTCAAAATTACATTGTGCAGTGTTAAAATTAATTGTATTAAATTGTAATAAAACTAAGCTCAGATTTTTATCTCTTACTACACCTTGACACTTGTACGTTTATAGCTTTCATAATAGCTGTGTAGATATAGGACATAATTTCAGGTTTAGTAAGCTTCTCCTAGATAGGTTTACCGCTTCAGGTTGTGCACCACTAATAATACAGCGTATCGAGCGCCTCACGTTCACTCCAGGGCCTAGATTGTGCTAACGCATTGTAGTACAATGGCAGTTGTATGACTACGTCGATTTCATTACATTGCCGCTTTGAATCATCGCCCACACGCGCATTTGTAATTCTACGCGTCAATGAAATAAAAAAACATGCCACGTGACCCGATCATGTAACTGTAATTGAAGTAAAATACACTAACAGAATCGTGGCCCTGGTTCTAAGTCAGTGTTCCGCAATTAAATATTCTTATTGCATTATTTATAACTTGCATTTCATTACGCATAAAGTTCAAAAGGAGTTTTATGGGTTATTAGCGACACACATAGTAACAGTAATAATTAATTATAATTATACTATGACCTTTCAAAACATTACACCCATAAATCTTATTAACTTTATTCCGGATACACCAACTTAACTTTTTGTCGGAAGAGTCCGGCCAGGTTTCGCTCTGATTCGTAGAGCTTAGTCGTGGTGAGCAGAGACGGGGCTCGCCTCGTCGATTGCTCGTCTCTGATTATAAAGTTAACAATGTCTAGTGCTTGCTTGAAAGTAGCCCATAAGTCTTTATATTATTAATAGCTAGTTTTAGAGCCGACAGCCCAATTTGGAGGCCGTATAAGAGTTATTTTCCGTAGAACTAAGAGCCGAAATAGCGTTAAAATGTTAAAAACCAAAACTTTCGTAAGCACTACACATTGTATACACATAAATTGATCCGGACTGTATATGTATACCGCGTTAAAATTCGCTAAAAACGGCAATATTTCGGCACTCGACACCAACGCCAACTTCTGAGCACGGTACAGGTACCGCGACACACTCATCGCGGAACTGTCTGCTCTACGTTAACTACTATCCTCTACTGGCAGTGCTCGTTCGAGTCGACGACGCTGTGCTTCCGCCAGCCGAACAGGAAGTAGCCGGCGCCGAGCCCCAGCACCAGCCCCATGCACAGCCACACGTTGTACGTCATGAACACCAGCATCAGCACGTAGGAAGCCGTCGCCTGGAAGATGTGGAGCACGGTCTGCACGCAGTGCCCCGGCGAGAACATCGTGTATCTGAGGACAGGAAGCGGCTGGTTAGCAATGGTCTCGAGTCGATAAACCTCATGATATCATCATCATCAACCCATTATGTCCCCACCGAGGGGCGTATAGGTCATACTCCACCACGGGGGCCAAGTCCGGGTTGATGGAGGCTTGTAAGACTAGTGGCTGGTCTTACTGTCAGAAGTTTTCAAGCCGCCTAGTAAGGCCTCTGACTTGGCTTAACGACTGCCGTCTGTCGACGGCAGCCGGCACCAACTGCTTAATGCACCTTGCGAAGCACAAAACTGCTCGGAAAAATGCCACTAGCGCTAATCATAGACGTTCACCCATCCATGCACTGAACGCGGCGTGCAACGACTAGGTAATGAATGTCGTTGAAACGAAAGTGATCTGTCAGGATCATGGCCAGTCGCCTCTGCCTACCCCTCTGAGTTACAAGAGAAGACCGAGAAGAACAAGCATGTTATGATCGTGTCATCAGGGGGTGGACTGTTCGAATCTGAAGCTGTTCAGAGTCGTACTGGACAGAGGGCGTTAATTGTAAAAAGCTGACTGACACCCTCTGTGATGAAGAGGCACTCTAAAAACTAGAAGGTGATAACAATTCCTGACATTTCGGCAGCGTAATGTGGGTAAGTGTGAGTATCTCGAAGTATCGTAGTGGAGAAGATCAGAATCCGACGCAAAGTGTAAGAAAATACATATATGTTGTAACAAAGAGTTAAGTCTTCACGGTTGTATGAATTTTTGGGTCAATTAACGTCAGCAGACCAAGACAGCAATAAGGGACTTGAAGCATTAATAATAAGACGAGTAGTTACTACATATATTAGTTACTAGTCCTGATTGCATAAAGGGCTTTCTTGATTTTTCATAGTAATTTGAGAGATTTTTGTTCACATCTACCTACTTTAGTTAGGTACCGATTTACTATCCTTAAAAAAATATTTGCTGTATAATTTTAACTATAGTAATTATTAACAAGTAATTTAATAATAATTTCCACACAACGCAATCACTTGACCTGATCCCAAACTAGGATACCCTGTGCTATGGTAACCAGGGAAGGACATTACAAACATGGAAAAAAAGCCAGACTGAGACAATTTGGACAAAAGTACGGCGGCCCCTGTTGGGAACCGACCCCACGATCCCTGCCTTGGTAGGTAGTTAACCCCCTTAACGGCTAGACTAACAAGGCAGTCGAGTCCAAGTTTAAGCTTCAAAATTTCACTCTAAAATGACTATTTGGGTGGGATGTCGATTAAAATAATTAATACATTAGTAGCCTTAATTAATTCATAATTAAGGCTTCTAATGTATTTATTTCTTTCTGGCGTGTACAATAAAGAGTTCTAATCTAATGAAACCACAAAGCTATAAAGACATGGAGACTTCGGTAAGATTAAGAAACCCATTAAAACGCGTTTTCTCTTAGAATGTACAAAGCGCGATTAGACATTGAAGGTCCGTGTATTTTAACCCTTCAATGGGCAGAGCTAGTATAAACTTATCATTGACTTTATTTCAAAGTGGTAAGGTTTATTTTAAGAAGCTTTATTTTGTTATAAGTACTTGTTTAGTTTTATTGCGGTTTTGTCATGCACATACTCGGCCCGCGATCAATGTTAGTTCGCTATCATACATAGCGTTGCGGCGACTGTCTATTGTTATCATAAAAAAAACATTTTATTGCGTTGTACATAGCTAGATCATCTTTAATGACTGTTTTGCAGAACCTACGTTTGCCAGAGTTTTCGATCGTAGGCCACTAGGATATTATCACTTCAGAGGTGTTAGTCGAGATCATGAATACGTATGTACCTACTTGTCTTTATTTGCTAGTATTTTTTTGTTGAATAGACCAATGTATAAACATAAACATTAACAAACATGCACATTCATTGCTTCTGACACCACACTGGGATACCCTGTGTCGTGGGAACCAGAGACAGCGACGTCACAAACATGTAAAATCCAAGACCCGGTTTTTTTTGTCCCCAGACGGGATTCGAACCCAGGACCTCTCGCATGGTAGGCAGATGCGCTAACCGTTGCGCCACAGAGGTCGTCTATGTATCCATGATTGGGATACCTGAGAAAATCTTTGTGAAGGCATCCTCACCGCATCATTGACACAACGATACCGCGATGAAGAATACCGTCAGCGCCACCTAGTGTTCAAATTAGCGAACTCTACTCCCGCTCCACTGCGTATTTTGAAGGCGTTTTTTCGACGCAATCAAATCTTTGCTTTAAAAATTGGGCGCACTCACTTGACGACATTCTGTCCGCACTGGCCGTTGGCGCCGCACTCAGTCTTGGTGATGTTGACCTGCGAGTCCCTGGCGGTGGTGCCTTGGGAGTGCAGCGACTCGCGGTAGTACTTGAGGCCCTCGTACAGCAGCCCGGCCACGAACAGCGCCACGGCCGAGCCGAACACCTCCAGCGCGTTGTGCGTGCGCCAGCCCGGGAACAGAATCTCTTGACACACTCCCGCGTGGAACTGGAAAAGGAAAAGTGGCTTGATAATCGCGATGCTGTTTACTTTAGCGACTTCTGTGGCGCAGCGGTTAGCGTATGCGAGAGGTCATCATCAACCCATTATGTCCCCACCGAGGGGCACGGGTATCTCGCCTGAGGCAGGTATAGGCCGTACTCCACCATGGGGGCCGTCCGGATTGGTGGAGGCTTTACTTTCAGAAGTTTTGAAGCCGCCCTAAGGCCTCTGAATTGGCTTAACGACTGCCATCTATCGACGGAAGCCGGCACCAACTACTTAACGGGCCTTGCGAAGCAAAAGCAGCGAACCGCTCGGAAAAATGCCCTAGCGTTACTCATAGACAAGCGAATCCCAACCGGCCACAAAAAAAACCCCAGGTCTTGGATGTTTACATTGGATGTTTGTGATGTCGTATCCTAGTGTGGGGCCAGAAGCAATGTATGTGCCTGTATGTAAATGTTTAAGTTTAAAGTAAGAATGGCAACTACTTTTTTCGCAAGAGTAACAATGTCAAGGGGTTTCTAAAACCCAAATTCAGCTGACACGTGTCTGGAAATCGGTTACATGCAGCGTGGTTTGCACCGACAATGTTGTGGTCGGTGACGTGCCGGCCATACATAATAAAGAGTCAACGAATGTGCACATCCGAATACCGTCGCCCGTCTGTCGGATGAAGGTGCGGGAATGTAACGATTCGCTGCATTTCTCCGACTGTTTTACGACGTTTTAACTGCACTTTGGCAAACCAGCTGTTGACTGCTGAGAGCCGAGTTACTGCCGATGCCAAATAGTCGGTTAGCACTGCAGGGCCGTTATCGGTGAAACATTGTGGGAAAGCGACCTACGCCGACACTTCAATGTCATCACAACGAACCGGCGCCCACCGCAATGACCGATAGACTGACCTCATTGATTGTTACAATGATAGGGAATACCGAGTTGCATTTTATAATTTTTTATTATACAAAATTAAATAGGTTTTTGCTATATTTGTAGAAAAAATTTCGTAAGCACTAGAAATTGTTTACTTTATTCCAGATACACTTAATTGACTTTTTGTCGGAAGAGTCAGACCGTTTCGCTCTAATTCGCAGAGCTTAATCATGGTGAGCAGAGACTGAACTCGCGTCGATTCGGTTCCGACAAAGTCAGTGTATCCGGAGAGGTAATCCCGTTTGCGCACCCGCCTAATAGCACCTGCACAAATAACACCTGCCCTAGTCCATATTGCGCGCCTACTGATATTTTTGGCAGGTGCTAGGCCAGGATTAGGCCAGGTGCTATTTGTGTAGGTGCTATTTAGGCGGGTGCGCAAACGGAATTACCTCTATACGGAATAAAGTTAACAAGGTTTTGTCCCCAGGTCTTGGATGTTTACATGTTTGTGATGTCGCTATTTCTGGTTACCACGACACAGGGTATCCTAGTGTGGGGACAGAAGCAATATGTGTCTGTATGTAAATGTTATGTTATGTTATTCAATTTGGACGGGCAACTTGATAATTAATTGGCTAAGGACCTGCGTGAGCTCCAGGCGGGCTACTGGCAAGATACCACGCATAACAGAGACAATTGGCGACTTCTTGTGTCGTAGTCCGTGACCCATTTCAGGTCGCTAAAAATATCGATTCTCTGATTGGTTGTGCAACGTACCACCAAGGCGTGGTAGAAGACGCACTCGCCGTCCTCGCCGCCGCCGTGCCCGTGGTCGTGCTGCATGGCCGCGCCGTGCGCGTGGGCCGCGTGCTGCATGTGCTCCATTGCCGCTGCTGCTTCTGGCTAGTTCTGGAACCAAGAATAAGTGATGTTGAGGCTGAAACATCTGAGACGAAATGAAATGTGTTTATTTGTCCAAATATGTATGTGAGTTCAAGTTAGTTTCATTGTTTCATGTTGTACGAAATCTTATTTAACACCTGCGTAATGTCAATGTATTTTTCATAAAAATGTTTTAGAAACTACCTAACTAGTTTTAGAATTAGGGCAAAGCCTAATTTTGCCAAGCACAGCAAAATTTTTTATCGTATTTTGTGAGGCGGGTAAATTTTATCTGTAGTTGCCTTCAATTCTTATTCATTGCAACAAGAAATAAAGATATATAGAGGGCACTTTGTTGCACAACCAAAAGAAAAAAATATAGAAGTTTCTTATGTATAAGCAATGCCATACAAAGTAATATATGTATCTACATTCATGAGTTTTATGAAACGCGGCAAAAGCCTTAAAATACAACCAAAATTAGAGGTCCATTCAATTTGACATGGCTTAAAGCGTTGATGGGTAATACAAAATTATTCAAAAAAAATGACAGAATGATCAATTAATGTCAATAATATGTTTAATCAATAAATACTTCTTTAAAGTTAGAAAAATGTGGGACTAAAAGTGTCATGGAAAGCATGAATAGTAGCTATATAAAAAGTAGGGTGCCAATGTCTGAAGAATGTTCGTTTTAAATAACGGACATTACTCAATCTTATTCCATTCATATTAAGGACTAGAATTGCCCTAGGATTATTTAGTAAGTGCACTAGCTAGGGGATATTGATAGGTACACTATCTATATTCCGATTTCAGCGATAAGCATGCAGATAAAGTTGTAAATTTCTCAAGAATTGTTGGAGAAGTGGATTGACCTCTATCCTGGCCGGTTAGCCAATGAAACACACTCATAGCGCCATGTACAGTCGACAGCACATCATGCTATACACCCATGCACTCTACTCCGTTGAATTACGTGCTATTTTGCAACTAAAATGTGAAGGATGACGGGCTGTCGACTGTACTAGATAACGACATCTGCCTTCTGTCGACATTATTTGATATCAAAATGCGCTTTAATTAAGGTCAATATTATCAGAAACAACGAACTAAGATAAAAGGTTTTCAATTATAAAAAAAAGGATGAAAATGTAAAACCATACTGTTAAAAAGTGTAGAAAGATAAATCTGATGATTTTTAACTTTATCTTTTTTTAACTTTTTGTGAATTTGCTGTATGACTATGTTACTATATTTAGATAAGTAAGGTTTACACACCCCTGTTAGATAAGTTAGAAAAATTGATATTTAATTCGTTCTTACAGCCAAGTTTATATTGTCTTGAAGCTTTAAAAAATTAAACTTCTAAGTTAACATAAAAGAAAGATGCGGCTCTTCGTGACGTAAAAATAACATATTTTGACATAAAAGGGAATCAAAATTTATAGTGCATTTTGCTCTCTTTTACTAAAAGTTCAGGAAAAAATCTGAAAACTTTACATTAGAGTGAATTAGATCACCTTCAGTGTGCGACTTGCACTTTGAGATTTCAAATTTCGTCCTGTAGTAAAAGTTGTTCCTATTGATGAGTAGAGACTCCCTAAACAAGTGTCACTTGACATACCGTTAGCAATATCGAGTAAGATGTTTCAACTTCTGCTTACAAGTATACTAGACATAGGATTAAACTGAAGAGGAAAATTCGAACGTTTTCCTCGAGAAAACCGGTCGCGGGCCGGGGAATTTCGCTCATTATGCTATCGGTTTTAAAAACTACAGCCTAAATAAAGGCTGCAGATCAATATTTACACCTATTTGTTACGATTTTACGCCTGGTGACATTATAATATCTACCGACTGATACATGTAGTAATATTAAAGCCTATTTTGACAGTTTCACTCCAAATAAAGTAAAGTAAAATAAAAAGTGTTTATTTGACCAAAATCATTAAATGTTAAATGTAACTCTTGAGTCTTATAAAATAAAATGTGATACTGTAGTCTAGAAGCCAGTGACGCACATATTAATGCGATTTCCAACTCCTAAACTAGGATTTACCTTCTATCTAAAGTGGTGCGAGTCCACACAACTTATTTGAGGGTCAACTTTACGTAACGGGAACTGCTTCACTCCACCTAACCCTACGACTGTGTCTTGCGATCGGTAAACGAATTATCATTAAATATTTTGATAACTTTATCTAATCTAATATTGAGAAGTAGATAGGTGTAAAAATGGCTTCGGAAGAATATAAAATTAGAGAAAGATCTAGTAGCGTTTGCAAAATGCGTTGAAGATCGGTTACTACGTTTGTTTGAGATAGGTTAACAGGGTAAGGGGTGATTTTTGATGCCTTTTGCCCCTGACATAGACATATTTATTCGTAATTAGAAGTTACACATCTGTTCAATATACCGGGTGTCCCAAAACTCGACGTCAACCCGAAGCCGGGTGAAAAGGCAAGTCAAGCTGGTTGTCAGAAAAATATAAAAAAAAATCTAAGTTGTATGATTTCAAAATTATAGGCATTTTTTTTTAAATCGCAAAATTACACACCCTGTGACAGTCTTTTTACTCCTGTTGCCACAAATCTTTACTTTTTCCAATTATTTTTTTGCTGTGTAACCCTGAATAATGCTTCTCTAAACTGTAATCAAAATTTTGAAACCAGTTGCTCTAGCTTGCATAAAAAATAGGACTTATTCCCTAGAAAAACTTTCAAAATAAGAAATTGCCTAGTTTTAACTGACGGTATTGAAAAAAAAATCATACAACTTAGATTTTTTTTTATATTTTTCTGACAACCAGCTTGACTTGCCTTTTCACCCGGCTCCGGGTTGACGTCGAGTTTTGGGACACCCGGTATTAGATGACTTACAAATAATGATCGCATTTCAACAATAATTAGTAAATAATTATAACAATTTTATAAAATAACCCGAGGCCACCAACGCGCCAAGCGGAAGCGGGAGACCCAGGTTCGATTCTCAGTGCGGGCATGTACCTATTACTTTGTTTTCTAAGTTATGTACGTTTTGTGAAGTAACAGTAGCAATACCACTCGCTAACAGTGAAGGAAAACATCGTGAGGAAACCTGAGTGTCTGAGCTATTGAATACCTCAGCGCTTGAAATCGCCAATCCGCGGTGGGCACGCGTGCTGATTAAAGCCCATACTCTCTCTCCGTGCCCTAAAGGGGGACGTAAAAAGGGAGGGGCACGGGTCTCTTCCCTGTGGAACGTATAGGCCATACTCCACCACGGGGGCCAATTCCGGATTGGTGGAGGCTTGTAAGACTAGTTAGTAGCTAGTCTTACTGTCAGAAGTTTTCAAGCCGCCCTAGGGCCTCAGACTTGGCTTAACGGCTGCCATCTATCCTGCTTACCGTGCCTTGCGAAGCACGGAACCGCGCGGAAAAATACCACTAGCGTTAGTCATAGACGGTCACCCATTCATGCACTGAACGCGCCCTATGTTGCTTAACCTTCGTGATCGTTTAAGATCGCTTAGGCAGCTGGACTAAATACTGCTTACATATAGAATAATATCAGAAATAGTAGATCTAAAACTAGTCATCATTATTATTATGGCACGGTTTTGCTTATAAAGAAATTGCGGTTCTAATCGCTATTGTTGATAATTTTGCTGTTTCAGCAAGGGTAAGTCCCTTGCTTCCTATCTTATCGTTTTAATCACAGTTTAATTAATAATATAAATAATTAATGTGTGTTGTGTTTTCCATTACTTGAATTTACCAAGAGTTGATATCATTAGATATCAGAAGGTCGACGATCCACACGTTAGCCCCGATCAAGAACCTCACCAGCTGACGCATGAAGACAAGTATGTACTTACATTGTGGAAACAAAGGAAACAAGACTGAATGCAATGTGGGCTCAGCAGTGAAACATTGTATTTTTCATTTGCTTTAACAGAAAATGTAAATTAGTTTTCAGACAAAACAGCAAAACTCGCAAGATTTGATTCAGCTGTGGACGCCGCCGTGACGTAGTCACCAGACACGACCACAAGCTTCTCTGGGTACAAGCGAATTGTTGATGAAACTGGGATTTGACTGCCTCGTTGGTCTAGCCATTAAGGCTTTTACCTACCAAGCCAGAGGTCATGGGTTCGACTCCCATTGAAGGCCTCCGTATATATGGCCTCAGTCTGGGTGGTTTTCCGTGTTTGTAACCTCCATTGGTTATACACAGGGTATCCATAACAGGGTGGAGTATGGCCTATACGTTCCTCAGGGATGAGACCCGTGCCCCTCGGTGGGGACATAATGGGTTGATGATGACATACAGCTGGTTAGCAATCTCGTATTAGTCCCACAGTTTAATTGTCAGTTCTTCCGGACATGTGGATCTGGATTATTCAAGCTCTATTATTGTTATTCAAATGTATAGATTCAGGTGGTACGCGGACGCACTACTTATTAGCGTGCTAAGTACTTCGCTTACTCTATTGAATAACAATTGATTTTAACAATTTAGGAAAACCGACAGGTATTACCGGACTGAGACATTGTCCGCAGCGGATTAGAATTGTAAGTAGCTAATCCACAAGGCAGATGCTGGAAGCGGCCAGCTGAAGATAGGGCGCTATGGCGCTCATTAGGGGAGGGCCATGTCCAGCAGTGGATAATACCTATACCCTGATGATGATGATGAATCCACATGGAGGTTGGCTTCGTTTCTTAAGGGTAGCAGAGACCAGGGACTGTCTCCTGCCACGATCCTGACAAATCACTTTCGCTTCATCGACATTCACGGCTAAGGAGGCTTTACAAGGTAACGAGTAAAAGGTGACTAATGGAACTTACAAAAAGTAAACTTCGTACAGATTCCATTGAAAATTTCTTCGATGAAGTTGTTAAAACCCTCTTTCTACGGAACCTTTCAATGCGCGTGCCACACGACACGCACTAGACCGGGGACTCGATTCTGTTAGCACATTATAGTAGGATGACAAATACACGGTCGGGTCACGTGACGAGTTTTTTCATACCATTGACGCCTAGTTTGTTTGATATGACGCTCATTAAATGCAAAACCGACACAATTCGAAAATTGCATTTTTTACGGGAGGGCATAAACAAAATTAAAATCGTTATAATTTTGTTATTTATTTTGATAGCAAATTATGTTATACCTCATTAAAAGCATATTTTTTTTTCAGTTTTGAATGAAAAAAATAACATTGCGATAACTACTATCTGTGCGCATTTATAAGTTTTTAAGCCCTTTTCTGTTCGTTTTCAAAACGCATAAATTCAAAAAGCAAGTTGGTTCTCAAAACGCATAAATTCAAAAAAGGCGCTCTTGCGTTTCAGCACTTCTTATAGCTAAAATGACGGGTGCTTTAGTTCATAAATATGGTGGATAAGAGCTATATTTTGCAATAAAACGCATTTCGTTTTTTTTTTTGTTTTCCGCCACTTTTGCATTTAATGAGCGATGCGTGCGCGCGTAGACTTGAAGCGGCAATGAAACTAAATCGCCATTTTCATGCAGTTGTCATTGTACTACAACGCATTAACAGAATCCGATAATAGATCCGGGTTTTTCGCGATAAACCCGGAGACGACAACGTCGGTGATTGGCCGACGACGGCACCGGCGCAGCTTCCTCGGCGCAGGCGCAGTTGTGCAAGCGCACGGCTTTCACAGCGCATGCGCGCGGCGACCTCGCGCTTGCGCAATGCATCTCGCGGCTCGCTGGCCTCAGTGCGGGGTTTCCCCATGGACTTATGATTGAAAGGGACGCATTTTTGCCCCAACGAACGCGCTAGAGAGAGTACGATTAATTGTTCGACTGGATTCTTACCTGTCTACACAGTAATCGATAATGGAATCGGATCACTTCAGCACGGTCTTGGTAAGTGAAGCGTTCAGGAACTTACTGTATTCTAAACACAGGTTCCCAAAGTGGTCCAGGTGGACCCTCAGGGGTCCATAGTAGATATGGGGTCCACGTAGACGTGAAAAGAAAACAGGGGTTGTAAGTTGTAAGTGGGGGTCCACGAAAAATTTTCTGGTTTTCATAATAAAGAACAAAAATATTGGCTTGGACTTACCTATAAACGTTAAATTGTTTATTGTTTGTAATAATGAATGTTTATAATTTTGTATAACAAGTTTTAGTTTTAAAAAATAGTACACAAGAAAATGTGCTACTTTTTTTTCTTCTTAACACCCCCAATTTAGGGTGATATTTTTAGGAGTTTTGAGAATACAGTAGAAATGTAGCAGCAGGGGTCTACCGTAAATAATAAAACTTTGAAAGTGTCCACGAGAAAAAAAGTTTGGAAACCTCTGTTCTAAAACATACACTGTTGAAGAACTAAAAAATAAATAAATACAATAAAATCGATAGATTACTATGCAAAATTGACGATTGAAAGATTGAAAACGATTGTATTGCCTTCCAGGATTGATTGAAGGCTCTTGAGCCATTTCTGTCCAAATGTCCTTTATCTGCCTTCACGTGTCTTCAAGTGGAAATGAAGATAACATAAAATGATATAATTTATGTATTTTTTGTTTCATGTTGTTGTTTTGTAAAAAGTGATTTATTGTGCCGTTAAATAAATGTAACTATTAATCAACTATTAATCTATATACTTGTACCCACATTAATTAAAATATTTGTCTTAAACATTATCTCGAAGTAGTATAGTGACAGAAGTCGAATTCCAAGCCCCTTAAGTGGGTATTATAAGACGAAACTAAGTACCTACCTACTATTTTTATTAAGGCGATAAACACTATACAAAAAACCATTTGCGCCATGTTGCGGATTACCTGACACTGGAAAACCATAACGATTCAGTCAACTTGAATATAAACAATCGTGCATTATTATTGATTGGGAAATAAAAATTAATAGGAACTGCTTACACGTAGTATTCTCTTACACGTGGTCAGATTCTACTTTATTTTGATCGTACTTCTAGGATAGGTTTCAAATACATGAAAACACTCAACCTAGTTATTCGACCTAAGTACGAATAGTCGATGTCAGGTCAATTTTTACAAAGTCATCATTCATTCATGATTTTAATTATTCTTCTATCTGTCTTGCTACAGGTTTCGTTTGAAAATACTATATTTGAGCAAACATTGAGCGCGGGCCGAGGATTTGGCGTGGCATACTCTGTGCGACTAGAAAAACCATTACTAATATTGGGTAATTTAGATTTACACAATTGCGCATTGTTTTGCATGTTGCGCGTTACAGAGCGTCGACCGCAATAAAAGGGCGCACGTAACTTCGCCCCACACGCAGCCTGCGCCCGAATAACAACTGGAGACTTTTCATGTTGTAATTAGAAACCTATT
This sequence comes from Yponomeuta plumbellus, assembly GCA_947310845.1. Lineage (NCBI taxonomy): Eukaryota > Metazoa > Arthropoda > Insecta > Lepidoptera > Yponomeutidae > Yponomeuta > Yponomeuta plumbellus. The sequence continues at coordinate 444,096 of OX371211.1, read as the reverse complement.
GTTCAGACCTATGACGTTAGTAGTGGAACTTTGTTCAAACAACTGAGTATTCACGTACCTACGCAAGAACTACCTTTTTGAAATAACAAGGTTTAGCAAAATTAAATATTTTTGTTCATTGGTATGTAGCATGAAATTAGAAATTGATTTCGACGTAAAGTATTTAAATTCTATTTGTTGAATGTCATTGTACTTATAATGTTAGCTGCTGCCTTGGGGCCAAATGTAGTAGAGAAAAAGGCAGCTAAAAAAACAACTCCATCTTTTCTCAATCACCTTAAATCCCTATTTATTGGTTGCGAGTGCAATGCAATACTGACTGCAATTGTTGTTGTTAGTTTTGTTAGTAATTTTTGTGTCTCTAGTTGTAAGAGCTGTCGAGCCGAATGCAGCCGGGACTAGCCGACAAACAAAACAATCACAAATAACCGCAGCGCGCTCACCTTGACGAAACCGATTGAACCTCTGGTCACCTAGCTCTTCAATCTAATACCACAGCAACTAGAGACCACCAGGAAGTGAGCAGCCTTTGCTGTATTAAAGGTAGTCATGAAGTAGCATGATTCTGTATAATTTGCTGTGACTGGGAAAGGGGAAAATAAAGAGTACTCGTAACCAACGACCCTACAGCTACTGCGGTCGTGGCGAGCGTCTAACCTTGATTTCTGCCTTTCCTCGGATATAAAGGGGTTAGTTTAATTAAGGCCTCAAACGCCCGTAGCGGCTACTTATCAAACGGTAAAATGTCCGCATTTATGTAAGTATGAAAATGTACAAAAGCTCGCTTTCTTGCGAACAACTGTTCCATTTCATTGCGCGGTCACTGACCAGCACTATCTTGCGGGTAAGTGCCCGCAAGCGCGTGAAGTTCAATGTATATCGTTCTTGCAAGACAATGGCATAATGGAACAAATGACAACCATAGTGCAGCCTATACGTCCCATTGCCGGGCAGAAATTTATTTCAACGTAAAGAATTTACAATCTGTTTGTTGAATGTCAATGTACTTGTAATTTTAGGCGCTGCCTTGGCTGAATGTAGTGGAGCCTTCTTATAGAGTAAAGCCTTCTTATAGAAAGATAGATAGATAGAATACTCTTTATTGTAATACCAGGAATTACACATGAGATTTGCCAATAGCTTAGTTCAGTACAATTGGCGGCCAAATTAATTGAAAGAGTACAGGCATCACCACGCGCGCCCACCGCGGATAGAACACAAAAGGATAAACATTAAATAAGCACAATTAAATATATTACCTACATTTAATTTTAATCAGCTTGCTTCGTGGGTGTGTAATTGTGTATACCTATACTATCATTTTAATACTGTCAAAGTCAATAAATTGATAAATAATTCATAGGAGTTGATGTTTGCTGAACCAATGTGATGAATGAATGACCTAGATAAAGGTATCATAATAACCTACTTAATTCAAAATAATACTCTATGATATCTTACAAGTTCATTTTGTATTTATATCAATTCTTTGGTCTACCCGTTAAGGTGCTTACCTACTAAGACAGAGGTCACGGGTTCGATTCCCGCTGGGGGCCGTCGAACATTTGTACAAATGCCTTGCGAAGCACGGAACCGCTCGGAAAAATGCAACTAGCGTAGGCATAGACGGTCACCCATCCATGCACTGATCGCACCCTATGTTGGTTAACCTTCGTGATCGTTTAAGATCACTCGGGCAACCAGGCTACGAACGATTCCTACAGCGGAGGAAAACATTGCGAAGAAACTTGAGTACCCTTGTATTCCACATTTCAAAACAGTTAGCGTCATTAACAAACTTTAAAACTTAAAAATTATTACCCCTGGATGTGTTGAAAACTAGACACAGTAAAGTTATCCTCTGGTTAAATTTAATATTGAACTATTGTTTAACACCAGAAATCCTTGTCTTCCAGGTAATCGTTGATTTTATAATAAGCTTTTTTGCACAGAGTGTGCTTACAATAACTCTGTATTATGGTTGAGCAATAAAGTGTTATCTATCTATCTATCTATCTTAACACAATTCTTAAACCACGTTAGAGGTAACTCCTATATCTTGGGGTATCTTATTGTAGGACCTTATATAGTGCCCCATAAAGGAAGTATTAACTTTTGCGAGTCTAAATCGTAGTGATTTAGCCCATAACCCTCTCTCTGAGAGAAGGCCTGTTTTATGTGACACGATATTTCTACTTGGGCGAAGACGGTATCGGAAACAGGATGGCCGCTAGCCGCAATGTGATAAAATGTCAACACCGAGCGCATAGTCACGACTCACGACCGACTCTTCAACGTGCCTATGATTTACAATTTATTACTATGCTAGCTGTTGGGTCTGACGTCTGTAGCTTTGCTCTGTGCGCGTAGAAAATGCCTCATAGCTATTTGCCCTTCCTCAGGGTGCGTATACTGAGTTTTTTCATTCACTCTCGATAGTGAGAGCGTTTGCGATTTGCATAGGAGTGACAGAGAGACAACTAGATGGCGCGCTTTGTCACTCCTATGCAAAACGCAAACGCTCTCGCTATCGAAAGTGAATTACAAAACTCAGTATACGCACTCTGGTTGCAGCGGCTGAGGCGTCAAGTTAACATTACTAGATTTCGTACGCATGCACTTCTGTCTTGATCCTACTTACTTGTCATATCGGAAACCTATTTTACACCTATTTCTAAGTTCTCCCCAAATTAACAGGTACACCAAGCTGTGGAGGCTTCCAATTTACTTCCACACAACACAATCAATCAATGAGATGCCGTGAACTAGGATACTCTGCGCTACGGTAACACAGATATGATTACATCTAGACTGTGGCCATTGTCGTTAAGCCAAGTCAGAGGCCTTAGGGCGGCTTCAACACTTCTAACATTAAGACCAGCCATTGTAGTCTTACAAGGGGTCCTGCTGTTTGACCAAAAGTCATTTGGCAAAATTACACTTGACAAACAATGTTTGACAAAAAATGCTTTCGCCAATTGATCATTTTACTACTAATCATTTTACAAATGACTCACTTATCCAAATGATCAACACTTAAATTTACATTTTACAAATAATTATTTTACTTAATGAACATTTAACAACTGAGTTATCAGACAAAACTACTATTGGTCTAAAAACGTTTGATAAAATGTATTATTTGACAAATGTTTCGTTTATTAATCAATCTTACGAACGGGGGGTCGGCGATGTAAAGAATACGTGACAACAGAAATTATAGGTGCGACGACGCGCGTAGCGAAGCGGAGCGCGTCGGAGCGTTAGGTTCTCTTTGTAAGATCGAAAACAGACTCGACTTTGATGCGTTCAACATTTTGTTAAATGACATTTGGACAAATGCTTCATTTGCGAAACATATTATTTGGTGAAATTAAAAAAGGTCAATTGACATTTTAATATTCAAAACATTTAACAAATGTAGTGTTTGCTAATGGATCATTTGCTAAGTGAGTTTTTGTAAGATGATACTTTTGTCAAATGTCTCGTTTGCCAAATGAACATTTGGTTAAACGTTGTTTGTCGAATGACCATTTGTCAATAATTTTTTGGTCAACCATTAGTAATCCGTCTTACAAGCCTCCACCAATCCGGAGTTGGCCCCCGTGGTGGAGTATGGCCTATACCTTCCTTAAGGAAGAGACCCGTGCCCCTCGGCGGGGACTTATTGGGTTGGTGATGATGACTGAGGTCATTTGTATAAATTTACGGCGGCGCCCAGTAGGCATCGAACTGCACGACCTCCTGTATAGTAATTAGGCGTGATACCAACGAGGCAGTCCAACAAAAAAATCTCTGATTTTCTACACTTAAGGTCTCTGTCTTTTAATGGTGTTTCCTTCCATTTTCCAGAGACATTTTTTTTCAAACACGCTAGTCGAATTATTGACGTTTCCTGAGTCAACATAAATTGTGCCCGAATACGAAGCTTGTTACGCTTTCGACTGTATACCGACCTCTAGAAGAGGACAAACATATCCGGGGACCCTAACGTGATACACTTGTTAGAACAATTGGATCACTTCTCGACTGATACTCAGCCACTTAGACACTAACAAGTTCCAGAAGTAACCAACCACTGCCAAAATCGAAATCAAAAATCAAAAGTACTAGATGCAATATAAAAAAACTTTTTTAAAATACAAAACAAATACCTAGTTTATTCAACTATTGAGATGAATATGATTTGGGATTCAAATCAAATATGTTTAATCACAATAAAAACAATATGTCTACTTTATGAAAGTCAAAGTCGTTAGTTTCATAATTAATAGATTATGTGGAAAAGAAGCTAACAAAGAACACAGCTTCATCATCAACCCATCACCCACCAAGGGGCACGGCCCATGGGTCTCTACCCTGAGGAATGTATAGGCCATACTCCATGCCTAGCGAAGCACGGAACCGCTCGGAAACATGCCACTAGAGTCATAGAAACTCTACCATCCATGCATTGAACGCGACGTATGTTGCTTAAGATTCGTGATCGTTTAATAACACTCAGGCAGCCGGGGCTACGAGCGATTCCCCGATCAACCCACTAAACTTAACTTTACTCCGGATAGGATTATAAGGATACGAGTAGGTCTTGACTTTTTGTCAGTAGAACCCGACCGGTTTTGTTGAGGTCTGGTACGGAACTTAGTATCCAGTATCTACAACAAACTACCAAAATCCTGTAGTTCTCATAACAAGTTAGCAAACAATGGAAGCAGTAGGTCGTGGTAATTTACAAAATAAACACGTGTGTCGGTTGTGCCAATATCCCGCAAATAAAGTTAACTTTTGAATCACAAATGTGGACAACCGTATCGTTAACGTACGGCTGTGTTTAAATCCAATTTCCGAAAATATTATTTCTTGAAGGTGGCATATGTGTGAATGCCTTTCTGGCTTTAGAATGTTTCTATTCATAAGTGGTTACCTAGTAGCTTAGAGTTTCTTATCCTGTGTTACTAGAACCCAAGATAAGACTTCAGGAGAAAAATTAAGATTTTGCAGGCCTGCTCTTTTAATTTGCTTTATGTCTACTCGTCGCAGGCAGCGAAAAATAAAATCGCACGCTTACGTTTATTGTTGAATTATTCTCGACTGTTCCTTCTAAGATTCGTTGCCAACGACCCTAATTCCGGACTTGGTCCCCGTGGTGGAGTATGGCCTATACCCTCCTCATGGAAGAGACCCGTGCCCCTCGGTGGGGACATAATGGGTTAATGAATAAATGAATTATTACTTAACCTATTTTTATAAGACCTCTTCTTATAGGTTAAGTAATAATTAAGGATGGAGAAAAATTTATTTATAGAAGTAGGTAGTAGCAATACTATTATCACAACATTGAAGCAGGGACTTTACATAGACCCATAATCATACGATAATGATTGCAGCGATTGAGGTGACGGACGCGCTTATTAAATTCTTTAGTAAATTATGATACAGATAGATAAATGCTACGCCATTGGGGGGCCTGATGCCTGGTTACTATAGCACAAGGTATCCTAGTTTGGGACCAAGTCAAGTGATTGTTGAATTGAATTGAAGGAATGTCAGTGCACTGCGTTTGTGAAAGGACCCGACTCATTGTGTTGTTTGGGAGTTATTATTATTATTTGTAAATGGCATTTTCCCGCCCGCCTGAAGCCATGAAGCATTCTTAACAAAATAGGAAGAAAGAGGTGGCTTGGGAACGCGAGTCGGCTCTGCGTGATATGATATCCCAGCGTGACGTCTGTAAACGTGAAGCTTAGAAAACACGCGGCGTGCCTGAAAACGCACTAAACATTCTCCGCGATTTCACGGCTTCTGTCACGGTGGAACATGGCTCATATTTAATAAACATAGGCGAAGTGAAACACTTAGGTGACCTCGAAGACTCGAAAGTCGGAATGAATCAGATAATTTTGGAGAAGAATTTTGAATTTTCAATGACGTCTTTGTACACGCGTAACGCCATAGAATTAGTCATTTTGAGAACTGTAGGTAAGAGGATTTAGAAACCGAAACTTTACTGTCGAAAATCAATGTGAGTTATCATTGAGCCGATAAGTCCACCAAACATTCTACAGGTAAAAAAACCGATTAGGATAAATTCGCTATGTCGATTGAAAATTAGGCAACATTTAAATCCTGTTAAGCCTGGGAACCCAAGCACGTTACTTACGTTATTCGTTTATTAGATATATTTTATGTTTGTGTTTTCTTACTCGTGTACAATAAAGAATATTCTTATCTTATGTTACCTTTCACACAAACCAAAGAAGAAACTAAAAGATGATGAGTAGTTGCGTTATTTACAAATTATTTATTGGATAAAAAAGTCGATTGCCTCAAGCCATCTAGCGGGTGAAACCCAGTCGAGGTTGAGTGTTGCAACTGCAATCAGTTCCAGTGTGTTTAGAAACCATCGATCAGTCTATTTTGATAGAGAGTTCTGTAAGCTCACGCCTCTACACCGGAGGGTAGACATATACCAGAGTTTGCTATTTGCCACCTCCATGCAAATTAATCCTTATGATTATTATTTGGTATTTTGAAAAAACATATTTTTGACTTGTTTTCCAAGCCTCCCTGAATATATCCAATTTTTTCGTCTTACAAGTTTATCTACAAGTTTAAAGAGGAAAAGTTTGTGAGTCGGGGGTAATCTATCCGCAAGTACAACATATCCGATTTCAAAAATTCTGTCACCAGTATTTAGACTGGACCTTCACGATGGATATACGAATAAATATACATCGGACGATACATCAGTTTAATGCAATCATCATCATCATCAACCCATTATGTCCCCACCGAGGGGCACGAGTGTCTTCCCTGAGTAAGGTATAAGCCAAATCCCACCACGGGGGCCAAGTCCGGATTGAGAGTTAATGGAATAGCTCTGAGAAAATACATAATTTGTTATGGGAAATTACATTCTAAGATCATTGGACTCTGCATAGCGGTAATGCTTACGTGATACACTTAGATAAAGAAAGTTAATGAGAAATCATGTGTAAAGCCGAGGGGCATAAACTAACGGGAGAAAACAAATCAGCAGTAGACAAACATATCAATAACACATTAGGTTAAGTCGGTGAAAGATAAGCACGGATAGTCAAGGGGGATTTTCTAGAAAGAGGAAAACGTATACTGTTTTGATTTTGTGAATATGCCGACATAAGAAGAAAGGCCATAAATTCAATTTTTACTAGTGAGAAAGAGTAAACTATATTTAAATATATACATCACTTAAATGTAAGAAAATAGCTTATAAAATAATGAAATATGTACATTTTTTCTTGTGTTTTTCAAATAGGAATCACCAACGACAAGTTAGCAGACATGCTTGAAATGTAGTTTTTCACTAAACTTCAATTTGCTCGAAATCATGTTCATGGTAGTTATGGTCTTTTTTGGCCATGCTACTTATATTTTTGATATATGTTTTTGCTAATTTATTTTTTAAATATTAAAAATTTTAAGAAACTAATTTCGGTATTTTTAATTTTTATTCATTATGTCTATTTCTTATACTTTTCTAAAATTTTGGTATTTATTACATCATCAGCATGATTATAAAGATGTTGTTTAATCATTATATAGTGTTTGCCTACATAAAAAAATCATAGAAAAGTCATTTGAGGTCAAGGCTTTTTACTGATCTTAAAAAATATACACTTATTTACATAATATCTGATAAATAGAAACTGTACTGAAAGCATAATTGAATCATGTGTAGCTAAAACAACACAAATCCATTGAACCAAATTTTTGGGGAAGAGGAAAAAAGGATTTAAGATTCAAAATCCTGCTGTATTTTAGTTTTTGTAACTAAACCGTTCACGTAAACTACCACTTACAATTTTGAGTCACATTTTGTAAAAATATTTTAGTGTGAATGTTTTTTTTGAGCATTTTATGAACTGGATATGTGTTGTTTTGCAAAAACACTACTTATAATTGAAATAAAACGTCACAAATTTATTACTAGAAACTATAACTTATAAAATAAGTATGTACTTAATGTAATTAAAATCTAAGACACCTCTACATCGTCTTTCTCTGTGGTTGGGCAGTTGAAAATTTCTTCATAGAAGTTTTTATATGGTCCTCGTCCGGCATGTAATTCTTTAATTTGCTGAAATTTTAATTTTTTTTTTAATATTTAATGGTTTCTTACCATCTGGATAGGCACATCATCAAAACTTGCCATGTGATGGCAAAACACAATGGCTGCAGATGTGTTGTTTTGGCATAATTCTGTGCTAAGAGCAACACGTTTCTACTATGAAAACCCCATAGGATTTGTGTGATTTTTGCAGCAAATGTGGCTTTATGGTCATACAATCGAATACCGTTGAAAAGTGAAATTTGAAAAAATGGTTGCTTGTGTTGTTTTAGCAACACATGATTCAATTCTCGAAATGGTTTTGAGATATCCGTTCATGGTCAAAAATTTGGAATGGCCAATTGGACATTGTCAAGAGGACCTTGACCATTCTCCCCCAGATGTTGTCAGTAATCTGTCACATACACTTGCTCCAGCGAACTATGGACGTCCTACGCATTTCGACGACCTTTGTGCCGCAGCGGTTAGCGCATCGCCTACCATGCCAGAGGTCCCGGGTTCGAATCCCGGCTGGGGACAAAAAATAATCCCAGGTGTTGGATGTTTACATATTTGTGACGTCGCTGTTTCTGGTTCCCACGACACAGGGTATCCTAGTGTGGGGCCAGAAGCAATGTATGTGCCTGTATGTAAATGTAAATATGTAAATTATTATTTTCATGTTGTATAGTTTATTTTTTTTTACGCTTTTTATGCTTTCTGTGTTATTTTTTTATTATTGTTAGAAAGAAAGAAAGAGAGAAAGAAAGAAAGAAAGAAAGAAAGAAAGAAAGAAAGAAAGAAAGAAAGAAAGAAAGAAAGAAAGAAAATTTATTTATTTGATACTCAAAACAAAACAAAAAAACACACACACACCGCATTCTGTGTGTGTGTTTTTTTGTTTTGTTTTGAGTATCAAATAAATAAATTTTCTTTCTTTCTTTCTTTCTTTCTTTCTTTCTTTCTTTCTTTCTTTCTTTCTTTCTTTCTTTCTTTCTTTCTTTCTTTCTTTCTTTCGCATGGTAGTCAGATGCGCTAACCACTACGCCACAGAGGTCGTTAAAGGTTGAGCGCCCAAAATGGGCCCGATTCAGAATAATGTTGCAACAGAGTGTAAAGTAAAGCACTCTCCTAAACACTAAGATAATCTAAACCGGCCCTTCGATCTAATTTGTTAACTTCATGGTGTGTGGAATACCGTGGCATCCAAAAAGTTTATTATAATCTGTGCCAACTGAGAAGGTGTAGTAAGTAATCTGTGGTGTTTTTCATTGGCGGGAGCTCAGAAGAAGCTCCTTCTTCTGAGGGCGGGAGGGAAGACAATAATTTGACATTGAGTTTTGGAAGGGTCTGAAAAATAATTGAAAAAGGAAATCAAAGTCATAAATTGATCTTTATTGTTTTGCTTAGTTAGGTACCAATAAACTTATTGAAATGAAAAAGCCACTAGATAAGAAAAATACCAAAAATTAAAATGATGAAGTAAAACATGTTGACCACATGTTAAAGTAAAAGCTAAAAAACTAAAAAATACATAACTAAAAGCTGCAAAGCCAAAGAGAGGGAGCTGTTTTTAGTTGATTAGCCAAGTGGATTCTACGTCTCATACGTCATTAGATTCACTAGCTGTTAACTAAATTCAATGCTGTTAAGTTTATGAAGGAAGCTCATTTAGTAATTTGTGATGAGGTACCCATGACAAAGTTATGATAAGTATCCGATTTTCGCCTTGCATTCCTTCGTGAGTAGCCAGAACATGTCCAAAAGAGCAAGATTGGCTATCCGTAATAGTGTGCTGGTTCCAATACTGATGTAAGCATGGTAGCGAGATTTGGGTATGGCAGAAGTCAGAAGAATCATGAAAGTAGGATTAGTGCAGTACAAATGAGATCCTTAAGAAATATGTGTGGTGTTACTTTGAATGACAGAATACGCAATAGTGTGATCAGAGACCGAGGATGTAGTGAGTGACTAGAGTTGAAAAAAGGAATGTTGCGTTGGTTTGGAGATGTGGAGAGGATCAACGAAGAAAGACTGACAAAGCAAATATATCGGGCGAATGTGAGTGGAAGGGCCGGTAAGGGACGCCCCAGTTGGACATACTTCGACCAAATAGGGGATGTATTAGCAAAGGGCAAGATGAAAAGTACCCGAAACCGATGTGGGTACATGCAACGACTAATGGATGTCGATGAAGCGAAAGTGATTTGTCAGGATAGTGGCAGGTGACAGTCCGTGGTCTCTGCCTACCCCTCTGGGATACAGGTGTGAGCTTATGTATATCTACTGGTGGTTGATAAATACAGAGGCGTCACCATATAAAAAAACATTGGAATATTATTTTGCGTCTACATTTTACCCGAGCGAAGCCGGGTTTTCGTCTAGTAATTTTATATTAGCATGGATGAGGTAAGGGCTGAGCAGGCAAAGCGAGTTCCGCAACCACTAAACCGGTCGTGCACGGCACAGGTTGTTTGTGCCAATGACGTGCCCGACCACAGGTAGGGTTGCCAGATGTCCACCTTTAGCCGAACGTGGCTTTTTTTCAGTCGTGTCCGGCTGACATAATAAATCCGACCTGTGGCTTTCGTTAGGCTTTTTATCAAAAGACGAATGACAAATTAAAATTAACTAATTAAATAGAAACCAAAACTTATAATCCACTCCGTCACTACCACGTCAGCTTGATGTATTTTTCGAACGCCTGCCTATATGGCTTTCCTTTTGTATTTTAACCAGCTGCATACCATAGCGCAAAATCAATAATGTAATAATTCAGCCTCAGTATGTACCACTATAGTGATCTCTGAGAGAGATGACGTGCCCACCGCGGATTGGAAATATCAAGCGCTAAGGTATTGAGCACATCTCAGTTAATAGTTTTTCTCACACGAAGTTTTTCTTAACCGTTATTCATACTAACATATAATTAATTAACAGTGGAGTAAGTCTGAAATAAATAACAGTGTTATCTACGTGGAAATTAACATATTTCACAATAAAAATGTTAAAGAAACAAAAACATTTACGTATCGGCACATACACATTGCTTTTGGCCCCACACTATACCCGAAACACCGATACCCTGTGTCGTCGGAGCCAGACACAGCGACGTCACAAACATGTAAACATACAAGACCTGCGGATTTTCTTTTTTGAAAATGAAAGAAATGTAAACATTTTTTTATTATCAAAAAGCAGTACGTCAGGCTTTCAGTGTTAAATTCCCGGCGAAATATAGAGCTTACGTGGGCTTTGTTTGTGGCTGGCAACCCTAACCTCAGGTCGCTCGGCCTGCCGAGCGACCGCGCCGGCTCACGATCACGTAAGTCATACTTTATCAATCAGGTTTACGACTTCTCACACGAGCAGGCTCGGCAGCGGTTTTTAGGATATTGTATTTTATAAACGAAAATCGGTATCGGTTTTAAAATTAGATTAACAAAGACCGTATTAATGACTCGTCAATGAAGTTTTTAAAATGCTTAAACGTGAATGTGTGAATATTGTCTTGTGTTTCGTCTCTATGACGGATCGGTTTACAAAAAGGTTTTCTGTAGTCCTATCTCATCAGATCAATCAATCACATTCCTATAAACCATGATGTGACAAGTATCGTGCATGCAATTATAAATCTTTCAGGTTCAACAATTTCTGATCGCAAATGCACTTTGCATTAACATTCATAGATACTTATGTCAAAATGTTTTCCTCTTTCATTTCAAGTAAGAACTTCATACACTTCAGTGCAAAAGCTGAATACTATGCAACTATGTATTTAAGTATCTCACTTGAGTACTTATTCATATCCACAACTGCTGATCTATATCAGGCAAGAACTGATGATGCACCTTATATTATATTTCGACTCCCTCGTTGATCTAGCCGTTAAGGCTCTTACATAGCAGGTCAGAGGTCGTGGGTTCGATTCCCACTGGGGGCCGCCGGACATTTGACAATTGGCCTCAGGTTAGGCGAATTTCCATATTTCACGTGGATCGTCCGTAAGTTTGTTTATGTGCAGGTGTAACTAAACTATTTATCTGTCATAATGATTTGAGGAAATATGATCCTTACGTCGAATAAATTTTGGATTTCATCTTTAATTTCCAAATTCTCGTGTTTATTTGTGTTGTGGGTTTTGCTTGTTTTTGTCTCAGCGTAGACGTGACGGGTTTTAAACATAATGCATCCGTAAACCCTGTCACCCACGCGGTCGTAATAATAGGATATTTAGATTTTTCGTCTGGGCCGCGACCGCGACCGTACTAGTGCATGTGTTGCGGGCTTAACTCTACCGACTCTATTATGGCGGCGGGGCGATTACGGCAGCCAGCGTGTGAATGAATTAGAGACTAATTGCTTGTTTGCACGTCATTTGGGAACTCGCTGCTGATAACTCGATGTAAAGTCGTTATTGTTGTTTGTTATTTCTCATGAGTTTCGTTGTTGCATCCGTTTTGTTGATTGTAGGGCAGTTGGCGCAAATATCACTCCACAATGGTATCTTGGTATCTTGAACCTTTGTGTTTGAATGCTATCGATACAAATGAAATGAAATTAAACTTTTGCTACCTACCCTCGGTTTAACAAATTGTAAACAATCATAATAGGTATATAGTTGTTACCGTTTTTTTGTTATATTTTATATCTCGTGTTGTTAGAACCTAGTATGTTATATTATAAGCAAACTTAAATTTTATGTGGCGTTCAAATAAAGATTTCTTCATTTTAATTTCTAATATTTTTTTCAAATACTTTTTATTTCAAAAATAAATACACAGTACAAGAGGTACAGTGGTCTCCACGCTAGGCAAGAGCCTGTATAGTAACCTGTACCTGAAGTACCTGTGTGGTGGATCTGTAAATATGTAGCTGAATTGCTAAAAACCTAAAGACAGAATGAAAACGCACGCACAGCTGATTCTGGCGCGTACGGGGACAGAAGGTTCCCTCATAGAATGCGTTGCCTTTGACTGCCTCGTTGGTTGAGGCGTTAAGGCGCTTAGCTACCAAGAAAGAGGTCGTGGGCTCGATTCCCACTGGGGGACGCCAAGCATTTGTACAAATGGCCTCAGTCTGGGTGTTTTTCGATGTTTGTAATGTCCTTGCCTGGTTACCACAGGACAAGGTATTCTAGTTTGGGAGTAGATCTATGCTCTACTAAAAAAATCTATAGGTATCTATTTTGTCCAATACTCGCCTTAATGCCGCACTTTTCAAGACTGATAGATTGGCAAGTTGTGTAATAAAGTAATGTAGGTAAAAGAACAAGATCTATGGCAAGATAAAAAGTATACGGAACCGGCGTACGTGCATGCAACGACCAAGGAATGTTGATAAAGCGAAAGTGATCTGTCAGGATCCACGGCAAGTGGCAGTCCCTGGTCTCTGCCTACCCCTCTGGGCAATAGGCGTGAGTTTATGTATGTATGTATTGTTGTAAGTATGTAAAATAACATAAGGCAATGCATAATGGATGGATGGATGGATTTGGTCTTGGATGTTTGTGATGTCACTGTTTCTGGTTCCCACGACATAGGGTATACTAGTGTGGGACCAAGTGCAATGTAGGTATGTGCCTGTATGTAAATATTTCTATTTATGTTTATGTATATGTATATGTATAATACACTTTGCTGTTTCCTTGCTTGTGAGCTGGACCTTCTGTAACTATCACAGTCGTAGGGGACGGGTGCCCACGGGTTACACGCATATTAGGGTGAGTGACTCTTACGGATACAAGAATAAAGGTGATTATACGATGAGAGCTAGTTAATGAAGGTAAATGGTAGGTGTGGCTGCAGTTATCCAATCACCTCATAAAGGTCAAAGCGTGATGTTTACCATTTACAAGTACTCGCCTCCAGTCAAGCGTTTTGCCCACACAACACTATTATGTGAACAATGAAGGAAAATATTCCCTTCGGCCGTTTAGGAAACCGGAGTTTGGAAACCAGTTTCCTAAAAGGATTTTTTTATCCTACTACGTAACTGGTTTCCTATAAAGATTTGTTTATATTTCTACGTACAGATGATTACGTTAACAAAAATACAAAACTTTGAATACGATAATAATCGTCAGTATGTCGATTGGCACAAGTTTGGTTCAAGAAAAATAGTGCTCATAATGACGATCTCTGTGTCGATCTGCCTACCATGAGAGGTCCCGGGTACGATTCCCTGCTGGGAACAAAAAAACCCTAGGTCTTGGATGTTTACATGTTTGTGATGTCACTGTTTCTGGTTCCCACGACACAAGGTATCATAGTGTGGGGCCAGAAGCAATGTGTGCGCCTGTATGTACATCCAATACACCCATGCACTCTACCCCGTTGTATTACGGGCGAGTTTGCAACTAAAATGTGAAGGTTGACGTGCTCTCGACTATACATGTTTATGTTTGTTTGTTTATAATTTAGCTAGCATTTCGACTAGAATGAAAGCAGATGAGCGTACGAGGTCTGGCCTGTCAGAAGCGTGTCATATCGAAATGTAATTTTTCTAACTACACCTTCTTCATTCTCGTAAGAGCTCCGTATGGTAAAGATCTATGTCTCAGTCTACCCTTCTGAATCGTTTGACCTTATTTACGACTACTTTCAAACTGATCTCAAGGAAGTAAGAAATACGTGTCTCACGGAGTCTCATCGCACCGAATAATCGTCAGATCGAATTGGTTAAATTAACGTATAATTTATGGACCATTCAAATTCAGAGCCGCGTTCCTATAGCCACCAAGCAAATAACTCAACTATTTGAACAACGTCAAGGACGTACGAATGGTTATTAAATATTTTAGTAATAACTTACCGATTTGAAAAATTTATAGCTGATAGTAGAAACTTAAGAACGAACTCGCGATATATTTTTAACGTTTTTTTTTTTTAATAATACGTATGTCACTTTTATTTTTTTAATAAAATCGCGCGTAATTCCACACGAGCGCTTCGAAGCGTCGGCTATCGTGAAGTGGTTGCTGCGGGCGACAAGCGGCGGCGCGCGCTGCGACTATACTGCTGCGTCCGCGCAGCGCTGCGAGCACGCTACGCTATGACACAGAAGACGCTCTCGGCTGCGATCGCTATTTTTAGCCCAATTTACACTTCATCAAGTGCAAGCGAGTTAAAGAAAAACAAGAAAGAAAATATATTTTTTCGACGAAACTATACTCAAGAACATAAAATCACACAACGAAACGTTGCTAACCGCAGCTTCGACCCGACTCATAATCAGCGTTGCAACGGATCACTCTGTTCCAACATTATGCTGAGATGGGCCCATTTGACAGATATTGTGGTGCATGAAACAGTGGCGTCATCTGAAGTGAGCAAAAAATAGTTTTTAAGTTGTATGTCTACGAGTATATTTCAAGAGTTGAGTCGCTGGTTTTGCCCTATTTTGAATAAAAATATATTTAGATTTGTTTCAGGCTTTTCGTTTCAGGTTGCGGATAATTTTTGTCTTGCTCTTTGCTACTGAATATCGATAAAGCGAAAGAGATCTGTCGGGATCACGGCAAATGACAGTCCCTGGTCTCGCCTACCACTCTAAGACACAGGTGTCAGTTTATGCTATATTTTTTCAGGCTTTTGGCACATGCTTACCAAGCGTGAGGTCTCGGGTTCGATCCCCGGCTGGAAAGAAAAAAAAAACTCCAGGTCTTGGATGTTTACATGTTTGTGACGTCGCTGTTTCTGGTTCCCACAACACAGGGTATCCTAGTGTGGGGCCAGAAGCAATGTATGTGCCTGTGTGTAAATGTTTATTATTATTATTATGTTTCTGTTGCCTTAACCTGTAGAATTTTCGTTAAGCAGCTCGGCTCACCACAACAATGATTTCGATTGTTATTTTCAAAGTCATAATGCAACTGATTTAAAGCAGTTCTTACCTATGCGTTATTTATCGGTGCATATAAAACCCCCGCGAACCAGTCCTTCTGAGTGTGTTTTGGTTTTGGCCTTATAATAATGAATCTCAGAATCAGTGGAGTCATGGAGCGTCTCGCGTGCGACGATGCGCGGTGAATCCACTATTGCAAGTATCACAACTCGCGCGGTTGACCGAATTCGGCATACAGCCCGCACTAGGACATGAGGAAGTAGCGTTAAGTTATGCAACTACGATCCGCAGGTAATGATCGATAAGTAAGTGTGACATAATCTGAGCACACATGGCGGAGGCGACGGCGCTGATGAGATTGGGTTGTTTATTACGCTATGCAGCTATTGCTTTCGGAAACTCTTTCGTCTGTCAAAACGAGGACTGTTTTAATGATAGCGTGTTTTTATTTTAGAGGATAATTTTTTTTAAAAACAAAAAGAATGAAAACCCTTAATAACGTTAAGGGTTTTCATTCTTTTTGTTTTTTAACATTTAATTACTTATCTTATAATATATACATATAAAAATGAATAGCTGTTCGTTAGTCTCACTAAAATAAGTGAGAAATTTTCTTTTTTTTGTTTTGAGTATTGTGTCGTCAAATAAATGAATTTTCTTCTTCTTCTTCTTCTTCTTTAAAACTCGAGAACGGCTGGACCGATTTGGCTGATGTTTGGTTTTTTATATTTGGGGAAGGCCAGGGAAGGTTTAAATGGTGAGAAAAAAAGCTTTGGCGGTACGAAGTTTGCCGGGACAGCTAGTTTATACATAAAATCCTAAGATAGTAATATTCATAAATATTGAAGTTATTTATAAAATGTTTTAATCTCGAGCTTCATAGGTAGATGGACATTCATACCAAATTTGTTAAGGTGATTTGAGAAAGAAGGTGATCGCTGCCTTTTTCTCCACTACATTCGGCCCCAAGGTAGCGGGCGCAGCAACATTCAACAAACAGAATGTAATTTCTTTACGTTGAAATAAATTTCTGATTTCTGAATGAGAGTATTATTATGATTTTTGAACTAAAACTTTCGTAAGCACAACACATTGTCAACTTTTAGTCCGGATTTACTTACGGGTGTTGTTATATCGGAAATCCGAATTAGAAAGTAAATCCGGACTAAAAGTTGACAATGTGTTGTGCTAGTAGGCAGAGACACCAATAACTACAACTGGGCCCACGTTTTGCCGAGTTTATTAGGTCCCAAACGTGACAAGTGGCAAGCCTGTCAGGTCGGTTAAAAGGTAATAGGGCATAAGCGACAATATTATTATGATTATTATTATGAAAAGTTGACAATATTATTATGATATTGAATATTCCAGTGGGCATTTAACAAAAACTCTCACGTTGTTGTTACAAAAAAACGATCTCTGAAAACAATCTATAAAAACAGAATAAAAATAGTCTGTTGTGTAGACTCTAAACTCAGAAAAAATAATATATATATATATATATAAAAGGAGAAGCTGACTGACTGACTGACTGACATATCAACGCAGGGCCTAAACTATAAGAGTTAGAAACTTGAAATTTGGCACAGAGGTTCCTTTTGTAACGCGGCTCTACGATGACTTTTTTGTATCGTAGAGCCGCGGGAGTAAGCGCATTCGACGCAGTTTTTTTTTAAAGTAAGATGGCATTCAAAAGTCATTTTGGGCCAAAATGTCGCTTATGCCCTATTACCTTTTAACCGACCTGACAGGCTTGCCACTTGTCACGTTTGGGACCTAATAAACTCGGCAAAACGTGGGCCCAGTTGTAGTTATTGGTGTCTCTGCCTACTAGTTTATTTATTTATTATTAATCTAATCTATGAAGCGTTACTAGCCCAGTGGGTAGAACAATGGACTAGGAAGCGAGAGGCCCAGGTTCGATTCCCAGTGCGAGCTCGTACGGCTTTGTTTTCTAAGTTATTTGTGTACATTTGTGAAGTTAGTTGGAATACCACTTATGCGAATTAAGCCACTTTTTGGAATACCACGAATACCACTAACCATGAAGGAAAATATCGTGAGGAAACCTGAGTGTCTGAGCTATTCAATGCCTTAGCGCTTGAAATCGCCAACCCGCGGTGGGCACGTGTGCTGATTACCTACCGATTACAGATTACCTGCCCCCACCGAGGGGCACGGGTCTCGTCCCTGAGGAAGGTATAGGCCATACTCCACCACGGGGACCAAGTCCGGATTCTGGAGGCTTGTAAGACTAGTGGCTGGTCTTACTGTCAGAAGTTTTCAAGCCGCCCTGCCTGTCGTAAGAGGCGACTAAAAGGGGACCTCGGAGTCGTGGCCGGTGAGAGTGGGGGCTCGATCCGTCCGTCAAGCGACTCCGGGAAGGCGGCAACCTGGAGTGGCTCCTCGTTGCCGTAGCGATGGCAATTGGGATGGCCCAGCCAGCCCAGAGAAGGGTGCACGCAAGGTGCAGGGGAGCACTGGAAGTGTTCTAGTCAGTACACGGTGCTCCCCACAAAGCACGGATGAATGCCATCGGGGGGGTTTTAGTGTGTAAAAACCCCACATAACTCGACTTTCCCCACAGGAAGTCGGGTATCTTTTTGAAGATTTCCCCCCCGTCAACAAAAAAAAAACTTAACGACTGCCACCTATCGACGGCACCTGGCGCCAATTTTTTTTTTTTTGTGAAAACTGATGTTTTTGTTCGTCGCATTAAACGCATTTCTACTTACTTTACTTTTACTTTCTATAATATGCTACTGAATAAAAATGTTGATCCTACCTGTACAGAAGGGTTGACGGGGTGGTCCCAGCGATGGCGACTCGCGACTGCGGCCCCGGGGCTGCGCCGGCGCAGATATACCGGCCTCCGGCCAGCGCCGATAGCGGCGTTAATCAGCCGTATTAAACGCGTTAATCTGCTACTCCGGACAATTTGTCTTAATACATATTGACTTAATATGAATCTGAGAGGGTTAAAGACAAAGGAGCTCCGTGCGATTACTATAGTAACATCCAGAAAAAAATTAAAAGCAGCCAAGTGCGAGTCGGACTCGCCCATGAAGGGTTTCGTAGCATCAAGTGACATAATATAAAAGTTCTTGTAGTTCGTTGTAACTTTGATCGATGTTTTAATAATGGTGTATTTTTTAATTAAGTTATTGATAAGTAAACATTGAGTTGATTGAATCCCTTTGATTCAAATTGCGGTTTACGATTTATGACGTATTAAATAAAAACTACTTACTAGAAGTTTATTAAGTTGTTGTATGCAGTAATACCTACACTCGTTACGAAGTTGTTGACAGATTATGTTTGAAATCACAATTAACATAACGTCGCTGCGCCCGTAAAATCCGACATTATTTTTTTTTTAGCAAAATTAGTTTTTTTGTATTTTTTTACTAGATCTCGTTCAAACCAATTTTCGGTAGAAGTTTGCATGGTAATTAATGTACATCATATATTTTTTTAGTTTTATCATCTCTTATTTTAGAAGTTGCAGGAGGGACACACATTTTACCACTTTGGAAGTGTCTCTCGCGCAAACTATTCAGTTTAGAAAAAAAAATATTTTAGAAACCTCGATATCATTTTTTAAGACCTATCCATAGATTAGATACCCCACTCTCACTCTTACAAAATTACCAAGTTTCAATAGTATAGTTCTTATTAAAAGTAATCTGTCAAACACACATACATATACGATACTAAACTCACGCCTGTACTCTACCTCAGAGGGGTAGGCAGAGACCAGTGACTGCCACCGACCACGATCCAGTCAAATCACTTTCGCTTCCTCAACATTTATTAGCCGTTCCATGCACGCACGCCGGTTTCGGGTACTTTTTAACTTGCCTTTTACTATTACAGCAATCAAACAATACTAAAATGACTGTCTTACCTAAGGGGCGGTGGGACGTGACCTGTCGTTAATTTTTGCTAAGGTTCTTCTGTTCGTTTGTTTGTTTAGTAGCCGTAGAGTGCAGCGTACTTTGTGACCATTACGCAGATATGACTGAAAGAGAGCAATTGTTCATCTCTTGTCGCCCACCCCAATGTCAAGGCTGTAATAAACTAATAACTGACATTGCCATGATTGATTCCGAATCAATGGTCAACGTTCATTTAGGTACCTACTTAGTAAAATAGATGAGCCATTGCAGTGATAGTTTCTTTCTCAGTCATAATAATGACATTACTCGTGTAAGTTATAATAACTCCGTGATTCATTGTTGAGAATGTTCTCTATCTAACTATCTATAAGACGAAGATAAACTACAGTTACTTTGCAATTGCGTCAACAGACACTACCTGTGTTTTGATAAGAAATAGATTCTCGTCAAAAATAGTATGTCAGGCCTGTGATAGTGATGGTTGAGGTAGCTTGTCCTATGTTAGTGAACTTAGCAGATCATTTTTCAGCAGAGTTCTACAGTTCCTGATACTTTTCTACACAAATAGTTCTGGCGTTTTGTCCTTGAAAAAGGTAAATGGAAAAAATATCTGCTACTTCTCGTATAGCATATAATTTCGCCATAAATCAAAACTAAACGTGAGTTCTCATCGCATGCAGCCAAGTTCTATAGTTTCTTGCCACCATATCATTACCATATCATATTACAATGGCTATCATAGGCTAAGCTAGGTTTATTATGCTTGCTTAACTTTAGTAAATAAATAACTTTCACATAACACAAAAAAATTACTAGTTTGGTGATCAGGCCGGTGAAATAGATGCCCCACGTTGGGCGCCAGTGTCGCACGAGGGTTGAGAGTGCGGTCGTAACAATGAAAGAGGGTACCCAACAGAGGGGCAATAGTAGTTTTCAGTTTATTTAAATGGTAAAGGAAAGGCACCTGGGAACAATGCAAATAGAAAATCTTAAATAAGGTCTAAAAAAGTAAATATAAAAATACATTACAAATATAAAAAGAACACTTACATAATATGTGCCTTTTTAAATATTTTATGATGATTTAGATAATAACATTGAGAATAAGATAATCAGAGTCGTGAAAAACAGAAAAAAGAATGACGTTTAGGTGCAGCTTGGATGGAATCTGAGGATAATCTGTATCAGATACGACCGAACACTGTGGCGAATGTCAAAAACTAATTAAATTTGGAATAGTAGATGGCCGAAAATATTAAAAAGCAACGAGGGGAATTGCACCTCGTTACAATGGTAACCAAGGACAGACATTACAAACATGGAAAATCGCCGAACCTGATGCCATTTTCTTCCTTACACAGACACACACAACACCAACACCTGCAGTCTCGCACAAGCACAACACACACACATAATTACATCCATCTCCCATTCATCCCGGCTCATTCGCACACATCTCACAACACTTCATCATCAACATCTCACAACACTTACGAAATTGGTAATTTAATTTGTGTTTTTATTTTTCCAATTGATGTTAAATTTATTTAAATAATGCATTCTAGTGTACACTTAAAATCTAGCGGTAATGGGCGTTGACATCTGAGATACAGTGTTTACCACTAGTTCAGATGTCATCGTTTTTCCTTGAATGTATACAATGCACTACAAGCACCAATACTTACTTTAGCATAAGGAATGTAATTGATCTCCTTTTTAATAATGAATAAATTTACTGAATTACTGAATTTTGTACCAATGTACCCCTCGTGGGAATCAAATCCACGACCTCTGTTTTAGTAGGTAACCGCCTTAACAGCTAGACCAACGAGGCTGTCTTTCATGGTGAGCAGAGACGGAGCTCGCCTCGTCTCCTCTGACGGATCAGAGCGAAAGCTGGTCGGACTCTTCCGACAAAAAGTCAAGCCGGAATAAAGTTTATAATGTAAAGAATTTACGTTCTGTTTGTTGAAAGTCAATGTATCTACTTATTAAATAATGTTAGCCGCTGCCTTGGGGCCGAATGTCAGGAGGACTTTATCCATGCAGGATGAAGTAGCTAGAATAGAATAGAATAGAATAGAAGAAGTTTTATTCACAAATTAAATTACACAGTACAATGATACTAAGAGCTAAAAAAACAATACTAAGATCGAACACAAGAAAAATGAAAAGCAGTGCCAAGGTATGTACATCCAATATTTTACAAAAAATAAATTATATCTGAATTGTCCATCAATCGGTGAAATCAGACAGGCCTTGCTTTTCTGTCACGTACCCGAGTAGATAATAACTGAGGTAACAAAATAATACATAATAGTCGGTATTAGAATGGGTCCAATGTCTAAAGAAAATAATAGGTTATTTTAAGCACAGAAGGACTCCTCAACCATACCTACCACTGGGCTAAACACGAATAGCGGACCCCCTCGGCCTTCAAACATAGAGCAAGTTGAACTCACTGAAACAAAACGTATGATATCATTTGGACTCGGGTGGTATGCCCTCTTTCCGGTTATACTTAAATGTATAAATATTAAACTTTTGCTCTATTATGACTAGTAACACATCTTTGAAATTGCTACTTTATTGTGAAAAATAATCTTCTATATAAAATTTACTTTAAAACACACATAATCCTATTCCTAGTGTGGTGCCTGTTTGTTGTTTGTTTGTTTAATTAATCAATGTGCAAGTATTATTAATTTGTTTATATTTAGGTATATCTATTTGAAAAAAAATCGAACGAACTTGGATCCTCTGCATCTTGGATCTTGATACTGAGCATTCAAAACATCACAACAACGTTTTGTAGCGATTTCCATTATTTTCAAAGAACCTTTAAAAGAATCTCCAATTGCCGATGATTCTTATAGCAGATTTATCATTGTGGGGTGAAGGCATTAACAATTCGTTTAAGCCGAGCCGAGTGGACCTTCTCTATCTTTATTTTTTTACTCTGAAGCAACTGTAGCATTGATAAACTTATCGAGGCTTACTGACAAGACTCCATTCATCCGTTTGTTTTCTAGATTTATGTTTAAGTTATTTTATTTTCTATGACAGATAAGAGAGTGCAGTTCATTTATAATACCTAGGTGTTAGGGTAATATCAGAAACTACATTTCAATAAATTAAGAAAATGTTTGTATAGTCGCCAGCAGATTAACTTTTAACGTGCTTCCACACAACAGTTATATTTATATAACGTCACTAAAAAGTACCTATAACTGCTGTGTATATTTTAAAAATATTAAGGGAATATACGTTGTCGAACCACGTAGCTGCAGGGTATTTTTTAATCTTTGTTGTCTGAACAAAAACGGAATTAGATAGGTTTTTGGTGCATTTAAAAGACGAGAGAAATCGAAACACATGTACTTGACTTGAAGGTTATTATTTGGAGTGTTCTGACAGCTGTCACAGGCAGGACAGACCACAGACAATTTACGTTTGTAAAGAAAAAAAATACAAAAAAATGTTTCATTCATCTAAGCATTGTCTAACTTTTTTACCAATTTTTTCCAAAAAATTATATAAAATATATGTTGTTGATGATGTACAGATACATACATAAGCTCACACCCACGCCCACAATTCATTACAAATTATAACTTTTGTTATTAGCTTTATTCCGGATACATTTACTTGACTTTTGTCGGAAGAGTCCGACCAGGTTTCGCTCTGATTTGCAGAGCTTAGACATGGTAAGCAGAGACTTTTGTGAGATATAACTTTTGTTGATAACATCATCCGAGTCTCAAACGGAAGGGCACGGGTGAAAGACAAACTCAAAGTGATTGTAACAGAATCAGAATCAGAATCAGAAATTTATTTCAACGTAAAGAATTTACATTCTGCTTGTTGAATGTCAATGTACATACAGTTATGTATAATGTTAGCCGCTGCCTTGGGGCCGTCTGTAGTGAAGAAAAAGGCAGCGAAAAAAAAAAACTCCACTCTGACCATCTTTTCTCAAATCAACTTAAAGCTAATACAAATAAAACTTACAAAACAATATCTTGGATGTGTTGAACAGTAGACACATTTATCCTCTGATTAAATTTAATATTAAACTACTATTTAAAGCCATACGTCCTTGTCTTCTAAATAATCGTTGATTTTATAATAAGCTTTTTTGCAAAGAGTGTGCTTAACACAATTCTTAAATCGCGTTGGAGGTAACTCTAATATATCTTGGGGTATCTTGTTGTAGAACCTTATACAGTGCCCCATAAAGGAAGTATTAACTTTTGCAAGTCTAAATCGTGGAAATGACAATTTATGATAACAGAATGTAATACCATGTTATTTAACGAGTTCAACCAATGTGGGTGCGTTTTTAATATACAAACATTCTTGACAATTGACATTCTTGACAAATTCGAGCGAAAATGTTATCATCATCGACCCATTATGTCCCATCGAGGGGTACGGCTCTGAATCGCTCGTAGCCTGGGCTGCCTGAGTGATCTTAAACGATCGCTAAGGTTAAGCAACATACGGCGCGTTCAGTACATGGATGGGTTACCGTCTATGACTAACGCTGGTGGCATTTTTCCGAGCGATTCCGTGCTTCGCAAGGCACGTTAAGCAGTTGGTGCCGGCTGCCGTCGATAGATGGCAGTCGTTAAGCCAAGTCAGAGGCCTTAGGGCGGCTTGAAAACTTCTGACAGTAAGACCAGCCACTAGTCTTACAAGCCTCCACAAATCCGGACTAGGCCCCCGTGATGGAGTTTGGCCTATACCTTAAATTCCTCAGGGAAGAGACCCGTACCCCTCATCATCATCCCATCATGTCCCCACCGAGGGGCACGGGTCTCTTCCCTGAGGAAGGTATAGGCCATACTCAACCACGGGGGCCAAGTCCGGATAGGCTTATAAGACTAGTGGCTGGTCTTACTGTCAGAAGTTTTCAAGCCGCCCTAAGGGCCTCTGACTTGGCTTAACGACTGCCATCTATCGATGGCAACCGGCACCAACTGCTTAACGTACCTTGCGAAGCACGGAACCGCTCGGAAAAATGTCACTAGCGTTAGTCATAGAACTGTCACCCATCTATGCACTGAACGCGCCCTATGTTGCCTAACCTTCGTAATCACTCAGGCGGCCGGGCTACGAGCGATTTATAAAATGTTATCGTGCTACAACATTTATTATAACGTTGTAAAATTGGTGTGTGGGAGCACCTTTACATGTTTGTTGCAAAGGTGCCCTTAACGGAGCGGAACTGCTTAGTAGAGTAGGTACACGCATGCTTACTACACAATTAATGAATACCTCGCTGACACGGACCTAGGGAATTAGGAGTTATTAGGTATATTGACATTTGATTTACATAAGCTGGAGGACTAAGTTGATAATATTTATAATAAATTTGTTATTGTGTATGACATAAAGTTCATTATGTAAGGTAACATTATTTCTGTAAATAAATTGTAAATAGATGTCATTGTGTGCATGCCTACCTACCCACATAAAAATGTATCCATTTGCATACTGCTGTTAAGTGGTAGAATACACTGATTTATGGCAATTAAGACCTGTGCAAAAACCTGACTGTGTGTATTCGCAAATAAATATTTTGAATTGAATTGAATTGATAAGGTAGATATTTGGTATTGACTGTACTCGTTATCAAACATAATTTTACTTACCCATACATACATACATAACCTCACGCCTGTATCCCAGAGGGGTAGGCAGAGACCAGGGATTGCCACCTGCCACGATCCCGACAAACCACCTTCGCTTCATCGACATTCATTAGTCGTTGCATGCACGCACGTCGGTTTCGGGCACTTTTGCCCTTTGCTAATACATCCCCTACTTACCCATCTTTTTTACATACTTGTTTATTGTGTGCAATAAAGAGTGTTCTTATCTTATAATACTCAAAAGAACAGTAGTTTGTTTATTACCGAGTAAATTATAACTAGAACATTTAGAAACTCAAGTAAAGTCTAAGAGAAACGTGGTAACTTTGTAAGGTGTGGTCTCACTAGTACACGCCAAAGTGTTTAAAAATCATGTAAATACCTGTAAATCCCACTGAAATCCAATTCTTACTGCCGGTTTCTGAATCGAGAATACACACTAAGTTAATAGGTACTTAAGTAACGTGCTGTCACGCTCTTTTCTAAAGAAATTTGACGAGACATCAATTACACAATTTAAGCAATTACTTAGCGCAATTCTCAATTCAGAAATCGGGGCTTAGTCACATGGCCGCATCCATCACACAGTGGGCGAAGATAGCACTAGCCTCAAAAAACAGCACGACACTTCTAAAAACACTTTCGTTGCATGGCCAGCCACTACCAACTGCACAGAGGTAACCATGGCAACCCGGAGCTAATTGTCAAGGATAAATCAGTGGCTATAGCCGTCTTCATTGTGTCTCGTTTTCGGCAAAGAGTCGCGACTGCGCGACGCGGGCGCCGTGCGGCCCGTGCGCATTGAATTACCTCACTTTGTAGACGTGTGCAAAACTGGAGCGCTAAGCCGGCTACAATGTATGCGGAGAACTTGCTTTTCTTGGCTTACCCCTAGTTTCTTGCCAATAACAAGCCGTCAAAGTTCTGTTAACGGCTGAAGTGCGTACGAAAAAAACATTTTTTTTTAGGATAGAAAATCTTTTCAGAGGATTTCTAGAATTGTTTTCTAGATTTTCTATAATAGAATTATAAATCGTAAATCATTTGACAGCTACAGTCATCATCATTCAGCCACAGGAAGTCCACTGCTGGACATAGGCCTCCTCCAAGGATTTCCAAAAAGACCGGTTGGAAGCGGCTTGCATCCAGCGTCTCCCTGCCACTTGGATAAGATCGTCTGTCCATCTTGTGGCTGGTCGTCCTACGCTGCGCTTGCCGATGTGTGGTCCCCATTCCAGAACACAGCTACAGTAAATTAACAGATTGTTCGCGAACGAGACAATGAGGGTTAGTAGAGCTAGGTAATTTGTGATGGCTGTTATATTTGTCAAATTTAAATTAAATTCTACTAGACGAATTTAATTAAAATTTGACAAACATGACGACCTCTGTGGCGTAGCGGTTAGCGCATCTGCTTACCGTGCGAGAGGTCCCGGGTTCGATCCCCGGCTGGGGAGAAAAAAAAACTCCATGTCTTGGATGTTTACATGTCTGTGACGTCGCTGTTTCTGGTTTCCACGACATAGGGTATCCTAGTGTGGGGCCAGAAGCAATTTATGTGCTTGTATGTAAATGTTTATGTTATGTTTATGTTTATTAGAGTCAAAAACTCATCATAATCATCATCAACCCATTATGTCCCCACCGAGGAGCACGGGTCTCTTCCCTGAGGAAGGTATAGGCCATACTACACCACGGGGGCCAAGGTATAGGCCATACTCCACCACGGGGGCCTAGTCCAGGAAACTCAAACTCAACAATTTCATTGAATACTAACTGACCCGGCAAACGTTGTTTTGCCATATTAAAAAAGCCTACAACCTATTCTTAGACCTACCAAACACACACAAAAAAAATGCCAAAAATCGGTGAAGCCGTTTCGGAGGAGTCCGATAACAATTTAAACACAGACAAAACAAAATGTATAATTTTTACGGAGACGAAGCCAACAATGTGACTACTTTTATTCTTTAACGACACGTTTTAACTTAAATAATAGAGTTTTCAGCTTTCACTTGACAAAATCGTCGCCGTTAACATTATTTCAATTTCAATTTTCAATTTATTTCTTTATTTCAGAATGTTTGTCTTCTAAATGTTCCTCAATCTCATAATCCCTAGGCTTTTTTGCACGAATAAGTTTAACACATTTTTAAACCGTGTCGTTGGTAACTCTGTTATATCTTGAGGAATCTTATCGTAGAACGGTATGTTATTAACTTTTGCAAGCCTAAATCGTGGAAATGTAATTTTATATTTGTTTCTAGAAAATAACAATAATAATTTCCACATAACACAATCACTTGTCCTAGTTCTAAACTCTAATCGTGTGATAATAATTGTAACCAGGCAAGGCCATAATTAACACAGTGGCCTCCACAGGGAATCAAACCCACGACCTCTGTTTCACGTTAACCGCTAGAACGACGAGACAATCACACCATGAAATACTTATGTAGAGCAAACTTTTATAGGTACTAACATACCTAATACATATTTATTAATACTTCTTAGATAGTATTATCAAATGGATTCTTTTATCATAAGTTTTTGGGTATTTAAGTATTTTCGCTGGTCATGGTCACATGAAAATGTAAGTGAAAATACGATCAATTAAAATGTAAGTGAAAATACGAACTTAGAACTATTAACAAAAAAACTCAGAAACATTTTTGCAAGTCTATCTGTTCCTAATTATATTTGCAATTTGATCTGCTGTTTAAATTCAATAATTTCTAGACGTAAAATTGCAAAATACGAGTATGTGACCTTACACTAGGGAGGGGGAGTCTCACAAATGTGTCTAGCTGTGACAAGGACGGGGGGAGGGGTAAAAAAAATCATGAAATTCTTGTGTCGTCATTTATGGATGGTCCCTTTGTGCCTACCCGACGAATTGCATGATACCCTCGATGGTTGTCTCAGTTTGGGCAGATGTCTTTATTACCATGTAGAAACTTGACTTGTGTGTGCACTGTGAAGTGTAATCTTTTATCATTCGGGTCATTCCACTTAATTCGCCTGAGGTAAATAGTTTTTTTTATATACGTTGAAAGTTGAAAAGTGGAATAGATTCACCCCGTGCCAAAGAACCTGAGTGCATGAAATTGACTCAATTTCATTAATATTTTTCTTTATTTTCTTTAGTGTGCTTACTGCCATTGACCCGTGCAACTTTGACAAGGTAATCGTACATTATTCCGTGAATAATACCGGCCGCTAAGCCGCACTTGGTGTACCGAGGCTCGTTGGTGGTTGCCAAGCCGCGGCTCCGCTCCAACAGATTGTACAGTAATTGATAAATATTCGATTGATAAAAGAGAAGCGTTCGGGCCGTGCGCAAAATCTTTAAGGCGCAGTCGTCTTTGGCGTATCAAGACTTCAAGAGTGCTTTTCCAAGCTAGGGCTTCCGGTCCTAAAGAGCATCGAATCCAAGCGAATGCATGTGTGAATGAACCCGGTATCCTGGGCGTCTACGAATTACCTATTAAATAAGAATAAAAAAAACTCACTGCCCATTTCACAGAACTAGGTGAATTTGATAAATCGATAGCAAAACTAATTAACCCACGAATTAAAATGTGGGAAGACCCGGTTTTTATAGGTACATTTAGTTGTCATAATAAACTGTGAATACCTGAAAGTCTAGTGTCAGGATCCCTGCTTTGGTTCATTAGTTTTGTTGTTTTTTCTTTACGCAAGATCTTGATTGTACCGTAGCCTGATACAGAAGGTTTTTTCAGTCGTAGATATGTCATAAAAGTTGTCAGGATTACATAGGATAAATAAATATTGATAAGTATGACATTGAAGGTTGACGAAGGTTTAGGTTTAGGTCAAACTCAGATGAGGAAGTCAGATGTAGTCTGGTAAAGAGTGCATACAGTTTGCTTAGAACCACTTATTTTAAATGCAACTTATTGCTAACATAACACTATTCGGCGCTGTGACGCAGTAACGACGCTAATAAATTTTCATTGCTACACATCTCAAAATATACAGTCTACAGATCCCAGTTGAACAAAGACGCTGCTGTATCATTGTAAGAGAGTGCTGCTCACGTGCTGCTACCCCTTAACATTTGGTCACACGGCACTGATGAGTGCCGTGTGCAAAAGAGGCTTTCACACTTTCAGTAATCGAACCATCAATTAAACACCGATAAGAGCATTCGCCCACTCGGTTGGGTGCCCGCTGTTTGCAAGCCACTTGGATTAATAAATATAATAATCTTGAGATTAATATCTTAATTTGAATTTCCAAGATACTATTATCATTATTATTTGTAATCAAAACAAAGGTAAAAAAGTATAAAGAGCATTTGACTGAGCTTTCTTAATACGAACTGCGACATCTAGCGTCGAGTGGCAGAACTAAATTTTTGTTTCTATTGAATCCACTTGACAATAGATGGCAGCACTAGTTTTTCAACGTCAGATTCGACTCTACATATATATTTTAGTACACAATAGGTTTTGTCAAAATATACATAGAAAGCAAATAGAAAGTAAAGTAATGTAACCTCCAAAATAATAAGTATATGACGAAATGTTTGCGTAAGCTTAGTGTTCCAAAAATATACCTACACATTCAGTACCTACATGGGTACTGACCGTGGCTTTGGTAGAGTCAGTAAGGTTGTTGTTTCCAATTCAAAATTCAAATATTTATTCAATGTTCTAACAAAATGTTTACTTTATGAAAGTCAAAGTTGTTAGTTTCACAAATTAATAGAGTAGATACCTACGTGAAGAAGAAACTGATAGAGAAACACCACATTTATTCTTTTCAAAACAGTCTTAGTTTAATTAACAAACTTAAATATTACTCGTGGATATGTTGAAAACTAGATACCTTATCAATATTAATTTTGTACTTTAAAAATCTCTAAATACCTTACCAATGTTTTCAGACACCCAATATTTTGTCTCCTACAACGTATAGTGATGGTACAAATCGCTGACAAGAGACACGTAGGCCGAAGAAAGAAATCCTGGCTGAAAAACCTACGACGTGGACTGGAATCACAAATGCTGCCGAGCTCTTCTGCCTTGCGAGAGACAGAGTAAAATATACGCAGCTGACTGTCAACCTCCGCTAGACGAAGAGGTACCTATTATAAGAAAAAGTAAAACAAGAGCAGTGGCAATACCTAATTATTTTTTATACAAATACAAGCTTGCCTCGATGGTCCAGCGGTAACTAACTAGATGAGCATCACCTATATCAAGGGTTCTAATCCCACTACCAGTTTCCTAGGTCTAGTTGTATCGCATACATATTTGGATTGTCCTAGCAGCTTGGTTACTTCAGCGTAAGGTTTACCTAGGTATCCTAGCCTAGATATCTAGGTGATTGTGTTGTGTATGCTATTTATAAGCATTTTATTTTTTCAAATAGTATAATAATATTTTTGATTGTCGACACTTTACTTTATTCTCAGATTTCAAAATTCTGTCTTCAAAAACATTGCCTACATTGTTTTATTCATCATGAGTCCCATTTTTAGCCTCGTAAACAAACTTCACAACGTTGAACGTATCCTCTCTTTGATTCGAATCCTCAACCGATTCTCTTTATAAGTTAGTCCGAAGTCCGTGTACGAAGTGGGTGATTCGTCGACCTCTAACTTTTTGCCCCGAGCTAACAAGATTAGCGACGGTAGTTTTTTGCACCCGGTAGTTAGCGGCGTGGTCATAGATCACAGAGCCCATGTGGTCAGCGGCGGCCGGCGGGCGAGTGGCCCACAGGACACGTGCAGCGGCGTGATTGTAACGCGACCCGCCCGCCTCCTGTCTGCGCGTTGGCTGGAGGCGCCACCAGCCTTCACCTGACCCACTTATGCCTTTTCTTCATGTGCAGTCTCCTAACGGAGTTCCGTGACCCTCTCTTCTAAATCGTGATCACTGGCGTTCCAACCTATACAACGCGTACAGTCACAAGCAATAATATAATCACACCGTCGCATTTTCGAAAAATCTTAACAATCTAGAAAGACGTGTCCGACAATTTGTCCTAAACTATGTAACCAATGGTAAGATGGTTTCATGTTATTTTTGACGTAGCTTTGTGTGAATTTTGATTGTGTTTGTAATGTAATTTTAATGTGTAATAATTATGTATTTAATTGTTACAATTGTCTTGTGTTCAGTAAAAAATGGTTAGATAATTTAGGACGAATTGTCATACACATGTGCAGTACAAAACAAAATGTGTACGTCGTACAAAATATGACAGTGTATTATTATTGTATTATTGCTCGTGACTGTACCAGGCACCTACTCGTCCGTTACTTTCAGTCCGCGCTCAGCTGTTGTTGTAATCGATATTTTTTAAGCGCATTTACTGAGTGAAACTAGCGGCACTTCGGAAAAAATATCATAACCTTTTACAGACCGAATTTGCGAAGTCTGTACAATTTCTCAGATTTCATTTATTTGTCAGCAAAACGGTACATTCATTCTCAATCATGTTAATAGTGATTTTTAGGTCCCACTGTCGTGAACCAAAGCCAGTGAACCAAGGACTAGATAGCATTCGCCAAAGACGATGTTTTTTGCATAAATGCTTTTTATTTCCAGGTTTCCAGGTTTGTTATTCTAGGTTCTTTGTCGCAGGTACAAAAAAACCACTGTTAACATGATTTTTAAGACGATAGAAATTTTAAACCAGAAAAATAATTAGTACGATTTTTTCCTCGGTGGCTCTAGCGTTACCCAACAAAGAACCATATGCCTCACAGCATTGTGATAAACTCTGAAAATTCCAATAAAAGCATTGAATGTATGTGCCTGTAGTAAATGTTATTATTATTATTATTAAAGTATACATTTCATCTCACTTTCCTTTAAGTAAAAATTGATACGCTTGGCTTCGTACAGACCGCGGTGTACGCGACATCCTTCGTATAAATTCTGTACCTTGGATCTTTTTTTATCTTTCTGTAGCTGGTTCTACTGTACCTTAGCTAATTTTTATCATAATATGGTGGAGATTGTTTACCTAAGTGTTTTAAAAAGAATAAATCAGGAGTTTCTATGTTAGCTCCTTCTTCACACGATCTACTTATTTATTTTAAAATAAAAGCTTTGAATTTTATTTTTATAGTGAATACAAAAAATACAGTTTGAAGTAAAAACTCCCGAACGATAAATAAATAACTTCCACACAACAAAATCCCTCGACCTGGTCCCAATCTAGGATACCTTGTGCTATAGTAACCAGGAAGGAAGGCTTGCACAAATATACGACGGCCTCCAGAGGGAATAGAACCCACGACATCTATCTTGGTAGGTTGGTTGGTAGGCCAACGAGGCAGTGAAATCAATAACAATTCAATTCGTACCTACTTACTTTTCATTTACATAAGTAGGCACATAGTACATAAATAGAGCGCACATCGGACATAGCTTAGCCTTTGTGCCTCACAGATCTACCCTCTCTCCGGCCAATCTTTCCGGCGATCTAAGTTCGAAGAGCGATCGAAGATCGAAGAGCGCTCCGATCAATATATACTTACTTAATGACAAGCTGGGTTCCGTGAGTCACATCACTCACATCCCCGCCCGTCATCGTAGAAGTCCACAGCCTATGAGGTCGCCGTCGTCGGATCACAATGCGGAGGACATCCTCATCATCACTTAATATGTTTCTAAAGAAGAAACTACTTACCACTATTTAACAAATAGCTTCGTCAAACATGAAAATAGAAAATTTACATACATCAGCTCACGCCTGTATCCCAGAGGGGTAGGTAGGCAGAGACCAGGGACTGCCACCTGCCACGATCCTGACAAATCACTTTCGCTTCATCGACATTCATTAGTCGTTGCATGCACGCAGAAAATTTAAATTAATACAAAATATCCCTACTGAAAACAGAAAGTAATAACCAAGAGAATAAGCCGCCCCGAGACACATCCGTTTCCCATCCCATTAAGCTGGAAGCGAGGGAAATCCTCTGCATTTATAACCCCCAGAGCGGCAGTTATGTAAGTAAGTAAAGTAAGTAAGTAAAATATTTATTTATTGCACGAACATAGTGATACATTTACCGTGATAACTTATTTTAATGTACGGTGCATAGCTATTGTGCGGCCGCTGGGGGAGAATACGATCCTGACAAACGTCTATTTCATATGACTAGTGATGGGAGAAAAGCAACGTTATCATTCCTTACGTTATTCTTAACTAGCTTTTGCTACTGACTCACGATTAAGTAGTTTTGTTTTTTAGACGACCTTCACTCAGTCATCTCTTGTGCCATTTTCGCAGGCATTTTAGAAGGGTCATCATCTTTTTTGTGCCGAATGGCGGTGAAGTGATGTGGCGAGCTGTGCGACCTTTTATTTGGGCCCAGATCAGCTCAATCGCTTTGTGCGGCAGTGGTACGGAGAGATTCTGAGAACACGATGATCTTTTTCTAAAGCCTGTTCATCAACTTCGTATCGTTAAAGGGACTGTTATTATTTTCGTTATTTTTGGTACGTCACTACAAAAAAAATACGGTTGAAAAAAAAAAATTGATTTCTTCTTATTTCACATTTAAATCACTGTGCAAAAAATAACATTGATTGTAAGTTTACACAATGATATAGTTTCAATGACAATTATTTGCTAGTAGGATAAATAGGACATAAAAATATTTTAATCGAAAATTTAACGCCACTTCAAGGTTACGTCGTCCGTTCTAACATGACCTGTCAGGATCGTAAACTCCCAGCGGCCGCGGCCGGACGGTAAGTTAGATTACAAAAAAAAATATCCAGGGGTCCCTAAACTAGGCAGAACCTGTTGTTCTTGGGGAACCAGTTAAAATTAAAAAAAGAGAAAAGTCTGAAGCATACTTAATTTATGAACACAAAAATAAAACAGACAGCATCTGGGTCATAAAATAAAGTTAATCATTATTTATAATGTTTAAAAAATATGTGCTTATATATTTGTATATATATTATGTGTGTGTGTTTGGTATGATATGACTTTAAGTTTATTTTAGGAACTGTTCTGTACTTAAGTAATCTAGTGTGAGAAGGAACTTATAGCAACGGTCACTCAAGCTACATCCTATCCCCCTCAAAAAGGAAAGTTAATTGATATTTCAATTTCAACTCGCTCTTTGCTTATTTGATAGCCAAAAGTGCAGACGTAGGACTTCAGCCTAGGTCATGCAAACCTGGCACCGTGGCGCAGGCTATACGACCCGGCAATCACAAAGCCGCCGCGGCGCAGTCCTTGCTTTTTAATAACGTCGTCGGGCTCCGCGAGTCCCCGGCGGAGGCCGCGGGGCGAAGGCCGACCACAGAACATCTGCCACAGAGGGCCGGCTGGAAATTGAGTGCTTTTGTTGGCTTTCAGTAATAATAGCTTTCAGGCTTAAGTAGTACACGGACGAGAGGTGGCTTAGAACAGGATAAGTCCTGTGACATCAATGGAGATTGAATTGACCACAATATTTTGACGTTATGCATTATGCAGAATTTGATCTAGGTATCCAATATTATGTAGGTATATTATGTTATTTCCTCTTCCCACATATAATTTTTATTATTACTATGTATGTATGTTTATTTATTGAAATATTTATGTATGTTTTAAGTAAGTATATATAATTATAAAAATATTTCTTAATTTCTCAGTTGCACGACTACTCGTCTCTAATTTCTTTCTTGTCTCTGTCTGTGGTT
This sequence comes from Yponomeuta plumbellus, assembly GCA_947310845.1. NCBI lineage: Eukaryota > Metazoa > Arthropoda > Insecta > Lepidoptera > Yponomeutidae > Yponomeuta > Yponomeuta plumbellus. The sequence goes on along the minus strand of OX371211.1, from coordinate 408,920 downwards.
GCCTGGAAGAAATTGCTTATAGTAATAAGGCCGCCAATTGTACTTAGATTTATAAAAATCTGTAAATGTTATTTATGAGTACAATAAAGAATATTCTATCTATCTATAGTATGGCAATTTTTGAAAAGGGCTACATAGAGTAACACGCCTCCAAGGAAAAAACATCATTGGTAACATTATTCCGGATACACTTACTTGACTTTTTGTCGGAAGAGTCCGACCACGTTTCGCTCTGATTCGCAGAGCTTAATGCTAAATTAGGTCAAGTAAGTGTATCCGGAATAAAGTTAATAATGTCTAGCCTTTTTTACCGAACCTACCTATCTGTTTTTCTTTTACTTTTGTGGCTCTGTGTTACTCTATGGAGCAACTTAAAATTTAAAAAATATTTGTTTTTAATTTTATCTAAGAGTCTTTCCCCGTGTAAGGTTGTAAGGTTGATAGAGAAGGTGCCAAGCCGTGTCCACTCGCTGCGGTAATTCTGTGCGCGGCTGCGCGGGCGCAGGCGTCGGCGTCGGGTGACATTTTAAGGACGCGCGGTCGCCGCGTTGTTTTTTGCTCCCGCACTTTTTCAGCGCGGCTGCGGCGGGCGGACGGTCGTAAAATTTGTTATTAATACAGTAAAATTCGGATTAGGCAGTATTAAATTCGAAACAAAGCAAGGATTTAATTGGTAATTCGTGTCCGGCGGGCGATTGTTCGCCGGCGCAATATCCGTTTATTGTTTTCGGTTGTAAAGTCGATTCGGAGGCAAAGGGCCGGCCTATTGTCCGCTGCCTCTCTCGGCCTCCGCCTCTCTAGGCAATCTGGTGCGAACTGATTGGAATCCGTCACGCTGCCGCTGTCGACGCCGCCGCCGGCTCGCCGGCCGGCCCTGCCTTAGCCAAAATACGCATAAAACTACGTTACACAGCTTAGACCGTGCAGCTTTTTTATGTTAAATGAAAATGCCAGCCATTGCAATGGTCGCAAGAGAAGGTGGAAATAAAATAGTTAAGTACAAACAAACCAATTTATTTTCAAGATCGTGCTCCGTTTTCGTCACAACTGCGGGATTGTTAAGTACTTCTTGTTAAAAAGTAGTTAAATATTTTATAGCTCAGATTAAATACACAGTCGTTGCCGAGGCAGATAAATAAATAGGTATTCATAGTTCGCAATACGCGTGTAGGTACATAAGGCACTCGTTTGATCACTGGTCACTAAGGAAAATTTTGTTTATCATAAATCCCTTGCAGACATTAAGTAGCTTTGTGATTAGAAAACTAAATTAGGTATATCTACTAAATTGCACCCAACTTATCAGATAAACAGTGTAAAAGGATTAAATTAAGATAATGGAAATTGTAAGAACACTAAACCAAAAGCATAAAGTAGGAACATCGATTTGCTCTACAGAGACCGTGACGGCATCTTTGTATAGAGATTGGCCAAAATGGTCTCTGTAAAGCCTGGATTTACATTAATTTGTTTTATTTTCATGCTTTTAAAGCATGCTTTCCATAGCAGAATAAAATAGAGACGGGAAAAGCGAGCGAGAAAAGAGGATTCATAGCTTTTCCTGCGCACCAATGACCAGATTTATGATTTGCTAGTGTATTTTAAAGAAATTTTAATTATCGACCATACAAACTTCCAACGCCACTCCGTTGTTTGGCTCCGCTCCATCGCACGGGTACACGCTTTTGGCGTCTCTATTCTGTTCCACTTCTTCTTTATATTCATGCTCAAAAAGCATGGATATAAATCGAATGTAAATTAGGATTTAATTTACGATTCTTCAGTTGGCAAGGAAAATATAGACAGAGCCGCTGAAATTCGGAAATTTCGACAAAAGGAATTAGGGAATATCTTACCTTCCCAGTTAATATATTATGGTACGACGAAAATTATTTAAGTTTGTGTGGACAGCAAAGGTAATATACCTACAGAGGTCGGTGACGGGGCTATACTTCGACTAGTAATCTAGGCCCTAAATTGAACAGTTAAATTGGTTCCGATGTAAAGAATTTCCAGTTCCTTACTTAATTTATTGTCATCATCATCATCAACCCATTATGTCCCCGCCGAGGGGCTCGGGTCTCTTCCCTGAGGAAGGTATAGGCCTTACTCCACCACGGGGGCCAAGTCCGCGTTGGTGGAGGCTTGTAAGACTAGTGGCTGGTCTTACTATCAGAAGTTTTCAAGCCGCACTAAGGCCTCTGACTCTGACTTGGCTTAACGACTGCTATCTATCGACAGCAACCCGCACCAACTGCTTAACGTGCCTTGCGAAGCCTCTGACTTGGCTTAACGACTAAATTGTAATTACCAAAATAATATGATAACATGGTATATTATGCTACCGTACCTACTATCGCTTTGAAATAATCTGCTAATTCCCAAGCCAAAGCGTCTTGTTGATGAGTAGTAAAACTGTCTCTTGTCGAGGTGATAAGCGGATGTTTACACAAACTTATGTAAATTGATTTTGTTATTCGTGTTAATCAGAACGTCACAATAATGTGTTCCTACTTTATACCGTTGGTGTTTCAACCTGTCCCACCGGTAACGATAGTTAATACTTAACGCTATTATCTTACACTACGAATAAAATATCGTCTATTTACAGCTAGTCAATATAATACTTTGTTTACATCGCAATCGAAACTTACATGTAAGTTTATTGATGATTACCAGATCGCTCCTTTCTTGACTAAGGTACTAGTCAGTTTACATATTCCTCGAAGCCTTCTAGATCCGTCCAAGGTTCTTGAAAAACCACGGCACTTTTAATGGCACTAACAAGATATGAAACTTATCAACGTTTTTTTCTCTCGTCCTCAAACGTGTCACTTTCACTGTGGAGGGCCTCAGGGCCGTCACTGTCACAATCAGTGTCCCAGCGCGCAGTGTGCGCGGTCGGTGCGCGCGCGCGGGGGTCATAGCGCGTGCGCGTGCGCGTGCGCGTGGTGCGGCGGCGGCTGCTGGTGCGGGTGCGGCAGGTGCGGCCCGCCGCCCGCGTGCTGCCGCCCCTGCGGGGAACGGGGGTCAGGTTAGCCTCTTGGTCAATTTGCATCAATCTATGGTTAGGGTCTATTCTCAGTTTTTCGAAAACCTATAAGCGAACCTAAACCGAAAAGCGCTTGCCACCCTAGACTCGCCTTTTGGTAGGGCGCTTGCCATCGTTAGACTCGCCAATAAAAAAGAAACCCTTGCCACTGTTCTACTCAATACTCAATACTTTATTGCATTCCACAAGTTGTAGGGTTGTTACAATTTAACTTAACAGTTATTTGATGAGATCTTTGTGGACCCTGTAGGGCAGCACGCAAAAACAGCAAAATGTAGCACGCAACATTTTAAAGTGCTATTTGAAATATCGAGTATACTCACCTGTACATAGACGCAATATTTAGCTAGTACCAGCCAGTAGGAGCAGGCAGAACAGAAGTCGACACTGTTAGAATCACCCTTATGTGGACACTAGTTTTAGAGGAGTGTCGAGTATAGAGCTCACTCACTTGTACGGACTATGGTCGCAAAAGGTTTCTCACAACTGAAAAGGTTTCTACGTACGACTACACACTAAATCAGGAAAATAATCACTTGAAAACATTAAACAATGAACTAATCAAGAGAAACGATCTGTATAACATAACATAGCATAACATTTATATACAGGCACATACATTGCTTCTGGCCCCACACTAGGATACCCTGTGTCGTGGGAATCAGAAACAGTGACGTCACAAACATGTAAACATCCAAGATTTGGGATTCCTTTTTTTCCTTCCCTAGCCGGGACCCGAACCCGAGACCTCTCGCATGGTAGTTATATGCGCTAAACACTGCGCCACAGAGGTCGTTAAAATAAATATAAATGTATAAAAAGTTACGAGTTCACCTAATAAAAGCTTCAAACCTAAAGTACGTAAAAATGCTTTCAAAAATAAAGAAACACAAACCAATCAACATGAGATGACCGACATGAATGTGCTTAGTTCGGCAACTAATAAAATAATAACAAAAAGAAAACTCACTACAAACATAAAGAAACACATACAAACCAAAAAGAAGTGAATAAAATTAGCTCAAACCAAAAGAATGAAGGAAAAAATATTAGCAAAACCAATGACACCTCAATCTATTAAGCAAGGTGTAGAAAACAATACAAAAATAAACAAAGTATAAACAATGAAGTAAAGTTTATTGAGCAGCAATATAATTTAGATTATAAAATTGCACTGCTCATAATCCCTAACTACCGCTTAGCTTCATGCTACAGCAGAGCGCTTACAAAAAGAGGAGGAGCTTCTATTTTGGTAACGATTACTGGAGTTTATACTCCAGCAGACAGAACTTATATTATACCTATATAATTTTGCACATAATTGCTCACAAAAATGTAAATCACAAGTCATAGAATTTGCTTTGTCTGGCCACACCGTAAAATTCCCTGTGAAACAAGTGTGTAATCTTATTGATTTAATTGAATGTCATGATTAAGTTAATCATGACATTCTACTTGATAAATTAGATTACAGTCTGTTAGCTTTTAGAATATACCTCGGCTACTATCGGATAGAACCGATTATATTGCAATAAGGCAAGGTTTATTTTGTATTGTTATTTATAACTTTACATAACTTTTCAAAATAGTGAAGAAAAGTTTTATATAGAGCAGGAAGTAGTATTACACTCGTGTGCTTCCGGCGAAAACCGAAACCTACTGTAGAGCCCGAGGTATATTTTAAAAGCTAACAGACTGTATTTATAGTATACGCGGTAACGTTTTAAGGTTAATAAAATCATACTTAGAAAAAAAAACTCAAATTTATGAGATAACAAGGATAAATAAATTGATAAAAACGGAGGTAACGCATCGAACGTTACGCACTATTGTGTACGGAGTTCCACAAGTAGCGGAATAGGACCACTACTTTTTGATTGATGATTTATATAAATGACCTGCCTAAATGTATAAACTAAGCATCCCATGAGCCTTTTTGCTGACGATACTACTGTTGCTATTGAAGATAGAGATACCTACAGGGTTATACATAAATGACATTAATACGGCTTTGGATAACGTAATTACTTGGCTTCAACATTATAATCTCAAAATTAATTTCAGTAAAACAATTAATATACAGTTTGTTCAGAGAAATAAGACACTGGAAAATCTAACAGTCCAATATGAAGGCAAATGCATAAAACATTCTGAGACAACTACGTTCCTAGGGCTAATAAGCAATTGGAAACTTAAATGGAAGCTACACATTGAATAGGAAAACGAGTGCGTAGCTCCGCATAATATGCTTGTAAAGCACATATTAGCTTGTAAAGAGCACATTATGCTCTTTACAAGCTCCGTCACCATAGGGTCAACTCAGAAACAGTACTACTAGGCTAGTATGGTTTAGTAGAATCCGCGCTTAGGTATGGAATAATCTTTTGGGGAAATTCAACGGACAAACACATCATATTTAAAGCTCAGAAACGACGCCTAAGATCAATGTGCGCTCTTAGGAAACAGATAGCTGCAAACCCTGCAAAACAATCGGGTGACGGTATTTTTTTTTCGTTCAGTTTTAGTTCGTTCAGTGATATATTTTCCTCGAAATCGTGAAAACAAAACCAAAAATGCTTTTTGGCTTTTATTTTTTCTGTAATTATAATCAGAAATTTATATTTTCATATCCAATAAAGAAAACTTGTACATACGAACAATAATTAGGTAATTTTGGGCCCAAAGTTTCATCATCAACCCATTATGTCCCCACCGAGACGCACGGGTCTCTTCCCTGAGGAAGGTATAGGCCATACTCCACCACGGGGGCCAAGCCCGGGTTGGTGGAGGCTTGTAAGACTAGTGGCTGGTCTTACTGTCAGAAGTTTTCAAGCCGCCCTAAGGCCTCTGACTTGGCTTAACGACTGTAATCTATCGACATACGACTATCTAGCGAAAAACATATCACAAACATATCATTTCAAGATTAAACTGCAAATTTTCTTTCTGAAATTTCAGGTTTCTAGTAGACCTACAGCCACCATTACACAGAGACCATTCCAGAGGCCTTAGCCTCTGACTTGGCTTAACGACTGCCATCTATCGACGGCAGCCGGCACCAACTGCTTAACGTACCTTGCGAAGCACGGAACCGCTCGGAGATCGTTTAAGATCACTCAGGCAGCCCAGGCTACGAGCGATTCAGAATATAACACTCACTTGTAGATACACGTAGTAGTCGTAGGGCTGGTGCAGCGGCCAGCAGCGCTGCGGCGGCACGGGGTAGAGCGGCGGCACGGGGTAGAGCGCGCCGCCGAGCTTGTTGCGCAGGATGCGGCTGATGGAGGACACGGAGGGCACGTTGTACTTGTCGCACACGCCGTCCGCCAGCAGCCGGTCGCGGATCTCCCACGCGAAGATGCCGGGGTCCTTCGCCTTCAGCTGCTTTATGTAGGACACCACCTGTTGGCGGAACACGGGTTAGGGGACTGCGGAAAGGGGCACACGCTAAGGGGGAGAGGGGGTCGACGAAGTGTGATATTGTGAGACAAGGAGGTGGGAGTGGTCCTATATTTCGTGACATCACATTTCAAAATTTAAGTAATGTAAGTGTAAAACACGAAAAACTCAAAAACATTTGCAAACGCTATCGGAATTAAAAGTAATTTTGTAACTGCTGTTTTAATCCAATAATTTGTAGACGTAAAATTGCAAAATATGTGACGCCACACTAGGGACGGGGAGGGGGTCTCACAATTGTGACCAGCTGTGACAAGGACGGGGGAGGGGTAAAAAATAATGAAATTCGTGTGACGTAGTTTATGGATGGGCCTTACGAGTGAATAGAGCGGTAGAGAAACATAACGAGGCTCGTGAGCGGATTATATAGTTACAGCTTGCGCTAATCTATGTAATCTGTTCAGGCCGGTGGTTGAACGCAGAGACCATACATGTTCCTACGCGACATGTACCGTTGAAAAAATTGTAAAAACTTTGAAAATATTGGTAGCCATCACAATGTTAATACTAGAGATTAGTAGAAATAAACAGAAGTCGTCATTACCATGACTCAGAAGACTGGCAGAAGTTAATACATTTTTATGGGATAATGCATAAGGTGGCAGCTGTCAGTCCCTGGTCTCTGCCTACCCTTCTGGGATACAGGCGTGAGCTTATGTATGTAATAAGGTTCTACAACGAGATCCCCCATTATGGTGACGTAAGTAAGTACATAAAGCAAATGTTTTGTTTTTATTCTTTATCTTTTTTATGAATAAAAATATTTAAGTTTAGGGGCCTCGCCCTCGACCGAGAGCGACACATGTAGCTAATCATCTAATCATAGACAAAAAGGCTTCAAATGAACTTAAATAGTTTCGCAGGTTCAGTTATTGACACTGCATCCAACCCAGACACCATTCCACTGCTGGATATAGCCCTCTCCCAAGATACGTCACTTTTTTCTACCCAGCAAGGTAATAAGGCATTACTTCGAGCCAAAAAAAATTGGAAAATGGTCCACGAACTTTCAATGTCACACTATTACGTTGACAAAATACATTGAACTTTCATCGCTAGATTTAAATCTTCGACGTCGCCGGACAGAATGGAGCTGGTGTCCGCGTGGTAGCGAGCCAGGACTTACTTTTGGCGTCGTGACACGCGGCTTGGAGCCGCCGATGGCGCCGGGCAGGATGGAGCCGGTTTCGTGGTAGCGCGCCAAGATCTTGGACACGCAGCCGTGTGACACGCGCAGTTGCCGGCTGATGTCGCAGGGCCTGCGCACACATACATACTCGTATTAAAGTCAGATGATCGCATGAGACAGCAATAATATAAAAATGGTGACGTAAACACCTTTCAAAGTCACGTGTAATATACATTACATTGTACATGACCATTGGTTGAAATTGTCAATTCAAAATTCAAAAATTTTATTTCAACGTAAAGAATTTACATTCTGCTTGTTGAATGTCAATGTACATACAGTTATGTATAATGTTAGCCGCTGCCTTGGGGCCGTCTGTAGTGGAGAAAAAGGCAGCGAAAAAAAACTCCACTCTGACCATCTTTTCTCAAATCACCTTAAAGCTAATACAAATCAAACCTACAAAATAATATCTTGGATGTGTTGAACACTAGACACATTTATCCTCTGATTAAATTTAATATTAAAATACTATATAATGCCCTACGTCCTTGTCTTCTAAATAATCGTTGATTTTATAATAAGCTTTTTTGCAAAGAGTGTGCTTAACACAATTCTTAAATCGCGTTGGAGGTAACTCTAATATATCTTGGGGTATCTTGTTGTAGAACCTTATACAGTGCCCCATAAAGGAAGTATTAACTTTTGCAAGTCTAAATCGTGGAAATGACAATTTATGTTTATTCCTAGTATTAACGTTATGATGGCTACCAAGTGTTTCGAAGTCTGTAATATTTTTCCTAACGTACATAATATTTTCATAAATGTATTGGCTTGCAACTGTTAAGATGTTAGTTTCTTTGAAAAAGTCTCTTAGCGAGTCCCTACTACCTAGCTTGTAAATAAATCGGATCGCTCTCTTCTGCAAGATGAAGATAGTCTCAATGTCTGCTGCCCGACCCCACAGTAGTATACCATAGGACATAATACTATGGAAGTAACTAAAATAAACAAGCCTAGCAGTTGCAACGTCAGTAAGTTCTCGGATTCTTTACAGCATATGTTGCGGAGCTAAGTCTATGTGCTAATTTTACAATATGTGGACCCCATTGTAGTTTGGCATCGATTGTGATGCCCAAAAATACAGTATCTTCAACAAATTCTAGTTTTTCATTTCCAATCACAATGTTATTTTCAACTAATTTTATGTTAGGTAGGGTAAACTTCATACATTTTGTCTTTTTTGAATTTAACAATAGATTATTTGCAGTAAACCAATCTAGAACGTGCGAGAGAGCATTATTTGCTTCGTCAAGATTATTTTCCTGTTTCCTTATTTTAAAAATAAGTGACGTGTCATCAACAAATAGCACTATCTCGCACATTTTTTGTACCATAAACGGTAAATCATTTACATAGACTAGGAAAAGGAACGGCCCTAGGATAGATCCCTGTGCGACTCCCATTTTTACAAGTGAACCCGACGATTTAATACGATTTATGTCTGCTTTTTGAACCCTTCCTTCTAAATACGATTTTAAAAGATCTAATCCTGCATTTTTTATTCCGTAATGTTTTAACTTTGAGAGTAGTGTTTTGTGGTCTACACAATCGAATGCCTTTGACAAATCACAAAATATTCCTACAGCATCCCTATGATCCTCCCACGCACTGAAAATATGTTTAAGTAACATGACTCCAGCGTCTGTTGTATTCAGCCCTTTAGTAAAACCGAACTGCTGACTATGAAGGAGTTTGTAATTATTGAAATGCAAAAGTAATTGATCCAAGATAATTCTCTCAAATATTTTACTTAGTACTGGTAAGACTGATACGGGTCTAAAATTTGTTGGATCTTGTTTATCACCGCTTTTAAATAAAGGTACTAGCCTACTGTATTTCATGAGGTCTGGAAATACTCCTTCATCTACGCATTTATTGAATATCTCTGATAACGGCGATGCTAGAATATGTATCACTGAACTAACAATTTTTACTGACATACCCCATAAGTCCTCAGTTTTTTTGAGATTCAATAATTTAAATATGTTAACTATGTTATGAGGCTTAATGTAATTAAACGTGAAATCGTGTTCGCACGCGGGGACATGATCTTGTAATAACGTTGCTGCACGATCAGGTGACGAGTTCAACAGAGCTGTGGTTGCAATTGGTATATTAGTGAAGAACTGTTCGAAAGCTGCAGCGATATCTTCATTTGTTGTTATTATTTTGTCATCAATCTTAAGCGAAATATCTCGTTCTCCTAATTTTGCTTTACCCGTTTCTCTATTTATTATTGTCCAAATTGTTTTAATTTTATTCGGTGATTGTAGGATTTTATTTTTTATATGATCACATTTAGCTTTATGGCAGACGGCCTTAAATAATTTGGAATATTTTTTGACGTATTGTATGAAGTTGGTGTCGGAGGTATACGTCTTTTTGTCATATAGTTCATAGAGTGTGTCTTTGCTCTTTCGGATACCTGACGTTGCCCATTCACTAAATCCTACTTTATTGTCGTTGCTTTTTTGCTGGCGCAATTTAAAGTTTTTTTTTTAAACTACCTGAGACTATTTCGAATAACTCAATATAATGAGCATTAGCATTTTGATAACTTTCTTGAGTCTTTATGCTACTCTCTAGGTCTGATTTAAACGAAATTAATTTTTTACTTGTTACGGGCCGGCATAGGACAACCGTTTCTGCATTATTCGTATCTATTTCAAAATTTACAACTTGACCGCTATGGTCTGACTTTAAACAATTTACTGTAGAATAATCTGAAAAATCGCAGTCGCAGTAAACATTATCTAGGCAGGTGGCAGTAGTTTCAGTTATCCTAGAAGGCTCCGAAAAAATATTTACTACATTAAACGATTTGAAGATAATTGTCAATTTTGTATTTAACCCTAGACACCTACCCTTCGTCGATTCGACGAATACGCGACAGAAAAGTTGTTGTATCCTTTTGGAGCTTATGCGGATAACCGTGGTGTCTATTATTTCGGTTTTCGGTTTGTCGAGAGGCAACGATTTCCGTCAGCTAAGTACTATTTTTTTCGTTGTTTTTACGAAAATTCGTATAAAACCGCAATTTGTAGTGAACCTAAAATTTATTTTTGTACTGAATAAGCGTAAAAAAGACAAATTTTTTTGTAATGTCTACAAGTTCAGTTTGGCCATAACATGTACAACTACTCTTTAAATTCCTATTCTAATAAAAAAATCATAAGAATGTCTGTTTTGATTCGTTGAAACGCTCTCCATTTTAAATAGAAAGAAAAATAAGTAAGAGTATGTGATAAATAACAACAAACTATTTTATTAGAAAATAGAACATTAGAAGATATGCTTGGAAAATCAACGCAATAAAGGTACCAAAACCAAAAACGAATGGTAAGGTATTACGGAGTATGTGAGAAGGTTAGGTGTCTAGGGTTAAAGCGGAGTCTGCCATCCAGTCGATTTTGAAGTCACCACAGACTATGACTTTTTTACTGCTGCTAGAGGCTACCTTCAAAACATCCTCCAATACTGTTTCAAACAAACTAAAATCGCTGGTAGGGGGTCTGTATATGGCTACTACAATGTGTCTAGACAGTTCAACACATGATATTTCAATTACTTTTTCAACAGAAAGTCTGCAAATATCTTTCCGTTCTTTAAATTTCAACTGATTTTTTGTAAGTATCAGGGATCTCCCGTGCCTTGCAGACTTTCTATTGAAGCAACTGGCTATTTGATAGTTATTTACAGAAAAAAACATTTGAGTCTCTAGTAGCCAGTGTTCTGTGACGCAAAGTACATCTACTCTATATTGTCCTAGAAATAACTCTAATTCTAATAACTTTCCAGAAAAACCACCCTGTATGTTCTGGTTAACTAAAATTAAGTTTTTTAAGGGGGGCTTTTCTTTGGTCTGCGCTGGCAGTTTAAATCAGCGGTCAAATTTAACCTAGCACTAGTTCTTTTAACAACCTCTGAGTACAGAGGCTGGCAAGTGTCACCTAACTTACAATTTGTAATATCTAGAGGTCCCTGTGCTATTGTCTTAACAATAATAGGGTCATAAACATTGAATGCCAACAATTTAGCAATAAGTCGTTTCTTCTTATATCTTTTTAAAGAAATTACATAAAAGAAAACTAAAGTGGTTTAAAGAATAATCATTGATTTTTGAACGTATTATAACTGTATTTTTGGAAGGTTGTTTAAGAAAAAAATGGAATAAAAACGTCATTCGGGGATTTTTTTGAAAAAAAAAAGGTAGAGGAAGTTCGTTGGAAGTTTTTTGAAGTTGGAAGAGAAAAATATCTTCGCTCTTGGCGGTATCGAAGGCTTATTTCAGTTTATATTCAGCCCATTGCAATGTGGGTATTTGTTTACCGCGAAGGCAGTGAGGTACGTACCTGATGCCAAGTTGCGCCAGCTCGACGATCCGCAGCCTCACGGCGTTGGGCAGCGGGCGGCCGTTGACGAACACTCCGCCCAGCTGGTTGACCTCGCCGTACTGCTGGCCCGCCGCGCCCGCGCCCAGCCCGCCGCCGCCGCCCTCCGACGGCAGCGCTGAAATATAATTACCGGTTTAAGAATCACAAGTCATCCTAACGCTACAGGCGGAGCTAAATAGGCCTACCTACTTATGAAAACCACGGTTAAAACTAAGAAGTGTTTTTTTTAATACGATCTTCGGGTCGACGAAGTGTGATATTGTGTGACAAGGGGGTGGGATGGGAGGGGTCCTAAATTTCGTGACGTCACGTTTCAAAGTCTATTATAATAATCTTAGTGTTAAAACACGAACTTTGAATTATTAACGAAAAACTGTAAAACATTTGCAGCTTTATCGGAAATACTTACAATAATTTCGGGACTGCTGTTTTAATTCAATCATTTCTAGATGTACAATTGCAAAATATGTGAGGTTACACTAGGGAGCGGGGAGCCTCACAAATGTGACCAGCTGTGACAAGGACGGGGAGGGGTAAGAAAACATAAAATTCGTGTGACGTAATTTATGGATCCCCTTACCTACTGGATCCCACAGCAGTGCAAGGCAAAGTACTCCCCTTTAGATATCCACTCCACCCTGGCCTGGCCGACTCTTCTCACCCAGGTAAATATGACGACGTGTGGACCCGGAAAGGTGGGCAAAAAATGTCACCGATTGGGTGCCGGGCGATGACTACTGGCGACGCGGAAGGCCGAGGCGAAGATGGTGCGACGACTTGACCAAATATTTAGCTGGGTGGGGCGAGTTGGCAAACAAAATGAATAAAGAAAAATTGTGGTTCATACTGCATTGTTCCCAAAAGTCTTCCCATCCACCGAAAGCATCGTTGAGCACTTCTACTACCATTATAGACACCAATAGATAGCAAGAATCTGTTCTTGGGCCTATCACAAATTAGACTGAGCCGATGAATTCGCGGAGCCCCGGTATAAACGCACCTGTTTATCTTTCTTTATCTGGCGCGCGCCGCGACCGACCCGACCGGCCGATAACATCCAACGTGAGCAGACCTTTGAAATGGATCCCGAAGTTATTAAATCTGTAGAGCAAAAACGACGTCTGCACCGGCAGCGGCGTCTCGTGTGTCGCGTGTCGGGCAAAGGGAACAAAAGCGCGAGGCGGCGGCGGGGCCGCCGGCCGGCCAGGAGCCACTTCAAAGTCGCCTGTGAAGGCTGTGTTACGCGACACCACCACTGAACTAGGCCGTTGCGCGTGCGACGTTTTTTTTCCATTTATTGGGAGTATTCACGGAATTAGAGTAAAAAATGCTCACCTATTTTTTAATTGATTTTTTTCAATTCAGAAATTTAAGAATAAAGAATTTTCATTCTGTTTATTGAATATCAATATGTACCTACTTATAATGTTAATGTTAGCCGCTGCCTTGGGGCTTAATGTAGTGGGAAAAAAGACAGTGAAAAAAAAAACTCCACTCTGACCATCTTTTCTCAAATCACCTTAAATCTGATACAAAGTTGGTAGAATGAATGTAAGAAGCTCAAGACCCATGAGTGCAATCAATACTTGCAATGTCAAACATTATTTAATATTCAATTCTGCAAATTCTGACATTTTGTTTTTATTGTGAATAAAATATTTGAATTTGAAATTAAAATCAAGTCAGTATCTCCGATGGTTAGGCAGAGAAAGGTTTTGCCATGTCAAGAGCCCTGCAAACGACTTTAACTTCAGCGACATAAGTCGCCGCCTCTGCCGATACTCTACCAAATTATTTCATATTTTCTTCCTTTTATTTCCCTTAACCCCTCAGGCCGTCTGCAGTCGCGATGAATCCGGAGCCGTGCGTCATGCGCTGCGCGGGCGCATCGCGTTGCATCCGCCCAATCAGCATCGCGGCGTGACACGCGTGACGTGACACACTGCGTGTCACCGTGACGTGTGACGTGACGAGACAAATCGACTCCAAAGCGACGGCGACATGTGAGAGCTCATGTTGTGTTTCGGGATGTCAAATAATTTGGGCCTCTTTTAAAATAAATGTGGAAGTTAATAGGCCTAATGGCGACCAAGTGTTTATGCTGTGTTTTCAACTTCCATCACTAGGGTGGGAAAACGTGTACCTAACAACTACAGATCTATGTATATCTTTGGTAACAACCATTCTAATGAGTGAATCCTTGTTGATGACATACATCATAATGTGTCATCTATTCTCTATTGAAATGAGTCTTGAAAAAGCGGAGTTCCTTAGCTTAATCAGAGCGAAACCTGGTCGGACGTGTATCCGGAATAATGTGTAGTGCTAACGAAAGTTTTAGTAAAAAAAGCATTTGTCATTGTTTCTCGCCGCCCTCACGGCACGGTCTTTTACTTAAATCAATGTTAGGGGGCTTCTATTAGATAACAGTAAAGATTATTTAGAGGACAGCAATGCCTGGAATTAAAGCCAGTGGAACGCACGAGTTCTGTTACTATGTAAACCCTTAGAATAATAATTATGTAAACTGTTAATTAAGGAATTAGATTGGAGTTTTTTCGTTCATTGTTGATTCATATTAGCTGCTATGGAAGTGGAAGCTGAACTAAAGAAACAGTGAACGATTTCCTAAGCAGTCCAGTCGTTTAAGAGCTCGCGGGCTGTCATGCGTGGCGGCCGCGGGCCAGCAGACGTTGCGTTATTTGCGGCCGCCCTATAACTTGTCTAAGTTGTCAGCCGTTAAGTTATGGCCCGGCTTGTCGCGGCGAGCCACTGATGGATGTGGCGTGGACAAACAAAACACTACGATCTCACAGTAATTTGTAATAAATACCTGATGATCAGCGCTTTGTTGCTATCGAGGATACCAACTTCCATTTTGCTTCCATCAGGAATTAGGTGCCTTTTATGAAAATGCAACTCGCTAACTATTTAATAGTTTAATTACATAAGCTTATATGCCTGTATCCGGCAGAGGTAGACAAAGACCAGGGACTGATGCTTGCCACGATCCTGACAGATCACTTTCGCCTTATCGACATTCATTAATCGTTTTAGTCGATAATAAAAAAGTAATACTTGTACACCTGTCGGAACAATCAATCTTTGACAAATAAATACATCTTATCTTATCGTTGCATGCACACACGTCGGTTTCGGGTGCGTTATATCTTCCCCTTTGCTAATATATCCCTTGTTTGGTCGAAGTATGTCCGCCTAGCCAATCAATCCGGATTTGGCCCCCGTAGTATGGCCTATGCCTTCCTCAGGGAAGAGACCCGTGCCTCTCGGTGGGACATAATGGGTTGATGATGATGATTCCCGCCTGGGCCATCCCTTGCCAGCCCTTCCACTCATATTCGCTCGATATATTCGTTTCCTCAGTCTTTCTTCCTTCATCCCAAACAATTATTTAATACAGCACATGAAACTTTCTTTCACTGTAATCAATGTCCTTGCCTGGCTACCACAGCACAGGGTATCCTAGTTTGGGATCAGGTCAAGTGATTGTGTTATTTGAAAGTAAGTAAAAGTAAAAAAGATTTATTGCCACCAACAATAAATGAACATAGGTACATATTTTTACAAGCTAATCTTAGCGAGGTAACAATTTATAGTCTCTTAGCACTTGAAACTACACTTGGCACTTGGAAAGTGGAAGTCATTAGAAAGAAAGAAAGAAAGAGAGAAAGAAAAAACGTGTATTATACCAACAAGACACATCACAGAAAGAAAATAAAGAGCTACAGTGCCACCATCTTATCTGTTCAGTTGATAGCGGCGCTAGTGGAGAATTTAGTTGTAACGTTTAAGAAATTTACCTAGAAAAATGAGAATATTTTAACCCGTCTTTCAATTTTAATGAACATATATCTATAAATCTTACTAAGTGAATAAAGAAAACCAAAAATGGGGAACAGGATTTACAACTAATTAGTTAGTTACAATTTTGCCCACCTGAACATATAACTTGGTGGCGCTGTATATAACATAATATAAGTAGGGCAACAGACAAAAAACAAATAAATTAAAACACAACTATAGATATAGTCTGTGGTGTGTCTAAGTTGCCACAAATGGCAACTGTTTCAGCGTTATTATTATTATTAAAATTCTTTATTGCACCAATATTTGTACAAGGGCGTGCTTAATACATTGTGCTGTTATTAATAATAATATTATTATCTTTTACTAATTTTTGTGAATCCCACCCTCCTTTTTCATCATCCAACCTTCTTGGTTTGTTTTGTGTCCTACACTGTATTGAGCAGAAAATAAAAATAGATAAAAATCCAAAAACAGGATAATGATTCTTCTTAGTGGCCAGTGCAAGAAGTGTAAAGGCGAGTAGTTTGTCAGTAGCCCCGGTGTTACAAAATGGCCAGGATTTCTCGAGCTGTCGTCGCATTAGTCAAGTGTTTTGTACTTGGACGAGTAATTTGCTCGCCGCCCGCCGCCGACTGATATAGCAAGACGCATCACTTGCCACAGCGTTGCTCTCTTTTGTCACTTGCACACATTTGTCCGAGGAAAGTGAAGGGGTTGTGATCAGCTAATTAATGGTGTCGAGGTGCTGCTAGAGATTTCTGAATTTGATTATCACTTGATAATGATTTTACGAATGGCCTCAGAAAACGTGTGCTCTGCAGCAGAGCCGCCACCTTAGAATCTGATCATTTATATCTTGAAAAAACATACAGGCACATACATAGTTTCTGGCCGCACACTAGGTTATCCTTTGTCGTGAGAACCAGAAACAGCCACATCACAAATATGTACACATAAAAAACATGGAGGAATTGTCCCCAGCCGGGATTTTCACCCGAAACAAACGCGGTAGGCCAATGCGCTTACCGCTGCGCCAGAGATGTCGTCTGTCTGGGTATATTCCCATGTTTGTGATGTCCTTGCCTGGTTGAATATAGTACAGGGTATCGTACTTTGAGACTAGGACAAATGATTGCATTTCTACTTCTGTAGTTATAATGATTGTTATAACTACAAGCAATGTAGATCTCGTCACTCGTATATTGAATATTAATGGTGACGGGTTTCACATCCCTTTTGCCGATGAGGCCTTGAGATTATGGCAAGCTCGCTGTCCTGGGAGTGACGTGCCGGAGCGGCCAGAGTGCGTATACTGAGTTTTGTCATTCACTTTCGATAGCGAGAGCGTTTGCGATTTGCATAGGAGTGACAAAGAGGCAACTAGATGGCGCGCTTTGTCACTCCTATGCAAAACGCAAACGCTCTCACTATCGAGAGTGAATGAAAAAACTCAGTATAAGCACACTGAGCTTCAACGTGAGTGGGATGAAGTCATAAGCAAGATAACGCTGGACGCATTGCTGAACTCCAGTTCTGGTGCTGAGCATGCGAGATTGCGCTCCGTTTCGAGGCCGGATTCGGGAATATGGCTTCATGCTTTGCCATCCCCACAGCTGGGGACCTTTTTGGACTGCGATTCACTCCGGGTGGCTGTTGCTTTGCGCTTAGGTTGTGAAGTCTGTCAACCGCACCGTTGTGTCTGTGGCGTGGAGGTGGACGCTCAGGGCCGCCACGGGCTGCATTGTGTCCGTAGTGCAGGTAGAATCTCTCGGCACCATAGCATAAATGATATTGTTCGACGGGCTCTGGTTGCGGCAAATATCCCTTCTGTCCTTGAGCCTCCAGGCTTATGCCGAAACGATGGGAAACGTCCGGACGGCCTCACTTTGGTTCCGTGGGAGAAGGGTCGAAGTTTGTTGTGGGATGCGACTTGTGTGTGCACGTTCGCGCCCTCGCATGTCGTATCTACTGCCGCTGCTGCTGGTGCCACGGCTGAACTGGCTGCGAGGCTCAAGACGCAGAAGTATAGCCAGCTCATGAATTCTTACATATTATAGAAACTTCTGGTGTATGGGGAGCGCAGGGCAGCGCTTTGATTCGGGAGCTAGGACGCCGATTGAGGGACCGCGGCATCGACGTTCGCTCTGGGGCATATCTGAGCCAAAGGATTTCCCTTGCTGTGCAGCGCGGTAACGCGGCCAGTATTATGGGGACTTTTGGTTCGGATGTGGCTCGGAGTGATTTATTTGGATAGTTTTTTTTTTTGCTTTAATTATTATTTTATTATTATTGTTATTGCCTCGACATTTTAATTTCATTCTTTTGGACGAAGCTTTATGTGAATTTTGATTATGTTTGTAATGAATTTTTTTTAATGTCTATGTAAATAATTTAGGTATGTCTATTGTGTTTTGACTTAACTATAATTACTGTTTAAATTGAATTAAAAATACTTCGATATATATATGTATTGGGTCGGATGTATCTCAGGGTGGATTATTTGATGGACTGGCTTTGTGACTTTGTTATCATTTTTGTTTTTGATTATTATATTTATTATAAATTTTACTTATGTAGACATTGTGGACGAAACTTTTAAAACAAAAATAAGATTTTTGAGTTATGTATGCAGAATGGTAGAAATTTTGAAGATATTTCCGAATCTTCAAAATTCATATTTTGAAATGTACCAATAATGTTTCCGACCGACGATATTGTAATGTTACCCTGAACATAGCTGTATTTTTGGAAGGTTGTTTTTGAACAAAAAGGAAAAATGTTTTGAAGAAAAAAATTATGGAGGAAGTTCGGTAGAAGTTTTGTGAAATTGGAAGAGAAATAAATAACTGCTATTGGAGCAATGTATGTGCCTGTATGTAAATCATCATCATCATCATCAACCCATCATGTCCCCACCGAGGAGCACGGGTCTCTTCCCTGAGGAAGGTATAGGCCATACTCCACCACGGGGGCCAAGTCCGGATTGGTGGAGGTATGTAAATGTTTATGTTTTATTATTAATTTTAATATATCTAGTTCAGAGATCATGTTGCGGGATTCAATAATATAATAGCAGAGAAGAAATTATTGAAAAATATCTTAAGACCTTTCAGGCATCTGTTTGAGTCATGAAACTCAGGCGACTCTCTGTAGGTTTTATTGTAAGGGGATACATAAAAGATTTAAAAAGCATCCTGTAACAGATGATCTAATTTTTCATTCGTTGGCTCTTTTTGGTCGCGCTCAGCGCAGGCGCACGTGGGGCTCGCCGATTCACAGAACACGTCGGGCTGAGATACACGCAGAAGTTAGGCTTGAGTTTTTTTCCGAGATTTTTCCTAACTTCAAAGATTTTTTTTATGACTTCATTGAAAATATATAGATTTTACATTTTCCGTATTTGTAGTATAAAACGATATGACTCGCCAAATTTCATAGGTCTAAGTCAACGGAAAGTACCTACCCTATGAATTTTGATTACCTCGAGTGTCGAAATATTTATTATATAATCTTTTATTTGCGGCATAAACGGAAGTTTCTTTGCTGTTTCATGGGACCGTAGATTCTAGTTCGATTCTCCCTCGCGTTCCTGTGATAAATAATTTCGACAGAAAAACGGACGGTCAATAAAGAGATCCTATAAACATATAACATTTACATACAGGCACATACATTGTTCTGGCCCCATACTAGGATACTCTGTGTCGTGGGAACCAGAAACAGCGACATCACAAACATGATGTAGGTAAACATCCAAGACCTCAGGTTTATGTTTTTTTGTCCCCAGGCGGGGTTCGAACTTGGGACCTCTTGCATGGAAGGCAGATACGCCACAGAGGTCGTGTAAGGGTTCCCCGTCTATGAGCATTCCGTTTTTTTTTTCTTTGAGGTACGGAGCCTATGCATTTAGGGGACTATGCATGCAGCAGACTTGAATACAGACTATAGAGACACTGATTGTGGTATCTAGCACTCCACGCCGACCAGTTGTCTGTTTCAAATCTGTGCCGACGCCGACTGCTTCCCCACATGCATCACGCGAACATACGTTCCTGTCACACGCTGCTCCCACTTCAAAGGGCTCGGGACTCGCCGACGGCTCCCGAGGGTTTTTAGGATTAGCTCAAAAAGTACTGGAAATATGACGTGGAATGCCTAACTCGGTAGTGCAGAGATTATGCGTGTGCATGCATTGTTATTGTAGCGACCGCACTGAGACCACAAGTTTGTTGTTGTTTTTACGCTTTATTGCACAATAAAAAAAAACATAATATAACTTAAATAACAAGTTGTGTTGTTTGTAATTTTTTTTTTTTTTTTTTTTAACTTTACAACTTTTATTTATGTAAATTACCACCATATAAATAAATTACATCATTACTTCATTAAATTAAAAATATAAAAAACATAAGAATAAAGGAAAAAAAAAAAAACACACACACACAAGTACAGTCAATTAAATAAACCGCCCCGAGACATGTCCGACCCAAAGGTACCCATAACACTGGCAGCGTTACCGCGCTGCACAGCGAGGGATATCCTTTGCATCAAAAATGCCCCTGAGCGGTAGTCAAAGCCACGGTTCCTGAGACGATGCCCTATCTCCTTAACAAATGCTTTCCCCTGGGTACCCCAAACTCCAGTGGTTTCTACGGCGAGTGGCACAAACAGATAGCTGCTCATCAGCTGGCTATATTTTGCACACTTGAGTCTAGCTGCAGCTTCAGCAGCTGACCCAGGTACGGCAGCCGTAGAACCCACGTGTGAAGGTGCGAAAGTGCATACGCAGGTGGCATCCCAAAGCAGACACCGACCCCTCTCCCACGGTATCAAAGTGAGACCGTCCGGACGCTTTCCATCACTACGCATCAACCCCAGCGGTTCAAGAAAGGCAGGGATATCCGCCGAAATGAGAGCCCTCCGAACGATATCATTAATGGAATGATGCCGTGATAATCTGCCCGCGCTCCGAACGCAATAAAGCCCATGTCGGCCCCGCGAATCCACCTCCGCACCACAAACACAGCGATGCGGTTGACAGATGTCACAACCCAAACGTTGCGCCACCGCCACCCGCAAGGAATTGTCGTCTAAAAGAGTTCCCAGAAAGGGTGAAGGCAAAGCATGGAGCCATAGCCCGGAGTCAGGCCGGGAAACTGCCCGCAAACGCGCAAGTTCAACACCAGAGCACTGCTCCACAAGTTTATCCAGTGCTACTCGACACATCTCTTCGTCCCAAGCTCGCTGCCGATCAGGCTGCTCCGGCAAATCACTACTTGGACAAAAAGCCCGCCACAGCCCCAAAGCCTCCTCCGCAAAAGGAATGCGGAACCCGTCACCATTAACTCGTAAAATGCGAGTGACCAGGTCCAACACGCCCCGCGAGGAAGCCAAAAAAGCCGGCAGTACAGTGTCCTGCAGACGACGAATGCCCAACCCGCCATGTCTAATCGGCAGCGCAGCCTGGGACCACTGGAAAGCAGTCATTTCGATGTTCATAACACACTCCAACAACTCCTTGAGCATGTTATCGTACATCAGTGACTCCTCTTTGTATAACCAGATGGGCGCAGTTCGCAGAGTGTACGGGATGGACAGGCAGCTTCGCAAAATGACTAAAGCCACATGCGCAGAAAGTTGTTTAAGATGCGGCTTGGTCTCTGCCAGAATTTTTAACTTTGTCCTCAGTACCCCCGGCACCCCCTCCGGAAAAACTGGAGCACCCAAAATTGTAAACCCCGCCTTATCTAAGATCCTTACGGCCGGCATTAAAGCATCTACTCGCGTTTGCACAGCTTGAGGAAGTTGCCCTGAGCAAGGAAACAATTCACACTTTTGCGTGTTCAAGTGAAGCCCCAATGTCCCGAAGCTCCGAACCAGTGTCTCAATGTCATCCATGACCACCTCCGGACTACCCCCCAGAGTACCATCGTCCAAGTACCACGTGTTTAAAGGAGATCTCAATAAGGTTACCACATCCTGAATTGCCAGGCTAAACAGTAAGGGCCCCAAAGGATCACCCTGTTGCGCACCAACTTGTGCAAGTTTGTCATACGATGAAGGGAAAGAAACGTAAAAATACGTCTCTTGTAGGGGGACCCCCATTTATTCTTTTTATTATTATTTTTTTACCATATTCCGCTACAATATTTGAACTAACACTTTCGTAAGGACTACATATTACCTATTAACTTTATTCCGGATACACGTACTTGATTTTCGTCGGAAGAGTCCGACCAGGTTTCATTCTGATTCGCAGAACTTTTAATCGTGGTGAGCCAGATGGACAACGCGACGTTGGTTGCTTTTAATATGGCAACTTCCTGTAAATGGCTAAAAAGGTTCTTGAAAGGTCAGACAGACCTACGTTGACGGTAATAGGGACCCTTCCTACTTGCACAGTCTGTTAGCTTTTAAAATATAAAATCTACCTCGGGCTCTAGAGTTCGGTTTTCGCCGAAAGCACACAAGTGTAATGCTACTTCCTGCTCTGTATAAAACTTTTCTTCACCATTTTGAAAAGTTATGTAAAGTTATAAATACATAACAATACAAAATAAACCTTAATACCTTATTGCAATATAATCGATTCTATCCGATAGTAGCCGAGGTATAATATATTCTAAAAAAGCTAACAGATCTTACTGGACAAGTAGTGCCAACGTGGTAAGTCTCTGACGATGATAGGTGTATGTACCAAATGCCTCTCTAACCAAGGGAGCGCGTACGTAATGGCTAAAGCGTACAGCTACGCTTTAGCCATTACGCAATTACGCCTATATTACATACCTATTAGATATAATGTATTTTCTATTTTGTGTCATTTTCTACTACACAAACAACAAATTATTAACTTTATTCCGCATACACATACCCATGGGACTCTTCCGACCAAAATCAAATAAGTGTGTCAGGAATAAAGTTAATAATGTTTAAGGCTTACGAAAGATACGGAATGTTAAGAAAGTTAGTGCGCAAATAACAAAAAATAAGAAATAACCTCATTGCAATTTCAGTAAAGCAAAGCAAAATAAATATGACAGTTTAATAAATTGCGGAAAAGATTACTTCAAAGTTTCGGAGCACTTTGAGTTAAATGCTCGTGCTACGGACTCGTGAATAATGCTCAGTGTCGCGGAAAATTATTGCAAATACCGACGAATATAATCTATAGGAAGATAGAAGAAAATATCTACTTACTAGGGATGGGACAGTGCGATGAGAAAAGTTATCGACTACCGATTTGCCAATTAGATTAGATTGGAACTTTATTGTACACACCAGAAAAAAAACATAGCAACCTTACTTATTTAAGTTCTGTCGTATACAATTGGCGGTCTTATCGCTAAAATATATTTCTTCCAGACAACCTTGGTTAATATGTTAATATGAAGCTGACTCATATTTTATCTTATCGTTTCTATAAACCCTCTCTATGTCCCTCTGTCCAGCAGAGGGCATGGAAGAGGGCTGGAGGGGCGGGGAGAGGCGCGAGATCCACAAGCCGGGCCTGGGAGGGACATTGCGTGTGGTAAGCCAGGGACCAGGGACTGGGCACCCCATATGGTCTCTGGCCGAGGGGTGTTTTCTTGGGAGGGCATTCGATGGGCCGAGGATCCGGGCAGAGGGCCACAACGGGTCCTCGGTAGTTGGAGGCTTGTGGAGCTCGCGTCTCTCCGCCGGGAGAGCCGGTGGCGCGGGGGACGCCGCGCGGAACTTGCGCCGCCGGTTGAGGGAGGGTCACAGACGGCAGGTTGGGGGACCTGCCGTCCGACATCGTGACGGGAGAAGGGGGTGGGGGGCCCATGCCCCTTCTCCAGAGAGGGTGGGCCTGACTCCTTGCGAGTCGGGTCGACGTCGCCGGGGCGCCGCTGTCGCATTCGCGTTGTGGTTCACCACTTGCGAGATCCGGCGGCGCCCCATTGCACGAGCGACAGGACGGCCCCCGGGGTGTTTTAGGAGGTATGCCTCTCCTATTATTAGGAGAGGAGAGTCCGACACACGGCCGTCGCCCTCCCCCAAGGGTGGCGCTTATGGTGCACAAAGCATTTCACCCCGTTAACAAAAAAAAAAGGATATCCTAGTGTGGGGCCAGAAGCAATGTATGAGCCTGTATGTAAATGTTTATGTTTTGGTTCAATATAATGATGTCAATTAGGTGAATGGTCGAGCATCTATTGCAAATTATCTATGCGACGATCTAAATCATTAATGCTCGTACCAAAAAATAATAGGTATGAAATTTAGTGATATAACAGAAAGATCGATAGTCAACACTATAAACTAAAAAAAACTGAGTTATCTCTGAAATCGGCTCCTTTGAGTCTGTACTAATTGGTTGTAGAAAGAGAGGGCAGCATCGGGAGTACGCGAGGGTTGGAGCAGGACGGCACGAAGGAACAGGGCGGGAAACATCTTTCTTTGCGCGGTTAATTTACTGCGCTCCTTTGACGTTTTACTGTTGACAGTTACTAGTGTTTTCGGCGAATGTAACGCGTTCATTAATTCGGGCTCGACTTCACAAGTTTAATATCGTTCTGAAATACGCGCAACTCGCGAGCGCCCGCGCCACAACAAAGGGTTCAATGGTTCGTTAAAATTCTGGCCGAAGACTTTGCGCCACTAAATATAATAATTTGTGTCGTATTCCTGAAGCTCGCTTCGTGTTTTTCTTATTTACGGTGTTATTTTAAATCAAAAGGACGGGGAATGGCGGGAATTTTCCGGGATAATTAAGTTGTTTGATATAACCATTTGATGTGTTTTTGAAGCGATTAGCTGAAAAGTGAATTTGTCAGTCTGTCAGAGGGATTCTTTGTAGTGGTTTTATTCGTTTCGACCCAGTCGAAATGAATTCATTAGTTTACATGCACACTCTCCAATTTTGGGTAACTACGATTTGGGTTTAAGAAATGTGTTAAGTATACTCTGTGCAAAAAAGCTAAATTATAAAATCAACGATTATTTAGAAGACAAAAATGTTGATGTTAAACAGTAGATTCATATTTTTATTCAGAGTAGAATTGTGTCTAGTGTTCAACATATTCTAAGTAATTTTAAGGTTGAAAACTTGTTTTATTCATACTTCCTACCTTATACCTTTGTTCATACTTCCTTTGAAGTATTAACTTTTGCAAGTCTAAATCGTGGAAATGATAATTTATGTTTATTCCTAGTATTAACGTTATGATGGCTACCAAGAGTTTCGAAGTCTTTAATATTTTTCCGAATTGTTGGTTTTGATTGAACGTTCATTGGTTGGTTTACCGGGAAGTGATGTCATAATCCTGTGCTAGGCCATATTGCCTAAGGTAGCGTTTTGGCAGCTTATTTAAAAAGTAGATTTTCGTTTGCCTTTTTTAGAAAAAATACACGAAAGAATTCAAAATGACCACTTTCTTAGGACTCCATGAACACCAACAAACAATATGAGATGACTTTCGGAAATCAGTCAAATAGCCTTTTTTGGCCCACCTATCTACGCTCACGACAGACAGGCCACCGTAACAATAGTTTTTAATTGTTCTTTTCAAGGTCATAACGCAACTGATTAAACAAGTCATCCTCTTTATCTAACTAACAAAAATGTTCCTCACAATGACGCGTCACACTTCTTGTTGCATAAGTATAAGTACACTTAACTGTCCTTGCACGCGTTATCGTCCACATTCGCCCGGTGGATGAAATCCAACTGTTTACGGCTGCTTTTACGATATTAAAGCGCAACCAATCAGCTGCGCCGCAGCTAATCTACTTTCTATTTGCAGATATTGTGCTAACATGTTGCTGGTTAACGATAACGCATTTGTAGAATCAATTTCATGTGTTCGATGCCCAGTGTTTTTCTTATAAAGTGGACAGTGGGCAAGAAATTTAGTAATGAAACTGAAGGCCTTAGCAATCACCAATCACTTAGCGTACTGTCTGTAAAACACGCCCAGTCGCGGCCTAGTAGGTTAAATACCTAAGCCGATGCATTTGAATCAGTGATATGCGCAGGCGCCGCCGGCCCAGCCTCGGGTCGTAGCTCGAGTGCTGTTTGTTTGCCAACTGGCCGCGACCAGCCTCTCGTAAAAACAAACAGATTGATCACTACATATTTCACCGTGAACGTTGCATTCATATTATGAATTTATCAAATCGATTTCAGGCAGCTGAAACGTAGACCGGACCAGGTGTAACCTTACTAATTGGCATAACAACGGAAGTATGGACAGCTAAATATAGAAACGACAAATCAAATCCCTTTACCTCGCATAATGGCACAGTCTAACAAATTGCTTCGGTCGCTTCTGTGGTTACCGTTGTGCCTTTTGGCAATTCCGATGCGGTATATTTAGACTGCGGCGGCACGTGCCAGCGGGTGCTGTGTCGATAATTAGTTAGACATGAGTTATGGTCGTCGAATAGTTTGACAGTGTTTATCGAGGTTAATAAGGGCCATCTGAGGGCATATAGATGATCGACTGAGAACCCTTCGGAAGGAAACACTTCGCTGGTGTGCAACAGGCTTTCTTAAGTTTGATCATGTTTATGACGATACTTCAAACATTTGGAGTCCCCAAGATACAGTCGCCTGGTTAGTTCTTGGATCTTGGGGATTTCATAAGTATTTGGGGGCTGTTATTGAATCCTAGATTTAAAAAAACTAGTATTTCTGTGAACAAAGTTCTGTAAATAGCTGGTAACTTTAAATAAACGTTTTTTATTTATAATATACGTCCAAATACATACACATTATATAAACTCACGCCTGTATTCTAAAGAGGCAGGTAGAGAACAGGGACTGCCACTTGCACGAACAAAGTATGTTAAAAATACTACATTTATTACGGTAAGATGCTGAAAGTGTTGCGTGATAGAGATATATTTTAATGACAAACAATGGTCATCTTTAAGATATTGTGTAAGTCCCGATGGACGTAACATTTACAGGACGTATTTCAATGTAACAACCTTTAACAACCTCAAGTTTGACAAATAAATCTTATTTTTAACTTTATCTACGTTATCTGTTTTGATTTGATTTGAATTGAACAGCCAAGCACGTTTCCAGGACATGTAGAAATCCAAAAGAGTACGCAGTTTTTCACTCGAAGACATCAACAAAAGGATAACAGAACGCCGTTGGAGCCCTTAATTTCGGTCAGTTTGTCAAGTGCGTGGAGGCGACGACGCGACGTGGGCCCGCGGCCGCGGCTGGTAGCTCTGTTTGCGTAGCGGACTGTTTGGCGGCGCTCTGTCGCGCTGGGTGGCCCTCGAGAGCTTCTCTGGAGTGGCTCGAGGCCGGCTCATCGCTACAGCCACTCCGCAAAGCGTTTAGCCAACGCCCTGATGTGCTGAGCTGATAGCAGCTTCATTTAATACTCTTCAGTTAATATCGTAGGTGCACAGAGAACTCTTGGGTTTTTTACTTAGGCAAAAGAGCGACAGCTAAGCTTAAGGCAGCTTGAAGTCATGATCACCACATAAAGGAAAATGCTGACTTAATTCAAAATGCTGCCAGCGTGCAGCGCGCCTTGGTTCAGGTTTGTTAGGTTAGGTTGGGGTTTTTTTTGTGTGCCTTAACTATTAGATATTGTATTGTTTTATCGACGAAAGATTTGGTTGATATTGTGCATGTCTTTGTAATAATTATTGCCATTAAGTTGGAGTTGTCACTCCTGGGTTTTCACTTAGGGAAAAGAACGACAGTAAAGCTTAAGGCATCATGATCATCACATTAATAGGTAAACTAAGAAGCACCGTAAAATGCTGCCTTAATTTAAAATTGAATCCGATTATGGTATAATGTGGGATCAATTGTCAGGGGACGTGACCCGCCCGACTGGGCTAATTGTTCGATACTCCCATGTGCGCAGGCGCGGTGCGGGCGGGGGCCGGGCTGGGGGGGCGGGGGGACTGTTTGCCGCCATTATGCCGCTGTTGACAATTCGGTGGCGCAGGCTAATGCGTGCGCAAACACTCACCGTACTGCGCACACGCAGGGTACTGGCGGAGTGGCAGACTACTAGCTTTCGCGCTCAGCTTTGCCTGATATATTTAGTACCCACGCTACCATAGCCTGCACTGATTGTCTGTCTTACTATGATTGACGACCTCTGTGGCGCAGCGGTTAGCGCATCTGCCTACCATGCGAGAGGTCCCGGGTTCGAATTCCGGCTTTGGACAAAAAAAAAGAAACCCAGGTTTTGGATGTTTACATGCTTGTGACTTCGCTGTTTCTGGTTCCCATGATACAGGGTATCCTAGCTTGGGGCCAGAAGCAATGTATCTGCCTGTATATAAATGTTATGTTATGTTACTTTTAAGGAAATTCTGTGCCATACCTAGCTAATTGTGACAGCTATTTCACAGAATACATATGTACATGTTATTAAGCCTTCAAACCTTTAAAAGCAATTATTGTAGTCTTAAATGTGGAAAAATGTTTTTGATATTAGAAGAGATAACTTTGGGTTCCGTTATTGTAGCGAAACTAAATAAATATAAAAACTTAGTTAGTCCAGCACTATTGCATTGTGCATGATGTTCGAATAAAAAAAATTGCCTAATCATCCGAACACCATAGCGGCGAGCGTTTCCTACACCAAAATAATTTATGCACCTTTGAGATAGACATACCTAATACCGACATGTTTGTATCATAATACCAGGATCATATCATCATCTTCATCATACACCGTCTTTGGAAAATCCTCCCTGATAATATTCGTAAATTCTTTTACAACCCTTAACCGGGAACAATCCTTACTTCCCCGAGAAGTGTTTAGCTTTTTTAGCCCCTTTTCATGAAAAGGATCTTCTTTACTGTAATCACATTATTTTTTCTATTTATGGTAAATATAGGTACATAGGTTCTCTTGGTTCTTCATAGTGTGTAGATATAATGTATAAGTTTATTTAATTGCACGGTATATAAGTTTGTTTTTAAATTTTATCAGTGACTTTTCTTGCCTACTCACTATTTTCTCTACCCCCTGCGGTTGACTGGTAGAATATGCTTATGGCATTAAATCAGCCCCATTGTACCTACTGGTTTTTTTTAATATAACCGCAAAAAAATTATCAATAAATAAATTCTTATTATTAGGTAATACTTTTATTGCACGTAACGAGTGGCTTGGAGTGAATTCTTCGGATGTGCAATTTTAAGTGATTTTGTATAATAATATTAAACGCCGTTGGGTCGATATCTTTAAATATTTGAACAAACCATATAAAAACATTGAAAATACATGATATTAAAGGCCTGCTTTGGTTTTATGTGGGATTATTTTTTTCAGTAGGTACGTTTGCAGTTTTTTGTGCCTCTTGAATAGTTTCGTATTTTACAGTTACGAGGACGATAAGTAAAATAGAACATTCGATCTGATTCTAGTATCCCAGATGTATGACCAACAAATGCACTAAGAGAACAGTGCTCACATAATAGGCACACAAACACGCCGGCGGCGCGGCGGCGGCGGCTCCCAGCTCGACGCTTTTATTTCGGTAGCGCTCGCCGTGTCGCGCCCGCGCCCGCGCCCGCGCCCGCGCCCGCTGCCTCAGCAAACAGACCTTGTTTCGAAAGCACTCACCAAATCACTCCGATAGCTACACAGCTCCACGGATGCTTCCTTATTACGAGATTTACTTAATAGATATACTTATTACGAGCAGCGACAGAGCCCTTCGAATAAAATATAGAAAAGCTCGGGTCAATTTCACAGCAGCTTGAAACTAAATAGGCTATTTGACAGGTTTTTGAACACCATCTCAGATTTTTTGTTAGTGTTCATTGAGTGCTCAGAAAGTGGTAATTTTAAATTCTTTCGTGTATTTCGTCTAAAAAACCAAATAAAAAGTTACTTTCAAAATACTCCGCCAAAACGCCATCTTGAGCAATATGCCGTTGCACAGGGATCATGACGTCGCTGGTCAGTAAACAAGCCAATTTTACGTAAGAACGGTATGAATGACAGACGCCATATTTACTGACCTGTGACGTCATCATAGATTCAACCAATTCAAGCCGTTTTCGATAAAATGGCTACAATCCTAGATCCAGTTTCGTTTGGCTCATACCTATATTTTTATGTAAATAAAACTTATCTTTTCACACTGTCAAATAGGCTATTACATTACATTACATTTACATACAGCCACATACATTGCTTCTGGCCCCACACTAGGATACCCTGTGTCGTGGGAACCAGAAACAGCGACGTCACGAACATGTAAAACATCTAAGACCTGGAGTTTTTTTTTTCTCCCCAGCCGGGGATCGAACCCGGGACCTCTCGTATGGTAAGCAGATGCGCTAACCACTACGCCACAGAGGTCGAATTTATTATTAGGATCGTTGCAATCGTGGCTGACCCTTGTCACTGCTGGACCTTTCGGGATAAGGATTTGAGTATAAAAATGTAGGAGTAGGTACCATTACTTATTTGAATTTTATAGAAGGCATGCTGTGGTGAGCACTTTTGGTTAGTTAGATAATTACTCGGTCAATATTTATCTAATTCTTACCATCTTGTACATACAAGATAAGATACTCTTTACTGTACACGAGAAAAACAAGAACATGTATCCTCCTAAGTCCTGACCTTCAAATATCAATCGAAAACAATCGTTACTTTCAAGGTAAGGATAATTATGTCACATAGTTATAAAAAAACACATGCACAATATCCATCAAATATTTCGTCGACAACACGGAACCGTAATAGTTTAAACATTCATAGAATTGGTGTTTAAAAATATATTACATTAAACAAAAATTACCGTACATACCTAATTTAAATCCGAGTTAGTGTAACTTTCTTACAATCGCGAGTATGGACAAAAAATAAAGTCCGCTCCTGGGGGTAAAGTTACAAAACCGATTAGCAGACGGTAGACAATACAAATAGGCGACAATGTTGTTTAACATTACTTTGTCTAAATTGTACTTTCATACAAAATACTTGGCTGTCACAGAATATGCACCGTATGATCATTATAATAACGTGATTTATCGTCTAACTATTCTTCTATTAGGCGGCATTGTAGGTCAAAGCAACTGCAGCCATCAATCCCTAGCAAACAGACATGATTGACAGGAAATTGTAACATTAGTCCTCTTCCAATAGGTTTTTCGACTACTGTATTAAGTTACTGGATTAGGTACTGTTATTCGAACAATTTTTGTTGATTATAAGGCACTTTGTCTAAACATGAGGAGCTAGACATAATTATTATCACAGCGTAAAACATTAGTTTCGTCAATGTGGCAAATAAAATGGTCAATTTCTAATATTGAAGTTGAATTGAAATTTAAATAATACCTAGGCCTAAAATTAAAGGATCCTCTTAACAAACTTAATAAAAGATTGTGTCTTCGTATTGAATTATTTTTAGGGCTCGTCCGTCCATCCCAGCAATATTTAAAGGCCCGTCAAAAATATTTAAGGGGGGCTCCGATACAACAAACGTGAATATTTTGCCGTTCTTTGCTTTGTCACGTTTAGGACCTAATAAACTCGGCAAAACGTGGGCCCAGTTCTAGTGATTGGTGCCTCTGCCTACCCCCGCGAGGATAACTGGCGTGAGTTTATTTATTTACTTTTTATTTTTCTTTGCTCGAAATTGACAACGGCACGGCAACAGGTAAACGCTTATTGAAATATTCAAATGTTGTATAAACATACAACATAAACATAAACATTTACACACAGGCACATACATTGCTTCTGGCCCCACACTATAGGCGATGGTACGACTCAAACTTGACCAATTTTTGTTTAATAATATATTGTTTTGTTTCCAACATTATTCTTTTTATGATTAAAACAGCGTAGATTATTATATTAAGGACTTCGAAACTCTTGGTAGCCATCATAACGTTAATACAAGGAATAAACATAAATTGTCATTTCCACGATTTAGACTTGCAAAAGTTAATACTTCCTTTATGGGGCACTGTATAAGGTTCTACAACAAGATACCCCAAGATATATTAGAGTTACCTCCAACGCGATTTAAGAATTGTGTTAAGCACACTCTTTGCAAAAAAGCTTATTATAAAATCAACGATTATTTAGAAGACAAGGACGTATGGCATTAAATAGTAGTTTAATATTAAATTAAATCAGAGGATAAATGTGTCTAGTGTTCAACACATCCAAGATATTATTTTGTATGTTTTATTTGTATTAGCTTTAAGGTGATTTGAGAAAAGATGGTCAGAGTGGAGTTTTTTTTTCGCTGCCTTTTTCTCCACTACAGACGGCCCCAAGGCAGCGGCTAACGTTATACATAACTGTATGTACATTGACATTCAACAAGCAGAATGTAAATTCTTTACGTTGAAATAAATTCTTGATTCTATATAAGTACTATGAACTGGTTATTTAAGTTACATAATTTTATACCAACACATTTATATTGGCAGCGCCCTAGCAGGGCAACAAGAAAGCTCAATAAATATCTTATCTTATCTACGTTAGGTAGCTTTGGTAGTTTAATTTGAGCTGAGTTTAAGTTTGAGATCATTTTCCACTCTTGAACGTAAAAATAAACCGACCTCGGATCGCAGCGGTAAAAATATATTTTCGTGAAATAAATAAATATAATTTCTTTTAATTTACTGATTAATGTTTTTACATGGAAGATGCAGCACTGACAAGAGCTTAACTCTAACAATATAATGATGACGTCTGTGTTTGAGAATCATCAAACTAAGTGTTGATTTGTCAGTTGTTGTGCGTGACGCATGGGCAAAATGGCAGACACTTGAAGAACTTACACTTGTATCGATATTATCGATAACCTTGCACTCGCGAACATGAGATGTGCACATCACTAGCTGTACATACGTAATTATCGCGTGGTAATTATGTACAGTTGGTACGATGGTACATACCATCGAAAGTCATGAATTGAAAATAATATCTATTCAGTTATTTTAGTTTATCCAAGTGCGAAAGTAAACTGCCGACTGCAATCTGAGAGATAAAGTAGGTACCGTCGATTTTAACATTACTTTTGTGATTTTAACATTACTAAATGTATTACACTTTTACTGTACTATTTTTAATCATTATAATTTTTTTAAGCTTTCGTTGTTTAACATAGGCGACGTTGTAAAATAGGGGGATCCTACCGGATTCTAACTTCCACACAACACAATCACTTGACCTGGTCCCAAACTAGGATACCCTGTGCTGTGGTAACCAGGCAAAGACCTTACAAACTTGGAAATACACCCAGACTGATGCTTTTTGTACAAATGTATGGCGGCCCCCATTGGGAATAGAGTCCACGACCACCGTATTGGTAGTGAGCGCCTCAACGGCTAGACCAACAAGGCAGTCAACAAGGTAGGTTATTCTGTAAAATGTCGACTACGCTTTTTTTAAATAAAACTTTTGTTTTTAGACATTAGATATTAACTTTTACGATGCGAGCTCCGTCTCTGCTCACCATGATTAAGTTCTTCGAATCAGAGCGAACCCTGGTCGGACACTAACGACTTCAAGTAAGTGTATCAGGAATAAAGTTAATTACTCTTTTTTTAACGTTTTTTTGCATGTGTCTACGATGGTAGTGAGATAGACTAATTTTATTTGGCGGCAGTATCGGCGTGTTTGTATGGATGCGCTCATGAATAAAGCAGTGACGGGCGCGGAGTATCGCGCGGATAACCCGTGGCGCCCCCTGCCCGCTGACCCGCGATACCGCCGCGCTGGCCACGTCAATATATCAACCGCGGACTGAGGTGTTTTTACAATACATTGATACAACTACAATCGACTTGTAACAGTGTAATGTGGTGAACTAACAATATTACAAGTAGATAGATTACATTACATTACACACTTTACACCATTTTTTCGATGTTTCTTTCGTCCTGTGTGACATTTTTAAATGAAAATTTAAAATTACGTCACCCATTTCTAGATTTCATTTGTAGGAATGAGATTTTTAGGATCCTTCTTCACCTTTTGATTGGGTCATTGACTTAGAACTTTTTACTTGCAAAATATAATTTACCTACTCTGTTTCCTTCTATTTTAATGAACTTTTCTGTTTATTGGTGAAATAATACACAGTTGCAGTCTTACCTACAACCCTTGCCTACAACACATGTTGTATTATTTAATCCCGTGGGTGATTCTCAGAACTGCATAATTTCTTTGGCGCATTTTTTTTTCTTATTAACTCCATAAAACGTAACATATATTGTAGGTAGTAGTTGCCACCAAAACCTACAAATATGTTACAATACAATCTTCAGGGGCCAATAAACCTACATTAAGTGGTACTTTTTATTGAGTTAGTAAGAAAAAAAGTGCGCCTAAGAAATTAATGTGCAATTTGAGCCATTTTCTGATGAATGGCCAGTTTTTCCTTTTTTATGTATAATAAAACGTTCTCTATCTAGGTCATTCTAGGTATCTATATACTTGTAATATTGTTAGTTCACAACATTACATTATAAATACTCACGCCTGTCTTTCGTGGCAAGAGGCCTGAATTGGCCTCTTGCCACGATTCTGACAGACCTCTCCTGCTCACAAAATTTCATGAATCGTATTTCTTATTAGTGTAGGTATTTACAACCACATACGTCTTTAAGCGTTTATCAAAAATTATTATGTAGTTGTTGACAAAAATATATAAACAGTGGTACGCAGGAGATAAGCTACTGGAAATAAAAATGCAATTAACGCACGCAAGATCGGATGATGACTGACCCACAGCGACCTGTCGACTCCTTGACCCCTTTATCGATAAATATTTATCGACCATTTACGTCACTACACTGGCGGCCGACTCTACAACTCTGCACTGGATTTGCTAGAGTTTACACTGGTGGCGTACGCCCGAGAGACGACGGACTCAGGTTTGATTCCCACTGCGGGCATGCAGCTGTCTTAGGACTTCATTTATTTTCACAACATCTCAAATCTGTTGTACCTATAACATAACATTTACATTCAGGCACGTATCTTCTGGCCCCACACTAGGATACCCTGTGTCGTGGGAACCAGAAACAGCGACGTCTCAAAGATGTAAACATCCAAGACCTGGGTTTCTTTGTTTTATCCCCAGCCGGGAATCGAACCCGCGACCTCTCGCTTGGTAGCCAGATGCGCTTACCGCTGCGACAGAGGTCGTCAAATGTTCAAATGGTCGTCGTCGTATGTTTTACAAATAAAGGGATCTATCTAATGTTGAAGTAAAATATCGTGAGGAAACCCTCGGTTTTAATGGCGCGTGTATTTACTCAAAGCCAAGGCTGACTAAGCTATAACAGCTTAGTCAGGATAGTACAGATGCTGGGCGAGCCATAATCATTGAAGAAGAAAAACAATTTTTTATACCAACATGGCACATCACAGAGACAAAATAAACTAAGCTAAGTAATAATTTCGTTCGGGTCTACGGTAGACTCGAACGATATGCACACCAAATGAAAGAGCGTAAAAAAATAGTTGATCTGAGTCGACAACATATGGGCGGAAAATTCGTATTATCGAGCAGCATCAATATAAAAATTATTAAATTCAACAATGGCGTTGCTAAGTAAACATGTCAATGTCATCATTGTTGTGTTAGTGTCACAAGTTTTCATTGTGAACTGTTATGGCCGGTTTACATTATTTTAGTGTTTAGGAGAGTGCTATAATACAATTAGAGAGGCAAGTGCATTAGTACATTACTAGACGTTCGAGTGAACGTTTATATTTCTTCCAGTAGAGTGTCACTTCGTCGACGTCGCGAAATATGCACTATCCTACTCAAAATAATATGAGTTTTAATGGAACACATAAGTAAGTTTGATAATTCGAGTTAATCAAAACAACACGCACCCGTCACGAGTTACTTGCGCACTCTCCTAAAGTTCTCACTAAATTTTTAGTTTATACACAGATAACTAACGAGGATAGTAACGCGCTCAGGTGTTACTGGATAGAACAATAGAAACCAATTCTATTTTGATTCTAATTGAAAGGCAACTAGAACCGTACTATACCGTAAAACGTACTAAAGCAAGTGGCGCTTACACGTTTCTACAAAAGCACTCTCCTTAAGAAAGAAAGAAAGAAAGAAAGAAAGGAAGAAAGAAAAAAAGAAAATTTATGTATTTGATACTCAAAACAAAACAAAAAAACACACACACACAGAATGCGTAAAATAAAAAAATAACACAGAAAGCATAAAAAGCGTAAAAAAAATAAACTGTACAACATGAAAATAATAATTTACATTTACATACAGGCACATACATTGCTTCTGGCCCCACACTAGGATACCCTGTGTCGTGGGAACCAGAAACAGCGACGTCACAAACATGTAAACATCCAAGACCTGGGATTTTTTTTTTGTCCCCAGCCGGGATTCGAACCCGGGACCTCTCGCATGGTAGTCAGATGCGCTAACCACTACGCCACAGAGGTCGTTAAAGGTTGAGCCCCCAAAATGGGCCCGATTCAGCATAATGTTGCAACAGAGCGTAAAGTAAAGCACTCTCCTAAACACTAAGATAATCTAAACCGGCCCTTCGATCTAATTCTTAACTTCATGGTGTGTGGAATACCGTGGCATCCAAAAAGGTTATTATAATCTGTTTAAAATGATGAAGAAAAACATGTGGTCAATACAAAACTAAAAGCTGTAAAGCCAAAGAGAGGGAGCTGTTTTTAGTTGATTAGCCAAGTGGATTCTACGTCTCATACGTCATTAGATTCACTAGCTGTTAACTAAATTCAATGCTGTTAAGTTTATGAAGGAAGCTCATTTAGTAATTTGTGATGAGGTACCCATGACAAAGTTATGATAAGTATCCGATTTTCGCCTTGCATTCCTTCGTGAGTAGCCAGAACATGTCCAAAAGAGCAAGATTGGCTATCCGTAATAGTGTGCTGGTTCCAATACTGATGTAAGCATGGTAGCGAGATTTGAGTATGGCAGAAGTCAGAAGAATCATGAAAGTAGGATTAGTGCAGTACAAATGAGATCCTTAAGAAATATGTGTGGTGTTACTTTGAATGACAGAATACGCAATAGTGTGATCAGAGACCGAGGATGTAGAGAAAGAGGATGTAGTGAGTGACTAGAATTGAAAAAAGGAATGTTGCGTTGGTTTGGAGATGTGGAGAGGATGAACGAAGAAAGACTGACAAAGCAAATATATCGGGCGAATGTGAGTGGAAGGGCCGGTAAGGGACGCCCCAGTTGGACATACTTCGACCAAATAGGGGATGTATTAGCAAAGGGCAAGATGAAAAGTACCCGAAACCGATGTGGGTACATGCAACGACTAATGGATGTCAATGAAGCGAAAGTGATTTGTCAGGATAGTGGCAGGTGACAGTCCGTGGTCTCTGCCTACCCCTCTGGGATACAGGTGTTAGCTTATGTATCTGAATGTATTAAGATATTTATATCTACTGGTGGTTGATAAATACAGAGGCGTCACCATATAACAAAACATAGTGGAATATTATTTTGCGTCTACATTTTACCCGAGCGAAGCCGGGTTTTCGTCTAGTTTATACATAATACGGGTGCCGCATTACCTCACACTGCATTATGATAGAGTTAGGTACCAAGGAGTATTAAAAGATACTCCTTGGAATTACATACTAAATTTCATACAATGAATCTATGGTTTCGTTTCCTTTTTTTTCGTCTGTTGCATTGCTTATACAAGGTATGCCGTTATGAGTGGTCCGAACGGTAATTGGCGAAGGGTTGCCGCAGGCCAACCTACGATCAACCGACCACCTATATTTCTAACCTCTATCTGAACAACAAAAAATAGGTTTAGTAAAAGTGTCATGGTTTTCAAGATATTTAAGATCAAGGATTTTATTTTATTTTATAGAGAATTTGGAAAAAATATCTTTTACGTCTAGTAGCATGTAAGTTCACAAATATTCACGAAACAATTTAAAAAAATCTTTCATTTGTAGATTTCACACGAAAAAGTAATATGAAAAGGGCACTTTTACCTATTTTTTGTTGTTGAGTTAAAGGATATCCAACCCTTCACCAATTACCATTTGGACCACTCATAACGGGACACCCTGTACTATATGGAACCCAACAGACAAAAAAAATAAAATAAAAGGAAATCACACTAATATTATAAACGTGAAAGTTTGTGTGTGTGTTTATATGTTTGTCAGTCTTTAGCGCTGAAACGGCTGGACGGATTTGAATAAAATTTGGTATGGAGTTAGCCGATACCCTGGATTAAAACATAGGCTACGTTTTACCGCGGGGAAATATCTTATTCCTACGGGGAAATCGATGAACCGCGGGTAACACCGCGGGCACAGCTAGTGAAACCATATAGCTTCACTGTATGAAACATAGTAGGTAATTCCTTGAAATTAATACTCATTGGTAACTCTATCAAAATGCAGTGTGGTCTATTGTGGGAAATCGAAAATCGCGCACGAAAAGGCCACTTTTCGTCATTTTAAAATGTAACCTCATTCACCTTTTGTCTAGGTGTAAACAAACAGTGTTATAAAAAAGGAGTCAAATCCAGGATATTGATAGTAGGGGAGATATATCTTGAATGAATGACATGACAGTAAGAACTAGGACTAGCAAACATTTTGATAAACATTATTGCTTTCCGTATTTTGTAGATTTTTATCCACGACTTGGTTACATAATCAAAAGCTGAAAAAAACCTGTCAATTAAAGAACCTCTGACGACCTCGGTGGCGCAGCCGTTAGTGCATTTGCCTACCATGCGAGAGGTCCCGGGTTAGAATCCCGGCTGGGGATAAAAAAAAGAAACCCGGGTCTTGGATGTTTACATGTTTGTGATGTCGCTGTTTCTGTTCCCACGACACAGGGTATCCTAGTGTGGGAAAGCAATGTATGTGCCTGTATGTACCTAAATGTTATGTTATGTTAAAGAAAGGGACTGAACAACTATTTGGTTCAGGCGTTTGCAATAAAGCAGAGCTGTCAATAATAACAATAATACGTCACACACATCATACTGATAGCACCCGTGCAATGTACGTAAAATAATTGTTACACATTGCCTTTATTATACCTACTAACAGTGGTTTTAGACCAGATGCAAGATGAAGAATAACTGTAGGTAGTAGATAGAAATTAAATTTCAATTTTTTACGTTGACTTTATACAAACAGGTATTATTATTTTGACCCTTCATCTAACATTTATTTGTACGTAATTTTTTTACGTTCGTAATTTATTGTAACGTAATTCATTTGATCGTAAGAAAGTTACGTTCATATACATTTTTAGGGTTCCGTACCCAAAGGGTAAAACGAACCATATTTCTGAGACTCCGCTGTCCGTCCGTCTGTCACCAGGCTGTATCTCATGAACCGTGATAGTTAGACAGTTGAAATTTTCACAGATGATGTATTTCTGTTGCCGTTATAACAAAACATACTAAAAAATAGATTAAAATAAATATTTTAGGGGGTCCCATACAATAAACGCGATTTTTTTGCTTGTTTTTGCTCGATATTGATAACCGCGACAGGTAAACGCTTGAAATATTCACAGAATTTTAGTTACATATTAAGTTTAACAATAAATAATGAAACTAAAATAAAAACCTACGCCGTGCGTGCATGCAACGACATAGGATATAGGCGTGAGCTTATGTCTCTATGTATGTAGGTGTATGTATGTAACCAACGTAGGTATATTTCAGGGGTATAGACTGTACCTACCTACTCAATACGAGTATCCCAGAAAATACTTCTTTCCTTCTAATAGGTGGCTAGTACAAGCGTGACCTCAGATAGAGTATAGCTGGTAGTAGTGACTGGTGACCCGGCCGCGCCCGTGCCAACCGACCACTTGTTGAGATACTCGCTATCGGTAGCCGTTATTTATATAAGTACCTATATTATTACGAGAGTTATGTAGCTGTAGCTACATTTGTATGAAGCTACTCGCTCGTAGCCGGATGTCTGAGTAAGGTTAAACAACATAGGGCGCGTTCAGTGCATGGGTGGGTGACCGTCTATGACTGATGCTAATGGCAATTTTCCGAGCGGTGCCGTGCTTCGCAAGACACGTTAAGCAATAGGTGCCGGCTGCCGTCGATAGATGGCAGTCGTTAAGCCAAGTCAGAGGCCTAGGGGCTGCTTGAAAACTTCTGACAGTAAGACCAGCCACTAGTCTTATAAGCCTACACCAATCCGGACTAGGCCTTCGTGGTGGAGTATGACCTACCTCCCTCAGGAAAGAGACGCGTGCCCCTCGGTGGGGACATAATGGGATGATGATGTAATTAAAAGTTACGTCAGGTCCCCTGAATTTTCAGTTATTTTGTAGTTGATTTGATCAGCGTTTCGTCAAAGCGTTTAAGGACTTTTGGACGAGCTGAGGAGGGCGCGTGCAGCCCACGCTCTGTCGCACGGCTGATGTTGGTTGTTGGACGGAAGAAGAAGACGTAGTTTATATCTTCATAGCAGTGGTTTATTCAAGACACAAAGATAATAATAATAAATATAACTTCTACACAACACAGCCATAAAAAAGGTCACATGCCAAGGGGGAGGGAGGGGGTCGATGAAGTGTGACATTGTGTGACAATGGGCGGGAGGGGTCCTAACATTCGTAACGTCACATTTCAAAATCACTCATAATCTAAGTGTTAAAACACGAACTTTGAACTATTAACGATAAACTCAACAACATTTGCAACTCTGCCTGTTCCTGACTCTATTTTTGCAACTCTATATAAGAAATAAAAGTAATTTTGGAACTGCTGTTTCAATACAATAGTGTTCCTAGATATAAAATTGCAAAATATGCGACGTCACACTAGGGAGACGGGGAGTTTCATAAATGTGACCAGCTGTGACAAGGACGGGGGGAGGGGTCAAAAATAATGAAATTCGTGTGTCGTAATTTATGGATGGCTCTTATCCCAAACTCCGACCGCCAGTGGCCATGTTAGTGGGATTTTAGTTCAGAATTACATAGTTATAGTTAAAGTTGTACCTATGTCTGTATCGATATGCTGGAAAATGCTAAGTCAGCATACGCAGCTATGCACGGTGCTTAGCCCATACCTACAACTTTATTAGTGGGAAATAGAGTTCCAGTTACTCCGACCTTCTAAGCTTCACGGCTCTGCTTTAGTGAAAGAAGCCCTTGCTGGCATTGACTGAGAATCTCAAGAGAATCACAGACACGCCTGTAATGTTAACGCATTAATGTGGTAGTTATCGGTGCGCGTGCGAGGAATTAATTATTTACGTCTCTACGATTAGTGCAAGTACCTACCTATTTACTACTGATAGGTATCTATCGGCTGTTTCAAGAAACACTGTGTTGGTTCACACTTGTGGGTAAATTCATTACAAGTCGCGACTAATCGCTACGATTGACCGAACAACGCACCGCGAATTAATTAAGTAAAATCACACACTTGGACTATGAACCCATTTGTGCATTACGCCAGCTAAGGTTTCACTTCGGCACATAGGTATGTACCTATCAAAAAATATTCTACAGCTATAGATGTCTAGTATATACGCTTGCGCAATTGGGAGTCTTTTTGTTTATTTACAACTTTACCTACTAATCATTAAACTAAAACTAAACTGAATATAACTGAATATACATACAGTAAATATTACTGTAAACATAAATATCTCTAGACCGCTACCGTTGGGGAGAATTCTCAAGATACCTACTGTCAGCATTGCCCCTCTGAATGGCCAGGCTGATGCGCTGACCGAGGTAGATGAGATATTTCTTTGTAAAGTTTACGCTCCTCAGTTCCCCATGGGCCCATTGTATTGATTCCAAAAGTATACGTTGTAATTATTTCTCTAACCGGGATAATCTCAATACGCCCTCGGTGCGCAACTGTTCTGCGCAAGCGCTGTCCCGCCGGGAACGACATAGCGCGATGTTGGCGGGCGGGCCGATTAAAAAAACAGGGTCAAATCACCAGTTAAGGACCTTGTACGTTGGTAGGTAGTACTACAAATACTACTACTTTGATTTGTGTACAGAAATTGGTTATTTCATAAGTTTACCACGAGTTTTTTTTAGAATAATTTAGAAAGCTTGATATAGACACATACTAAAAATCCATATTACATTTCAATTGTTACGCACACATTACACCTATAAATGTTATATTTACCTATATTTCTATCTCTATCAAGCAATAAACGATTGTGGGCCGATTGATTGAACTTTAAGAATCCAAAAATGACCTACCACATCATATCTAAATATCCATTTTCAATTTCGCACACTTACCTATGAATTTTATCTATACCCTTACTTATGTGCCTTTTATTTTATTTTTTTGAGCCGATTGATTGTACTTAAGAATCAAAATTTTTTTTAAAATAGATAAGTTCTTTAACCTGCGGCCAGTTCTTCTTATCTAATACGTCTACTACGTAGTTTTACTGATGTAGTTTCAACTATAGAAATATAGGTATTCAAATTTCGACATTATTTACCTAAGCATCTCAATTTTTTATGTTTTTTTTACACATACCTCAATATGGCAAAAATCACTGGGTTCACTCACAAAAAAAAGGCGCACGTAAGAATGGGATACTCACCAGTCTCCATAGCATATCCAGCGGCGGCCGCTGCGGCGTGCAGCGCGCCGTACTCCTTGCCGTCCATGGCTCCCAGCATCGCGCACTCACTGATGTCGGCGGTCCCGCGAGGCCCGCGCGCGCGCGCTCACTGCGCGCCCGCCGCCGCCGCACCGCGCGTGCGCCCCGCCCCGCGCCGCCATTGGCCCGCGTCACCCAATCGCCGCGCACCATTTCGACCGCTTTCCTTTTTCCGTGTCGCGTTCTATTTGAAGCGTGCTGAAGCATCCCCCTGTTCTGCGCCGGAGTATCGCCCTTGTATTGCCGATCTTAGAGTACGAAATGTAACGTTGTACGGCCGGCAGCATGTCTGTTTTCCCCCTCGGTCGGCTGCGCTCGGCGGCGCGCGAGACGAGCGAGGAAAATGTGCGTACGCGCAATGTCGGGGGCAAATGTGCATTGTGGGCACGGGGGGAGGGAAGGGGCTTGTTAGGTATGTGTTCGATTTGGCCATGTATGTTATGCGCCTGCGCGCTATGTTATGATTACAAGTCGCTCTATGTGCATGGTTTGTAATTGATAATGGATTTTTATGCTCAAAGGTTTTAATACTTTAGCTAAACTTAATACTAGCTAAACTTAAACATTTTTGTAGTTTGTTAATAAATTCCGATTTGTATGCTTACATAAGTAACGTAAATTATTTTTAAGAACATTCCATGTGCTTGTTTGGCAAACAAATAAATAATGCTTTTAGTTCCTACTTGTAATGATGATAATATGATGTCATCAGGAGTCTAATTAGGGTAGGGAGGGGGAATGCCGCTCACTGGGTAATGGCGCTCACCTCTTTAACTCTGTCAAATCGGAACATAGCAACACGCCACGTCGCGTGAATCGCGGGGAGAGTGGGGCTCTAACAGACAACGTTGCAAACGGTCAGTCGGCTCGCCTCATGCGACGGTGAAGTGCGTTTCTTCGTTAGCGGCCGCGCTGATCTAATTTTTGGCTACGTGTTTTTGGCGGTAAGTCCAAAACTTAAATGCATATTTAGTTATTCATTCCACTCTTCTACAATAAAACCATTCTTTTTTTGGATAGTGCAATAAATTTCCAGCAATTGTGTATGATTTTTTTACATTTTTAAATTAATTACAAAACGACCCTTTGGGGTTATACCGCTCATATGAGCGCCATTACCCCTTAGTGACTTATTTTTTATATTGTTGTAGATATGCCAAGAAATCGCCAAAGGACCACCGCTAAAGCGGCTTGGTCCGAAGGAGACCTTCAGTCAGCTAAAACTACGATTGATGGAGGTCCAAAATAACCCCGTATGATGTTGCAGGTCTTTTCAATAAAGCATACATACAAGTTGCGAACATAAGTAAAGCAGAATCTGGATTTCGAGCAACGGGAATTTACCCATTGAACCCAAATGTTTTCACTGAAGAAGATTTTCTGGCAGCGTCCGTGATGGCACAGGAATCGGAACAAATCGGTGAAAACCAAAACCCAAATGAGCAGAATTTTGAAGACGCGCAGTCTGATGGTATGGCCATAATTTCAGGATATGTCCTGACGACGCCGGTAGCAGGTCCATCAAACAAGGATCAATACCCTGAATCTGTTTCGGCAGTTGCTTGTAATCAAGAACCTGTAGATGAACAAAGAACTGAGGTATCCTTTGCTGCTATAGCAACGACACCTACTATTGCATCATCTTCTAAGCCAGCTCAAA
Source organism: Yponomeuta plumbellus (assembly GCA_947310845.1). Classification (NCBI taxonomy): domain Eukaryota; kingdom Metazoa; phylum Arthropoda; class Insecta; order Lepidoptera; family Yponomeutidae; genus Yponomeuta; species Yponomeuta plumbellus. The sequence goes on along the minus strand of OX371211.1, from coordinate 364,696 downwards.
GGAAACGAAAACAACATGCTACCATATTAACTGCGACTCCTATGAAAACTATCTTAGAGGATAAAGAAAAGAAAAAAATAGCGAAACTCAATAAGACTGGAAAAGATAATAAATCAAGACAAAAAAAAGTTGTTGAGAAAAAAAAGAACAAAGATATGAAACAAAAACCTTACAAGAGACGAATTTTACAAGAAAGTTCTTCTTTGCGACGATGACAGTGATGACGAAATGAATGTGGTTGATGAAAATTATAACAAATGCATTATTTGCGAAGAATTTGGAAAAAACAACGAGTTGTGGTATCGTTGCACAATCTGCGGACTGTGGGCTCATGCAATATGTTCTGGGTGGGATTCGCCAGATGGGTTTATCTGTGATTTATGTGTCCAAAAATAAAATATTATTATAAGTCTTACCTATAACATATAATTGAAGTTGATTTAAAGTCGAAGATTTTTGTTACTTTAATATTTCTATGATTACTTACTTTAATATCTCAATAATTACAAAAAAATATGTTTGAGCGTCATTACCCCGTACCCTGAACGGCATTACCCAAAGCCAGGGGTAATGCCGCTCAAACATGTTTTTTTTTTTATTTGTTCCTATTACTATTACTCCAAAGATTTATGATTTTGTTGTTAATTTGTTGTTTACTCTATAGTAAAAGACGTTATTGCTTTTCTTCATTTTGATTAATAATAAATAAATAAAAAGTTATACCATGTTATCCTTAAGTGAACGCCATTCCCCCTCCCTACCCTAAGTACAGGGGGTAGGCAAAAAACAGGATTTGCCACTTGCCACGACCACTAACCTAACCTAACCAACCTCTTTCACTTCATCAAGATTAAAAGAACAGTCGCTGAGTGCGCGTAGGTAGGTACCTACGACGCCGGCATATTTTGGTTAAATATCAGTCTGTCACTCGTCAGATCAGAGCTGCGGTACGTAGCTACTACTTACCTACTTGTTTTCAGTATACCTATTGGACTTGTATTTTCAAGAAGTCCATTAAAATGAAAATAAGTTCATATGTAAGCTCTTAATTAGAATTTCCTGTAGGTAGGTACCTATTCTACAAAAGCTGCTGAATCTAATAGACTAAAACTTTCGTAAGCATCACTCCACATTTACTTTATTCAAGTCTTCCTTTAAGTCTACCTAGTAAGTGTATCCATAATAAAGTTTATTATCTAATACTTTGACCACTAGACTTTAAAAATTGGCGGACAGCGAAACAAACTGTAGACACCTACTGAAATTAAACCGTGAAGGATAAAGAAGCAGCCAGACTGATGGATGTGTTTCAGGAGCCGCAGTGTCACGCGGTGTCACGGTGTCACGGCAACGTCAGTCGCGCCGCGGCGGGGCCGGATTGCCACAAAAACGCCTGAGAGACGCCGCGCGCCGAATTTCTGTTAATTAGCTTCGAATATGTCATAATTGTGCACAAAAAGCGCAGTCAATCGCGCCGCGCGGCTCAGACACGTCATCGTCGGCGCTGCGACGACGACGCCTCACACACATTGCATTTGCGTCTCACTGAATGCAGAAGATCCAGAAATCAGAAATTTATTTCAAAGTAAAGAATTTGTTGTTGTCGTCAATGTTTGTTGAATGTCATTGTACTTGTTGAATGTCATTGTTGCCTTGGGGCCGAATGTACCTACTTAGTGGAGAAAAAGGCAGCAACAACTCCACTCTGAATATCTTTTCTCAAATCACCTGAAATCGATTACCAACAAAGTTGGTATGAATGCCCATTATTGGTGTTGCATCCACACCACGGTTCCTTTTTGTTGTGCTATTGTAAGCTATTGCTTATCGCTAGGCTACAACCTAGTAGGTATATCAATGGACTTGAAGCGAGAGACCCTGATTCGATTTCCAGAGCGGCCATAATGTACCTACCTATGACTTTGTTTTCTAAGTTATGTACATTTGTGAAGTAATAGTAGCAATACCACTCACTAACGGTGAAGGAAAACATCGTCAGGTAACCTTAGTGAGCTGGTACTCTCTCTCTCTCTCTCTCTTTCTCTCTCTTTATTTCTCTCTGAGAGAAGGCATGTACCTACCCTATAGTGGGACGAATATAGACTGATTACATTGTAAGCTTTATGAATTGAAGACATTAAGTGACTTTTAAAGTAATAGTGTTAAAAAGGAACTTCGATGCTGATGCACCGTTAAATAAGTACCTATGTAATAGATACCTAATATGGCTTCACAAAAAGCAATTGCAGTATTAACCGCTTAGCATATTTATAAAAACACATACAAAACATTTACAAAGATACCTACAGTAGAATTTGGCAATCCTCCAGCACGTCTTTACGATTCAAAAAACAATGCTGTTAAGGCCATTTGATTACCTCAAGAACGTTTTCCTCTCATTGTATTAATTTTACCTAATTTTATCTACACGAACACTTGTTCGTATCGCCATAATTTTAACCAGAGTTAATAATAACTTCCACACAACACAATCATTTGAGTTAGAACAGTAATCTAACCAGTATGATAGCCTGTGGCTCCACTTAAAGTAGGTACTACTCTGCTTCATTGAAGGTTCTGTGTATCTCTAGGCGACGCGCAACCCCGCCGCCGCGTCGCGCAACAAATTACCGCAACGCAAATGAAGCGGCTCCGTGATGCCAGTTCAAACGCTACCGGCTCTGCTGACTACCGGCTAGGCGAGGAGACAGACAGGAGATGAAGCAAAAAAATCACAAGAGAATAAAAAGGTTTATTGCCAAAAACTACATGCGAAACATGAAAAATTTTTAAATCTTTCGACGTCAGGCATTTGGTCGGATTTGTAATTTAACGAGCGACCGAGCCCATAAGTTACTATACGCCTACAATCGATATTATGCAACTGAATTATCCCAGCAATCGAATAAGATAGAAATGTGTTTCTCAGATGTTTAGAAAGAGCTCAATGAATGTATAAGAAAGTGGTCGGAATCAAACTACAGTATACAGTGTGTCCCTGGATAAAGTGCAATCCCGAAAGGGGATGAAACTAGACCATGAATCATTGACTAGAAAAATATTAAAAAAAAATTATAAAAAATTATTGTAGGATTTATTGGTATTTTAAGATTTTCATGTTTCATTAAGGACTCTATGTATGTATTGATTTCTTCCAAAATAATGGGTCTATTTCTTTGAAATAAAAAAAAACAGTATGCCTAATACCTGGCGATGACCATGAAATAATAAATAGTCCGCAAAAAAGTAACTATCTTGGGTAAAAAAATGTATTTTTATGAAAGAAATGATTTTTTTAGACGTTTATTTTAAAAAACTTCAAATTACTAAAAAAATGTGCCCTATAACTATGTAATTTTATAGCTTACTTTTATTCTTTACCATTTTAGCTTCCAAATAAAAAAAAACAATGTTCTAACTAAAAAATTGGCTAGGTAGGAGTTATTTACATTTTAGTAGGTAATAAAAGTCAGACTTTAATCACAATAACTTTATTAATAAAATTATACGTAATTTACAATTTTTGCATTTTTATTTAATGCATTAAATGTTCAAAATGGCCTCCTCGATTTTGCAAGCACATTACTGCACGAATATTAATTTGGTTAGTGGCTCTGCGAATCATTCCTGGATCATTTTCAATGTCATTTGCGCACTGAATTATTCGGTCGTGCAACTGTGCCTCGGTATTTATTGGCGTGCTGTATACTCTTTGCTTCATGACACCCCATAAAAAATAATCTAGGGGTGTCAGATCAGGTGAACGCGCTGGCCAGCCTACTGGCCCTCCTCGGCCAATCCACCGGTTCGGGTAATTTTCCTTCAAAAATCGCCGCACCTCCCGCCCATAATGTGCAGGACATCCATCCATTTGGAGATACATACGCCCACGCCGTCTCGTAGCCAGGGGAACATTCCATCAACATGGGTAAATTTTGTAGTAATTCTAAAAAACGTTCAGCATTTAGGGTTCTGGGTAAAATGACTGGACCAATTAAAATGTCGTCGATTAAGACTGCCCATACGTTTATTGAAAATTTTACTTGAAAAGTAGATGCCCGCTTCAATCGTGGGTTTTCGTGAGACCACTGGTGCAAATTTCTGCAGTTTGTAATGCCGTCTCGGGTAAATGTCGCTTCGTCCATCCAAAAAATGCGTTTGGGAAAATTTGGGTCAGCTCTAATTTTTCTTAGAATCCACGTCGACATTACGCATCTTGGACGATTATCTACATTTTCGTGTAAATGTTGTACTCGTTGGTAATGGAAAGGATGCAATCCCTCCTTTTTCAAAATTCGCCAGACAGACGTCTTCGATATGCCATGACGCAACGCTAATCGTCTTATGCTTGTTGTAGGGTCAGCAAACAGATCGTTTAAAATGGCCTCTTCTATCGCATTGTCAATAACGACAGCTGGTTGCTCACGGCGATCTCGTGCCAAACCAAGTCCAATGTTGGAGAGCCTCCTATGAATCTCTTGAAAATTTCGAGCTGAGGGTATGAGTCTGCCCGGGAAAGCATTTATGTATGCAGTCCGAGCGACTGTTGTGCGACCATGTGACATGCCATAATAATAATGCATGTCGGCTATTTCTCGAGGTGAGAACTCTGTCAATCGCGGCATTTCGTCAACACTTAACAGCAGAACAGGAACAGTCCAAACGTAACGAACAGTAGAAAACGTAACAGTCAACAATGTAACAAAAACTTAATAACAAATCAACGAGAACACAATGCGAGAACGAGAACAGTAGTAGCAGCGGCGAGAATATCGGAGCGACTGTGTAAGTCCTGTTTCGAACCCCCTGCCTCCCCTCCCCTCGCCTTCCCTCTACCTGAGTGTAGAACAAAAGGACTGCGACTGCCGAAGGGCACAGAGTAGGACGGAAACAATGGAAAAAACGGTCACTACCTGCACGGTAACACGATTAGGCTCCACTTTAAAAGTTCGTAGATAGCGTGTTTTTTTAGTTAGAACATTGTTTTTTTTTATTTGGAAGCTAAAATGGTAAAGAATAAAAGTAAGCTATAAAATTACATAGTTATAGGGCACATTTTTTTAGTAATTTGAAGTTTTTTAAAATAAACGTCTAAAAAAATCATTTTTTTCATAAAAATACATTTTTTTACCCAAGATAGTTACTTTTTTGCGGACTATTTATTATTTCATGGTCATCGCCAGGTATTAGGCATACTGTTTTTTTTTATTTCAAAGAAATAGACCCATTATTTTGGAAGAAATCAATACTTTTGTACATAGAGTCCTTAATGAAACATGAAAATCTTAAAATACCAATAAATCCTACAATAATTTTTTATATTTTTTTTTTATATTTTTCTAGTCAATGATTCATGGTCTAGTTTCATCCCCTTTCGGGATTGCACTTTATCCAGGGACACACTGTATAACAATGTACTCTGTGCATACGACTATATCCTTTTGACGTTGGAAATAGGAAGCGTTCAAAGCTGTGTTGCCAGATTTTAAAATAAAAACTATAGCGGCGCTGGTTTTCAGCGTGTCATTTTATGTTTATATTGCAATACCTATAATAAATAATGGCATAGATGGCGTGTTTATATCTTAGAAATAAAAAGTAAATTTAAAATTTTAATATGAAGCGTGAGGTTGCATTTTATCTGGTTTCCACATTTCTACATAACACTCATACCTAATTTGTATTAGCTTTAAGTTGATTTGAGAAAAGATGGTCAGAGTGGAGTTTTTTTTCGCTGCCTTTTTCTCCACTACAGACGGCCCTAAGGCAGCAGCTAACATTATACATAACTGTATGTACATTGACATTCAACAAGCAGAATGTAAATTCTTTACGTTGAAATAAAAAAAATTGAATTTTGAATTTTGAATTCTGTGACTTAGCTACGTCTGCGACAAACAGACCAAGATAAGACTTGTCGATAGATAGATAGATAATGTACAAAAGGGAAACAGAGAACGAAAAGAGTACCTACAGTGGATATGTGAGACTCAACAAAGACACAACTATCGGAACTAGGTATGAACTAGTTGAAAACTAAAACTTGTATGAAGCCCTTTAAGTTTGATAACATTTTAAAAGCAAACGAATGAATATTTTCTTTCATGGAGAATTTTACAAGGCTTTATACTTTGGTGCCGGTTACACGAGAGAGAGGTTCCAGATTATTTACCGAATTAAATACTGAAATAATTGGCGGAAACACAATATAGGTGAGCACCAATTTTAAATTATTCCCCACCAAATGCGAATAAAATATCAATAACAAGCTCGTTTGTGAGGGATTCGGTGAGCCTGCGCCCGCGCAGCCCGCGCTCGTAAAGCTGCTACGAGCTGCATTGTGCACGTTCACCGCGTGGATTACGAGCAATTGTCTCACAGCGTATTTCAATACCTACCATAATACTATTGGCTACTGTAGCATACAAGCCCAAGTATTGTTATCTTTTCTATAACCCTTGGTTTATCGCCATGACGAGCACAAGGCGGTAGTTAGGTGTAGGTATACCCAATGACCTTGAAAAAAACAATCAAAAACCATTTTATGTCATTTTTATGAAAATTATACAAGTTAATCTGCCTAACACAGTTCTCCAGATTTATATATGCTATCGAATTTGCTATCGGTGCCTCTGTCTCTTGCAAGACGATAATTAGGTATCTCCTTTATAAGGTCGGCTATCATTGTGGCTATCAATCCGAGCTTTTGCGGAGCGGAACAAGACCCCATGGTCTTGTTCCGCTCCGCAAAAGCTCGAATTGATAGCTCCATAGCTTGGCTGGAAACATTCGACAAGGCATTGCTTTCTTTTGCAGCTGGTTCTTTGCTTTTCCCTTAGAGGCTTATAAATAACCAGCTTTGAATGTACTGACTCCATCGACTGAAAAAAATGTGAATGTGTCAACAAATCACATATCATGTTCAGCAATGATGATGAACAATGATCCAGATTTTGAAACGGACACTTTTTTTACTGGTTGAGCACAAAGCAAAGGACAAACTTTGCAAGGGAGGGGATCGGTGTGAGAGGGAAGCGCCTTCTGCACAGCGTTGAACTCTGTTCACGGGCTAGCTGAGTAGATCGATTAATGTAACTATGAGTAGGTACGAATACTTTCTAATTCAAATTCAAATTATAATGAAATATTAATAAATAAAATATAGAGCAGACAAAATGTTTAATTTATGAACGTCAAATATATCTTTCGTAGAAGTAAGATTTAGTTCTTATTAATACGAGTATCATAGTTTCCAAATAGCCCTAACTTTCAAGTATGTACCTATTGTTTTTATAGGTTTTTACAGGCTAGTAAAAATGTTCTATGTCTAAGCTACTATTGTACACTTGTTTATTGTACATAGGTATCAATAAGCGTGTACTATTGTAAAGTTATGAATAAAGAAATCTGACAATCAAAACACTAAACAGTAAAGCTCTGGGTGGGGTTTCAAAGTTCACGAAAGAGACCCGACCGAGGAACCCACTAGCAGACGTAAGCCAGACCCTCGCCGCGCTCCTCCACTGCAGTTCATTTGCCGCAGCCGCGAACGGTAGCGCAACGGTGTCTTTGTTTGCCATTTATATCCGGCTGTCGTTCCAGCTTGTTCAGAGCAGCTCTCCACGCTCCAGGTGCTTTAGTGCGCGCTCGGTGACATGCGCACTATAAATACAGCGCGGGCGCGTCCCCACCGCGCATGCGCCTCAGATCTCCGCGGCGGGCGTCACGCGCCGCCGCCGCCGGTAATAGTACCGCCTACCCTACAACTGTAACACTCACCCTGTGAAGGAAAACCTTCCTTATATTACCGGTAATAAAGTTACTTTTTTATAGGTTTGTGGGTGATCGGTCTGAAAACTTTCAAGGGGATTGGCTGCGTTGGTATTTTATACGCTTGTCGGTTGAGTTAAAGTCTGTTTCTGGTCGGCAGTGGCCCACAAGGCGTAAGATAACGGAAGCTTCGATGCTATCAGGACTCTTTAATTAGTTGAAGTTATTCGGAGCGATAATTGGATCGTTAATCGCGGTCTGTCCGTCTGTCGGTTTGTCCGTCTGAACACATCCTTTTGTAGTTCTGCCTGAAGTTTAATTTGAATCCATTAACTGAAAATGAGTGTAATAGTTTGAGGAATTGATGCCGTCGTCAATCTTCCACTGGAAGCGCGTCGTGCAGTTTTAGGTTGAAGACAGCTTCTTTTCTTTGGAATGTCCAAAGATCTAGAGTATTCTAGATCTGGATATCAAAATGAAAGGGCGATTTAGGTGGATAGTTAGTAGCTCTACTTATACATAGAGCGGAGCACCAATATTTCACCAGATTTGTGAAGCCACAGGTTCAAATCCTGGCGTAAGTAGCAAGGGTTACTTTACTTTATACTGTTCTGTAGGTAGGAGAAGTCACTTGACGCTAATTAATAATTTAGGTAGGTATATTATTTTTTTATTTATTTTTTGGTACATTAGCAAAATAAGTAAGTATAGGTACCTACATAATATAATAATATGCCATACCTACATATAGGTATAGCACAATTGGCATATCTTATTGTGTTTCCAATACAAATGTACCTACCTACACTATTACATCTATTTGTTACAGGTAAAAAGTTACCCTTAGCCGCCCGTTTCTGAATTGAGAATTTCACTAGATAAATAGACCAACGTTCTGTCACGTTCTGAGTTTGACGAGATCCAACGAAATTTTCAATTCAGAAACAGGCCTAAAATCTTACACTATTTTCTTATTGTCTTAGTTAGCGTATAAACTTAAATTCAGAAACCGGCGGCAGTGCGTTGTGGGAAGTATTGCTAGCTACAAATGGTTGTAGAAGCGGTGTCGCATGTGCGTTACAAATCCTGTCCCGCAGCCCGATCCTGCGTATCCCGTCTCCCAGTAACGGGAGATGAAGCATTCCTCCAACTCTAATAAGTGGCCCGGGACATCAAGCAACGGACAGAAGTACCCGGTAGCTCCCGGATACAATCTCGCATATCCCAATTCCATTCTGGTTCCACAGAGTAGGTACCCTTTGATATGGTCACCATACAAGGACAAATGACTGTCTCTTAGTTTAGCCGTTATGGCGCTTTACTACCAAGCCAGAGCTTGTGGGTTCGATTCCCACTTTTCGTACAAATGGTCTCAGTCTGGGTGTGTTTCCATGTTTGTGATGTCCTTGCCTGGCTACCACAGCACAGGGTATCCCAGTTTCACCCGTAACCCCACATTGAGCGGGGCCGGGGGCCTTCGGGCCGCGAGGAGACAACCTCTATAAAAAACACACGGTGGGGGCCCTCTCTATGTCCCTCTGTCCAGCAGAGGGCATGGAAGAGGGCCGGACGGGGAGGGGAGGGGCGCGAGTTCTGCAAGGCGGGCCGGGAGGGACATTGGGAGGGGGGCCGGGGACCAGGGATTGAGGACCCCATGGTCCTTGGCCAAGGGAGGACTAGGGAGGGGAGAACCAGACGGGGCCGAAGACCTGGCAGAGGGCCAGAAAACGGGTCTTCGGTAGCTGGAGGCTTGGGGAGCTCGCGCCTCTCCGCCGGGAGAGCCGGTGGCACGGGGGACGCCACGCGGACCTTGCGCCGCCGGTTGAGTGAGGGTCACAGACGGCAGGTTGGGGGACCTGCCGTCCGGGAGGGTGACGTCCGTCCGTCCTTCAATCGTGACGGGAGAAGGGGGTGGGGGGCCCATGCCCCTTCTCCAGTGAGGGTGGGCCCGGCTCCTTTGCGAGTCGGGTCGACGTCGCCGGGGCGCCGCTGTAGCATTCGCACTGTGGTCTACCACTTGCGAGATCCGGCGGCGCCCCATTGCACGAGCGACAGGACGGCCCCCGGGGTGTTTTAGGAGGTATGCCTCTCCTATTATTAGGAGAGGAGAGTCCGACACACGGCCGTCGCCCTCCCCCAAGGGTGGCGGTTATGGTGCACAAAGCATTTCACCCCGTTAACAAAAAACAAAAAAAAAAAAAAAGGGTATCCCAGTTTGGGACCAGGTCAAGTGATTGTGTTGTGTGGAACGATTTCTCTATTTAAATCACAAAAGTGCAAATCGAAGTTCGATGGCCTCCAGCCTGAATCGAACCCACTCCAACGGTGCTTAATGTCGTCCATGACACCATGTAGGTACTTTCCATCAGGCCACACAATGTGGTCTTATATTTTTGGCGAAGTGGGAAATTATTTCTGCCAGGATTATACGTATTGACACGACGATATGGGCCTTCTCCTGACTTTCCGACAGTGTAAGGAGTCGAAGACGTAGAGCTGGGGCGTCAGTAACTGGTTCTCCACTAGGAGTTGTCCGATTCTACCTGCTTCGAACTATCAAATATGCACATTATATAATGTATTTTGACTTTGGAATCGTCAAAATGGTTACCCCAATAGAGTAGAGAGTTAGTTTAAGGGGAGGGCTGGACCAACCCTCTGTGCTTACACTCCGTGCAGCGTGGCGTCGGTGTCAAAGAGGCCGGCAGACAAGCGTGTCGCCTGACAGCTTGACGTGACGTCACAGCGCAGTACATAGTGTCTGTCTCTATATTACAGTGTATGTCACATGCAGCTGGTTATCCGGCGCCGCCGCCGGTCACGGCGGCTAAGCTAATCAGATACAAAATGTTCTGCTATTCAAATACACAACAAGTAGGTAGTCTACTCTACAGTTTCTACCTATACTATTATTTATTGTGGTAGAGAGGACAGTCGGCACTAGTGCGATATTGCTATCTCCATCTCTATTTATTGTTCGAGTCCGTGGAGAAACCATGTACAGTACAGATGGATATAACATTTGTTTGCTATACTAAATAACACAGAGACAGTAAAATAATTAAATATGACTTGTCAGGCAACGGATGAATAAAGATAGGTATAATTATCTTTATTCAACACTCAGAATAAGTCCTTATTCTGAGATTCAACAGAATAAATTGACATACATACCTACCTACATAGGCTGACGCCCGCCTGTACCCCCTAGGGGTAGGCAGAGCCAGGGACTGCCACTTGACTGCCACTTGCCACTACCCAGACAAATCACTTTTGTATTGTGTGTCCGCCTGGAGCGTCTTTTAATACACTGACAATCAGTTTGTAATGGAAAAAATACGCCAACGTTAATAAACTAATATAAAAATCGTAAGTGTTCACGGGACCGCCACACAACATATTTACAGACATTTTGACATAGGTATTATTTTTCATTGAGTCTTTTTGTTCCCTCGTCCACTGCACAGTTAATTTAGTCTGATTTTTTATTAATCAGTAGAGTAGTAATTTTTGGATGTAGGTATATACAATGTGAAAGACGTTTTAGCTGAGCGACTCTATCATAGATAGATTTGTTGCGATATCTTTGTAAAGAGTGTTGATGTAGGTATTTTCATATGTACTTTTCAGTCAAAAATAATCCTGTTTCAGGTTTCGTCAGTCTAATTCACCAACATTTTTGTTTTTTTTTAACAACAAAATAGAACACAACAATTTAATTTTATCTCATTTCACACCTACAGTATCGTTCTTTATCATTCTCATTCATTATATCTAGTTTGATTTGGAGCCAAAACGCCAATTTTGCGATCGCTGCTTCTCTATTACAATGTCTTATTTCTACGTGTTGTGCCAAAACGCCAATTGCGTGTCGCGATGGTAGTTGTTGATACAGAGCGTCGCGTGGTCGCGGTCGGCCGCCTCTCGCTGCAGCCCGCCGCCGCCCGCCGCCGCTCTTACCGCTCGTTACCCGCTCCGAGCGAGTAGCGAAAAGCACATGCTGCAGAAGGATGACTTCAAGCGCACAGACTATAATGGCACACGGTAAGTTCAACGCAGACTTTCATTCTTCTGTTGTATTAGAGCAGCAGTCGGTCGCGCGCGGTCGCAGGCGGGCGCGACTCGCCGCGCTCCGTGGCCGCCGCTCGCCGCGGTCAGCCACTTGTTAGCTGCTAAATTTATCAGACACATCTTGGAGCGCTCAGGTGTAAAGATGCGGCGCATAAACTCGCGGTTCGATGCCCCACATTTCAGACATCTCGAGTTGAAAGACGTCGGGAGAGCACCGTATAATTGTGTTTAGAATGTTGTATTTTTTACAGTTTATTGTCATTGACTGGATCGTTGTTTCAATGTATTACATATGGTTGCGGTACGTTTTGCATGAATTTGTGAAAGAAAGTAAATATACCCTGCACTTATTTCAGTCCCGCCTCGAGCCCTCCCCGCTTGTCACATCAAACGCTGAAAGTGCTCCGATAGAGTAATGTTGAGTGATGGACGGCGGGTGGCGCTCGGGCGTGCATTCGCGGAACCGCGCTTTCATCTCGCTGCGACAGCGGAGCCCGATCCGCTGCAGGGGCACAGCACCAGCAAAGGTAGTACGAGGACGCGAGTCGCGCGCGACAACGTCAAAAGTCGCGACTTTCCAGCACATTAACTGTCAAATTTTGACGACTTTTGACGTTGTCGCGCGCGACTCACGTCCTCGTACTACCTTTGCTGGAGTGGCGAAGGGCGTGGGGGCGCAGCACCTGCGGGTGGCGGGCGGGGGGCAGGGGCGCAGCCCTGCTGCTGGCAAAAACTCAGTCATTCATTTCTGGCACATAGACCCACGTCGGGCGCCAATGTATGCTGTAAAACTCCAATTGTGATTTATTTTAACTATAGACAAAAAAGTTGATAGAAATAGGGGAAAACAGAATAAAATTGATATCAACAAAATTGACAGTTTATGATATCGTCAAAAAGTTACGTGTGATTTGGAAATGAATTTCAATTGAAATCTGGAAATGGGTGCCGTAATTTTAAAATTTACAATAATATGAAAAGAAATAATAAAATGGTATAGATAAAAGGTTTACACCATTACAATTGCACGTCCCTACACGCATTAGGAAGCATTCGAATGAACAATCAGTCAAGCAAGAGTAAGCAAGCCGTGTCCGCATTCATCTTTGTAAACAGCTTGGTGCTAGCACCTATCTAATACTAGCGTGTGGTGTAGACTGGCAAATTGCAGCTACATAGTCTCGGTTGTGTGAACTCGGTGTTCGGTGCTCGGTATGTCGTCTCGTAAATCTTTTGCAGACGATGCGGCGATGCTGGCGATTCGCGCCCCTCGTAAATATCGCAAAGCAGCCCGTAATCATGCCTAACTGCGCTCCGCGAGAGTTATGTCATGTTAGAGTATTACCCAATGTATGGTATGTACGTGTGGGGTCTGCTAGTTACGTCAGCTTCAATACTCTTCACAGCACAGTACAAATAAAGACGACACACAATCCTTGCGTAGCTTACTATTAGAACTACCAGCCATATCCGCTATGTAATTTATGAGTACAATAAAGAATATTGTGAAGACTGTATAGGTTTACTTTATGGTCATCTCATTGTTTATGTTTAACTTGAGTGACGTTGTCAAAATATTATATCGATTTTATCCATTATTATCCTACAAACGTTTAATTTATTTTTCAACACAATCTAAAAACTTAATATGGTAGCAGTGGGATATTCAGAGACTAGTAAAGCATATAAAATCTACATTCCGACTGAACACAAGACTATTGTCACAAAAGATGTAAAAATCATAAATAAAAAATTCTACGAAGACACTCTCATTACACAGTCACCTCTTACTCAAACAGAGATGATTAAAAACGAATCTGAGAGAAATAACAAAGGAGTTACATCCAATAACAATTTAAATTCAATCGAAATTGTTATGGAAAATAACACAACTGCGAATCAAGACGATAGCATCTATGAAGACACTGTACAACAGAATGAGCAGGAAAATGACACTTTTCAAGATTATTTTGAACAAAACGGAGAACATGATCAACCTGAAATTGATGATGATGAACTTCAATTTGACGATCATGAACTTCAACTTGATGAACGTCAACCTGACGAACCTGTGTCACGGATACTTCGAGACAGATCGTTATTACGCCCGCCACAGAGATTTGACGATTTCGTAATGGCAGCCGCAGATGATGTAATCAAACTAAAAGAACCAACCTCTTATGAAGAAGCACTCAACTCACCTAACAAAGACAAATGGTTAGAAGCAATGTTAAACGAGATTTCATCACTCTACCATAACGAAACATGGGAATTAGTACAATTACCAAAAGGTAGAAAACCCCTACCATGTAAATGGGTATACAAAGTCAAGACAAACCCTGACGGAAGCATTGAACGCTTCAAGGCACGACTTGTTATCAAAGGTTTTTCACAACAGCCCGGCATTGACTATGATAAAACATTTAGTCCTGTAGCTCGACTGAGTACTATTAGAGCCCTTCTCGCAACTGCAGCAAAACAAAATTTGAGACTTCTTCAATTTGATGTAACTACAGCTTTCCTAAATGGAACAGTAGAAGAAGAAATATTCATGAAACAGCCCGATGGTTTCAACGATGGGACAAACCGTGTATGTCGCCTGAAAAGAAGCTTATATGGACTAAAGCAAGCTCCACGATGTTGGAATATCTGTATCAACGAGTTTTTATTACAATCAGTTTTTAAACAATCTGAAGCTGATCCTTGTTTATATACAAGAACAAGAGGAACTAAAAGAGTTCTTATAGCTCTTTATGTTGACGACGGACTCGTCGCAAGTAATTCAAAAGAAGCAGAAACTGAATTCATTGATGAATTACAAAAACGACTACAGATAAGAACGTCGCCTGCTACGTATTTTCTAGGAATAGAAATAAATAGAGAAGACGACAAGATAACACTCTGCCAAACAGCATACGTAAAGAAACTTTTAGAAAAATTCAAGATGAACGACAGCAAGCCTGTACCGACACCTATCGTTAAAGAGAACATGGGAGGAGACAAGGGTACACTAGCTGATGCAAGATTCCCTTACAGGCAAGCCGTAGGTGCTCTAACATACTTGGCCGTCGGTACGAGACCCGATATTTCCTATGCTGTAGGAATAGCATCGAGAAACCTCGAAACGCCAAAGACCAATGATGTGGCACTTGTTAAACGAATCTTTCGATACCTAAAAGGAACTAGCGACAAATGTCTTACCTATCGGAAAACTATTTCTGACAAAATAGTGTGCTACTCGGACTCAGACTTTGCTGGTGATGAAACAACTGCAAGCGAATTGGACTTCAAAAAAGTTGGGAGGGTGTGAAGACTGTATAGGTTTACTTTATGGTCATCTCATTGTTTATGTTTAACTTGAGTGACGTTGTCAAAATATTATATCGATTTTATCCATTTTCCTACAAACGTTTAATTTATTTTTCAACACAATCTAAAAACTTAATAAATATTCTATCTATATATCTATCTATCTGAATATAGGCATCAAACTAAGTCTGTGCGTCAGTTTACCCTTTTAGGGATACGGTATGGGAGTTATTAATAAGTATGTTACTCAAGGTAATGAAATAACGGCGAAGAAGAAGAAATAGGTACATTTTAGGTATAATACCAACATTTCAATCACTTTCCGATGATCTTTCGTGTCTTTTTAATATAAGATAAGAATATTTTTGAACTACAAAAAAACCGGACAAGAACGAGTCGAGTTTGCAAACCAAGGATTCGCAGGTTTTTCCTAGTTTTTCCCGAACTCCAAAGATAAATAATTTTATAATTAACACTTTGCCGGACAGTCATTGATCTATTGTTATTTTTATTGTTATAGACTGCTATAGCCGTCCCTGCTGTTTGCAAATGTGTATGCATTGCATGAATGGCGGTATCTTTTTTTACGTTAACTTAGAAGTTTTTTTTTTCACAGCTTCATGTGCAATACAACTGTGTTTTATTTCAACTATGTACCTACCTATATACATTTTGATTTAAAAATTATAGATAAAATGGTGTAAAAATGTTTACATCGTT
This sequence comes from Yponomeuta plumbellus, assembly GCA_947310845.1. Classification (NCBI taxonomy): domain Eukaryota; kingdom Metazoa; phylum Arthropoda; class Insecta; order Lepidoptera; family Yponomeutidae; genus Yponomeuta; species Yponomeuta plumbellus. The sequence continues at coordinate 348,826 of OX371211.1, read as the reverse complement.
ACATGCTTAGGTCTGGAACCGTCGACCGTAGATTATATTATTTAATCCCGCAAGTATATGGTCAACTCGATACCTCCACGCGTTCCCGAGATAAAGGGCACTTGACAGACAAATGACGACAACAAAGTCATCCTATAAGGGTTCCGTTTTTCCTTTTGAGATAGGGGAAAAAAAGGAATAAAGTGATGAATGATAAGAATATACACTTTATTGTACCAGGAAAAACAAAAATTAAAATAAGTATTTACAATGATACAATACAATTTATGTATTTGGCGGCAGAAGTCTTTGGGATCTCTCTCAATGAATTCCATTTCAATTAGTAGACGATAAAATTAATCAGTCTAGGAATACAGCGGGCAATGAACTTGGTTGCAATGCAATTAGGATCGCAAGCGCATCGGTGCGCGCGCGCCGGCGCGGGCCATTGCCGGCGCCGCCCCCCCGCACCCCGCGCCCCGCGCCCCGTGCCCGCGCCGCTACACACCTTGTTGCTGCCACTCTAGCGGGGCTCCGCGGTCATCTCACGTCGACTCGAGTGAATCGGGCTGAGTAGATGAGTCGGTTAACCACATCCAAGCATGTCACGCACCGCACGTCGTGCGTAATCTTGTTGACTACTTTTCTGGCAAAGGCAAAAAGCGAGTTCTATTTTATCAGACAATTACCTATATGCTTTTACTTTTCTACGTTGTGTTTCATTTCACTTCCAGACCACAGTTTCAATACCTACATTGTTCGTTATAACAATAAACGGGTAAACCTACTTTTTTATAGTAGGTAAACGATGATGGGTGATGTTAGCAGCTATCATTCCTTCCGAAGGCGGGCTATTTAGAATAACCCAGAACAGAGCTCTCCGGCGCAGATGCACAAGGAGACTAGATCACAGCTGGACTGGGAAGAAGGTTGGACAAAGAAAAAAAGTGGTCTATATAAGCAACAGTGGCGTAGCTAAGGGGGGGCGGCGGGGGCGGCCCGCCCCGGGTGTCAATCGTTTAGGGGTGACACCCGAGCCCGACTATGACCATCAGTTATAGTTCTTTCTACCTATTAGTCTAGTCAATAAGTGCCTTTTGAGTCAAATTTTGGTCTTCGCCTCCGAAAAATATGATCGAAGTGTCATTTAATTCAACATGGCGTCTAGAAGATTTTTGAAAAAATTCGAAAGCCGCTTGCAAAAAAAGTTATTAACATTTAACTAAAAAAAATTGGGGTTTGGTTTTTCGCGAATATCTCAAAAACCATCATCTAAATATCATAAATCTAAAAAAAGATCCAAAAAGAGGAGAAAATTTCCTAAAAAAAAGTTCTACCTCCCGGAACTGTAGGACCAATATTTATATTTTTCCCAAAGGGTTGAAAATACGCCTGAGAACGGGTACTCTGGTTTTCACAAGCCAAGCCCACTTTGGACCTTTAATGAAAAAATATTATTAAAACTTATTAAATATAAAAATTAAGAATTGAAAAAATTCAGGCATCTACTGAATAGATAAATAAACAATAAGCCGCGGTCAAAAATTTTTTATCGCGATTTGCGAAATGTGAATAAGTTAATTAACAATTTTATTCTTCCTCAACGTGAACATTACAAGTCTGATAATTGTTAAATAACAACTCTGTTTGTTTTTTCTTTTTTGGAGCCATTTTTAGAAGAGGTCTTAGAATAGATTCCCGTAGGAAAAATAAAGAAATTATTATTTTTCACTTTTTTATTAACAATATACTTCTGTTAAAAATTAAAAAGTTTAATTAATCATTAAAAAATAATTCTTTTTCAAAATATTGCTATTGATGCGTTTTTTAATAATCAAAACCAATATATAAAATATTTATTTTTTATCTTTTATTGTTTAAAAAATTGTTATAAACAAATGTGTTGTTTATAAGATAATTAAAAAAAAATTTCCTTATAAGATTTTTTTTTTATTGCTTAAAAACGGATTTGTTAATTAACAATTTTTTTATACCACTTGTAATGTATATTAAGAAACCATTTTTTTTTTCAAAAGACATATTTTTTTGTTTTTTGATAACATAAAAGAAATATTTGTTTTTATTTAAATTTTTATTTAAAAACAATGACTGAAACCAGATTAAACAATCTTGGTATTTTAACGATAGAACATGAAGCAACACAAAACGTGATTTCGGAGTTCGCTAGTGTCAAAGCTAGAAGGAAGAAATTTTAATTTTTAACAAACTTGTTTCACATAACATACAAATATTTGTAATAGGTACTCGTATTTTAATAAAACGTGAATGATCATAACTTTTTTTATTTCTACAGTTTCGATTGAGTTTTGGGGTGACACCTATAAAATCCGCCCCGGGTGCCACCTATGCTAGCTACGCCACTGATAAGCAAGCAAGCAGATTAATCATCTACTATCTTAATATCTCCTTCTCGTTGTCAATTACCTTTCATTTTAAATAAATAAAATATAAAATGACTCCTTAATTATTCGCAAAACCTAAAACGAAGCCAAGAAACATCCTGGCGGACTTCAGAAGAGGGGTTCTAAAGATATGAAACAAACGCGGCGTGACTGACGCGGGCTATTCGGATGGGGCGTCGCGATTAATCAGCGTAAACGTTTTATTAGCGGCCGCCCGTTCCGGCGGCGTGCGCGGGCGACGCGCGCGCCGCAAACAAACCAACGCAGGGTGTTGCCAACGTCGGCGATGATTCGCCATTGCGAAGGCTTCAGTCAAGAGCCAAGGGACAATTAAGTTCTTAAATTACCCAAAACATATTAGAAGACAAATAAATTTAAATAAAATAAATATTAAACAAAACGATGATGCAAAAAGTAAACTGAGGAAATTCATATTTGCTTCGCTGTTGATAACCATTGTAATTTATACATTTATATTTATTAATACCGATAGTTGGTGAATAAAAGAAATCTCCAGTATTTTTAGAGAAACGTTTATTGCAAGTTTATTTTTTTTTCACCATGTGGATGTTGTATCATCGCTAGAGCAGATGATAGAGAATCTGTTTCAGAAAATATAAATAAATTGTTACAAAGTACCATTTTATTCCATTTTGCGTCCAGAGTTTAAGCTGCTCCAGGTTGTCTACTGATGCTGTAAGGACTAGAGAGACTTTGAGACTATTTCCACTGCAGATACCTCTCCCCTCTTGTTTTTCGTCGAGTCTATACTTAAAGAAGTTGGCCGTCAGCTCCCCATATTCTTGTTCAATTCTTGCTAAAGCTGTCTACATTTGTACAACTTCTTCTCTAACACACTTGCCTCTCTCAAGCCCATCAGAATAACTAGAAGTCTGTACAGTCACGAGCAATAATATATATACACTGTCACATTTTCTAAAATATCTCAACTTTAAACAGTCTAGAAAGAAGTGTACGAAAATATGTCCTAAATTATGTAACCATTAAACTGTGTCAAAATTTGGTATACATTTATTACACATTAATATAAACAAAACAAAATCAGAAATAACTTCACACTTCGAATTATCATTTTGAACTATCCATGACAATTTCCATAATAATGTATACAATTGTACACATGTAATAGAAATTGTCATGGATACATTAAAATGATATTTGAAGTGTATACCTACTTTTTCCCGTTTTCGTTATTTTACTCGTTATTTTAGACGAATTGATGACGAATGATGATGACGAATACAGTCAAAGACAAATTGGTTGGTTACTGCCATAAAACAAGAACTTACATAATCAGTTGTAATTATTTTCCCAATATAATATTGATTATAATTAAAATAATTATATGTAAATAACAAAAAAATATATAATATATTTTAATTTTAAATTAAACGTTATTCAAATATCTGTTAACAATTTAATGAAGTGTAATTCACTATCGCTATATATCATTATTGATTTTAAAAAGCGGCCAAGTACGAGTTGGACTCGCCCATGACGGGTTCCGTAGCAGCAAGAAGTTTTTTTTTAATTGTTATGTTTGAGTTGATTGAATGAAAGGTAAATCGCGCTTAACGATTTATGACGTTTTAAAAAAAAACTACTTACTACATGTCATTCAAACCAATTTTGGGTGGATTTTACATGGTAATGTACAACATATATTTGTTTTAGTTTTATCATTCTCTTACTTTAGAAGTTACAGGGGGGGGACACACATTTTACCACTTTGGAAGTGTCTCCCGCGCAAACTATTCAGTTTATAAAAAAAAAATGATAGTAGAAACCTCAATATCATTTTTGAAGACCTATCCATAGATACCCTACACGTGTGGGTTGGATGAAAAAAAAATTGTTAAGTTTCAGTTCTAAGTATGGGGAACCCCCAAAATTCATTCTTTTTTTTTCAATTTTTGTGTGAAAATCTTAATGCAGTTCACAGAATACTACTCTGCTTACCAAGTTTCAATAGTATAGTTCTTATAGTTGGTAAAAAGTGGTAGTGACATACGGACGGACGGACAGACAGACTGACATGAATCCATAAAGGTTCCGTTTTTTGCCATTTGGCTCCGGAACCCTAAAAATGAGGTATCCATAACTGAATTATTCAAAATGTAGTGTAACCACGCTATTAATTAACAGACTTCAAAAAAGGAGGAGGTTCTGAATTCAACAATATTTTTTTATGTTTGTTACCTCAGAACTTTTGACTAGCTGGACCGCTTTGATGTTTTTTTTTTATTTGAAATCTGTATAATCTCATTTCAATTTGATCCAGTTCTGACATTCATGAGAAAACCATATAGGAAAGTCTTAAATTTGCCTGGTTTGCCACCTTCCCTTTTCTTCATAACAACAAGTCGTCTTTTGAATAATTTGTTGGCGTCCAATTAGTTAGTGTACATCAGATTCACTAAAAATGTTAACAAAAAACAGACTTCAAACAAAAAACTTGAAAATAATTCCGTATTCTTACTTACTAGATTATTGCTAGTTTTGGAGTAGGTGTCAGCCAAGGAAACATTACAACATGCCTAACCATAATGACGCCATACGTTACCTGAGTCGTACCTAACAAGTCGGTTTTTTTTGTTAAAAATTTTGCTTTTTACTTTTAATTATTTGTTGACATATTTTCAAAACTGTACTACAGTGTACATATTATTATTTTTTGTACTATTGAAAGTTGGTAAGCAGAAAAGTATTCTGTGAACTGCATTAAGATTTTCACACAAAAATTAAAAAAAAAACAATGAATTTTGGGGGTTCCCCATACTTAGCACTGAAACTCAACAATTTTTTTTTCATCAAACCCGTACGTGGATAGGATAGGTCTTCAAAAATGATATTGAGGTTTCTACTATCATTTTTTTTTTCTAAACTGAATAGTTTGCGCGAGAGACACTTCCAAAGTGGTAAAATATGCGTGTCCCCCCTGTAACTTCTAAAATAAGAGAATGATAAAACTAAAAAAATATATGATGTACATTCTTCTTCTTCTTAGCGTGTCGATGACAAACCAAATTTTTAAGTCTACTAGATAGTAGCGGCCCAGAACTTTGCGACGCTGACTGCTTTATCACTTGCAGTCATTAATACGTCATAAATCGTAAACCGCGATTTACATTTCATTCAATCAACTCGAACATAACAATTAAAAAAAAACTTCTTGCTGCTACGGAACCCGTTATGGGTGAGTCCGACTCGCACTTGGCCGCTTTTTAATATCAACAACGATATAGCGATAGTGAATTACACTTCATTAAATTGTGAACAGATATTTGAATAACGTTTGATTTAAAATTAAAATAAATTATATATTTTTTTGTTATTTACATTTAATTATCTCATATCATATTGGGAAAATAATTACAACTGATTATGTAAGTTCTTGTTTTATTGCAGTAACCAACCAATTTGTCTTTGACTGTATTCGTCATCATCACTGAATTCGTCTAAAATAACGAGTAAAATAACGAAAACGGGAAAAAGTAAGTATACACTTCAAATATCATTTTAATGTATCCATGACAATTTCTATTACATGTCTACAATCCGCTACTTGACTCTTTTTTCAAGTATGTCTTAAATGCTAAATATCTCTTCCATTAGACCAATAAATATTTTAGTATATTTTTGAGGACCTAAAAGCAACAAAAACATTATTTTAAAACGTTGCTTTGCGGTCCGCCATTTTTGTCTATGGTTTGAAGTCCTCTACGTTTGTAAACAAAGTTTGACATTCAACATAGGTAGAGTTCGTGCCACGAAAGAAGTATGAGTCACAATAGAACCTACGCACGCACGACTGACAGATGTTTGTTTACAACCAAAGGTGCTTTCAAGATGGCGGATAGTGTTTTCACCGTTCCGATTTAAAAGCATATTTTTTTTATTTGCAAATTTTACAGCCATCCTGCATATTTACTTAGCAAAGTCAATATATTTCGGTTTCTTACGTTAGATACTACAGGAAATATCCATTCATCGCGTCAAATTTGATACGAGGCAAGTAGCGTATTGTATGCATTATTATGGAAATTGTCATGGATAGTTCAAAATGATAATTCGAAGTGTGAAGTTATTTCTGATATTGTTTTGTTTATATTAATGTGTCACTCGTAGCCTGGGCTGCCTGAGTGATCTTAAAACGATCACTAATGTTAAGCAACATACGGCGCGTTCAGTCCATGGATGGGTCACCGTTCTAAGACTAACGCTAGTGGCATTTTTCCGAGCGGTTCCGTGCTTCGCAAGGCACGTTAAGCAGTTGGTGCCGGCTGCCGTCGATAGATGACAGTCGTTAAGCCAAGTCAGAGGCCTTAGGGCGGCTTGAGAACTTCTGACAGTAAGACCAGCCACTACAATCTTACAAGCCTCCAATAATCCGGACTTGGCCCCCGTGGTGGAGTATGGCCTATACCTTCTTCAGAGAGGAGACCCGTGCCCCTTGGTGGGGACACAATGGGTTGATGATGATATTAATGTGTAATAAATGTATACCTAATTTTGACACAGTTTAATGGTTACATAATTTATGACAAATTTTCGTACACTTCTTTCTAGACTTCCTTAAAGTTGAGATATTTTAGAAAATGTGACAGTGTATATATGTACTTATATATCACTTCTTGGTCTTTCACTTACTTTAGAGCGGACAATTTCGCAACAGCCATCATGCCCAGATCTTGAACTTTAATTCTGGATATGCTTGACTTAGATATTTTCAATTTGTCCGCCGCAGTCCTCACAGATGTTGAAGGAGCTTCTTTAAAAACCTTTTTTACATTATCTATGTTTCGATCAGTTGCTATGGTACGTTGCCTTCCCGGAATGTTCTTAAAATCAGTCTCTTCTGTTTCTTTATACCGTTTAAATATCCTGTAGATACTTGTTTTTATAACCTGCCCCTTCCTGAGAAAAATGACGAACTGCCTCGGATTTCCCATTATTCAGATAGTACTGAATTACTCGTTTTGCAAAAAATTCTCGTTCGGTTTGCTTCATGTAGAATTACATCGATAATATTTTTGCAAAACCATGCAAATTCGACAGATTTGATAATGCCTGGGCCGCACTCATCGTGATAACATTCGGGCGATAAACTTCGTCTTTGGTCTACGGTGAATCCTCGCGGCAACACAATGCGCGATGTAAAGTTTATCGCGATGTGCAAGCGATGTCAAATGCGAAAAACAAAATGGACGCCGCAGTTACTCTGTATTTTATGGCAGCAAATAATTATTTTTTACATTTATGTCGTAGTTATTATTTATTTATTCGTAGTTTGCAATAAATTCTAAAATTTTATCATTACTCCACTCCAATCCATGTTACGCTTCAGTTTATGCACCTACTCTGTGAAATAACACGTCCGCTACGTTTGACGGGTGCACGCTGACTGAAGTGTGGCCGCTCAAGCGAAGTTCATCACGATAAAACTCTTTGATCTTTGACAGTTTACTGACAGCGACGCGAAGACCTGACAACTACAGACGAAGCTCCGAAGTATACGCGAATACTTGGCTACACAAATCGCGATAGCCCGAATCTTCGGGCTATCGCGATGAATGCGGCCCAGGCATTACCGGTGGTTACCATGGCAAAAGTAATTTTCTTTTTTGAAAACCTTTTTCATATACAGTCAGTTTTGTCTCTTTACGGGACACCCTTTAAGCCACACTTGTGTGGTTCCGAGATAGAGCCAATTAAAAAAATAAATGCCTGGAAAAAAACATTTCACTCCCTTCACATCTGAATGAAAAACAAACTGCTAGTTGAGCTATCACCTAGATCTCTTCACCAATACAATCTCCATTTAACGCAGAATAAGGTGGTGTTCATAACTCAATTCGATCAAAAGTGTGGCATAGCAGCTCTGCTCCCTTCACCACTTAGGCGACGATTTATTAAAAAAAAAGTAATAAAGTCTATTACAAGGGTTTGTCTATTGTAGGGTTTAAATGTACTTGATCGTCTAGTCTTTCGTCAAACTTATTGATTAAAAAAACCAACTGCTGTTATTAATTTGACTCGACTTTGACCATATTTCTTAGTCTTACCATATTACAATTTGCTTAGGTGCATCTCTGGAGTATCGTCTGAAACGGAATAGGTATACCTATTAGTAAAAAGGTATTAAAAGTATTTTTAAGTAGGTATTTCATTTCATTCAGCTTTTCCCTAGATGTAAGCAAATCATTGGTCTTTGAAATACGGAAAACATTAAGTACCTATCAAGTACCTATTCAGTTTTTTGCTGATCATAGTTATTCGTGCATCATAATATCTCATCAGAATTTGTTGTCTAGTTTTTAGAATTTAAAAAAAAAATTTTTACTCCAGGATCCGTAGCTACACGAACAATGAATCCAAATGACGCGGTAATATAATGACACATGAAATGTGCTACACAAATATTTTTTCACCTATTCCCTTGTATTGCTGCTACTGTCCAATCTGAAGTCTCCGTTCTAACGATCTTGGCATGATCTGTCGCTGGTTAGCCGGCTCGCCGGCAGATGCACTCGATTGAAGCTCAGGCGGATGAATCGAGCTGCGTCAGCCGCGATTTGCTGTGCCATCTCCGCCGCAGCGAGCCGCCGCCGCCGCCGCCCGCCATCCGTCAACGGCAGCAGAGCACAGCCGGAAAAATGCCCAAACGAACACAAACATGGTGTTGCTTTGAGGACGGGTACAATCGATGACAGAAAGCGTAAACGTCATCTCTACATACGCGAAAGTAATTTGTTACCTAACTGAATTCCAAAAGCAGCAAACGTATAAAAAAATCCTTGACGCTACACCTGTAGCTGCGATATTAAAATAGACTATGAAACACTGCACGTAATTTTATTAATTTGTGCGCCCGAATGTACAAGAGCACACGGAGCGCTACATTTTTCATGGCACGGCTGAACGCTCGGCCGAGTCTTGTGGATTTAGCTGCAGTTTGAAACACATCCTGTGACCACGAAACTGGCTCCTATCCTGATGGGATTAGAATTGACAATTCTGCAGGAGCTGCCCCGCGATGGAGTGTACTATAGGGGTGTCGTGAATCCGTTTCAGCTAATTGAATTTTTTCATAATGAACTACGAGCCGACGCAAGATTTACAACTGTTTGAAAAGGAAACCTTCCTACCTATCAGTGGCTACCCTCATTGACAAAATGGGTTCTACAGGGTGAAATAAAGTTATCATTTGAGAATCTAATTCGTTTATACTCGTCAATATGAACATCTTTACTATTACGCCTAGTAACTTCGTAAAAACATACAATATATATTAATGACATTAACTTTTCCATGGAACAGCCAATATTTTGTTGGATGTAAGTATTTTCAATTGCTCAAGACTAGAAATAATATATACTATAAAAGGAGAAGCTGACTGACTGACTGACATATCAACGCAGGGCCTAAACTATAAGGGTTAGAAACTTGAAATTTTGCACAGGGGTTTCTTTTGTAACGTAGGGGAGCACTAAGAAAGGATTTTAGAAAATTCATCCCCTAAGGGGGTAAAATGGGGGTTCAAGGTTAGTATGAAACTTTGCCGTTTTTGAAGTTATTCGAATGAAATTTGGTACGAAGGTTCTTCATTTAAAATTATGAAACACGTGTAAAATACTTTTTTTTAAATCATCCCTTAAGGGGGTAAGAGGGGGGTGCAAAGTTAGTATGAAGCTGTGCCGTTTTTGAAGTTATTCGAATGAAATTCAGAATGAAGGTCCTTCATTGAATGTCGTAAAACACGTTTAAAATAGTTTTTCGAGAATCATCTCTTAAGGGGATAAAAGGGGGGTGCGAACTAAGTATGAAACTTTGCCATTTTTTAAATTATTTGAATGAAATTTAGTATGAAGGTCCTTCATTGAAAGTCATGAAAGACGTATAAAGTAGCCTTTCGAAAATCATCTCCTAAGGGGGTAAGAGGGGGTGGCGAAGTTAGTATGAAAGCTCTTTCGCATGCGCTAAAAGTATCCCTATCTTATTTGCAAACACTTTACTCAACTATAGTCCACGCTGACGTCGCGGATAGTCGCGGGCAACAGCTAGTTAGAAATAAATGTTATTATAAATCGCTATTAAGCTTGTCTACTCCAAGAATTAAGTAAAATTGTAAAGCTGGTTGGTTTCCCGAACAAACAATATTAAAATTAAATTAAACATTTGTAAAACAGAGATCCGTAAACATATATAGGGTCTCGTGTGTAAATACTATGTTGCTACCTACCTAATGTGTTTTACTGAACCCATTTAACACTTTCCCGGACAGTGGATGCTATAGCATCCGAGAACAATAGATCACATTCATATGTGGCGGGCGGGACGTTCATACGTCCGCTAAAGTGTTAAAGGCACTTATTAAAATTACTTACAAAATTAGGACTAACATAAATATAGGTAGCTACTCCACATTGTAAAAAATGTTTACTACTTTTGTGGTAGATAAATAGAGAACACTGTAAGCACCTATTGCACAACCAATAACAAATCACAATTATGATTTCTTAAACGTCAATAACTTTAATTGGCTTACTCGCTGTTGTTTTTCCAAAGTATACAATTTAAATTACAGAGCAAACAATTTATTGTAGGATTAGGTATATACTCGTACAAAGTTACTGTCCAAATGGTCTCTGGTCTCGGCTTACCTCTCGAGAACACAGGCGTGATTTTACGTAATTTAAGTAGGTAGATAAATGGCTCTAATCACTACATACATAGAGCGGCTCGTTAGATATCTTGCTTGCATGGAGAGAAGGTTAGGAAAGGTGGAAGGTAGAGACAAAGATTGATGTTCGAAAACTGGTCGCCGCTGTGAGCAGGCGGCGCGCGGTGTAGGCTCGAGGGCGCGTGAAATTAAACAGCACGCCCACTGCGCCCACAACCGCCCCGGAAGCAACATTGCATTCGATTCCATTGCTTATTATTTACGGTTCAAGAGAAATAGCCCTTTACAGGTTAGACTGTCAGACATAGAAGACATTAATGGAGTCCGCTCGACGAATGTAAAGTGATGAATGAAACGACTTGCTTAGATCCGAGTTGCAAAAGAAAAGCGGACTTGCGGATTTTGATGGCAAAACTAGAGGCCGCCTCGATGTGCCTAAGCCTCTAATTTTGGTTTCATAGAAATAGAACCTCTGTTTCAGATGACTTCTCCCTAAATGTACCTACCTAAGCATACTGAGAATTATTCATTCTTTATTATGTAAAAACACACAAAATACCAAAAAAACATTATTAGAAAATAATTTCTAATATTACCTAGGTACGTTAATCTGCACTAAGATTCGTCAAACATAAAAAGGAATATAAAAATGTCAACATTTCAACTGATAATAGAACTCCTCATACAGTAAAGAAACAATGTCAAGTTACTTCTGGTATTTTTAAATCTCCTATATGTAAATAAATAAATCATATTTTTTTTCATCTCATTCATTAAGGAAATTGAACCTACCCCTCGAGGATATACTGTGAATATTAACCATTTTCTATACCAATACGCTAGTCATACTTTTATTACATACGTAATGGGGAAAATTTATATTTTGTTAGTAAGTAGCTTAAATAAAAAAAAATATCTTGTCTTTTTATCTTTTATATAATGTAATTTCCAATTTATAGAAAAAAAATAGTTTCCACCTATAGGAAAGTCTTGTACATATCTGTAACGAATTACCTATAAATAAGTAAGTAGTAACCTACATACCTACGTAAGCAGTATTTTTTTTAATGAGCCGCAACCGGAATAACAACCCTCATTCACTTTTGCGAAACCGGGGTGCTTGCATGCCACGACTAATGTAGCGAAAGTGATCGGATCGTGGCAAGTGGCAGTCCACGTCCTTGGTCTCGAGTTTAGTATTAATTTCGCAATCAGGACAATATTAATTTAAGACACGTAGCGACATCTGTATGAAACGTCTAAATCACATCAACAAACCTAGAGCCACCCACGGGCTTATCAGTCAGTAGGTACTATTGACTTTGAATGGGAAGCAACTGTCTTTTTAGTCTTCTATATTAACTACAGATGGCGCTATTTAACAAAAAAACGCACTATTTTACTAAATTGTAAAACTAGTAGCACTGGAAGCTATTTTTGCAAGGGCAACATTTATTTGTGATAAATCGTCGTTCGTTTTGGACGATTTTGGAACATTTTGCGTTCTATTTCACGGTCATGCGTTCCCTCCTATCGTGCGTGCTTTTCGTTCCTTTTTGAGTGTCATTTTTGTCAAAGATGATAACAGAAGCGATTTTAATATTTTTGAACGCAGCCGGTTGGTTGACTGACCGGCAGCGGCAGTCCGAGGGACTAGTCATAGAAAGCGCCTGAGGCGCGCGTACGATACGCTGCGTTTCAGACGCTCTTTAAAATTGTATGAAGTTCTATGCAACGGATTACATCAAGCGTCCGCGTCCGTGGTGCGCGCGTCATACGCGCGTACGACGCGTGCCCCTCCTTCGCGGATCAGAAAAGTGTGCTCATCCTAGCATAATTGACGAGCGTACGATAGGCGTCCAACGCTCCCTCGACGCGCGCCCAAAGCGCAGCGTTCCTGGCGCTTTCTATGACTAGTCCCTTAGAATCTGTGGTTTCTAGGCTGCAAGGTTTATCGACCTTCGCCTATCCTGTCTAAAAGGATGACTGACATGGAATATTCGCTCGATGTGAGCACATTACAATCATGGACGTAATATGTCCATGGTTACAATTGGAATATTCGGCACAGTCAATACAGCGAGCCGAGCAGCTCGATACGAGCAGCGAGCGCCCGAGCGCGCGCCTCTCAGCGGCTGTCGGTTTTTTGACAAATCCCTTTGAATTTGAGTTTTTCAGGTTTAATTTCCAAAATATCGATTTTGGGGGAAAATAGGTGGGAACCAAAATTTTTCAAAATTTCATTTTCTACAACCTTGTTTCTCTTCATGAATGCCTTAAAACGTGGAACATAGGAGATAATTATAATATTTTGAATTGGTCGGGTTTTTCAGGTTTAATTTCCAAAATATCGATCTTAGAACAAAAATTATGAATTTGTAGAAAATAAAATTTTCTACAATTTTGGTCTTAACGGTTTTACTGTAAAATAAAAAATGGCCGAGTTATTCAAGAAAAACAATTTTTTTGGACAAAAATCATTTTTCGAATATAGGTACACAGGAGCCTGATTCAGTCTATTTTTTTAATTTACACTCCCAGTGACCCCCCGAGGGACCTACGAAAAAATAATCCAAGAACTGATTATTCATGGCCCTCATGGGTCAAAATCTATAATGACTGAACAAGCTAATAAGGTCCTAGAGGTCCAAGCTAATAGAAATCCTCTATCCTGTAATCCTCGGTAAATCTGCGGAGGACTTTTTATCCGAGGAGCGTACTTTTTTCTCCGACAGTCCGTCGTCTGTGGAGGCCATAAAGATGTTACCTGCATGAAACTAAATACCGAACTTACTAAATATATTTAAATGATATTTTTTATTTGCGGTCCATTACCGAATTTCGTTCCTTTTCAGACATCCCGGCGTTCTAATTCTCCAATTCTCCATTCACTAGTGGCAACACTGGTCAAAAACGCCTTCGGTTTGCGAGTTTGTTTTCTGGATTTCTTGCAATTTTCTCGACAACTTCGGCGTTATTTGTGGACTCCGACATCGTTGTATATTGATCCTCGCGCACTATTTGGACTTTCGAGAGCACTGTTTAAATATGGACCCTCGCATACCATTTGGATTTTGATTGCCATGATTTGGACTTCGCTAAGGCGACTCCGAAAAAGTGTTGTGTTCTTATTTGCATCAAGTAAGTACTTATTACATTAAATTCGTTATTCATTTACCAGTGCCGTGGACAGTGTAATAACATTGTTTCTTTTTATTTTTAGGTGAAGACAGTATTTTAACTTGAGTTTCCTAATCACACACATGTTGGTTAGCCAGATTGTCCATTGGATACAAACAGAAAAGTATGCCACAAACACTTCGAGACCAAGTACCATACGAGCAGTTCGAGACTAAGTGATAGTGTAAAACAACTGGCATCAGATTATTCTAAGAAGAGAACAAAAGTACGAAAATCTTATTTCTGCGTTTTATTTTTTAATATGCACACAGGACGATATTCAAACGCAGATCAGAGTCTTTTCATCTTTTCAAAGCTTTAGGGCACAAGTACAACAGACGATACTCATATCGTCTGTTGTGCTTGTGCCTTACAGCTTTGAAAATTTGAAAATAATACTGCCATACGGTCTATCTCTGGTTTCGTAGTTCCTTATATTATCAACAGATGGCGCTGAGTCATTAAAAGACTGATGACTCTATTCCCAATATGTACTCTGTGGAGCCACCTAGGGACGAGTAGCAAAGCTTGGGGGCAAACACTGGCTGATAAAAAAGTAGCCATTGCCTAACACATCGAAGTTTAAAAAAAATACGCCTCAGAAGGCTAGTCTAGTCTGTGTCTGTGAGGAAAAAAAAAAAGAAATAATAACTTTGTCAGTGGCGGTCCGTGTCGAGAATTGTAGTACTGTGATATTTTAGCAAATTACGGAGACATGGGAACCGAAATCGCTGTATCATTTAGCGCTTTACGTGACCAATTGGAAAGTGAAAGGAGCAGTTTGTACAAAATCGATGAGAACATAAAAAAAATCGTTCAAACCGCTGGGCGATATCAGGATAGGTTAGAAAACTCCTTGACAGCTTAGAATTTTCGCGTTTTTCTCGAGTTACTTTCTTCAAATTATTCTGTTTCAGGACTAATAACGCGCAAGGCGACTATAGCAGAGGAGGCCCTCGCTTAGGGGGTCGGAATTCGTATCCAGACACTGGACATAACTACAACAAAAATGATGACCTTTTTAGCAACAAGAGGAAACATGAGACCAAGACAGTTTTCAGCAGGTATATACTATAGGTTGTAACGAATTAGTATAATCGGTAATTGTTAAAGTGCACCTACTATGTCCGTGCAATGAAAACTGATGAAACTGAAGTGTAGATTGACTATAGGCAGTATATTTGTAAACAATCTATCCTTTCGTGAAATGCTATAGTAAAATATTCACACATTGGTATTGGGGAAAGTATTACAAGTCGTATGGCAATATGTGGGGTAATTCGAACAAATAGAAGACAATACTGCTTTATGGTTAATGCTACTGGTTGCTATTGGTCCAATAGTTAGCTCACTCTTACAACACACAGAAGATCAACGATCATAGTCAAAACTACAACCCAAAAAACGACAAATCCAGACCTATAACCTGTAGAATTTTTGGTGGGTCATTTGGCTCATGCCGAAACAATGGTTTTTTTTATGGTTTCAAGGTCATACATAATGAACTGATTAACCTAGAATGCTGCAAAATAGAGTTTTTAGGTTGAAAGTTCCCATGGTAAAAACATCATTTGCAATCAGATTCTCAGATCACATGCGTTTTAGAATTTATTACAAGATTGTTAAATATTGTGACATAAAAAGCCAAACTGTTAGAGAGGCAAAGATATCTGTTATTAAATACTTAAGTTGTCTTGATTACAATAGTACAGAGAATCTATTACCGTAATATTACTTCGTCGTTTCAGCACTAATGTAATTTTTATTTTATTTTATGTTAATTTTCTGTTTCTAAAACCTGTAACTTTCGGGAGACATTGTCTTGATTTTTCTATCTGATAGGTGCCTCCTACATTGTTGGAGCTGAAATTTACTGTTAATTTAGTTCACGCTTTTAATTACAACTGGTTCCCCACGTCACAGGCCTAGCCTAGTGTGGGGACCCCTGGCATTTCTCCTTACAGAAGTTTTATCATGCACCTTATTCTTTTATTTATTTTGTACATGTACAAGAAAAACTGTTTTTATCACTGTTTTTTGGTTTTTGTGTGCAATTAAACATTTTTATCTCTTTACCTTATACTGTACACTAATTGGGAAAAAACACAATTGTTCCTTCTGTGGCCAGAGAAGGATTGAAGAAACTGCAGTGTTCTGGCTAGAGATGAAAACTAATAGACTCAAATGGTGTCATGTCCTTAAGCTTCACCAAAGATAGTGAATCCTATACATGTCCCCATAACGTAGTAGTTGATCATCTGAACCTGTCATCAGTTCTGCTGATCTTGTCACATGATTGAAAGTTAAATTTCATTTTTTTCAAATTTCAGGTTTTACCTAGTGCGGGGCCCGCTGTGTATCGCTCATGTAAAATTCTTTTACGGCAATAAATATTTTTGTATTTGTATTTATTATTTGTATTTCTGAAGGTCAAAGGGATGAAAAATCTATTATTTCTTAAAATTCTTTTATCACTGTGTTAGTACTCAGTAGTAGTAGTAGTAGTTAGGCTCGCCCACCTGCTGCCATAACATATAATTATGAGAACGGCATTCTCACGTGCCCTCAGTGCGCACGGAGTTTCGCCGTGAAGATAGGCTACATAAACCATCTTCGAGCGCACCAGCGCCACATCTCTGATTAGGGGTCAAAGTGGTCGCCATGGCCGAAATCCAGATCGGCTTGAACGATTTTGATGAAATTTTATATGTATATTTGGTAGGTAGCTGTAGGTAGCTAGGAACAGTACATATGTAAATGTATTTTGTATTTGTGTTTTTGGTACAATAAAGAATATTCTTATTTTATCTTAACTTGTTGATGTGATGATAAGTTTACTTATAGTCATCGATTGTTTTCACATACAAAGGACTGTAAACAAACCCATTTGTGGAATCGGACCTGTGAACATACTACAGTCTGGTTCAAAAAGTTTGTGTCAAAAAGAGTAAACGCGAGATGCATCTGGCAGGTTATCCGGGCGTGCAGGCGACAGCGACGGCGAGGAAGGGGGCGGGGGGGGGCCGAAGCGCGCGCGCGTCCCGTCGGCAGTGTCGCGCGAGCTGCCGAGCCGCGCGAGCGTGGTGCGCGCGCAAGCCGGCGACGAGGCGGCGCGCACGCGCAACCGCCGCATCTTCGGCTCGCTGCTCGGCACGTTGCACAAGTTTAAACAGGAGGAGATTACACTGCAGACCAAGGTATTGCCCCCGGTTTGGATCCACTGACCTTTTTGCGAAATGTCCCCTGGAGACAACCTTTTGTTTTTATTTAGCTTCTAAGTTTGTATGCCACTGGTGGGAAAATGCTTTCACCCCTTCTGTTCTGAGTTTTTGGTCCTGGTCCACCCCAGACAACTTTCCACTGACTTCTAAGTTAGCACTGACTTGAATGTCTGTCTTGGCTCTTACTTGATTACAAGCCTATAAACTGACATCAGTTCAGCGCAGCTAAAAATTATGTTTTGCGTATAGAAAGTTTAAAGAAAAGTTTAGTGTAATGTCACATGTCAAAGGACCATCTTGCGATTAGGCCAATCTGTCCTTAAACCTTGCCTTTCGTTGACTTGGTTATCTGCCCTGTTCAACTTCCCTGAAACTATAATTCAATCATTTCAGACTAAGTCCATAATTTATGTTAGTAATTGTCTTATAACTATATTAATATGATATAAAAAATTAAAAAACACAAAAAATACATTTCACAAATTACACAAATCCCCTTCAAAGACAGATCACAAATTACACAGAACACCTACAAACAACAGAATAACAATTACAAATAATAATTTATTTTTCGCTGGGCGACATCCCTGTCGGACAATATGTGGGCTGCCACCCAGTGCCTTAAGAAGGGATTGTCAACCTTAGCTGCGATAACCTTCAGGAAACTATTAGTACTGCCGCGCATCCTGTACAGCAGGGACGCTATCCTTTTACGTAAGATGGCGTGAAAGCCGTCAACACGCGCCTCCGCAAACATCCCTGATGCACTACAGAAACGCGGCAGCCCCAACAGCATCCTGAAGGCGTTGTTATACTGAACACATTAATGAATGTGAATAATTTCTTTTAATACTGATTTAGTACTTCTGCAGGTGAGAAGCCTGTTCTGCCAAGCATCAAATGGGCCATTTGTTTTTACCTTATATTACATTATGGATTATAAAATTATAACACATAATGAAACAATTCATTAGTTACCATTTTTATTGGATCTAACATAGCCTGCTTTGGAATATGTCGATAAAGTATTAACCACATTTGTCACAATTCAGGAAGACAAAAAGGCTCAAGTGGAAAGAAAAATAGAAGAGCAAGCCCGTCAGGAGAAGGAGCGTGAACAGCGCGAGAGGAAATCCCTATTCGCCGAGAGAGATCACAAAAAAGCGACCATCAAAGCCTTGGAGGCCAAGATGGGGCGCGTGCAGGAGTTCGAGAAGTGGGAGGAGTCACAGAGGTGCCTCGGCAACTTCATCCTCACTAAGGCCAAACCTCACATCTACTGGCTTCCCAAGAAGATGTCTGACAAAGCCACTGAGAAACTATTGTCCAGCAGAAAGTACCATGAAAGTAAGTTAAAGACTGATAGTAATAAATTACTTTCACACAACACAATCACTTATAAACAATAAAATAATATTGAATTCTTTAGATTAAAATTTTCTTGCATGATATTCAAATTAATTAATTGACAATCCACAGCAAAATATGGTCCTTTGTATCGCAGTGAGTACCTACTAGCTTAAGATGCACAAGAGTATTCAATCTAAAAAGTGTTAAATGATTCAATTTTATTTATAGTTCAATAGTCACAGGTCCTGCTGCATTTTACAGCTTTGGATTTGTGAACAATTAAGAACCATTTTAATACCACTCGATATTTTGTGTGATTTCACAGAATGTATGGAGCGAAAACGTCAAGAACTCCAGGAGGAGTTACAACGGATAGAGCAGCGCTGCAACCGACCTCGAGGCCCGGGCGCCAAGGAGAACAACCCAGAAGCACAACACAGAGAAGCCGTAGACACGGAGAGAAAAGACTCTGAAGCCATGGACACCTCAAACAGTGAATTAAAACCTGAGGCAAATGGAGATGACGACAGAGGTACAAAGAAGAGAGACAAGTTTGCGATGGACGTGGACGTGAAGGAGGAAAGTGATGGCGAGGAGAGGCATGAGGAGCAGGCGGGGGCGAATGGCGCCGTAGAGACAGGTAATTAGTGCGGAATGTCAGAAATTGTTCGCAAATTCTTTATTCTAAACGCCGAAGCGCGGTTCGGACTCGCGCACGAAGTTTAATATCCGTGATTAATATCGAGCAAATAACGATAAAAAATCACATTTGTTGTATGGGAGCACACCTTGAATATTATTTTTATTCATTTATTTTTAAAGTAATAACAAATAGCGGCAACAGAAATAAACATCTGTAAAAATTTCGACTGTCCTTGACGACCTCTGCAGGTTTATCAATCGTTAGAATACGAAAGAATATCCTAGATTATTCCTATTGGTCCTAGATCCCCATCGTGTTTAAAAGAATATTTGTTTATTTATTTTTAACCAAGGAAAACTTACGACTAAACTGCTATTACGAGGGTCAAACTGAAAGTTCTTAGAAAATAAAAAACTGACTAAACTAGCTAGTTATTACTTTTATTATATCTTTTCAAAATATAAAAATTTCGCTGCATCCGATAGAACCACTAAGAAAAGCACTTTGCCCACTCGGCCTTAGGGGTCTCATCGACGGCCTTTTGAAACGCTGCCACAGCATCCCTAAAATGTTTTCCTCGAAGATTTTCTTTTATTTTCGGGAATAAATAAAAATCGCAAGGTGCGAGGTCGGAGCTATACAGTGGGTCACCCAGTAATTCCGTTTGATTTCGCCAAATAGTCGATCATTCGCCTGGCGGTGTGGGACTAGGAATTTCCATGGTGAAGGAGGTTTCTACTGAGAGGTCGTTTCTCCTGAACTTTTTCCAAGAAAAGTAGCAAATAATTGTTAGTCTACCACTCTGCAGAAATTGTTTTTAGATCCTCTAAAATAATTGTCGCGATATGACCAATCCTTGCGAAGAACGAGGCCATCATCTTTTTTCCCATGCTTCGACCTCTCACTACTTTAGTTGGCAACTCCCCGGAAGGAGACACCCATTGAGCAGACTGTCTTTTGTTTTCGGGATCGTAATAGTACATCCAGCTTTCGTGACCCGTAAGCAAGTCGAACACAGCATTTGACTCACCTACGTTAAATCATTCAACCATTTCATGGCACCAATTAACACGGCGGAGTTTTTGGGCCTCAGTCTAATTATGAGGTATCCATCGGGCACAAAGGTTCCGGACCGCTAAATGTTCATCGAGAATTTTGTGCACTTGACTCATAGCGATGCCTAAGCTTGTCCGAATCTGCTGATAGGTCACTTTTTGTCAGTCTCTATCATACGCCGCACAACAGAGTATATCTTCAGTTGTCGACGTAGAAGGCCGTCCCTCATGCAAATCATCGGTGAGATTAGTGCGACCACATTTATACTCATTAAACCAGTTGCAAAGAGTGGCACGAGATGGGGCTTCATCGTGAAAGCCAATCGTGATCTATCATAACTTTGTTGATGACTTAAATAACATCGAAAGTCATAAAAAAAATTGAACGAAAATTTTCTCGCATTAAATTCATGCTGACGTGAAACATACAATTTTCATCAAATCGTAAAACAAATTACAAATGAATGAAATACATACTGAATAATATTGGCGAAGAGTTCCATTTTCAAAATTAAATTTACTTTTTTATTATATTGCTTAAAAGTGGCCAGTTCTAAAAACTTTCAGTTTGACCCTCGTACAGCAGCAGCATCTGTAAGCTATAGTTAATTAGTTTTAATTAGCTTATTATTTACAGCTATTTACATTAAGATTATCTTGTACAGAGTTTTGTTGCAAGGATCATCAAGTCCCATCCGGGCATCCCAATCAAATAAGTCCTAGCATTAATATAAATCCATAATTAGTATAATAAGTTGTAATGTTAATCTTTTTGTTTGGCTGTAATTTCTTCTGATGTGTAAAATCCTTCTACTTTTACAGTCCCAGATTCAAAATCAGAAGAGGGTGAGCAGAAAGATACAGAAGTAATCGCTGACGAGAGCGCCCCACAAGACACGCAGGAACCGCAGGACCCACAGGACCCAAAGGACCCGCAAGACCCACAGGACAAAGACCCACAGGACGCGGAAGACCCACAGGACCCAAAGGAGCCGCAGACCGGCGAGGAAGGCCAACTCTAACCTATTCCACACCACATCTTGGGCAGCCGATTTGGTCGCCCTCGACCTTACTTGAGAATATTTACAAGTGAAGTGTTTTCTTGCTTCATAAAACTTTATTCTTTCCAGTTTTGTGACCTGAAAGCCTATTACAGAAACTATGATGTATTGTGGTGAAGTGTATGTTTGGTGATAGAATTAGCTTTGATATAAATTGCGAGGGTTTTACCAGTGCTCCAGCATCCGAATCTAGAAGCTTTCATGTTATTGGACAATAACCAGACTATATAGTTTGATATGTGAATGCATTGACAGATCGCTGTCATGCAGCTAATATTATCGTCCAAGATCTGGCGCCAGCTTGGCTAGAATCTTCAAATATAAAAACACTTAATTGTGATGGGGTTCAGTTCTTCTTTTATAATTAGGATGCAAGCAAGTGAAAGTTCCATTCATACAATGAGTATGTGATGTGTATTGTGTACATTAAGAATATTATCTTGTGCAGATTGAGATTTAAGTATAGTGTAAAAAAAAACATAGAGTAATAAATTGAAGTTTTGAAAAAGGTTTTTTTTATTATTTATTGATTGACAGACAAAATGTAAAAAGTAGTGCTTTTATTATAAATCTTATAAATAATTTTATTGTAATTTAGGTTGATACATGCTACAGTTATCACAGTTTTTATGTCCTCATAATTTACTGATAACAAGATCGAAACATTTCATATCACACAATTACAACATCTACACCACACCTCAAACTCACATTGTGAAATATCTCCGAGAGACTAGCAAGCCTAAGATGCCTTATAGTAGCTTAAAATAGAAGCGATAGTTTGATTTCAAGCAATATGAATGGAATGGTACATTCCTCTTTATGCAGAGGAAATACTTTAACTAGTAGTAGCTACTAGATCTAACTTTTGGAGCAATATAAATGCCATAAAGTGTTGCATTTGCATGCCAGATACGGCCGCATCACGCATGTTTTTAATTATTGTAAATTACACTAATTGTACCACGCGCCCACATGAAATTACAGATTTTGAGACATTGCATGCAAGAAAATACATTTTTTACATTTGAAAATGAAGTTTCATGAAGTCTTTAACAGACAACGGTTTAGGTTTTAAATAAATATGAATATGGTCTGACATTAATATGAGAACACAATTCCACTAAAACACTCCTCCGAGGCAGTTTGAAATAATCCGTGGTTACATTGTACAACAGACCATTTAATCTGACTCTGAGGAGTGTTCTAAAAACTCGCGTTTTTATAATTTTATTAAGAACGTCGGTGGCATAAAAAAAGGTGGAAACTAAAAAAAAACTTGCTCAAAAAGTTACATGTGATTTTTTAAGTAGCTCCAACTGCCTGGGCTCAAATACTATCCTGGATTGCAAGTGCTGATGAGAGCCCACCCGCGGGCACAGGCCGCCTTCTGCGGGGCAGGCCGGACTGGGGCATCGGTGGAGGGAGGACTGGGGCATCAGTCGAGGGTGAATATGCGCGAGGCGATGTCGTCCAGCATCCAGTCCATCCCGTCCAGCAGGTTCTCCCCGGTGACGGCCGAGCAGCGCACGATGCGCCAGTGGTGCGTCTTGATGCCGTCCAGCTCCAGGGCCTGGGGGGGATATGATACACTCTATTATCACTTGCTTCAGTATCATGTAAATAACCACCCCTGAGTCGGATTTAACTGTACAAATCAACACCCTGTATATCTTCAAGTCAGTAATGTCAGATGCCCTAAGCATCAATAATGGCATACAAGACAAGTATAGTCTTATTCTCTAGTTTCGAAATTCACAGTTAAACAATCTTGAAATGTCACATAAAAGAAAATCTCCAGCACAATATCCACCAAATATTTCGAGGATATTGTCGTCATTATTGACCATAGTTCCAGAATCATTCAACCCAGACTCACAAAATTACTTTAATTAATAATTAAAAAATTAAGCAACATAGGGCGCGTTCAGTGCATGGATGGGTGACCGTTCTAGGACTAACGCTAGTGGCATTTTTCCGAGCGGTTCCGTGCTTCGCAAGGCACGTTAAGTAGTTAGTGCTGGCTGCCGTCGGCAGTCGTTAAGCCAAGTCAGAGGCCTTAGGGCGGCCTGAATACTTCTGACAGTAAGACCAGCCACAAGTCTTACAGGCCTCCACCAATCCGGACTTGGCCCCCGTGATGGAGTATGGCCTATACGTTCCTCAGGGAAGAGATTGTGCCTCTCGGTGGGGACATAGGTTGATGATGACACAGTCGGCGGGAAGTACCTCCCGGATCTCCTGCAGCGTGAGCGCGCCGGGCAGGTCGCTCTTGTTGGCGAGCACGAGCAGCGTGGCGCCGGCCAGCCGCTCCTCGCGCAGCAGCGCGTGCAGCTCGCGCCCGCAGTCCGCCAGCCGCCGCGCGTCCGCCGAGTCCACCACCCACGCCACGCCGTCCGTGCTCTCGAAGTAGTTCTTCCAGTACGACCTGATACATGACGGGGGCAGTTTTAGGGCACCACGCCTCAAGAGGAAAAAGTGGAACCAACCCATCTGTCTGTCGAGTCAGGGACGAGTGGAGGTATAGAGTTGTAATTGAAATCATAAACAGTCCCTTGAAACGGTTTAAAAATCAAACTTCTGAGTTATGCCCAAAAAAGCATATACATATTTCGACACTAATGCGCTATGAAATTTGGCAAGTAATACCGTCTTATACTACAAACACAGGGAAGAATCTGAAACTATACAGGGTGGAATTTTGTAATGCCACCTGAAGGGGAAGTACTCTTAATACTGTAGATAAAAAATTTTACTCAAAGAAAACATTCCTTTATTTTTGAAAAGAAAGAAAACTGCATTCAAAGATTTTTAAAAATTTGATTGCCTCACCCGGTAATCGAACCTACTAAAATCTATGAAAGTTGCACCCTGCACTTTTATTGCATCGATCGTTAGGGTCAATTATAAGGATGAAATCTCTCTAACAAACTTCATAAATTAAATGAAAGGAAAACAATGAAATCTTAAATTGTTTTAATTATTCACTGGTAAACTAATTAATTGCTCGAAATTGACTCCATTTTCTTGGATACACAAATTTATTCTTCTAACGAATTCATTTCTAGTAACCTTTAATAACGTGTTGTGGTGAATGTTATAAATCGTATTCTGAACTTCAACTCTCAACTCGTTTACATTCTCATAAGATTTAATGTAAATTTGATTTTTTACATATCTAAGTTATGTCGCATTTAAGAAAGGAGGATAAATGACGTCAATGATAATTATTAATTAATAACATTTAATAAGTAAACATAAAGAAACGGATCTTTGAGTAAAAGTGCTTTAATTGTTGAGTTGGGTTTCAATGGGTCAATTGAATTAATAATTTAAGATTTCATTGTTTTCCTTTCATTTAATTTATGAAGTTTGTTAGAGAGATTTCATCCTTATAATTGACCCTAACGATCGATGCAATAAAAGTACAGGGTGCAACTTTCACAGATTTTAGTAGGTTCGATTACCGGGTGATGCAAGCGAAATTTTAAAAATCTTTGAATGGAGTTTTCTTTCTTTTCAAAAATAAAGGAATGTTTTCTTTGAGTAAAATTTTCTATCTACAGTATTAAGAGTACTTCCCCTTCAGGTGGCATTACAAAATTCCACCCTGTATAGTTTTAATTAAATCATTAAAAAAATCGTCTATGAAGTTTGGGAAAAACTCAAAAAAAAACTGAGTACTGAAGACTTGATGGATGAGCAAGCCCATTTCACTCTTGACCAGTTTCTATGTTTTATGGTAGGTATTTATATCTATAAATAAGCATCAGTGTGACTTCACAGGTGATGCTTATCAGCCCCTGTAGGCCATATTGCCAACAGCACAGCCTTAGCATTTTTCTATGTAAAAATCCAAAACACTATAAGCTCACGGACCGCAATGATTAACAACAATTCTGGTGAAAGTGTCACTGTAAAGCCACACCTACCCCCTTATTCATAAAAAGTTTTAAGCGTTGGATAAGTAAACAACTGTTTAAATGTCATGTTGTCCTTTATATTTCAATGACATCTGTCAAGGACAGCATGACATTTAATCAGTTGTTTACTTAACCAATGCATAAAATTTTTTATGAATAAGGGGGTTAGAGTATAAGTTCTAAAACCACCTGGAGACTCTCAGTCTAGCAGCAAGCAATTAGTTGCTTACTAATATCAGGACAAATGTGGATGAGATTGACATGAAGGCACACAATGGAACACTGAAAAATCTGTGCTTTCGTAAGATTTCTATTTTTTTAAATGATATAAAACAATGTTAATGTTATGCTGTTTACACTCCTGTATCCACCAGGGTTAAGACAGAAAAAAATCATGTGATTTATGAACTCCGCATTTAAAAGGCAACCCCAATGTATTATGTAACTTTATGTTGTTATGTACAACCTAAAATATTGAGTAAAATACAATCCCTTGTGTCTTAAAAGATACTAAAGGTGTCTAGCAGACAATAAGTAAAAAACTTCAGGCAACATAACACAGGCAGAAGACCGCATAGGACAGAGACACATGACAACTTTTTGTGCCAAGTTGCAAGTATTGATTGCACTTTTCACCACCACAGTCGGCCCCAAAGCAGCGGCTAACATTAGCATTATAAGTACATTGACATTCAACAAGCAGAAAGTAATTTCTTTAAGTTAAAATATTTCTCTGACTTCTGCCAAAAGCCAAGACCCACTTCGGGTCACTGAGCCAGCAGAGTAAGTAATGTAACACAAGCTACATTCATATCAACTATACTAGGTAACGATTTGTATATCGCAACGTCAGCTTGGCGTTTCAATGAAAAAAAATGGCTATATCACCATACCGCAGTGATTTCTGGCCGCCGACGTCCCAGATGTTCAGCTTGTAGCCGCGATGCTCCAGTGTCTTGATGTTGAACCCCAGCGTCGGAGAGATCGTATCGATGGGCTCCCCGTTGAAACGTTTCAATATCGTTGTCTTGCCAGCGTTATCAAGACCACTGATAGCTAAATATTAAGGAAATTTCGTAAAGTCGGTGAGTAATACAAATAAAATTGTAGGTTACACTTTTGGTAAAGGATACAGCATGAGAATCCTCATCTCCTTCTCTTTTTGGCGTAGCTTCTTCAGGATAGTTAAAAATCCCATTGTTTAGTCGCTTTGTAAGCCGACAAATAACAATTTTATTAACAGATAATGTTGTAAAACATTACTTTTCCACATTACTCACAGATTAAAAAGAGAATTAGAGAACACGCACGAACACACACAACATGACACGAGCGAGTCCACGATTCGAGTAGGGATACGCAAAAAGTATCGATACCAGAGTGCTTAGTGCGAGTTTTTTCATTCACTTTCGATAGCGAGAGCGTTTGCAATTTGTATAGGAGTGACAAAGCGCGCCACCTAGTTGTCTGAGTATACTCGATACTTTGTTTACGATACTGAGTAATCTAATACTCTATACTATTTATTACGATACTGAGTTAGAGTCTGACAAGCGAGTCCTGGGACGCGATTTATTTCGAATTCTTCATATGGCCACACTCTGACTGTCAAACTTAGGTATTTCAGCTGCAACTGGCTGCAAGTAGTAGGTACAGCCCAAACAGTTTGATACTCGTCCTAGATTTAAACAAGAAAAAACCTTTTTTTTCTATTCAACATAATGTTACCTATGTTTTAGTATGTACATACGTGTAATAATGTTTTAAAACAAACATGAATTATTTCTTGTTGTAAGTGTACTGTATGTGGGTAGTTTTAGTTCAGAATAAACATTAGATCGAAGCGCATGTATTTTATTGAATCTCCGATTTTATTGAATCACATTGGCTGACGAGGATTTTAGTGACGAAAAGACAGTACAGTGTTGGTTTATGACCTGTGTGTGTAAAAATTAAAAGAAAGCCTACGCGAGAAAGTATAAAAATGTCAGTGGGAAAAATCGGCGAGTTCAATGTGTCGTCCGGGAATTGGACTTTGTACGTGGAACGCTTGGAAATGTTTTATAAGGTTAACGACGTGAAGGACGAGCTTTGGTTACCAACTTTAATCGCGGTAATAGGCGAGGAAGCATACGAGTTGCTTAGTAATTTGGTTAGTCCAAGAAAACCAGCTTCATTAAATTACCGGGAGGTAGTCAATGTGTTACGTAATCACCTGCAACCCCAACCGTCCGAGATGGCGGAACGCTATCGTTTTCGCCAAAGAAGGCAACTGATGGAGGAATCGGTGTCGCAATATATAACAGAATTGAAAAAGTTATCAAGGTTCTGTGAATTCGGCGTCAATTTGGAAGAAAATCTCCGGGATCAGTTTGTGTGCGGTTTAAGGAGTGATATCATTCGACAGAAGCTGTTTGCTGAAGAGCATTTGAATTATCAAACAGCGGTCAAACTGTCATGCTCCTTGGAGGCGGCGGAGCGAGATGCGGCGGCGGTGGAACAGACGGACCGCGGGCGAGAACCTGCGCCGGTCGCGCCTGTACTAGCGCTGACGTCATCGGCAGGCGCGCGGCAGGTTGGAAATAACCGTACAGGCACCGCGCCAGGCTCAAGCTCAGGGTCGGCTCAACATCAGTACAAGAGGATCGCCGCAACTAGCGCTCAGTCTCAGTCACACTGCACAGTTTGCGGGGCAGACAGCCATCTAAGGCAGGACTGCCGATACAAAAAGTTTATTTGCAGTAGATGCAAACAACGGGGCCACCTACGTCGGCAGTGTTCATTCCAGTCGGGGGGGTCGCACCCGCGCGACGCGAACAGAAAGGTGCATCACGTGGAAGCCGCACCGGATCCCTCAGCGTCCCACTGCGACAACTACTCAGAAGATCTGTCGGAGTCGGAGCTGGAGGAAGAAATGCATCAACTAAGTTTAAACGGTTATAGACCGGTGAGCATGACCTTAAATGTTGAGAATGTTCATTTGAAAATGGAGGTAGACACAGATTCTGCGGTATCGTGCATTAGTAAATCAACATAATATGATACTTATTTCAGATTGCACCAAATTGAACCTCATAATTTAGTGTTAAGATTCTATGAATTCTATCATAAGATTTTATGATTCTATTTAGTCGAATTAAACCACTGGGAGTAATAAAACCAAAGGTATTTTATGGCCAAGTCTCGAAAAATTTAGAACTGTTCGTTATCGAAGGGGGCACGACTTCACTATTAGGTCGCCAATGGCTAACCGAGTTAGGAATACAAATTCCTATATTTTCGACAAGCAATTCCAACAACATTGACGAACAAGATAATTTGGCTAGTAGGGACGATAATGATGTGTCATTGTTACTCGACAGATATAAGGGGCTATTTAGCGGTGGACTCGGAAGGTACAGTAGGGACAAGGCGAAGCTGCACGTGCGGGAGGGCGCCGTGCCGGTGTTCTGCCGCGCGCGCCCGCTGCCGTACGCGCTGCGCGAGCGCGTCGACGCGAAGCTAGACGGTATGCTCAGGGAGGGTGTCATTGAGCCCGTGGAGACGTCGGACTGGGCTACTCCTTTAGTACCCGTCCGTAAGGCTGATGGCGGCTTGCGTATCTGTGCGGACTATAAAGTAACCCTGAACCCTGTTTTGCTGATCGATAAATACCCTTTACCTAAGGTGGAGAACTTACTGGTAGGACTTAGTGGGGCAAGGTACTTATCAAAAATTGACCTTTCACAAGCTTACAATCAGATAGAAATTGATGACCCAAATAATTTAACGGTTATCAATACACACAAAGGGTTATTCAAATATAAACGTCTAGTATACGGTTTATCTTCGAGTCCTGGAATTTTTCAACGTATAATGTCAATGCTATTGGGTGATATTCCGAACGTTCAAGTGTTTTTGGATGATATTATCCTAGCAAGTGCGGATAAAAAGTCACATCTCCTCTTAATCGAAAAAGTTTTGCGTAGACTGCAAGATGCCGGCCTGAAACTGAAAGAACAAAAATGTTTGTTCATGATGAGTGAAGTAAAGTACTTAGGATTCATAATATCGAAAGAGGGAATCAAAGTTGACACAGGAAAAGTACCACAAATAAGGAAAAGTACCGCGACCCACAAACATTTCACAATTACGTTCGTTTTTAGGGTTAGTTAATTTCTATGCCCGATTCATAAAAAATATTAGTACTATTTTAGCACCATTGTATGAACTTTTAAAAAAGGGGAGGCAGTGGGATTGGAGTTACAAATGTGAATCATCGTTTAAAGAGATAAAAAAAAAATTGATAAGCACTCAGGTATTAGCACACTATGATCCCAGCAAACCGTTAATTCTAACCTGTGACGCAAGCCCATTAGGTATTGGCGGCGTGTTGACACAGGTATGCGAGGAGGGGCACGAGCGACCGGTTTCTTATGTATCACGCACCTTATCACAAGCGGAAAAAAATTATTCACAGATAGACCGTGAGGCATTAGCAATAGTGTTCAGTTTGCAAAAATTACATCAATACATTTACGGCCGCAAGTTGACTTTGCGAACGGATAACAAACCACTCGTGAGCATATTTGGTCCAAAGCAAGGAATTCCAATGATGGCAGCCAGCCGGTTGCAGCGCTGGGCTATTATTCTGGCAGCATACACGTATGACATTGAATATATTAATACAAAAGATAACGGCGCTGATTCACGGTTTCACGGTTGTCGATGTCAACCAAGTGGCTGGAAGTGTTTAGTGTACCTAGTACTAGTAGTAATCACGTAATTAGCAAATTTAGCGAACTATTCGTGAGATGGGGGATACCTAAACAACTGGTGACGGACAATGGATCTCCGTTTTCCAGTAGCTAAGTAGCAGGCTATTTAAGTAGACAGGGCGTTCAACATTCATTTTCAGCGCCTTATCACCCCGCTTCAAATGGAGCTGCGGAAAATGCCGTACGTACTATAAAAAGGGTGATAAAAAAGGCTATGCGACAGAGCACTAATCTGGACTTAGCCATCCAGACATTTTTATTTTATTACCGCAACGCTCCGCATTGCACTACCGGAGAGAGCCCAGCTTCACTCATGCTGGGGCGACCGCTAAGAACAAAGTTCGATCTGCTGCGTCTGGACTGTGGGGTGAGAGTACAGGCGGCGCAGGAGCGGCAGAGTGTTGTACGCGGGGGCGCTGGGGGGCGGCGCGCGCTGCGTGACGGTGAGCCCGTGTGGCTACGCCAGTATCGCGGAGCGGAGCGTTAGTCTCCGGGCACAGTCGCACAACAATTGGGCGCTACGGATTATAGAGTGCTGGATACATCAGGGCGAGTTTGTCATAGGCATATCGATCAGCTAAGACAGCGAAAGAGGAGTTCCTTAGTCAATCCGATCACGCCGCCTGATAACGCACCCATTCATAGGCCTAGCTCAGACGACATGCTAGTCGATGAGTGGGCATCTCCACCGACTTCTCCACGGGGTCACCGAGACCTTGAGCAAGCGCCGGCTGCAGGCGCGGGCACCGGGGTTGAGCCACAGGTCGATTCTCCTGGAACTAGAGAGGAGGAACCCGCAATCTTGATAGGCAATGAGCCTTCCCCTGCTGTGCCTTCACGAGTTCAACCGATGCGTCAGTGTCGGGTTAGGAAACCACCTAATTATATATATTAAGAACAAAAGTTAATAATAGAATAAGGACGCTGTTGCCTGTTGAGATTTGTGTCTGTGTTTTGTTTTTCTATTATTCTCTACTATTCACGATTAATTGTAAGGACTGTTTAAACATTTTTAAAAGTTGTTAAGCTTCGGAATGCTTGAACGTTGAAACAGAATTGGTACATAGGTATATATTTTTTTTAAGTTAAAAAAACTAAAAATCAAGTCTGTTTATTTTTTGTTTTGGATGATTGTTTGTTTTCAGGGGGGGGAGAAAGAATTAAGGGTGGATATTGTACTGTATGTGGGTAGTTTTAGTTCAGAATAAACATTGGATCGAAGCGCATGTATTTTATTGAATCTCCGATATTACAGTAAGGTCTGTCGGATGACGAAAATTTTAAACGTCAGATCGAAGACTTAGTCAAAGAACTCAAAGATGTTGAGAAAAAAGATATGATTACGTCTTAATCCAGTTATTAGGTGATAATAATCTGCCAACTGCCATCTGTTTCATTTTTAATAAATTTTACTGCGTTAAGAAACAAGGCATTGAATCTTGAATCAGATTTTGATTGTGGTTCAGAATTAATAAATGTTTATAAGTTCATGAGGTGCATCTTTATTATCCCTGTTTTTGGTGGAGTGGAAATGTTGGTTTTAATGTAGTTAATGTTTTCGTTTTGCTTATATTTATGTTTGGACAAAATTCATTGGAGACTCCAAAGTCCAAACTAATTAAACAAATAATCAAGTTAAGCAAAAGTATCAAGATGGTTTATATTCAGACTATAAGCTGGGTTAAGATTTTTAAATTTCCCGCCAGAGGCTTGAGCCACGACTCACTTGTCGCACTCTAGAGCCAATACTTTCACAGTAGGTACTCGATACTTTTTTCGTTGCAGCAGTGGAAAGATATAAAAACGGTGTGTTTGCGGGACTATTTAAGCTTGCAATCCGTTTTTTTATAATAGGGGACTTTAGTAGGCGTCTATTTTTGAAAGCCCTTATCACGGAGACCCGAAACCGCCTGTTGGGTTCAGAGGTTAGCAAATTATTATATTTATCTGATTGCACGGAAAATGAGTTTGGATTGTAGCATAACATATTTGTCTAGTAAAAAACATTATTTTAAATCAAATTTAAGTCTTTTTATTTACACTAAAATTAAATGCCAGAAGTACTCGTTACCTGAGTAACTCGATACATTTAATACAAGTACGATACCAGCATCGTTTACTTTTGATGCGATATTACTCATGAGTATAGTATCGATACTTTTGTTTCGATACCATATTGTTGGGATTTATTTTACGTGGAAAGACATGGCGAACATAAATACACAATTTATTGTTAATCTTTTAGCAAACAGAATTGCATTGACAATATGAAAAAACATGACAATGAGTATCATGACATATGCGGAGAACCAGAGAGATAAGAGAGAGCTTCTTGTTTGTACTTAACAGAAACAATTTACAATATTTATAAATATTAGGACATTTTTGCAGATAACTCATATATTATGGTCTTAGTGTAGCCCAAAGTATTTAGTTGCTATTTTGTTAATGGGCCTAAAATTAGAAAAATACGGTAATTTTTCTAGCTTAGTGGTAGCACTGCCACTGCTTTTATACTTCACAGACTAAACGGATTATAATTTGACTTGTCATTTTGCAATGAGGGATTTTCAAAGGGTCATTAAAAAATATATAGTACCTTCCGCAAATTACCGATAGATCGTGCTGACGTCATGACATCTTGCAGCACCATCTAGTTTTTTTTTAATGAACTCAACAGACAGCTGTCACTGAAAAGCCCTCATTATGTCATGACTGTTTGTTTTTATTGAGCCGTTTTCAGAAGAACTAAAAAAAATATTACGGCTGTAAAAAGAATGCAATTTTGGACCTCAGCCCAATAGCCATGTGTGATACATCATAAAATAGGTCTCAGCAAGCGGAACAAAAGTTACTATGACGCCAACAGCCAAATTTTTGTCCTTTCGGAGTTATATTGTATTGAAAAAAAAAAAACTAACATTTTCAATAAAATATAACTCACGACAAACATTTGGGTGTTGGCGTCATAGTAACTTTTGTTCAGCTCGTTGAGACCATGGCTATTGGGCTGAGGTCCAAAATTTGATTCCTTTGACAGCCGTAATATTTTTTTTATTTACTGTTCTTCTGAAAACGGCTCCTTACCCTACTGCTCAAATAAAAATGTGTTATGTTTTCATTGTTTATTATGTACGTTTGTTCATGCGTTTCATTAACAGTCTGAAAACTCCAATTTATTTATTTATTTTTAGTTTAAAAAAACCCACAGCACAAGTCAAATTACAAAATATGGTTGTGTGAAATTAAATGTAAAAGTTGATGGTGTCCTATAACGTTTACGTTATCCTGCGTAACAAAAGGTACTATTTAAGGCTGACCGACGGACCCAGTAGGTCTTCGATTATTACAAATCGAATCGATTTTACTTTTGATTGTGGACCCCCTTAACCATAGACAAACCTATGTTAAATTCTTAAATTATGCCATAGACAAACAAATCCATCCATGGCCGATCTCGTCGCTGTCATGTCTTCTATTTAATTTTATTCCCATTATGAAGCTCCTTCAATGATTCCAAGTGGGTTTATAGTGTGGAAGTGATCGTGAGGTGGTGGTGTCTCGTTGCGGGGGCTCGCTGTCGCCGCCATGTTCAGCGGCACCGTGCGCGTCAAGGTCTGCGAGGCGACGGGCCTCCGGCCGACTGACTTCCAGAAAAGGCATAACATGACCTTCGGGAAACCAGGTGACTCCCTAATATACACGAAATCAGCTTCCCCACGACCCGTCGCATCTAAATTTATCACTCACTGATGCAATCCGCATTCGCACGTCTCTATTTTTGCGCATCAAATAGGCGGAGCGTGTTTACCAAAATGGGTGTTGGTAATAAATGTAAATACGCTTTGTGGTTGCAGACGACCAGCCCATCGATCCTTACGTGTCGATCGACGCCGACGAGCACCACCTCGACCGCTCCAGCACCAAGCCCAAGACTTTCGATCCCGTCTGGAACGAGACCTTTATCCATGAGGTGCACAATGTCACCAGGTGAGACCCCGACTACGCACGCTCGCTTCGCTCGCGGCCTTCCTGTACTCACTGGGTCACCTCTTTTTGCAGCCTGGGCATCACAGTGTTCCACGACGCTGCCATACCTCCTGATGATTTTGTTGCAAACTGCACAATTCCTTTTGAAGACTTGATGCATAGAGATAAA
The DNA here is from genome assembly GCA_947310845.1 of Yponomeuta plumbellus. Lineage (NCBI taxonomy): Eukaryota > Metazoa > Arthropoda > Insecta > Lepidoptera > Yponomeutidae > Yponomeuta > Yponomeuta plumbellus. Next base: position 314,371 of record OX371211.1, on the reverse strand, counting down.
GAAGCCTGCGATTTTTGGGTGAGTGAACCAAGATATTAGTTGTCTGACCACCTTTAACACTCATTGTCGACTGACTTGTCGAATAAAACCTTATCTTAATCTGTCATAATCTTTAGATAAGGAAGATTATGTTACATTATGATTCTCTGTGCCGAAAGACATGTTATCTAAGATAGCACTGAATGTTTGTTGTGCTGATAGTGTAATGTGTACTACATAGTAGTGTAATCGGAGTTCTCAGCTCAAGTCATGTAATTGGACTGAATAATTGATATTTATAACCACTACTATGGAATGCTGGAAGAGACCCAGCCAGTTGGGTCATTTCAAGCCAAAATATGAGCCCCTGATGGAAGCAGACGAGGTGAATGTTGGTTCTCAGACCTCAAATAGTACTTTTGTTTCTTGATGTTGAACTAAAACCAGATATAATAAATTATGTAGATTTCTACTTTCTATGTCATCATTTCCTTAATTTTAGGATTGAATTCAAATGGATTGAATATGTTAATTATGCAATTGGTATCTGTTGCCAAACTGGTCTTTTTAATAATGTGGGTGTGCTGGTTATTATAAAAAGTTTCCTTGTTGGAGCCATTTTTAGATCTGTGCATGTGCTACATTATCCTGACGATTGTGTCCTACTTACTGTGTGGTTACTGGTTAGTCATTTAATGATGAGCCATCTAATCCATTTTCCTGCTTCAGTTTTTCCTGTTTTATTTTAGTGGGTTCAAATGAATTCAGTACATTGAATATATTATATTGTATGTATTTGTTACATTAATATTAAACAAGGCCTTCAACAATATTGGTAGTCACGATAATGTTACTAGGTATAAACATACATTATAATTTGTATTGATTTCCGAAAGTTAATGTATACATCCTTTATGGGGATGTAAAAAAATTCAGGTAAATGTTTTTCTATAATGGATAATAATATTACCAATAAAAAGAAATACTTAAAAGTAATAGAAATTCTCCATGGTGTAATTAAAATGTAATACAGTAAAGGAAAAAAAAAAATAAGGTGGACTGAAACCTAGATGCAGTGTCTAAATCCAGTATGCATGCACGCACCAACTAATGAATGTTGATGATATGAAAGTGGTTTATCAGGGTCGTGACAAGTGGCAAACCTTGGTCTCAGTCTTCCCATCTGGGATACTGGTGTGAGTTTATGTTATGTGATTATGTCGCTACAGGCAAACTATCCTGCACATGCATTGCCTGAACAGTATACTATGAGCCATACTATTTGGTCCTGGTGGATGGGGCTTTATGTTGTTGTATAACTATAAGTGCAATAGTAAAGTTGTAGTATTAGGTGACCTAATTTACGCTTATATTTCGTGGTTTGCTTAGTAGATGAATTGATGATTGTAAAAATCCACCATTTGCTGTTTACAAAAATGGAGGGAATGCAAAAAACTGTCTGGTATTAAAAAAATTGTGTGTTTTACACTGAACTATTTTAAGCAGCCGTCATATTAATACGAAGGAGGGTTGATAGTGGTATGTTTTTACAACAAAATTCGTAAATTTCAATTTCGCGAACAAAACTGTGTACTTAAGTCTATTTCGGAAAAAAATTCGAATCGTGGGTTTTTACAATCATCGATTCAGATTCTGTAATAAAAATTGTGTTTAAAATTTGCAGGTGGATCTAGAGCCACAAGGGAAGCTGCATCTCCGCATAGATCTGAAATGGAATTCTCAAGGTATTTACTAGTTGTCTTGTATACAAAAAAGAAAGTAGTTTGGAGCAAGACTAATCTTCTAGCTTAACTTTAGCTTCAGATTTGTCAAAACTCCGTCCCTAGATCCCACTATATCTTCATATTTTGCAATTTCACATGTAGAAATTATGAAATGGAAACAGCAGTTCCTTAATTGGTTTTATCTCCATCTAAATTATTTGTTAATAATATCAACATCTTATCATACGTTTGCGAAAAGTAACAAAATATTAATTACATTATATTGAAATGTGACGTCATGATACTTAGGTCCACACCCTCCCCATGTCACACAATGCCGCACTTTAGTCTACCCTCTTTCCCCCTTTACGTGTCACATACTCTATGGATGGTCCCTAGAGATGGGGAGGGGGTGAATCTACTCGAAATTGACGCCGCAGTTGTCCTAGTAAATTATTACAATAAAATTATTCGTGGTGTTGACTGACTTTTACATATGGTAACAACAATAGCTGTATATTTAGTTAATTTCTGTTGTGCTGATAATTAATGATGACGAATTAGAGACAATGGGGAACCTGCGTCTCACTGTGATTGGATTGACGTTACTTTTATATCATAGATTTTTTTTAGTGTTTTTGAGATCACAAAAAATATGAAAAATAACATAAATGTAATAAAAAGGCCTGGGAAAGGCCTCTACCTAACGGTGGGCAGAGGTGGGCTGATGATAATAAAACATATTTTACATTTAGATTTTTTATTGAATTGTTAACTTTTCCTTGTATGGGTGCAGACGCGTAAAAAATATTTTCTGGATTAAGGGTCTGTTTCACAATCTGCAGATAAACTTCCGGATACGCTATCCACAACCAGGGCTGCTGTTTGTTCTAAATTTGAAGCCATAAACGAACCTCGCAATATAGGAAAAATTATTTAAATTTAGAACAAACTGCAGCCCTGGTTGCGGATAGCTTACCTGGAACTTTATTTGAACATTGTGAAACAGGGCCTCGCTCTAATATAAGGCCGATTTGTAATACGCGTTTTTGTACCAATATCTATATTGACTTTTCGGCTGGTTATGGTTATTAGAAAGTATTAATCGTAGAGAAAAAAAAAATATAATTCATTGTAATAGGAAAACTTACAGCTATACAACTGAAATAAAGATAAGAGCCAATAACAAGTTTTCACTGGTAGAAATATTATAGTCGGAAATCCCTAGGAAACCATGTTACACTCACTCCAAACCAAATCTATATATATAAAAGGAGAAGCTGACTGACTAACGAACTGACTGACTGACTGACTGACTGAATGACTGACTGACTGACTGACTGACTGACTGACTGACTGACTGACTGACTGACTGACTGACTGACTGACTGACTGACTGACTGACTGACTGACTGACTGACTGACTGACTGACTGACTGACTGACTGACTGACTGACTGACTGACTGACTGACTGACTGACTGACTGACTGACTGACTGACTGACTGACTGACTGACTGACTTACTGACTGCCTGCCTGCCTGCCTGACTGACTGACTGACTGACTGACTGACTGACTGACTGACTGACTGACTGACTGACTGACTGACTGACTGACTGACTGACTGACTGACTGACTGACTGACTGACTGACTGACTGACTGACTGACTGACTGACTGACTGACTGACTGACTGACTGACTGACTTACTGACTGACTGACTGACTGACTGACTGACTGACTGACTGACTGACTGGCTGACTGACTGACATATCAACGCAGCGCCTAAACTATAAGGGTTAGAAACTTGAAATTTTACACAGGGATTCCTTTTGTAACGTAGGGGAGCACTAAGGAAGGGTTTTTGAAAATTCATCCCCTAAGAGGGTAAAATGGGGGTCAAAGTTAGTATGAAACTTAGCCGTTTTTAAAGTTATTCGATTGAAATTTGGTAAGAAGGTTTTTCATAACAAAATATGAAAGACGTGTAAAATAGTTTTTTAAAAATCATCCCTTAAGGGGAAAAACGGGGGTGCAAACTTATTATGAAATCTTTGCCGTTTTTGAAGTTATTCGAATGAGATTCAATATAAAGGTCCTTCATTAAAAGTTATGAAAAACATGTAAAATAATTTTTCGAAAATCATCCCTTAAGGGGGTAAAAAGGGGGTCCAAAGTTAATATGAAACTTAGCCGTTTATGAAGCTATTCGAATGAAATTCAGCATGAAGGTCCTTCATTGAAAGGCATTAAAGACGTGTGAAGTAGTTTTTCGCAAATTATCCCTTAAGGGGGTAAAAGGGGATTGCGAAGTTAGTATGAAAGCTCTTTCGCATGCGCTAAATTATCCCTATCTTATTTGCAAACACTTTACTCAGCTAAAGCCCACGCGGACGTAGTCGCGGGCAACAGCTAGTATATGTATAAATAGACACTCAATACACATTTATGGTCATAAAATGCATGGTTTCTAGTGTACAGTAAAAAATTTATTAAGTGACGGGTAGTCAATCCATATTCTATGGTCAGGGAATTGATTGCTAGCAGTTACAAAACTCCGAGGTACATTCACGTACGCTACTTAGACTGTCGCAGAACAAATCGATGCTATTGTTTACACTACAGAGTGGATTAAACGACCGAGCGGCACTCAAAAGGAAATAATTCTGCCGATAATTAGAATGAACGCGGGGAACATACAAAATAGATAAATAGATCATCATCATCAACCCATTATGTCCCCACCGAGGGGCACTGGTCTCTTACCTGAGGAAGGTATAGGACATACTCCACCACGGGGGCCAAGTCCGGATTGGTGTGGCTGGTCTTACTGTCAGAAGTTTTCGAGTCACTCTAAGGCCTCTTACTTGGCATAACGACTGCCATCTATCGGTGGGGACATGATGGGTCGATGATGATGATAATGATCTAAGCAATAACTCCATTGGAGTAGATGGGATCAGTTAAGTAAGGGGCGTGTCCGCAGGCGGGCCGACGGAGACGCGAGGCGCGAGCGCGGGCGGCGGCGGGGGCGGCGGCGGCGGCGGCGGCCGGGGCGCGCGCGGCCGCGAGTTCAAGGAGGGCGCGGGGTTCGCGCGGCGCCGCGGGGCCATGCGCCGCCGCGTGCACCAGGTCAACGGGCACAAGTTCATGGCCACCTTCCTGCGCCAGCCCACCTTCTGCTCGCACTGCCGCGAGTTCATCTGGTGAGACGCGCCCGCCGCCTTTTCTCTTCACCTTTCAAAACCTAAACTACCAAAAGGAAAGTACGGCGAAAACCTGCGATTGCGCGCTTCATACAGTAACTATTTTTTTTTTTACGTAGTCTCCATATTTTTGTCCCACTGCTGGGCAAAGGCCTCCCCCAGTTCAGTCCAGAGTTTTCGGTCCTGGGCCACCTCAGACCACTCCGGCAGGTGTTGGTCGAGATCGTCTCTCCAACGTCTCCTAGGCCTAGTCCTAGGCTACTAGTAGTAGCTAATGAAATAAATTATTTGAGCAGTGTTTAAATGAAAATAAGGCAATGCGAACACAGTCATCTGGCTCCACATGGAGCCGGCGGCGGCGGTATTATTTTGCTGGCTCCCTCGGTAATCGAGGGCGTTGAGAGGTTAAGTCTTAGACACTCAAGTTTCAACAAGAGGTTTCCTTTTGCGTTAGATTACGCGAGTAGGTTAACAGATTGTTAGCGTTCGAGAGACTGGCGGTCGACTTGGTGGTCTCATGCACTATAAAGTTATAATAATATTAAGGCGTTACACTCCTATCGGGGTCTCAGAACATTATTGACATGCATGACTGCAGTATTATACAACTTACTGCAGGTCAGAAAGTAACGGGACACCACTGCTCTACTGTCTCAAATCTAGCAGTATGAAAATGTCATCACTGAACTAATAAGTGTGCTCTGCGAAAACATCATCGCATCAGGTGACACCTGCAAGATGCAGATTCTGCCAGCTGCCTACCCTGGCACTGCTCAGCTCTCAAGCTCTGCATCTTCCCGAAGGTAGCCTAGGAGACGCGCTTCTGGGGGCGCTGATCCTGATTGTCTGCTAACAATGATTAACTTTTACTGTTAAAAAGACATTACTTGCTGGATCTGCAACTAAACCTCCGCTTTGTTTCCAGGGGACTGGGTAAACAAGGCTACCAATGCCAAGGTAAGTGTCTCTACTTCCAAGCGTGGCTTGTTCTCTCGCGCGGAGTGTCCGTGGTGTGACCCGTGTGTTGTCCTCAGTTTGCACGTGCGTGGTGCACAAGCGCTGCCACTCGTCCGTCGTCACCAAGTGCCCCGGCATGAAGGAGGAGGTGAGGGCAGGAACTGTACGTGTGCCCGGCGTTGGCGTCGGGGCCCCGCCCGATAGTGTGCCCACCTCGGTAACAATCTCAGACGGGTGGTGGATACGTTAAGCCTCGGTCTGGTCACCGAACGATACTGCTAACTAATTGCGCGGGCTGCGGGAGATTGATTACCGATGTGCCATATTATTTACCGGCTGACGCATTTTAGTATATTACGTGAAGCATTAAAGCGCACTGTCCACTGCAAGTAAAGCTTAGTTGTTGTTTAATGCATGCGGCCAAAACGGTAATGAATAAAGTTCTCTGTGCGGGGGTTCTGGTCGATGGGCGAGTATGTGGTAATGTTCAGCTCCTGTCTGCTTAGTCTGCAACGGTTTGTTTAAAAATAATGTTCGAGTAAATTGTTGGCTCGCGGCGATATATTTATTTGTCTTAAAAATGAAAGAAATCAACCCCTATGGCTTAGACAGCATTTAAAAAATAATTTGTTTCTATTCCCAGACCACAGCTGAATAAAATTGAATGCGTTACCCGTAAAAGGGTGTATGTGTATTGTTTGTTTTACACAGATAAAGCTGTTTTTTTTAACTTTTTGTACGCTTTTACAGCTGACTTACACTTTCAATTGAAAAATAAGCATAGCGGTGTAAATTTCATAAATATTTTTACCATATCGCTTTTAGATAGACGCTTTACTCGAAAATGTGTTTTGAGCACATTGTATCAAATAGACTCTTTTACGGGTAACGCATTAAATTATGTAATACACGTAAATGCGCGAGAGAGAGCGCCTATTTTGCCGTTCGATTCGGCGTACAAATATTTGGTAAGCATGCAACGCTCGCCGGGCCCCCGCGATATCATTATTAATCTCAGATTCTGAATCTCGCAAAGGGTTTAAAATTAAGAATACAATCCAAAAACCCTCTAAAGTCTGTTTTTTAGTTCAATGCAAGAAAATAAAACAGTCACAGTGACATCTCAATCCAATCCAATGTCTGAATGTTGCCAGTACGCAAAAACCAAATTCCAAGTAAAAATTGTTTGTGTTACGTAGGTGTTTTTTTTTTACTTTGATTTTATGAGGAATTAAACTGTAATGTCTTTGATTTTGGTCACACAAGTCTTCTCATTCACGGTAAAAGAAATCTCCCGAGTAAACCTATATATTTTATAACGGTAACACCGCGTCATTTATTTTTGCATTGAATGCGGTATTTGACACTATCAACAATAAATTATTTCAGATGCTCGATTAAAACAAAAATTACAAAATGACTCGGAAAATGTATTTCTTTTAATCACTTACTAGTTATTACAATTTTTAAATAGATGAAACATAAAAAGAGTTCTTTGAAATGTGACGTCACAAGCAAGTATTTTCATACAAAATTCCGTTTTAAAAGTAACTCATTTGACATTCTGTCAAATACCCAATTAAAAAACGGATAAGCGATTGGATACGTTTTGGCTTTTCAAGAGTAGAGTGCTTTAGCTTGTGAAAGCGTGGCTTCGCTTTCGGTGGTCGCTGCGAGTGGGAGCGCCGTCCTGACCCCAAATGCCCCCGAACGCAGCAGCTCGCGGGCGTGGGCGTGTCGGGCGTGTCGGGCGGCCAGCGCTTCAACGTGAACGTGCCGCACCGGTTCGTGGTGCACTCGTACAAGCGGTTCACCTTCTGCGACCACTGCGGCTCGCTGCTCTACGGACTCATCAAGCAGGGCTTGCAGTGCGAGGTCAGTGCTCCCGCCGGCGCCGGCTGCCGACCGCAGTGGTGCCCTCGTAAGGAAGGACACAGTGATAGCCGTCACTGCGTTTTTGCTTTGGATGCGAAATTGGGCTCCCTGGTGGTACATCTATATGTGAAAAAATAATGGTGGCTGTAGGTCTACTAGAAACCTGAAATTTCAGTAAGAAAATATGCAGTTATCTCATGAAATAATATGTTTGTGATATGTTTTTCGCTATTTACTCAAAACTGCGTTTTTACGATTACTGCGTTCTTCCTTACGAGGGCAGAGTGGTGGTCCGGTGGTAGTGTATTTGAATTAAAACTTTCGTAAGCACTACACTTTCTAAACTATTATCCGGACGAGACGAGCGACCGACGACGCGAGCTCCGTCTCTGCTCACCATGAGTCCCTAAGATACAGGTTTTATACCCAGATTAGGGGTCATAAGTTCGATTTTAATCTTGTCACTATGTACTACAACTAAGTATGATGCTTAAGACAAATATTGTAAGTAAAGTACAAATAAAGAATTATCTTATGTTAAGCTCTGCGAATCGGAGCGAAAACTGGTCGAAATCACCCGACAAGAAAAAAATCAAGTAAGTGTTTCCGGATAATAGTTTATAATGGTGGTAATGTATTTCGACCTGATTATCACAAATACAGAATACATAGTTTATTTAGTCTCGATTACACGAGGTGAATCGCGGCAAGCTGAAGACGGCGCTATGGCGCTCATTAGGGGAGGGCTATATCCAGCAGTGGACTAATATAGCCTGATGATGATGATAATAACACGAGGTGACATAAGGACAGTAAAACCACCCGTTTCAGATGTTAATACTGAGTAATTAAAAATCCTAACACCATAACTCTCCTTTTTGTTCGGGCAATTTGTGCCCTCAATGATAACATTTTGAGACGCCGATGTTTTGGCTCCGCTCATTGGACAAAATTTAGTAGGCATACGAATTCCTACTTTTATCTTGATAGATAAATAAATAAAACATTTATTTACGTCAAGATTTCTGCTAACAAAAAATCTATCAGTATGCAATTTATTTACTTAATGAAAGTCAGTTGTCCACTCTCTCAGTTTATGGACTATTTACGTGAATCTGGGTTGATAATTATGTCAATTACCCTAATATGTGACCCCGAAACATCGTCATTGTAAAGGATGTCTACATGAAAAGGGTCTGCTTGTAATAAATGCATAAATGAAAACAGTCTTTTATGGCGCTGGGCCCCAATATACGAGTGAGATTTGTTTACAGATTTTGTTGGTATGTTATTTTCTTGTATGGAGGTATAAACTTGAAAAGCTAAAAGTAGTGATGGAATTGATGGTTTGGTAAAATAATTACATTTTACTTTTGTTTTTTTCTCTAAAATAGGTACCTTTCTTGGTTTCATCCTTGACTTTTTTTTTTTTTTTTTTGTTGTTGATTGTAATAGACAAGATCCGTAAAGTTGTTCTCGTCCTATGTCACTCACCACAGATTTCTCGAATGCTACTGTTGACAGGTGTCAGATGTTTTTTTGGTGTGCATTTTTCCCAGATGACAGCTGTTAATAATACATTAACAGACTGTTAGCGTTCGAGAAATTGAGGATTATCATGTAATTATTATCAATTCAATTCAAGTGTTTTCCTTTGTCATTGATTCAAGAAATTAATTTACGAAGTATCAACACCATTGACAATTTAATTTAAATAATTTCGTCGACTAATAAAGTATTTTAAACAAAAATTAGGAACCTAGTTGCGCAAATAAACATAAGATATTTTGACGGGGCAGGTGTGCTCGATGAACGTGCACAAGCGCTGCCAGAAGAACGTGGCCAACAACTGCGGCATCAACACGAAGGCCATGGCCGAGATACTCTCCGAGATGGGCATCTCGCCCGACAAGAACCCGCGCCCGCGCCCCTCCAAGGTGCTCACTACCAATGCATCGTGAACCCTTTCAGACCTGACCTCGAAAATAACAGTTACATATTAACATTAACGGCCCCACACTAGGATACCCTGTGTTATAGTTTTCTATTGTTATTTTCAAGGTCAGGTCTGAAAGGGTTAATAACTTCCGCGCCACACAATCACAGGTCCTGCCCCCAAACAAGGCTGTGCTATGGTTATACAAAAAAAAAACACTGCAAAAAAAGCGCTTTTGAGGGGGTCCAGGGGGGTAACACTAAAAACGTGGAAAAAAAAATCATAAGTCCTTTTTTCATGTACATTAAAGTGTTTTCTGTCTATCTTTTTTTACAGATTCAATTTGAAAAATTTATCTCTACAATCACGCAATGTTGAAAGTGATTTTTAGGACCCTCCACTGTAAACCTAAGGCTAAAAACCTGGGACTTGAAAGCATTAACGCTAAAAACGGCCGTTTTTGACTTTTAGTCCGAGGTTCATAATCCTAGGTTGTTTGTCGTGGGCCCTAACACTATTAACATGATTGGAACATTGTACAGACACTTTTTTGCAAATTCCATCTGTAATAGATTATTTACTGTTTATTCCCATTTTTACTCTAGTCACTTTTCCTGGTAAGAGTGATTGTATTGTGTGGAAGTTATTTATCTCAATTTTTCAGCTTAGCCCAATGCTGGGCAAAAGCCTTTTCGGACACTCACAGTCCCAGGCGACTTTTGTACATTGAAATCATCAAATCAGACATAGAAAAAAATTAAGGAAAGAAAAAAGGTAAAGAATTTACATCCTGTTATTTGGCATTTAACAAACAGGATGTAGAAACTCGTTACATTCAGCTAACAGGATAATGAAGAAGAATAAAAACATTTATTTATTATACCAACCAGACACGTCACAGAAACAAAATAAATAGTCAAGTAACATAATATAATATTAAGTACATAACGCAACAGAAAAAAAACAAATAAATGACGCTATTTCACGCGTTTTATCTTTATGTTACAACCTGTAAATGGTGTATACAGCCCCAGTAGTGTGTGCAATAAATGTAAATATAAATATGGAATGTGTGTGCGCAGTACCTGCCGTCGGCGGCGCAGGAGGCGGGCGGCGAGCTGCCCGACGACGGCCGCGACGGGGACAAGCTGCCCGACAAAGGTAGGCCCGGGCCGAGCCGAGCCGAGCCGGCCTCGTGCCGTCTGGCCTAGACTCCCCGCACGAGTCGACCTCCTGGGAAACCAGATGTGCACTAAAGTCTCTTTTTTAATTCGATGCAAAAAAAAACTGTTACGTTGACATATCAATATGCAGCCAAAGGCTGTCACAATGTCTGGGTGTTGCTAAAGTCTGTTTTTTAGTTCAATGCAAAAAAATAAAACAGTCACGTTGACATCTCAATACAATCCAATGTCTGAATGTTGCCAGTACGCAAAAACCAAATTACCCCATTTTACTTCCAAGTAAAAATTGTTTGTGCTACGTAGGTGTTTTTTTTTTCGACTTTGCTCTTATGAGGAATTAAACTTTAATGTCTTTAATGTGATAAGGATTTTGGTCACACAAGTCTTCTATTCACGGTAAAAATAAATCTACCGAGTATACCGATATTATTTATAACGGTAACACCGCGTCATTTTTTTTTTGCATTGAATTAAAAAACGGACGTAATGTAGTACGTAATAACCAATTTAGGAGGTTATAGCGGAAGAGCAGACCACCCGGTCTTCTCTATAAATTGTACTGATACTTTGTTGAAATTCGGTCTGTTAAAAAGCAAGCAGGCACTGAGGTGGTTCCGTGTGACGCTGTGTGACACTGTGACGCTGTTACACTGTGTGACGCCATGTGACGCTGTGTGACACTGTGACGCCGTGTGACAGTGTGTCGTTTTGTGAGTGTATGTGACGCTGTGTGTGCGGGGTTGCAGGCGAGGCGGGCGGCGCTCGCGGCAAGGCGGCGCTGGAAGACTTCCACTTCATCAAAGTGCTGGGCAAGGGCTCCTTCGGGAAGGTCATGCTCGCTGAGAAGAAGGGCACCGACGAGGTACCACACCACTCACTATTTATTAATTTTATAATATATGGAAATGAACCCACACGCATTTGATGTCCAGCAATTCCTTACGACTTTGGTTGCTACCTCTATGTTAAATTACAGTTAAATCTACCTTTTTAGCATGTTATAATATGTTCCTTCTCAAAAAGGAAGTGTAGCTGATGGTAGTAACGCGGCGTATATTGTATTTATTAGCGCTGATTATTATTGATGCGTGATTATTTAATGCTTTACATTTTTTAAACGTTATTTTATACATTATTTCGACGCGTATGGGTGTACCCGAATGGTCGGACAAAAAACAAAGACACATGTCTTACGAGGAAGAGCTTGTAGAAGTCCAACAGTCAAAGAGAAAATTTTGTATGCATACAACTACTGTGTAAGTTGAGTTGAGTACTTATTTCATTTTATTTCATCTACTTATTGGTGGGTAAAACAGGCGACAAACAATCTGTAACATACAGAGAGAGCTTAATAGAGTAGTAGTCACTCAAAGCATACACACGTGAGGTTAGCAAAATGTAATGAGACTTACTTAACCGATCGACGTTTTATATAACAAAATTAAAGTTTTAGAAATAAAGTTGAAAAATTTATTTAAGTAAATCACTCGCTCAGGGGCTTTATACATATTTCAAAGTGTTTTCGTAACAAACCGAACTGATAACCGATGGGGTAGACAAGTTCTTGAGTGGAGACCGCTGATCGGTAAACGTAGTGTAGGACGTCCTTAGACTCGGTGGAGCGATGATCTTTGCAGGGCGGCTGGCAACAGCTGGATGAGAGTAGGCGAGGACCGCGCTCAGTGGCGTGCAACGGGCTCTCCAGTTGCACGCCTATGTCCAGCAGTGGACAAGCGAAGGCCGATGATGATCATGATGATGGCGAAGGCCGATGATGATCATGATGATGATGAATATAATGCTTATATTAGAGACCGTAGGTGTCACAATTATTTAGAAGACAAGGAAGTCTGGCATTAAACAGTAGTTTAATATTAAATTTAATCATAGGATAACTGTGTCTAGTGTTCAACACATCCAAGAGTAATATCTTTTAAGTTTGAAAGTTTGTTAATTAAGCTAAAACTGTTTTGAAAAGAATAAATGTGGAGTTTCTTTGAATGAATGAATAGATTACATGGAGAATAGTTTCTCCTCCATGTAATCTATTCATTGTGAAACTAACAACTTTGACTTTCATAAAGTAAACACTTTGTTTAGACTATTAATATAGTACATTATTGAAGCGGCCAGCAAAAGAGGCATTGATGAGCGTGGAAATGTGGGCCGAGGCGAAGCCGAGGCACACATACGAGGACATCAATGCCTATATTGTGGCCAAGGCTTGTATATGATTTTTCTCTAATGATAATGCGCGGAAATTAAAACAAGCAGAATGTAAATTCTTTACGTTGAAATAAATTTCTGATTTCTGATAATTAAGTGGTACCTACCTACTAAGGCAGAACTTTTTCTTTCGATTTTATCGGTCACATATTGTTTTCTATTACGGCTCTTGCCGCCTCTTGAATTTCAGGTGGCGTTAAAATAAGTTCATCGCAGTCATTTTCATTACTTCACTTGATAAGTTACCTCCTTGCTTGTCATTGTTCGAAGTAAAAGATTGTTCCATTTTTAAATTACACGACAGATATGAGTTTAGTATGTAATTTATTTGGCCGCAAAACACGACAGCTATGAATTTTCATAGAACTCTTTCCGGCCGCTGCTCGCGTGTTCTTGGCCAGTACAGCAATTTCGATTTATCTCGAAGAAGGTTGTCGAAGTAATGCTCAAATTTTCAAGCATGTTTTAGAAAAAATATTTATACTACACCTGCTTGGAAAGTACCTTGATACTTTATCAAATTTACGGTAGAAAGTACGTCATTGCATATCGAACAAATATGCGGGGAGAAAACGCATCTGAGCGGGAGAGAAAAGTGTATGAAAATCCATTTCTTATGTGGTTTTTTTTTTTTTAATTTTGGGTAAGACTATGCGCCGGTAACCTAAATATCAAAAGCCAAAAAGTTTTTACAGTGAGTTTTTATCTCCAAGTTCGCAAAATGACACTGGCCACTAGCAACAATTTCAATATAAATTTCAATTAGTAAAGATTTCGTTTTTTATTTTCCTTGTAGGTGTAGTATAAAGCACTATGTATCACTCGAGAGAAACTGCGATTCCCGATCTCAGGTGTTTTAAAGCCCTCGCCCACGGCTCGGGCTTCAAACGACACCCTCGACGGTAATCGGTCACTTTCTCCTCTCGGTGAACAATGTATTATTGAACTGAAGTGAGCGATATAGGGTGGTAATGTAACCCGGGTGCGCTGGTGTGCGGCAGGTGTACGCGGTGAAAGTGCTGAAGAAGGACGCCATAATCCAGGACGACGACGTGGAGTGCACGCTCACCGAGCGCCGCGTGCTGGCGCTGGCGGCGCGACACCCCTTCCTCACGGCGCTGCATTGCGCTTTCCAGACGCCCGAGCGGCTCTTCTTCGTCATGGAGTACGTCGACGGGGGCGACCTCATGTTCCAGATACAGCGCGCGCGCAAGTTCGACGAGCCCCGCGCTAGGTGAGTGCCCTCGCCGAGCCTTTACGCCCCTAGGCTTTCGGACGGAGTGCGTCGACGGAGGGGACCTCATTTTGCAGATACAGCGCGCGCGCAAGTTCGACGAGCCTCGCGCAAGGTGAGTGCCGAGCCTCTACGCCCCTAGGCCTTCGCATGGAGTACGTCGACGACGGCGTCAACCTTGGCAACAAAAATGGATATTTTATAGAAATACAAGATAAAATTTGATGATGATATTGTATCTGCAGCCATTGTATCGAAAACGGCCTGGATTGGCCGATTCAATGATGACGTCACAGTTCAGTAAAAATGGCGCCTGTCATTCATGTCGTCCTTACGTTCATCGGTTTGTTTACTGGCATGTAACGTCCTAATTCCTGTGCGACGCCATATTGCCCAAGATACTGTTATGGATGGTTATTTCGAAAGTAAATTTTCGTTTGCCTATTTAGAAGAAATGGTTCGAACCACGCATGTACCAATGACTTTTAGTTACGTACATTTGTTTGTACAGCAACACCATTCGCTGATAAATTGTGCCCGGATAACGGCGACAGGCTTGCCACTTGTCACGTTCGGGACCTAATAAACTCGGCAAAACGTGGGACCAGTTCTAGAGACTGGTGCCTCCGCCTACCCCTTCGGGGATAACGGGCGTGAGTTTATTTATTTTTATTTTATTTAATTTTAAATGGCCACTTTCTGATTCCATGAACACCGACGAAAAATATGAGACGGTTTGAGTGTAGACGAAGTAAAATGAGGCGGGGTCGCGTGCGGTCGCGGTTGCGGTTGCAGGTTCTACGCGGCCGAGGTGACGCTGGCGCTGCAGTTCCTGCACGCGCACGGCGTCATATACCGGGACCTCAAGCTCGACAACATCCTGCTCGACAGCGACGGCCACTGCAAGCTGGCCGACTTCGGCATGTGCAAGGAGGGCATCCTGGGTCAGTACCCCCCCCCCTCCTCCCCCCCTCCCCCCTGGCTCGACAGCGACGGCCACTGCAAGCTGGCGGACTTCGGCATCCTGGGTCAGTAGTCTGGCTCTGGGTCCAGGTCGATGTTGATTCCTCTTCCTCTTCCTCAAAATGAAAAAAAATCCTCATATTTTTGAGGTTCCTCTTCCTCAAAATTGATTTAAAAAAAAAAAACTCCTCTTCCACTTTTAAGAAGAATTTAAGGGAAATGAGAGTTATAAGTTATGTTGAAACTAAATGTGTGAGAGAGAAGTTGATTTGCAAACCAATTTGTTAATTGTTCTTCTCTTCCTCTTCCTCTTAGTCTGCCAGATTCCTCATCGTCATCCTCTTCCTCATAATAAGTTCCTCATCAACCCTAATCAGTATTTGCCCCTCTTGGTGGCCGTTTGGATCAGTTGTGTCCATCTGAATCAGTAGTGGCCGCTTGGCCTAATAGTGGCCACTTCCCTCAGCAGTGACTGACAGAATTTGTAGTGTAGTGGATCGGTGTAGCTAGTCAATGTAATGAATTGAAACTGGAAACCTTCGAATAAAAAATAAACTTAATTGTGTCTTCTTGCAGATGGCGCCACTACTACCACCTTTTGCGGAACTCCAGACTATATTGCGCCGGAGGTGAGGATTTTTTTTTTGTATTTTAAGGGTTCCATACTCAAAGCGTAAGGATTAGACCTACTAAGATTCTAGTGTTCATCTGTCTGTCTACCTATCTGTCTGTCGTACGTCCATTCGTCCGTCAGTCCGTTGGTCGGTCGGTCCGCCAGTCCGTCTGTTTTGTTTGTGTTTGTCTGTATGTTTGTCTCTAGACATGAGATAGATCTCATGAACCGTGACAGCCAGACAATTAAAATTTTCACAGATGTGTTTCTCTAGCCGCTATAATAACAACATAATAAAACAAATATTTAAGTGAGGCTCCCATACACAAAACGTGATTTATTTGCCGTCTTTTGCTCGATATTAACATTACAATAGTGTCTAATGTTGTATAGACAGTGATACGGAATCTTTGATTCGCGAGTCCGCCCCCATGTGGCCGGTGGTTTTTTTCTTTATAAAGGGGGTACATCGTAGGGATGCGATGTGTGGTGTACGAACAGAGGAGAGCGTGTGCAACTCGGCTCTGTCGTACAGTAAATGTTGGTTGCAGAGCGGTTGTGGATGAAGAAAGTAGAACTTTACATGTTAACGTGCACAGTTACATTATAGAAGACGTACAATGTTAATGAGAGGCAAAGGCCAACCGTCCAGGGCAGGCAACAAGGCCTGTGAGCTTGACTGTGCGCGGTGCACAGTCAGCAATACGGCGACCTATACTCTGAATGTTCATTTCGTGCACCAATCTGACAGCTGCAAGCGCTTTTTCTTTTTTTCAATGTTGCCAGCTCAAGGAGTCTGCACCGAGCTCTCGGTATATCTCGACATTTCTACTTTTTATTTGCACAGTTATCGTAATGAAAAAATAGTATCGTAACATTTGAGTGTTGAAGTCGTTTCTTTTTACATTTACTAAAATTAGTAATTTTAGAATCTTAATTTACGTTGATCAGTTATAAAAGTAGCGTTGATTTCGCTATCAAGTAACGTAACGCTATTAAGCGGTTAAATCAATTTAAGGAAAAAAATCATAAATGTAACATGCCACTTTTTTTTCAAATCACCAAACCGTATACTAGTTTGCATTTCAAATCATATCTCATTTCAATAACTCGATAGTTTTCGTGTACATTATTGTACTCGAAAATCCAGAATTGGCAACCCACCAAATGTTAATTTTGTAAACTTTTAGTCCGGATCAACTTACGCGTGTTTTTTTTATCGGACGAGTCCGTTCAGTTTCGCTCCGATTCGCAGATGAGCATGGTGAGCAGAGACGGAGGAGGTCGCGTCTTCGGTCGCTCGTCTCAAACTGTTGTGCTTACGAAAGTTTTAGTTAAAATAATGTCAATTTGGTACGCGAAATGAAAAATGACAGTATAATTATGATCCATTTGTCTATACTTAACATTTTTCTCATACTTTAAATGACAATAAATCAAAAACCTTTAGCGGTAGAGGGCTCGAAACAGTTTGCAAATTTAGTGCTAGCTAGTACTAAATTTGCAAACGGTATCGAGTTTTCTGACGCTAAAGGTTTTTTATTTATTGTCGTTTAAAGTCTGAGAAAAATATCAAGCATAGACAAATGGATCATAGAAAGGTGTACGGTTCTAGCCCGTACACGTGGGACGAGGCGTTGATACCGTGTCGGGGGGTGT
Organism: Yponomeuta plumbellus; assembly: GCA_947310845.1. NCBI lineage: Eukaryota > Metazoa > Arthropoda > Insecta > Lepidoptera > Yponomeutidae > Yponomeuta > Yponomeuta plumbellus. The sequence continues at coordinate 296,816 of OX371211.1, read as the reverse complement.
GGTCAGATCCTGCAGGAGTTGGAGTACGGCCCGTCCGTGGACTGGTGGGCGCTGGGCGTGCTGCTGTACGAGATGCTGGCCGGCCAGCCGCCCTTCGAGGCCGACAACGAGGACGAGCTCTTCGAGTCCATCCTGCACGACGACGTGCTCTACCCCGTCTGGCTCAGCCGCGACGCCGTCGCCATACTCAAAGGTACTAGCGGGCCGCGGGGACGGCGCCATACTCAAAGGTACTAGCGGGCCGCGGGGACGGCGCCATACTCAAAGGTACTAGCGGGCCGCGGGGACGGCGCCATACTCAAAGGTACTAGCGGGCCGCGGGGACGGCGCCATACTCAAAGGTACTAGCGGGCCGCGGGGACGGCGCCATACTCAAAGGTACTAGCGGGCCGCGGGGACGGCGCCATACTAAAGGTACTAGCGGGCCGCGGGGACGGCGCCATACTCAAAGGTACTAGCGGGCCGCGGGGACGGCGCCATACTCAAAGGTACTAGCGGGCCGCGGGGACGGCGCCATACTCAAAGGTACTAGCGGGCCGCGGGGACGGCGCCATACTCAAAGGTACTAGCGGGCCGCGGGGACGGCGCCATACTAAAGGTACTAGCGGGCCGCGGGGACGGCGCCATACTCAAAGGTACTAGACGGCCGCGGGGACGGTGCTATACTCAAAGGCCATACTCCTGAATATTTCGCTCGATGTACAGGTGTTTGAGTCATCAACCCATTATGTCCCCACCGAGGGGCACGGGTCTCTTCCCTGAGGAAGGTATAGGCCATACTCCACCACGGGGGCCGAGTCCGGATTGGTGGAGGCTTGTAAGACTAGTGGCTGGTCTTACTGTCAGAAGTTTTCAAGCCGCCCTAAGGCCTCTGACATGGCTTAACGACTGCCATCTATCGACGGCAGCCGGCACCAACTGCTTAACGTACCTTGCGAAGCACGGAATCGCTCGGAAAAAATGCCACTAGCGTTAGTCATAGACGGTGACCCATCCATGGACTGAACGCGCCGTATGTTGCTTAACCTTAGTGATCGTTTAAGATCACTCAGGCAGCCCAGGCTACGAGCGATACGAGCGTTTGAGTATCTTAAACGTATTATTATCTAGTTTCTATAATCAGGTTCTGAAGCTTTGTAATCACGTAAAATAAATTTTAAAAAAATACTTGTGGTTCGCCAGCGCCAGAACCAGATTATTTGTGGCTAGCCGGCGCCATAACGATATTCACTCGCGGCTAGCTGGCGCCACAACCAGATTCACTTGTCGCTAATCAATGCCGTAAATAGTTCACTTGTGGTTAACCGGCGCCATAACCAGATTTGCTCGTATGTAACTGGCGCCACAGCCAAGTTGGCGTGTGACTAGCCGGGGATACCGCCGTTTAGCCAAAGTATTTTTCGCCAAATTTTACTTCCCAATACACTTATGGCATCAGTTTCATTTCCCAAATGAAACTTTAGCAAGTTTTCATTTCGCATTTTATTCATTTGGTTAAATTATCATTTCGCATAATTTTACTGCGTCAAGTTTTATTAAGACAAACGTTTATTATGCTAACGTTTTATTTTGGCAAGTGTTGTTTTCAAATAATGGAACGGGGGGTCGGCGACGTAAAGAATACGTGACAACAGAAATATAGGTGCGACGACGCACGTAGCGAAGCGGAGCGCGTCGGAGCGTTAGGTTCTCTATGTAAGATCGAAAACAGACTCGACTTTGATGCGTTCTTACCTTGCCTCTTTGGTAAAATGAATTTTGACCAAGTATTTATTTGGTAAACAATAACTTGCCATAATAACTTTCGCTAACTGTTTATTTGCTTTAAGTTGTTTTGAGAAATGTTTTTTTGCCAAGTGATAATTTGCGGAAAATAGTTTGGGAAGTAATACTTTGGGAAACGATTTTTGGCAATACATTAGTAAACCGACTAGCCGATGTCCCCTCGCGTTGGTGTATGGTGTATCGGGCAGTGACCGGGCGCGTGTTGCAGGCTTCATGACGAAGAGCCCGGCGCGCCGCCTGGGCGTGGCGGGCGGCGCGCCGGCCATCCGGCAGCACCCCTTCTTCCGCGACCTGCACTGGGACGCGCTGCTGGCGCGCCAACTGCGCCCGCCCTTCCGCCCCAAGCTGGTGCGTGCTCGTTTGAATCGGTACCTTCAGAAAGAACATTAGTCACAATCTGCTCACTTTTCGGTAGACATAAAAAACTGACCCCTCAGTGGGACTACTGTTGTTTTTGCGTCTACTGAGACGTAGTACGTGCACGTAGTTCGATTGATATTCGTTGGGCTAATGTTCTTTATATAGGGATCTATAGATCTACCCTCGAGGATACCGTAGACAACGATAAGTCGATCACACAAAATTTGGACTAATGTTCTTTCTGAAACTACCGATTCGTTTATTAAAATTCTATATATGCATTCCCTTAAACATTTACATGCAAGCCCATTCGCACCCCCACAGTCCGTTTTTTTCTAAAATTTCAATTCAATGCAAAAAAAAAATTACGCGGTGTTACCGTTATAAAATATATGAGTTTAGACGGTAGATTTTTTTTACCGTGAATTGAAGACTTGTGTGGCCAAAGTCCTTATCACATCAAAGACATAAAGTTTAATTCCTCGTAAGAGCAAAGTAAAAAAAAAAACACCTACGTAGCACAAACAATTTTTACTTGGAAGTAAAATGGGGTAATTTGGTTTTTGCGTACTAGCAACATTCAGACATTGGATTGTATTGAGATGTCAACGTGACTGTTTTATTTCTTTGCATTGAACTAAGACTGTAGATGACAATGGATAACCCCACTAAGTCTCCTTAACAAGTTGAAGATATCGTTATGGGAGTTATATTGTCCGGTCCGGTATAAGGTCAGGAAGTAGAAAAGGTAGCTAATTAAATTGTCACATATTATTTCGACTTAGTGGGGTTGTCATGTAGGGATGCGAATATGAGTCGACTTAAGACTCAATCGGAATGCGCGCCTACCCCCCGGCGAGTGACTTCTTTTTCAATCAGTACTGCTCGTCTTCCGAGCGAAGTCTCGAGTTGACTCTCGCTAATAGATAGATAGATAACACTTTATTGTACATACCAAAATGTGTAGAAATACTAATGTAAACTTAACTTATACAGTTGTTGTAGAAATTTCCTCTTAGATGTTTGATATCGATATAGCTATGAGCTTTTCTCTTCTATGTCTTTAATTTAGTCTATAGAAAACGTTGCTAGTTGTGCAATTACATATTGTAAATGTAATTATTCCAAGTGATTAACCATATCGTACAATTGTTTGTTTTCCTTCAATAAATAAAAAAAAAAACATATTGGAGGTGATATAATATATAATGCATGTGCATATAATGCACATGTATTGGCCGGTTATAATCCTGTCTCATTAAAAGTCTAACACTGATTTAAATATCGCTACGATACCATTGTTTGTTATGATGTGTAACACTTGCAGATAATATATCAACCGAGCACCATTTCTTAACGTTTTACTATCATACACACTCTGTTCGTAGGCTAATAATATAGGCACCTACACAATTATTTTACAATAATACCTACATTGCTTCTGGCCCCACACTAGGAGCTCCCGGGTTTGAGCCCTGGCTGGGGATAAAAAACCCACGTCCCGTTAACATAGCATGTTTGTGAGGTCGCTGTTTCTGGTGCCGACGAGACAGGGTACCCTAGTGTGAGTTAGGAAGCAATGTATATGCTGCCCGTATGTAAATGTTTATTATACTACACCTGCTTGGAAAGTACCTTGATACTTTATCAAATTTACGGTAGAAAGTACGTCATTGCATATCGAACAAATATGCGGGGAGAAAACGCATCTGAGCGGGAGAGAAAAGTGTATGAAAATCCATTTCTTACGTGGTTTTTCTTTTTTAATTTTGGGTAAGACTATTCGCCGGTAACCTAAATATCAAAAGCCAAAAAGTTTTCACAGTGAGTTTTTATCTCAAAATGACACTGGCCACTAGCAACAATTTCAATATAAATTTCAATTAGTAAAGATTTCGTTTTTATTTTCCTTGTAGGTGTAGTATAAAGCACTATGTATCACTCGAGAGAAACTGCGATTCCCGATCTCAGGTGTTTTAAAGCCCTCGCCTACGGCTCGGGCTTCAAACGACACCCTCGACGGTAATCGGTCACTTTCTCCTCTCGGTGAACAATGTACTAATTCTGTGATTGTTTATGTGTGCTTATGTTTCCCGCGTAACCCGCAGAGCAAGAAGGAGGCGGTGAACTTCGACGCCGAGTTCACGAAGGAGGAGCCCGTGCTCACGCCGCTGCCCGCCGACCTCGTGCGGACTATCAACCAGGTGCGTTCGTAGCCCCGTTTGCCTTACTCGCCTTACTTGCCTTACCTGCCTTACTTTCTGACTCGCCTAATGTATTTTTCTTGCCTTACTTGCCTTGCCTTACTCTCTTTACTTACCTTACTCGTCTTACTTGCATCACGTGCCTTACTCGTCTTACTTGGTTTACTTGCCTTAATTGCCTTCCTCGCCTTACTTGACAGTAAGGCATGTATTACTTTCCTTACTCTCCTTACTTTTCTTACTTGCCTTACTTGCCTTATTTGCCTTACCTGCCTCGCCGCAGCACCTTCAACACAACTATTTATAACCATTCTTATGGTGAACCGATTGAATATCTGAAGATTTGATTTTTTTTTCTTTCACACGTCAACATAGCATCTATATATTCGCTGTAAAGTGCCAATTCGCATTGTTCAAAATATTGTCCTTAACAATAAATGAATGCATGAATGTCACGTCATTTTAAAGGTTATTTTGGTTTTAATTAGGTATTTTGCGAATTAAAATTTTGCTATATTTATTTTACTGTTGATTTTTCAATCGTGAAGGTTAAATTGAAAATTATAATACCTATGATGTCAAAAAGGGTGTAAGGCCAGGTTACAATTTTAAATTAATACTATTTTGTGAATAAGCGTAAGACTGATTCGTTCTTTTCACGTTAATGAAAAAACCTTTAATATTTTGTGATGAAAAACTCCAAAATATTAACATCTCGGTATTCCGTTAAATAAAACAAACATGTTTTCACGAATTTCGTTTATTTGAATCGTTTTTGTATTGTACTGAAAACTGACATCTCGTAGGATCTCAGTTGATGACGTTTTTCCATCCATGACGTACTTCCGCTAACGGAAACTCAGTTTTTTTTTCATCAAAAGTTAATTAGATATTTGACATAAGTTCTCAAAATTACATATTTTATTAGGACAATGCCTATTTGCCTGCCTGTATCAATGGCTACTTAAGACTTAATAATGAATCTAATATCTGTATTTTAATTAAATGCAAAAAAAACTGTCACATCGATATATCAATACATGCCTAAGCCTGTCAATGTCTGAGTGTTGCTAGTACATAAAAACCAAATAACCTCATTTTACTTCCAACTTAAAATTGTGTGTACTACGTGTTTTTTTTAGACTGCTCTTATTGAAGTTTGATGTCTTTGATGTGATAAGGATTTTGGTCACACGAGTCTTCTATTCACGGTAAAAAAATCTACCGTGTAAACCTATATATTTTGTAGCGGTAATACCGCGTGTTTTTTTTGCATCGAATTAAAAGCGGACTTTACTGAGATCAGTTATTTATTTCAACGTAAAGGATTTACATTCTGTTTGTTGAATCTCGATGTACTTAAATGTTAATGTTAACCGCTGCCTTGGGGCCGAATGTAGTGGAGACAAAGGCAGCGGATAAAACAACTTCTCACTGAGCATCTTTCCAACATACGCTCAAGCGCTTGTGCGTGTAATTAGTCCGTGAAATGACGCGCGTCGTGTCCGCAGGAGGAGTTCCGCGGCTTCTCCTTCGTGAACGCCGACTTCGCGCCCGCGCCGCCCGACGCGCGGCCCGACAAGCCCGACAAGCCCGACAGGCCCGACAAGCCCGACAAACCGGCCGGCTGAGCGACAGACCACCATTATTTATTACTACTTTTAGTTCTCAATTGTTAAGTGCAATGCCAACACCTGTCTAGTCATGACGAAACGTGGTAACGTTTGCGCGAAGGCGTAGCCTTTCTCGATCGATTTTGTTTTATAGATCTTTGACGTGTATTGAGTCGTTTTTGAAGTATTATTGACGTCGTTAAAAGTATTATTTTGTATGTTTATACTAGGACAAAGCGCGCGGTACGCATTTAGCCCTGGTCACGTATGCTGCAGTATGCAGCCATGTATACTGCTCTGTGGTCACACGTACTGAACCAGTGAAGTGCGCTGGGACACGCGGTCTTGAATGTCGCAAGACGCAGACGAGTATGCCGCAGCATGCGGTCATGTATGTTATAGCACGCAACCTTGTATGCCGCAGCACGCAGGCGGCGGCGCAAGGTCGGCCGGCCCGATGCAAACTGCGAGGCTGTGCAGTCCGAGCGCACTCGTTATGAATTTATTAATTTCTTATGAGATTCTGTCCACCGACGCTGTCGCCGCGTCGCGTCGCGTCGCGTCGCGGGCACCGCGCGACAGTCGAGCAATTGGTCGTTGTACATATTGGTAAATATGAAATGCATATTCGAAGGTTATACAGAGGCTCCGCGGAGCCGGAAACCCCATTCGCGTTAGTTAGTTTGTATGTGTGAGCTGCGCAGTGTGTCAGTGTGTCGCAGCGGCGGCCATGCTGCCCTAGTCCGCGCAGTGTGTGTGTGTGTGTGTGTATGTGTGTGCCGCTTCTAGTCGCGTGCGGGTGTGTGGGTCCTGCAATACTCGCCAAGTTCAGTATTCGCTCGCACGGTGTATTTCCGTGACTCCAGTACTTCGAGTACAAACGATTATTGAGATTATTTTTATCTGCCGATTATGTTTTTCTACAAATCTGTCGTAGATCGAATGTTGAAGTTTATTTAGTATTAACTTATTTTTAGGTGTAAATTAAACAAAAAATACCAAAGGTGTCTGTTAAGTTTATGTTAAAATATAATAACATTTCGTTGTAGTTGCAATGGTAGGGTACGACTTAGTATAAATGGGTTTAATTTATTTGTGCGTTGAATGTGCGAGCGCACGCTGCGTTAATGCTTCAGTAGTCGTTAGTAAGCTCGCGAGCCGAGCCGAGCCGAGGCGGGCCGAGCCGCGAGCCTCGGCGCCGCTCGGCATATCGCCGCGGGTACGGGCCGGGCCGGGGCGAGCCGGGCCGAGCCGGGCCGAGCCGGCGGCCGGCCCTTAGTCCAGTGATGCAGTTGTGTGCGCGGTGTAGCGGCCTCGCCCCTCCCCCGCGCCCCCCGCCCCTCGCCCCCCGCCCCCCGCCCCCCGCCGGGGAGAGGCCGCTTCGCTTTATAAATAATTATCTAGTTATGCATTATGTACGTATGTATGGTCTTTGAACGTTTCTCTGTTATGTACTAATAGATGGTAAGATTAAAAGTAAATGTATGTGCAAATTTATTTTTGATGTGGATCATAATAAATATAATACTAAACAAAGTGTAGCGTACGAATAGCATAGTTAGCGGTAGACGCGACGCGCGTTCGTTTCGTCATTGTTTACCGATTGATCGCCGGCTGCCGCGGGGCGCGGTCGCAGTCGCAGTCGCCAGTCGCGGCAGCCGACGTTCATCCGCTCCGCCGTCTGTAATTTTTATGTGACTCAGTCGTTACAAGTATTATTTGTATTTGGAACTTTTCGAAGCGTTTTCCCAGTTATTTTTATTCAGTCTAATATTGTTTTTGATGTTTTTACAATGTTATTAGTTCTCGTGTATTATGAATTGTTCTAGAATAATTGAACGTAGTACAATGTCGAGTGTAGCGTCGCTGTACAAACCGAGCACAAGGATACCTACTTATTATTATTAAAATATTATAAAGCTAATGAAATATATTATCAACAAATATTATAATTATATTAAATGTAAAAAAAAACACACGCTACAAACAAATAGAATATATGAGAATGTTATTTTTACTTAAAAAGTTATAAAGTAAATAAATATTAACTAGAAAATGGTGACCACACACTTGTTAGCTTTTAAACGTTTTTGTTACTACGTGGTTCGGGTTGGCGAGCATGAGACGTCTCTGTGTACTTACTCACTCTAACATAGGCCGTGGTTTGTTTGCGGCGAGCCGTGTGGCTTCTGGGCCTCGATTCTATTAGTGTTTTTATATCGGGTCACGTGACATGTTTTTTTAATTCCATCGACGCCTAGAATTGCAAATACGCGTGCGCGCGTCGATTTGAAGCGACAGTGAAATGGAATCGATACGTTCATGCAACTGTCATTATACTACAACGCATCAGCAGAATGTAGGCCCTGTTGTGATGTCGGAGTGACTCGCCAGCGCGGAGGACGTCGCCCGACGTAGAGGCTTGTAGAGCGTAGCGCGGTCACCGTGTGTGCCAAATGTCCCGGGCTCTTAGTGCGAGTTTTTTCATTCACTTTCGATAGCGAGAGCGTTTGCAATTTGTATAGGAGTGACAGAGAGACAACTAGGTCGCGCGCTTTGTCACTCCTATAGAATATGAGTTTACGTTAACGCGATCGAGTAGTTAACAAAACTCGCACTAAGCACACCGAGCGGAGCTGCGGCGCCGCTGGCGCTGCCTTTAGCACAACCGCAACCGCCGGCGTCGGACCGCGGAGTCTGTAGCCAGCCGCTTCACGGTTCTTAGTCCGATTCAACCTAAACGGCCTTACTAATAAAGGTTATAAACATAAACATTTACATACCGGCACATACATTTGCCCCACACTAGGATACCCTGTGTCGTGGGAACCAGAAACAGCGACGTCACAAACATGTAAACATCCAAGACCTGGAGTTTTTTTTTTCTCCCCAGCCGGGGATCGAACTGTGATGAGCTGTGTATGCAGCCGTTATGCGAGGTCTGACAAACTGGTTATTTGTACGCTAAATGCGATTGAACCAGTATAAATTGATATTCGTCAAATAGTTATTCAAAGTGTATAACTTATTTATTAGTAAGGCCGTAATAGTCTTACAGTTTTATTTATTAAAAACACGGTTTCTTGAAACACTTCTCGGTTTAAATAGTCGGGGCCTTATGAAAACACGATTCCTCTAAAGTATCCTCGAAGGCAGGAAGTGTTTAATTTGTGGTTACATATTTTTTTTGTAAAATCTCTGCCACAAACTATTTTAATTGCTGTTTCATCAAATGTTTTAGGGAATAAGGTTTTCTGAATAAACCTGTATTGCATTTTTGAGATTTGTATTTAAGAGTAATATTTAAAACACTACTCAAAATCAGTTTCGTTAGTCTGTGGTAAAATTAAAGCCTAAAGCCTTCACTACGGACTACTTTTTTTTAACGAACATTTACATAAAGGCACATACATTATTATTTATGGCCCCACACTAGGATACCCCGCGTCGTGGAACCAGAAACAACTACATCACAAACATGTAAACATCCAAGACCTTGGGATATTTTTTTAAAATTATTTTTGATTGATTTAGATTTTATTTTTATCTTTGTATCTCTGGGGTGTTTTAAGCAACTGTGTTTTAATGAATTAAAATTTAATATGAAAGTGACGAGCGGCGTCGCGGCGCTCTATGAAATAGTTGACGCGTGAAGCCCGCGCCGCTGGCACAAGTTCTCTCGGCCGAGCTCGGCTGTCGGCCCTACGAGGCCTTCTGTGCTGTACTTAATATTACTACAGAGTATAACAAAATCCCCATCTCCGTACTTAAGTCGGGTTTTACAGTACGAAATACTTTTACTATGGGGAAAACTTGGGAATCGCGAAAAAATATCAGTTCCATACTAGGTACAGCTGTATGGAACTGCTGATATAATTTTTTGTCGACTATAAAGCATTTCCCGCACTAAGTGTTGTGGGTTACAAATAGAATGCTCCTCCGTTTTCGGATGTATGGGGACTTTGTTACGTTTTACCTATATACCTTCAAGCTCAAAGCTGTCTGTCAAGCACGCGGGGAAAGCGTATGTACCCTACATGGAACCTATAAACGCCCACTGCAAAGAGCAGGCCTTATTAAACAGATTATGTACTTAATTATCACCCGTGTCTACTACAGAAAGAGTAGAACACAAAGGTCTCGAAAGTGTTTGTCTTTGTACATTCCGAGGCTTGCCTAAGATTTTCGATGTACACTTCCCCGCGGTCTCGGAAGCCGTGCGGCTCTGTAGAGCAACGCTGAGCCATATCGATTGCACGCAATCGCTACAATGCTGTCCAAATTTAACGAAAATAAGTAATTAATGTAACGATGCCATTTTTAAACATAAACAAAGTACATTACGCTAACAGAAACGTAACATATCACGCTATATTTTGTTGGTTTATTGAAATTTTATAAATAGGTCACCGCGATGTTTTGCAATGTCCTGTGTTAAACATAGCACATAACTAGTTACATGTTGTATTTAATTTTTAGATATTTTTAATGCTTTTGAAGTATATTTTACGCTTTCAAACTTATGCCAAAGAAAGGATTACGTAACATTTTAGAACGTGGCGCGGGTCCGAGTTCGGGCTCCGACGCTCGATAGATACGGGTTAGACTTACACACGATCACAATAAATGTAACAAAACAGTGCTGTGCACTGCAAGACATAGTAATTGTCGGTGGCGGGGATTTGCCTCTGCCGCATCGCTCGGCGCATGCTGTCAGTTGATGAGTTCAGTGCCATAATAGTGGTACTCTACATTTTGACGTGTTCCTAAAATCACGGGACGGACAGGAGTCCTGCGGATGTGCCTTGGTCCTGTGACACTGAATTCCTGTCGAGTGCAGCTTTGAGATGTTCCACTTTACCACGGCCCGGCGACTTGTGCAGCGATACAAATTAAACATTTGAATTAAGAAGTTGCAGACTACAATACATTTGTACATACATTTGATTACTTAAAGTCACGCCTGTATCGGAGACCAGCAGTGTCCATTTGCCGCTAGAACGTTCAACGTTCAATGCTTATAAAAACCACAATCCATGTGCAAAAAAATTCGCTCTGATCGTAGTCTTAATCCGTGGAATTTAAACTTAAGGATGGGTTCTTCGACATTACCCTTAAGTCAGGTGTTTAAAAATTTATTTTACTCTCTAATGGTCTGTATTTAAAATCTAAAATAATGTGTATTATTTTTCAATGTTTGCTTGTATCTTTGCGCCCGCCACCGGTCCGTTGTAACGTGGATAGACGTTGTGCGTGCAGGGGGCCAGTCCGCGCCACACGAGACTCCGTAGCTTGTGACACTGCGAGTGTTTGTGTTAATGTTAGCTGACGCGTTTGCCTCAGGCCCGCGGGGCGCGCCGCCGCCGCCCGATACCTACTCTGTTCCCATGGCTGGGGAGAGCTTCGGATCAAGAGATTATAATTATAATTTCGCGTCACCCCACTATTGATGTCCACCATATTTCACTATTTTCTTCAGATGGAAATAAACAGGCGCGGTTCTGTTTTTGATAATGATTTACAATTTACAATAATAATTTACATTTACATACAGGCACATACATTGCTAAAAAAATACAGTCATTAAGGTGGCATTTTAACAGACTTCAAAAAAGGAGAAGGTTCTCAATTCAACTGTTTTTTTTAAATCGTCCATCCATATAGTAGCAATGATTCTTTATAAATAAATGAAGTGGTCCCAGACTTGATCCTCATCTAAACTCATGCCCAGGGCAATGAGAATGAGTCTGCTTGGTGCCCGTAGCGGTCGTAGCAACAAATTCTCAGGAACAAGAGTTCTCTACGAGGACGAGTGTCGGCGCGCCCCGCCCCGCCAACTAGGTATTCGTTGTTTGTACACTGATCACTATTAGGACACTATAGCTGATTTAATTCATGCATAATATATAGTTTTATGATGAGATTAAATATGTATATGTAATCCTACATGTCTATTAAATCAATGAAAATAGATTATAAACTGTTGTGTTTTATTGTTTAATCGTGTGGCCGGCAGAAATAGCGCAGAAGCTCGATATGAGTCGTAACTCAGTGCCTACTTGAAAACGTTGCTTCAAATCGATAACTAAATCCTGCCCTATTGTGAAGGATAAACCATACCAACGCGCTTGCGGTCCCGGTCTCGCGGTCCATAAGGTAAATACCTACGTCATTTCCGGCAGTAGTATATTGTATGGACCGACACCTTGACCGCGTTGGTGTGTTTTATCTTTCAGGCATAAGAAATTATACACTAAATTAACGAAATTATTATACAGTGCCACCATCTTACCTGTTCAGTTGATAGCGGCGCTAGTGGAGAATTTAGTAGTAACATAGTAAGATGAGAATATTATATCCTCGTAAGCCCCGACCTTGAAAAGAACAATTGATTTTGTGATCACTTGAAGACATTGGGCCTCACGAGGTTAAGTCAAAGACCCGTCTTTTAATTTTAGTGCAAACATATCTATAAGTCTTAGTAATTGAATAAACAAAACATAAAATGGGTAACAGGATTTACAATTAGTTACAATTTTGCCCACCTGAACAAATAACTTGGTGGCGCTGTACAGCACCTAACTAATATCGATCGTCGGAACTAACGTCGATAGATGGCAGTCGTTAAGCCATGTCAGAGGCTTTAGGGCGGCTTGAAAACTTCTGACAGTAAGACTAGCCACTAGTCTTACAAGCCTCCACCAACCCGGACTTGGCCCCCGTGGTGGAGTATGGCCTAAACCTTCCTTATCGAGGAGAGTACCCGTGCTCCTCGGTGGGGACATAATGGGTTGATGATGATGATACAGTAACTCTAATACAGATAATCCAGAACAGAGCTCTCTGGCGCAGATGTACCAGGAGTCCCAATCCCAGCTGAACTGGGAAGAGGGTTGGACAAAGAAGAAAAATAAATTTAATTAAAACATTCTTGCAAACGGTCTTTTTGGAAATCCATGGAGGAGGCCTTGTCCAGCAGTGGCCTTCTTGTGGCTGAATGATGATTATAGGTAGGTACTTTGAGTTTCAAGATGGTATGAGAAACTAGCGGTTGCCCGCGACTACGTCCGCGTGGGCTTTAGTTGAGTAAAGAGTTTGCAAATAAGATAGGGATACTTTTAGCGCATGCGAAAGAAATTTCGCAACCCCCTCTTACACCCTTAAGGGATGATTTTCGAAAAACTATTTTACACGTTTTTCATGACTCAGTGAAGGACCTCCATGCTGAATTTCATACGAACAACTTCAAAAATGGCTAAGTTTCATACTAACATTCCACCCCCCTTTTATTTAACATGTGTTTCATGACTTTCAATGAAGGACCTTCATATTGAACCTCATTCGAATAACTTCAAAAACGGCAAAGTCTCATACTAAGTTTGCACCCCCCTTTTTCCCCCTTAGGGGATGAATTTTGAAAAATCCTTTCTTAGTGCTCCCCTACGTTACAAAAGGAATCCCTGTGCAAAATTTCAAGTTTCTAACCCTTATAGTTTAGGCCCTACGTTGATATGTCAGTCAGGCAGTCAGTCAGCTTCTCCTTTTATATACAGCCTGATTTTTTCACCGGTACAATAAATTTTACCATATCATTGGTATCGATAATAGATTACATTTATCGAATAAAATTACCATATTTTTTTTTTCATTTTCATTAATTTATCATTCATCCAATTTGTAACTCATGGACACCCATTACAAGGTGTCATCGTGAGTGAGCGGGCGGGCGGCGGGTTGGCCGGCGCACGATTTGGCCGGTCATTTTTATTTAACCTCAAATACTCAACACCAGGACATTCATGAGAGTGACTCAGCATTTGCTAGACTACGGACAGTTCACTGCACCAGCGCACGCTCAAGGCCGAGGAGGGAGACCTCCCTTGGCCGTGGAGATCGAGGAACAGATATTCGTGTTCTTCGAGGAAGACCCCAGAAGCAGCACCAACGACGCGGTACGCACGGCGCACTTCGGCGTTAGCCAGTACGTGGTGTGGAAATTCATACCACTACCAACCAGTGCAAGCATTCCACGCCGGTGACGGTCCTAAGCCCATGCAAGTATGAAGGAAGAATTGGTATCAAGTAAGATTTTTTTTGCTACGTCATACATAAGTCATACCTACTGGCTGCGCCGCCGCCGCCGCTTCTTTTCCTTCTCGCAAGCCGCGCGCAGTTGCCAGTTCGTGCGTTTAGTTGTGCTCATGCGTAATGGAGTCCACATTTCTTTAAGATTTGCGGATAAGTTCAGACATTGGTATTTTTGTTTTTTGTACCAACTGGGTAGGTAGTAACAAAAAATGTTGGTATTTGTATTTTGGACTTAGTATTACGTATGTTGATTTATTGTACCGGTGAAAATATCACCCTGTATATATATAATTCAAAGTCCTGACTGACTGACTCACTCATCAACGCCCAGCCCAAGCCGTTTGACCTAGGAAGCTGAAATTGTGCACAGACGATCTATATACAGGGTGGTCCAAATATCATGGATCAAATGAAATGGGGAGTTAGCCAAGGTCATCTTCTACCAATAAAGTCCTATACAGGGTGGTAAAAGTCTCAACGGTTTTGAACTTATGATTGATTTTCTGTTTTTTTCAAGAAAAGAGTTCCTACTACTTATTAAGAGCAATAAAAAAAGTACTTACTTTTGGTGGTTTTTTTTTTTTTAGTGTGACGGTCCATGATGAGAATGTAACAAAAAAAAAATTCATCGTCCCTGTCTTTATGGACCATGAGAAATTAATTAATTTTTTACGGATTTCGTATCATAATTGTTTGATCCAACATTTTCGTCACTGATTTAAAAAAAAAAGTGTACTGCGGAAACCTGCCCCAGCAGTAGAAAAACTGGACCATTTCATGAGGATTGTAAAAAGATACAACTCAAAGCCCTATCTCTCCTGAGTCTTTTATTATTGACCTTTATTCTCAGCAAAGTTGCATTTTTTTAAATCAACTTTTGGTCCTAACTAATTTGAGTTACAAAGTACTGTTCTAGGACATAAAAGTAAGTCGCAAAAGGATAAAAAAATTACACCAGATAATTAGAATAGACAGTTTAATCAAAAATAAACTTTTTCATAGAAGATGTTCAAAATTTCTACCTCTCACTCGGAGGCAGAGTCGAAATCTTCTAATAAAATTTCTTTTTAACAATCTATAGGCCCGGTGATTATTTTTCACCTGGTGGGTGGCCGCTGATATTCGTCGTCGAAGCTCCTGCTCCGTGTTGCACTCCTTTTCGTATACCACTTCCTTGAAGTAAACCCAAAGAAAAAAATCTATGGGGTTTAAATCGGGTGAGCGCGGTGGCCATTGAATAGTTCCACCGCGACCGATCCAGCGATTTGGAAATACTTCATTTAGGTGACTCCTCACGTCACGAGCGAAGTGCGGAGGTGCGCCGTCATGTTGCAGCCAGATAGCGCTTCTTGTTTCAAGAGAAACGTCTTCTAATAATGGGTCGAGTTCCTCTTGTAAGAATGACAAATAAATTTGACCATTCACTCTTGCAGGCAGCTCGTGTGGTCCTATTAACTGTCCTTCGACGATCCCGGCCCACATGTTGACTCCGAATTTGTGTTGGAAGTGGTCTCGTCGAATAATGTGAGGATTCACATACTCGTAGTGGTGCAGGTTGTGAATATTAAAAACACCAGTGCGTTGAAACATACTTTCGTCCGACCACATAATTTTATTTAGAAATTCGGGATCTTCTCTGTTGCGCCGGAGCATCTCTGTGCAAAAAAGTTGTCTTTTTTCGTAATCAGCCGGCAGCAGTGCTTGCACGCGCTGGACATGATACGGATGCATCATGTTCCGTTTTAAAACGCGTTGCACAGTCGTTTTCGGGACACCTAATGTTCTTGAAATTCGCCGTTGACTCGTCGACGGGTCATTCGATATTTCTTGAAGAATTTGATCTTCCATTTCCAAATCATGTACCATAGGGCGCCCGGTTTTCGTTGCGCTACTTCCAGGAATATGGCCCTCCACGTAAGCGTTGTGTACACGCTGGAATACTCTGTAGTCGGGATAGCGATCACGATTCAGAAAACGTCGCCGATATTCTCTTGCTGCTTCACGAGCGTTTCCGTCACAAAAACCGTACACAAAATGCATGTTAGCATAGTCACGGGCAAAGTAAGCCATTTTTAATAGTCCAAATTCACTAATACACAACTGAGTCCAGTAAGAAATGCCAAGTTCGTAGGTGAAAATCCAAAACAGAGTCCAGTAAGAAATGCAAAGTTTGAAGCGATAAAAAAAGAGCAGCGCAAAAAGTGACAACCGAATAACCGTGTTAAGTAGCGAACAGCAAGCAGAACACTAAGTAAAAGTTGCTGGAGGCGTGTAAAGGGTCACTAGCAGGTAGCTAGCGCAGGTAGTAAACCTCTCTTTGTTCCTGAACATCCTCTTTGAACCCCATGTCCAACCGGTAAATTCTCAGAATACAAACAAAGCTTTTGTTTAGTGTTATTTTATTAACTGGTGGTACCACAAGAAAAGTGACACCGACGGGACAAGAGCTACGAAAAAAGATCGTAACGACCTGTCCGTTGTTAGAACTTAATTTTTAAATCCATTATTGACTTATTTTTATGTCCTAGAACAGTGCTATGTAACTCAAATTAGTTAGAACCAAAAGTTGATTTAAAAAAATGCAACTTTGCTGAGAATAAAGGTCAATAATAAAAGACTCAGGAGAGATAGGGCTTTGAGTTGTATCTTTTTACAATCCTCATGAAATGGTCCAGTTTTTCTACTACTGGGGCAGGTTTCCGCAGTACACTTTTTTTTTTAAATCAATGACGAAAATGTTGGATCAAACAATTATGATACGAGATCCGTAAAAAATTAATTAATTTCTCATGATCCATAAAGACAGGGACGATGAATTTTTTTTGTTACATTCTCATCATGGACCGTCACTCTTAAAAAAAAAACAACCACCAAAAGTAAGTACTTTTTTTTTATTGCTCTTAATAAGTAGTAGGAACTCTTTTCTTGAAAAAAACCGAAAATCAATCATAAGTTCAAAACCGTTGAGAATTTTACCACCCTGTATAGGACTTTATTGGTAGAAGATGACCTTGGCTAACTCCCCATTTCATTTGATCCATGATATTTGGACCACCCTGTATAATGTAGGCAAGGAATAAGAACGGATGTTTTGAAATTCAACCCCTAAGGGCGCGAAAAGGGATGCCAAAATTTGTATGGGAGGAATAAAAAATGTTGTCTGATTTTCTTGAAACTTGAAATGAATACTCTTGATAGATTAAACATTTATTTGCATCTGCTTACACACACATTACAACAGCTGAAATAGAACAAAGCATTTTTTACAGCATTGAGAAAACAAATAAAAAACAGCAACAACATTATGTAAGCAAGGCAACAATTAATGACAAATTGTAAATGTAAAAATGTAACAAATTGACAAGGTAACAAATTGTGGGTGTGGCAAATGCAAAGGGGCTCTGACTCAGCATATGGTGGAGAGGCATACCACTCCAGCGCTGATCTTCCGTCAGTACCCGGTGGTGTGCCGACGGGCAGCACTCGGACTAACGACACTAAATTAGTCATTAAGTTGGCAGCAATTGAATAATTAGAAATCATATTATAAATAATTGGTGATAGCATAATCGTAGTTAAATTATATTAAATAAGTAAATACATAAATTGAATTGAATTGAATTGGAGATAAATGTCATTGTGATGATAATAATAGTTTAGATAGTAAAATAATGATTGAGTATTGTGCATGCTTCGTGACAACGAAGTAATTAGCAACAATTTAGCATGTCCTATGAAAAATAATTAGGTTAGCTAGTTACCTATTTAGTTACCTATAAATAGTAGTACCTATAAATATATTAGAATTACATAATAATTGAATAATTATTTGAATAGAATAACTAAAAAATAAGTCCTATGAAATATAATTACGTTATTTAATTCCCATTTAATTAACAATCGACTATCCGTACACTATTGATAATGAACGGCTTCGGAAAGTGGACCATATGCGAGATTTAGGCATTATTCAAGACTCAAAGCTAATATATGATAAACATATCAACCACATTGTAAAAAAAGCTTCGAAAGCACTGGGCTTCCTAATAAGGTCATGCACTCACTTCAAGAATATAAAAACTGTTAAAGTATTGTACTGTTCTTACGTTCGAAGTGTCCTCGAGTATGCTTCTTCGGTATGGAACCCTCGTTATGCTCAATACGTAAACAGGATAGAATCTATACAAAAACGATTTCTTAAGTACTTACAATTTAAAACTAAGACACGTGATAGCAACTACAGCGGGCGTTGCATCAGACATCACATACTTTCGTTAGAAATAAGACGTACCTACGGTAAACGACATCATATACTTATTCAAAATTGCAAATGGGCATGTAGAGTCAGCAGATCTACTAGCTAATATAAGATTAGTAGTCCCCTACTCCTCTGATACACGTAGATCTCTAAGATTGTATGTTCCTCGTGCGAGGACCAACTACAGGCAAAATTCCTTTATAATCCGAGCATGTAACCTATTTAATTCGATAAGTAAAAACGTAGACCTATTTTGTACAAAACGCAATGATATAATCAAACTCTTTGTAAGCAACTTTGTTGAGGCTGTGAACCTCAGAAGAAGGAGTACCATAGAAGGAGGAATAAAATAAAAAGTAACAGTTGTATAGCTGTCCATGTTACTCTTACGATAAATCTCTGCGCCAGAAAGAGACAGCTGTAGTGTACTCATGCACTAAAAATGTTATAATCGTACACGGTTGCCACAGATTACTGAACAAAGCCAAAATCGATAGGGCTGGGACAAACACCATAAAGATGTCGATATTATTTATTCCGATCTACATAATCTGTGTATTTTTTAAAATTAATGTTGGTAATTAAGTAGGTATTAATATTAAATGATAAAAAAATCATAGCTCTTTTACACAATTTGCAAAAAGTATCTTTTCAATCCCATCACCATGTTTAATAGTGATTTTTCGGACCCATGGCTGTGTACCAAAAAACCTACGACTAAATTCCATTATTCAAATTCCAATTAATTTAAATTACAGCCATGGGCCCATGATAATCACTATTATCACCATTATCTATCTATCTAATTATCAATGTATTTATCTCTAAAAAAATATCATTTTTCCCGTGGTGGTGCTAGTGAACCAGCTGGAACCCCTTACGGTTATGTTATTATGTGCTAAGTGTGGTACATACCATATAAGTTACAATAAATATTCATAAGTAACAGTAAGTAATTCTACATCAGGTTTTCAACTAATAGGGCTATAGCGAATCGAAGAAAGATTTTACCGAGTTATGTGGTAACATGGCAAAATGTATGTGTACGGCGAATATAGAACCTTTTTTTTTAATATGTTTGCAAATCATCAATAATCACCATATACAGCGCCACCAAGTTATCTGTTCAGGTGGGTAAAATGTAACTAAATAATTAATTGTAAATCCTGTTCCCCATTTTTTGTTTTATTTATTCATTTACTAAGATTTATAGATATATGTTCATTAAAATTGAAAGATGGGTTAAAATATTCTCATTTTTCTAGGTGAATTTCTCAAATGTTACTACTAAATTCTCCACTAGCGCCGCTATCAACTGAACAGATGAGATGGTGGCACTGTAAGAAAGTATAATGAATAAAACAAGAACAAAATAGGAAAAACTATTTAATAACATAACATAACATTTACACACAGGCACATAGATTGCTTCTGGCCCCACACTAGGATACCCTGTGTCGTGTTAATAGATTACGTATTTGTTTCCAATAAATACCTACCACCTAGCATAGTTACTCAAGGCACCCGTTGTAATAACATCATCAGTCCAGGTTCGATGGAATAAAATAAAAATTAAAAACCAAACGATTTATTGGTACAAGATTATTTGGCATCAAATAAAGTACGTAGTTTCAAGCTTTTCACATAAAAAGTGGCAGGCTGCAGCTCAATAGAGAAGAAACCAACACGTATTACTATAATGTACATGTTTTTTATCCCTGACTTCTGTTTTACAAGTACCTATTAACGTTTTTTTTTCACAAAAATGTGTCAGCCATAATGTAAAAGATAATATAATATTTTATGAAATTCAAATGAAATCAGCTTGGTTGCAGCTCACGAACGTTGTCCATTTCCGCGGAGGGCGCAACCTGAAAATTGTTTTTATTTAAGTACTTCACGTTGATAACTTCCACATAAAAAATAATAAAAATCACTTGCACCAGAATCAGACTATGATAGTATTAAACTAGTTATGACCTTTAACTGCTAAACGTTGTCCAGGATAGAAAAAAACACCCAGTCAGGCAATAATCAGGGAAAAATTCTACAAGTGATATACGGCGCCTTGCAGGTTGGAACTGACAACCTGTTTTATTATCCAAGTGGAGTAACCACTAGACCAACGAGACAGTCGGGTCTCATGTGAAATTCCTGATGTACATACATACAGCAAAACGTGCACCTCAGTCGACATAATTGTGCAGTATGTAGACTTTATTTTGTTTTAAGTATCATTATAATGTATAATTATAACCTTACCAATGACCTGCGGGCTAAGGAAAAGCGTAAAGTAGGTACGGCACTTGTTTCCAACCTACGCCACTTGCTATTGTTTATGAAACAGTCGCTTGCTGCAAATGCGGTGTAAATTTTTCCAAGACTACTTTGTACGTGATACTGCGTCATCGACATTTGTTATTTTGTGCTGTCTTCGGGTAACCTGCAATAGATAATTAACAATTAAAACAACTATACGAACGCAAGAAATAACTAAATATGCTCTACGAACTATCGATACTTTTTTTCACTGAGAAAGTGGGAAAGTCCCATCCCTATTCCCCTACAACAAACAACAAACTTGTATTATGATTTATATCGAAAATATCACAATAATCATGATGAAAACACCATTCTCTAATAGCTAATTTGCAATTCTAGTAGCCCATAGTTGAAATCTTAGAGAAAATACCCTTTTAGGTACACAAAATTGAGACTTACCGGTGGAAGCTGATGAATGTTGTTTCATTATCTTCTCGGGAAGAATGAGATATACATTCTAACACAACACACGCCATGCCGATGGTTACTTATACTATATACCATGAGAATCCACTATAATTCACTTCAAATGGTGCTTTAGTAAATATAAAATACACAAGCTTCTTGAAAACGGCGCACTCCCAAACCTCTTGTCAAACACACTGCCAAACACAGAACACCCTCTGCCAAATCAATGTCATTGGGCGGCACATTGCATGCCGTCATTTTCTGAGCCTTTCTAATTTGGTCGCGTAATGGTAACCAAAGGTAACCAACTGACGTTTAAGGGTTGTACGCTCGAAAAAAGCAACAAAGACACGACTATATTTTTCTCTTTCTAACACGTAGCTTGCGGCTATTTAGATTGACGAAACAGACTATGTGGCACGTTTTCATTTTTTAACGCTCCTTCTATGGTACTCCTTCTTCTGAGCTGTGAACAACTCTGTATAATGAAACTTTTTTTTTTCTCCTAATCTGTGCTAACTAGTTCTGTATCAATTTCAATATGAACCATTAACCGTACTAAATAGAACCCTATTACAATTTTGTGCTACATGTGAGACTAACCCATGGCTTTTTTGTGCCACTATTTTACTTGGTTTATATAATTACTATAAGCTGTAAGATCTCCGAAATGTAAAATTAAAAATAAAATAAATAATAAATTATGTTTCGGCCGCTGGGAGTATACCTACGATCTCGACACATATGACTAGTGATGGGATAAAATCAACGTTATCATTCCTTACGTTATTCTTAACTAGCTTTTGCTACTGACTCACGATTAAGTAGTTTTGTTTTTTAGACGACCTTCACTCAGTCATCTCTTGTGCCATTTTCGCAGGCATTTTAGAAGGGTCATCATCTTTTTTGTGCCGAATGGCTGTGAAGTGTTGTGGCGAGCTGTGCGACCTTTTATTTGAGCCCAGCTCAATCGCTTTGTACGGCAATGGTACGGAGAGATTCTGAGAACGCGATGATCATTTTCTAAAGCCTGTTCATCAACTTCGTATCGTTAAAGGGACCGTTATTATTTTCGTTATATTTGGTACGTCACTACAAAAAAATACGGTTGACATAACCTTGTGATAGCGTAGTAAGGATTTTACGCACGAACATTAAATATTGATTTCTTCTTATTTAACACTAGCTGTTGCCCGCGACTACGTCCGCGTGGGCTTTAGTTGAGTAAAGTGTTTGCAAATAAGATAGGCAGTGGGCTGGCCATATTTCGCGAAGAACCGACAACCGCTGGGGTAAACGTGTTCTTGAGTGGAGACCGCGACTCGGCAAACGTAGTGTAGGACGCCCCCTAACTAGGTGGGATAACGATCTGCGAAGGACTGCAGGAAGATACTGGATGCGGCAAGCTGAAGACAGGGCGCTATGGCGCTCATCCGGGGAGGGCTATGTCCAGCAGTGGACTAATATAGCCTGATGATGATGATGATGATGATGATGAAATAAGATAGGGATACTTTTAGCGCACATACTAACTTCGCAACCCCCTCTTACCCCCTAAAGGGATGATTTTCGAAAAACTACTTTACACGTCTTTCATGACTTTCAATGAAGGACCTTCATGCTGAATTTCATTCGAATTACTTCAAAAATGGTAAAGTTTCTTACTTTACATGTAGTTCATAAATTTTAATGAAGGAACTTCATATTGAATTTCATTCGAATAACTTTAAAAACGGCAAAGTTTCATACTAAGTTTGCACCTCCCTTTTTCCCCCTTAAGGGATGATTTTTAAAAAACTATTTTACACGCATTTCATAATTTTAAATGAAGAATCTTCGTACCAAATTTCATTCAAAGAACTTCAAAAACAGCAAAGTTTCATAGTAACTTTGAACCCCCATTTTACCCCCTTAAGGGATGAATTTTCAAAAATCCTTTCTTAGTGCTCCCCTACGTTACAAAAAAAACCCCTGTGCAAAATTTCAAGTTTCTAACCCTTATAGTTTAGGCCCTGCGTTGATATGTCAGTCAGTCAGTCAGTCAGTCAGTCAGTCGGTCAGCTTCTCCTTTTATATATATAGATTTAAATCACTGTGCAAAATATAACATTGATTGTAAGTTTACACAATGATATAGTTTCAATGACAATTATTTGCTAGTAGGATAAATAGGACATAAAAATATTTTAATGGAAAATTTAACGCCACTTCAAGGTTACGTCGTCCGTTCTAACATGACCTGTCAGGATCGTATTCTCCCAGCGGCCGGACATTAGACACTATATTATATTTATATCTATCAGAAAACGACAGAAAAATCGTTGCATGGGAGGCCCTTAATTTTTTTTTATGTAAATAATAATTTGTGTTTCCAGTGAATATAGAACTACCTAAATATAATAATAAAGAAATCGCAGTAAGGAACCTTAGACTTTCCACGACTTTTTCTAGATTTCATTAGGTACTTTTTAGAGATAAACAAGCAGTGTAAACATTAATCCGGATCAACTTAAATGTTAAATGTTTACGATGTGTTGTGCTTACGAAAATTTTAGTTCATAAACAAGCAGCTCCATCGAGACTTGGCTAGTTTTTTACAGAATGTTTTTGGTGGGATTAAAATTTCCCGTTGACCTGGTGATGGGTCGCCCCACCGGGACCACGGGTAAACACTGTTAATATCGACTAAAAAAACTGAAAAAAAAATCAGGTTTGTTGTATTCGACCAACCACAAATATTAGTTTTATTCTGTCTTTAGTATTTGTTGTTATAGCGGCAATAGAAATACATCTGTGAAACTGTATACCAACACGTGGTTCATTAGAGGACAAAATTCTATGTCCGTAAACAATGTTGAAATATTCCAAGCGATAAAACCAATTTTCCTTTGTTTTAGCGTTTATGTACCTATACGCGTACGCGGCTACATAATATTGTGCGGTGGCTACTGCTAATATCTTAGCTAGTTACATTCAAACGTGTTAGTTAATTTTTTTTTAGAACTTGTGTTAAAGTTTCAAAATCATATATATAATTTTGAAACTTTAACGAGAGGCTGACTGACTCACTGACTGACATATCAACGCAGGGCCTAAACTATAAGGGTTAGAAACTTGAAATTTTGCACAGGGGTTTCTTTTGCAACGTAGAGGAGCACTAAGAAAGGATTTTTGAAAATTCATCCCCTAAGGGGGTAAAATGGGGGTTCAATGTTAGTATGAAACTTCGCAGTTTTTGAAGTTATTCGAATGAAATTTGGTACGAAGGTTTTTCAATTAAAATTATGAAACAAGTGTAAAATAGTTTTTTAAAACTCATCCCTTAAGGGGGAAAAGGGGGGTGCAAACTTAGTATGAAACTTTGCCGTTTTTGAAATTATTCGAATGAAATTCAATATGAAGTTCCTTCATTAAAATTTATGAAATACATGTAAAATATGTAGTTTTTTGAAAATTATCCCTTAAGGGGGTAAAAGGGGGGGGGGGGTGCAAAGTTAGTATAAAACTTAGCCATTTTTGAAGTTATTCGAATGAAATTCAGCATGAAGGTCCTTCATTGATAGTCATGAAAGACGTGTAAAGTAGTTTTTCGAAAATCATCCCTTAAGGGGGGGGGGGGGGGGGGGGGTAAGAGGGGGTTGCGAAGTTAGTATGAAAGCTCTTTCGCATGCGCTAAAAGTATCCCTATCTTATTTGCAAACACTTTACTGAACTAAAGCCCACGCGGCCGTAGTCGCGGGCAACAGCTAGTTATATATAAACTATCTGACCGGGCAAACGTTGTTTTGCCAAATAAGGGTATGAAAAATAGATAACAACCTATTCTCAGATATAGTTACCGAATATACCTACATGTGAAATTTTAACAAAATCTGTCAAGCCGTTTCGGAGGAGTATGCGCACTAACACGGGGACACGAGAATTTTGTAGACTAGAAGAAAGAAGATTACACGTTATGCTATGCAGTGTGTTTTTTCGAGGAGGTATTGTAGTGTATTGGTAACGATATAAGATATTCTGACAGCTGACAGTACCACGTGGCAGCTGTCAGTATTAAATATTATCATGTTTAATTTATAGAAACTTACTTTAAGTCATTAATCAGTTATAAGGATTGTCAATGTGCACGTGGCGGCAACCGAACTTTCACTATAAAAGGCCGGGCCTCAGACAGCCCGCTCTCAGTCGCTCGGTGGCCGCCGCAGAGGCAACATCACTCTGTTAGATTTAAGTGTGTACCTAAAGTATGTATATGAGTATGATTGATTAAGTGCATAACATAAGTACTTATATACAATAAATATATAAACTATATACAACGTGTTTCAAACTTTACATTGGCGACGAAGGTAAATAAAATACATTATATTGTTTATGTACACAATAAAATACGAGAATAAAAAGAAATTAAATACGTAATGCACTTAATATTACATTAAAAGCAATAAGTAGGAAGGATCACATGTTATGGTCACCTTAAAGTAAAGGAACGAACCACAAGTCATGGTCATCCTGACTAAAGGAATGGACCACAAGTTATGGTCATCCTAGACGATGGAATGGACCACAAGTCATGGTCATCCTAGTTGATAACAAGGACCACATGACATGGTCAGGTTTTAGGGAAGGTCCACATGTCATGGACACCCATTGTAAATTCTGTTAGTATTTTGTGCATACAAATTAGTTTCACATTAAATACAAATGACTGATGATTTATGTACTTGTTATAAATGGAATAACGCTTGATTTTATTTGCAGTACAAAAAATGACATCTTTACCTCCCTTGGATAACTTCGATTGTGACGGAGACCCCTCTGGCGTAGGCCTGAAGTGGGAAAGATGGAAGCGTGGACTAAATATATATTTGGAAGCAGCCAATATTGAAAAACCTGAAAAGAAGAGAGCTACACTTTTGCACATGGGCGGTCTTGGCCTACAGGAGATATACTACAACGTGCCCGGTGCTCATGTAGATAACAATGATGACCAAAGTGTAGATATTTATCAAATAGCCTTAAGTAAACTTGACGAGTATTTTGCACCCAAGCAGAGTAAAGTTTACGAACGACATGTTTTCAGGCTCATGAAACAAGAGACAGGCGAAAAATTCGAGAAATTTCTTGTCAGGCTACGGAAACAAGCTGACCGTTGTAAGTTCGCGAACAAAGAAGAGAGTCTCATAGATCAAATAACCGAGAAATGTTCTTCAACAGAACTGAGAAAGAAAAGCTGGTGACAGCATCACACTTGATGCTATTATCCATGATGCCAACACGCTGGAAAGCGTGACACGCCAGTTGGATGAATTTAATAATCAAAACTCTGAAGGTACTGTGAATAAAGTCCATGACAAAAGAAATCATGCTAATCCTTCAGACTATAAAAACCACAACAACACAAAATGCATTCGATGCGGTAAAAGTCACATTGGGAAGCAGTGCTCAGCACTGAAAGTCAAGTGTCACAAGTGCGGGAAAACTGGTCATTAAATGAAATGCTGTCTATCTGGGAAACCCTTTAAACGCAGTTTTCCAACATCACACAACAGCCACACCCCAAAGCCATCTTCCAAGAAACCGCGGAATGAAGAGATTGATTATGTTTTCCATTTCGACGATGACTCAAACATTCAATGCATTCTTGGAGGAGTAGAAACCACTTTATTGATTGATTCAGGAAGTACCTGCAATCTACTTACTAACAAAACGTGGAATTATCTAAAAAGTCAAAAGATTGATGTGTACGACCAAGTGAAGTCCCCAGACAAAGTTTTCCTGGCTTATGGTAGTAAGCAACCACTAACTGTCATAGGATCATTCAAAACCATGATAACGATCCAAGACGAGAACGAATCTGCTATATTTTATGTCATCAAAGATGGGACTAAAGATCTTTTATACATATTGGACTAAAAGCACAAAATGTGCTAAACACAGCTGAAACCAAAGATACGACACCATTTCCAAAATTCAAGAACGTGTTGATTGAGATTCCCATTGACACAGAGGTCAAACCAGTTTGTCAGCCTTACAGGAGAGTCCCTATTCCTTTGGAACAAAATATCAATGAAAAACTGCAACATCTCATACAGGCAGATATTATTGAAGATGTACAAGAACCATCAAAATGGGTTTCGCCTATGGTGCCAGTTTTAAAAGAGAACGGCGAAGTCCGAATCTGCATTGATATGCGACGCGCAAATACTGCCATCAACCGCGAAAACCACCCTTTACCGACGATGGATCAACTGCTGCCAAGTTTTAGGAAAGCCAAACTCTTTTCTCGATTGGATATAAAGGATGCCTTTCACCAACTTGAAATACACCCTGACTCACGTTACATAACAACGTTTATAACCAGCAAAGGATTATTCCGGTACAAAAGACTCATGTTTGGAATATCATGTGCGCCTGAGCTATTCCAAAAGACATTAGAAAGGATACTCACTGGTTGTGAAGGTACTGTCAACTTTATTGATGATATTGTCATATTTGGATCTGATGACGTGGAACACGATAAGAGACTTCAGCACACTCTACAGGTGCTACAAGACAATGACGTCTTTTTCAACCAAGACAAATGCATTTACAAGATAAAGGTAATACAATTCCTTGGACATGAACTGTCACCGCAAGGTGTCAAACCTTTGACCAAATATGTGAAGTCCATTCAAGAATTCCGAGCACCAGCTACAATAGAGGAATTGCAAAGCTTTTTGGGACTAATAAACTTTGTGGGTAAATGGATTCCAAATCTAGCCACTTACACGGAACAGTTAAGGAAACTTCTTCGCTTGAAACTTGGTAAGAATGCCAGTATAACCAAGATTTGGACGCAGGCGCAGGAGCAATCATTCCACAGACTTAAGACTTGCCTAAGCGAAATAAAAACTCTAGGCTATTATGATCCAGCCGACAAGACTCAAGTAGTAGCTGACGCAAGTCCAGTCGGTCTTGGAGCAGTCCTCATTCAAACCGACTCAAGTGGAAGCCGAATTGTGGCGTATGGAAACAAGAGCTTAACCGACTGCGAAAAGCGATACTGCCAGACCGAAAAAGAAGCTTTGGCACTGGTGTGGGCAGTAGAGCATTTTAATATCTACCTCTACGGCAAAAAATTTGAGCTGGTGAGCGACCACAAACCATTAGGAGTTATATTTGGCAAAAACTCTAAGCCTTGTGCACGTATAGAAAGGTGGGTTTTGAGACTCCAGTCGTACGACTACAAGATCATATATCGACCAGGGAAAAGCAACATTGCAGACCCTTTATCGAGACTATGCGTTTCAGGCAATCACGAAGTGTTCGATAGCACCGACGTAATCCAAATAGTAGCATATGCAAGACCAGTAGCAATTCCACTGCAAGAAATAGAAAGACTTTCAGAGCATGATGGCGAATTAAAAAAAGTGAAAGAAGGCTTGTATCAGCAAAACTGGGGCCCGTCAGTAAGCAGTTTCAAAGTGTTTGAAAACGAGTTTTGTTTTCAAGATAGCATACTCCTAAGAGGTAACAAAATAGTTATTCCAACTAAACTTCGACAACGTGTCTTGGAAGCTGCTCATGAAGGTCATCCAGGCATAGTGGCAATGAAAAGCCGATTACGAACAAAAGTTTGGTGGCCAAAAATTGACAAAGATGCAGAACAAATAGTAAAACAATGTAAAAGTTGCACTTTAGTATCGGCACCCAACCCACCAAACCCGATGAAGAGACGAGAGTTGCCTACGGAGCCCTGGGTTGATATAGCCATGGACTTGATGGGGCTTTACCTTCTGGAGACTACATTTTCGTAGTCATCGATTATTACAGTCGTTACAAAGAAATTAAAGCTTCCAGAAACATTGCTTCAGCTGACATCATAAAGATGTTGAAAGAAATGTTCTCCAGGTTGGGGTTTCCTAAGAGCATAACTGCAGACAATGGAAAACAATTTTCCAGTGAAGAGTTCAAGATATACCTTCGTGAGTGTGGCATCATGCTTTACAGCACTGTACCTTACTGGCCCCAGCAAAACGGGGAAGTGGAGAGACAAAATAGGAGCATCTTGAAACGCATAAAAATAAGCCAAATAGAGATTAGAAAGGAAGGAAGAACTTTTGTACTATCTAATGATGTGCAATAGTACGCCAAACACCACGACGAGTAAGACGCCATCTGAACTCTTTTACAGAAGACAATTTCGTGACAAAATCCCATGTGTAACAGATATCGAGAACAAACAAAGCATCGATGATTCAGAAGTTCGTGATAAGGACAAAAGCCAAAAGGAGATTGGAAAGGTCTACAGTGACCGTAAAAGAAAAGCGACCGAACACACATTGGAAGAAGGTGACAAGGTATACGTTAAAAACCTGATAAAGGACAATAAACTCACACCAAATTTCTTCCCTACTCCACACACCATCACCAAAACAAATTCTAATACAGGGGATGTAGAAATAGGTAATGGTCAGAATGGTCAACAATACCGTCGGAATATTGTCCATTTAAAAAAGGTAGAAGGGGAATGGAGGAGGAAAAATAGAGATAACGATAACATAATGGAAAATGAAATAGAGGATGATGACGTAAATGAGTAAGTTTATGTAATAGAAAAACATTTCAATATAAACAAAGGAGTGGTATAAAAAATTATCTAGCCTAATTTACAAATTATGTAATGAACTGAATAATGTAAAACCCAAGTATTGCATGTTTAAAAAGATGAACAAATGAATAAACTGATTTTTAATGTTTAATATAGAGCTCTTGCTTTAGGATTTTGCTTTAAATAAACGAAATTAAATAATAATTATGATTATAGATTTAATAATGTATTATGTTCACAGTATACTTATATACGAGATGTATCGATTAGTGCTTTTCCGGATTAAAAATGAAAAGGAAGAGATGTAGTGTATTGGTAACGATATAAGATATTCTGACAGCTGACAGTACCACGTGGCAGCTGTCAGTATTAAATATTATCATGTTTAATTTATAGAAACTTAGTTTAAGTCATTAATCAGTTATAAGGATTGTCAATGTGCACGTGGCGGCAACCGAACTTTCACTATAAAAGGCCGGGCCTCAGACAGCCCGCTCTATCCCTCCTCGGCCTCGAGGGGGGTCGCTCATGATGTAGGTTTAGGGGTCCTTAGGACCAAACCAGCCCCAAGGTGGTGTTTAGTGGGTAGGCGCACTCTGTGAGTCCCACATTGGTAGCACGGCCGGGCCCGTGCTGTTATGCATGAGCATTCACCACCTCCCTCCCCCGTGTTCTCCGGAGGGTGCCATATTACTCTACTTTATGAGGGTGCCCTTTATAGGGCTAAAAAAAAAAAAAAGCCCGCTCTCAGTCGCTCGGTGGCCGCCGCAGAGGCAACATCACTCTGTTAGATTTAAGTGTGTACCTAAAGTATGTATATGAGTATGATTGATTAAGTACATAACATAAGTACTTATATACAATAAATATATAAACTATATACAACGTGTTTCAAACTTTACAGGTATTATCAACTTTCTTTATTTATTCATTATCATTCTCTATCTCAATTGAGGATGATGATGATACTCGCATGATGTGAGGCTCTACATTATGTTGGCCTCGTTGAGGGCCTTCTGTTTTAGTGTCCAATCGCGATTGCTAATGGCATGTGTTCGCTTTGTCTAATGAAGCGATTCGGTTCACACACACAATGGGTCGCGACTTGCGGGTCGCGAGCGCGGGTCGCCGCGCGCTACTAAATTACTATCAGCGCGCCGCGTATGGTACGGAGCGAATAGCTGCAACTTTATGGACGCCCGTTTTGGCGCGAACTAATTCGCTATGCAATTTGTTTCGAATATCCAGCGCCCTTTGTGCTTGATTGCCTTTTGTTCCGTTTTACGCGCAGATTCTAGTAAATGAGAGAGCAACAAAGTGACTACTTATTGGAAGCGATCTCGCCGACCGCGGCCGGCCCGCTGCCGCCGCCGCAACATAAATGCTGCTTACTGCTGTGCAGTACTTGAGTAACACTTCAACAACAATACATAGATTCACTGGCTTTCGGATTTTGGCGAAGAGTGTCATAAGAATTGAAACTTATAACCATGAACCGTATATAAATCCGTGCTTATAACACAGTAGGTACAAGGACAGAAGTACTTATTTATCAATGACCGGCGGCCACATACGTGAATTGGGATGAAATTAGTGGCAAACAACACGTTCAATCAGTCCCGCCCGCCAGGACATATGGCTGGGTTTAAGCGTGTAGGTAAAGGTACTAACTAACTCTACATTCGTTAAAAATTAATTGAATTCTTCCTCTAACGGGGCGTTCTAGCGGATTCTATTCTGAGCATGTCTGTCAAATCAATCTTGGAACATGTTTGTTTTCACTTCCTATATTATAGTCCATAGGCTAGAAACACTAGATACCTATTAACATGTCGCGTCTAGACCGTACGCAGAAGAAGTCTACTTGCATCAGCGGGTTGCCACTAAGTACCTACCTACACCAAAAATGTCAGGGGCACTGGTCTCTTCCCTGAGGAAGGTATAGGCCAACTCCACCACGGGGGCCAAGTCCGGATCGGTGGAGGCTTGTAAGACCAAAAATGTCAACTGTCTCCGGTAAACGTATTTACTTATGCAAATGTGGTTGCAGCGTCCACGCTTGCTAGGCAGCCGCTATGGGCGCAATCTGATCGGCTCAGTTCCTGCAACACGCTGCGGCGGCGGCGGCGGCGGCGGCGGCGGCGGCGGCGGCGGCGGCGGCGGACGCGGCTGACACGCGCTGCGCAGGTACCTTAGACTGTTCCTCAATTAGCTCGCTGCTGCTGCTGATATTCAAAGAGAGGAAGCCCGATAGCATCGCATGCGAACGCAATCTGCGCTCCGGCGACACTGCCTTTCCGTGTCGGTGTCAGGATGCAGGTACTCTGTATTTGGCACTAATTCGTAAAGCTGTTGATTAACAGTAAAACCGAGGTGCACTTCACTGTATGGAATTATCTGAATTATAGCCTACTCCGAACTGTCAAATACATTTTGACACTTCAGAGTCATCTAAAATGCTTCATGCTACCTATACAGGGTAGCATTTTCACCGGTACAATAAATCAACATACGTAATACTAAGTCCAAAATACAAATACCAACATTTTTTGTTACTACCCCGTTGGTACAAAAAAACAAAAATACCAATGTATATAGATCGTCTGTGCACAATTTCAGCTTCCTAGGTCAAACGGCTTGGGCTGGGCGTTGATGAGTGAGTCAGTCAGTCAGGACTTTGAATTTTATATATACAGGGTGATATTTTCACCGGTACAATAAATCAACATACGTAATACTAAGTCCAAAATACAAATACCAACATTTTTTGTTACTACCTACCCAGTTGGTACAAAAAACAAAAATACCAATGTCTGAACTTATCCGCAAATCTTAAAGAAATATGGACTCATTACGCATGAGCACAACTAAACGCCCGAACTGGCAACTGCGCGCGGCTTGCGGGAAGGAAAAGAAGCGGCGGCGGCGGCGCAGCCAGTAGGTATGACTTATGCATGACGTAACAAAAAAAATCTTACTTGATTTCAATTCTTCCTTCATACTTGCACGGGCTTAGGAACGTCACCGGCGTGGAATGCTTGCACTGGTTGGTAGTGGTATGAATTTCCACACCACGTACTGGCTAACGCCGAAGTGCGCCGTGCGTACCGCGTCGTTGGTGCTCCTTCTGGGGTCTTCCTCGAAGAACGCGAATATCTGTTCCTCGATCTCCACGGCCAAGGGAGGTCTCCCTCCTCGGCCTTGAGCGTGCGCTGGTGCAGTGAACTGTCCGTAGTCTAGCAAATGCTGCGTCACTCTCATGAATGTCCTGGTGTTGAGTATTTGAGGATAAATAAAACCGGCATTTATCAGCGGTGCAAAGTTTCTTCAGCGTATACCCGCCGAGCTGCACTGTATTTTCCCCACTGAGAAAGTAACTACGAACCATTTCGTAATTCTCGCGGTTTGTAAACATCGTGCGCGCGTAAGTTTCGACTGCAGGTAGTGCGGAAACGCCGCACGTGCACTCACCTAGGTCAATGCGCGCGGACTGACCGTCTGTGGACCGGCTCGGCTAGCGGCTCACTGAACTCGTGCGCCGGCCAGCCCGCCGCTCACTCACCCCACCCCGCCGCCCTCTGCCTCACACCGCGATGACGCCTTGTAAGGGGTGCCCATGAGTTACAAATTGGATGAAGGATAAATTAATAAAAATGAAAAAAATGTATATGGTAATTTTATTCGATAAATGTAATCTATTATCGATACCAACGTTATGGTGAAATTTATTGTACCGGTAAAAAAATCACACTGTATACTGGAAAATTACTTACATGATACAAAGGCTTAACGCGCTTTTGCAGCACTATAGCGTGCTGATCTTGAGGAAGTCGGGCACGAATTAGTAGACATTTTTGTTTTTCCATATCCATGTCGAATCCTGCGTCACGAACTCCATCCTGCGTCCTCCTGAAACCGTCACGGAAAGGGAAAGACGCTGCGGCCAGTGGTGCAATTAGAAATATGTTACCAATCTGTTATTATTTTCAGAGGCAATTTGGAGCAACGCGGAGGGTGAGTGGAATTGTCACAATATCTATAGCAACATTTGTTTATCGAATTAACGCAACATGTGCGTTGCCCACTTGTCGTGGCCAGCTCAATGGAGTGGCCCCATAAATAAAGTGCGGTATTGTCGGCGGCGGCCGGCGCGGGACGCGCACAATGCGCTCCCGGGGGACGACAGTTTTTTAGCGCGTCAGCTGCGCGCGCGCCATTGTGCACTGCTTGCGAATAAACGGGATTAAACCGCTCCCCTCCGTAATTAACATATTTTGCAACATTTTATTCATTAGAGCTATCATTGTGCCGCGGGCGCATCGCGCGTGAAATCGGATCGATTACCCGATGCCAATTGAATAGCGCTTCGAGCGTCGTTTATAATAATGCTATACGATTTTGGTCGCTACCGTTAGAATAATTTATCGGGCAGTTTGGAGCTAATCGGTGATGTTTTTGTCGGAGTCGTGACAAGGAGCTATCCCTCTGATCCTTGTTTATAGACTCTCATAGAAACAAAAACAGGAAATAATGGCAATCGAGAGACGTGTAAAATCAAAAAGTCAAATGTGTCGTGTGTGTAACGAGGTGTCGCTCGTGACCGCGGCGGCGTGCTGCTCGCTTGTTAGCCACCGCCGCCGCCGCCGCCGCCCGCGCCGCTGCTCCTCGGCGCGGGCTGCTCTAGCCCCAGCCCGCGCCCGCGACTCTAGCCCCTATGTCCGGGTATTAAGGAGCACAGAGCTCGGTTAGGCTTCCTCGCGGCACTAATTAGGGCGGAAAGTCCACCTCGAGTTATACGGCGCGTTGTCTCGGGTGACGATTTAAAGCGGTAATGTGGCGACCCGGCCCCAGCCGCCTGATTAAAGCCCTGCAAATGGTAAATTTAAATGCCCCAACATTTCCCGTGGCGCTGGCGTTCCGCAGCGCTGTTTACCTACTTTATCTTTTAAAGTGCTTCATGCATGTCTAAAACTAAAGGTGACTGCGTCAATTTTCATAAATACATGCAGCTCTGCAGAGCTTTGCACTTGCAGTGTGCGCATGGAAAATGTTTTTCTGTCGGCTGCTGCTATTTCGCCAGACTCTACCATCACAATTAGACTGTGTTAATAGATTCATCTTTTTAATTTTAGTTTAGTGTTTAGTAGGTACATACCTACCTACCTACCTATTAATCGTTTTTTATTAACTCTTATAATGTATGCCGGTGGGTATTCCTTGGGCGAAATCTCACTACCTTGTTATATAAATATAATTGCAGTACCTACCAACCTCTGTAAGGAAAAATTGGTAACCTACACAAGTAGGTAAGACAATAAATAACATAACATTTACACACAGGCACATACATTGTTTCTGGTCCCACACTATCCCTGTGTCGTGGGAACCAGAAACAGCGACGTCACAAACATGTAAAAATTCAAGAGCCGGGTTTTCTTTTGTCTCCAGCCGGGATTCGAACCCGGGACCTCTCGCATAGCAGGCAGATACACTAACCGCTGTGCCACAGAGTTCGTCATAGATACATTTAATTTAATTTGTTTATTGGTATGTAAAACAGGTAACAAACATTCAAATCAGAATCAGAATCAGAAATTTATTTCAACGTAAAGAATTTACATTCTGCTTGTCAACGTAAAGAATTTACATTGACATGTACATACAGTTATGTATAATGTTAGTCGCTGCCTTGGGGCCGTCTGTAGTGGAGAAAAAGGCAGCGAAAACTGTGACCATCTTTTCTCAAATCACCTTAAAGCTAATACAAATCAAACTTACAAAATAATATATTGGATGTGTTGAACACTAGACACATTTATCCTCTGATTAAAGTTAATATTAAACTACTATTTAATGCCATACGTCCTTGTCTTCTAAATAATCGTTGATTTTATAATAAGCTTTTTTGCAAAGAGTGTGCTTAACACAATTCTTAATTCGCGTTGGAGGTAACTCTAATATATCTTGGGGTATCTTGTTGTAGAACCTTATACAGTGCCCCATAAAGGAAGTATTAACTTTTGCAAGTCTAAATCGTGGAAATGACAATTTATGTTTATTCCTAGTATTAACGTTATGATGGCTACCAAGTGTTTCGAAGTCTTTAATATTTTTCCTGACGTACATAATATTTTCATAAATGTGTTGGCTTGCAACTGTTAGGATGTTGATTTCTTTGAAAAAATCTCTTAGTGTGTCCCTACTACCTAGCTTGTAAATAAATCGAATCGCTCTCTTCTGCAATATGCAGATAGTCTCAATGTCTGCTGCCCGGCCCCATAGTAGTATACCATAGGACATAATACTATGGAAGTAACTAAAATAAACAAGCCTAGCAGTTGCAACGTCAGTAAGTTCTCGAATTCTTTTCACGGCATATGCTGCGGAGCTAAGTCTATGTGCTAATTTTACAATATGTGGGCCCCATTGTAGTTTGGCATCGATTGTGATGCCCAGAAATAAGTATCTTCAACAAATTCTAATTTTTCATTTCCAATCACTATGTTATTTTCAACTAATTTTACATTAGGTAGGGTAAACTTCATACATTTTGTCTTTTTAGAATTTAACAACAGATTATTTGCTGTAAACCAATCTAGAACGTGCGAGAGAGCATTATTTGCTTCGTCAAGATTATTTTCCTGTCTCCTTATTTTAATATTTTATTTCAAAGGAGAGAGAGACATATCTGTCTCCCTAGTCCATAAATAGAGCCCACTGCTGGGTATAGCCCACTTCCCTATTGGCCACCCTCTCGGTTTCCGGCCAATCTCGCGTAAGATAGCCGCGGGTAGTCGGTGCATTCTGAACTGCCGGGCTTATGAAATCACAAATAAAAAATGTATTTCAACGTAAAGAATTATTGAACTTGTTCGCTGAATGTATGTACAATGTAAGCCTCTGCCTTCGGGCTGTATTTGTAAGATGAAAGGGCCCTCGCCCACGGCGGCTTTTTGTAGCACTACGGCCGCGC
This sequence comes from Yponomeuta plumbellus, assembly GCA_947310845.1. Classification (NCBI taxonomy): domain Eukaryota; kingdom Metazoa; phylum Arthropoda; class Insecta; order Lepidoptera; family Yponomeutidae; genus Yponomeuta; species Yponomeuta plumbellus. Next base: position 260,212 of record OX371211.1, on the reverse strand, counting down.
GACGGTGGCGCGTTCGCCGCGCTACAGCCGCGATGCGGTCGCTAGCTGTGTGCCCTCGCCCACGTAATCACGCTTCTGTCGCGATGCGAACGCGCCACCGTCGCGCGGCCGTAGCGCTTCGAACGCGGCACCGTCGCGCGGCCGTAGCGCTTCGAACGCGCCACCGTCGCGCGGCCGTAGCGCTTCTGTCGCGATGCAAACGCGCTACCGTCGCGCTTCCAATCGCCACAGTTGCAAGATGGACTCCGTTGAGGCAACATTAGTCACGTTGTCTTTGGTGCTGCTTTTACGTAAGCAGCCGAAGCGCCGACAACGACAGCGACGTCACGTAGCCCCGGCTGCCTGAGTAATCCTAAGGGCCAGGCCACAACAGTGCGTTGCGGCGTCGCATCGCAAAAATCAACGACGCCGCACAACGCATCGTGGAAATTTCCGATGCGCTGCCGCAACGTACAAATCTGCGATGCGACAACGCGTTGCCGTTTAGTCGGTGTCCATACTTTGAACGACCTGCACGTGTTGTTTAAGCGATATGGCGTAGTACGATGTCGACCACCTGATATCTTTAACATACGAACGTCCCGTCCTTTGGGACAAAACTATATCACAATTCAAAGACAAAATTTTAAAAACAGAAGCATGGAGGGAAGTCTGTACAAGTTTATATTCAAATTTTGAGGAGTTAAATAGTGTTGAAAAAACCAAACTCTAAGTACTTATAAACATTTATATTTTTGTTAACTGCCAACTAAGACCTCCAATGTTACTATTAAAATAATTACAAAATTCGTTTCTGATTATGTTAGCTCCTGTTCTACTTTCATGTGTTGTTTCGTGTAAAATTTGCAAAGAATCGTCAATAATCATTTCTTCAAACGTTTGTGCGCCATCTCGATTCAATACAAAATTGTATAATACACAGCATGCTTTTATAATGTCTATTGTGAAATCGTAAGAAACATTAATGGGTCGGTGAAATATGCGCCATTTATTTGCGAGTATGCCAAAAGCGCTCTCAACATATCGTCTGGCTCGGCTCAAACGATAATTAAAAACTCGTTTTTCTATCGATAAAAACTTCCCAGAATATGGGCGCATTATATTATTTGTCAGTGGTAATCCTTCATCCGCCACGAAGACAAAAGGAATTTCTTTTTGAAAGCTAGGTAACGGTTTTGGCGGAGGTATAGATAATTGACCTTTTTTTAATAAGTCGTATAGATTTGAGTTCTGAAAAACAGTGGAGTCACATTCCTTACCATATGCACCTATATCGACACATATAAATTTGTAATTCGTATCAACAAGTGCTAATAGAACAATGGAATTATAATTTTTATAATTGAAAAATAGGGATCCACTGTGATCCGGGCTCAATATACGAATGTGTTTTCCATCTAGCGCTCCTATACAATTAGGAAAGTTGGTCTTTTTTTCATACTCTTGAGCAATTTGTTCCATCAGCTCTGTTGTAATTTTTGGTAATTCCAACCTTTTAAGAATGTTCCATAAAATACGACAAACAAATTTTACTATTCCTGTTATTGTAGATTTCCCACGATAATATGTGAAATGCATATCTTTAAAAGTATTTCCCGTCGCCAGGTACCTGAAAGAAAACAAAATAAATCATTATTCTTCATATTTTTTTAGGTAACGATGTCATAAAGAAATGGAGAGGAATCAAGGATAATTTTACAAAATACGAAAAAAAAATTAAACGAGCAATGTAAATCCGGAGCTGAGGCCAAAAAAATTAAACAATATCATCTATACGACCAGCTCCTATTTCTGAAAAAGAATTCTCAAAATAAAACAACATCAAGTCTTGACGATGAAGAAATAAGACCAAGCACCTCAACCCAACAAAGCCAGCAACCTGTCATGCCACGTTACCAGCCTGCATCGCGTAAAAGAAAAATTGACGAAGACGAATTTGAGAAGAATATTATAGCTGCTTTAAAAACACCTGAAAGTAGACATACATCTTTTTTTAAAGGAATTTTGCCATCATTGGAAAAATTGAATGATAATCAAACAATAATTTTCCAAAGTCGTGTCCTACAGATATTAAGTGATTTACACCAACCATCATACTATCCCAGCCACTATGAAACTTCACAAACATCCGTCCAAGCAAACTATCAAACATCTCAAACAACTGTTCAGACTGGCTATCAAACAGCTCAAATGTCTATGCAGAGTGGCTACCAATCAGCTCGAATGCCTATGCAGAGTGGCTACCAAACATCCATTCAACGCAGTGCCTTCCAAAGCGGATGCGAAACATCACCGGCACCTATGCAATCGTCTCCACAAACGCCAAGGAATGATGATGTAAATGAACCAGAACAAATTCATTTCGATGAGGAACTAACAAATTTGACGAATGACACACAATCGGAATACGAGTTTTGAATAACACTAAATCATGAAAATGATTAAACAGTATGATTATAGTAAAAATAGTTTATTTTTTTCTTACCTTAAAGTTAATCCCAGCATCTCCAGAGGTTCGATGGGTTTTCTGAATATGTATTTCTTTTGTAAATGAGGCTTTATCAAACTAAGAAGCTCTTCAAAACTTACTACACTCATCCTAAAGTAATCGAAAAATTTAACCTCGTCCACTTTTAGTGCCTCATATTTCGTTTTGAAGTGTTTTCCATCTATATTCATAATTGTCAGTAATGGGTGCACCCAGTACTTTCTTTTCTGTTTCTTTTTCTTAATACGCCTTAACGCAAGCAGAAGTAGAACACGCGCAGTGCGATCCATGTCTCACTAGAAACTGAAATGTTGGTTAGCGTTTTTACGTACGATGTCGTATCCGATGAAATTTTTGCGTTGCGACATCGCATCGCATAGCTGTGCGATGTTGTTTTTGCGATGCGACGCCGCAACGCACCGTTGTGGCCTGGCCCTAAGGGCCCTCGCCCACGGCGGCTTTTTGTAGCGCTACGGCCGCGCGACGGTGGCGCGTTAGCAGCGCTACAGCCGCGCGCTTACATCGCTACGGTGGTGCGTTAGCAGCGCTACAGCCGCGCTACGGTCGCGCGTTGCAAAAGCGACCTACGCGCGTTAGTAGCAATGCCGTCGCGCGTTTACGAAACGCGCCACGGCAGCGCTACAAAAAGCCGCCGTGGGCGAGGGCCCAAAGGCAGCGGGAAAACGTAGCGTTTGTACATAGTAAAAGAATTTTTGGTATCTGCAGCGTAGATTCTAGATCAGACAAAAATGTGCGGCTCGGATGAACAGAATACTTTTCATAAGAATTTCACACGATGCGAAAAAGTCAAAGGCCACAAAATGTAAATTATTTCAAGGATCAATGTCTCGAGACAATTCTCACGTCCATTAATCCCGTGTTGTGTTGTCTCACGCAATGAAGGCGGTTAGTTAACATAAGCAATTTATGAGCGGATGACCGCTTGCCTCAGCGGCGAACGATGAGCGGTAAGCGGTGAGCGATGCGCATCAGGCGATCGAGCGGCGATCGATTTCAATGAAGGGCTCCGCGGCGCACGTCGCCGTCGCCGGTGGTTCCTAACGAGCGACGCAATCACGGCCGTACTTAACCGGCCCATCGAGCCTAATTAACAATATAACGTTATACCAGCCCGTGTAATTGAAACTTTTAGTAAGAGATACGGCGCATAACATTTACATAAACAGTTGAAGAGCGACGCTTAGCCCGATAGGCTCGTATTAATATGGAAATTTATGTCGCGCTATCGGCGGTATTTATTGTACGTATGTCGCGCCCACGCGCCCCTAAACGTGCCGTCGATTTGAGCTTCTATTTACTGGAAACTGGATTAGAACATCGGGGCATGAACCCGCGGGTAATCAGCATTGTGCGGGACTTAGAGTGTCTCGTGTCGGACACGGCGCGACGCCACGCTTGAGACACGCCACCACGCCGACGCCCCGCCGAGACGCTGATGACGGACTCGGCCAACATAGCTTCACGTCGCGGGATTCGTGATACTCGTATATCAATATCAACCAGTTCCGTGTGTGGTCATTCAATATTAGCTTATCGCAGTTTGTACCGTAGTTTGTCACGATATCGACGTTTTCATTGGGGGAATTCTCAGAGGGTCGTTTAAAATAGTGAGTGCAATGCGGAGCCGGGAGAACGCCGCGGATCTCGTGTGTGAGTGTAATTGCAGAGCGCGGGCGCGGGCGCAGGCGTGGGCGGGGGTGGCGCGGGCTGCGGGGCGGCGGCTGCCTCAGATGCGGGCACTCGACTCGAGCGAAATGAAAAACTCCCGTCTCTCATAATTTATCGAGTCCCGAGCGAGCCGTGACGTGTAATTGCGGCCGTAGTCACGAAACTAGCGCAGCTCGTCGTGCCGAGCGCGCGCCGCGCGCTGCGCCCGCGCACCAGAGCTTTGTTCCCCCCCCCCGACCGACTCCTCCGGGTCCCGACCGACGACCGAGCGGCTTTTGTTCTTCAATTCAGACTATTCGCAATACAATCGATATAGATTTCATATTTTTAATTTATTTCGTAGTTAATAGGTATGTCTCTACATCACCAATCACCTAACTGATTGATTTTCGTAGAACCCCGTGCTGATAAACATGTCCTACGCTATAAATATGCTTACGATAATGTTAGTAATGCTGTAGGTATATCTTAGTCCATCCGATTTATAAGCGGCTTTGTCTCTTTCACCTTAATTTAATAGACATCTTTCTACTTATTGAAATTTTCGCAAACGTATACCTAAGTATGCGCTGTTACGGCGGGCGGAGTGCACAATTAGTAGGTTTGCGGATGTGCTTTATAGGGATTTCGTTACACTCTGTATATTAGGTATGTACGGAACCCTCGGTGCGCGGGACCAACTCAAACTTGGCCTGATGTTATTATATCAGTTGATTTCCTCGACGATAGGCGACTCTTCGGTGTTAGGTTATTGATGATCAATAAGATCGGCGGGTTGTGTTGCCGCTCCCGACCGACCTCCCCGGCCCGTGCCCGTGCCGCTCCGTGCTGCTCCGTGGCGTGCCCGGCCGTCGTTTGTCTGCCGCGATTTATTGAGCCGATGTCGAGATACCGCGCACGACCCGCGCCGCCGCCGCCGCCGCTCCGTCGACATCGACACGCGGAGCACTGCGCCGCGCGGCAGCCGCGATGCCCGGCGTCGCACGTACACGCTTGAGGCGACCTATCGCGATCACACCATGTCACCGTGTCCGAGGGAAACGCAAGGTTTCTCTCAGCCCCGGAATGCCGGAGGTCCGGCGACCGGTCGTGCGTGACTCACCCATTTTGCGGTTTCTTAAACATGGGTCACTGCCGTTTATGATCGGTAGGAGGCAGAGAGAGTGGAGTGGGTAGCTCACTGTTTACGGTTGTCGTTGGTGGATAATAATCGCGTCCCCGGGGGCGGGGGCGTCGGCGCGTGACGCGGGGCGGGGTGCTGGGGGCGTGGCGCCGCGACGCCATTGGCCGAGCGCGGCCGAGCGCCCCCGAGCGCGCCCGAGCGCCGCAATGCGCGAAGGTAAACAATGGCGAAGTGAAACGTGACCCGCGCGCTGCCGCTCTCTTTATTAGTTTTTGTTCTAGTTGCGCTTGCACCACAATATCGCTCGTTACGGGTATAATGTCGGCTTGTGGCGATCGCGTTTCGCAACGTGATTTGATCCTCGCCCCCGCCCCGCCCGCCGCGCGAGATATTTTCAAACAGCCTCCGTCGATTAATTTTCTTATTGCTGTGGTCGGCGGCTGCGGGTACATCCAGGCGGCGGAATGCCGCGCAGGGGCAGGGGGTCCGTCCCGACCGCGATCGCGGCCGCGGCCGGCCCGGCCCGCCGCCGGTGACCTGCGCATGCGCTTGTTACACCGCCGACCACTCATTTTCTTAGTGATTAACTTTTATTTGTAGGGTAACTGCGCAAAAGTTTTTTTGGATAAATGCATTTGCTTTGTTTTCCTTAGTTTTTTGTATTTATATTTTAATTAATTTTAACAATGTCAAATGATTGCCGGCCTAAATCTCGAGATGATATCTTTCTATTTAGGTACAATAGCCTCCAAATTTTTAAAACTAGCAATAGTTTTGAAATATTTTGGCGGCAAAAATTTTTTTTTGTAATATTTACCAAATTACTGTAAGTTAGGTAAGTATTAAAACATGAAAACAATATTAGGACGAAAAATTACAGAAATCTAGAAAAAAAAACATTGCGTCGGCCAACGGCCTCCGGCTGGAGTAAAAGTAAAAAGTGAAAATTGTTAATTGTCAAATGAATAATGTTACATGCATGTGGATAATAATTATAACTCTAAGTAACTCTACTTTTTTTAGAACACAGACCTAAAATAAGTTGGGTATTTGGGACCCAGCAATAATTAGCTAGCCACATGACCAGGTAACTTAAATACTCGCATCCAGATAGGTACGTAATACAGAGCATTCAGTTTTATTATGAGAGGAATGCCTCCCATAACTGGCTTTAAATTCTTAAGAGTTTTAGTGGAATCGACTTTTTACAAATAAGACTGTTAATCTAGTTTTAGAGATAACACGCCGCGTCTATACAAACTCTTTTAGCAAATGTATCTAAATCAGTAGGTAAATCAACTCTTCCTGTTGTTTTTCATTTCATATTGTGTTTCATATTATTTTCACATCGAGTCTACTCTCTGTGAAAATAACTAGCCTCACTTCTATTATCGCCACCGTAAAGTTTTCTTTGAACAAGTAGTGGAGCAGCTCACGGGCTCGTCAGCCCACGCTACCTATCTATTGTCGATGATAGGTTGCAGACCACACTGAATCACATCACACGTCATAAATATCAGTGTTGGCGACGATAAATCTCAGTTATTGCGCCTATAAACCGCTCGCCTGAGGTGCGGGGCCGCCGGCCGGCTCGCACACACCACGGTGTAGTGTTTCAACAATAACAGCCTCAGTCTCGCACTAATGGACAATTAACGCACAGACAACACACCACTCGAGATGCCCTCCGCGTGTTTCGGGCGCGTCTCGGTCTCGGCATCGCGTCGGCGGATGTTTGCCTGCGAGAGCTCTCGACGGGTCAAGCTGTGTGTACAATTAAGTACGTGCGTCGACTGGCGAGCGCGAGCGGGCCTGCGCTGACACCCGCCGCATACTGAGCGCATGACGGATGGAGCCGCTCGCACCAATAAACTGATTAAACCGTACGCGGCGTGACGCGCCGCCGCCGCCGCCGCCGCCGCAGCTCCTCGTCGGGTGCAGCCTCTTAACTGACACCCGTCTTGATTTATCGGGGATCGGTTCCTCATTGCTACGCTCATCACGTCAGTTGGGCAGATACGCTATCCGGATCGATACGTCGATGGCAACGACGTCCCAGCCGGGCGTAGCGGCCCGGCCGCGGCTTATCGGTAAAACTAATTACATCGCATCGAGATACGTGCGGACAAACGAGCGGACGTGACCCCGGTGGCGGCGGCGGCGGCGGCGGCGGCGGCCCGCACCGGTACATAACCATTGCGACTCTATTGGGACATCCAATAACGTCCCCTAATGTTCCGCAATGTAGAGCGCAGACGCTTTCTCTACGATTTAATACTCGGCTCTCTCACGGCTCGAAAAGTAAGTACGTAGCTATCCGTTGCGAGTGTAGCGAGTTATTGCTGAATTAGTATCGCAATTAATGAACGTTTATGCGCCGGCGGCGGCGGCGGTCACGAGGCAATTACCCCGCGCCCGCGAGCCGCCCGCTAGGGTGCGCGTCCACTGCCGCCGCGCCACGGTGATGGATCGCCCCGTCGCCGCCAGTATCTGCGCCTGTCATTAGATCCTCATCATTAAACGGCCCGATTAATTGCGCCTCTCAATTTTATTGACTCTAATGCCCACCTGGAGCGAGCTAATAGATGGAGAGCAGTTTTCACCTGACGATTAGTTAGTCAATCAGTTTTCTTAACAAATGATACCTACCTAGTCCCATCTGTGTCACGATCGGATCGAGCACACGTCTCTTTGTTTATGTCTGTCTGTCTGTGGCTGCGGTAAAGGCCACGTCCAAACAGCGGGTGAACTTTGGCAGCTGACTTGCCAAATTCTCCGTGAACTAAAATATCGGTTAGAAAGCTCTACCCACCGGGTGATGAGGCAGCGATCTCGATGGTAAGCTGAGCGTCTGTACTGCTAAGCATAATGAAGGAAGACGCTAAAAGTTTGAAATTACATTCTAAACTTTACTTTGTTTAAAAAATATGTTTGCTGAGCAGTAATGTTGTTGGTGAAACTTAATTAAATTTTTAACGTATCCATTATCTATGTAAGCGAGCAGCTTCGTTTAAGTCAAGCAACGGCTCCCAGGCCATTACGATCCGGTAATCTGTACGGCGAGGCTCGCAGCTCCTGCGCGGCACGCCAGCAGTAAACTTGAAGAGCAATCGAGATAAAGGGTCGATTACACTTTCTGTTGCGACATTTGTGACATTTATGTGAATAAAATATATACTAAATATAAATAGTAGAGTCAGCTGCACCGTTCCGCTCGCGCCCGTGGCTGTATCCGCAATCGGCTAAAAGCAAAAGATCTCAGCTGTTTGTGCCATGTTGTGATCGTCTATTGTAGTCAATAATAGCTGTTCGGTAATTGTGTTTGCCGACCGACCTCCGCCGCTCGGCTCGTAATTTGGGCCGCGAGATTGACGCGCCGATACTGTCCGCCGCTGCGCCGCGCGCCGCCGCAGCCTGTGGCATGCCGTGCCGATGTACATTGTTCCTTTTATTTCCTCGTAAGACTGGTCGCCCCTGAGCGGGATACAGCCGATCAGCTTAAAAAATATTAGCTTATTGACAAAAATGTCTTCTTTCTCTTTACTTTAAAATAGATCTGATCATTTTTAACCCATTTTTATCCCTTGTACTGCACCTATTTAACTACATTACTTGCTTAAGCCAACACCTCTATCGCGGATGTGTATATGGTTTTCCGTATACAGTGCGTCCCCCAAGGAGACGGTACACTTTTCTGGTATAGACTCCAGCCTCTCACGTAGGTACGAATGAGTCCTGATTACTCAAAGTGCACATACTTTCTGTTTTCATACCTCTGTAAGAAGGACATAAATAAATTACTTACTATAAAGTATGAGCCTGAAACTAATGAAATATCGGAGCATATTTAGTAGATATTTAGGTACAGTCTGTTAGCTTTTAGAATATACCTCGGGCTCTAGAGTAGGCTTCGGTTTTCGCCGAAAACACACGAGTGCAATACTACTTCCTGCTATGTAATTAAGAAATTAAATGTCATATTAGTTCCGGTTTCGAAATTAAGTGTCATATTAGTTCCGATATTTCTATTACACGAATATATCCGATTCTATCCGATAGTAGCCGAGGTATATTCTAAAAGCTAACAGACTGTACGCGTACTTCAGTAGGTACGCCTTTTTTAACCGACTTGAAAAAGGAGATTTCACCATGGGTCCCATTTAATTTGGTGAAGACTGATGTAGACTTCAGAGATAGAGACAGTATACCTCTTCAAAGGACAGCAGAAAATAAGGTGCATTGGGAGCAATTCTTTAGAATAATAATAATAACTTCCACACAACACAATAACTTGAAATGGTCCTAAACTAGGATATCCTGTGCTGTGGTAACATTACAAACGTGGAAAAACTCATACTGCGGCTGTTTGTACAAATATACGGCGGCCTCCATTGGGAATGGAACCTATAACCTTTGTCTTGTAGGTAAGCGGCTTAACGGTCAGCCTTAAACGAGAAGGTAAAATGTATCTCAGAAATTCGATTTGTTTGCATGTAGGTAGGCTTATTACATTCAGATCAAACTTGATCAACTTAGTGTCAACGTCATTCATACCAACCTGAAAATTTATCCTAATAGATGCATAGATAGATAAATAAAACATTTATTTGCATTTATAGACACACACATATCGTTAGTTCCTATTGGTAACTACGCCAACTTGTAAATCTTACCTACATGATAATTGATAAATATGGTGTGAATGTATTTTTTTAATAATTGATTCACACTGTGGCTTGATTTATGGTAAATTGTGTTTATATTTGTGAAGTGTCCGTCTGTTGAAAAACCTAATAAATAAATTATATGTTTCACATAATATTTCGTAAGAAGTCCCAGCGAGTTAAAAAAAGTACTTACATCTTTCTTCTTATAATATATAAAATTCTTGTGTCACACACAGTGTTAGTGCGTTAGACCGATTTTAATGAAATTTTATATGTAGGTATATCCGATATGTCAGAGAAGAGGTTGTTATCTATTTTTCATATGACAAAATAACGTTTGCCTGGTCAGCTAGTAAAAAAATAAAAACGACTTCAGAAAACTACACCACTAAAACTGCAGAAATAATTTAAACGAATTTAGATGTACTAAATTTGAATTACGTACCTAAACATGTTGGTATTCTGATCCGGTTTTAATATTATTATTTTTTACTTACTGTTAGTTAAACCCTATTCAATATCTTCACAAAGAGGTGATGCATTCTGTACAGTCGACACCACAACGTGCTATATAATATGTACCTACCTACGTATGCACTCTACTCACCTGCATTACGAGCGACTTTGCAACTAAAATGTCAAGCATGACGTGCTGTTGACTGTATGTTTTTTTCGTACCAAATATACACGTTCCTTGGGGGTGGGCAGCGAGCAGGGTTTGCTACTTGTTACGACCCTGACAAGCCTCTTCCGCTTCATCGATATTCATCTTTACAAATACGGACGCCGGTTTCGCACCTATTTAGCTCTAGGGAGCAAATAAATTATTGTCATTGTCATATAATTAAACATAAACATTTACTTACAAGCACAATTTTTTTTCTGGTCCAACACTATAGGATACCCTGTGTCGTGGGAACCAGAAACAGCTAACGTCACAAACATGTAAACATCCAAGACCAGGAGTTTTCTTTTGTCCCCAGCCGGGATCTGAACCCGGGACCTCTCGCATCGTAGGCAGATGCGCTAACCGCTGCGCCACAGAGGTCGTGGGCATGTTTTTCATGTTTATTGGCGCATTAGTTACCTAAGAGCTATGTTGCTTGAGGGCTTGTAACCAAGTAATAAAGCCCGATTTATTACACGACGCGACACTATGAAAAATAAGCTGACGGAGGGATGACTCTACATAAGGGGGGCGGCGTGCTGACTTTCTTTGTAGGTGTAGTCTAGCTCTGCTGACCAGTGCGGCGTCGCGGCGGCGGCGGCGGCGGCGGCGGCCGACACCCGGCACGTGGTGGAGCTGCCAGTTACACCCTGGTAGCACGCACACACGGCCCGGTCGGGGATCCGATTGATCTGTCGCACTAAAGCGATCACGGCTTACACGACAACAAATAACTTGTCACTCGGTCGCGGCGGGCCGGGAGGGGCGGGCGGCCGGTAATCGCCCCGACACGACTTTCCAATCCGCCCTAATGTGTTTAATCAGTCCTGCGCGAGCGTCGCATTAGTTTTTATCAGAGTCTAATAGCGTCTTGTTTAATAACGCGCATTGTGCGCGCTGGTGGTGGTCCCGCCGCAAGCGCATGCGTTGCGCAAGCGCATGCGGCAGATCGCTTTCTTATTTTCAGATAACTATTTTGTGGACTGGTCGCCAGTATCTATATTTCGCGAACCAATTCTGAGCGACTCCAACCGTCTAACAGTCAAATTTTTGACAACCTCTGTGGCGCAGCGGTTAGCGCATCTGCCTAACCGCTGCCAGAGGTCCCGGGTTCGAATCCCGGCTGGGGACAAAAAAAAGAAACCCAGGTCTTGGATGTTCACATATGTATGTGCCTGTATGTAAATGTTATGTTGTGTTAATTAGTACCTACCCACAAAAAACCGGCCAAGTGCGAGTCGGACTCGCGCACCGAGGGTTCCGTACAAACCTGCAAGGTTTACAAAGTTCGTTCATTACGACAATCGAGTCATAACTATGGTATTTTTATTGCAAAATGAAATTCATAACTTGATAGCTCTACGCGTTAATGAGGAAAAAAGTAATAAGTTTATATTTATTAAAAAATATATATTTTGTAATGTAACTAAAAATTTAAGGTTTTCGGAATTTTTCCTTTATGTGTGCTATAAAACGTTGCTTCATGCCAAATTTCAAGATTCTAGGTCGACTGGAAGTACCCTTTAGGTTTTGATTCCCTTGCGAGTACTTGCGAGTTTCAAAATATGCAGCTTAAATTGCTGTTTCTTTTGATTGCGTTGACATAGAAGTTAGATTTTGTTACAGCTTAAAGGTATTATAGACCTGAGTATTTGGTATGAATTTCAATTTAATACCTCTACGCGTTTATGAGGAAATGGGTAGTAAGTTTAAAATTATTAAAAAAAAATATATTATGTGATGTAACTAAAAATTTATGGTTTTCGTAATTTTTCCTTTATCTATGCTATAAGACGTTGCTTCGTACCAAATTTCAAGATTCTGAGTTCACGGGAAGCACCCTGTAGGTTTTGATTCCATTGCAAGTGTCGAAAATTTGCGGCATAAACGGCTGTATCTTTTGATTGCGTTGGTTTAGAAGTTTAATTTTTTCACAGCTTCAAGGGACAGTAGACCTGAGTAATTGATATAAATTTCAGCTTCATACCTCCACGCGTTCCTGAGAAAAAGGGTCTTGACAGACGGACGGACGGACGGACAGACGGACAACAAAGTGATCCTATAAGGGTTCCGTTTTTTCCTTTTGAGGTACGGAACCCTAAAAAGTGAGAAGATTGAAATCAATCAGAATTTGGTGCTCATAGTTTGGCCCCTGATCACACTCGAAGTAGCAGATTATGGTTTAAGAATGTTACAATCAAGTTCTGTAATATAACTATAAACATTATAAGTCATTGCACGGCAATAAATGATTTATCTTTTTTCTTTATTTTTCTTTGAAATCAAGTCGTTATTTCAAACAAGTTGCCCGCCGACTAATAAAGCATTTCCCCCAAAGGCGATAACGTCGCTCGGGCGACAAATCACCGGCAAATTGGCGGCTAATTCCGCCTCTATGAATGGTGCCAATAAAAGTTTCTCACAACCGTAACGCGTCGTGACGGTGTCCGCCGCCGGTCGCGGTCGCGGTCGCGGTCGGTCCCCCCCCCGGTCCCGTTAGCGCAACCGGACTCCTGCGCCGCTCCTCCCGCACACACTCGGCGCACAGTTCGCCTCCCGCAGATGGTCCACGCCACTCATTATTTGCCAATGCTTTGTAATGGAATACTGTAGAATTCCTGGTGTACATACAATAAAGAATATTCTATCTATTTTATCTTTTAAGGAAAACTAACAGGATAATTGTATTTTTTTTTACGTAGCCTCTCGTGTGTCCCACTGCTTAGCAAAGGCCTCCCCTTCTGCTTTCCATCTCTCCCTGTCTCCAGCCACCCCAGCCACACCCCACAGCCACACCAGATGTAAATGTAATTGAAATATTGTAGGAGAAAATTAATTTTCGTAAATTGAGATTAGACCTGCACGTGGTTGGACGGTATAAAAGGCATCGCGCGCTGGCGCGCGCCCCACAATCCGCGGTCGATGAGCTAGGAGCCTGGTTCAGGCTGTGGCGCATTGAGGTCAACCCAGAAAAGAGCACAGCAGTGCTTTTCGACTACAAACGCAGGAGGGGTCTAAGCGACCCCCCCATCCGCATGTTAGATACCCCAGTCCCCTGGCGAACATAAGCCAAGTACTTAGGAGTTACCTTAGACAACAGACTAACTTTTAGGACACACATCCGGAAGGTAACCCGGACCGCTCGTTTTTACCTTGGCCGCTTATCTTCCATGGTAGGCAGACAAAGTAAAATGACAGCCAGAAACAAGCGCACGCTCTACAAAGTTTGCATTCGTCCCGTGATGACCTACGCGGCTCCCGTTTTCGCACACGCGGCCCCCAATCTCATGTATCAATTTCAGATAGTCCAGAATAACTTCTTACGTAGGGCTCTGAACGCACATTGGTGCGTCAGAAATGCCGATCTCCTTCGGGATATGGAGATTCCAACTATCCAACAGTTCATTAAATCCCTCTCAGAGTCGTTCTTCAGCGCGGCTGAAGAACACTCTAACCCCCTGATCCGCGAATCAGCAGTAAACCCACGCTCCCCCCGACTAACCCTCGTCACCTGGTGCGCAGGCCCAGGAACGTACTAGTCGACCCACCCGATAAGCTCTCATCCGACCTAGACCTCCTACTGGAGGCCCAGGCCCAGTCAGATGTAGCCCCCGCTCCCAACAGTGTCCCCGGGGACACTACTCTCACTTAAATTTCTTTCTGTCACTATGTGACGATTCCCTCTAAGCGGTAGCTCTAGTGAGCTCCGCTGTGCGCCCTCCTCGGCCTCGAGGGGGGTCGCTCATGATGTAGGTTTAGGGGTCCTTAGGACCAAACCAGCCCCAAGGTGGTGTTTAGTGGGTAGGCGCACTCTGTGAGTCCCACATTGGCAGCACGGCCGGGCCCGTGCTGTTATGCATGAGCATTCACCACCTCCCTCCCCCGTGTCCTCCGGAGGGTGCCCTTTATGGGACTATAAAAAAAAAAAAGAACGCTCCGAACCGCCGTCGGCGTAACATCCATCCGATATTATTATTTTGCGTTACCTACTTTGTTTCTGATTAGTTTTTGCTAATTGTTTGCTAAATTGTTGAAGATTTCTGTGCTAATTATTTTCTGTTTTGCTAAAGATTTCCGTATGAAATTATTTTTGTTATGTGAAAATTTGTTGAGAATTAAAACTATTTTGTGACCATTGATTCCACCTTGTTTTTAATACCTTTCGCTCGAATTTGCTAAAAATATATAAAATCCACAACCCTTAAATCTTCTAACAAATCCTTAAGCAGTGCTTAAACACGATTATGTAGATATTAGGTAACTATATTTAAACTAAACTAGCTGACCCCGCAAACGTTGTTTTGCCAGTAGGTATGGGAGTATAGAAAAGTGCGGTTTTAGCTTTTTTAGGCCATTTTTTTTTATTTTTCTTCCGTAAGAACCATCCTCGTACTTCAAGGAATATTTAAAAAAAAGAATTAGCAAAATCGGTTCAGTTGCTCCCGAGATTTGCGCTTAGGAAGACATTTAGCGATTCATTTTTTAACTACAGACTAAAAACAGGTAAAATATAATTAGGTGTCAATTCCCAACTCCTGTCATGACGTCATAGGAGGTAAAGAAAGTATGGCACGCTTGGTTGCCCTACATTTGAGCGCGCTTACCGTCTCTATCTTGGACTGTACAAAATCTGTAAGGTGAAGGTGCAGCGCAGACGACAGACTTTTTGTCCGATCGAGTCCGTTTTATGTGCGCCGGGATTTCAAGATTTGCAATAAATAAATGATTTATTCATATTTTGACTTGATTGTTTTAGGTTTGTTTAAATAAGCCTTAATCTGTAAGATAAACTAAAAAAAAAATAACTATGAATGTTCCCCATTACATAGGTTCTATTTTCACGGACTAAAAAGCACGTCACGGATAGTCTGTCGTCTGCGCTGCAGATCTGTGGCGCTGCACCAAAAGGTAACAAGCAAGCCGTTTAGGCTACAGAGGGTGACAAATAAATATATTATAGTAAATACACTCGAAAGCCGTCTAATTTTTTCCAGAGCTAAAATAAGATAAGGATATTCTTTATTGCAAACAAGAAACAAGAGACAAATAAAAGTTAGAATAAAAAAAAAAATACAATAGGCGGTCTTATTGCCAACAGCAATTTCTTCCAGACAACCTTGTGACGGAAAGGTTGCCGAAAGAAAAAGAGAGATGGGTACTTGGTGCAAATACATATGGTAATCGAGGCACGTTAAATTCGCTGTATTAAGGCTGTTTCACACAAGCGAGAGCATAAGGAAAGTCGAGTAGCGTGGTGTTCTACCATCTTCGATGCCTCTAGCAATCCAGCGGGCCCTGACCGCACTCTACATTTAAGCCTTCAAAACAAACTTGAAAATGTATTGTATATGAATGTAGGGCTTATCGAGAGGAGCTTCTACACCTACGATGAGGTTTTGGCTTTTAAACGGTCTACATAATGTAGACAAGTCAATATTTTATTATACAATTAAGTATATTTTATTTCATTGGCATACATTCTAAGACAGTATAGGGAAGAGCGGGTGATCGTGCTCTTCCACTATAAAGGGAAATTTCCCGCCAGGCAGATCGTATGCCTGGGGACGGCCGGTCCAACTGTAATCCGTTGGACGTTGTATTTATAGTAAGTCGTGTGTAAACTTTGATCGCGCGATGCAGAAATGCTGGAGTTTATAGTGCGCGCGCAGAGTTGACATGTGCTCGCCACATCACTCCCCTTCAAGACCGTAGCTACGCATAGCTAGGTCTGATAGGATTCGAAGTCTGTGCTCTAAAGCTTGCAAGTGCCAGGAGACGCTGTGTCAGTGAGTCGACTAGCGGTTGAGGGGTGTTCGGCGGCTAACAGTCACTTCACCGGCGACAATACCTATGGAGATCGCGCATGTGGTAGGAACCGGTGAAGGCTGCTGTACCACTGGCAGCGCGTGCTGCTGTGTGGCTGCCGTGCCGAGGGGTAGGGAGAAATCACCATCAGAACCAGCAGTCGGTGCGTTGACTGTAGTGGAACTGATGAAGTGAGAGGGAAGAGGAAGAATGTGTACAAGTATGTACATGCTGGCTTGCTTGAGACTGATTGTGTGTGGAATGTGCTGCGAGAGCGAAGGAAAGTTGACAGTGTTCTGTCGGGGGTCACCACTATAGGGAAGAGCGGGTGATCGTGCTCTTCCACTATAAAGGGAAATTTCCCGCCAGGCAGATCGTATGCCTGGGGACGGCCGGTCCAACTGTAATCCGTTGGACGTTGTATTTATAGTAAGTCGTGTGTAAACTTTGATTGCGCGATGCAGAAATGCTGGAGTTTATAGTGCGCGCGCAGAGTTGACATGTGCTCGCCACAACAGTAAGACCAGCCACTAGTCTTACAAGTTTCCATCAATCCGGACTTGGCCCCCGTGGTGGACTATGGCCTATACCTTCCTCAGGGAAGAGACCCGTGCCCCTCGGTAGGGACATAATTGAAATTCTATAACTGACATTTTATATATATAATTTAATTAGTATAATTAACATAGTTTAATCAAAATGTAATTAGGTCTGTCAAGGAGTTCTACATATATGAGACATAAGGTCACTCACAGCCAACCGGCTCCCAGGCCGCTCTACTGGTCCAACTTTCTGTATCTTGCTGATGGGTGTAGCGCCCAGCGTCGCACAATAGCTATTAACGACTATTTCCCGCCATAAGTGGACAATTCCGATAGATTTATGGTAATTTTTATCAGCCAGCTGAGGGGTCGCCTCTTAAAGTGTCAAAATTTAAATTTGTGTTATAATGGATGTGGTGTCGAGTGACCCGCGACCCGCCGCCGCCGCCGCCGCCGAGACGGCTCTATCCGAGCCTCGCGGCAGCAGGTACAGGATGGCTGCCAACGCCAAGTCTGGCTCCAAACTAGGCATTCTGCAGAGACTCCAAAAGCTGTTGCTTTTTTTCCAAATTTAATCATCATCATCATCATAAACCAATTACATTCCCACCGAGGGGCACCAGATTTAATATTTTGTGTCGATTTCTTTCAGAATTTACCATGTATACAGCTGAGACTAGACATCTTCCGTGTATCTCGTGGACCCCACTTGAATGTTCATTAAGCTTTAATTTAGTTATGATACCTAAGTCGTATCACATATTATGTAAACTAATTCATTAAGAGTATTTTGTCATCTAAGTTTAGAATAAGTGGCATGTTTCTGTAATACCTCCTTATTAAATAAATAAAATCTCTGACGGACGTTGGGAAAAGCAAAAGCGGTAGCGTCTCATGGTTGTGTTATTATCTGTAGGAAATTGAATCCTGGAAAGCTGAAGCAAGTATATACAATAATAAACAGTGTTCAAAAGTATTAAACCTCTGGAGATATTAAACCAAGGTAGCAGCTGTATCAAAATGTTAGAGGTTGTGTGTCGTAGGTAGGTATTTGGTCGCAATCCCAGCGTGTCGGCGCGCCGCGTATTGTCCGCGCCGGTCGCGGTCCCGCTACTCGCTCTACAACGTTTATGCGCGGCTTATAATAAGCTTTCTCGAGAGCCAATAAATAATAAGCAAAATTAGTTTCGAGCGGAAGAGCCGACGCACTTGTTGGCGAATGTTCAATTAAATGATTACAATCTGGCGAGCGGCGCCGCGGCCGCGCGCTAGTCGGTGGACGCTGCGCCGCACCCCCCGCCGCCGCCGCCGTGGCCGCCGCCCGGGAGCCCTGCACCGCAGCGTCGCTGCTGAAGTGCTGAATTGCTGATAGCTCTGCGTTAACTTTAACAAAAACGGCCTTATTCATAAAGACACGATTGGTCTAAAACCAATTTATTCCGTATTCAAAAAGTCTATTTATTCCGTGGCTACATCTTATCTTGTAAAATTTTAATCCGGCGTTTAGAAATTTTTTAAGGAATCGATGACCAACACTGTTTTTCTATACACACTCGCACATAAATTAGATAAAAGTAGTCCGAGCTTGATCTTGAGTCATTTATAAAACGTCCAAACAGAATTCGTAATAGAAGTCCTCCCAAATCTCCATTATGCATGAAATAACAATAAATTGTGCTTCGAAAGCTTGTAATAACGTTTAACAGGCATTAAAAAGTGTTAACTGCCCAATAGCCAAAGTGTCGTTTATATATTCGTCCATAAGACGCGAATTATGCTAACGTTATCGCTTTGCCATCGAGACGACGACATTCTGCCGCTAGAATGGGCCGGCCGCGCATTATACATTGATTTACTCAAAATACGACGAAAATAATCTCTTACGAATGTTTTTATTGTGTACGTTAGTTTATGGGCGCGGGTGACAGCCGCCATCGGCCGGCAGTCGCCGTAACAAGTTAATAAATCGGCCCTCGCGCTTCTCATTTTACTTATAATAATGATCAAGTGATTTGTCCATCTGTCCGTCCCGAGACAAACGGCCGCGGCCGGCGCATGCGCGACACGCACGCCTCTGTACTGGGGACGTCGTTTGTCGGACACACTATCGGCTGCTAATTATTTATTATGTTTTTAATTTAGAAACATCCGCCGCGGCGCAGTGCCTGTGTCCGTCCGCTTTCTTTTCAAGTATTCGTGAAGCGGGAGCGCGTGCTGCGCTACACGGCCGCGGCCGGCGCAGACAATAAATAACTAGCACATCTGCTTGTGTCCACTCGATATGACACTCGTCGCTTGTTTCTAGCGGGGTGTCGAAATATTCGAAGTATCTCGTCTATGATTTGTGTGCCGACTCTATTTGTAGGTATTTGGACACGGTTTACACCTTTCTGTTTGCGTTGTCGACACTTGCTTGGCTCGTGCATAAATAATGTATTTTTGAGTGGACCGCGAGTACATCGCCCGGCTCGCGAGTCGGCGACAATCCACATAGACTCGAGATCCGTTCTCGTTCTCACGCCTTACTTAAAAAAAAAAGAAAAATGAAAATGAATTTATTTATTTAGTACTTGCATTTATAATTACCGATTACTAATACACTACTTAAGTTTACTTGGCTGTATAATTACTAGTGGTACAATTATGCCTCTCTGGAATCAGGAAGAGGAAATGTAGCGCCAAGAACTACATCGCAATTCGAAAACGTTTCCTAGTAAAGGTCGGCGGGCGTCTGGTCCGCGAACGATCTACAGATATCAGCGGATTGTGCGGTGTAGAGTTTGAGGCATCATGCAGCGCCCTCGCCGCCCCCACCGCCCCGCGCCGCGCTATCTCGGTGCCGGTAATAAACACGATAACTGCGCCATTACATCTCATCACTATACAGGAACACTGAGAAGGACCAATTAATCAAGGAATCACTTTGCTACTCAAGCAGGCTTAGGCGAAGGGTTACTTAAATAATTTTTTTGTTACATTGTATGTATGTAACTACTCTAAATAGAGGTTTCCAACTAATAATTAATATTTTGTAAGCGATCATCATCGTCATCAACCCATTATGTCCCCAACGAGGGGCGCGGGTCTCTTGCCTGAGGAAGGTAGGCCATACTCCAACACGGGGGCCAATTCCAGATTAGTGGAGGCTTGTAAGACTGGTGACTGGTCTTACTGTCAGAAGTTTTCAAGCCAGTGGCTTGAAGCCAGAGCTACTCAAGTAAGCGATAAGATTATTTAATGCGAAGTGGAATAATTAAACATACACTAAAAAGCGGCGTCGCAGGTTCGATTCCTAATGCGGGCACGTACCTATGACTTCGTTTTTCGAAGATATGTACGTTTTTGATAATATTTATTACCATTCGCTAACTATGAAGGAAATACCTGAGTGTCTGAGCTATTCACATAAGTAATTCGGCGCTAAAGCAGACCTAGCATCCTTACACTGTAGCCAGCACAGCACAGCTAGCCGCGCCGCGCGCGACCCGGCAAGTAAGCGGTTAGGTATAGCGCGGCCTCGCCCGAGCTGAGCGAAGATCCAGATAGAGCGGGAATGAGACGCTGGGTACATCGGCTTATCTCTTTTAGAAATATAATTCTCCAAATTTACAGAAACTAATCGTTATTAGATTGAACTATGTTATAATGTAATACTCTGGTACTTATTGCCTGAGATAATGGAAGGCGTATTTTTCGCTGTTTAGGCTAAACAGGGATGTCCAGCGTCACACTATGATCGGTGACACTGAATCGTGTGGAGGTACCCGGTTTCAGTTCTGTCGTAAAGTCATATCCTAAACACAATCTCTTTTTTAGGACTTCAATTTATATTCCTTTGTGTGACTAACGGTACTTTTGTAAGTCGTCGGTATAAAATTGGTGGAACACCAGCAATCTACAACTTCGTGGAACATCAACAATCAACATCTATCATTAACCACACTCCGCGCATCATAAACTGCGTCTGTCTACTGCAAAATGCAATTCACTGTTTAGCAGTTCGTGGAGTGTTAGTTCCATTGTAATGAAAAACTACCATCGCCTCGCAGTGTTACATTACTTTGGCAGCGATCGTGAATCACTGAATAGCTTGCTTTTCTACGCGATTACCGAGTTGGGAATACGGAGTCGGTTTCCATCATGTAGGCTAGCTGGGGCTGATTTACGCCGCTCGTGCGCCGCTATCCGCGAGATTTACCGATACCCGGCTCGGTGCGGCACGATACGGTGCGGCACGATACGGTGCGGCGCGGTGCGGTGCGGCGCGGTGCGGTGCGGTGCGGACGGTAGGGACCCGCGGTACTGAGGAGCGACGGCTGCCGGCAGCGCTGGCCGGCGGCGGCGGCGGCGGCGGGGCGCTGCGCCGAACATGATCTAGTATCTCGGCGGGATCACCGTCGCGGGAGGCCGCGCTATTGAAGCGGCGGCAGGATGCTGCGGCGACTTCCGCTCCGTGATAGAGCGCCGTCGCACATAGCTTTATAATTTCCGGTCGCGGATCGATCGGGAATATGTTTAACAAAACGCGTGTCCGAGATGTCTGGCGCGGCCGGAGCTGGCTGTCGCGGCTGATGGATGTGCCTGCGCGGGAACCGCCGAGGTGAACGTCTGCTCGGGGAAAGATCTCGGCCGACAGATATAATCTGCGCTTTCATGCGCAATGTTTGTGATGCGTCGCGCGTCCGCGACAGTCACGCTAATGAGTGGGCCGAACGCGCTCTAAATACAAACTAATGTTAATAGGATTATGGCGCTGTGAAAGGGGTAATCTCAGGAGATTAATCTCATGCGACGTGCACACGCCGTTGCCTGTTGCCTGCTGAGACACAAAGACGGCTATTTGTTTGTTACGAGTATTCATCGCGCCGTGAGATATTATGGGGTAAGTGAGTCTTGAAAAACATTATAATTGAATGAGTAGGTATGCATTTATGACTGTTGTTCGGTTGTCAGTTGGCATTGGCAGCCGCTAGTGTGCGCGCGGCGCGGCGCGGGCACGCGGCAACCTTTCAGCGACTAATGACGCCGATTACCGCTTGATTTATCGATGAATCAATTATAACGACGTGCTTACATATCGACGTACGGACATGCGAGCGCGTCGCGGCCCTTTGTCTCGCCGGCCGGCCCGGCGCGGGCGCGGGCGGGACTCATGTCAACATTCTTAACAATACGGTAAACGCTTCAGAAATATTTTCTTTGCATAAAAAATATGCCAAGCCTGGCGGCACAATACTTTGTAAATAAATAAAATTACGTACATTATTAAATGCATTATTGGCAAGTTGATTTTCATCTTTTATAGAGACCACACAACCGGGGCTGTCAACTTTGAAAAAAGTCAGGTCCGAAACTGTTGTACATGTAGCGAGGTTGATTTGGGCAAAGATATCTGCAGCTGAGGGACAACATGTTTCCCCAGACTGATTTTTTCAGTCTTTTTTTAGCATCTAGATAAAATCACGTTGTAGGTATTTCGAATGCGTTCAAAATATGAAATATTTAGTACAATCTTTTATCTGATCTATTTCATATTTCATCTAGCAGTACCTCCACCATTGCAAAAAAGAGCACATAAAGAAAATTCATATCCTTAATCCTTTCCTAATATTTATCAGAGTTCGTCGTACACAAAGCAAATAGGTAATGTTATAAAAAGCTGACTACGCAATCTTTTTTATTGCGCGGGCCTAGGCTTTTGTGTCAGTCAGTTGATGACACACCGTCCTTGTCTGATTTGAGTCTGTACGGGCTATGCACCGTGCATCGCTGCGTGTGCTGACTTGGCATTGTCCAGCACACCGTTACCGCCCGCCCGCCAGTGGGCTCGAGCCACTCGCCCAGTACACACCTTATATTTAACTAGACAATGTAATTCTGTGTCACGATTAAACTACTACCATGAAGATATAAACTACGACTTCTTCTTCTTCCACCACCGTCCAACAAACAACATCTGCTGTGCGACAGAGCGAGGGCTGCACACGCTCTCCCCTGCTCGTACAGAGTCCTTGTTCATAAAGGTAGCTAGTTACTAACAACAAACATTTATTCATTTATTTATTCAGTTAAAAAAACACAAGTAAGCTAACAGATTTACATCCAAATCACAAACGAGGCTATATTTACCTGATGCTAACCACCCGGTCTGATCCGAAGGCTCCACGTCAAATCTGGAGACTTAGCAGCCCTATACACAATCCCTACAATTTTCTAAGTAGAAACTATGAATCGGCATACGTTTTTGCCGTCTCTATTTTATTGTTTCTCTATGAAAAGCATGCTAAAAAAAACATGAAAATAAGGAAATGTAAACCAGGCCTGAAATGAAATTAGCCAATAGTTCCGCATGAAGATATAAACTACGACTTCTTCTTCTTCCACCACCGTCCAACAAACAACATCTGCTGTGCGACAGAGCGAGGGCTGCACACGCTCTCCTCTGCTCGTACATAATGGTCCTTCGAGCCGGATGCTCGCGACCATCTTCGGGCATCCTAACAACCAGCGCCTGCGAATCTGCAGCGCCCTCATCCTGAGAAACAGACAGACACCTTGACGGTGGTGGAAATAACTTCACCAACTCAGCGGGTCAACGCTACGGAGCTGCCCGGGTGAAATGAGGTCATTGCAAAACTGACATTGCAAAACGTGTACATCGGCGGAAGACGTTTCGCCAAACAACTCGGCCTGCTCTCTGCCTTACAACCAGGAGTAGGCCTCAACTCTACAACCTGCCGGTCAAACTGAACTGAAGAGGGTAACTGGAACGAACCTGATTTGCAACTTGGAGTGAACTTGAACCGAACTAGCCGGAGACCAAACTGTCCCGATGGAACTGAGGTACGGAAACATGAATGAATTGATGTGCAACTTGGAGTGAACTTGAACTGAACGAATTGGAGACCAAACTGTCCCAAACTCCCGGTAGGACAACTAACCGAGCATACTGCTCTCAAATAACTGGAGGAAGAAGCCTCATCAACTGGTGGACGCTGAGCCACAAACTAACTCAGGCCCATCCACTCCCTTACATACATGGAGTGGACTCAAGGAATCGACGGAAGACGTTTCGCCGGCTCAAGTAACATCAAGTACAACTAAAAGTTATCGTCGTGGTCGCCACAGAAAAACTATCGACTTGCACTAACACAAAGATGTTACACTGCTGTGCATTGAACTAAGTACAGTAGGCGACAGGAACACACGACATACCTCAAGAAAACGCCTGGCAGCATCCATAAAGGAAAAGCAGCAACTATGTATATACTTAACTTATACAACTCTTTAACTTTTCACTAGGTACTTATTTACACTATACTTTATTTTACACTTATTGTGTTGCTGTAACATTAACTTGAACTAAATTTATAATATGTTAGAACTAAATTGATAAAGCTTAACTATTGTCAACTTGTCTGTTTCATCGTATTCTGCAAACTTCTAATGAATATTTGAACTGAAAATTCTTAACTTTAAAACTTCTAACTTTATAACTGAAATGCTGCTACTTATACGATTAGGTGTCAAACTAATATTAACTCAACTTTTACACAACTAGCTTACCTGAATAATTTAGCCTTTTGTATCGTAAGAAAACAATGTGACAACTCACTTAGTTTCATTGCATTGTATACTATTGTACCCATTACTTTCATTTAATTCAGGTTTTTCTTTGGCAGCCTGTACTTTGTACAACTTTTAGATATTTGTAGTAGGTACCTACCTAGTCTCTTTGCGTAATACGCTAACAAACTACTTTAAAACTGCCAAAGCAGCGAAAAGAGTCACGTAGGCCACTATAACTTGTAATTGTCTTATCATTTTTAATTCTCAATAATGTAATTAGACCCGGTGTCAACTTTCCAACCACTTTATAGGTAACTAACTAGTCAGCATTTCGCCACTTGTATTATTTTGTAGTAACAAACAACTGTTTTAAATACTTATTACTGATGTAGCTTTAGGCAAACTGTTAACTTTAACTTTACTTTTAACTTCATCTTGGGTTGGGAGCATGTACGGGCTATGCACCGTGCATCGCTGCGTGTGCTGACTTGGCAATGTCCAGCACACCGTTACCGCCCGCCCGCCAGTGGGCTCGAGCCACTCGCCCAGTACACACCTTATATTTAACTAGACAATGTAATTCTGTGTCACGATTAAACTACTACCATGGAGATATAAACTACGACTTCTTCTTCTTCCACCACCGTCCAACAAACAACATCTGCTGTGCGACAGAGCGAGGGCTGCACACGCTCTCCCCTGCTCGTACAGAGTCCTTGTTCATAAAGGTAGCTAGTTACTAACAACAAACATTTATTCATTTATTTATTCAGTTAAAAAAACACAAGTAAGCTAACAGATTTACATCCAAATCACAAACGAGGCTATATTTACCTGATGCTAACCACCCGGTCTGATCCGAAGGCTCCACGTCAAATCTGGAGACTTAGCAGCCCTATACACAATCCCTACAATTTTCTAAGTAGAAACTATGAATCGGCATACGTTTTTGCCGTCTCTATTTTATTGTTTCTCTATGAAAAGCATGCTAAAAAAAACATGAAAATAAGGAAATGTAAACCAGGCCTGAAATGAAATTAGCCAATAGTTCCGCGGTGCGTGCGGCATAAACCATATTTAATTAACCGAATGTCTATACAGCGGGTATAGCTAGCACGGTCGAAATAGTAGAGTTCATAAATCATTGGAAAGTTTTATTTGATTGACATGGTATGCTTATCATATCAGTCAGTGTTCGCCCGGAGTCTGATATTTGTTGTGATTATAGTCCGGCCTCGGCCTGGGCGCAGCGCGGGCGCTGTGTAATCACGCGCAGTTAGTGCTGCGTGAGCGTGCGTGCGCGCCGCCCAATTAAGCGCATGCAAATATGGCGCGCGCGCAATTAAACAATTGATTTAAACATCACGCTAAAGGTCTCGCGGGGTAACCGGGGCTGCGGGGCGGCTCGTCCGCGTGCGAGTCGGCGCTGTGACAGAATGCAGTCCACCGGAACCCATTCATTCTGTATTGAACGACAATTAAATGTTATTTGATTGCGGAGGAGACGATGTAAATTATACGTAGCATGTGGCACGACGCCGCCGCCGGACCTCCCAGCTATGCTGAAGGTTCCGGGTTCGTTTCCAAATTTGTTTGTGTGAGGTGATGTGGTGTCGGTCCGTGCGTGACGTCACTGGGCCGATGCTGCGTGTGTGAGTTCAATCAGCGTCGCAGCGGGAGTCGTATTGTGCGTCCGCGCAGCGATCCGTTGATTAATTGTCATCGAGCCAAGAATAAAAGTAGTACTAACGCCACCGGCCACCGGTCGGATTGGAAGCTGTCGGTGATAACATGACCGTAGGTGTCGTCGGGAGCGTGTGGTTACACGGTTCATTTGACGCGACGTCGGGCGCCGGGCGCGCCCACCGCGCATGCGCCCGCAGGCTGCGCCCGCGCCCTCTTCATTACTGCCGTGTCACGCCTCCGTCACTGCGGACTAGCCGAGCTATAAATCGGCGCATTTGCATATTCTACTTTACTCACTGTTAGCACTGTAATCGCTCGCCATCGGCGTTTAGTGTTCAATTAAATGGATGACAAACCTCTGGCATTCCTAGTGCGACAGCTTCTGTTGGCAAGTAAAAAGCATTAGGCGAAGGGCTGTATTTCACGTCGGCTTAACGAACGTTTCGTGTGGCCCAGATACGCGACACGCATCGTCGCCGCCGCCCCTGCCCGATGCCCGTCTAAATGCTCTCCCGGAATGTCTGCGGTGATAAATGACCGCGGTGCTATCGCTCGATTCCTATTTCGGCTACAATCGACGGGCGATTCTCCGACACAATGAGGCGCGCGATAACAGATCGGACGTCGACGCAACTGTAAACCGAACTGGCGCCATAAAACTGACTCGAGATATACGCGGCACTTAGCATTGTGTCAGCGGGAGCACGGTGGGCGCGGGGCTGCGGCCGCTCGCGTTGACTAACGAAGTGCCAAATAGGGCGCGAGCCGCGGCAATGGGTCCGCGGCCGCGTCCGCCGCGCCGCACCGCGCCGCACCGCGCCGCGCCGCGCGGTAAACGAGCTGCTCCCACCGCCGCAGCAGCAGCCCGTCATTAAACGCATTGCCCATCAGTTAGCTCCCGACGTCGCAGCGTTGTCGCGGTGATTTACAATTCTAACATTTACTGATATTTGTATTATTCATGTTCCGCGCACGGCGGGTAGGTTCCCAGCGTTCCCGCGAGATCGCAGATCCGCGCTCGATACTGCGCAGCGGGGAGATAGCATCGCAACAACATACTGTTGCGGAACGGGAAAAGTTGTGACGAAACGAAACGAGTTGCAACGTAGCCACGCAGCCTCGGGGAGCGATAAATAGCGGGTAACGAGCGCGACACTATCGCGCGGGCCGCATTAGCCGCAGCCCTACATCACTCAGCGGCGCGGGGATGCGGTCGCATCACGTAAGTAACGGCCGCCACTCGCGCGACGTGAAACATGCTTCGATCTGCTGAAAAGGTCAACCGCCGTATTTATGTTTCCCTCGCTACCGTCTCGGCGCGGAGGGTAATAGAGCCTCGCATAATGTGCGTAGATACGAGGCGGCGCACACCTGCGACACGGCATTGCATTGTGCAGCGATCTAATCGCGCCGCGTCGCTACCGAGCGGCCGTCCCGCGTTTACAAGCCGCGAGCAAACCTGCTTAGATGCAGATTCCAATATCATAGGCGCGAGCTGACATAACATAGTGCAGTATTATACTAATCGGAGTGCGAAACAGAGCCGGCATTGCGTTTCATTGAAAACGATAAATCTCCCCGCGTGTCGCTCGCTGCGGCGTCGCTCGCCGCGGGAGCGTCCGCACCTCTTTCACGCCTCGCCGTAGATTAGCATTACCCACGCCCTACGCGAGATATTTTCATTACGGTTTTCTTAAGAGGATTTCGATCTGAATAGCCCAGAGTGCGGAAATATGTCGCCGCGCTATTTATTCCATTCTGACGTGGATGATTTAAGTCCAGTGCGGATACGCAAGGCTTTAGTCGTGTATGCATGCATCTGGCGCTGATTGGCGTGTTGCGCTACTCGCTGCCCGCGGCGGCTGATTTATGTGCCGTGGACGACACGCTGCGCCGCCGCCGCCGCCGCCGCCGAGACACGCTGAAGATGTGGTAGTAGCTTAGGGATTAAGACCACCGAAAATTAACATTGCTCTATAGTTCTCGCATCCAACTGGCGTAGTTGTTATGAACTACGCCAGTGTTCATGAGAACTACGCAAAGGTGTGCATCAGGTGTGCAAAAAATGCTTAGTCTCTGCATCACTCATTGATATTATCATGAAAAGTCTTGAAATTTGGATGTTTAATGAGTAGGTAACAGGAGTATAAAAAGTTCTGGGTGACTGGGTTATACAGGGTCGTAATTTAAGACATCGCATAAGACGCCTTACAGAATCTGTGGTAAACAGAGACAAACTAAGTTAGAAGATATCTTCGAAAATAATAAAAATAAGTATTAAAATTATGAATGTATAACTGCATTTTCAGATTTAATAAAAACAATTTTAAGTTATGGTATTTACAAAAATCGTCTATTAAAAATAAACAAAAATTTTAACAAAAGAAAAACTTTAATCAAAAAACTACAATAATAAATTGTAACGCAAGTAAGTACGAATACTCAATTATTTTTAACTGTTGAGTGTACAGTATAGTAGTGTACTAGTTTTGACTAACACTTTTGTAGTCAAAACCAGTTTTGAAGACAAGATTTAGTTAACACTAGTTCTGACTGAGAAACCTCTGTCATAAGTACTATTGACTAATAATTTTCAGTCAAAACTTATTTTAACCAATCTCTGCAGTCAAAATTAGTTTTGACTAAATTTAACAGTCAAAACTAGTTTTGACCGTTTGAGAGTTTTGACTGTAACTTATATAATTTGTTTTGAAATATTTTTTGTTGGTTTTTTGTTGTTAAATTTTTGTATTTTTTTATCTTTAGTGAATCTGAAGTTAACTAACTAAGTGGACGCCAACAAATTATTCAATAGACCTAAATAAAAAAAAGAATCATTGAAATCGGTTGGCGTGATATCGAGTTATTCGCCCATTTGTCGCGCACATACCTACCTGAGAGAATGAGTGAGAACCTCATCCTTTTTTGAAGTAGGTTAAAAATATCGCACATAATATGTATTAACGACATAAATCTAAGATTCCAGTGCCTATGCCGATAAAAAAGTTGGTTAGGAAACAAAAGTAAAGATCTTCTCGTGAGGCCCAATGTCTTCAAGTGATCACAAAATCAATTCAGGTCGGGCCTTACGAGGATATTTATAGGTACGACAAAATATTCATTGCTAATATGTATCAGGAGACCAAAGAAGAAATGCAGAATTCAATATCCATAGGCATTTGTATACTGCAGTACATACTTCTGTTCGTTACCTACTCCCTGAGTAGCCTGCCTGTGTACAGTGACACTGGCCGGGCCCGCTCGAATGCAGTTGCTGAGGGACCCGCGCGTGGAATTAAAAGCTAGAACTAATGCTAATTGTATTTCATTGCTTTGCATCATCAGGCTCGCTGCGGTGCCGGTGTTGCGGCTGCAACATTTGCAACACATGTTATGAATAACTTTGTCACGCCGCGTGATTGCGTTCGCGGCCGCCCGATGCGTTTTATTGCGCGTTTCATTACTGCTGATGTAGTGCAGCCGATATTTATTGAGCCTATTTCAGGTCCTATCAGATGCCGAGTGCAGTGGCTGCGTAGCCGGTGAGTGCAATGAGACCTGCTACTCTATCACAAGTGAGACTGGTTAGCATCGCTGTGGTAGCGAGACCACTCGACCAGAAATACTCAACTCGGACAACAAGACGGAGTCTTGAAGTAGGTTTTTACGACATAACGGTATCATTTAGTCTTTTTAAAAACGACTAATTTATTATTAAAATAAATACAGTTGACAGCTCATCAACCTTTACATATGTACGTGCTCTTTAATCAGTTAGGGTAAGATAAGAACGACCTTGCAACAAAAAATATTAAATAAAATTTTTACCCTTCAAAATTTTTGTTTTAATAAATAAACTATCAGAGTAATTTGTTGCTGTCCAAAATCTTTCTAAAAACTTTCCTCAGTATCACCGAACGTTCTAATGGGAGCTCAGATTCTGCTAATGCATTGTAGTATAATGACAGTTACCTAGATGACTGCGTCAATTTAATTTCATTGCCGCTTCAATTCGCAATTCTATGCGTCAACGGAATTAAAAAACATGTCACGTGAGCCGAACATGTAAGTGTAATTGAACTATAATGGACTAACAGAACGAGGCCCTTGTCATCGCCGGGTTCGCTAACTCCACCAGATAAACGACACGACACATCAAACAAATAGGTATCATTGTATCATTAACTACAGTAGCGGTTGGGAAACATTGGACGAGACTGGCAAAGGAGCGGATGGGATGGCGTGAAAGAGAAGAGGACTATGCCCATCAGTGGGCTCTGTTTATGAACTGATTAGATAGATAGAAAGTATGCCACTAATTGGATCAAATTTGATCTACGAAAAAAAGGTTGATTGAAAACTAGGTTAAAATTTCACAGGTCTACAAACAACATAGGAAAAAAGGTTACCATAGCACAGAGTATCCTAGTTTGGAATCAGGTCAAGAGATTGTAGTGTGTCGAAGTTGTTCGAATTGGTCGCCGAAGCCGAGTTTTCCGAGTTGAGCTGTCCGGGTTGAGTTGTCCTGATCGAACTGTCCAGGTCGAGTTGTCTCGGGCGGCGTCGAGAAGTGATCTAATAGAATGTAAAGCTGTGCCGAAATAAGGATACAACATGACAACGTGGAGCGTGTAGAATGCGATCTTGTGTAACAAGATTTATTCATTGACCACGAGTTATTTAGGTACTCACTAACTAGACTGCAACCCGAAAACTTGAAGTTATATTCATGCGCTAGTTCGTTAGTGCAAACTCTAGCTGGAGTCTCTATCTAGTCAAATCGGCATATGAAAAGGGTTTTCCCGCAGCCGCAGGATTTCGTGCGCCCCTCGCCCCCTCTCCCCGCGCGACGAGTCCGGCAGTCGCGCTTGATTGATACACATCAGTCTCGCGGCTGTCAATTATGCGCCCCCCTCGCCCCCGCTCCCGCCCCACTCCCCGGCGCGCGACCACCGGGCGCGGGCGCGGGCGCGCACTAATTAGCGACACCGCGGCCGCGGCAGCGCCACCGACATCGGCCGAGCTGCGCGCACCGCGCTAGTGTCAACTGTTGGTGTACAAGGTAAGGTGAAGAAGAAACATAATTTATTGAAACAAAATAAACAGACAAGTAACATAATATATGGACATAAAAGCTCAATACAAGAAGGGTAACAAAAGAAAGTACAAATGCAACGCAACAGAAAAAAAAACAAAACTATAGATTAGAGTTCGTGTTTGGCAACAACTTTTGTTCAATGAGTTTCTGTTAGACTTTAATGTTTCGAAATGTCATGGTTTTTAAAATTTTATTAAATTCGCTCATGACGCGCTCTACTAACTAATGTCGTGACTAATGTGAGTTGTCCTACACGGAAAGACCTACGCGGTTTTAAATACTGTCTTCGAAGAACGCCACGGGAAAGCAGAGCAACCGAAGTCATAGAATATTTTTTTTTCAGTCAAGTCCTTAAGTGTATCCGGAATAGAGCTTATAATCATACAACAAAAGTTGTTGTAGGCATTTGAAAAACTCAAACTCAGTCGGTTTGAGTTTCAGGAATTGAGCATTTCAAAATTAACCATGTATGTATGTATGTATGTAAGAGAATACTTATCTTATCTTTAAACATAAGTTCAAAGATTTATTGTTAGTATATTCTGGGGCTATTCCAAGAATTCCAAGTAATCATAATCGCTGTGGTCAGTTACAGGAATTATAGGTAGTTCCTGAAATATTATTAGACTAATTATTATGGCACAACCACGCATACGGGTCCTAGTAGTTTATAAGATTTGCAAGTTAAAGTGACACTGGCAGTGATTTCGTCACATCTCCCGAACAACCGAGAGTCGATGGGGTAATCTCGGGTGCACGCCACGGACCGATAACCGCAGCGTATGCGCTGGCACCAAAGATATGCTCTAACTGCTGGGTGGATTGAACGTATTGAAATCCGTTCAGGCCTTTGTGTGGGTGACAGGCATCCAAATTTCCACAAGTTATAATATTCGTGGGATTATCTTCATCCTCGACGCATGAAACCCAGGCGAGGGACTGCAGTTTTACTCTGAGATTATTATGGCAGATTAATCATTAAGGTGGAAACTAATAAAAAGCTCAACCGACCGAGCGCAGTTGTCATGTCTCGACACAAAGCTTACGAGATATTTATTAAAAGCCACGACTGAAGCTAAATCCACGTCCACACGTCGTCTGTCCTTACCCGTCCATTTGACAACCAAATAGGATTAGCCTCCCCCCCCCCGCGCACCTCGCGCCCCGCGCCCCGCACCCCGCGCCCTCGCCCCGCAGCCGCAGCGGACGATGACGCGGCCAGTTCTCAAACCGACTCGTAAAAATTAACCCATTAACTTCAATTACAGCGCGACCGGTCGCCCAAACGCGCGGTCGACGACCGATAGGTGAGTGCGATGTTCGCGCACACCTGAACACATCCCTATGTCTTGTGCAAGAAAGACTGCTATCGCTCGCGTGGCGACCGGCTGGCTGGCCGGCCGGTGGCTCGCTCCTAATCGTCGAATTAAAAGCGGATTACTGCGGACGGCAGGCGTTAAATTAGTAAATTCCCGGAGGCGGGCCGCAGCCGGCGGCGCAGCCGAGATTACTAGGAAAACACATAACTAGACCAGAACTGCTTAGTCACACACCGCTCAGGACTGCTCGCAGAGGCTGCTTTACTACTGTGAACAAAGCTCTCAATGCATTTTATGTTCAATCAAGTTACAAGTTATTTCACAAGTCAGACTCGTTCACTTTACTTCTCGCGTGTGAAAAATCACCCCAACAATTAAGATGTTGCAACAATGCAATGAATTCCTTTGATGATTTTGCAATCAGTGTTCGGAATCGTTTGTCGCTACGTCTGATTGTCTACAAATATTTTGCGATAAGCGTATACAGCGTAGCCTTGCGTAGCGAACGAACGAGTGATTGCTTAGTAAATGTTCCTATATTTATCGCATCGCGCAATAAACAAATTACATTATTTATAGAAGATTCCTGAAATTGGTGACTCGATTACAAAACCTGTAGCCGTGTTTGTTCCCTATAAACCTGTCGCGTCATACTTGCAGGTCGGTGGAGCGTCCTCCCACGCGCCCCGCGCCCGGGCCGAGTCATGCGCGCTAATGGCTCAAACTCCCAATTAATGGCAGAGCGGCTCCCGCCTGCCGCTTCACGCACGCACCAGCCTAACAAATTATTATAATCAAATTATTTATAGAAAATCTGGTGAGCAGCCTTGCTTGATCTTCGTTGCCCAGTTGTCTTACGACTCATGTACTTTCTTACTTGTGAGTGAATGTTATTGTCGTCGAGGCACTCGCCACTTTGTCATAATTTGTTGTTGTTTATGCAGCGGTGTGTGACAGCAGTGTCACAACAAGCGGCGTGTTCACACGCGCGTCGCCGAGCGCCGACAAAACGGCCATTACCGGCCGCGCCGCCGCGTTGCACAAGCGCATGATTTGATTATGTGACGCGACACGATTCGGCTGAATCTCGGTACTATGTGGAAAACTAACCATGTCTTATCGAATCAGCGTGAGTCACCGATAAATCGGCCCGATGTTGTTCCTGCCTGCTAAAGAAGAAATCTCCTAAATCAACTCCTCAGTAGACCTGTACGTGAGCTGAGCCTAGTAACTTCGTTGCGTTTGGTCTGCCACGGGAGAGACGCAGAAGGACACACTAGATTTCATTGCTTAACCTTCATGGTTGTCTAACTTTTAAAGGAGCTGTGTTTCCTGAGATTCCCATCCTGAGATTGTCTCTGCCCGCAGTGTCTACATACATATTATATTGTTGGACGGTTTTACTATATAGGCACATTGTGAAGGAGCCGAGTGTGTGCTTCTGTCCACAAAATAAGATCTCGTGTCGCAACGCAACGCAACGCGCGTATCGACTGGGCTTATTGCTTCCTGTCCACGATTATCTTTTAATTTCGCTGCTCCACATTATATCATGTTAACTGCCGTTTCAATTTCCTTTCTAATACAAAAGCCACGATTAACCCCGTTCTGACGACATTTGCGCACTTTAGTACCAGTGAGTCTACTTTCGAATGCATGCTTCAATCTACAGTAAGGTGTAATTGAAACCTCATGAGTATTAAAGCTGAGCGATTCCCACGGCTGACGGGATGGCTCGGGCCGCGCTGCCCGGGGCGCTGGACCCGTGCTGCACACCTGCAGCCGCCGCCGTCTCCGCCGCCGCACGACCGCGCGCCGATGCCCCGAGGTGGCCGTCTGCGGCGCAGCGCGGACACCTGGACACTCGCTCCCTCCCGCCGCCGCCGCCGCCGCCGCCGCCGCCGCCGCCGCCGCCGCCGCCGCGCCACCCGTGCAATGGCAGAGTATAATGTCCTCGTAAAGCGATAAACCCGCGATCGATCGTAAAACGGCGAACGAGCGTTAGTGGTGTAATAGTCGCCATAATGGCCCTCCAGTCTCTTTGCACATTACCGAATTATCGACGCTGTTAAATTGCGAATGCACTTGTTATCTCGGACTCTATCAATCATACGAGCGTATCATTTGCGTTTACTCGTTGCCCAACCCGGGCAGAGCCCCGGCGCGGCCGAGGGTGTTACACAAGCGTCCCCCGAGACACCCACGTCCGGCCGCGGCGCTCGGCGGGCGGAGCCGCGCGCGCGCACTAGTGCGTGTGAACACGGCTGACGCAAGCGATCGCACTCGATACACTCGAACTATCAATATTGGAGATAAGAGTTTTTAAACAGATTGCTGCGGAGAAAAAGGCGATTTATCTTAATGGGCGCATTATGGTTAAACTATTCATTGTTCGAGCGACTCGCACGCCGATACAAGCGTGTCGCTGGGCGACGATCGTTACTAAACATGTTGGTGTTGCAATGTGCCCCAGAATACTGGCTTGAAGTAGACAGACGGAAATATCATATTTAATGAAAACCTGTCATTCAGTAGAGGAAGTTATCAAATGACTTGTGGACAAAGAGTAACTTCTTTACAAGGTACTAAACCTAAGTAATCTACTTAACTATCTCTTGCATTACCGGTGGTTGTATGTCTGGATAGAGCAACGAGCACCTCGGAGTGAAGCGCCGGCAAGCCGGAGTTTAACGTAAAGTCGGAACTTTAATGTCGTTATATCTCACCTTCCGAACTTGACAACATATTTTAAGCTACAAATAGAGAAATATTATTAGAATGCGCCGCGATAACCTCCGACCGGCGTTATTGAGTGAAGCACTCTATCGGCCATAAGCCGCGCTCTTGTTGTGAAACCGGGCGCCGCGCGCGGAGGCTGCGCGGCCGATAGTGCGCTCATAACGATGCGATAAAATATGGTCGGAGAGGCTTATCACGCCTCTACCGACCTCTACCGCGGCCTGCTCCCTAACGTCCAGAGCTCCATCGCACGTGTGTTGGCCACTCGGCGCGCAGGGCGTCTGCCGTGGCGGCTAGGCTGTGGGACGGGAGGCTCTAGCCTTGTGGCCGTTTATGGCTGGCTCGAGAAATTAGTAGGTACTCGTAAGTATTGAGTGCGAGACAAGGAAACGTTTATCGTAACATTTACATGTGAAATTCTATCATCCGCCGCAGTTTACGAGGTGGCTGTGGGTACTACCACTTACGGACCACATTAAGTTTATTTCTGTAGTAAAATATTAAAATATTTCCACCGACGCCAAATTCGAATGGAAATTTAATGTAAAGCAAATTACAGCGGAACTTTACGACCGACAGAGTGCGAAGATATCGGCTCGACGACAGATTATCGGAACATATTAACCATTCGCGAGACGATCAATTATACTAGATCGAAAATACGTGGTAAAGTAATTTAATAAAAATATAAAACAGCGTTAATTATAATTGACCTGATCCTTTAATTGTGTTTAATTGGTTAAATAAGTAGGTAGCGGCGTGTAGGTATGTGCGGGCGGCAGCCCAGACTAGCCGCCAATTACAGTGCGACGCGGCGGCGGCGGCGGCGGCGGCGGCTTCGCTCTGATACTGCGCAACCTCGAGCTGCTACTCTCAAATGTTCAAACCCTCGGTCTTAATCCTTCGTAATCGTAACAAATATTGTTTGTATAGTACCTGAAGTCCGAAAGACACACTAGATATATAAGCTCGAATGACGTTGATTCACGATCCTGTGCAGGAAGTAAGGAAGGAAGTAGGTACAGAGTGTGGTCAGCAGCGGATCGTCTCGAGTAATTTATTTATTTATTCAGTTAGGAGAATCATCAGCTTATAAAATTAATCTAGTGGAATAAAAATAGGTAACTATGAGCTAATAACAGATTCTCGCCTATAGACACAACTTAACTAAAAAAAATGTGTGGACTTCATGCTTTGTCTAACACATAACTTACACTAACTGTAGACAATCTAATATTACCAATGATTTTACAATTATATTGTTATATTTAACCTGTGATATTTATCCACCCGCAAAGAAAGACGCACTGATTAAGCGTCTTAGGGTGTGGACCGCTGTATTGAACAAATCTATGTCATGATGTGCAATAATTTTATAAAAAATTTGTCACTCGCTCGCACAATAAAACTATTTTGTCTAAAGTTTGTAGACGGGCTCGTGTGTGTCGGGCTCGGCCCGGAACCCTTAAGTGAAGTCTACCGAGTAGCTCAGAAGAGTCGATACTAGATGTTGCAATCTTATGCAAATACACTGTATCAGCTACCTCTCGTCTAAGCCTTACAGTTAAAAAATGAAATCTCCTACACATATCGTCATAGTTCCTGGAGTCGTAAGGTATCTTAAGACGAAAGCACAAAAACTTAATAAATTTTCTTTGGATGGATTCGATTCTGTTTATGTAGGTACTGTATTGGGGACTCCATACTTGGGATGCGTATTCCAAGATAGATCTGACTAGGGTGCAGTATAGTATTTTGAGTGTCTTGGCCTGCTTAAAATCTTTAGACATGCGCATAATGAAACCTAGAGATTTGTATGCTCGCGAGATTATATTGTTGATATGGTCGTCAAACAAAAGTTTAGAGTCATGGAGTACACCTAAGTCACCAACAGTGTTATCTTTTATTAGAGAAAATCCGCGCATCTGGTAGTTGTAAGTAATTGTTTTAATCTTACGCGTGAACGTTACTACTGAGCACTTGCTAGGATTCAAGTCCAAGCTATTATTGACACAATACGAGCCAAGGCTTTCAAGATCGTGCTGTAGCTTTTCGGCATCATCTAATGATGATATCAATGAAAAAATCTTCATTTCGTCGGCAAAACAAAGCAACTGGGACGAACTGAGGCTTAAGTGAACATCGTTTATTAGAATTGTGAAAAGAAGTGGACCGAGCAAAGAGCTCTGGGGAACTCCGCTAGGTATACTAACCCAGCTAGAAATATAATTATTCACCACAACAGCCTGGGTTCGATTCTCGATATACGAGCAAAACCAGCGCAGCAAATCTCCCCTGATGCCAATGTATTCCAGCTTATATAATAGCTGTTTGTGGGAAATCCTGTCGAACGCCTTACTATAGTCAGTGTAGACCACATCAACTTGGTGACCACTGTCCATAGCTGAAGTTAAAAAATCATTAAACAATACGAGGTTAGACACCGTAGATCTGCCCGGTAGAAATCCATGCTGTGAGTTGCTAAGTGACTGTTTTATGGCCGCGTAAACCTGGGAGTGTATTACTTTCTCGAAAACCTTAGAAACTATACATAGTTTAGATATCGGTCTGTAGTTGATAATTTCTATTTTGGAGCCCTTTTATGTACGGGGGTGACAAAGGCTTTTTTCCAGATATTTGGAACGGTGCAAGTATCCAGGGACTTTTTGAATAGTAGGCGAATCGGTTCGACTATTGTATCAGCGCACCCTATTAGAAATCGTGCTGGCAATTCGTCTGGCCCAGCAGATTTGCAGGGGTCTAACTTTAGCAGGAGGAGACGTAGAGACTCAACGCTTAGCTCGATGCTGGAAATATCAGAAACTGTCGCTGGATACTGCTCGTATAAAGATGTAGCATGAACTCGTGAGTCATTGTCTAGGAATGTAGACTTAAAGAAGTTAGAGAAAGCTTTGCAAATGTCATCACCCGTGTTGTATATTTCACCGCCTAGAGTCAGACTGCTGGGCATGGCATTAGACGTAGACCTGTTTTCGACCAAATTCCCAGAACTTCTTCGGGTTGGTACCAATAGACTCCTCGACAGTTGCTATGTAGTGTTCATAGCATTTATGCTCTAGTTCTTTAGCCCTCTTGCGCAATAGTTTTTATAGGATTGTTGGTCCCATGAGTTTTTATAAGTCCTATATTTACGATAGTATTTATATTGTTCTTTAATATTTTTCTTGAGTGCCGGAGAATACCACCTCGGATAGTGACTAACATTGCAATTTTTTGTGGGAATATATTTCTTACGCAGTGTGTGAAATGTGGAATAGAAGAAATCTACACAGCTCTCAAGGGATCTTGATAAGAACTCTGACTCCCAATCAATATTTTTAATGTCTTGATTAAGAGCTTTGTAGTCGCCTTTATTGAAAAGATATTTAATAAAAGGGGCCGGCTTTAAAATGTCACGAACTGCAAAACTAACATCAAGTAATAAAGCACCATGGTGCAAATCGATAGGGACCAACGGGGTGTCACATGTGCGTACAGATAGATCGTTATTTGATAAAACAAGATCCAAAATTTTACCATATTTGTTAAGTACCCCATTATATTGCTTGAGATTAAGAACGTTGATTTCGTCTATTAAAAGTGATTCGTCATAGGAACTAAAATTAGATGGTGAAAAACAATTGTCACTTTTAATCCATTCGATGCCGCTCAAGTTAAAGTCGCCTACAATCAAAAATGTATCAAACGAGTTACTTAAAACGTTATTATTTAATTTATTTAAGAAGTTTGACAATTGAGTTGAAAATGAGTTACCTAGATTTTGCCGGCATAAATACACAACACATAAATTTGGCTTAAAACGTGCCCGGGACTGACTATTAAACATATTAATAGTTATCCATAGGTCCTCCGCTGATGACTGGAATGTACCTTGCGGTAGAATTGTTAAGTTTCTATGAGTAGCTATAAGGACCCCTCCACCCCGCGCCTGACCAGTCGACTCATAGTCCCGATCCCGCCGCCAAATCACATAGCGCCCGTCAAAAAGTTCCGAGTCCCTAATCCCATCAAGTAGCCAAGTTTCCGTCAGAATAATTACGTCATACGAGGCGGAACATAAGTTACGGTAAAATATGGTCGTCTTGGATCGTAACCCGCGGACATTCTGGTAATAGATATTTAGCTTATTTACCCCCGTAATGTCGTGCAATGAACGGTACGTAGCGGCGCGTCGGCGGCGGCGTCGCGCGCAATCTGCATGTCCACGCGTCGCGCGCGGCTTGATTGCGCTCGTTACTGGGCGTACTTTACTGGGCGAGCGAAGGCTCTTTACACGTATTAAGTTGCCAAGTCTTAACTAAATTTTAACTAAATTTCAAATTTTAAGTAACCGTTTACACGTAAAAATACTAA
Source organism: Yponomeuta plumbellus (assembly GCA_947310845.1). Lineage (NCBI taxonomy): Eukaryota > Metazoa > Arthropoda > Insecta > Lepidoptera > Yponomeutidae > Yponomeuta > Yponomeuta plumbellus. The sequence goes on along the minus strand of OX371211.1, from coordinate 220,446 downwards.
ATAACTAGTTAAACTCATTTATTCGCTCAAGATGGACGACCACAGAACAAATATACCCCTAGCGGACGACCAACATCAACAGTTAACATTCAAATTCTTTAACACCAAAATTTGCAATCGCCATGGCTGACGCTATAGCGACAAGACGATGTTTTTTTGCTTGCTTATTTCTGTAATTTAAGCTTTTAATATTCCATAAACAATCGTCCTTTATGCATTCTTCAATGAACTTTATTGTCGTGTCTTCCGTCTACTTCGACATTTTCGAAAGATTTTTATTTATAAATTAAATAGGAACTACGTTGCAATCACTCCGCCAGCTTATGCTTTTCACTTAAATTTAACTAAATTTTGCCTATCCAAACGTGTCAAGTGATTAGCCACGCCCACCAACTTAACCGAAAAATAGACAAAATTCTATTCTACCTTGTTTACTTGCAACTAAATTTTAACTTGCAACTTCTTACTAAATTCACTGTTTACACGGGTTAAGTCACTTAAAATTAAGTTAAAATTTAGTAAATTTTTAGTCAACTTGATACATGTAAATCAGCCTTTAATGCGTTTGGCATTTCCACGCACGGCCATCGGCCAGCCTGCTCTTTGTTTATCTGGAATTTACTTTCGATCACCAAATTATGGGTAAATAATAGGTGATTATCGAGCTATTGCGTGCGTGCTGGACGCGCTGTCGTCGTAAATGGCTACGCTAAGTATATACCTCCTACCTACTGCCGATGAAAACAGATGTTTTTCGCCTGCATCAATATTTATTGCAAAATGATTGTCCAGTAAGCTATTATTTACTTTATCATACACTCGTTTCCATGGAAAGTGCTAAAAGTAAGATTACTTCGTTTCTAAATTCTCTAAAATTAAAAGAAGTAGGTAAGATACTAAGTAAGATATACAATAAATAACCAGGCTGAGGCCATTTGTACAAAAGACGGGATAAACGTATCTTTTTTTTATGGTCGCAATAAAGTTATGAATTACGTTAACTTTTTTTTTTTTAAAGTTTGATATTTTCACAACTTTAAGGGACCGTAGAGCAAAGTACATGGTTTAATTTCAACTCGATACCTGCACTCGTTCCCGAGATACACGGGCTGGACAAACAGACGCACGGACAACAACGTGATCCCACAAGGGTTCCGTTTTTCCTTTTGTGTTACGGAACCCTAAAAAGGAAATAAAGATGAAATTGATAACTATCGTACAATTACCCTAATCTCAATCTTAGCTATAGTGTTTGAGAAAGCTATGCACAGTCTATTAATTAACATGATTCTTATCAAAACACAATTTAGTAAAAAAAATGCTAACACGAATTTCAAAAGGACAAGACTACAATGCAGGCTGCTTTAAACTTCTAAAAAAATATCGCATTACATGTATAATTAAATACCTGTTTTTGTTAGTTTTACTTGACATGGGTAAAGCTTTTGATTTCGTGTGTCACGAAATGATTTCATTCCGGGGTCTTGCTTTTGATTTGGTTAAAAGTCATCTCAGTGGAATAAGTCAATGCGTAGAGGTAAATAAACTAATAAAGCTCTTGAAAAATGTAACTACAGGTTGGAATATAAATTAAAAATTTTGCTGTGCACAACAATATTTTGTCCCCCTTCCTTTATATATACATTTTATATATATATTTTTTACCTCAAGTAACAAATTATCCATGTAGGTACTCTGTTTGCGGATGATACATCTGTGGTAGTACGTGCAATGGCCCAACTGTGAGGCCAAGTGCGGAAATCCTAAGGCAAACTAACTAACATCTGTGGTAGTACTAAAACCACATCAACAAATCATGAAAATTAAACTTATACAACTATTGAAAATATTGTAGACTCGCTTAGTAACTTACGTGTAATTATTTCTAATACTAAATTGATCCAGCGCTACAATAAAAATGGAAATATGGTAAAAATTATTCAAAATAATTAACCCAAATTCCTCGGAGTGGACGCTGCTGAATAAATTCGCAGCTGACATAGGAAAATCATGCTGAATCAAATTCAAAAAATTAAATAAATTTGTATGAGCATTATACAGGCTTTACAAAACTTTTGACCAAAAAGCTGCCCTAATGGCAATCAGTTTCGTAGGTTTAATTCTAAGATACCAACGGTGTCATCAAATTGAGGAAATCGGCTTTTATAATACAGAAAAACGGCACACGAGTTCTATGTGGAGTGGTCCATTAGGCCACGCTTTAATAAAATACTCTATACTCCCACTATCTGCTATACTTTCGAAGTGTAGTTTGTAAATAAAATCATCGGAGATTTACAGAAAACATAATGCAACTTTCTTACTACCCTACCGGGTCAACTGCGCGCACGCACCGCTCTAGCATGGCTACTAAACTTGGGTACGGTTGGGAATTTTGGGCACAGAATCGAGTCCAAAGAGTAGTCTTTGGACCCAATTCTGTGCCCAAAATTCCCTTTGACCTTTTAAAAAAAACAAACTAGCGTATTTGTTAGCTAATGTTAAGACACCTTCATTTCGATATGGCTCTCAAACTACCCAACATTCATGACGCATTTATAAACAATGTTAAACTAAAGGTAGGAAACAAATGGTGGTTAATAGAATGCATAGCGCGGCGCGGGGCGTGTGACACGCGCATGCGCGCCGACTGATCCGTAATTGCTGAGTAATTGGCCCTTCGTTAGCGGGTGCAGTGTAGCGAGACCGCCTGCCGTCGCGCCGCACTGTACTGTAGCCTACATCAGTCATTACCACTTGAGTCTCTAAGCCATTTATAGGGTCGATTTCATGACGCATGTCAAACGTATAAAAGAAAGTACTAACCACTCAGAGATCACGAAATGTTTTGTTGTGTCAGCTCCGCCGCGCGCCGCCCCGGGCTGCCCGCGCTTGCCGGCGGATCGCTCCACTCACCGAGTAATTGTGGGATCGCGCTCAAACTGTGTAATTATTATATTACGTCGGAGCCGCGAGCCGCTACACTATTTATAGCTCACGACATCTCAACGGCGGCCACTCGAACCAAAGCTTACTAGGTTTCTATCTACCGCATTGCGTCGAATGAGGGAACAACGACCACAAAAACAGTGTGACAAATGCGCTATATTGTGAGTGACAGGCTGTGCGGTCACGGCGCGTCACGCGGGAATCGAACCTGGGCCCGCCCGCAGCCGGCCGTTAGTCACACTACCGGAGTTGGTTCCTGGAAGCGGCGTGAAGCCTTCACACGTCGCCGCTGCGCTGAGCCTGCGCAAGCTCAGGTTAAGAGTCGTCGGAGCAGGAATGTTTAATTTCCAGTAATAGGTTCCACAGAAGTATTTATAGCGTTGTTGTGATCGTGCCCAGCCGCCCGCGCGGTAAGTTCGTGCGCGCGTTGATGTCTTTTACTCTGCGGAGCGAGCCGCCGCCGCTGTTACCTGAATACATTTTTAAATTATTGGAGGTTGTTCCAGTTTTAAGTGGTCTATTTTTTATGTCAAGTCTCCGCAGTCAAGGTAAATTGCGTTTAGAGCAACGAACGTTTCAGGGTCGCGCCAAATTTATGTAACTAATAGATATGTTCTATGTAGATTATATGTACGGGGATTTTTTATTTCAGATTAGTTGAGATTTAAATTATTTCATGTTTTCTTCCGTAGCCTACGTAGTTGTAGTCTACTCTATACAATAAGATACAAGTGTGCTGCCGGTCGATGCATCACAGTCCGCGGGTCGTGCGTCGCGTGCGCCGGCGCGATGCCATCGCTGCGCGACAACCTCGCCCTCGCCGCGCTGTTCAATACGCATAAACAAAGCCTCCGCTGAAACAAGATCTACAAAATAACACGACAGCTATCAACACGCGTCGCGGCTAACCGGTCGTACGTCGTAGAAAAACTATAACTCGCCCAACGCTAACGCGCTTGTAAACAAGGAAATGAAGGCAAACTCACAAAAATAAATAAACGGAAATGTTTCGAGAAAGTTTGTTGGCTCCTCGAGATGCACTCTTGAGTGTACTCCCCCTCGCCCCTCGCCCCTCGCCCCTCTTCCGCCGCCGTGCACCTGTGCTCGGCCTGAGATCATTATACACAGAAGGTCACATTGCCTGGAGCGGCAGATATCATACATGATACGTATAGAGATAGATATAGTAGAACCAAGTAAAGCAGATTTGTAGCCATTCCGTCAATCTACAAACTAGAGGTGAAAATATTGAAGAAGTCCCCGAAGCACGAAATTTAGGACTTGTTATTGATAGGAGTTTGCGGTTTGATAAGCAGGTACTTGAAAATGTAAGAAATTGCTTTTACAGGTTGAAAGTTCTGTATCGCATGCGACCTTACCTAAAAGTGGACATGCGCGTATACCTCTGTGAGTCCTTAATTTTATCTAAGCTCAACTATGTTGATACAGTTATTAGTGGATGTCTTCTTGATCGTACCAAAAAAAAATCATACAGAGGGTTCAGAATGCTTGCACACGGTTTTGTTTTCCCATACCCCAAAGAGCCCATGTTACTCCCTATCTTAATAAAGGAGGCTTATTGAAGATGGAATCGCGGAGAGCTTTACATTTTGCCACTTTACTCTTTGGCGTAATGAAATCGAAGAATCCGCTGTATTTATACAATAAACTTAAATTCTCCCAACGAGACCGTGGTCCTGCGCGTCTGATCTGCCCTAGACACAAAACAGCCGCATTTAGAGGTAGCTTCCGATATTGTGCCACGAAATGCTGGAATAACATACCCCCCACCTATGAGAAATTCCTTGACTGTAAAATCATTTAAGTTAAAGTACAGGAAATATCTCCTTGATTTTCAAACTAGTATAAGCTTCTGTCCAACTTGGGTGATGAGGATTGAATAGAGAACCAGTCGAACACAGTAACTGCTTTTATTTCAAATCTTCTCACAATAACTACACAACCGACCTCGATCGTCGCTCCCAATAGAATGGTCGCTCAACCGACCAAGTCCCCTCCGCCGCCAACCCGTTCAAAAATGTTAACGGAAACCGTTACCGTTTTTGTTCGGGTTGCCAGCATTAAATATAAATATTAGAGAATCGAGTCAGTGAATCGATACATCGCAATAAAGATTTCAATATTTTCTTAAACTAATAAATTAAAACCAATATATTTTGTAACAATGTCTAAAAATCAAAGGCAATTGTTGAGACCCTAACAATCGACCATCCTGACATCGTGCGCGTCCCTGCGCACGACACCAAGTGGAACCACCCTAACAATCGGATGAAAAACTGGCTTAACGAAACTAAATCTAACTACGTTAAGCTAAATTATAATTAAGTAGCATTGACAATATCATTATTAACAAAAACAAAACAGCAACTTAATTAACAAGTGAACTTCATACACGCTGATAAAGAATGACAATATATTTTTTTTTTAATGTTTATCGGGATTTAACCATTTCAGCTAAGTTTTAATCTGTATGTACAAAATTATGTTTAAGACAAAGCTTATATATCTAGTTTATTTTATCTTATTGACAATGCACAGTAGCACTTGGAACTTAATTTTAAATACATTACACAATGCAAATTTTATTTTTAAACAAAACAACGTCAGTACTGCATACGAACGATTAATCGGATTTTGCACTCGAGAATGCACTCTGATCAAGCAATTAATCGGATATTTTAAGAACAGATAAAACCAATACATACATGCTCTGAACCAACGATTAATCGGATTTATAAATAACCATCAAATAGGTACATACTCCGAACGAACGATAATCGGATTTATTTGTAACGACCTAATACTTTTCCGAACGAACGATTAATCGGAATAGTAAGCAACGAACTAATTGATACTCCGAACGAACGATAATCGGATTTATTTGTAACGACCTAATGCAATTGATACTCCGAACGAACGATAATCGGATTTATTTGTAACGACCTAATACTATTCCGAACGAACGATTAATCGGAATAGTAAGCAACGAACTAATTGATACTCCGAACGATCGATTTATCGGGTATCAAACATAACTAATGCCTCGAACGATCGTTTATCTTGGCATTAGCTTCTGCTGACGGACGGCAAGCCAACTCGAGGTACTTGGAACGTCAGCAGGTTTATTCGATTTGGGGTTGGGCTGTCAAGGCACGATCCGATCAATTGCCGGCCTTGATCTGAAACAATATACAACATTTTCTGCAGCTTTGTTCTTCAAATTGTAAAGTTCGTAATTCAAGTGTATGTGCTTGTGTGTAAATGTAATGTAATTAGTGTAAAGTCAATCATGTACATTTAGATTATTAGAATATCATAAAAAACAACAGAAATAAAAAATAAACTGATAAAATGTACTACTAGGAACCAACTGGCTACTGGCTGGTCTGGACTTAATCATTATCATCATATCACAATCAGAATCACGGCCATCAACCGAAAGCAGCAATGTAAACCTACGGCATCATATGATCTGCAGCAACAGTTATTGGACGTTTGTTCTGAGTTTCACGATGTTATAACATGCAATGTTACGTATCTGTTGTGTGATGCAATAAATAAAATAAAATATCACTAAGTCCTGCAACTGGTGCCAGCGTGCACCGATCTTTACCTAATCTTTTGTCTGTATTTATTGGCATGTAACCTGTCTTTAAGCTACTAGTCTCACAAGTCTCCACTAATCCGGACTTGGCACCCGTAATGGAGTATGGCCTATACCTTCCTCAGGGAAGGGGCCCGTCCTCCCTAGGTGGGGTGATAATGGGTTGATGATGATAACCGTCTTTAACTTGCGTCCTTACAACCGTCCTCGTGAGTTTTCTTCTGGGATCTCATCAAGTACATTATTTATTTATTTAAAATTAGTATAGGTGTAATCTCACCATTTATATAATAATGATCCTAACAACATTTCAGAATGAGTGTTTCCGGTCATAATATCCTGAACATGTATTGTTCAGTAACCACTGAAGCGACACCCCGTTGTCAAACTTTTTATAAAGCTGGCCGAGTAGAGAAAGCTACTTGAGCGAAGTTTTCAATAAATTTGCTGAAATAACTGGCTAGTCGAAGAAACTGCCCGATATCTTGTGCATTCACGGGACGTGGAAAGTTCTGATACTATGATAATAGAAATATTGGTCTCACGCCATCAGCGCTTATCTCGTAACCGAGATACGATTAAATTCATATTGCCCGTCTGGCGTGACAAGCCAAGTAAGATGCTTAATCTGTTCTGCTATCGGGACTTGGTAGTACCCGGTCAGATCAAATAGATCAGACACAGATCTCAGAAAGATTATAAAGATTTCGATTACAAAACATTTTTCATTTCACAAGCAATTATTTCACCATAAACCGTACTTTCTTTCGCTCAAAATGCGACAGTCTGACGGTACACCACAGATCTTTCATCGTAGCCACCCCAGTGTAATCTAAATTCTGGAGCCACGAGACAAAGCCATACTTGTAACTTGTTAGAAGCTCACTCAAGCGTTGTTTAGCTGTGTAAGCGTTGATGCCCGTAAATATATAACAATTTTCAGATTAAATAAGGCCATCCACAACATAGACACTAGAAATGGACGTAGTTTAGCAGAAACGTTCCAACCCACACAAAAAGACTTTTGAGATATTTGAATTTTTAGAGCTGATTACGCGCTCCATACATTTGGGTTGAATTCAATGTGCCATAACCTTGCACATACGCATTGCATCGCTATCCAAGTCTTTGATTCTTAAAGCACAGAAGATAGTGATCATTTTGGTATATTTAACTAAATACACATTATTCAGTTTTACAATAGTATTCCAGAACACGTTTGTGTCCTTATATCCTCATCAGAAAATAAATTTAAAACATGAATTAAACATTACCTATTTAAAAACTTGTTATGGAATATGCGTCTATATTTAATAAACGATGTAGGCCGTAGGGAGCAGATAAATTCCATTGCGATTTCATTCTTATTTAATTATTAACATTATAATTTATTTCATTAATTTTGTAGTTTGTAAATTGTTGTTGTACTATTGTTTGTTTTACATAGTAAGAAAAAATATAATAATTAACAAATAAAAATGTACAGATGATGTAATTGCATAACTCTAACCCAAATTGCATAACTGACAAGAACTGCAGGTTTGCTACACCCTGCCTAGAATGGTTGAGACTGGTAATGGCTGACCCTCGCGGTTTGCTCGTGAACGGGTGCAGTGTGTCTTTCTGGCACGTGAAATGAACACGTTAACGGAAAAACATAAAAGACACACGTTATCTTTGCGGAAAACTAGATAATGTTTTGATTTCTAAATTTATGGCAGTCTGTAATCTTATCATAATTTTCTTATACTTGTAAATACTACCCAAAGGCGACTAATATGGTACATCGACATTCAGCAAACAGAATATAAATGCTGTACGTTGAAATAAAATATTCCGATTTGATTTCACTGCATCCGGTACAGAGTCATCTACCCGAATCTGATTTTTGACAAAACCATTTTGTTACATTCGGTAGTTCCTGAGAGATAATAACTCTCATTACTGAAACAACAGGTTCAGCTCTACATAGAACCGATTTCCCTGGAAGGCTTTCAAGAATTTATGTACGGAAACAACATTACCCAAATACGACCATTGCGTGATAAATTCTTGCACAACCAAGTGTTGCTGAATAGGGTTGCCTGCAATGCTGCTTGCCAGTAAGACGCTATCCGCTTTTGTCTCAGTCTAAGACCTCACTGAAGCTGCTCCATACAGTTTTATCGTAACTGTTACGCTTATTTTAACAAGACGATCATCAAGAATGTCTTAATCTAATCGAGGCATTTCTTTATCAATATTAAAGAATTGCAGTTTGCCAGCAGTTTTGTAAGCTATAATGTAGGATTGCTCAATGTAAGAATGTCCTATGAGAATGGGCATCTCTATCAAGGTGTCATGGTTAGGTTTCTTTTATAACGTAGGGGAGCAAAAATAAAGACATTTTAAAAATTCACCCCCTAAGGCGGTAAAATGGGGGTGCAAAGTTAGTATGAAGCTTTGCCATTTTTTAAGTTATTGGAATTAAATTCAGTATGATGATTCTTCAATGAAAGTCATGAAACACGTGTAAAATTTTTTTTTTTTGTAATAATCCCTCAAAGGGGTAAAAGGGGCATGTAACTACATATGTATCAAAATGTTAATGAAAACAATTTTATTTTTATTATTTCACTTGCGCTAAAAGTATCCGTAACTTATTTGCAAACACTTTTTTTTTAACTAAAGCCCACGCGGTAGAAGTCGCGGGCAACAGCTAGTCTGTTATAACATCCTTTGTGAATTTGGATTTTGGCTGGGATCAAGTCTATTTTCAATGGTTATATTTAGTGTTACACCTCCAAGAGTATAATATATTATTTTTTTTAACTTGAAAGTTTGTAATTAAGGCTAAAACTGTTCTGAAAAGAAATGTGGACTTTCTTTGTTAGTTTCTTCTCCATGTAATCTTAATTGTGAAACTAACCACTTCAATATTCATAAAGTAAACACTCCGTTCGTACTATGAATCAAATATTTGATTTTGATTTTTGATTTCAGATACGATGTACATTGTCTGTATTTTGTTTCATGTTTTGTGATGTCGCTGTTTCTGGTTCCCACGACAAAAATTGAAATATTTTTATGGTTATTGCTCACAATAAAACCAACGTGTTCACCCCACGAACGTCAAAGGGTACATAGGGTATCCTAGTATGGGGCCAGAAGCAATGTGTGTAAATCGTTTTTTTGTGGTATTGGTATTACCACTAACATCTATTTCACAACTGATTCCGTTCCGTAAGAAGGTGCTGAGAGTCATTGTTGCTAACTAGGGATTCTAAAAACTGATCAGGATTAAAGCGACTTAAAGCAAGAGATCCTAACCTCAGTGTCCTATCGGTTATGCCGTGAATAATGCAGGTCATGGCATGTTTCCCTATGATGTCGCTACCACCAAGATATTACTGCAAGATATAATCAGATATAATCAAAACCTCATTTGTTTTTTTTTTAGAAGTACACTACATCTCTTTAAATATGTTTTTTTTTGGGGTATATCCTCTAAAACCTGACCATGATTTTGTTCGTATGGAAAGACATTGCAAAACTTTTCTCGTCACTTTGTCGTAACAGTTCTTGGCAGGGCCTTAGAGTTTTTTTTTTGCATTGGGACGTGTGTCATATAACGAGGCACACGCACTTGGTTTCTTTAGCCAAAAGTCAATAAGTTGGTTCTTAGTAGACGAGTCAAACTTGGGGTTCTAATGCCATCAGGCCGAGATGCAAGACCCCCTTTAATACAATGTATAATAACTATAATGTCTTTCTTAGTAAAAAAAAGGGCTACGTGACCTTTGTAACTCTCCCGCGTTGTCGCGTCGCTCTGCTCAAGACTCCGCACGTAGTTCCCCGCGCCGCTCAGCCACTTCTCTGCGACTGGAGCTGGACGAAGGACTCCGATGGCCGCCTTCCTCCCGGTGCTCGCTGTCCAGCCGCGGTGACGGCCGATGACTGCTCTCAAGCTGCTCGCGTTGCCGGCGAAGCTCCCTCTCCAGGATCTCGATGTGCTCCAGGTTACGCCTTGCCACTGCCTGCCTTCGGGTGCGACTGTGGCTGCGTGTCCGCAAATGGCTGCGACTGCAGGTGCGGTATGCTGCTCTCTTCGGCCAGGTTGCTCCATGCATCGGCGCTCTGGGTCTCGATTTCGACGGCATGGTGGGGCATCCATCTTATATATGCTCGGAGAGCAAGAAAAATAAAAAGAGAACTGTTACGAAACCGTTACAAAATTCAAAACATTCAAACATAGACAAAAACGTGAAATATCTCTGAAACGGGGGGGATTTAGGCCAAAACTAAGCGAATTTTGCCCCCTTTAAAACACCCCACGACGTAAGGTCAAAGACGAGGTGACTTGAAAAAATTTATAAATTTCCAAAATTAAAGAATTTTCAATTTTTTTTTTAAATCTTGGCACGTTTCAAGTAAGGCACTTACGATTTTAAGGCAAAGCTCATTACCTGCATGGATTTAGTTTATAGAATCGTAAAGGAAAGGCTATATGGGCGTGTTACTTACGTTTTTTGATAGCTCTTGTCACTTCTGAAGTATAAGCTTCTGTCCAACTTGGGTGATGAGGATTGAATAGAGAACCAGTCGAACACAGTAACTGCTTTTATTTCAAATCTTCTCACAATAACTACACAACCGACCTCGATCGTCGCTCCCAATAGAATGGTCGCTCAACCGACCAAGTCCCCTCCGCCGCCAACCCGTTCAAAAATGTTAACGGAAACCGTTACCGTTTTTGTTCGGGTTGCCAGCATTAAATATAAATATTAGAGAATCGAGTCAGTGAATCGATACATCGCAATAAAGATTTCAATATTTTCTTAAACTAATAAATTAAAACCAATATATTTTGTAACAATGTCTAAAAATCAAAGGCAATTGTTGAGACCCTAACACTAGTGTGAAGTAAAAGGCATTTAGTCACTATTTAAATGGGCTGTTATGTTGTCATACGGAGTCTTAAATGTGTTTTGTTGATAATAATTAGTTAATATGGATAATGTTTCGATGAATAATGTTTGACGATGTTGTGTTTCGTTTTGTTTAAATTATGTTAATTCAATTCAATTCAATTTAATTGACATCAACTCAATTCAATCAATTTATTCCAATTCAATTAATCAATCAATCAGTACAATTCAATTCAATTAATTTTAATTAATTCCAATTCAATTAAATTTCATTCAATTAATTTCAATTCAATTCATTCAATAAATTAAATTCAATTTCACTCAACTCATTTCAATTCAAAGAAATTAACTCAATGTAAATTCAATTCAAGATTATTAGAATTGTTTTCTTTTTTAATAACATATATTTTTATTTACTTATTTTTTATTTCGGGACCCATCCAGTGTTAGTTTTATTAAAGATTTAATAAAAATTGACTATGAATTGAATTATTATTATTATTATTATTGTTGTGTGTGTTTATTATATTAATTTTGGCGACCGCTGAAAATCAGCGTCATGGTCTCCAACGATCATGGCATATGCTGAGCGGCGGCCATTTTGGTGCCATTTATGTCTTATTTATGGTAGTAAGTACTCTAATAGAGCCTAAGTCATTATGTCTACACGCTACACCATTATTGTTCTTAATTTTATATTGATCCTTTTGGTACCAAATAAACGTTTTCTATTCTATTCTATTCTAATAGAGGTTACCCTCACCAAGATACGATGGATCCTTATCTCTGGAAATGTTACCGCGTGTAGAGTGTGTCCCGATGGTCGGACGATGTCGTTGAATCGGCGGAAGGTATTTGTGGGAAAAGGTCTATACTCAGCAGGGCAACGATGGGCTGATGATGACGATGATTGCTATTAGCAATAAGACCGCCCATTGTGTTTTTAAATGGTAACTTTTATTTGTCTCTTGTTTCTTGTATGCAATAAAGAATATTCTTCTTATGATGATGGTATAGTGTAGTAGTCTGGTCGATAGCCACAGGGAACGATGGTCTCTGGTCTTTCTGTCGGCAGCCGGGCACACGGGCGCACGGGCGCACGGGCGCACTGGCGATGGCGCACCGCCACGCATGCGCGGGCCGCGCGTTGTTGTCGTTTGTTTTAATTTACATTTATTATGAGCCGATGACGCGCCCGCGGACCCCAATTATGCGACGTTTAATCATCCCACCACAAACAGGGCTCGCTAACGACAGAGCCGACTGTATATTTTAGAGTTAAAGCCTCAATTTATTGAGATGAACGTTTCATTCGATCGATTCCCCTTCATTAACCACAAAATGAAGGCTGAATGTGTCAATTAGCGGCGCTCGTTAGTGGGGTGACGTCACGCGATCGAAGCCTGTCTATTGCCTTCCCACCGGGATGCGGCCGCGTAGCGCTTTGCGTGGACTGAGTGGAGTATTTGGCAAACGGTCGGACCACTCTATCGCACATCAAGTGGATGGTTTTCGGCAATCTGCTTGCTCAGCAACGGTTTGTCGTTTGTTTGCTCGAGCTCTTCTGTGTGTTATTGAATGAAATTAAATTGTCAGTCCGCAGGTGCTCCCACGTACCGTTTGGTTGTTATTGCTCTCGACAAAAAGTCAACTTCCATGCCACAGTGTTGACCGTCGCGTCGCCTCGAGAGCGCGCACACGTCGCGACATGCCTCCTGCACGCGTGTGTGCGTGGGGTGTGGATGTGCGTGTGCCGCGGGGTAGGTTCTCGGCATCACTTGAACAGACAGACAAGAATACCTATACTATAGTTTGCGAATGAATTGAACGCTAAATGTTAATTACTCCACGCAAGAAATCATTATAGATAAGGAACGTGTACTTTAAAACCAGATTTGAAATATTTTTGAGTAGATTTGAGATCCTTTTCATCCCTTCCATTCCTATCCCCCACTTCGAAGTTGTACGCAGAAACAAAAATGATGACTGTGCGACAAATCTTTATCCAAAGAGTTATAATGATCCAACACTGCATGATAACTGAAGACACATTGTCTGCAGTTTCCAAAAAACGTAGAAAAGATATAATCTTCACCAATAAATTATTCAGAACTTCTTTTGCTCAACACTTCTTCTGTTTCCTTGGTAAATATCTGTACAACAAAATAAATAATAAAATTGAAATCGCTTCATTAAATAACTATCATTGCAAGCTCCGCGTCACTAATTGGCTTCTCTCCTTAACGTATGCTGAAACCGAAGGTTTACTGGCCATTACAAAGTAGAACTGTGTTGATATCAGATGTACTATAAACACTCTTATACAAATAGGCACATACACACATACACACACACACACACACACACGCGCGCGCGCACTCTTTAAGTTATTTTAGTTTTTATTATTGTTACAGAAAGCTAAGACACCTATGTAAAACTATGTTTAGAGTAGTAGTACCCACGACACAGGTTATGCCTAGTGTGGGTGCTAGTTTATACTTTTTATGTACCTATCTTTTTTCTGTGCAATAAACCAATTTTTGATTTTGATTGATTTTGATTTGATTTTCAAAGTGCATGCTTAGCTTCTAATAAGACTCTTATTATAGGGGTTCTTCACACTACTAGTAAGTAGATACCTTAACTTCTGATATTCTTTTGTCTGTTTCATTATCAGCAGTGTTTTAAGGAATTGTGTTTTTATAAATAAAATTAGCTTACGTAAATTACAAAAATAGCAGCTAAGCCTTTTGATTAAATAATAGTATTGTAGTTTGGTCAATCAATAGGATGAACTGACTGAATTTTTTGATCACATATAAACTTATGCCCTTACCCCGGACGGGAGGCAGAGACCAGGGTCTGCGACTGTTACGATCCTGACAGATCTCTTTCTCTTCATTAACATACATTATAATTAGTCTGAAAAGTTATTAAAATTAGGACTATTTTCCGATTAATAGTGTTGTTTACCAAATTAGTGTGGTAGCCCAGTGGGTAGAACAATGGACTCGGAAGCGGGAGACCCAGGTTCGATTCCCATTGCAGGCATGGCATGACTTTGCTTTCAAACTTATGGACATTATGTGAAGTTATAGCAACACCACTCGTTAACTGTGAAGGAATACATCGTGAGGAAAGTAGATACTTTCCTCAGGGACTCGCCTGAGCGGTGAGGTATAATACCTACCTCAGCGCTCGAAATCGCCATCGCGAGCGCAATCGCGGTGGGCACGCGTGGTCAAAGCCCGTACTCTGAGATAAGCCCTGTGCCCTATAGTGGGAACTATTATAGGCTGGTGACCAAGTCATAAGAAAAGTTAGAATGTCGTCGCTTCAGCTATCAAGTTGATCTCGGCTCTCCTCTGCGTCGCCGTTACCGTTATTGAGCGTCCCATTATACTCGTAGCGTCACGTTTGCTTACTGTTGTACTGCTCGTTGTGATATGCTGCTGAAATGAATTCAAAATTAATTATATGAGTATTTATAATTATTTATTAGACACTCCAACAGTATTTTCACAATTCATTTAAAAACTAATTATTCTAATTATGTATAATTCAGTGTGAAACACCTTTACAGGTGTATACATCTTTCAACATTGTGTGTTTAGTAAAAACAAAAATAAATAAAATAGTTCATAAAAGTAAGAGTCAAATAACTTATATCGAATGTTGATTAAAATTAAATATATTTTAATATGAATGAATAAAAATCTGGGTATATTTACTGGGCACACGCAGCGCGGTGGTGGAACGTTTGCCTCCCATTCGAGCGGTCGTGGGATCGGATCCAGCTCCGGTACCGTTTGTACCAATGACGTTGTTTTGTAACATGAGTACATTTGTTAACTTATTGTAGCTATACCACTAGCTGCTTGTAAAGAAAAACTTAGTGCGGAAACCTGAGTGTGTATATTTTCTTTTGGCAAAACACAGTATTATGTACCTACAATCCAAATTTGGAAAAGCCAATCCGCGATGTACACGCACTGTGATTATGCCCATACTCTTTCTCTCCGAGAGAAATTTGTACTCTTCGGTGGGGCAGTAAAAGATTCATTATTGTAATTATAAATACATAGTTCTTATGTATACTCATAACCAAAAAATATATATACTACAAAACGTGTAGCTTAGCTATAACTATAACGATGAACATACTTATTGCCTTCAAAATGTTGGGAAAGTTAAAAAAAATCGGATAAGCGTTGCCAGCTCCAACTAGAAATAACTGCCTTAGACACATGTATGTATAGATAATATGTTGCCCAAACAATTTATTTTCGCTACATCGTTTCACTCTAGCATTTTATTTCCGTTGCGATTCCGGACGCTGGCAGCACTACAAAGAATTGCACGAATCCAATAAATAGGGTCCGCTCGTGGGGCCGGCCGGGCTGCTATTAAAGAGTTAGGAAGGCTGCGATACTTCGGCAGTAAAACAAGTTCACAGCTCTATCTTTTACCAGCGACAGACAAGACGTGCGAGCCGCCGCCGCCGCCGCCGCCGCCGCGATACCGTGCGGGATGCGTCTCGGGGAGATAGATTCGACACAAGACTGGCTCTTTATAACCTCGTTACGTGGATGCGACGTACAAAACTGCAATGTACGTCACAACAAGGTTTCAACAAGGAACCCCTATAGTTTCGCCATGCCTGCCTGTCTAACTGTCTATCTGTCCGTGGCTTAACTCGCAGACGAGTGTAGACATCTGAAGTTTGGCATAGATAGATATTAATATTAAACCAGGCGACAAATTACTAGGACAAAATATTAAATACTGTTGCAACGTCTCTCCTGATTTAGGGGCGAAGTTTTTTCTCGTTTACCCCATAGTGTGCGATATTGTTGGATTAGTCATTCAAAATACTGTGGGTGCAGGACAATCGTTTTACCATTTGGGGATCGCTTTGTGAAATATGAAGCTTTGTAGTGGGCAGTGGGCAGACCGGGTTAAGGTGGCGGGGAGTCGCTGGATGCGGATGTCACAACACCGGGAAGCTTGGAAAACCATGAGGGAGCCCTATGTCCTGCAGTAGGCGTCGAACGGTTGATGATGGTGATGAATTTTTGTTAGAGATAGGCGTGCCCCCTTTTCCTGGCTGTCGCTGTGGCTTGTAGCGCTTGAAGTGAAAAGGAAAACCTTTACAACTTAACAAGATATGTGAGTGGTTGACCAAAAAGGGACCTGGAGGGATTGGAAACCGTTATTTTTTTCATTTGATTTTTTTTATCTCTGTTATTTTAGCTTTGTTTTGCCGTAGTTATTTTTTATGATTTTTTTTGTGAGCCGAGCTGAGTCCAAACCTGTCTATACACGAAACTTCAAACGCGATTTTCTCGAAATCAATTATTTTCCCTTGAGGTCCCTTTTTGGTCAACCACTCACATATTTGTCAGCAGCTTCTCTCAGAGACAGAGTATGGGCATAATCGCCACGCGTGCCCACCGCGGATTGGCGATTTCAAGTACTGCGGTGTGTGAATAGCTCAGACACTCAGGTTTCCTCACGATGTTTTCCTTCACCATTAGCGAGTGGTATTGCTACTATAACTTCACTAATGTACATAACTTAGAAACCAAAGTCATAGTTACATGCCCGCCCTGAGAATCAAACATGAGAATCAAACATGAGTCTTTCGATTCCAAGTCCAGTGTTCTACCTACTAGGCTACCAGAGCAGTGAAAGGAGATATAGTGGATTTATAAGTATAAAGAGAACTTCGTACAAATTCTCTCTAACTGAATTACTTTAATGTAAATAGTTGTTCTGTAAAGCAGATAGTAAATGTATGTGAATAAAATAAAATCCTTATTTCAATCTACGGAACCCTACCCTACACTAAGCGTGGCGACTCACGCACTTGGTCGATTTTTGTTGAGGCTTTGTCTCTCTCCTTGAGAAATAAATTTAACCTGTTAATACTCGTATGCACTTGCTGACTAGCAAGTTATCTCGATGTTATTTAGTCAACTTGGTCTAGTTGTGTGATTTTTTTATATTTAGTCAAAATATAGCTTTATAGTGTCTATCCGCAAAATTGATATTACTGGAATGTTTACTAATTGTTTGTAAATGTACACTAAATGCGCTAGATGTAAAAGTCTAACTAGATTTATCATCTTGGGGTAACCGGCGTGCGCGCATGCAGCGATTAATGGCTGTTGATGGAGTGAAAGAGGTTCAGGTGCACACTGTGGCATGTGGCAAACCCTAGTCTCTACATAACTTTTCTTCCTTGCGGGACACATACACGAGTTTATTTATTTGAATTAATTTAATGTTCCACGTCACTATGAACATGTATTGTCTACTTCTACAAGTTTGCTTTACTCGCAAAAATACGAGTTGGTATTTTTTCGCTAAATAAGAATAGAATAGAATATTCTTTGTTGTATGTACACCAGGAATTACACATAATAATAATAAGAACACTTGTAGAACAAAAGTGATCTAAAATTACGAGCAGAATTACCATTCAACGGGCTTAGGGGCATTTCTCCACGGGGTCCGAATTTGACGGCCCGGCGCATAACATGTCCAGATTATCAAAATATACCCCTGTAAAAAATACTACAGTGTCCTCTAGGTTCTCGCCTACCTGGAGAGCATGCAAACTTTGCTGAAAACCGTTTGCAACTTACAGAAAAAAAAACTGAAATGGCTGAAAATGACCTTCGGTGGCTTGTCCCCAACCCAAAACTTGACAATTTATAATTATTTCTATAAAACTCAGAATGTTTTCCGGGAATCTATTTATGTTCACATATTGTCAGATAGTTATAGTACCTCTCATTTAAATATCATAAGAATCTAATCAATAGTTCGCCTACAATAGCAAGTATCGCTCGTAGCCGGGGCTGCCTGAGTGATCTTGAACGATCACTAAGGTTAAGCAACATACGGCGTGTTCAGTCCATGGATGGGTCACCGTCTATGACTAACGCTTGTGGCATTTTTGCTTCGCAAGGTACGTTAAGCAGTTGGTGCCGGCTGCCGTCGATAGATGGCAGTCGTTAAGCCAAGTCAGAGGCCTTTAGGGGCGGCTTGAAAACTTCTGACAGTAAGACCAGCCACTAGTCTTACAAGCCTCCACCAATCCGAACTTGGCCCCCGTGGTGGAGTATGGCCTATACCTTCCTCAGGGAAGAGACCCGTGCCCCTCGGTGGGGACATAATGGGTTGATGATGATGAATAGCAAGAGGTTTGAGTGTCCCTTGCTTCTGCCTGAATTCGGTGGCACTTATGAACCAAGCGTTTCTTCGGTCGTAGATTACTCTAGGAATTTACGGTGTGGACGAGCCATTAGGTCAGTCACCCCGCAGCGCCCGAGGTCAACGGACGGGTGATTGAATGAAAGTCTTGGGAAATATCAGGGTAACTAAATTCATTCTTCAGATTTGGTCCAGGGCACACTTTGACTTCAGTGGAGGTGTTATTAGGAATAATACTTATTGACTGTAAAATCTAGTGCCTACTGCATAATGTTAGATTCTTCATAAATGCTCGTGTAATGTATCCATTGCCTCTATTCGTAAACACAATCTTTATGTCTAAAAGGGATTGTCTGTGGTCCCTCTCTCTTTTTTGTGCTCAATGTCGACTGTTCTTGTGCTACAATAAATCCAAGTTTATCGTTGAAATCGTCTCTAATTCTTTACCATATCCCTTCAGGTTATGGGCCAGAACGTTTCCGCAATATAACAAAAGTATTAGTTTCGCGTATTTCGGCGTATTTCAGCATATTTCAGGTTTCAACAAAAATAACCTCATAGCCACACCGGCCGGTAGCATGGCGAATTCCTACCAGCCAAGTAACACTATTGAGAAACTCAAAGGAATTGAGAATTACAACACTTGGAAATTTCTCATGAAGATGTTACTGATCCATGAGGATCTTTGGGAGGCTGTTGAGAGTGTGGAAATCAAAGACGAGAAGAAGTCACAAAAGGCATTAGCACGGATCAGTCTGTCTGTGCAACCGGCAGCGTTTCCACATATTAGAAATGCCAAAGGAGCACGCGAGGCGTGGCAAAACCTCGCAAAGGCATACGAAGACCAAGGTCTATGCAGGCGACTCAGCCTATTGAGACTATTATTCGGTACGAAACTCACCGAATGTGAGGACATGCAATGCTATCTGAGCAAAATAACAAACCTGACGCAGCAACTACAAGACATAGGTTCACCAGTTGATGATGAATTTATAGCAATTATAATGCTAAGTGGATTGCCGTCCCACTTTGATCCCCTCATAATGGCGCTTGAGAATTCCAGTCTCAAATTAACAAGTGATGTTGTTAGTGGCAAATTACTGCAAGAATCAAGCCGGAGGAATGACAAGGACCAGGAAGGGACTGCATTAGTAGTGAAGAAAGGCCCTAAATGCTTCAAATGCAAGAAATCAGGCCACTTTACCAAAGACTGCTACAGTGGTACCAAGAAGGCAGCAAGAAAGGATGCGACAAAAGCTTTATTAACCGCGCTGTCAGCAGGTATAAAAAGTGATTTCTGGTATGTAGACAGCGGTGCTACTAATCACATGTGCAATGACAAAAGTATTATGTGCAATTTCAGAGTTGAAAAAACAATTAGTGTCAGTGTAGCAAACGGTGAAAAACTTGAAACAGCAGGACATGGTGATGTCAAAGTTCAATTGAAAGACTGTTTAAGGACAATAAGCAATGTTTACTTTGTTCCTAACCTTTCAGCAAACCTTTTATCGGTAAGCTCTTTAGTGAAAAAGGGATATAAAGTCATATTTGACAACAAACACTGTTATATTAGAGATGGGCAAGAACTCTTGGCCACTGCAACTCTCTGTGATGGTGTATATCAACTGGATACTGTAGGTAGGCCTCTGTGTTTAGAGACGAGCAATAGATCTTACAGGGCAGTGACATCAGCACCCGAGTTGGACAATGCGGCGGCCATGACTGCATCATCGACTGAATCCCAAGAGATCTGGCATAAACGGCTGGGTCATCTTAACTCTAGAAGTATGGCTCTACTTAAAGCAGGTATGGCAGATGGTATTAATTATAAAACTGATAGTTTTAGCCCATGTAATGCTTGTGTAGAAGGAAAACAACCTAGATTACCTTTCCCTAAAAAGTCATACAACAGAGCAACCGAAGTACTAGGGCTCATTCATACAGATTTGTGCGGCCCTATGCCAACTGCTTCTTTCAGTGGTTCAAGATATTTCTTGATTTTCATTGATGATTATAGTAGAAAAACATTTGTTTATTTTTTGCAATCGAAAGATCAAGTCTTTGAATATTTTAAACAATTTAAGGCACTGGTAGAAAATGAAACAAATGCTAAAATTAAAATTGTTAGGAGTGATAATGGTGGTGAATATGTCAACACAAAAATGCAGAAATTTCTGCAACAACATGGTATAAAGCATCATACTACAGTTCCCCATTCTCCTCAACAGAACGGTGTAGCCGAGCGTGCAAACCGGACCATAATGGAAAAGACAAGGTGTATGCTCCGGGATGCTCAACTTTGCAACAAGTTTTGGGCAGAAGCCGTCAACACGGCTGTTTACTTGAAAAACAGATCCCCAACTAAAGCTGTGGCTGGACTTGTTCCGGAAGAGAAATGGAGCAACAAAAAGGTAAATTTAAATAATTTACACATTTTTGGATGCAAAGCCCATGCAGTGATCAAGAATCGAACCAAATTAGATTAAAAAACAAAGCAGTACATATTTGTAGGCTACTGTGAGGATACGAAAGGATTCCGGCTACTTGACCCACACAATTCATACAAATTCATCAAAGCCAGGGATGTAGTATTTATGGAAAATTGTTTCAATGAAAATAGGTCACATGATGATAAAAAGATGTATGTAAACTTTAATCTAGATTCCCCACAATCTGGGAATGTAGTGTCTGATGAAACAGTCACAACTGAAACGACTGATCATCAGCCACAGCCCCAAAGGCTAACCGAAACATCCACTGTGAGTTCACAAATTTCTGATGACCAATCACAAAGAAGACTCAGCATAGTCACAGTGAATGACTCGGATAGTGATCAAAGTGTCACAACAAATGCTGCTTCGGATTCAACTTACGTTCCAGGACAGTCCACACCGGCAGAAACTTCAGATTCTTCTTTTGAGTCGTCATCTGAAGCTGTACTGATGGTGAAAAAGTTATGCAAAAATTACAATGATCCTGAGACTGTGGAGGAAGCCTTAAGCAGCCCGGTAGCAGCGCAGTGGAGGCGTGCAATGATAGATGAGTATAATTCATTCATACACAACAAATGTTTCCTCTGGTAGAGAGACCAGAAGCCCAGAAGGCTATAAAATGCAAATGGGTGTTTAAAACAAAGACAGATTCAAATGGAGAGCTTTTAAAATACAAAGCTCGCCTTGTTGCAAAAGGATACACACAAAAATATGGTGTAGATTATTCAGAAACATTTTCACCAGTGGTCAGACATTCAACTATACGGATGTTACTAGCAATAGCAGCAGAGAATGACTTAAATATCGAGCATTTGGATGTAAAAACTGCATTCTTGAATGGTGACCTTGATGAAACTGTGTTTATGGAACAACCAGAAGGGTTTGTACAAAAGGGCAAAGAGCATATGGTCTGTAAATTGAATAAGGCCATATATGGCCTCAAACAAGCTTCAAAAATGTGGTATGATAAAATAAATGAAGTTTTATGGAAGAAAATGAACTTCAATAAAATCACATCAGAACCGTGTGTGTATTTCAAGAACACAAAAGATGAAATGATAATAATAGCATTATATGTTGATGACATTGTGTTGTTTTCAAGCAAGAATTCTATAAACAAAGAAAAAATTAAGAAATCTCTTATGACAGAATTTGAAATGCGAGACCTAGGTCCTGTCCATCAAATACTAGGAATGCGGGTCTGCAGAGAAGGTGACAGAATAACCTTGGATCAGTCTGGGTATATAATGAAAGTCTTAGACAGATTTAACATGAATGATTGTAAATCCGCAAATACACCTATGGAAAAAGGAAACAAGTTTACTCCAAGTGAAGAAAACGAAAGAAAATTCTAATTATAGAAATTTAATTGGCTGTCTCATGTATATTTCAGTTTGCAGTAGACCGGATATTGCTCATGCAGTAAGTGTTCTCAGCCAGTTCAACAACTCAAATGCAGAGGTTCACTGGAAAGCAGCCAAGCGTGTGCTGCGGTATCTCAAAGGTACGTCTCATTTCAATTTGGTTTTCCAAAAGGGTGGACTTGATGTCACTGCTTATGTCGATGCAGACTGGGCAGCGAATGGAATTGACCGCAAATCCTACACAGGGTTTGTATTTAAACTAGGATGTTCAATTATTTCCTGGGAAAGTCGCAAACAAAGAACTGTTGCTCTCTCTAGCACAGAGGCAGAATACATGGCCTTGTCAGATGCCTGTAAGGAGGCTTTATTTATTAAAAGTTTTCTAAACGAATTGTTACATAAACAAACTTCAATATTGATTTATAATGATAATCAATCAGCTCAAAAACTGACTACTAACAATATGTATCACAGTAGGACTAAACATATTGATGTTCGTCATCACTTTATCAGAGAAACTATTAGAAATAATTTAATAACTGTAAAGTATTTACCTACAGATGTAATGATAGCAGATGTTTTGACTAAACCATTAACAAGAGAAAAACATAACGAGTTTGTGAAAGGTTTATGCCTATGTTAAAAATTGATAACTATGTTTTAATTTCTTTTGTAATGTAAAGACATAGAATTGAAATAATATTATGTAATTATTTCTAAAATAACTGTTTCAAGATTTTGTAACTTTGTACTAGTTTACAGAACTTATTCATTTTGTTTTTAAGTGAAACTTTGATTTTAATTTAAACTTTGTTTTAATTTAAACTTTGCTTTGGTTTAAAGTTTATAAGTTTTGTTTACATAATTTAAACTTTGTTTTAAGTACATAGTTATATAGTACATAGTTATATCTATAGTACATAGTTTAGTTATACTATACCAGATTGGTTTAAGGGGCAGTGTTAGATTCTTCACATAATTTATCTCAGTGACTACTTTCTAGTGCCTTGAGCTGGGGTTGATACGTGGTGTTGTATAACAGTGAACTTGAAAAAACTATCTTTTCTGATTTCGGTGTGCTTGATTTCGAAGGCTTTTTGAGCACCGAAGTCAGAAAAACTTCCACCGAAGTCAAATTTGCCTGATTTCAGTGTATGTCGTTCGACTTTAGAGAACCGAGGTCAGATTCCTTACTTGTAAGTTTCAAGTAGGATATGCGCATTTGTTTTTTTGGAAAAGTAAGCGCTAACTGTGAAAGAAAACATCGTGTGGAAACCTACGAATAGTTTTACACGTGTAGATATTTTCTTTACTGTTAATAATAACGACAAAAATATGTTGTTTCTGTCATAATTGATTTCAGTCAGATCAAAAACTGCTGCAGCAGCAACTACAAAAATATGTTGTTTCTGTCATAATTGATTTCAGTCAGAGTAAAAACTGCTGACTACGTGCCTACGTTAACTTGAAAATGTGAAACATGTGTACCTATTCGTGTGTACATTTTTTCATGTGCATGTGTGTGTTTATTATGTCTGTGTTTGTGAATTATGTGAATGTGTCAACAATGGCAAGTTTAAAGTACCTACAAAAAAGAAAGTGCGTGTACGTTTCTTTAACATAGTTTTCTTATAGTTTGTGGTCAGTCGGTGTGTACGTTTATGTAGGTATGTACAGTAGGCTTTACATCAACCTACTCTACCTACCATTCTATTCTCTTTGACAAGAGGTTGTGTAACGGACCAGGTTCCGTACATGTGCTCACGATCGATAATATAATCTGAATTGTTTTTTTGTCGAGAGGTTTTCGAATGGAAGTTAGGAGGAACCGAGACATAGCTTAGTTTATTTACTTTTCCTAAATAAAATACAGCTAGTTATATTTTGTTCTTTCATCAACAGTATTTGGTTGTGTTTAAATGGTGCAATAAAAATTTGGGGATGATAATTTGGGGTTTGGTAACAACAAAGGTAAAATCCTACAATCACCGAATAAAGTAAAAACAATTTGGACCATAATAAATAGAGAAACGGGTAAAGCAAATTAGGAGACCGAGATATTTCACTTAAGATTGATGACAAAATAATAACGTCAAATGAAGGTATCGCTGCAGCTTTCGAACAGTTCTTCACTAATGTCCCAATCATAGCTACAGCTCCGTTAGACTCGTCACCTGATCGTGCGGCGACATTATTAAGGGACAATGTCCCCGCATGCGAACACGATTTTACGTTTAATTACATTGAGCCCCATGACATTGTTAAGAATTTTAAATTATTAAATCTTAAAAAAACCGAGGACTTATGGGGTATGTCAGTAACAATAGTTAGTTCAGTGATAAATATCCTAGCTTTGCCGTTAGCACAGATTTTCAATAAATGCGTAGATGAAGGAGTATTTCCAGACCTCATGAAATATAGTAGGTTAGTACCCTTATTTAAAAGCGGTGATAAACAAGATCCAACAAATTTTTAGACCCGTTCAGTCCTACCAGTATTAAGTAAAATATTTGAAAGAATTATCTTAGATCAATTACTTATTCATTTCAATAATTACGAACTCCTCCATAGTCAGCAGTTCGGTTTCATTAAAGGGCGGAATACAACAGACGCTGGAGTCATGTTAGTTAAACATATTTTCAGTGCGTGGGAGGATCATAATGATGCGATAGGAGTATTTTGTGATCTGTCAAAGGCATTCGATTGTGTAGACCACAAAACATTACTCTCAAAGTTAAAACACTATATCTTTTAAAATCATATTTAGAAGGAAGGGTTCAAAAAGCAGAAATAAATCGTATTACATCGTCAGGCTCACTTGTAAAAATGGGAGTCCCGCAGAGATCTATCTTAGGGCCGTTCCTTTTCCTAGTCTATGTAAATGATTTACCGTTTTTGGTACAAAAAATGTGTGAGATAGTGCTATATGCTGATGACACGTCACTTGTTTTTAAAATAAAGAGACAGGAAAATAATCTTGACGAAGCAAATAATGCTCTCTCGCACGTTCTAGATTGGTTTACAGTAAATAATCTATTGTTAAATTCAAAAAAGACAAAATGTGTAAAATTTACCTTACCTAACGTAAAATTAGTTGAAAACAACATTGTAATTTAAAATGATAAACTAGAATTTGTTGAAGATACTGTATTTTTGGGCATCACAATCGATGCCAAACTACAATGGGGTCCACATATTATAAAATTGGCACATAGACTAAGCTCCGCAGCATATGCCGTGAAAAGAATTCGAGAACTTACTGACGTTGCAACTGCTAGGCTTGTTTATTTTAGTTACTTCCATAGTATTATGTCCTATGGTATAATACTATGGGGCCGGGCAGCAGACATTGAGACTATCTTCATCTTGCAGAAGAGAGCGATCCGATTTATTTACAAGCTAAGTAGTAGGGACTCGCTAAGAGATTTTTTCAAAGAAACTAACATCTTAACAGTTGCAAGCCAATACATTTATGAAAATATTATGTACGTTCGGAAAAATATTAAGGACTTCGAAACTCTTGGTAGCCATCATAACGTTAATACTAGGAATAAACATAAATTGTCATTTCCACGATTTAGACTTGCAAAAGTTAATACTTCCTTTATGGGGCACTGTATAAGGTTCTACAACAAGATACCCCAAGATATATTAGAGTTACCCCCAACGCGATTTAAGAATTGTGTTAAGCACACTCTTTGCAAAAAAGCTTATTATAAAATCAACGATTATTTAGAAGACAAGGACGTATGGCATTAAATAGTAGTTTAATATTAAATGAAATCAGAGGATACATGTGTCTAGTGTTCAACACATCCAAGATATTATTTTGTATGTTTTATTTGTATTAGCTTTAAGGTGATTTGAGAAAAGATGGTCAGAGTGGAGTTTTTTTTTTTCGCTGCCTTTTTCTCCACTACAGACGGCCCCAAGGCAGCGGCTAACATTATACATAACTGTATGTACATTGACATTCAACAAGCAGAATGTAAATTCTTTACGTTGAAATAAATTCTTGATTCTTGATTCATCTAGTGACGAGGAGGCACACACAACTAATAAATATTGATTGTTGGAAACTCGCCAACTATCGCTAAATCGCGACACAACCGTTCACCACAATGTGCATACCTAGATGGCCCACTAGGTTGAGGCTAGGAAAGCTAGCTATATATATACTTAAAGCTCTAAAATCACACTCGAAACTTCCCATACTTTTAATTGACTGTTAGGTGCAAATTGCTGGTATCAAATTGTGACTTTGGCACGTTAAATGATTCTCTGGTCATTTTCTGATTCCAGTGAATTATTGTCTGATGTCGATGCTTACAATCTGATTTCGGTGCAGGTAGTCAGATTTCGGTGTACAGTTTTCTGATTTCGTCGTAGTCTGATTTCGGTGATTTAAATATTTCGTTATATAAGCGAGAGTCTGGGTACCCAAAATATATCACGTTTTACAGTTTTTATCCAAAACAATCGATGAAATTCCCGAAAGATGAAAAAAAAAAACGACCACCGAAGTCAGCCATTTTTGCCTCTTTTGGAGAAATGCCCTTAACATGTACTAAATTTGGTCTACCCTACGCAGTCATATATATGGTCCGCCCACTCTGCCGCTGCTAACTCGACGCTAACATTATGGCACAGCGAGCGGAGTCAAGTTCCGCCACAGTACACGGCGCTGCCCGCGAGCCCGCAACACTAATACGAACACCGACAGCCTTTAACTTTAACTTCACTCGTGGGCTTGCAGGTTGTTTCTGTGATTGTACACGCGGCGGCCGCGGCCGCGGGCCACATGCTAAACCAGTTGTAATCCGCCCGCTGAGTTAATGCACGCCTAATACGGCGCTGGAGGGAATTCAATGATGGTGTCGCAGGTACCTCAACACTGCGGTGACTCGAGCGAGCCTGTTAGCATAAGTATCGCCCTGTGACACGGCGCACTGTGTATCGCTGAGCCACGACGCGCGCGTTAACTTGTTGCCATTTCCTACAGTTGATCTATCGATAGATAAATCTACTGATTTGTTTATCTATGGCATGGAATTGTTGTATGTGACAATTGTTTTAACTGCCAGTAAGATTATAAGCTCGATGGACTGTAGTACATAGTAATCAGTCTTAGAGGTGCACCATTGATTATAGCAGCACAAAGTGAGGTGCGGTCGGCGGCGGCGGGTGGCGGCTGGGGCGGCCGATGGTATCACGAGGCGGGCTCGAAAATGACACTCGCGAAGTCCCTAACTAACCTCGGGTCAAGCCATCTTGGCTGCGGAATAGGTACTTACGCTTTATCTTTAATTACTGGCGCTTTTCCTTGTTTTGGTTCTGTTAATTAACTGAACTGGGTCGAGAACTCGAGATAATGAATCGTCAACGGGCCGATACGATTTTTCCAGTGCCTCTGCCTCTGCCACCTGCCGCCGGCTCCGCCCACCGCGGCATGTAATTAGCGACACATTAGCGCCGCCGCATCTGGAGCACCGACCGCGCCCCGCCGCCGCGCCGACAAATACAAGCCTTTATTTTTTAAGGCTGAGGGACGGCAAGGAAGAACGCTGGTTTTTGTAACGGTCCGCGCGTGTGTACACACACATTTGCATACAACTGAGAGTTCTCGGAAGCGTCCTGCTGCTATGCTGAATTAAAACGTACAGAGGGTTGGTTTGCTTGACTTTGTGAGTGCTACAATTCGCACTACACTATCAAAATCAAATGTTTAATCGCGGTAGGGTTATGTCTACTGCGCTGCAAAATGACAATGACGTCATATAGTGGACAAAATAATAACTATGGTATACTTTTCGAACAAAAAGGCTGTATCGGCGAGCGGCGTTTCTGTGCCTGCCGCGGCTGCATCAGGTGCGCCCCGCCCCCGCCCCGCGCAACCCGCGCCCCCGCGCCGGCCCCGGCCCGGCCGCATTGCTAATTTGTTATCTTATTACGAGCGCCCGTAAAGTAAACTCGTGCAATTAACTGTGATCTTTATTATACTAGCGACTTTCCGACAGCCGATGGGATTTTGGGACGATATTGGCAAACGAGCTCCTTGAGAGGGAAATTATGCGATAAAATTACCTATGTAATAATACCTACTTGTGGTTTTTAATGCTAAAATAAAAAAAATATTTACTTTTTGAGGAAAAATAAACAGTCGACGAACTTTTTAGTAACGTTGGAAATGAAGCGTCAGCGTTGCACACAGTTGTTTCAATGCGACTGTATCGTTGGTCTAGCTGTCCCACGTTTGATTGACATGACGGAAGTCGTGGGTTCGGATCCCGTTGGGAGCTTTTGTACATTTATACAAATTACGTTAATTTGGGTGTTTTCCATGTTTGTGATGTCATTGTCATGGCCTGGTTGCCTATAGTCAGGACAAGTGATTGATGGTGTGAAACATATTTATAATATTATTTATTTATTGTGTCAATGCTCGTTACAATAAAATTACTACTTAAAGAAAGTAGCCTGCCTAGAGACTATGCAAACATTAGTCCATGGCTGAACACAGGATTTCTCTAAAGTGCCCCCACTATGTTGTATCATTCTCGTCCGGCCCCGGGAATCCGCTTCAGATGGCCTAACGAGCCGGCGGCGTCCCATGCCGCGCCTCGCGGTTTGTGGTCTCCACTTGAGATAGTTTTTACCCCGTCGGTAACGTTAACGGTCTTCACCTAATTGATTTGACGAAGTCACCTACAGTCTACAGCTCCACAAGTCATCTTCCCCGGTACAAGTGGCCGAGGTGTAACAGTCGCGGAGCGCGTTATCGTTTAGGTACCTACTGTTGTTTATTGTATGAGAGCGCAGCGGGTGCGGTTCCCAGCGGCCGGCGGCCTCGGCGGGCCATGTGGCGCACTCGAGCGCGCACTCGAGGGGTCGTTCTCTATTGAGTCCGTAATGGCGACCATTACAACGGGTGGTAAAAAGTAATGTTTGAGCTGGTCGCAAGTGTTGCACAACGTCGTTGTTTGTTTGTGTGAGCGGAGCGCGCGGTTCGCCGCCGGACCCCCGCTGCGATATCGGCGCGCCATCGCCGACTTTGGTTTTCTTGTGCAATTTTTGTCCGTCTCGGGCGCGTTGCGCAATGATAATATGTAGACAATGCGCTTATTATTCTAAGACCTTCAGTATTTGTACAAAGAAAGAATCCTTTCCATGGTCGTTGGAAGGCGTTCGATGGCCTCGCTCCGAGGAGTGCGGCCCAACAGAACAATCCAACGTGATCGCATCTGGAGTGCAGCGGCGCGAGGTCACTAGCGCAGCGGCGGGGTCGGGGGTCAGCGGGGCGCGGGCGGGGGGCGCGGGGCGCGGGGCGCGGGGCGGCTCGCGTCCCAACAGTGCGCTGACGCTGACGCTGACGCTGACGCGGCCGGGCGCCCGCGCGCCTGTCAGCCCGATGTGCGCGGCGTGCACGGCTTGCCGCGTCCGTTTAGGTCTGTTTGCTATGAAAACAAATACAATTTTATATCACAAACGGAACAACAAAGAGGCTCTACATTTACGAAGTCCATATGGGGTTGTTAAGCTCAGAGCTGGGTCGGTTCTTGTGCAGCACCCTGTGATCAGCAGCGATGATTGGGTGACGTCATTAGCGTGCATGACTTGCTCTCCACGTGGGAACCACAATTCACCGCACAATCGACCAAGAATGCTCTTCGCCTGGTTTTATACATGATTTTGTTTATCTTTAATTATAACACACACACACACACATGCCTAATGCACATAGGTACTGCACTGCAGCCGGGCCAGTAAGTACCTACACAGCCGCAGCGTGAGCGGCGCCGGCGCCGCAACACGCGAGACCATTCGTGTTGTATGTAAATGCCGGTTGCTCGCGCGCGCAGTACGAGCGGGCTGCAAATACGGTACATTAATAACTTTGTAAATATGAAACGAAGTCCAGTGAAGCGTTCGATTAATTTTCACTAGACAAAGAACACGACAAAAACAACATGGCGCGCGCGCTCGAACAAATCAATCACGCCGTTGCAAGTGATGGATGGATTTGGAAAATCACGAAGTCTAATTCGATATTATACGAGTGATTAACTATTAAAGAAGAACGAGTAGAAGCGATCGAAGACGCTCTCGTGATGTTATCGCGGCGCGCCGACACCCGCGCCGGTCGCGGACGCCGCTGGCAAAGTTTTGTTGCAGAACACACCGAATTCAGTCAATCAAAGGTGTCGCGATTGCGATCAGAGCACACCGTCGAGTGCGGGGAGCGCATGCGCGGCCGGCCGCCGCTATATGGAGGCATGTGTAATTGTGTATCGCTCCGGCGCGGCGCGGCGCGCTGACCCGCGGGTCGCCATTAGCCGCGCGCAAATGAAGCCCCTCATTACCCTCCCCCGCGGCCCGCACCCTCCGCGCGCCCGCGCCGGGGTCACTGCCCCGCGCCCCCCGTCCCGGGGCTCGGTCGGCCCTCCCGTGTCGACTTCCAGCGACCGCGCCGGCAACCCCGCGCCGGCAACCCCGCGCCGGCAACCCCGCGCCGGCAACCCCGCGCCGGCAACCCCGCGCCGGCAACCCCGCGCCGGCGCCGCGCCGCAATGCGGCACACGGTGGCGGCACACGGCGTGAGCGTCAGCTAATGAGGCGCAGCAATCGCCAGAAGGCGAGCTACATATTCGGCAACACTTTACGACCGCCCAATGTTCGTTTAATTATCTTTAGACGACGCCATTAATTATAACTAATTCGGGCGCATTGGCGTCGCCTTGAAATACCCGTACTGGATCAATAAAACCAAATAAAAACTAGTACGAGTTTGTTAATTAATTATTGCTCTTGCAATAGTCGGAGCTGTAGCCGAATGATATACCGGCGGTAGAGCCTCGCCTGCGTGCGCCCGCCTCGTTTAATGATCGCATTAAACTGATTAAAGCTTATGATTGTACAATTTAACACAAAAGATTTAAAATTAAACGAAACAATCCCACAGTAAAAAGTGTATCATAATCTGTGGGCGCCTCGCTTGTGCAGCGCCCGCTATTAGGTGATTACAGTCTCGCGGCGGCGGCGGCGTGACGGCAGCGGCACCCGCCAATTAGCCGAACTAAGGTGACGTCACCAGCTCGTCGCCTCGTAAAAATCATGTGTAATAGAGCCATCTCAACGCCCTAATTAATTAATAAATCAGCTGAGTGTGATCTGCTTACAGTACACCCGCACATACGAGCAGTGCGGGCGCTGCGCTCTGCCCGTCAGTGTTATCACCAAACACCCCAGAGAAGCGAAGGGAGGCAATGCGTTACCTTTTGCTCTTTGTTTATAAGCCAGAATAAGTTTTCTGATACAGTCTCTACCTTAACTTTTAAGTAAATAAATAATATAGATATGTATTAACATCCCTGTACGTGATATTATTATTAGGTTAATTTCCGTACCGGAGGTTCAGTGATCAGTTCGCTAACGTTCTGGAACACCCCGAACACCTGAATGTAGCGTATGTAGCGGTGATGGCACCAGCAATTTACATTCCTCGCTTCCCAAGAAGCACTTCCATTACAGATCTGTTCTGTTTAGAAGTGGTCCGGAGCTGCGGGCGCGGCGACACGACAGGCGGACACGCCGCGCGATAGTTTATGGCTAATAGCGCGACTTGCTGCGAGTGTGAGAATGTTTTGTAATTAATTGATCGCCGATATAACGGCCGGCAAATTAGAATCTACGCTGCAGGACCGCGGCCGCGGCCCGGCCCTGACTAAACGCTGAGAAGGTTCACTCCACACGGAGTGGCGAGACACGCCACTCCGTGTGGAGTGGCAATAAACGATTTTTATTTATTTATTTTACGCCTACCTACTCGCAAGTTTCAGTCCGACAATCACCCAGCCATCCCAAAAAAGAGGATCAAGGCCGGAACTAAACTACTGAATCTTTTTGTTCAGGCACAACTCGACTGTTGCACTCAAACAGTCTCTACACGGTACTTATTTAGATAATAGCTCTGGAGTAGAGAGAAGTACTCTCTCACGCAGATCGTCTGTTACCAGTGTCTTGATTTCTAGCCTACTGGTAGAATGCAAGGTATCTAAAGATTTTGAGGTGTTCGGAATGACTTCAAAAGGCATCTGCATACCTCGTAAATATATAGCATCGTACCTGTCAGTTTGAATGGAGTGCTTATTCGTATACGAATAACTATCTATGGAAGCCCACGCGCGTTCGCGTCTGTACGTAGCGCGCCGCGCTAATGGCGCCCGCAGCTCAAGTGCTTAGTTCCATCGAGTCTCAAGTTCACGCTAACGTCAATGTTACGATCAACAATATGATGACATCGAGTGCTCTGCCAGCGAGTGTGTTTGGTACTTCTGTTGCCCATGGCTTTTATAACAAACTGAACCTGTTTACTTTTTGATCAAAACTGTTTGATTTGTGCATTGTGTAATAAAATGTTGCAGTGGAAGAAGTGAGTAAGTTTCTAATAATGGAGGAAAAATGGCGAACGCTTCGTACGGGAGCTCGGGAGCTCGGCTGGCGACCGCGCGACGGCGACCGCGGTGAGACTAATGCTGCGGCCTGCGCGCGGCCGCGCCCGCTCGCACATTTGTTGGCGGCGGCGGCGGCGGCGGCGGCGGCTCGCGGTGCGGTATCGCGGTTCGCATCTCGCGGTTCAATAGCGCTACTCAAAACTATCGAGTGTAGCGCCTATTAGAATAGAATATGTATGAACAGCAGCTGGAGGCAGCGATAAAGGCCGCGGCACACCGGCCGTGTATTATGTATGAGGGATCTGCATGCGCGATGCCAGATACGCCGCGCGCTCGTTATGCCGCGGCCTCCGCGCTCTCCCGCGAGCCTGAATAATTTCTCGAAAACAAAACCGTCGCTGGTTGTTTCGACATCGCTGATGAGCGCCATTTGTCAAAACATTGTTTGCGGCGGGCGTCGTATCGCTATAGAGACGCGTCCCGACCCGGTTCCGTGGCACTTATTGAAATGGGTTTCACTCACAAAGCCGAGAGTGATCGCTCTGGAAAGAACAGTCTGTGTAGGTAGCGTGAGTACCTCGAATGCGCACTTTTGTACAGTCGACAGCACTTTGACCTTTACACCGTTGATCTCAATGAGTGCATAATAAATGTACCTATTGCAAAAATGCATATACCTAGTCGTGTTGATATAATGACGACCCAAAAAAGTTAATTCTTTGTTTTATACCTACATAAGTCATGTGACGGCGCTCGAATTGCAATAGTCAGCCATCAGTCCACTGCCAGTTCAGGGCCTCGATTCTGTTAGTGCATTGTAGTTTGATGATAGATACACGGTCGGGTCACGGGACGTGTTTTTTCATACCATTGCCGCTTAGATTGCTTGAATTGTGTGCGCGCGTAGACTCGAAGCGGCAATGAAACTAAATGGCCATGATCATGCAGTTGTCATTGTACTACAATGCATTAGCAGAATTTAGGCCCAGGTATTCCGTGTGTTAGAGATAGTTGTTGATGATTGTTAGATGTTGGTTGGTGGCATAGAGGCTTTAGACTCCAAACCAATGTTTTATTGTAGCCATGATATGTAGGTAATAATTTACTTACGAGTTGGTCATGGTCAGTCCTGCGCAAGCCGATAGTGCTGCTATGCTGGTCCAACGAGTCCTGAAATTCATTTTTGTCAAAAACAATACCTATACAAAATATAAAAAATAATTATTTATATCACTAATTGTTAGTGAGGCAGTTGTATGTTCGAATATTTAGCTGTTGTGCCTATCGTTTAATTCAGAGTTGCAATCTAAGAGCGGCTCTCCTTATCAAGAGCTCTAATTAAGCACAGCTGAGTGAAACAATGATCAGTTTTGACGACAAGTTAGAGCGTATTCTATTAAATGATATAAATTTCTAAGCTCACCGGGCAGCGGCGGCGGCGGGGGCGGCGGCGGCCGAGCCGCGGCGCTAACAAATGATGTTTACTGAAGCTATTAATCCCTTGCCGATGCCCGTCGCTTATTTAATTATAAATATAGAGAACCATCGAAGTTGGCCCGACTGGCCTGTGCCAGATGTTATAATTTTATAATGTATTTTAAGAAAAGAAAGACAGTTTTTATTTCATAAATTTTCAGATTGTTCTGCTGACCAACTCTGAATATTAATTTTATCGACCGACGGCCAAACGGCCAACGGAAAGCAAAGATTCATTCATTTGACGTGCGTAAGATGTAACTATAACAGTATTAACAATTTGACTCCGGGACCACCTACTTGAATGATTACCAATGATAAATAAAATATCAGTTTTGCGCTAGACGACAGCAATATAATTCTTATACTTCAATATAATTTCGTTCAATAAGCACTATAAGAGTAGGTATAATATTATACTAAGAACATTCATAGTACATAGTGGTGGTGGCGTAGTGCGGTTCACCCTTGCTTCTTGATCATGAGGGTCTGGGTTCAAATCCCGCATGTAGGTACCAACGTACCTACATACATGCGGGATTCTATGTAATCAAGGTACCAATGATTTTTAGTTAGGTACGTACATTTGTTTGTTTGTACAGGAACACCATTCGCTGATAAATAGTGCCCGGATAACGGCGACAGGATTGCCACTTGTCACGTTGGGACCCAATAAACTCGGCAAAACGTGGGCCCTGTTCTAGTTATTGGTGCCTCTTACCCCCTCGGGATAACGGGCGTGAGTTTATTATTATTATTATAGTCTGCTGTTTAATTTTGAACATATACCTAAGTTTGTACATACTAGTTCTTGAACCCGGATATCGCATACAATACCTGACGGAAGGCAAGTCCTATCAAAACACTGCTAGCTGTTGCTAGGCTGCGTCCCCGACCGACCCGCGCGCCGCCACCGCCGCCGCCGCCGACTGCCGCTACGAGCGCGTTGCGTTTTTGTGTTGATCGAGATCGGTATCTGCTAAAAGCCCCACTAATGTTTATCATTGTTTGTAGTAATCCCGTCCGCTTGCCCGTCCGCCTGTTGCCCGTGCGCCCGTCCGCCGCCGACCGGTTGTGCAACGCGGCCGACGAGATTTTTTCAATCTCATTTTGTTTTGAGAGCATTCGAGCAGTAACGTGTGCTCGGCTCACCTGCGCCCGCTTCTCACTAAGTATGAGGCGCTCGGACGCCTACTCGGCGCAATAGCCGCCGCTCGCTGCAACTCTCTACATTTACGATTAAGCAACGACTCACTAAAAAAATTAAAAGCACAAGAAACTCGAGCACGTATTCGCTCGCCATTAATAAACAAGCAACGTTCGGTTTAATTAATATTATTTAAGTGCTAGTTCAGCGAGCGTGGCCCACTTGGCGGCCATTACATACGACGCACACTGAGCAGACAGGTTCCCAAAGCAACAATTCACTGGGAATTTTGGTCAGTTTTTCAAATATTTTAATTGCATCAGGTTTAGTTTATTATTGCTAATACGCATCGAATTAAAATGATGAAATAACGGTAATAACATTTTTGGAAATTTTTGATCCGGACCAAAAATTTACAGTGTGTAGTGCTTACGAAAGTTTTAGATCAAAAATATTTTTTTTTATAATGCTGGCAATATTTCCCATTTTATCTATCTATATATATAAAATTCAAAGTCCCGACTGACTGATTCATTCACTCATCAACGCCCAGCCCAAGCCGTTTGACCTAGGAAGCTGAAATGTTGCACAGAGGATCTGTATATAATGTAGGCAAGGAATAAGAACGGATTTTTTTAAATTCAATCCCTAAGGGGGCGAAAAGGGTTGCCAAAATTTGTATGGGAGGCATAAAAAATGTTGTCTGATTTTCTTGAAACTTAAAATAAATACTCTTCAACACAATTGATTGAACACGTGTTTCACCGTTTTTCTAAATTTAACCCTTAACGGGAGTTACGGGAGTGAACGGGGTTGCAAAATTTTGAACTAAAGTCCACGCGGACGGAGTCGCGGGCGAAAGCTAGTCTCCTATATGTTTCCTAGCAAAATAACTTGGATTTTCGTTTTTGGGGAATTATTCGGATTAGTGGAAGATGACGCATGGCGCGATGGCGGTTCGATAAACTCATGACTTTGGTAAGAAGAAAAGTGTTTCTTTTTCATCTTCTTTCTAAATCAAGTGTGATGTCGATATATCTTTTGTTTCATTTTTCTACATCCTTGCAACTCTATACACTAAATTCCAAGACGTTACACCCTCTGAATGTTGTGTGCCAAACATTAAACAGACTTCAGATTCAGCTACCATCAACTCCCTTATGACAATCCTTGTCTACAGAGCCATGTCTTTGCGGTGTGAAGTCCACAAATTTAACTGTTAATTTCCCACATTTCGTCATCGGATAGGTACCAACGTACAAATTCATTTTGATTGCGATTGTATAATATATTGCCAAGCGTTCCTCTGAAGTTACGAGATTTTCTTTTTGGTCGACTTAACGCGACTTTAATCGCATATCTACTCAAAATATCGTGTGAAATAAATCGTTCAGGCGAGATGTACACTAAATGAGCTATCTCGCATGACATCACTCGAAAATATGTTAAACAAAATACCGTGGATCAGTATCATACCCTCAGTGATAACCTCATTCCGCGCTCGGAGTCATTGTTGGTAGTCGGTACGCCCACAAAAAAAAAAAACTAGTGAACCGCTTATGTAACACTTTAGGAGTCGGGGGGCTTTAAATTGTGATGTTTGATTAAGTTCCTTATCCGTCTTTCAGTATCATCATTAGACTCTGATCACCAATTTAAAGTACTCATCGAGACCCATTAAATAAGCTTAAACTCAACGGGTCTGTAGTCCCTCTCCTGTCCGTTGAGTACCACATTAATGGAACCAAAAATCTGCTAAGAATTTCGCGCAATATTCTAACCGGGGACATTCGGAGTGGAAGTTTTCCGACAGTGGCAACATTGCCAAGCGTACATCGCTAGTTGGAATGCCGCATTAATTGCGCTCCACTCTATTCTGCAACATAAAATATTGAGTCATGAAGTATCTGTCAGCTTAAATTAGGGAGAGTTGACGGAGATACAAGATCCTTGGAACAAGTGCAGCTATGATACAGATCATCACATGTGTCAATGTGGGGTACATCGACGAGCGCGTCGTCGCCGGCCGTCGATTCGATCGATCTCGCGCGGTCCCCGATGGCTGCCGCAAAGTAATTGAACGATTGAGGCGTGATTTGTTGCGCTGATAGCATCGCAGCCTCCGCGCGGCAGGAAGCGTTTTTTCAAGTCGTGACAATTAACCGTCGCGTCGCAGTGAGCAGCGTGCGTGTCCGCGCGCTCGTTAGCGACCGCAACAGTTACGCCCCGAGCTTCGCTCGGTAAGGCTCCGTCGAATACTCAATTATTCGGGTAATCTCTTCTAGAACCCTACAGAACATCTCAAGTCCATCTCACAACTCAACCGGCAAACATCATGAGGGATTTTCTGACAGCTCCTAAAAAATGGTTCCAATCTCGTTACTAGATGGCGGTGGTATTTACGAACGTAGTTTTTTTTTAATACCGCTGAGAGCCCTTCATTGATCTGTGTTTGTACGTCACTGGGTGTATATCGAAATGCGATGAAATCGATAAAAGCGCGAATCCATATAAGTGCAGTAGGTACAAAAACCCTACTTCGTGCGAAATACTTTGGGACTACTAAATTTGGTCGGATTCGCGCTGTAATCGATTCCATCGCATTACGGAACGTGATGGTCTTAGTGATGTGAACCGGTTCTACGAATACCGTTTTTTTAAAGTATTAGATTTTTTTTATAGTCTCATTTATAGGGTGCATATGGGAAACAAAACTAATTCGGTATCGGGAGCGGGTTCAAAACCACCTGGCATCGGATCCTAAAGCTTTCTGGAACTATATGCGGTCAAAAAGGGGTAACCTGAACCAGCATAGATTAATAAAGAATGGAAGAGCGCTCTCAGCTCAAGAATGCGCTGAAGAGTTCGCACAGTACTTTTATTCAGTATATAACTCAAATTCACCTAAACTGAATGCTCGAGTGGCGAGTGCGGCTCGAGCGGCTCGTGGCACGCGGGCGCACGTCGCGGCGCTGGAGCTGCAGGACGTGCGGCGTGCGCTCGCTCGTCTGCCCGCAAAGCGTTCTGTTGGACCGGACGGTATACCACCCTTCCTGTTCAAAGACTGCCGCAGAGTATTGGAAGAGCCCTTGCTGCACATTTTTAACGTCTGCTTAGCGGCCGCCAAGTTCCCAGAGATTTGGAAGCTTACAAGAGTCGTGCCAGTGCCGAAGGGTCGCGGTGGTCCGGAACCCAGTGACTATAGGCCTGTGGCGGTCTTATGTACTCCTGCGAAGGTCTTCGAATCGGCTGTACACCAGTGTTTGTACACGCAAGTAGGTGCGCAGCTGTCTGATGCGCAGCACGGCTTTCGCCCTGCGCGTGGGACAGCAGGGAATCTTCTTCATTTAATGACACGCCTATTGCCAGCAGTGGATACCGGGGTCCAAGTTGATGTCGTCTATTTAGACTTTAAAAAGGCATTCGACACAGTCGATAACGATGTGCTTCTTATAAAGTTAGCCGACGCGGGATGCTCATCACATACCCTATCTTTCTTTGCTAGTTATTTGAAAGATCGACGCCAGTTTGTCGACTGTGGCGGATGCCAATCAAAGCCCTACTATACTAGATCAGGCGTGAGTCAAGGTAGTAATTTGGGACCGCTGCAATTTGTCTTAATGATCAATGATTTACCAGATGTAGTTTTAAATTCAACCTGTCTCTTATTTGCTGACGACGTGAAACTAATATTTGAGATAAAAGATATAGCAGATCACGATAAACTGCAGCAGGATATACATAGGGTTGTCCAATGGAGCCAGGAGAATAAGCTCTATTTCAATTTAGCGAAGTGCTCAGTAATGACATTCAGCCGTGCACGAGCCCCACATCACTATCCTTATCAGATAGACGGGATGCTTCTGCAGCGCGTCGCACAAGTAAAAGATTTAGGCGTCCTCTTTACCCCGGATTTGAACTTCAAGCAGCACGTCACTGATGTATGTAAAAAAGCGTACCGTAATCTAGGGTTCCTAATGCGTCAGGCAAATGCGTTCACGAACATTGGCGCCTTACGTGTCTTGTTTGAAGCACTGGTAAGAAGCCATTTTGAATGTAACGCGGCTATTTGGTCTCCAAGGGAGGCTAAATACAAAGCTATGATGGAAAAAATACAAAATAAATTTATAAGGTTCCTTTACCTTAAGATGTATGGTGTATATCCGGGATATCCGCTTCTATATCCTACTCTGTTTTTACTCGGTATGGTTGGGTACAATCAACTGGAGGTGAGGAGGGAGGTGTCGCTCGCCACGTATTTACTTAGAGTATTACGTGGTGAGCTGCACAACCCGGCTGTCCTCCAATGGATTCAACTGTCCGTGCCGGACGAGTACTGCGGCCGGCGGCGGCGGCCGCGGCTGCTGGTGGTGCCGCGCGCGCGTACTAACCTGCTCCGTGACGCGCCGCTCACGCGTGCCTTGCACACGCTTAACGCGGTTGCTGATCATACGGACTTATTTGTATGCACTCTGGACGAGTTCACAAAAGCCTCGATATGCGTTTTGGGTTCTAGTTTAAGTAAATAGATATTAGTATGTATTAAAGTAGATCTGAATAGACTTAAGATTACAATCTAAATTGCGCATCTGTCGTATTAGGCCTGTCCTGTAAAGATAGTTGTAAGAAATTGAAATTGAAATAAATAATAAAATTCACGTTTTTTTTTAACTGAAACACTTCCAGCTCAGATAGGTATTTAAAAGCTTTATTAATTCTGTTTATGTTTTGTTAACCTCTCCTGACAGGTTTTTAAGGCTAAGCAGATTATAATAACATAACATTTTTTTGCATACAACATAATTGCATAATATTATGCCGTTGACTTAGTTTTGAACCAAAATAATGATTTTATTACAAACTTACTTAATTTTAAGTTTTTAACAGTGCGTTTTCAAGACTTCTCATTAATTGATGATTGATTGATTGACTTGTTTAATGAAAAGAAAATAACAAAGTGCCTTAAAAAAACAGTTTTTTTGTAAAAGAAATGAGTGGCAGATGTGATGTGACAATGAATGACATCAATTAATTTTTTATACAGTGTGGCCCTGGATAAAGTGCAATCCCGAAAGGGGATGA
The DNA here is from genome assembly GCA_947310845.1 of Yponomeuta plumbellus. NCBI lineage: Eukaryota > Metazoa > Arthropoda > Insecta > Lepidoptera > Yponomeutidae > Yponomeuta > Yponomeuta plumbellus. The sequence goes on along the minus strand of OX371211.1, from coordinate 179,732 downwards.
AACTAGACCATGAATCATTGACTAGAAAAATATTAAAAAAAAATATTAAAAATTATTGTAGGATTTATTGGTATTTTAAGATTTTCATGTTTCATTAAGGACTCTATGTACAAAAGTATTGATTTCTTCCAAAATAATGGGTCTATTTCTTTGAAATAAAAAAAAACAGTATGCCTAATACCTGGCGATGACCATGAAATAATAAATAGTCCGCAAAAAAGTAACTATCTTGGGTAAAAAAATGTATTTTTATGAAAAAAATGATTTTTTTAGACGTTTATTTTAAAAAACTTCAAATTACTAAAAAAATGTGCTCTATAACTATGTAATTTTATAGCTTACTTTTATTTTTTACCATTTTAGCTTCCAAATAAAAAAAAAACAATGTTCTAACTAAAAAAACACGCTATCTACGAACTTTTAAAGTGGAGCCTAATCGTGTTACCGTGCAGGTAGAGACCGTTTTTTCCATTGTTTCCGTCCTACTCTGTGCCCTTCGGCAGTCGCAGTCCTTTTGTTCTACACTCAGGTAGAGGGAAGGCGAGGGGAGGGGAGGCAGGGGGTTCGAAACAGGACTTACACACTCGCTCCGATATTCTCGCCGCTGCTACTACTGTTCTCGTTCTCGCATTGTGTTCTCGTTGATTTGTTATTAAGATTTTGTTACATTGTTGACTGTTACGTTTTCTACTGTTCGTTACATTTGGACTGTTCCTGTTCTGCTGTTAAGTGTTGACGAAATGCCGCGATTGACAGAGTTCTCACCTCGAGAAATAGCCGACATGCATTATTATTATGGCATGTCACATGGTCGCACAACAGTCGCTCGGACTGCATACATAAATGCTTTCCCGGGCAGACTCATACCCTCAGCTCGAAATTTTCAAGAGATTCATAGGAGGCTCTCCAACATTGGACTTGGTTTGGCACGAGATCGCCGTGAGCAACCAGCTGTCGTTATTGACAATGCGATAGAAGAGGCCATTTTAAACGATCTGTTTGCTGACCCTACAACAGGCATAAGACGATTAGCGTTGCGTCATGGCATATCGAAGACGTCTGTCTGGCGAATTTTGAAAAAGGAGGGATTGCATCCTTTCCATTACCAACGAGTACAACATTTACACGAAAATGTAGATAATCGTCCAAGATGCGTAATGTCGACGTGGATTCTAAGAAAAATTAGAGCTGACCCAAATTTTCCCTAACGCATTTTTTGGATGGACGAAGCGACATTTACCCGAGACGGCATTACAAACTGCAGAAATTTGCACCAGTGGTCTCACGAAAATCCACGATTGAAGCGGGCATCTACTTTTCAAGTAAAATTTTCAATAAACGTATGGGCAGTCTTAATCGACGACATTATAATTGGTCCAGTCATTTTACCCACAACCCTAAATGCTGAACGTTTTTTAGAATTACTACAAAATTTACCCATGTTGATGGAAGATGTTCCCCTGGCTACGAGACGGCGTGGGCGTATGTATCTCCAAATGGATGGATGTCCTGCACATTATGGGCGGGAGGTGCGGCGATTTTTGAACGAAAATTACCCGAACCGGTGGATTGGCCGAGGAGGGCCAGTAGGCTGGCCAGCGCGTTCACCTGATCTGACACCCCTAGATTATTTTTTATGGGGTGTCATGAAGCAAAGAGTATACAGCACGCCAATAAATACCGAGGCACAGTTGCACGACCGAATAATTCAGTGACATTAAAAATGATCCAGGAATGATTCGCAGAGCCACTAACCAAATTAATATTCGTGCAGTAATGTGCTTGCAAAATCGAGGAGGCCATTTTGAACATTTAATGCATTAAATAAAAATGCAAAATTGTAAATTACGGATAATTTTATTAATAAAGTTATTGTGATTAAAGTCTGACTTTTATTACCTACTAAAATGTAAATAACTCCTACCTAGCCAATTTTTTAGTTAGAACATTGTTTTTTTTTTATTTGGAAGCTAAAATGGTAAAGAATAAAAGTAAGCTATAAAATTACATAGTTATAGGGCACATTTTTTTAGTAATTTGAAGTTTTCTAAAATAAACGTCTAAAAAAATCATTTTTTTCATAAAAATACATTTTTTTAACCAAGATAGTTACTTTTTTGCGGACTATTTATTATTTCATGGTCATCGCCAGGTATTAGGCATACTGTTTTTTTTTTATTTCAAAGAAATAGACCCATTATTTTGGAAGAAATCAATACTTTTGTACATAGAGTCCTTAATGAAACATGAAAATCTTAAAATACCAATAAATCCTACAATAATTTTTTATATTTTTTTTTTATATTTTTCTAGTCAATGATTCATGGTCTAGTTTCATCCCCTTTCGGGATTGCACTTTATCCAGGGCCACACTGTATAAGTTTCGTTAAAATATAAAATAAATAAACTCACACCCGTGAATCGCTCATAGCCTGGGCTGCTTGAGTGATCTTAAACGATCGCTAGTGTTAAGCAACATACGGCGCGTTCAGTCCATGGATGGGTCACCATCTATGATGACTAAAGCCGCGTATCCATAACGTGCTCCAAGAGGGCGAACATTGGCGCGCGTTCCAGCCGCGCGAAATCGATACCATTTTGGAACGCGCGCCAATGTGTTCGTTGGAGCACGCGAACACGGAGCGGTCCGTTCCGACTGGTGTCGGTTTTTTAGCGCGCATCAATCGTGGCACACGCGCCATTTGAGACGGTCGTTGTATTTTTTCTCGAACGCGACTGGCTTCCATGATGAAGGGCCGAACACTGGAACGGTTGGCACGCGCGCCAGGCGCGCTTAGTTGATATACTTCAAATGTTTGGAACGCGTTCCGCGGAGCGCTCTCTCGGCGCGGTCATTCATGGCGCGCGCTCCAGGAGCGCGTAATGGATACACGGCTTAACGCTAGTGGCATTTTTCCGAGCGGTTCCTGCTTCGCAAGGCACGTTAAGCAGTTGGTGCCGGCTGCCGTCGATAGATGGCAGTCGTTAAGCCAAGTCAGATGCCTTAGGGTGGCTTGAAAACTTCTGACAGTAAGATCAGCCACTAGTCTTGCAAGCCTTTACCAATCCGGACTTGGCCCCCGTGGTGGAGTATGACCTATACCTTCCTCAGGGAAGAGACCCGTGCCCCTTGGTGGGGACATAATGGGTTGATGATGATGACACCCGTTATCCCCGAGGGGGTAGGCAGATGCACCAATACGTTTCTTTTTACGATATAAAACTTACACCCAAGTTAAATAATCAAAACATGATGTGACGTTCCGTTCCTTGCAGTAACTTACCAAGTCATCGGCAGTGGCGATGTACTCACTCACTGTTTGAGTTATCTGTAGGTGTAGTCTTACGTCCGAACCTAATAACCAATCCCGATCCATTTTTGCCTATCTCAGATTGAGAAATCAATCCATTTTTCAGTTTATGCGTCCCAATAACATATCCGTGGATAGAAATTTCAATCTTAGAATTCAATCTATCTTTCGGAGGACCGATCACAGATTACGGATTGCCCTCTGTACGTGAATCGCATTTTGTGCGTCCCAATAACCTATCCGTCGATTTTGACGTTTCGATCTGTTAGGGTGTCTCGTAGTGGAGTCTTTTTAAAAAACACAAATTTATCTACACGACACTTTATTTCACCTTAAACACAACTCCCGAATTTGGACTCTGACTCCGCACGGATTTCGATGTTAAACCGATCAAAGTTGTAATGGAACTTGACTTTTTGTAAAGCGATAATTTTTAATGAAGCCTCGGCTGATGCAACATTGAGTGCAAGGTTCAGATTCGAACCAGATGCAAGGTTTGCATTTAGAAAAAATTAAAATAAAATAATTAAGTAGGTTGCTTAGATCAGCAATACAGCCATATAAGTCTACGTCATAACAACCCCCCCGTTAAAACGGAGCTTTATCCCTTAAGATGAAGCGGAGTAAAAGTCCAATTACAAAAAAATAAAATATAAAATTGACAAAAATAATAAAATGAAAAAATAATATGAAAAATTAATTAAAGAATTCTTAAAAGTTACTTATATTTCTATTTGATGAAAATTCGACCTTTCTAGGTTTAGGATTATAAGAATTTATCTCAGGAAGAGATTCAACAGATTTACGATTAATATTTTCTTCAGATGAAACATCAGTAAGTTCAATAGAATTTCTTATTTTAGATTCATGATTAACACGTTTTTTATTATGACATTGGTTGTAGATTCGAATGCAAAAGCTAGACGAATTTCTATTTTTAAAACATGAATAGACTTTACAAAATAAGTACAAGAAAACAAATGCTATAAGGATATAAGTAAAGGTTGAATAATAAATTCCGTATTTTATGAAATGTGATTGTTGTTGAGCGATATTAAGCTCATCTTCTAAATTATTCAAGTTATGTTGAGTAAACTTTAAAGATTCAAGATCAACGTTGCTGAGAGAAATCGGAGTAAGCAAAGGTAGGGACTTATTAAATTTTTCGCGATTACAACAATCATCTTTCAAAATATTAAAATTGACATTAAGTTCATTCAGTATTACTACATCATGAGATGTTGAAGGATATAACTGTAAAGCTTTAAAATAACCAATACAATTTTTTGGCAGCTTTAAAGTGCCTGTTCCAGAGATAAGATAATCCTTTACATCATTATCACATTTAATTGTCAATTTAGATGATTTACTTTGCACAAAAATCCATTTATTATTATTAAGAATTTGCCAAATATCAATTTGTCCAAAAATTAATTTGTAATTACATTCTAAAGGTATGGACATAGAAACTTCAGTTAACAATTTAGATTCGCAAGAAGGATAGCTTAACGTCGAGAAGATAGACACCAAAGGGCAAATAGAAAAATAATCATTTATAATTTTACACTTATCTAAATTATCCATTAGAGTATAACTAAGCCTATCTTCGGATAGGGCAACATATGATTTTGAAGGTTGAATTAATGCAAATGACTGAGGATTACTTGAATCATGCGGCGTTGGTAACGCGATACTTTTATAAACATTGAACTTAGCCGGAGTGATGAGAGGAATCATTACTATAAAAACGATTTTGTTTTTAAAAAAATAAGACATTAACGTAGAAATATCAATTAAAGTATGTATATTTTCTAAATCTAAAGAGACTGGAAAGTCTAGCCTTTTATTAACTAAATTATTGTGTTTAGAAAGTTCACCTAAAATACTACGAGGACTTAAAACGCTAGGATGCAAAATATTGCTTTTAGCAAATAGAATTGCGTTAAGGATAGTATCTAAGAAATTCGATATAGTGAGCAATGAACTCTCTATAATATTAAGCATATTATTTATTCTGCTTATATGGATCAGCTGATCGTTAGTCTTAGTCATTTGAGAAATTATGTCATTCATTGTTGTAATTTGTTTATTAAGTTTGATCTCATTTTTGTTAAGTTTGAAAATAGTGTTGTTAAAAGTATTTATAGTAGATTTAACTACGTGAATATTTTCTCTCATTAAATTGAACAATTCGGTCTCGCTTTTCTGACAAGACTCGATTGCAGAGTCGTACTTTCTTGCATCATCAGCATCTAAAGTGCCGAAAAAGAACTTAAGTATTTCTCCTCCGAATTCCAAAGATCTTTTGACTCTTTCCGGATCGGATTCGATTTCAGAAGTAAGGTGAGATAAGGATTCGTATTTAACATTATTAGACTGTAATAAAATGCCAATAGGGCTTAAAATATCTTTACAAGAAATAATATCATTAGGTTGAATTTTAAGGCAAAGATCAGTAGTCTTAAGTGATGCTTTTTAAAATACTTTTAAGATAAGGTTTCATAGATACAATATCGATATGCGTTATAATTTTCCAATAATCATTGTAAAAATTAATAGAAGTAGTAGGGTCGAAATAAATCCCTGGACTATGTACAATCTGGGATATTTCGGGTTCGGCTGCATTACCGCCGCTGATCATTAAACTGAAAAGAAGAAATTTTATGAGTTGGCTGGCTTAATTTCATTAGTATGATATTTAATAAATCTGCGATTAACAGATAGAGTAACATTGTGCTTATCATGCACTTTTACGACTTTGTATGGGCCTTTCCATACTGGGGAAAGTGCCTTTCTAAGGCGATGGTGTTGTTTTAAATACACCATGTCGCCGACTTTGTATTTGATTTGACGAGATGATTTATCGTAATATTCCTTAGAAGTTTCTTTACTTTTAATTATGTGTTCTAAAGCTTTTTCTCTACTAACTTTCATTCTGAATTTCAGAGCGCGTATGTATTCAGGGTAAGTAAGATTGTCGTAAGTATCATATAAAGAGTTAGGTATGTAAGGTTTATTTCCGTATAGTAGTTCGTAAGGCGGGTACAAGGTTGTACAATGAGGAGTAGTATTATATGTAAGTATAGCCGTAGCTAGGAAAGAATGCCAATCACTTTGATTGTCATTGACGAAAGATTTTAGGTACTCCTTGAGAGTGGCGTGGCTCCTCTCGAGCGCGCCATTTGTTTGAGGATGGTATGGAGATGAAAAGAGTGATTTAATTTTAAATATTTGAGAAATTTGTTTAAAGAGTTCGGATGTGAAACATGTACCTTGATCGGTAAGTATCATTTTAGGAATGCCAAACAATGACATGAAATGAACGAGATTTCGTGCAACTTCCTCGCTTGTGGAAGTGATCATAGGGTAAGCATTAGAAAACTTAGTTAGATCGTCTTGTAGAGTTAAGATAAATTTAAATCTTTGAAAAGCAGCTTCTGGTAAGGGACCCACAATATCGAGAGCCAATCTCTCGAAGGGTTTTGTACTTGTTGATGTGATCTCCATAGGAGCTTTATTAGAAGCCCGTAGCGGCTTATTCACTTGACAGAGTTTGCAGTTTCTAACATATGACTCAATGTCGGAGCGCATGCTCTTCCAATAATACGAAGCTTTAATACGATTAAGCATTCTTTTGATGCCTGGATGACCTGCGATTGTAGAGTCATGATTTTCTTTAAGAATTTTAGGGACTTCGGCAGGTGTTGGATAAATCATTTGATTTTTGTAAATATGAATCTTGAGATTAGTATTATGAAAGATAAAAGCAATCATGTTGTATATTTTTGTATAAGATAACTTATTGAAAGGATCGGAAAAGTCCGATATGGCGAGGTCTGTTTCCTCAGGATTTTCTTGAATAATTTGATCTCTGAGTTTGATTAATAAATTGTAGATTGTAGCAAAATTTAATTCGTCATAATGATGGACTTTTGTAAACAGGAAGTAGAAGGATTTATTATCCTTTTGAACTGACTGTATCTTGAAGGGTTCACGTTCAGATTCTTTAAGTTCTGTAACGTTATCTAGTTGAGATAAGATTTCTTCGCAATTAGGCATGGACTCATCAAAATCCAAGGACATCGGGCAAGCAATGGACTTGAATTTGGAAAGGTGAAGGCTTTGAGAATGTTCTTCGATTTGTGTGTCACATTGAAGGTCCGAGTTTGTAAACTTCCTTTTGAAGTAACTTTCATAAGAATCTGTGTTTAGATTATTTTTATTGAGTAAGCAAACAGGCATGCGGGAAAGAGCGTCGGCATTTGAATTTAATGTGCCTTGTTTGTAGACTATCTCGTAGTCGTATTCTTCTAATTTAAGGCGCCACCGGATAAGTTTACTTCCGGGGTCTTTGACGTTGAATAGCCATACTAATGGCCTGTGATCGGTAACGATTTTAAATCGAGTACCATAAATGTAAGGACGGAAAGTTTTGACGGCGAAAAGGATAGCTAGAAGCTCCTTTTCAGTCGTAGAGTAATTGCCTTCGGCACCATTTAATGTGCGAGAAGCGTAGGCGATCGGCTTATCTTTGCCGATAGGACCTTGTGAAAGGACAGCGCCAACTGCATAGTTGCTTGCGTCTGTCGTGACTATGAAGGGTTGAGTAAAATCTGGGTACTGAAGAAGCGGCGAAGTAGTTAATTTTTCTTTTAAGATTTTGAACGCTTGGTCTTGCTCATGAGACCAGCAAAATTCGATATCCTTTTTTAAAAGGGATGTAAGAGGTTTTGTGATTTTGGAATAATTTTCAATGAAACGCCTGTAATAGCCTGTGAGGCCAAGGAAGGATTTTATTTCCTTCGGATTTTTAGGGGTAGGGAAGTCTGAAACGGCCTTAACTTTATCAGGGTTTGGCGAAACACCTTTGTCGGTGATTGTGTGGCCAAGATAGGTGACTTCGTGACGTAAAAATTCACATTTATCGGGTTGTAATTTTAGATTAAATTGTCGGAAACGGTCAAAGACTTGTTTGAGTTTTTCGATATGAGACGGCAGATCAAAACTGTAAATTATGCAATCATCGAGATAAATATAGCAATGAAGACCTTGGAGACCTGAAAGAACGGTATTCATCAACCGCTGGAAGGTAGAAGGGGCGTTTTTCAACCCAAACGGCATCCGGGTAAATTCAAAGTGTCCGGAAGTACCATTAGAGTTAATTACTGTAAATCCAGTTTTTTCAGCATCATTTTTGTTAATTTTGAGTTGATGAAATCCTGAAACGAGATCAAGCGTCGTGAAATATTTAGAATGACCCAATTGGTCGAGTATGTCAGTAATAATTGGAATTGGGTAAACTTCGTTAACTGTAACATCGTTTAATTTACGATAGTCTATGACGACTCTCCATTTCTTTTTGCCGGAGGCGTCTAATTTCTTAGGGACAACCCACACTGGGGCGCTCCACGGAGAGACGGAAGGACGGATAATATTTTGATCGAGCATTTTTTGTAGTTGATTTTCGACCTCCTGTTTATGAATTTCAGGGAAACGATAGGATTTGGCATGAATAGGCGGGGCATTGCCCGTATTGATAGAATGTTCGATAGCATTTGTGCATGTAAGGGGCTCTCCCTCTAAATAAAAAATGTCTGCGTATTGTGCGCAACAGTCTAAGAGAGCTGTTCTCTCTTCCGAGTTTAAATGAGAATGTCGAATAAGATCAAGGACCGATTTGATGCGGTCTGTAGGTGAAGAGGAAATGTTATTTATGACCTCGTTGGAATCTGGCAAAGGCTTTAATTCTGAATAATCCAAAGGAGTTAAGTTGACTTGAAAATTTTTAATTTCCACTTGGGATTCAGTAGTGTTTAAAATAGAAACATTGACCTTTTTATTAGGTTTAACAAAAACAATGCAGTTTGCTAGGTACACTCCGTCACAAACTGATTGGTCTAGTATGAGCGCTTCCTTATTTTTTCCAAGTTCGCTCAACGTGAAATCTGAGACAGAGCACTCGATAACGGCTTCGGAGCGAGCCGGAATGACGTATATCGGTTGATTAAAATGAATTTGCAAATTTAGACCTTGGATGCTAATAGTATTAGTGTCATAATCAATGTTGGATTTAAAATGTTGGAAAAAATCTGTGCCAATTATTCCGTCATATTCTTTTAAACTGACCTTGTCAGAAATAGCATGAAATTTGTAAGAAAGACATTTTTTTGATAAATTGAATTTAAATTGAAGCGACCCTAAGGTTTCGCAAAAAGATTCATTGGTATCATTAATACCTCTGATTTTAATTTTTTCACTTGAGAGTTTTGGTTTGTCTAACAAGCTTGTTCTTTTGATAATGCTTATACTGGCTCCTGTATCAACAAGGAAACAAAGAGGTCTGGATGAATGTGGTGTCGTGATAAAAACATGAGGAAGTGACACTTTGCTTGAAAATATTTTTGTTTCAAAAATTGGAATTTCAGATTTATTTTCAGAACTCAGCTTATCGTCGCAAGTCTGAGGTAGAGGACTCCGAGGCGGACTCGGGGGTTGAGAATTATGAGAGGGCGAACCTTCGTTTTTTAAAGACCTCAGGGATGGACCCTGAGTTTGATTAGACCTCAAGGACGGACCTCGAGTTTGAAAAGACCTCTGGGACGGACCCAGAGTTTGATTGAGACTCATCCCATTGTTTTGGGAATAAGGTTGTAGACTCAAGGGCGGACCTTGAGATAGATTATAATTTTTAAGACTCAACTTGTCAGTGCAAGGTTGAGGTAGGGAATTTTTTGTAACTTCAGTATAAGTTTTAGTGCCATGTTCGACAGGGGATTTCGGTCGGCACTGTCCCGAAACCCTTACTCGTTTAACTCATTGGAAAAATCAACGTTAATATTTTCGTCAGAATTAGCAAAAGTATGAACGCCGGCTCGAGCTGGTTAATTTGATGACGAGGCTCCCTTGCTTTCGCGTTTGCGTTTAAGTTTAAAACACTCGTTGATCAAATGACCTGGCTTTTTGCAATAAGCGCAGGTTTTATTATTACTGCCTGAAGGCTGAGAGTTGTTTGGAGGAGAATTTATAGCATGGACATGACCTTGGGCTTGTTTCTTCTTCACGAAACACTCGGAAGCGGAGTGCCCATTTTTGTGACAAAAAGAGCATTGCTGAATTGCTCGTTGAGATAGTTTAGTCAGATTAAACAATTTCTCTTCATCGATGGCATGTGTAATCGCGTCAGAAAGCGATTTAGGGTTGCGACACCTAACAATATGCGAAAATTTCGGATTCATGCCTAACATGAATGAATTAAGGGCGAGGTCTTCCATCGCGGCAAGCCTGCCCACAAGCTCCTTGTCATTTTCACAATTATGATGTATATCAGATTGAAGTCGAGTAAGGCATGCTTCAATACGCAAAGAATATTGCATCACATCTTCATCAATTTTTTGTATGCAATTTTGGAGATCGACCAATAAATGGGTTGAATGTTTTTTCTCTCCGAATGTGGCCTTCAAAAACTTTTTAATATCGGCCCAGTCCTCAAAAGACCTGAGGCAGCATGCTAGCTGAGCTTTACCCTCAAGTTGTGATGTAATATACTTGCACAACACATTCTGTTGATCTGCGTTGGCTAAAGAAATTGCGTTCTCGCAATTAGTTAAAAATGCTGGCAAAGTTTCGCGGTCCCCATTGTAGGGCCGGATGAATTTGGTCAAGACTGTCAATGGAACAGCCATTTTCTTGTCTGGCTTTGGGACAGACTCAGACTCAGAAGAAGAAGAAGCTTCAGAGGGCTGATTTTCAGGTTCCTTCTTTTTAGGGGCAACCATTTATAGTTAGTCAGAGCAGATCTTCAGATAAAATAAAAAATAATTAAACAAAGCGTAAAATGCCAAAAATTAAAATAAAATAGAATATAAACTTGAAAAATTGACAAAACGAAAAATTTCAAAATTACTTCAAAAGTTGACAAAAACGAATAAAATCAAAAATTACTTTAAAATTGTAAAAAGTCAAAGGTAAAATAAAAATTTGAGATTGAAATTAAAGTTCGTAAAAATCACTGGATGTTATCCTTCAAATTATTCACTTTCACTGAGATTTTTGGAAAAGCATAGCATTAAGATCACTTACAGGATCACGAAGAACAGCATAGCTGGTAAAATCCAAAACGTGGTTGAGTTCCTGGAAACGGCAAACCGTAGGAGACGGGGAGTTGCGGCGTCGATGCAGGAGTCACGTTGTATGCAAGTGACTGGTGACGCGTGTAACGCGGGCTCACGCTGCAGAAGCGGAGTCTTATCGTCGATCACGATGGAGATGTCTAGGTGCAAGCTCAGGCGGCGCTGAGGCTTACTGTCGACCCAGAGTGAAGATTGCAGCTCCTGGTGCGGGCTCGATCACCGTCGAGACTAACCGTCGACCTCGAAGAAGCTGGAGAAGTGGTGTAGTTGTGCCGAGATGCGTGCTCTGCGCGGCGGCGGAGACTGACCGTCGACCTCTAGGACCCTCACAGGACCCCCGGATTCGAAATGCTGGGAATCACGTTGATTGCTCATCCAGCATCCCACTTCTGACACCAATGTTAGGGTGTCTCGTAGTGGAGTCTTTTTAAAAAACACAAATTTATCTACACGACACTTTATTTCACCTTAAACACAACTCCCGAATTTGGACTCTGACTCCGCACGGATTTCGATGTTAAACCGATCAAAGTTGTAATGGAACTTGACTTTTTGTAAAGCGATAATTTTTAATGAAGCCTCGGCTGATGCAACATTGAGTGCAAGGTTCAGATTCGAACCAGATGCAAGGTTTGCATTTAGAAAAAATTAAAATAAAATAATTAAGTAGGTTGCTTAGATCAGCAATACAGCCATATAAGTCTACGTCATAACAGATCGATCGACGAAACAATCCGAAATACCAATCCCTCGACTTTCTAGGATCACCGTAAATATTTTGGGATTACGGGTAATCTATATTAATAATTTCGTTCGTGTCTACGGTAGACTCGAACGATATGCACACCAAATGAAAGAGCGTAAAAAAATAGTTGATCTGAGTCGACAACATATGGGCGGAAAATTCGTATTATCGAGCAGCAACAATATAAAAATTATTAAATTCAATGATGGCGTTGCTAAGTAAACATGTCAATGTCATCATTGTTGTGTTAGTGTCACAAGTAATGTCAGTAACGTTCCGTTCCATTCCGTTCAGTCAAACAATTTGCGCTTTCCAAATAATCTGAATAAAAATTATTATGGACGTGACAAAATGCCAAACAGCCTTATTATCTTCCGTTTAGGGTAGTTCATCATTATCGTATTTAACTATATACATATATATTTTGCTTAAAAGTATTCAAATAAATCTTACTATTGATATTAGTTTTTCGTAGAAAGGAACGTACGGGAGGGAAAAGATTGCCGTGCAATCCATGCCCGAAAAAAGATTGGGTCTCTTTTTTTTGTTATTAGGACGCAGATAGGAGATCGATCCTTGGATAGGGAACAATCTGGGATTGATTTCAATCTTGGATTGGGGATTGGTTATTAGGTTCGGGCGAGACGTTTTCACCATACCTACTTCCCAAAACCATTCTCAATTAAATTGGCTAAATCTCCACTACTCTTGACGCTCTATTATGATAGTAGACATAGATACGCTATGATAGTAGTAAACATGTGACGACATTTTAATGTAAGCACGTAAAATAATAAACGTTCCATCCGTCCATTATCCTAAGACTATATTAATTAGGTACATACCGAACCGTTAAACTACTGAATTATCTGTCAGCCCGTGACAGACGCAGACTGTTGGCCATAACCTTTTTCACCGTCGCGCTAGCCTCATTGGCTCTCTGCAGATTTCGGCCATTGTCCTCTGCCGTCTTCTCAATGTCATCAACCTATTAGGTAGGCGTCCTACTCACTGAACGGCGACGGTCAGCTCTCGGCCATTCTGTTCTCCCTTCACACCAGATGTCTGTGTTTTGTATGCCCATGTCTAAAACTTTTGACGTTTGTCTAAGGGCCGAGCACACAATCGACAAAAGAGATGGTCAGCTGTATTCATATGTCTGTAGCCCTTCGTGCAGCTTGTTTTTATCCTTATAAGGCCAAGTTTCGGCATCATAATTATGTCAGGATGAGTAGAACGCATTGGTTTAATGTCTTAGTCTTCAGGCATTGCGGGATGGTGGCCTTGACGACATAGTTAGGTACTCCAACATTCTAATGGCGGCCCATCCTTATTGGATTGGATACGTCTAGCGAAGTGTTAAAATTTAGTAACATTATTTCTTCTCAATGAAGCGTGACATCGATCGCGCGCGAACAATGGTGGCGGCGGCCAATCCTGCACGGTGCAACTCCACCGCCCAGCCGCCCCCACCGCCCCGCCACCCCCCGCCGCCCCGCCACCCCCCGCCGCCCCCGCCGCCCCCGCCGCCCCCGCCGCCCAGCCTGCCGCAGGAGCCGCTGCACGCTCCGCTGCACACAATGCACGCAGCGCCTCCCACCAACTCTGAAATATGAAACTTTCCAAAATGGCACCCTTTCGGGTTTGTGACGTCACTGCTCAACTCAGCTTCAACGGCAACATCGGCAACGTTAGTGGTGTTAATATGAGAAAACTCTCCAATACACACTAGTGGCTGGTGCAGTCCCAGTACGCAACACGGCGATGATGCTTTGTGTGCGTCCGAACGAGACGCATACCAGCGCGGCCGCGGCTTCCGGTCGTATCGCAAGCGATTTGTCTAATCGCAGCTAATTGCAATAAACTATAATGGATGAGTGGTCATACAACGCAGTTATCTGCGACGGAAGCGGCGCGGAGTGCGGGGAGATTGGGGAGATTATTAACGCTTGGTTATAAACGTACTTGTGCGTTTTAATTTTATTTGAAACTAGTGGGCCCAATATTCTATGAAACATACCTACCGATGTAAAATTGCAACAATAAATAATAAATATAGTATAGTAAATATAGTTCAGAATACTCTTTACAATACGCCGATGTACTCGTTAGATTCGGTCACTGCATTCATACCCCATTCCCCTTATGAAAATGTACCAATATCAGCAAGTGCAGTCCCCTACACGTTTTGGTCCTCCGAGCCGGTCGAGGGCTCGCGACGTCCTCCGGCGCATCGCATCGTGAGTCTTATCAAACATCACACCAGTACCTGTCAGTGAGGCGGCTGGCCATATCAAGAGAACCCTATAGACGCATCAACCTGCAACAGCGACGGGACACACCGAGTTCACGCCAAACAGCTCTATCGACGTGTCATGTTATCGCCAATAGTTTAAACTCTATATGTATAGGTCGTGGAATTATGATTCTAATTTGTTTAATTCCAATTCTTTTAGGATCGTATATAGTCCACTATACTTTGCTTTATCTACTAGGAGTCCCCGCGACAACGGCTTTGCCTATGTCCAGCGTGAAAGTTTTATAAATAATTAGCTAATATCTTTCAGAGATTACAAACAAACATACTGTACAATGAATGCACATCTTATGTTTAATGCACATCTTTAGGCTTACACGTGTGACCCGAATTATATCTAAACTGCAACGTAGGCTTACTGCACACACGCTTTGTACAATCTAGATTTTAAGTTAGAGTTCATTAAACCACCATCGGATACACTTGTCTCTATATTCTGGACACCCTTACATTTGACACCCACATTATTTTTTGGTCCTTCGAAAAAGGGACCCCGCGTTCAGTCTTCTATCGCCTCGTGCGTTCCGCGTAACCCTCGTCGTCGGGAGAGGTTTGAATGTGTGGTCCGGGTGTCAAACAGTGTGACATATTCTGACATTATTATTTTGCAAAACATTGTGACATTTTCTGACATTATTATTTTGCAAAACAGTGAGACATTTTCTGACATTATTATTTTGCAAAACAGTGAGACATTTTGCAAACGCACAATTTTTTCCTCTGTATGATATTAGTATACGATAACTTAACTTACTTAACTATTGATAGTTCAATGTGTTTGAAAAACTTTTGCTCTATTTAGGTTTACCTACTCTCGTTCAATGCATTACATTGTCATGGTCAAGCGCAAAAAACTTCTTTATTTTTACTTTATCTGTCTGAGTAATGTAGGACGATGACGATGAAGCCGTCCATGCCTCGGCGGCGGACGTCCGGCGTCCTTGCACTTCCGGTCGCGGCACGCGCCACCGCGCCGGCGCCGGCTGCCACGAGCTATGCGCGTGATTATATAAATATTTGACATTTACATTGCACTTGGGTGCCGCGGCGGATGTCATTCTCTTTTTTGTAGAAAAAAAGTCCTGCACAGACACCACCGCCGGCGATGACAATTAGGTATATCTCGTGCAATTATAAATGCAAAGCCAATTAACAGATACTTACTTAACTCCACATGGCTCGCGCGGGCGAGGGCGAGCGTCGTGTATTGTTTTTTACTGCGAGAACAGAGTGCGGGCCGTGCGGGGCGTACGGGGCACGGGGGGAAAGGGGCACTCCGAACGACAATGCGACGATTAGTGAGGGGCGCAGCTGCGCGTGACGTCACATGAGGGGTGGACACGCGGACACAGCTATTCGGGAGAGGTGATACAAGCTGCGATTTCCTTTCCCCTTTCCCCGAAGGACACATACAAACTTTCTAAAATACTCCTTACCGAAAACTGAAAGACATAAACCATGTTCAATGCTCTGTTGTAGTGTTGCTTTCTCTATTACCTTACTACATGTGGTGTTAGTACGAGCCTTTTTTTAAATGCATCCAGAAATTTATACAAGGCTAAATCATTCTACATAACATCTATGCGAGTTGGCTATAATTGACGATAGACTACTACAGTACCGCGGGTGTCACTCGCCCACGCACACGTACCCTATACACTTTTAACATCAACCGAGGACATGACAGTCGGTGATAGCTCACACTCAGTTGATCCTTCGATTTCGGAAGGTGCGATAAAGAATTAATTAAGTTTAACGAGTAACGAGCCGATAGCGCCATGATGAATGGAGGCGGCGGCGCCGGCGGCGGCGGCGGCGGCGGATAGCGGCGGACAGCGGAGATGTGACACCGATAGGCCAGTGAGTACATATACGACAGATTAATTTATTAATTATTTCAGAACAATATAGCCTACATACGTCTCACTGTAGAGCCACTGTAGAGCAAAGGCCTTCTTTCAACCACCCACCGCAGGTCGGCAACTTGAAGCGGTGAACACATCGGACACTCAGGTTTCCTAACGATGGTTTCCTTCTCAGTTGGTGAGTGGTATTGCTACTACAAATTCTAATACAAATATTAATATTGTAAGCTATTAATATTTGTATTAGAATTTGTAGTAGCAAAGTAACAAAGTTAAACAAACATAAAATAGCAAATTCTTCCAGATAACCGACGATGGCTAGTATGTTAAGCAGCCCTCCCTGGCATTGGAACAAGAAGTTCACGTTAATATACCAAACTAATACATTAATTGACTAGTAAAAAGAGTACTATTATTAGAAAAGTGGATTACAAATCCCCGCCAAGACCGCTCGGTCAAGAATGTTCCAAAGCGCCGGATCAGAGAGATCGGTTGTGGTGTGGCTATCGCATAGTTGCGCAAAGTGCTCGTTTTCTTGAAGCAGAAATAAATCGGCGATGCGCGCATCTGTAACTAGCAGTCAGGGTTTACTTACCGGTACCTCGCACACAGACAGCAACGTTATTTAGCTGAGTGTCAGCGCCGCCCGCAGCGTCACTCATTTGTACAAATCATAAAGAAACGAACTCACTTTAAATGATGCCCACTTTGGCGGACCCGGGTTGTCCGAGCCGGGGCATCTGCTGCTGTCCTAATTAAAATACTACTCGCGGTCGCGCGGAGCGAGGGGGAGGGGCGAAGGGTGAGGAGAGGGGGTGCGGTCTTCCGAGAAGCTAGCACTCCCCCGCGCCCCCCGTGCCCCGCGCGCTGCCCCTGCCCGCGCGCAATCATGTAATTATTTCATTCCTGCGGAGAAATCGCAATGAGATTTATTGCGGGTTTTTTCTTAGATTGTTCCGATTTATCCGCTTGTGTAAGCGCGGAGCAAACGGAGCCGGGAGGGGGGGAGGGACGTCCAGTTAATTAAACTAATGAATGTGAAGACGCACGCGAGCCAAGTGCGGGGGAGCGGGAGGAGGAGGGATGGAAGCTCGATCAATTACCGGCGTCGATTGTATCAATATCTGTCATCCGCACTATCGGCTGACGACATCTCGGCGCGCGAGACAAACGATCCAGTACATAGGGAACACGCCGAGCTCTGCTTGATTGTGACAAACTACCATACTGTGTGATTCCCAGCCAGCCAGCCCCCTGCGATATTGAACCTATCGTGCAAATACATTTTCATTTCATCTATCCATTGAAAATGTTCCTTGCTTGTACATCCAATCCAATTAAAACGTAGACTGAAATACCTAGACCTACCTGATCGCCCCACATAATGCGGTCGGTCCCGCGGTTTCGCCAGAGACTCAATAAATATCTCGCGACAGGGCATCCATTAGCATCGGGCACGTGAAATGGCGTGATTTCCCGAAAAGGTCGCCGCGATGTGCGATAGCCCTCGATCGCGCGATCTGTCGCGATACCGAGCTATATTTATGCGTCACGTCTGCGACGCCTTAATTACACTGCGGGTCGCTGGAGCCTGTGAACACGCGCCGCCGCCGCCGTTGGCAGGCTCGGCCTAGGCGGCGCTGTCCGTGCCATGTGTTACCGTTCCTAGCTTCATGCAGTGAAGCTCCAGTCTTAGCTCAGTACATCGCGTGAGTCGTGTCGTTAACCATAATCAGCCTAATGCTTTGTTACCGCGCTCCGATTCGGCGTAAACTCGTGATGTGATGACACACCGGGTGGCGGCGGCGGCGGTGGCGGCGGCGGCGCATCACGTACAAGTTCACACCACGTGTCGTCAACGCGTCACACACACGCTGCTCGTGTACAGTCGAGAGCAGGTTTAAGTTTAAATCTTTGTTGCAAAGTCGCCCTTAGCACAACTCATTGGAGTGCATATAAAAGTAGATTTGTTGTCAACGTGTTTCTGTATGTGCTGCGTAGCTGGGCTGGTCTTAAACATTACAGTCTATGGCAGATCAACCTTTACTAGGATAGGATTTTAATTTCCAAACTCTAATTGGAGTGTTGGATGGATTGTGTTTTTTTTATGTAACTTCTAAGGTAACAAGGTACGTTCAAGAAAGGAAATATTAAAGATGTATGGTCTCCTTGGAGGCGTTACATAGGTAGAAGATTTTAGCTTAAACGTTTTTTTTTTGTCTTTATCTACGTTATCTGTATACAGCGTGTCCTAAAAAAACCACGTCACAGTGACTCTGGAGGTAGACCTGCTCAAGAGGCGTTCAACCAACCTAACATGACCTCAGTAAAAGTTACACGGTTTTGGAGTTATGGCCAATTTAAACTTATTCTAAATTTTCACAACTTTAGTGCTATACTACCACTTACGCTATGTTAGTAAGTTCGTGACCGAGTACAAATAAAAAAAACAAACACGAGGGCTATCTAACTTAATGCTAGCACTAAACTTGTTAAAATAAGTGAAAATTTAGAACAAGTTTTCATTGTCCATATCTCAAAAATTGTGCAACTTTTACTGAGATCATGTTAGGTTGGTTCGATGCCTTTTGGGCATGTCTACCTCCGGTGTCACTGTGACGTGTCATTTTTGAGACACCCCGTATTTTCATATATTTTGTAACTCCACGCAGTTGCGGGCAAAAAATATAAAATGTCGTCATAGTGATCAGGTGATCAGGTCATCTTAAGCCCGTTCAGCTAAATAGCAGTTTTAATCATTATAACAAACGATATGGACTAATAGGTATTCGTCATCACTCGCGATGAACTCTACGCATCCGGAATAAGTGTGATAGTTGCAAGATACGATTCTAATTATAAGTGTTCTTTATTAATTGATGTGAATAAACGCCAGCTCCTCACCCCAGTTAATTGGTCGTGAGAATGAGTGTGACGTCACCGGGCGACGCGCATGCGCCAGCGCCAGGCCCTGCTCGATCAGCGCAGCTCCCACTCCCTGCCTGCAGGCATGTTGCGGGATTGGCCTGTAGGAGGGAAGCGACCAAGATAACCTGCTAACCAACTACGCAATCGACTCGGCGCACACCTGACTAACCTGACTTACACCTAATGTCTGTGATTTTGATTCCGTAACTGCGAATTAAATGTGTATCGGAACTGTTCGCTTCGAAATGAGCCAGTTACGCGCCGTTACTCAATAAAACTACCAAAAAAGTGCTCAATAAACCGGCGCTCGCAAAACTGTCGGTATCCAGCGAGGTTATATGTGTGTGTCGGTGAGCTTGCGAATGTGTGAGTTTGATACGTTCGTTCGTTCAGAAATCTACTGCGGAGCCAGTTTCATCGTCTGATTACGCTGTATCGGGTGTCAAGCTGCAGAACTTACAATCATTAAAGCCTATAACGTAGTCAAAAGTATGAATCAGCCGGTAGGTCGCAGAGTGGAGGTCGGGGAGGGGCACGGGAGAGGAGGCTTAGCTGCGCAGATAACATCGCGTCGCTGCGGACGTCAAGTCAAACCCAAAAGAATATTCATTCTTGAATGTCGAGTTTTTGTCGTATCTTAACAATCATTGCAATTTGCAGGCGTTCATTGTTCAATCAAAATGAAAAGTGAAGCTTCGGCGGCGCGTTGATGTCTTTTGTAGGAATGCAAGTGGAAAACCGCACTCATTCGTATTCGCCGCGCGTTTTATGAATTTGTGCGTGCGCCCACTCAGTGAGCCCATTGTGGAGTATGAGCGTTGACTAGCGTGTGTGTGAGCGCCACATCATCACATGCGATGCGAGTGAGCGCGCAAGTGTGTGTGCAGTTATTGCTCGTCGCAGTGAGCGACGCGACGTGCGAAGTGGCGAGCGAGAGCCATCACGAGTGACGCGCCTGCTGATCACTGCTTGCTGACATCCTCAGTCCGTCCGCTTAAATGCTTACAGCTTGCAGTCTAAATCAAATCAAAACTTAATGGAATTGTAATAAATGCGTTTTATATGTAGGAATATTATGCTCCCATTAATTAAGTGCCGCGTGCCGAGCGCTCCGCGTGGAGGTCGCCGGCGGCGAGCGGCGGCGGGGGCGGAGGGGGAGGACGAAAGGGATCAGCTCATTAAAATGCCGAACCCGAGCCCTCTCCCCGCGCGCCGCCCGTCCGCCCCGCGCCCGCCGCGACACTCGTGAGAAACAACTAATTAAAAAGTATCCGCGCGCCGCGCCAAAAATAACTTCGGTGTTATTTGAAAAATGTAGACGCAGCCACAATCACCCTCGCAGCCTCCGAGGCTCTCCCGCCCCCTCGCTCGCGCCCCACGTGAAGGGCAAGTGTCGCGCGTGACGTCACACAGACGCCGCGCTGTCTCGCGCCGCGACTGACATAATGACACTGACACTGCATTGTGACATCACCATTGCGGTACACTATTTTCGCAAATTCCTATTTATGCATGTTCATTTGAATTCCTCCAAGATGAGTGTTTGTGGATCGCAACCGGCCGCTCCTGCGCATGCGCGAGTCGTTGACCGGGACCCCCCGCGGCGGCGCCCCCGCCCCCGCCCCGCCCCGCGCCCGCACCCTTCGGCGACTCAAGGCTTTACGAACTGCGTATCCCGCTCGCAACAGCAGCTCTCATTTTCCAAGGAGACACAAGCGCCTCGTAATACCTCTTGTCTATCTTGTGAACCCATACCGAAAGTAAATTAGCTGTGAAGCGCGATGTCAAAGTTCCACAAGTCGCGCAGCGCAACAATATACCTTTTCGTCCGCTTAAGACTGTAACCACTTCATGTAGACGCGGCGCGCCGCTAGCAGCTCGTACTGTCCACCGCTGCCGCCGCCGTCACGTCGCTGCTACGGTCAGCTACACGCGTCGTCTGTGTCGAGCGTGCCGCCATTCAAGAGATCAAACTGCTTACCGACCTGCTACGTTTACGTATATCTCATACCTGACTAAGAAAAGTAAGGAATCGAATTGACAATAACTTTTCCTATTATGTTTGTAACGTGGACATATAAGGCCAAGGAAGAATAACCACAACCGCAGGCTCAGTGGCCCGAAATGGATATAAGAAGGCCGCGGCGCCCGTTACAGGTAGTCGCAACTTGGGATGCGCGATCTCCTTCCGGAAAAAAGAATATCGATATACAAATGTATAATATGTATAATCCATTTATCTATAATTGACACTTTTTTGGACTTTAAACGAAACTGAATTAAAAACCTTTAGCGGTAGAAAATTCGATACCGTTTGCAAGTTTTCACGTTTGTCGCGACATTCATCATCATCATCATCAGGCTATATTAGTCCACTGCTGGACATAGCCCTCCCCTAATGAGCGCCATAGCGCCCTGTCTTCAGCTTGTCGCATCCAGCATCTGCCTGCAGTCCTTCGCAGATCGTCATCCCACCTGGTTAGAGGGCGTCCTACACTACGTTTGCCGAGTCGCGGTCTCCACTCAAGAACACGTTTACCCCAGCGGTTGTCGGTTCTTCGCGAAATATGGCCAGCCCACTGCCATTTCAGCTTGCTAATTCTCTGAGCTATATCGATAACTTTGGTTCTCTGTCGGATGTATTCGTTACGAATCCTATCCTTCAGAGAAACTCCGAGCATAGCTCTCTCCATAGCTCGCTGAGCGACTTTAAACTGGTGGACCAACCCTTTCGTGAGTGTCCATGTCTCGGCTCCGAAGGTCATAACAGGTAGGACACACTGATTGAAAACTTTCGTTTTCAAGCATTGCGGTATGGATGACGAGAAGACCCGGCGTAGTTTCCCAAACGCTGCCCAGCCCAGCTGGATCCTCCTCTTAGCCTCCTTCCCGAAATTGTTTTTACCTAACTGCAGAATCTGCCCGAGGTAAGTGTATTCGGAAACGATTTCGAGAAGGTGACCATGTACGACGACTGGTATTGGATCAATGTGACCATTGATCATGACTTTGGTTTTATCCAAATTCATACCAAGACCGATGCGTCGCGAGGCTGATGCTAGGCTGGCCAGCATGTGGTTCAGCTCCTCTAGCGACTCCGCCATTAAGACTATGTCATCTGCGAATCGCAGATGTGAGATGTAGTCGCCGTTTATGTTAATGCCCTTTTCTTTCCAGTCCAGCGTCTTAAACATGTCTTCCAACGCGCTTGTAAACAGTTTCGGGGATATAACATCCCCCTGTCTTACTCCTCTGCGCAGTTGGATAGGTTTGGACTGCTGGCCCTGTACTTGGACATTCATGGTGGCGGCTTCGTACAGACATCTCAACACCTCGATATAACGATAGTCTACTTGGCATTGCTGTAAGGATTCCAGAACAGCCCAGGTTTCGACAGAGTCAAAGGCCTTCTCATAGTCCACAAAAGCAAGACACAGGGGCTGATTATACTCCTCGGCCTTCTGTATAATCTGCCTCACTGTGTGAATGTGGTCTATGGTGCCATAACCTCCGCGAAACCCGGCCTGTTCCGGCGGCTGGAACTCGTCGAGTCTTCTGGCGAGACTATTCGTGATCACTCGTGAAAACAGCTTATAGACATGGCTCAGGAGCGAGATGGGTCTGTAATTTTTAAGAAGGGTCTTGTCACCCTTCTTAAAAAAGAGCACCACCAAACTCCCGCTCCATGCCTTTGGAGTTCTCCCACTGGGAAGGACGGCGTTGAAGAGCTTTTGTAATTCCTGTATAACGGGGGCTTCTCCAGCTTTCAAAAGCTCTGATGTTATTCCGTCCTCACCGAGGGCTTTTCCATTTTTAAGCTGCCTCAGAGCTAGCACGATCTCGTCTTGACTGATGTCAGGCAGTTCGTCGGTGTAGTGGCGCGTCAGGGTGGCTCTGGAATCTTGGTCGTCTCGTTGGGAATAAGGGGCATGTGCAGCGTATAATCGGCCATAGAAATCCTCTATCTCGGCGGAGATCTCCGGCTTCGACAATACGGTCCTCCCGTCGTACGTTGTAAGCTTCGTCAGGTGGCTCCTGCCAAGCTGCTGAGTGAATACTTTGGACCCTCGGTTTTGCTCTATTGCCTCTTCAATAAGGCGTGTGTTGGAGCTCCGAAGGTCGCGCTGTACCATCTTCGCAATTTACTTGTTCAGGTTTGACCTCTCTGACGAAGTCGCTTGGGTGGTTTCTCGTCTTTTTGTCAGCAACCGGAGAGTCTCAGCCGAGAGTTTGGATTTCTTGCCTGTCCGCTGCGTTTTGCAGAACTTGATGCCCTCGTCCCTAAGAGTTACGACCAGATTGTGTAGGGTCTCGTCAGCGTCGTCGGTGGGCTCCAAGGCCACAAATCTATCCCCGAGAAGCTGCTGGAACTTCTCGGTGCCCGCCATGATTTGGATTGGGTTTGGTCGGAGCGTGGATTTCATCAGACGGTTTCTCTCAAGCTTCAAGTTGATATTCAGAGAGCCTCAAAGAAGTCGGTGATCAGATCCGGTATTGAACCTGTTGATCACTGAGACATCTCTGAATATATGCTTGCTATCCGTCATGATGAAGTCGATCTCATTTTTGGTCACAGTGTCGGGGCTTTGCCATGTCCACTTCCTTTGAGGCTGTTTCTTGAAGAAAGAGTTCATCAAGAATAGTTCCTCTTTCTCAAGGAAGTTGACAAGCATTTGCCCCCTGTGATTCCTGACTCCATAACCATGCGGGCCTATTCGGGACTCGTTGCCACTCTGGGTTCCTACCTTGCCGTTAAAGTCCCCCATAACAACGTTGAAGTGAGCCTTCGTGGTGTTACGTAAGGCTTTGGATATGTCTTCGTACATATCCTCAACTTCATCATCCGAGTGTGCCAAGGTCGGTGCGTAAACCTGAATGACCTTCATGCTGTAACGCTTGGACAGCCGAAGGATCAGGTACGCTACCCTGTTCGACACACTAGAGATTTCTTCAACGTTGTTAGAGAGAGCCTTATTGACGAGGAAACCTACGCCACCCTGGGATGTTTTATCACCCTCGCGAAAGTAGAGAAGATGGCCCGAGTCTAGGGCTACGGTGTCCTCCCCCTCTCTACGGACTTCACATAGCCCCAGAACATGCCATTTAATGTTCTCTAACTCCACTTCCAACTGCGCTAGATGATGGTCAAGCCTCAGAGTGCGTCCGTTGAACGTTGCCAGGGTCAGATGTTTGTGGCAGCCTGAGGTAGCCCGGTGATTCTTAGCACCCCCTACCCCGCCGTTACCATGGCCGCTGCCACGATGACCAGGAATAGCGAGGCGGCCGGGAACTGGGGGCCGTTTCCTTTGTTGTGCCATCATTGGGAGTAATGCCCATAATCCTCACGCTGGGCATGCGGGTTGGGGATCGCAGTGCGGTAGAGTTATTTTGCAGGAGGCGCTGCTGCCCACCCCCCGGTTTTGTGTCCCTTAGTCGCCTTTTACGACACCCACGGGAAGAGTTGGGTTGGTGCTATTCTCTAGGCCGACACCACACAGCCATAAATTGAACATTATTTGTCGCGAACAAGAAGTGTAGTCACCTATAATTTGCATAGGTAAGTAGTACTTACGAAATTTGATTCCGAGAGTCGCTTAAGCTTTCCACTACTTGATTTGGGTGTTCATAAGTAGTGTGTCGGTCCTGTCGGAGTGCTCCAGGTAGCGACTCCAGCTCGGTAGCTTACAATTAGTGATGTCGGTGCGAGGCGGCGTGTGAGGGAATGCGCCGCCTCACGCCCCATTAGCCGCAACAAAGCCTCCCCCGCGCGCCCCCCCGCCGTCGCACAATACCCGATAATAAATTCGATTAGAGTTGGGATCCGTGCTGCTGCGTGCCGCGTCACGCAATGCCGCCGCCGCCGCCGCCGCCGCCGCCGTGCTGCTGCGAGCCGCGTCACGCTCGAGCAGCGCTGACACTCCGGCCGCCTCCAGCTGGGTGGCAACCAAATGCCATCACAAATTGCCGCAGTTCCTTTTTTGATGAAGTTATTGAACTTACATACCTCGACGACCTCTGTGGCGCAGCAGTTAGCGCATGTGCGTAACATGCGAGAGGTCCCGGGTTCGAACCCGGCTGGGAATAAAAAAAAAACAAATCTTGGATGTTTACATGTTTGTGACGTCGCTGTTTCTAGTTTCCACGACACAGGGTATCCTAGTGTAGGGCCAGAATCAATATTATGAGCCTGTATGTAAATGTTATGTTATGTTATATTGAATTACTTAAATTACTGAATTTTATTGTACATATTGAAATAACTCAAAACCCTAAAATAGTCCCTATAGATATTGAAATGACCGTCAAGAAGCAAACAATTAAAATTCTACATTGACTCCATGAGAACAATAATAAAAATATATATATATATATATATATTATGTATTCAAACTTACAATTTTAAACTGTTGTCGCTTCAGCTTATTGATAATTTTTTTAATGTTTTTTGTTAACGCCGCATTTCCAATCTCAATCAAATTATTTTTTTATGTCAAATAAGAAAAGAGCTTTACTTTATACCTCATAACTTGGTCCTCTTTTGGGTTTCGTACCACAAGAGGAAAAAATTGAATTCTTATATCATCACTATGTTGTTCGTCCGCCCGCCCTGTCTGTCGGTCAAGCAAGACCCTTTCAATTCAAAACCCAGCCCTTTATCTCGGGAACGTGTACAGACAGTCATGTCTACGGTCTACGGTCTCTTGAAGCTGTGAAAAATCTAACTTCTAAGTTAACGGTAAAAAGATGCGGCCGTCTATACCGCAACAAAACGTATATTTCGTCACTCGAGGGAATCAAAATTCGTAGCGTACTTCCCGTTGACCTAGCACTTTTATTTTTGCTAGCATATCGTTTTTTACAGGAAAAAATCAAAATTGTAATCAAATGTCTTATAGGTCTGGGAAAAGTTTGGAAAAAACTGTGAAGACGGAAGGCTCGGCGAGCGAGCTTGATTTGCTCTTAGGAGTATCCAGTTTTTTCTTTCTTTCTTTGCTGCAGAATAATCAACTTGGCAAGATGCACTTCCTCAGTTGTTCTAAAGATGCGCTGCGCTGCCGTTGTTCAACAGATGACGATAACCAGTCCTAGTATCCACCACAGCATCTAGAATGCCTAAATCATGATTGTTTGCTCTGTTATATTGATGGAGAGTATCCGAAGCGGCGCGCCGCCAACACAATGTTGATATGAATTTCATAGCGCGTCGCAAAAACTCGGCCCCGGCCGCCGCCGCCGCCGCCGCCGGCCCCGGAGCCGGAGCCGGCAAAAACTGCGCGCCGCCACCGCCGCCGCCGCCTGCATCATATTCTGCGTACTTCACTTCACACTTTGTTCCAAAGGGGGCGGGCAGTTTTACGATTCCTGCAAATATATTATCGATTACATACATACTTACTTATTACTGGCGATGCCACTGCAACATACTACTTGCGAGTGCCTATGCTCTGTGATAGTCAGTGATTCTCTGTTTGTAAACAAATCGATTTACTGTAGGTAC
Source organism: Yponomeuta plumbellus (assembly GCA_947310845.1). Lineage (NCBI taxonomy): Eukaryota > Metazoa > Arthropoda > Insecta > Lepidoptera > Yponomeutidae > Yponomeuta > Yponomeuta plumbellus. The sequence goes on along the minus strand of OX371211.1, from coordinate 152,939 downwards.
GCAATAATAACTTATAGTACATATTATTTCCCTTTTATCCGACTTTGGAGGAGGAAATTGCCAGTTTGTCTTATTTTTGGGATTCCGTAGGAAAAATGGAACCCTTATAAGTTCACTTTGTTGTCCGTCCGTCCCGCCCCACAGTGGGCTGAAAATCGCTCTTCATAGACTTATAAACTCGACTTATCAATTATTGATCGATTATTGCAGAAATATACGTAGGAAGGCGTCACTGGTTAATACAACTCCATTACAGAACGTTTAATATATAAAAAGTATGTTTTTCAGGACTTTATGTAAAAACTTGTATGGGAATCTATACATAATGCGTCATAACTCGAGTATCGCACATTTGCGCAATATTCCCTCCGACACTTTTATTCTCCATATTTTTCTGAATTTTTTGACATATCGCACAGGGGGCGCACTCGTCGGCGCACTTTGGTCGAAAAAAAATAAAATCTATTTTATTGAGATTATGAATTAAATTGAACGTCTTTTATTTAAATATATATTTTTGGCCTTTGCAGCGTAACGTAAAATAATTGTCATAATAGGTTAATAGGGGTTTTTTATAATTTTAGACTTTGAACGAAAAAAAAAAAATTTTAATGAATTTACTACATTCTCTGAACATCTTTTGTGTGTAATTCACAACTTTTGCAACAAATCAATACTTTTGCGTCTTGCTACTTACGGTAAGTACAAACTTTTAACACGTAACTATAAAATAAATTATATTTCATATAAATAGCGTATAGATAATTATGTTATATTCCAATGCTTTCTTGGGAGTGTCTCATGTCTAACGACCATAAAGTAGTTCACTTATATTATTACATCTATACCTTTCCCATTCTTACTAATATAATAACAATTAATTCATTAGTAACACCAAAATTTTTACATATTTTATCATTATCAATAAAGTAATTTTCTCTGATATTATTATGAATACAATACAATTTTACCTACATATCTATTGCAGATTCCTCCTCCGATTCTGTATCGCTTTCAATATTTTCGATGTTACAAAACTCAACGTCATTATCTTCTATGACTAAAATATCTAACGCATCTTGATGCATGTTTTTCTTCAACTTCTGTCTTATAACAGGATCAGAAGTCAGAAGCATTCGATTCATTACATCCTCGTTTGAGTATTTCCTGCTTTCGTGAATGATTTTCTCGGAATCGTCGAAAATCTTTATTGCGTGCCTCCGAAGCTTCCTCCGATAATATCCCAGTCGGGACTAAAGAAGTATTAATGATGTCGGCTCCATGTATCAACAGTTTATGCATGGTTGCTGACATGGGGTACCAAGGATACAAAGCCACGTACCTTTCAGCTGTCACTCTAGCATATTATGTTCGGAATTTATCAACGTCTATCTTCACCAGATGTGATGACTTTCAGTATAATAAAATGCAAACCGGTGTATAAGTTCTTCGTCTAGTCCAGTTATACTTGCAGTCTTCTCCGGAAATTCGAAATATTTCGCCGTATTCCCATCATTTGTTGTGCCAGAGCCCTGCTTTACAATATCCACAAGAAGGCCAAGCTCATTTCGGAATTTTTGTTGAAGGTTTTGTTTCCTTGCCAACATTATGGACTTGTTTTCATCTCCTCTTACTGCCCAAGTTTTTAAATCTTGTCTATATTCTATGTGCAATAAACACTCCATGCTGTTGATTTGCGCGTGTAAGGGGGACAAGCCAAACTTGAACATCTCCTCAGATACTACTCTGCGTATAACATTTTCAAGATTATTCATCTCACTAGGCTTTGCCAGAAACAAGTAACATGATGCACTAGATCGAAATTCAGATAAATAAGTGCATACTTTTCCGTCGATCATAGTCATGGCAAGCTGATGTTTTATTTTGATGTCTCCACACTCTGAGGGCACTAATTCAGCAATTTATGCTTCCATTTTCTCAACTTCTTCTTTGACTAGTACCTCTGATTCCTTTGCAAACAGAAACTGTATAGGTCTGCAGTAAAAAACAGAACAAGGTCTTGGGTTTTTCCATATCACTTCAGTTCCATCAGTCAATTGTAGTGGAACAAGTGTGGTCATGAGAATGGATTCATCTGTATCATAGCTTTCACTTCCTTCTATGGTTTGTTTGTATCTGCTCTGGCTTGAGGAACCGTCCAAACCCCATTTAGATAGCAAAATCAGTGATTTGCCGGCATCTGCTGCATTTTCAGGTAGAGTTCTCAAAATTTGTTGTGTGGTTATGTCTAGAAGAGCTTGAAGATCTATTTTTGCCCCTTTGTCGGTCACAGCAAACGCCTGCTGTGGAGGGTAACAGCTTTACTTGACTTGCTGTATCTTGTAGTATGATGGGTACAAGTCAGTCATACGTACCCTCATTTATAGATATTTCACGCAAAGTCACATATTTCCACCTCAACATTCCAAGAGATAAAACTAGACCAAGCGCTTTTTCTGCTGCTAAAGTAGTTTTATTTGTTTCTATACCAATACAGATTATAGCAATTTCTTCAGTTATTTTCATCAAATGTTCTATAACTGAAGCCAGACATCCATTGCCATCTTTTCTTAATTTTTCTACGGCATAGTAAAGGGCTTCTTTGGTATCTTCATGTCTTTCAAGTTCCAACCTTCTTTTACTTTGTTTGGATCCCAGGGACCCAAAAGATTTCTTGGAATAAACGATTTGGTTGACGTTCCAACAGTTTGGCTGGTTGAAGGGATTTGATGATCAGGTTCTGTGCTCGTTTTTTCTTGTTGAACGCAGGCAGTTTCATCCGAGGTCACAGAACTCGCAATAAAACATGGCCAGTCAACATTTTGTGCCAACCAATCTTCATACTGGGTCCTGAACTTCTCAGATTTTCTATGGGTTGTCTTTAGTAGCCTAGAAACAGATTGACAGAATCGTCGACAGAACTCCCGAAGAGTGTCAATGTCCTCATCAGACAGATGTAAATCCAATTGCGAAACAACTTTTTCCAACAAAGCAGAGTGGTTGCTCAGTGTGTCAAACTGCTTTAAAATCACGTACAAGTCAAGATTACTAATCAGTCTTGTATTTTCCATTTCCAATTTAGGGTTGTTTTTTTGTAGCGAGTTCCAATTATAATAAGTTTAGAAAAAAAAAGTGCACATTATTTATACGGACAACCAACAGAAATTTGCTTGCGTAGCACTTGATTTTTTGCGAATTACCTACGTTGTTAAAATCGTGAAATGTATCAAGAACCCTTGGTATAGACAAAAAACAATCTTCTTGTAGATTGTAGACACAACAAAATCTTGTACAATGTATCTTTTCCATTTTGCCGATCGGGGAATCAAACCTACAAAATGTAACGACTCTGTAGTTATACTTAACCACATACGCTCTACATCTATTGCAGCTACAAACCTCAGCATTGAGGAGCCGACTGATTTGATTGTACATGCAGCAGTTTAGGAATTTTGTTTATTTTGAAATGAAATGACAATTATTTTAAATAAATTTACATGTTTCACTACTTACGCTCCATTTGGCATAGCCATAGAACACCCTGTGTATCACAAATAGCTTACAATCTAAATTTTTCCTTAAATTTCAATTTTTTTGTCTATTTGTAATATATCGTCTGTAAACTTATTACAAGAATAATTTTACGTTACGCTCCAAAGGGTAAAAATATATTTTTGTTATTAATTTAACTAACAATTAATTTAAAAGTTCAGAAACTTTAAAAATGGTTCAGAAACTGCCCTATCTTAAATTATGTATTAAATATACTTATACTATAATATGCATTGTATAAGAATAAAAGAAATAAAAAAAAAAACTCAAGCCGCTATCCCCGAGGGGGTAGGCAGAGGCACCAATCATTAGAACTAGGCCCACGTTCAAGTATCACTCAAGTTACGAAACATTAATTCAAGTTACAGCTATACATTCATACATAATTTAAAAGAATACAGGGCGGTAATTTGAGATTGGGCAGCCAGGGAATCTAGTTGAACCGTTGAAGCTACTGAAAAATATTTATGAAAGACCACAACTAACTTTAAAATATAATAATATTATATGTCTAATTGTCTGTCTCTGTCTAATTTCAAAAGTCTTTGAAAGAATAATCTTTAATCAGCTCTATCCGGCTCTTAAGCAGTCCTTCAGTTTAACTCAACACGGCTTCTTGAAGGGACGCTCTACTACATCTAATCTCGTTCTTCTTAATTCTGCACTAACACAAGCCATGGAAGCGGGGCAGCAGGTCGATGTTGTCTACACGGACTACAGTAAAGCGTTCGACAGGATACGACATGATCTTCTTATTATTAAACTGCAGAATGTTGGTATTAGCGGTGACCTCCTGCGATGGTTCGCATCCTATATTGACAACCGATCGCAGGCTGTGGTCGTTAATAACTACATGTCCAGTTGGGTGCCTATTCACAGTGGAGTGCCTCAAGGTTCTTTGCTCGGGCCTATCCTCTTTGCAGTGTTTGTTAACGACATCGAGGTCTGCTGTCATACTGCTAAACTGCTGTGCTTCGCCGATGACATGAAGATATTCACCCCTGTCACTTCAACATCTGATGCTGAACGTCTGCAGGATGATCTTCGGCGCCTAGAGACTTATTGCCATGACAACCATTTAGATTTAAACCCTCCCAAATGCAATATCGTCACCTTTAGTCGTAAACATAACTTGGTTACATTTAACTATGAGCTGAAAGGCACGCTACTTCCCAGGGTTGGTGTCATTCGGGATCTGGGGGTGTATCACGACTCAAAGTTACTATTCGATGCACACATAGAACATATCTTAGCAAAGGCTTCTCGTGCGCTGGGCTTTGTGATTCGCTGCTCTAAAGATTTTAAACAAATTAAAACGCTTAAAATATTATATTGTACCTTTGTGAGAAGCAACTTGGAATATGCGTCTCAAATCTGGAATCCTATGTATAATGATTACATTACACGTATAGAGACCATACAGAAAAGGTTCATTAAGTATCTCTGTTATAGAACAAAAGTTAAATACTCGCCATCTATTTATATTGACATGTGTCGTAAGCACCATCTTCTTCCCCTTGAACACCGCCGTGTGATTGCTGACCTGCTGTTTCTGCTTAAGATTGCTAATGGTAGCATCGATTGTCCCGATCTCTTAGCGCAGTTAAGCATCCATGTACCGGCTCGACCCCAGCGACATAATACTATTTTACACACTCAATTTAGTTCCACGAATTACAGGAGAAATACGTATATGTTGCGTGCGTGCAGAAATTTCAACTCAGTTGTCAACAAACTGGACTTTGATTTATTTAATACTGGTTTGGGTGAGGCGAGATGTGCATTAATTAAATTGCTAGCTGATAAGAAGAATGAATTAATTTAAGAGTTCCTATGTTTAGGAGTCTAAAACTCGTGAGTTTAACGAATGATTAACTAATTAGTCTCTATTTGTGAAAACTTGTAATTAGCTTTTTGTTGTCTTCTAAATTCTTCGTTTTGTTAATTTTAGCTGTAAGTTTTCCTCAAAAATAAAAATAAAAAAAAATAAAAAAAATAAATAGTATAAGTGAACTATTTCATGGTCGTTAGACATGAGGCACTCCCAAGAAAGCATTGGCATAGAACATAATGATCTATACGCTATTTATATGAAATATAATTTATTTTATAGTTACGTGTTAAAATTTTGTACTTACCGTAAGTAGCAAGACGCAAAAGTATTGATTTGTTGCAAAAGTTGTGAATTACACAGAAAAGATGTTCAGAGAATGTAGTAAATTCATTAAAATAATTTTTTTTTTCGTTCAAAGTCTAAAACTATAAAAAACCCCTATTAACCTATTATGAGAATTATTTTACGTTACGTTTCAAAGGGCAAAAATATATATTTAAATAAAAGACGTTCAATTTACCTCATAATTTCAATAAAATAGAATTATTTTTTTTCGACCAAAGTAGCACGAGTGCGCCCACTGTGCGATATGTCAAAAGATTTAGAAAAATATGGAGAATAAAAGTGTCGGAGGGAATATTGCGCAAATGTGCGATACTCGAGTTATCACGCATTATGTATAGATTCCCATACAATTTTTTACACAAAGTCCTGAAAAACATACTTTTTAAATATTCAACGTTCTGTAATGGAAATGTATTAACCAATGACGCCTTCCTACGTATATTTCTGCAATAATCGGTCAATAATTGATAAGTCGAGTTTATAAGTCTATGAAGAGCGATTTTCAGCCCACTGCTAGCGCCTGTCAAGCAAGACCCTTTGTCGCGAATGCGTACGGGTATCGAGTTGAAATTAAAACCATCTGAGGTCTACGGTCTCTTGAAAGTGGGAAAAAATAAACTTGTAAGTTAAAGTAAATAAAAGATACTGCCGTTTATGCCGCTAAAATGTACATTTCGATACTCAAAGGAATGAAAATTAATAGGGGCCTATCAATTGAATAATAACTGTAGAATTTGGTAATTAATATCGTCTTATACAACAAATACAGTACAAAATGTGATAACTTTACATTTGTAATTAATTAATCAAAGTGAATTTAATCATTGAAATTTAGGGAAAGTTCCAAAAAAACTGCAAGAGTCGATTCTTGAACTATTTATAATAGTTATGTAATTACCTACATATACGGAACCCTCAGTGCACTAGTAATTCCGCGATTAAGAATATCTTCCACGCCACCTAGGGTCATAATTAGAGAACTATAGTATCTGTTTAGTACCTTCAATGTGCATAATTATATTATTATAGATATTATTTAACAAACCTAAGTAACTTATTTCTTCAAATATACCAGTAAATAAAAGATACCTTGCCTCATACCTTTCTCGAATACACTTTTGTTTTATATTTTAAATTAAAGGAATCTTATTAATAAAGCTTTTCAATAAAACTCTTTTTGTCCAATTTTTTCCTTGATGTTCACCACTGCGCGCTGTCACAGCATCTGCCGGCAGCGGAGCTCGGCGGCGGCGGCGGCGGCGGCGGCAGCGGCGCTATCGCCGGACGCGGCTATCACACACACGGAGCTTGCGCAAGCGGCGCGCTATCAGCGGCGCGGTGCGGGGGGGTGCGGGCGGTGCGGGCGGTGTGGGCGGTGCGGGCGGTGCGGGCGGTGCGGGCGGTGGGGGCGGTGGGGGTGGACAGGGAGGCACACGTCAGCCGCAGTGGTGGCGCTGAAGCGGGAATCCATCGATGAGACAAACATTTTTAATAATGTTTGTCAAGTTATTTCCTCATTTTCGGCTAGTCATCTCTATCTAAAGAACCATCAAACTCAATATTATATATATTTATACAAAATATTAGCAGTTTCTTATTAGGTATGTACTGTTTCTCTACATAAAAGCGGCTGTTACGATTATTTTCTTTACATTATTGCATTCCCCCAAAATCTGTATTTTATCTTCTATGCGACTGAGCCCTAAAACAAATAATAGCGACTGTAATATACTACAGTACTTAATAGTAGTTGTCCCTACAATTTCGTCAATTTTCAAGTTATTGGCACAAATTGGACCTTGTCTACAGCTGCAACTCTCCGCGTGTCGAGCAAAGGACCGTTATGATTGTGTGTGTGCGTATCCAAGCCACTACTTTAATTCCAACTGGGAAATGAGCTCGCAGGAGGAAAATGTTAATTCCATTAGCCGAACGAAAATGAGTATCCAATTACCCACTTGCGCTCCTTCCCCTTCTGTACCTACCGCCTTTGTACATACGATCTAGCGCAGCACGATTTGATTGGATACTCGTTAAACCTTTATCTTTGGGCTTTAGGCATTTTGCAGTTTATATTGTCAGGTAATCTCGCATAATTAAGTAAGTCCGTAGTTTACTGTAAATATTCTACCTATCACGCAGGCACTCAATTGCGGCAGCGGCAGTCCACGCGCAGTGACAGCTCTGCTGTCCACGCCACTCGTTCGTTTGCTCACCAACGACGCGACGATAGCCGTGCGACTCAATTTCAATCAATAATTTCTCACACTAGTAAAGCTAATTATTATTATCTATACTTTTATTGCATTTAAATTACTGTACCTACAATACGGCGGACTTAATGCCAAAGCAAAACATGCGAGTCGACGCGTCCCTCACGTCATGCGGCTCTTATCGGACTTAAATCGTTATGTGGCTGTTGCTGTGTCGATCGAGTCAGTAGTTAGGTAATAATAAAATGGACTGTATCAGTGAGCGCGCAATCAGCTGGAAGCTGTGCGGCGGCGGCGGCGGCGGCGGCGGCACAATGGCCGGATCACTCGCGAGCTTTGACAATATATTGGATCAGTGTCGGATTAACATCGCGGGCGCTTCATGTGGCACACAGTATACTTACGCAACAGTGAACTCAATACCTTCATAGCTTGTGTACACTATCGAGTAACACTATTTGGTGAGATCTTTATATTTCTTAGCTGCATTAATTCCGGTGAGAGCGACTAAATTCGTCGCTCGTTTGCTGTCCTATAGAAAATAAATTAGAAGCACGGCATGTTGTCTTAGGATATAAAAACAGTCCCGTCGCCGCGCGCACTGCGCGGACTGTTGACACCAAATATTATTGAACGATGATACGCCATTTGGGCGCTCCATCACACACTGACCCGCGCCGCCGCCGCCGCCGCCGCTTCGTACCGTACCGATGTCACTTCGGAGGTTTTGCTGCTGAGTTCTGTCTGTGTGACGCACGGCAGAGTGGGATCTGTTTTTTGGGTGTAAACTGCAAGCTGAGTTGGTGGGCGTGTCGCATCGTCGTAACTCGCTGCGAATAATAGTCGGGTCATTCGGTATTTACGTGCAGTATTGAGTGCGCCGCTACAAAAAGCCAAGTACCGCGGGCGGAGCCGTAGGCGCGCGCTAGTCGACGGGACGCGCAAAAACTCCACGGAACTCGTCCGCCTGGAATGTTACGTCAGGAATATCGCAGCATTATCCGACATCCGCAATGAATGCTCGCGTCGTTTACAAGTCACGACGGATGTGATCGCATACCCGCGGCCGCTGGCCGGGTCGCTCCGGGTTTTTGTCAGCGGTGGTAGCTCAGTGTGTAGAACGATGGTTTCGGATACTAGAGGCTCTGGTTCGATTCCCAGTGCGGGCATGTATAGTCGACAACACTTAATCCTATACACCCATGCACTCTAGGTACTCCGTTGCATTACGGGCGACTTTGCAACTAAAATGTGAAGGTTGAGGTGCTGTCGACTGTACCAATGACTTTTTTTCTAAGTATGTTTTCTAATGTACCTATGTATACATTAGTGAAGTTGTTGGTATACTTATCCTCGTGAGAACCAATGTAGTAAGAGAAATACAAAAACCATTGTTAATTTCAAGGTCGGCTCTCAGGAGGTTAAATATAACTATGAGGCTAAGTGCGGAAATCTCAGGTCTAACTAAAACTAGAAGTCGCGACGGATGTGATCGCATACCCGCCCGCGGCCGGCGGCCCGGCTAGCGGCCCGCTCCGGGTTTTTGTCCTGCGCCGGCGCGCCGGCGACACTCCCGCCGAGCGAGCCGCTCCCGAGCCTGCCTCAGTCCGCGGCTGTAATCCACGAATTGACTCCAATTAAGCGCCAGTAATTGCCGCGAGCACAAAAACACGTCGCATAATTAAGATTAATCGTTGTCCGCCCGTCCATCCGTCACTGGCCGCGGCTCGCCCGCCGGATCTGCAGAGCTGCAATGATTGCCGCGGCGCTGCGGCGGCGGCGGCGGCGGCGGCGGCACCGAGCGCTCGACAGTAAACCGCAAAGTGACCGCCGTTTCCATAAATATGCAGCTTTATGAACCTATTGAAGTACAGAACCCGATTGTGGGAATGAAACGCTAACCTCAGCGGGAAAAAACACAGCATTTTGAACAAGTACCCAGATCGCCGCCTCTGAGTGCGAGCAGCCCGCGGCGGGCATGTTGCCTGATGTTGCGGTCTGCGGTCTGTGACGTCACGCGCATCGCTGCTTAAACGACTTGGCCGCTCGGCGCGGGCGCGGGCGCGGCCGCGGCCGCTGCATACGTGTACGTGTACTCGCAAGTAATCTGCACTCGCGGTAATGAAGGGGCGAGTGACGTCACACGCACAGCGCAGGCGCGTGTTGCTAAAAATAAATCTCGTCGGTTCTCACGGCTGCAGGTGCGCGCGGGCGGGGCGCGGGGCGCGGGGCGAGGGGCGCGGGGGGCCGCCCGGCCCGGCTCGCTGCTGGGACAATAGGCAGTAGCTTTTCATAAGCTCAATCCTCGCTGACCCTTCAGGTATACTATTTGTACAGTTGACAGCTGGTCGGATTTTACATGGGTAAACTCTACGCAGAGTCCGTTACGGGCGATTTTGCTACTAAAATATTGCACTTTTTTTATCAGATATCAACTAACCTTAACGAACAGTGGGATATATTTGGACGAATCTAGCATAAAACAACCAAACGTTACTCACTGGGAGGTGTTCAGGTAGCACTATCATGTGATAGATCGAGAACAGAATTCATCCCACCTATATTGAAAATATTAATTTTTAATAAACACAATACTATCTAAGAATTGCATATGTAAGTGAAGAAATAAGTCTCTACAAATACAGGTCAGCTAACAAAAAGGGGTTCTAGAATTTAATCTTTTGATAGCGCGTTGATGTCTTTTGTATGAAACCACAGGGAAACGTGTCTGTAAACTTGGGGTTGTTGTAATTAGTAAAAATTAAGAAGGCAATCTTGTTTCATCTCCCCTTTAGATAATAAATAGCAGTGCAACATTATTTGTATTCCTTTATTCTTCCATCATCATTACTGGTTGATTTGTAGTGATCGCTGCGATCCGGCTCTAATAAAAATACTCGGCGAGGAGCAGTGCACTCGCGCGGCAGGTCCTGCGCCCCCCGCCCCGTGCCCCGTGCCGACCGCCCCCGCGACTCTCCGGAGAGCCGCGACTGTGAAATAAATCTGTTCGGGAGCGGCGGAGGGCAGCGGGGGCGGCGAGGGGGCCGCGGGGCGGGCGGGCGCCGGCGGCAGTCGCGCACGCCGCGCCGCGGGACACGCTCGTGCTACACGGACGCGGACGAGGCAGCAACAGCGACACGACACAGTGCGAGTGAGTGCAGCGAGCGCAGCGCGCAGTGCAGTGAGTGTGAGTGCGGCATGCGACGCGCGCGGGACTGATGCGGCGCGCGCGCCCGCCGCTGCTGGCGCTGCTGGCCGCCGCCACCGTACGTACACACACACACACACGCCGCAGCACGTGCTGCTATCGATACAGGAAGCCCGCTGACACTAACATTTATCTGCTTTAGCAACGACTGCTACATACAACTGTTGCTAATCTGAAAAACAATGTTCAGGATTTCCAAGTTAAAAGTTTTAACAAATTTAGGTTTTTATTGCTACTAGATTTAAGGTGCAATTCAAGTCCAATATAGCTTACTTGTTTGGTTAAATCCTATTGGAAACTTTGATAGTAAAAGATGTCCCCTTCTACATGCGATACTTACAATAATACATACATAGATATTACTAATGAATCTGGTACAAGCCGGTCATCCGACTGGGTAGTCCAAGGCACGATGATCGTGCTACTCAAACGATCCAACCTGCAATAACATTGTGTAATTAACAATACCATCAAAAACATAAATCGTGCGAGAGTCATTTTTGGCCGTTTTGACCTTTTGATGCCATTTGATAAAGAAAAGTGGCGCGCTTCTTTCGACCGACCAATTTTTTATCTTCAATAAGTTGATTTTAAATACTTTTCCCAAATAATTTACACCTCTAATGTAGCTAATTGAAATTTTACACAGTTTTTTCGCTCTCCTGTAAAGTTGACATTTTTTACTTACGCACTGTTAGAACTTAACTGAAGAAATGTGTATGAGTGCCAAGTTCAATATTAAGAACAGACGTCGTTATCGACTTCGCAGAAAAAATAATTGAGATCTATATGGGTGCTGCCAAGTTCTCTGTAGAAACTCATGAACTTTTAGTTACAAGATCACTAGAGATATATGGATATTTGAGATATTCGGCAATAGCCAAAGAATCGATAACCGATGATTTCGAAATCGGCTACGAACATACTACGACTTCAGTACAGACACTCATTTACGATTCAGAGAAACGAGCATAGGAAGGAAGTCGTTTACAGATATTATATACAAGGGGTTAAGACATAACCATAGCGCGATCTAGAATTACAAAGCGCCATCTATTGGCAGAATTTGGAACTAAATACTATGTGGATATTAATATCAATAATTTTCAGTTTTTAGATTTTTTCCTTTGTATATGCCTAATAGTCTACCTTGATGCTAAATATCAAGTTTCTAAGTCATCTAGAAGTGGTTTAGGCTTTTGATCTATAAGTGAGTCTGTCAGTCAGTCATAAAAATGCCAGTTTTTAAACAATATATCAATAACTGTTTGAGCAACATTGATGAAATTTTGGATTCTAGGCAAGCTAAAGGACTTTAATGAATGTGCCAAATTTCATATACGTAGGTTAAATAGTTGTAGAGTTGTGAAGGGGTCAAAAGTAGCTCGAAGTGGTTCCTGTAATATTACACACGGCTGCTGCGTCACCAGTACCTTTTTCTCGAACTTGGCTGGACTCGCTGTCGCGTGTCTAGAACCCTCGCTGCAAAAAATGGAATGTAACTTATCGAGGGCACCGTAGTTTACATTACTCGTATTGAGGGTTTAACAGGTCACCAAATTTAAAACATAATTTTCTATGTAACACATACCTACTTTGTAACCTTTTTGGCTAAAAACAAATAAATGAATAAATTATTATTATAATTAAGGAAACAGACAGCTCTACATCTTAACATAATATTACTACTGCATAAATTAATTAAACTTTTGTTAAAGTGCCCGCGCGTGTTTAAATTAAATTTAAAGTATTTTAATTAATTTAAAAGGTACCTAGTTTTGTTTTATTCCCGAGTTTGGGGCAATATAATAAACTCTAGAGAGGAGCAGTTAATTTACTAAACGTCTCTTCTACATAACGATGTGTAGTGAAGCCCGGTGGGACGTTGGACCCCAGCACTAACACTACCTTGCTCCCTTGTTGTAATCATATCCCAAAGCAAAAGCTTTGGCTTAAATATAATTAAAACTAGGTACTGAGTGAGACGTGTCAACGCACTGGGATCAAACTTGTCATTTGAAAATGTTTCTTAAATAAATGAACGCAGCAAAAATCACGCTTGTGGAATAGGCACCACTCCTAGAACTTACCACTTGATACTATACTGACTGACACACTAATACAAATTAAACATTTCTCAAATAAATGAAACTATACGGATTTCCTATTTCTTTATATCGATAATGCAATAAATATTACGAAATAATTTAGCTAGTTAGGTACGTAAATTTCAGCGTGTAAGTCAAAAAGCGTGGATTTTCCTATCATCTAAATAGTTTTGCGGATCTGCTTTTAATTAATTTAATAGCATAATATGAACTCCCGCTCCGGTATTCCGGAGAGGTAGGCAGGGATAACCAGGGTGTGCCACTAGCTCCGTGTGGAGTTTCTGGTCTTCCATCGGACGCGTCCCCCGGGTGGCGGATAGGGGAACGCCCTCCAGATATGGGGGGTACCGGCTTCGGCCGGCGCGGACCAAAACCAGAGGGAGGGGGACGTCCAGTGGCTTGCGCTGCTGGATGTCCCGCGGAGTCCACTATGGGCCCCGCACCCGTAACCCCACACTGAGTGGGGCCGGGGGCCTTCGGACCGCGAGGAGACAACCTCTATAAAAAACACACGGTGGGGGCCCTCTTCTATGTCCATCTGTTCAGCAGAGGGCATAGAGGAGGTTGAGGGAGGGTCACAGACGGCAGGTTGGGGGACCTGCCGTCCGACATCGTGACGGGAGAAGGGGATGGGGGGCTCATGCCCCTTCTCCAGTGAGGGTGGGCCCGGCTCCTTTGCGAGTCGGGTCGACGTCGCCGGGGCGCCGCTGTAGCATTCGCACTGTGGTCTACCACTTGCGAGATCCGGCGGCGCCCCATTGCACGAGCGACAGGACGGCCCCCGGGGTGTTTTAGGAGGTATGCCTCTCCTATTATTAGGAGAGGAGAGTCCGACACACGGCCGTCGCCCTCCCCCAAGGGTGGCGGTTATGGTGCACAAAGCATTTCACCCCGTTAACAAAAAAAAAACAAAAACAAAAAAAAAAAAAAAGGGTGTGCCACTAGCTACGTTCCTGACAGATCCCTAATTCATTAATTTAGATAGAGCGATTTAAGCAAATAAAGTGAAAAAAAATTATTTTAATATAACACAAAACACTAAAACACAATAATAAAACAAACGAAAATAAAAAAAATAGTGCCTGAAGCAATAGTGCCGAGCAACAGTGTTACAATGAAAAAAGCTGCAGCCCAGCGAGGTGCTAGAGACGACCAGCGCTGGCTTTCTGCTGCGCCTGATTCGCTGAGGCATGAACAAATACAGAAAAATATTTAGTTACGTCCAAAATACAATTGGATTAAAATAAAAGCAGGAAAAAATAATTTTTTTTTTTCAAGTCTCAGGCGTGTTCTCCCAATCCCGTGTTCGTAAGTAGGTAGGTACCTAAAAAGGCAAGGGTCCTACCCATAATCTTTTTTTGACCATAACAGACACGTGATACAGTTGGATGTCAGAAATCAGAATATTTTACATAATATTATTATGTATTATACAATAATAAATGTCTACGGACATGTCAAAAATTAGTTTTGTTGCTGTAACTACGGCACCAGCAATTTTTATAGTCCATGAACAGGTCTCTGGTATTTTTTTTGTTCTGACTTAAATTGTTTTAAATTAATTTTGTCAACAGCACGTTGACATAATGAATTCGACTTGTTTATAAACGAGGCTGAGTGTACAGTTGCACCATTTCCGTTTGTTATATTTCCATTGAAACGTGAACAGTTCACTTGCTTCATTTTAGCCCTGAGGTTGCGCAGGGATCGATGTCTTAAAGGCTCTAATACTCATTAGCACTTCGTTAGTTTGTAAATCACAAAAGAACGAAAATAAATAAAAAATATGGGGTGACCTGGTTATACAGGCCGTAGTTTGACAAGGCGTCTTAAAGGAAAATATCTAATCCACTGTAAAATACAAAAGGTTGAGAGTTATGTAGAAATAGTGTGTGTGTGTGTGTGTGTGTGTGTGTGTGTGTGTGTGTGTTCGCGTGAGAGCAAGAAATAGAAATAAACGTTTTTATATAGCTTGTACGCATTTATTTGAGTGCTTAGGATAACACTTAACACTTTATGGAGTGGATTTAAACCAGTCTTCTTCTTAGAAATACTTTTATGGTAAGCACGAGTCGGTTATGTACTTTAGTCAGCCATTTTTTGCTATTTTGAAGTTGCGCTTGTGGTATAAAGTTCGCTGGCGTTCGTGCTATCGCATTATCCCGGACGCGAGGCGATAGCGAGACGTCGTCATGTGCTAGCTCACACACATCCGCACGATCGACGATCGCGTCGACACTTCGGTAACGTGGTGGCTCGGAGCCGCTAGCTGTGAGCACCGCCGCAACGCAATGCAGCGGTACTAATAAAGAAGAAACAGGACATCATAAACAGCAAGACACGACACAGAAACAATATAAACTGACAAATATTATAATATTCTGCACAATAATAGAACTAAAACCAAAAACAAATAAATAAAACAAAACCACAGATGCGGTGTGTGTTAGTGCGCCGGGCGCGGCGGCGCGCGGGGGGCGGCGAGCGCTGCTCTGCGGCTGCTGACTAGCCTCTGCAGAGCTCCAGCCAGATATTGGTTTACCTATTTTCTGCCCACAAAATACATTCGCACACAAAGAATGAAGCCTAAACTAGAATATGCATTTATTTGTAGGTATATACTAATATGTATTTTACAATCTAAATATAGTATGTACGCCTTATATTACGTAACTATATCTAAGTAGATACTTACTTGCTTTAAATCTTTCGTTAGTTGTCAATTATGTGGGTTATTCACCAACTGGACACACATGACTGGACACACCTGTGTCGAGTTGGTTAAACTCAAATTAGTATTATTTATTCTTTCGTCATCTGGACACACAAAGATTTTTATGTGTGTCCAGATGGTGAAAGCTAAAATAATAATTTTTATGTTTTCACCAACTGGACACACTCTGTTTTTTTGCAGAAAAGGGTACAGTCAGGTTAACAATCGTCTCGCTCATGGAATTATTGACCACTAACAGTGGTCGCGATCATAGTGTTGATGCTGATAGTTTCAATTTTTTTTCTTGCTATAGGACCTTCATCATAAATTCAAATTCAAATTCAAAAAATATATAATATATAAAATACGTACTTCTGCTACCCTAGTACTTTTGTACTATTTACTGTAAAATTATTATGAATTGAAAAATTACCCGTTTCCAGCGGTGGAACGTTTGATGGAGGATGATGATTGTGGCAGAAAACATTCTGCGCATGACTGTACTTCGTCATAAATTCGGGTAAAATTCGAATGTGTGTCCAGTTGACGAAAACATTAAAACGATTTAAATACGTTTCACCATCTGGACACACATCAAAATCTTTGTGTGTCCAGATGACGAAAGAATAAATGATACTAATTTGAGTTTAACCAACTCGACACAGGTGTGTCATGTGTGTCCAGTTGGTGTAACCCAATTATGATTTCGATTTTCTTATTTATGTACATCCTAAATACCCATACCTACCGACTACGTTCTTTCAAAGGTTGTCTGGAAGAGATCGCTGTAAGCGATAAGACTGCCGATTGTGTACTGTAGGTGAAACAGTACCGTTACTTTTCTAGCTAAGCCTAGGCGCACACTAGCAACACGCGACAGCGACAGCTCGGAGACTGTCCGACAGCGCGACGACAGGCTACTGGCCGCGGCCGGCAATTTTCATATATTTTGTTCGAAGCTCCGCACACTTGGCGTCAGAGTCGCGGAGTCGCGACGACAAGCTAAGAGCCATTGCAAACGACAACGACGCGGCGACCCTAGACGCAGTGGCAAGTCGCCCTGTTTGCGATTGCTCTAAATAAAAAACTTAACACTGTAATCCACTGCCACATAAACTTTTTATGACAAGAATCAAGACACTATAACTAAGTCTAATAGACTGACATGAATACAAAAAACTAAATTTGAAAAATGACAATAAAATCAAAAGAACAAATCAATAAGAAAGAAAACAAAGTACCTAATGTAAAAAAGGTCTGTCGCCAACAGTTTAATATTATTTAGATATAAGAAAATTTCAATAATTCTGTGTTATGGTTGAACAATAAAGTGCTATCTATCTACCTTTTTAAATTTACTAAACGTGCTGACTATACAAATGGCATAATTTTTAATTACTAATTTTATTTGACGTACTTTAACATTTTTTTCCACACATTAATTAAACGCAATATTGTAAACTTGACATTTTCAGAAAGTATATTAATTGAAATTATGCCCTAAAAATATTTGTATGCCCTGTGGGTAAAGCATAGAGATCTAAATGACCCTCAAGACCCTGTAGGTACTCAACACCTATGCTTATGATTATGACAAATAAATGTTTTGATTTGATATCTTTTGATCAAACGATCTGTGTCTTCGGTTTCCAGGCTTCCCTTTCAAGATCAGGATTTCTTGATGGCCACTCCATCGCGCTGATACCAAATTTTCATTATGAATGACAAACGCTTAAAGCCATTATTTAAATATGGTTTTTTTCTGATAATGTGAGCGTGTAATACACTAAAATAAATAAAATCATTTACGAATGTGTAGCGTTACAAAGATCCTATAGGTAGGTGCATTCATAAGAGTTGGGTCACCTCGCTCGTTATGCTGCGGTCCCCAAATTGAAAGAAATACATTCACAATAATGTTAAGCAGTCCTCCTATAGTGTAACATTAACGTTTGTGGTAGTCGAAATCGACAACTCTGTTTATTAAGCTGAAACGCTTTTTGAGGAGAATCAATGTAGCTTCTTCTCCACATAATCTATTAATAGGTAATTGTGAAACTGTATACTAACAGCTTTGACGTTCATCAACAATTTTTTTTACAGTGAATTTTTTTGTCTAGTAGCTTCCGAGAAAATATACTGACGAGAATCTGAGAATTGACGGATAGACAGTCACACGAGTGACTATTAGTATCTATTAAATGTGAGTATTACGAAAAGTACCAGTTTATTGATTTATAATGCAATAAAAATAAAGCCACAGTAACTACTTTGGAAAAATCTCAGAATATACAGTAACTCCCCAACCATAGAATATGGTCCTACGTTTGGATCCAATTCATTACTATTTAAAATAATAAAAGAGATAAAGAGATAAAAATGGTTAATAATAAAAAACGATATGATTATTAAATAATCAATTAGGAAAATACTACTCAAGCAACATAATATAAGGAAATTATATAAAACGCAGTAAATTTAGTACCTAACATCCTACGAGGAATTTGTGTTGATCGAAATAAAAAGTCATATCGCATTTATTATGTCAGTGAAATCACTATTGAAATTCTACTCATGTTAAGTTCACCTGTGTAGAGCGATAACGGCGTTCTAGTCAAGCAGCGGTGAATGTCGTCCCACCACAGCCTCCCCCGCGCTCCGCGGTCGCTGCCGCCGGCGCTGGGCGGGGCGCTGGGCGGGCGGGGCGCGCGGGCGGGCCGGGGCGGGGCGGGGTCGCGAAGGCTCCGCCTATCACACTCTCGGAAATAAGTAACTCGGAGTTATTTGCATATATGATATTAAGTAGGATGTTTCAGAAAAGATTGGTGACACTTAAGTTAACTATTCTAGAATGCCGCCTTCAGGTCGAAGTCAGTCTTTTTTTAATTCAATATTGAATTAAAAAAGTCTACCTACTAACGAAGTGTTTACTTCATGAACGTCAAAAATCTTAAGGCATATTTGTGGTAGTATTAACCGGACCTATTCGGTCTATCGTAATTTATCTAGAAGTGAGCGTTGATTCAACGAACTGTTTTCAAAAGCGGCTTTTTCTGAAACAACGAAGAAACTGCTTTTTGCCAAACAAGGAGCCCGTTTCAAACAGAACTACATTTTGCCAAACCGCTTCTCACAATGGCCTATACCTTCCTCAGGGAAGAGACCGGTGCCCCTCGGTGGGGACATAATGGGTTGATGATGAAACGAAAATACACGGAAATAGCCGAACGAATGCAAGCGCGCGTGCCGCGTGACCTTGATGCAACTATAGATATACTAGTCAAAACAAAATAAGGGCCACCATGCATTTTTAGTATTATAAAAGATGTATTTTGTTTAATGGTTATGAATGATTTATTTTAAGGGGTTGATCAATCGGTAATTAAAAAACTCTAATTAAGGAACATTTTATGGAAAAAAGAACATTTTTTAATGTTTTTTTGCGAAATATGCATTTTTAGTTAAAATATCGTTATTGGTACGATAGGTTAAAATTAAAACAAAACGATATATATTTTTTTGTTTTTACCTTTTTTCAGTGTCGTGTGTGTCTTCCAAGTTGCTCAACACATTCTTGAAGCCTGGAAGGCATACTCTCCATCAGGTGTCGCACTGTCTCTTGTGGAATTTGTTCCCAGCTTGATTTAAGCACGTTGATGAGTGTCTTTCATTATGCACCGGTTGGTTTGTATCACGGACGCTTCTCTTTAATAAATCCTAAATGTGCTCGATTGGGTTGAGGTCCGGACTGTTGGCAGGCCACGGCAAGACCTGTATACCAGCCTCGTTTAGAACGTCTCTGGTGGCTCTAGCTGTATGGGCACGGGCGTTGTCGTTCATTAACTTAAAACTTGCACCAAATCTTTTTGCATACGGCATCACATGGGGTCTTATGACCTCCTCAATATATCGTTGAGCCGTTATCGTGCCTTCGTTGATGAAAGCGAGCTCCGTTCGACCAGTTAGAGAAATTCCTCCCCACACCATTACGTTGGGACCCCCAAATCTTTCGTGGATGCAGGCATCAGAAAATCGCTCACCTTCTCGTCCCCAAACCCTTATGCGACGATCATCACTAAAAAATTTCACTTTGCTCTCATCAGTGAACAATACTGTGCTCCAATCATTTATGTTCCAGTCCTGGTGCTGCCTTGCGAATGGTAATCGGTTTGCACGATGCGCGCTTGTTAATGGAATCCGCACTACACGTATTCTAGAAAACTGCTGGTCTTCATGCAACCGATTTGTGATAGTTTGGTCACTAACGCGGGTTCCAGTGGTCTGGCGCAAGCGGTTTTGTAGGGAGCGTGCAGTAACAAATCGCTCTCTGCGCGGAGTCAAACGTATGTAACGGTCTTCCTGTGAGCTAGTTACTCGATTTCTACCAGATCCCCGTCTTCTGGATACACTGCCGTTTCTTGAAAACGGTTCCAAGCATTTTGGATGGCTCGACGAGAATATCCTAGCTGCAAAGCCACAGAACGCTGTGAATGACCCTCTTGGATCAATGTTATTGCTCTAGTTGTGGTTTTCAGGTCCATATGTCTTCGAATTCACGGCATTTTGTAAGCCAATGTTTATTTAGGCACTATACAGTTTTAATATACATACAGGCACATACGTTTTTTTGAGAGTAGTAGTATAATAATAATATCCACTAATTTAGCAAAAGTTAATGTGTACACAAAGAAATTCACACTTTGCATGACTTTAAAATGCAGCTTCAAATGTGGGTAAAAATAGTGGTTACAAAAAAATGACAAGTTTACCTACTTCACAAATTATGCAGTTGTAATACTCTCGATAAAATATGTTTGTTAACACTTAGGGTTAACACCATACAAAAGAATAAGAAACTTATAAACACCTTTAAGTTGTAAAAACGACCCGATAGTTTTTTGTTTTGACTAGTAGGTATACAATACATGATTATCCAGCTCGTTTAAATTTGCACTTTTAGTTGATAGTACTGAAATAATTGTGTACTTTTCGGCAAATTTCGGCAAAAGCTAGATAATTTACTTGATTACTTTCTTATGTGCATCTTCCAGTTTAAATTGCTGTCCATTGTTATGCCTAGAAGACAGTGTGAGCTTATAGTTTCTATTGTTGTTTTATTGTATTGGTAGCTTATGCTTAAGGGGCGTTTCTGCCAAGGTTCAAACTGCATGAGTTTTGTTTTCTTGAAATTAATCTCAAGGTTATGGTCATCAAGCCATTTTGTTAAGCGAGTTAAATTAAAATTTAAAGAAACGTCTAGCTCTGCTGTATTTTCGCAGGTTAGGACAAGTGATATATCATCCGCGAAAAGGGTACAGGGTATGTCCACTATATTAGGCAGGTCATTTATATAGATTAAAAAGAGCAAACTTCCGATAACACTTCCTTGAGGTATTGAGTTGGATAGTTGTTTTTTTTTTAGATCGTTTTTTGGTGATCTGTCCGGTTGAAAAGTCACGGTCTTCCACATCTACCACTCTATCGCTTAAGTATGATTCAAACCAGCTGTGTGCAATACGCCGCACTCCTATACCTTTCAGTTTTTTCAATAATATGTCGTAGAGAACTCTATCATAGGCTTTACTCATATCTAATAGGACACCTAAGGCATACTTTTTTTCATTGATTATTTTTAATATGTCATTAACAAAATTAATTACAGCTAGTGTTGCTTTTCTCGGAATCCGTTTTGGCATTCACTGAGTATTTTAAACTTTTCGCAAAAGGAATAGATCAGATACGGTTGGAATTGGGGATGCAAAGTTTTTTTATGATTGGATTTCATTTTATATTCTGATAGTAGACGTAATTTTAAGATACTAATTACATTTTTTTCGTGATTAATCGAGATTATCATTGTTAATTAATTAAAGTAAAAATTAATCGGCGTGACGTCATATGCTACTTACTGTGTGTGTAGGTAGAGTTCGCGTTTGGATTTGCGTGTGTATGGGCCAAACGGGCCAAACCATCTATAGACGTATTTTTTATTAAACGGAGTAAACTGACAGTAGCTTGAAAAATAATGTTGCCATGTTCAATGTAATAGTGATGCGTTCAGTTTTGTTCAATCACAGGAATGAATGAATATTTCGTTAACATTACCTTATTGAAACAAAAATCGCTCGTAGCCCCGGCGCCGCCTAAGTGATCTTAAACGATCACGAAGGTTAAGCAACATAAGGGGCGCATACAGTTTATGGATGGGTGACTGTTCTATGACTAACGCTAGTGGCATTTTTCCTAGCGGTACCGTGCTTCCCAAGGCACGCTAAGCAGTTGGTGGCGGTTGCCGTTGATAGATGACAGTTGTAAAGACAAGTCAGAGGCCTAAGCTTGAAAACTTCTACAGACCAGCCACTAGTCTTACAAGCCTACACCAATCCTGACTTGGCCCCCGTGGTGGAGTATGGCCTATACCTTCCTCAGTGAAGAGACCCGTGCCCCTCGGCGGGGACATAATGGGTTGATGATACACAATGAAGTGGGCTAAGAACGTCATCCACCGCTACCGGTATCTTTTTATTCGATATTTATATGTTACGCTAGCAGTGCCCGCGACTTTGTTCGAGCCACAGGATTAGCCTATGTCCACCCTGAAGGTTTCTAAACACTCGTGAAACCATATTTGAAACTAGCTGTTGCCCGCGACTACGTCCGCGTGGGCTTTAGTTGAGTAAAGAGCTTGAAAATAAGATAGGGATTCTTTTAGCGCATGCGAAAGAGCTTTCATACTAACTTCGCAACCCCCTCTTACACCCTTAAGGGATGATTTTTGAAAATATATTTTACCTGTGTTGCATGACTTTCAATGAAGGACCTTCATGCTGAATTTCATTCGAATAACTTCAAAAATGGCTAAGTTTCATACTAAGTTTGCACCCCCCTTTTTCCCCCTTAAGGGATGATTTTTAAAAACTATTTTACACGTGTTTCATAATTTTAAATGAAGAACCTTCGTACCAAATTTCATTCGAATAACTTCAAAAACGGCAAAGTTTCATACTAAATTTGAACACCCATTTTACCCCTTTAGGGGATGAATTTTCAAAAATCCTTTCTTAGTGCTCCCCTAGGCTCCCTAAGGAACTCCCATGCCAAATTTCAACCCCCTAGATTCAGTAGTTTGGGCTCTGCGTTGATTCTAAGTCAGTCAGTCAGCTTCTCGTTTTATATATATAGAAGATAGATTAGATATCTACTTTCGGATATTACCCTTTACATACAAACTTTTTCTCTTTATAATCTATCTTATATAATCTAATATCGCTTCTAATAGCGGTAATTAGCATAAATAAGTAAAATTCTTGGTCTAATATACCTAATTTAATCACTATATTATTATTGGAAGACATTGTTGACGAACCAATTTCACATGTCGATTGTGATCTGGCTAATTTTATTACTTACTTACTTACTGCCATGGCTCAGCGACCCGAAGTGGATCTTGGCCTCTGAGACAAGAAGTCGCCACTTGTCTCTGGCTTGGCTAATTTTATTAATTTTTTTTAATAATTCTGGGTAAAATCCTATCTATAATTTGACAATTTTACAGTTTGGACAAAAAAAAACTGGATTGATTTCCTCAGACAAAGATGATAGGATGAGTTTATTGAAGTCAAATAACGCGTGAATTTTCAAATATATATTAAGCCAAAATGAAACAACGTGGTTAGGTGAAGCTTAGTGACAGTAAGACCAGCCACTAGCCTTACAAGCCTCCACCAATCCGGACTTGGCCCCCGTGGTGGGGTGCCTTTAATATTAAATTATGGCCTATAATAAAAAACACTGTTTTATATTAAATTTAACCAGAAACTAACTAACAGATAACTGTGTCTAGTGTTCACTACATCTAGGGGTAATAATTTTTAAGTTTTAAAGTTTGTTGATTACGCTAAAACTGTTTTGAAAAGAATACAATTGTGGAGTTTCTTTGTTAGTTTCTACTCCATATAATCTATTAATTAGGTTCACATTTAAACATTTTGTTTGTACTATGAATAAAATAAAGTAAAAAAAAATGAATAAAATATTTGAATTTGATTCAAATGTTTTTCGTAAATAGTCCTACAAAAAAGCCCATCACAGTGTTTGTCTAATATCTTATGTGTAAGCCATTAGAGCCAAAACAGTGAATCATATACCTAATATAGTTTATAGGAGCATACTGCAGTAGCTACCTATAGGTCTATTATTAAGGCTTTTCTTAATTACCGTATTTCTTATGTTGACAATATTGTTACCTTACACTGTAACATCTCAACATTGTCAGCCTGTTATATTTTTCAAATGCGACCTGAAAAATATTTATGTGATAATTTTAATGTCATAATGTTTCTTTTCTACGCTACGCTAACGAGCTACTCGAAATACTAATCCTTCGCAAACGAAGTCGCGGGCGCCAGCTAGTAAAAGATTGATGTCATTGTTTCATTCATTCACTTTGTCACAACACTATTTTTATTTCGTCAAAAACTGACAACCCAGTAAACGTCAGTTTACTGCGTTTAATAAAACATACGACTTTAGATTGTCAGTGGTTTAGTGTAAAAAGAAAATAGTGTTTACAGCACCACCAAGTTTTATGTTCAGGTGGGCAAAATTGTACCTAACTAATTAATTGTAAATCCTGTTCCCCATTTTTTGGTTTAGTTATTAACTGACTAAGATTTATAGATATAATTTTCATTAAAATTGAAAGATGGGTTAAAATTTTCTCATTTTTCTAGGTAAATTTCTTAAATGTTACGTTACTACTAAATTCTACACTAGCGCCGCTATCAACTGAACAGATACGGTGGCACTATATATCGATGAGTTTGACAGCTGAAGTTGACAGGCCATTGGTAGATTTTCACAGAATAACTACTACCACAGACGATTTAACATGTGACGTCACCATAGAGGTCAAATGAAGGGCATTTGAATATTACTATTTACTCAAAATAAGCCTCATCTTTTAAGAAATCTCTCACATTAAAAATACTGTAGTTTGGATGCTAAGCTCTAAATGGTTTTCGATTCCGGCAGCTCACTTTTTTTTTGCATCCCGAATTGGCGGCTTCAAATAATTTTGAAAAAGTGGGAAGCGGAGCTATGGGTCGGTAGTTGTTACAGTCACTTTTTTCATCTTTTTTATGTAATGGCTTAACTATTGCTATTTCTGACAAGTCTGGAACGATACCTTCTAAGAATGACTGGTTTATCAAGTCCGATAGAGGTAGTGCCAGCTGATTTGCACATCTTTTTATCAATGTTGGTGGAATTTTATCGAATCTGCAACTTCATTTATTCTTTAGCTTTCGTATTAGCGCAACAATCTCAATGGGGTTTGTAGGATTTATGAAAACAGAGTTTTCCCTGGGGACTAGCACTTTTCGCCCAAGCGGCTGCTGTCCACCGTGTGTGGGTGCACCGACTGACGTAAAGAAGTCGTTAAAGTGGTCTACAATTGTATCTACTCTACTTCTTTGGGCGCTGCGCGCCGCTCACACTGGGTATCGGCAGAATACCAGTTTTCTTGAGGAGTTTAAGAGTTTTCTTTTTAAACTCTCAGCACATGCTGAGTCGAAACCCATTTGCATTTGCCACACACACGTTGCCACGTTTTTATTCGCTCACATCCTACAGATAGGTACTTATCCTACCACATAAAATGTTAACTTATGTTTATATTGCTTATGTATGTTTCTGTTTCGTCAGTGTTTATAATGTGCTGTTACTTTGTGATTTAATTCGTTATGCTTTAATATGTAATTGTACGTGTGTGTGTCGTATGGAAATAAAGCTTTCATCTATGTATCTATCTAAAACAGCAGTTCCGTTTAGTTCTGTATTGTATATAGGTAGAGGTAAGTCGCCGACGAATTACCTCTAATACGGTATTTGACACTATCAACAATAAATAATTTGAGATGCTCGATTAAAACAAAAATTACAAAATGATTCGGAAAATTTATTTCTTTTAATCATTTACTAGTTATTACAATTTTTAAATAGATGAAACATAAAAAGAGTGCTCTGATCTGTGACGTCACAAGCAAGTATTTTCATACAAAATTCCGTTTTAAAAGTAACTCATTTGACATCCTGTCAAATACCCAATTATATCACAATACTCTGTTTATAGTTTGACTATGATAAAACCTCAGAAGAAGGAATACCATAGAAGGAGCGTTAAAAAATGAACACGTGCCACATAGTCTGTTTCGTCAATTTAAATAGCCGCAAGCTACGTGTTAGAAAGAGAAAAATACAGTCGTGCCTTTGTTGCTTTTTTCGAGCGTACAACCCTTAAACGTCAGTTGGTTACCTTTGGTTACCATTACGCTACCAAATTAGAACGGCTCAGAAAATGACAGCATGCAATGTGACGCCCAATGACATTGATTTGGCAGAGGGTGTTCTGTGTTTGGCAGTAATTTGAATTAATTGGAATTGGAATAATGGAATTTAGTCGTAGGTTTTTTGGTACACAGCCATGGGTCCGAAAAATCACTATTCAATATGGTGATGGGATTGAAAAGATACTTTTTGCAAATTGTGAAAAAGAGGTATGATTTTTTTATCATTTAATATTAATACTTAATTACCAACATTAATTTAAAAAAATACACAGATTATGTAGATCGGAATAAATAATATCGACATCTTTATGGTGTTTGTCCCAGCTCTATCGATTTTGGCTTTGTTCTGTAATCTGTGGCAACCGTGTACCATTGTAAGATTTTGAGTGCATGAGTACACTACAGCTGTCTATTTCTGGCACAGAGATTTATCGTAGGTGTAACAAGGACAGCTATACAGATGTTACTTTTTATTTAAGCCTCCTTCTATGCTTTAGTCCTTTTTCTGAGGGTAAAACCCTCCTACGATAAGGGAAAGAATTAACGCCATCTAGTAGCAAAAAAAAACAAAATTAAACTATTCCGAACAAATGTACATAGTTATAAATCTATATTATAAAAGGAGAAGCTGACTGACTGACTGACTGACTGACTGACTGACTGACTGGCTGACTGACTGACTGACTGACTGACTGACTGACTGACTGACTGACTGACTGACTGACTGACTGACTGACTGACTGACTGACTGACTGACTGATGCCCGGTTTCTGAGGTTCACAGTTAATGGTTCATTAGCTATAGAATCAATAAAGTTATCAGTTCAATAAACGTCAGTTAATTGTCAATGCGTTTCTGAGGACACGCAGGACGGTCGTATAGTTATCGAACCGATAAGTAGTTCACCATTCCGCCACTAGATGGAACTATTTTTAAGCCTACTCTTAACATACGCATTTGATCTGTATTCTGCAGATTCAGGTTTTTCATAAATAAAATAATAAAATAATAGTTTTAAATCAACTTACAGTAAGATTTCATTTTTTTAAATAGATGAAAAAAAAAATTCACACCCTAAATCAATAATGTATCTTAACCACTGTCAAGAAAAAAAAAGTCCTATGTTAGTTAGTTTTGTGCGGCAATTTTATTCATCAGTTCCTACTTGTCCAAACCTTAATTGTGTATTAATTATTATTATTAATTATTTATTCTACTCACAGTAGTGTTATAGACGTTGATATCAACACCAACAACAATTTGAAACGTCCCTGTGGCATAAAATCTTAAGGATATACAGACTTGCTCCAAAACCGATAATGTATATTTCCGGCATGACATGGGTTTCAGTCCAGGGTTGACCATTTCACATAAGTGCCGGGCAGTATCCTTATTGAAACGATATTTTGCTTGGAATTCCTCGTCCAAGAACATTTCATACTGATTTCTTCCAGACCTCAAGTTTCTCGGTACAGAAATATGCGCAACAAGCTCCATCACTTCCAAATCCGAATCTAAGGTTACTCCATACTAAAAAACTAATATTTAGAATGAAAATATAATGCTAACAAGGAAAAAATAACAATGTTCTGGTTGTTTTTCACAATACAATTTATGTACTAAAATCTAAACTGTCTAATGTCACTTGAAACGTCAAATAAAGTTATAGATTCGATAACCGACCAAATCCGGGCGGTTAAGTTGAACGAAGTTTAAACCAAGTTTATATTTTGCATAGGTGTTCAGAAACGTAAAATGTCAAGTTATTGAATCAATAGCGTTATGGAATAGATAAGCTAGGTTTAAATGGACCTCAGAAACCGGGCATGACTGACATAATATCAACGCAGGGCCTAAACTATAAGGGTTAGAAACTTCAAATTTTGCACAAGGGTTTCTTTTGTAACGTAGGGGAGCACTAACAAAGGATTTTAGAAAATTCATCCCCTAAGGGGGTAAAATGGGGGTTCAAAGTTAGTATGAAACTTTGCCGTTTTTGAAGTTATTCAAATGAAATTTGGTACGAAGGTTTTTCATTTAAAATTATGAAACACGTGTAAAATAGTTTTTCAAAAATCATCCCTTAAGGGGGAAATAGGGAACTGCAAACTTAGTATGAAACTTTGCCGTTTTTGAAGTTATTCACATTAGATTCAATATCAAGGTCCTTCATTAAAAGTTATGAAAAACATGTAAAATAGTTTTTCAAAAATCATCCCTTAAGGGGGTAAAAAGGGTGGGTGCAAAGTTAGTATAAAACTATGCCGTTTTTGAAGTTATTCGAACGAAATTCAGAATTAAAGATTCTTCATTGAAGTTCATGAAACACATGTAAAATAGTTTTTCGAAAATCATCCCTTAAGGGGGTAAGAGGGGGGTGCAAAGTTCGTATGAAATTTTACCGTTTTTGAAGTTATTCGAATGAAACCTATATATATATTATTATATATATAAAATTCAAAGTCCTGACTGACTGAATCACTCATCAACGCCCAGCCCAAGCCGTTTGACCTAGGAAGCTGAAATTTTGCACAGAGGATCTATATATAATGTAGGCAAGGAATAAGACCGGATTTTTTGAAATTCAACCCCTAAGGGGGCGAAAAGGGTTGCCAAAATTTGTATGGGAGGTATAAAAAATGTTGTCTGATTTTCTTGAAACTTGAAATAAATACTCTTCAACACAATTAATTGAACACGTGTTTCGCCGTTTTTTCTGAATTTAACCCTTATGGGAGTGAACGGGGTTGCAAAATTTTGAACTAAAGTCCACGCGGACGGAGTCGCGGGCGAAAGCTATAAGAATCAGAATAAATGTCCTTCATTGAATGTCTTGCAACACATGTAAATTAGTTTTTCGAAAATCATCCCTTAAGGGGATAAAAGGGAGGCGCAAAGTTAGTATGAAACTTTGCCGTTTTTTTAAGTTATTCGAATGAAGGTCCTTCATTGAAAGTCATGAAAGACTTTCTGAAAGATGATTCTGATTCTGATTCTGATTCCTATCTTAATTGCAAACACTTTACTCAACTAAAGCCCACGCGGACGTAGTCGCGGGCAACAGCTAGTCATACATGTATATTATTATATTCTGATAAATAATACACATTAATTACACAATGAATGCTAATACTTAATACCAGTAAATACATAAAAAATTGAAATAAATCTAAACATCTAAACTTTTCAACAGCCTATAAGTTGCATTCATGTACCCTCTCTAATTTAAGCATTTTTAAACTTAATGTTAATGTTATGCATGCAACCTTTTTTAAATAAATTATTCTATTCTATTCTATTCTAAATACACTATTTACTATCTTGACTTGGCTCGTGTTTAAATGCAAAAAAAGCAACCCTTAATCTAATCCATAGGTTCCCAAAGTGGTCCAGGTGGATCCCCAGCGGTCCATAGGAGACCACACGTGAAAAGAAAACAGGGGTTCACAAGTTGTAAGACATTATTACAATTTACAGACACTACACGAAAAATTTTCTGATGTTCATAATAAAGAACAAAAATGGTGGCTTGGATTTACTTATCAACGTCAATTGTTGATCGATTGTAATAATAGATGTTTATAATTTTGTATAACCACAAGTATTATTTTAATAAATAGGACACAAGAAAATGTGCTACTTTTTTTCTTCTTAACAATCCCAATTTAGTGTGTTTTTAGGAGTTTTGGGAATAAGTACAGTAAAAATGTACCAGCAGGGTTGACCATCGAAAATAGTGAAAATTTGAAAGTGGTCCACGAGAAAAAAAAAGTTTGGGAACCTCTGATCTAATCCATCAAAGAAAATCCGATGATAGTTTGATCGACTTCGCATAGGTGGACTAGTATATTGCTGTCAGTGTCCACGTTTCTTTGCGTTATAAAACATGGTGTATGAATGTATGTTGCAGTGTGTGTGGGCGTCTGGCGTGTTCGAACTGCAAGTGCTGGAGTTCACCAACCCTCGCGCGCGCCTCGCCAGCGGGGAGTGCTGCGGGGGCGGCGGGGGCGGCGTCTGCGCGGCGCCGTGCCGCGCGCGCTTCACGCTCTGCCTCAAGGAGTACCAGGCGAGTGCGGGCGCGGGCGCGGGCGGGGCGGGCGGGGGCGCGGGGGGCGCCTGCTCCTTCGGCCGCGCGTCTTCACCCGCGCTCGGCGAGGACTCGTTCACACTCGCCGAGCCGCTCTACACGCTCGCGCTGCCCTTCACCTTCCGCTGGACAGTGAGTGTCACCCGCCACCCCATTACACGCTCCCGCTTGTCTCACTATCATAGCTTATGAGTTTCTCTTTGTTGCAGCGCTCCTTTACGCTTATCCTGCAGGCATTCGACGACTTTAACTACACGGAACCGGGTGAGCACATTTCCTATTTCCTCGGTTAGCTCTGCAGCCGGGCCGGGCTGACCGTATGGGTGTGCGTTGCAGAGGCGGGGCTGCTGGCGGAGGAGTGGTGGTCGGGCATCGTGGAGCCGGGCGCGGCGTGGCACGCGCTGCGGGGCGCGCGCGCCGCCTACCGCGTGCGCGTCACGTGCCAGCCCAACTACTACAACGCCACCTGCACCACCTTCTGCCGCGCACGCGACGACCACTTCGGCCACTACGCGTGCTCGCCGCTCGGCCACAAGCGCTGCCTGCCGGGCTGGCGCGGCGACAACTGCGACATCCGTGAGTGTGTCGAGTCGCCTTCCCGCCGCTCACCTCCACCGACCCTCGCTCACCCGTCGCTCTCTGTTGCAGCTGTGTGCAAGGAAGGCTGCCACCCGACGCACGGCCACTGCGACAAGCCCGGCGACTGCGAGTGAGTATCGCTCGTACCCGTACCTTTCCGCCTCCCTCTGGGCTCCACCGACTCGCTCCCCTGTCGCTCCCCTCTGACCGACTCCTCATAGTTGCAGGCCCGGGTGGCGCGGAGAACAGTGCGCACAGTGCGCGCCCTACCCCGGCTGCAAGCACGGCTACTGCAACGGTTCGTCCTGGGACTGCACGTGCGATACCAACTGGGGCGGCATCCTTTGCGACCAGGATCTCAACTACTGCGGCACGCACGAGCCGTGCCAGCACGGCGGCACGTGCGAGAACACGGCGCCCGACCAATACCTGTGCACGTGCGCCGAGGGCTTCAGCGGGCCCGACTGCGAGCGCGCCGACCACCCGTGCGCGCCCGCGCCCTGCGCGCACGGCGCCTGCGCGCTGGCGCCCGAGCCGCCCGGCTTCCGCTGCGCCTGCGAGCCGGGCTGGGCGGGGGCGCTCTGCGACACCGACCCCGACGACTGCGCGTCGGCGCCCTGCGCGCACGGCGCCACCTGCCGCGACCGCCTCGCCGGCTTCGGCTGCGACTGCGCCCCCGGCTGGGCCGGGCCCACCTGCGAGGAGGGTGAGTGCCGCTTCGGTGCGCGCCACGGGCGGCGGTGCGGCGCGGGGGGCTGACCGAGTGCGCGTCTGTTGCAGACGTGGACGAGTGCGCGGCGGCGGGCGGCGCGGGCCCGTGCGTGAACGCGGCGGCTTGCGTGAACGTGGCGGGCGGGTTCAGCTGCGCGTGCCTGCCGGGCTGGGCCGGGCCCACGTGCGCGCGCAACGAGGACGACTGCGCGGGCCAGTGCCTGCACGGCGCCACGTGCATCGACCTGGTGGCGGACTTCCACTGCGCGTGCGCGGCGGGCTGGGCGGGCCGCACGTGCGCGCGCGACGTGGACGAGTGCGCGCCGCGGCCGTGCCGCAACGGCGGCGAGTGCCGCGACCTGCTGGCCGGCTACCGCTGCATCTGCCCCGTCGGCTTCGCGGGACACGACTGCGAGGTGCGCCGACCGATAACTGCACCGTCACATTACCTACTGACATGCTAATACTCATGTATTAACTCATTAACGAAATTTATTTTTACACACCTCATCCTTTAACTAATTAACCTGTTTATTGATGGGCTCACTATAACAATGTTTTTTAATTGTTCTTTTCAAGGTCATAACGCAACAGATTAACACACTAACAAACTTCTCTGCTCCTCTTAGCTATCCTCGTGTGCTGGAAGATACTGTCAGGTTAGTAAACATTAACTGAATTTACAACATGCAGAACTTGCTTTACTCTTTACCTGCTTTTACTGAATGTTTACTTGAATCATAGTAGGTAAAAGGTATGGCGGCGTAATGTAAACTGTGCGAAACCCATTTACCGCCTAAGTTTTTATAAGTGAGATAATTAATTACGATGTCTGCTTTCTTAATCACTTCCTAGTTCCGGACATAATTCCGACATAAATCCCCTACTACTTTATATTTGTTATGAATGTTTTGTTTATTTCTCGTAAATAAAATAAAAGCTCCGATCCGATGCATGAGCGAAGTGTCGATGGTGCGATGGACATTAAATGGGCGTGTGCGCGCGCAGGACGACCGCGACCACTGCGCGGGCGCGCCGTGCGGCAACGGCGCGGCGTGCTACACTGCGCCCGGCGACTACTACTGCCACTGCGCGCCGGGCTGGGCCGGCCGCAACTGCACCGCCCCCGCCGCCCCCGCCGCCGCCCCCGCCGCCCCCGCGCCGCCCCCCGCCGCCCCCTGCGCCGGCTGCCGCGGCCGCTGCGTGCGCGCGCCGCACGCGCCGCCGCGCTGCCTCTGCGAGCCAGGACACGCCGGCGACTACTGCGACATGCGTCAGTATCTTCACAATATTATATATTGAACTTATGTGTATATGATACGTGTACACACTTTTTATTTAACCTTTTATTATGCTTAATGATTTTTAATCTCTAGATTAGAATCTAGTATCTCGTATTGTGTAGTCACAATTCGAGATACTGGTCAGATTTGTCTTAGAATACGCAACACAATACATTCCATCCAATGAATTTTCTTTTTTTTTGTGCTTTCTCCTTAAGATAATATCTCGAGGCTTCATGAAGCATGACGACTTCTGTAGAAGATTTCATTTACCTACTAGCACTTTGGTTTAGACAAGAGGTAATAGACATTATTGTATTTGCATGTGATTGCAACACCTAGTATTGTCTCTCCCGAACTACTCGATAAACTCCACCTAATAGTGATGCTTTATAGTGTGATAGAGCTCAATATAAAATAAACCTCGTTAGCAGTGCCTAAATCTTCTATAAACTTTCGTAACAATAATTAGGTATGTAGTTAAATTGTGTGAGCGACTGACAATTTCAATAAAATTGTTGCACGTCTTGACATTGTGATAATACCTATTATGTAAGTACATTAATAATTGTAGCTGTTAAAGTATCCATTCCCAACAAATGTTTGTTAATGGGGCCCATACATTAAGACGTCCGAGCACTACACGTTACTATTGATTCGGATACCTAACTTATTACTTTCCTTGCGACAGCCATAGACGCATGTGCGTCCCTGCCGTGCTTCAACAACGCGACGTGTGTCGACACTCTCGGTGACTACGTGTGTCTTTGCGCCGACGGCTGGACCGGTGAGTGTGCGCTCTCCCTAGGTCAGACGCTGCGTTTTCCGGTGTAGATGTGTGACGCTGATGTTTGTTGTGTGTCCAGGTGCAACGTGCGCCGTGCGGGCGGCGGGGGCGGCGGGGGCGGCTCTGGAGGCGGAAGCGGCGGGCGCGTGGTGCGCCGGCGCGTGCGTAGCGGGCGGCAGCTGCGTGCGCGCGGGGGGCGGCGGCGGCGGCGGCGGCGGCTGGGCGTGCGCCTGCCCCGCGGGCCGCGCCGGCGCGCGCTGCGAGCTGCCCGCGCCCGACGGCTGCGCCTCGCAGCCCTGCCTGCACGGCGGCCGCTGCGTGCCCGCCGCCGCCGCCACCGCGGGCGCGAGCGCGGCCTGGCTCTGCGAGTGCCCCCCCGGCCGAGCGGGCACGCGCTGCGAGCTGTCTCCCCCCTGCGCGTGCCCCGCACCGGCCACTTGCGCACCGGACGCGCGCTGCGTGTGTCCGGTCCCCCCTTCGCGTCTCGCCACACGTTGTCTCGAATGTAAGTATTATTACTTACGTACAGGGCGGTTAGAACGATGAAGAGATACCACTTTTTACAAATTTTTTTCCCGACTCTCTATTGTCATTTCGCCGACCGTTTGTCAGCAGTGATCGCGGGACTGGACGGCGAGAGTGTGGCGGCCGAGCCGGTCTGGAGCCTCGACAACCTGGACGGCGCCGGTGGGGAGTGTGCGGGCGCGGGGGGGAACGTCTCCTGGTGGTGGGGCTGCAACGTGTGCTGGTGCGGGGCGGGGGGCGCCGGGGACGCTCAGTGCACGCGGCTGTGGTGCGGACTGGACGACTGCCTGGCGGCGGGGGCGGGCGGCAGCGAGGGCGCGTGCCGCGGGGACGAGGTGTGCGTGCCGGCGGCGCCGGCGCTGTGCCTGCGCGCGCCGTGCGCGGCGCCGGGCGAGTGCCGGCGCGTGTGGGCGCGGCGCGTGGCGCCGCCCGCGCTGCCGGCGCCGGCGGCGTGCTGGCCGGGCGCGCGCGCGCCAGCGCCGGCGGGCTGCGCGCGGCTGCTGCTGGAGCTGGCGCGCGAGCGGCTGGCGCGCGGCGCGCACGTGGAGCGCGCGTGCGCGGCGCTGCGGCGCGCGCTGGCCGCCGCGCTGGCGCCGCGCGCCGCGCCGCTCGCGCTGCTCTGCGACCTCGCGCCCGACGACGACGACGCCCTCGACCTCGCGCTGGTCAGTTTAACATTCGTGTTCTTCGATAGCTCACGCTCAAATCGGAACCTCAAATAAAGAGCCACACTAACGTTTTTCGAGCGTCGTCGTCGTGTCAGCAGCGTCCGCACAGCGTCGCCGCAATGTCGACGCCGCTGCGGCGACGCATCGCCGGCGGTGGCCGGTGTCATATATTTAATGAGGTGTATTTGAATCATGTCTTTTCCTCTACTTAGTTAATTACGAGTATACAATGTATGCTTAGAATAAGAGTTGGCTGGTTGTCCTCGGATAACAATAGCTCTACAGAATAAATACGCTCATTCATGAGCGAAGGCGCGGCTACACCGGCTTAAAAACTCTGCGCGTATTTCTGGTGTCTTACGAGCTTAATAAGGACAACGCGATACGAGTGATACGATTTCGAAACCGGATAAGTTTATGACGCTGCCGCGTCCAGTAGACGGTTAGACGGCGTTGCGTCGCCGTCGCGTCGACGTTGCGTCGACGCTGTGTGGACGCTGGCATGAAGACGACGGACGCTCGAAAAAAGCTAGTGTAGGAGGTCTCTCGAAAATTGGACGCGCACTATGTTCTCGTTCTAAGAAAAAGCTTATCTCTTGCCGTGGAAAGTTTACAGGTTGTGTTAACCACACGCTTAAAATCAATATCTGTCCATAATAGACAGAAAGAATAGATCACAAAATCATTACAATTTTTTTACTATGGTGACCGAAGTTTCTGCACTTTTTATTTTTTAAAGATTTTTTTTCTTTTTAATTTAAAGAACCTAATAAATCTGTTTTTTGGGTTTATTTGATTCGATTAGTTGAGTCTGAAAATAAATAAATATGTAGGTATATTTGTAATGTGTATATAACGTTTTCATCGGATACTTGTCGTTTGCCGCAGTGGGTGGGCGAGGAGGAGGGCGCGGCGGGCGCGGAGGCACTGCGCGCGGCGGTGCGCGCGCTGCACGAGCTGCTGGCGCGGCGCCGCCTCGCGCAGCACGCGCTGCTCGGCGCTGCGCTGCGCCTGCGCGCCACCCCCGCCGCCACCGCCGCCGCCGCCGCGCCGCCCGCCGCCGCCGGGGACGGCGCGGGGGCCGCGGGCGGTGCGGGTGCGGCGCTGGCCGGCGCGGCGGGCGCGCTGCTGGGCGCGGCGGCGCTGGGCGGCGCGGCGGCGCTGCTGCTGCGGCGGCGGCGCGCGGCGGCCGAGCGCGCGCGCTGCGACGAGGAGAAGTCCAACAACCTGCAGAACGAGGAGAACCTGCGCCGCTACGCCAACCCGCTGCGCGAGGAGCCGCTGGGCGCGGCGGCGGTGCCGGCGGGCGCGGCAGCGGGCGCGGGCGCGGGCGCGGGCGCGGGCGCGGGGGAGGCGGGCGCCCCCGCCGCCGCCGCGCCGCCCGCGCTGCCCGCCTTGCCCCGCGCGCACTCGCTGTACAAGGCGCAGAACGCGGACGCGCGCAACAACACGCCGCCGCGCGCGCCCGACAAGGACTTCGCCAAGCGCGCGCTGGCGCCGCCCGAGCGCCTCACCGTGCTCGTGTGACGTCACAGCCGACGTCACGTGTGATACTAGTATAGGATAGCCTAGGGACTGCGCCGTACTTAGTGCCCGCGGAGCGACACGCTAGACTTACGATATTTATTGCGCTCGCTCGCTACACTTACATTGCTCGTTTGTAAATATTGTACCTAGAGATTGTAAATAATGTTGATGACTTAAAGATATTGTATTTTGTAAGTATGTACTTTTATGAATTAAAATTATATAAAAACAAATTGTAAAAATGGTTGTACATTCCGAATATCTTGATCAAATGTTGCAATAAATTGCTTCTGAACTTCTACAATTTCTTTTAATATCGCCTGTATAACAGAAATCAGAAATCAAATAGTCCAACAATAAATGAACTTACTGAACCTCCTAGAAAAATCGAATATTACAGTATGTATGTGTTCGGATTTTGCCAAAAAACGAGTGGAAAATGTACACCTAAAGCAGGTGGTGGTGAAAGATAAGATGGCCGTTAGCGGTGCGACGTTGTAATGCCCATATTGCCCATACAAATTAAGTTACGGCCTGGCCACGGGGGAAATCGCCCGCCCGAGTTTGTTTCAGTCGCGGCTGCGACTAGCGACTAAAACAAATTCATAGAAATGTACGTAGCAAGCCACGGGGTTGACGCCCCGCCGTTCGCGCCGCGCGTATTTTCGCGCGGGCGATTTCCCCCGTGGCCAGGCGGTTACAAAGTGGTCAGCCATTTTGTTACCAGAATGTCTGCAACAAATATTCCCGTGGATAGGGCGTTTTCTCACGGTCGCATTATTCCCGCATACGGTTCCGGAGAGGGCCATTAAATGAAATTGTAGCTACCTAGTACCTACTGCACCAGAACGTCAGCCGTCCGCGAAATCAAATCAATTCGCAACACGGAAGAAACTCACCCGGCACGGCACGAGCTACGAGTATATTTATTTTATAAGGAAAACTAACAGCTTATCACTAACACATTAAAACTTACACACATAGAAACAGAGAGCCAACAAAAGTTTTCACAGATAGCCATAATTTGAGCAAATAGTAATTAATTCATATGCCCCCTGCACCCCGCGCCCCGCGCCCCGCAAGATTTCCCCCGCGCGCGCCCGTGGACTCGCTGCGCGCGGATAACTAATTTCTTCTTCTGTGATTGGTGTATATTATTTTAATTGTATTTCATTGGTTATATAGTTTCAATAAATATCGCTTGTAATAAAATTTGATCATTCTATTCTATCTTCCATCTTCAACGTTAAAAAAAAAAATGTCGTGGCCGGCTGACGTACTGGTGCAGTAGTATTTTGTTTTTCTTTATTTACCGTTTCCGAGAGAATAGTACATTACTGCAGCGGCCAGCAAAAGAGGCATTGATGGACGAACGTGGAAATGTGGGCCGAGGCGTAGCCGAGGCACACATACGTGAGTCCATCAATGCCTATTGTGGCCAAGGCTTACATATTTTATGATTATTCTCAAATAATGCGCGGAAATTAAAACTATGAACTCATTCTGTTAAATTCAATAAACCTTCAAATTCAGACGAACCACGAACGAACAACCATATTTTTTGGCGCGTTAAAGTGTTCTTTTTTTTCAATAGGTATAATCCAGCTTCTATCGCAAGCCGGTTCGATATTTTTAAAAAAAACCTCTGATAAGTTACCTCCTTGGTTGTCATTGTTCGGAGTAAAAGATCTTTCCATTTTAGAATGTAATTTTATCTACTCTGATACTATAATACAAAGATTATAAAACTGAAAACAAAACTCTTATGACAAACATTACGCATCATAGGCCAAAAATATAAAAAAAGATGTATTACGATACAGGTCTTGTATGGACGCCTGTATCATAATATAACCTTTTAATCATAACGATACACCTATACAACCTCCAGCTGGACCAAGAAGGTTGAACATCTACTTTTAAAAAAAAGTTTCAATGAACGTTTTCGCGGCGACGCAACACGCATGCGTAAATGTAAAATGTTGGCGCCTTGGCGCCTAAAAAACTTTTCAATCTAAACAAAGTTTGGTTCTGCTGGTAAAATAAATTAGTTTTTGTGTAAAAACATGTCTGAAAGCGAAGATAGTGCAATGATAGTGAAGAAGTGCTACAAACCCTCTACATATTCGCCATGCGAATCAAGTAGGTAAGTACTTTTTTGGATCGCCTACAGAAATATTACATTTCATCTGACAAATTAATTAATGAAATAGCAATATTGTATACACCTATAATTTCAAGCAATCCCAGTGCTTTTGTTTTTAACTGTACAATGCCACTTAAAAAAATTACAATTCCCAAATACATAATTACTGTAAGTACTGTATCAAATTTTAAAAAAAAAAATTATTTTTCTTTTAGAGCATCTAAGTACACTGACTAAGTGGATAACAATAGACCACACGACGATAGATATAATAAAAGATTCGGTCTCCCATCAAACTACCTTGAAGTACTCCGTTCCAAAAAAAAAAACTTCAAAATCGGTTGGAGTGATATAGAGTTATTCGTCTATTTGTCACGCACATACTTAAGTCAATGACTTCGCGGCCGTGATAAAGTAATACATAAATCATTAATTTTATTTATCTATTGCCAGCACCGAGATAAACCTATTTTTAGCAAATTCGAGCGAAAGGTATCAAAAACAAGGTGGAATCAATTGTCACAAAATAAATAGTTTTAATTGTGTTACGGGCTAGGGTTCTGGATTTGGATGTAAAACGCCAATGACAACTTCTTAGGATTTATTCACGCAGGGTCTGGTCTGCAGGTCTTCACGACACGACGTCCACACGTAGAATCCAATCGCAGGTCCAATCGAAGTCCAATAGTATCGCTGAGGTCGTAGGTTATCGCTCGTATCGCAGGTATGTTCGCTCGAAGTTCACTCTTCGCTATTCCAAACGGAACTGACTGCGCTCGCTCTCTCTCTTGCGGTCTTCTCACACTTCCCCCTGGGGAAAGTGGAGGGTCAGGGTCAGGGCGTGGCCCTCTTCCCGAGGGATCTACCGCTGTCCGCGGCTACGGACAGGTCAATGGGTGGCCTTCCAGGCGGTGGTCTTCACTGGGGGTCGCAGGTGGTCTTCTTTAGACCGAGTTGGCCGTGGACTTGACCAGGCTTCGGGGGACGGGCTTGGCGCGGCTGTCGGGCGGTCGCACGTGCAGTGGCGCCAGCCCACGCAGGTGCTGCAGCTGCGACCGGTCCGCACGCGCGAACATGTCGGTCGCCAGCCGCGCCACGAAGGCGTCCAGCTCCTCCCACTTGAGGTCCCTCGCGATCGTCGCACTCCTCACGTAGCGAGGCGCGCCGACGATGGTGCGTAGGGAGAGGTTCTCCTGAGCTCGGAGCCGCTTCTTATTCGACTCCGAGACAAGCGCGAACCATGCCGGCGCAGCGTACGTGAGGCGGGGCCTGACATAGGTCTTGTAGACCCCGAGCTTCGCTCGCAGAGAGAGGCGGGAGGTGAAGATTGGACGCAGCTTCGCGCGCGCCATCTTCACCTGGTTGACGACTGCGCTGACGTGCGCAGCCATCGTTAGTCCACGGTCGATGGTGACCCCCAGGTATTTCACCTGGTTCTGCCACTCGATGACCCGTCCGTGCAGCCGGAGCGGCGGCGGCGGGTGGCGGCGGCCTGTCAGCATGGCCTGTGTCTTCCCGACATTGACCGACAAACGCCACTTCTTCGGCCAGTCGGGGAGAGCGTCGAGGGCACGCTGCATCTTTGTTGCAGCGTGCTTGGGTGACATGGACGACGCCAGGTAGGCGGCGTCGTCGGCGTGTAGCGCCAATTGGACGCCCTCCGGGACTGGTATGTCGTCGGTGTATCGGGCGTAACAGGCCGGGGACAGGCAGCTTCCCTGGGGGACGCCGGCAAGGATGTGGCGCTCCTCGGACACGGCGTCCTCCACCGCCACTCTGAAGCGGCGATCCCTCAGGAACGAGGCCATGACTGCGATGAGACGTCGAGGGGCAGTGGACGTCGACAGTTTGTACAGTTTTTTTTTTTTTTTTTTTTGACGCGGGGAATGCTTTTGCGCACTTCGCCACCCTGCTGCCGGGGGACAGCAGGGCGGCTTCGAGTGAGACTCCCAGCCCGTTAGGGCTGGACTACTCACTAAACCCCGCGGTGTTCCTCCTCTCTCCCTACCGGGTCACAGGATAGGCCATAGGATAAGTCACTGTGACCCGGCAAGGGGGGCGTCCCTATGGGGACTCTACTCCCCTACTCAAGGCGTCTTCTTGCCCGCGTCACGTCGCTCTCCGCGACTTCTCTGTAAGCAGAGAAGTCGGATAGCGAGCGCGCGGGCACTTCATGTTTTGCTAGAAGGCACCCCCGGAACACATGGGGGTGCCTTCCAGCTCGCCGCAAAGGCAGGCGGGGGGTCCCCCGACCCTCCGCCCACGGCCACTCTAGTCGGGGGCGCGCGCATACTCCGCGCGTCGGCGCCCCCTATTTGGGCGGCGAGGCGGGAGCGTCAGCCCTGCACGCTCCCGCTCTCGCAGCTCCTCTCTTTTGGCCGCCATCACCTCGCTAGCA
The DNA here is from genome assembly GCA_947310845.1 of Yponomeuta plumbellus. Taxonomy (NCBI): domain Eukaryota; kingdom Metazoa; phylum Arthropoda; class Insecta; order Lepidoptera; family Yponomeutidae; genus Yponomeuta; species Yponomeuta plumbellus. Next base: position 111,906 of record OX371211.1, on the reverse strand, counting down.
AACGTGGCGACGGCGGCCCAGCTCTCTTGGCTGCCGACCATCTTAGAGATGACGGCCGGCAGCGACAGATCGCCCCCCACGGCTCCCACCAGGGCAGCCCGCTCCCCGCTCCAGGCAGCGCACACGGCGAGCGTATGCTCCGCCGTGTCGCGCGCGCCGCTCGCGCAATAGCGGCACTCGGGGCCCGACTCTATACCCACAACTTCCCACAGGTACTTGGCAAAACAGCCGTGCCCTGTGAGAAGCTGCGTCAGGTAATAGGTCGGCGCCCCGTGCCCCCTCTCTAACCACGGCCGCAAGACCGGCCGCACCGCCTCCACGAGCCTCTTACTCGCGGCGGGCTCCTCCAATCTCGTGGCCCACTTGCGGAGGAGATCGTCGCGAGCCTCCTGCCTCCAGCTACCGATCTCCGCCGGAGTGGGCCACCCTCCGCTGTTCCGCATCAGGGCACTCCTCACATACACCTGCTCGAGGACTCCCGCCTCTAGGTCCCAGGGTAGACTCGCCGCCAACAGACACGCCGCCTCGTAAGAGATGGTGTGGTACGCTCTAGCAGCCCTCTGCGCTATTACCCGCTGCGGGCGCCGCAGCAGCGTGGTATTGCTCGCAGAGAGGGCTGCAGCCCATATGGGCGCTCCGTAAAGCGCCTTGGAGCGCACCACACCGTCGTAAAGACGGCGGCAAGAGCTCCCTGGGCCGCCACGGTTTGGCAGCAATCGTGCGAGCCTCCCGGCGTACGACACCAGTTTTGGTGCCAGTCGCCGGAAGTGCTCGCCGAAACTCCATCGGCTGTCGAGGACGAGACCCAGGTACTTCATCGATCCCCCGACAGCGATGGAGGTGCCACCGACGGTGATTTGGGAGTCCCGAGGGGGTCGCATCCGAGGCCCATGGAAATAAAGGGCCTCGGATTTCTCCAGAGCGACCGCGAGCCCGAGTGCCCTGATGCGGCGCACGACCTGCGCTACCCCTGCTGTAGCCAGGACCTCGGCGTCCCGAAACGTGGCGCCCTGCGCGGTGACCAGGGTGTCGTCGGCGTAGCAGAGTACGCCGACTCCTGGGAGAGTCGCACCGCGCAGGACCCAGTCGTAGCCAATGTTCCACAGGAGCGGCCCGAGGACCGACTCCTGTGGAACACCACAACACATGTCCGTGCGGACCACCTCGGACCGAGCCGGGTAACACACGGCCCGGTCTACGAAGTAGTCCGCAAGGACTCGCCTGAGGTACCACGGGACGTTATGGTACCTCAAGGCCTCCGCTATTGTCTGCCAGGGGAGGGTGTTGAAGGCGTTGGAAATGTCCAACGAGACAGCCAACAACACCTCTCCCCGGCCCGTGACCCTTTCGACGCTGTCTCTGAGACGGGAGATGGCGTCCAACGTCGACCTCCCGCGACGGAAGCCAAACTGGCCGTCGCTCAAGTTGGGCCCCGCCCCCTCCAGATGTCGGACGAGACGCGCCGCGAGCACGCGCTCAAAGAGCTTGCACGCCTCGTCCAGCAGAACGATGGGGCGGTAGGCCGACGGTGACTCCGCCGGGCGCCCGTGCTTTCGGAGCAGCACGAGCTTGCCCTCCTTCCACCGTCGCGGGACCCTTCCCGACGCCAGACATTCCGTCATCAGAGACAGCGTCTCCTCCTCGAACGCCGGCATGACAGCGGCAATGACCCGCCCAGGGATTCCATCCGGGCCCGGGGCGCGGTTCCTCACCCTCATCTTCAAGACCGCTACCCCTAGCTCGGCCTCGGACACGGGCGGACATCACCGTCCTCCACCGGCGCCGACACCGCCGCCGCCGTCATTCGTGGGGGGGCCCACTCCTCCCTTGCGGGAAAGAGGGAACCCACCACCACGCCGACGAAGGCTGGGTCGAGTGACCGGGTCAGAGGAGGCGCCCAAGGCTTCAGCTTCTCGCTCACCACCTTGTAGGGGCGCCCCCACGGGTCCCGGTTCAAACTCCCCAGCCACTCCCTCCAGGCCTCCTCCTTGGCGGCCCTTATGCCCGCGCTGAGCGCGGCCCGGGCCGCTCGGTAAGCGACGAGCAGCTCCTCTTCCTGGGCGGGGTCCCTGCTCCTACGCCCGCGGCAACGGGTGTACCTGCGTTGGACTGCGTGGCACGCAGTACGCAGCCCTGCTAGGTGCGGTTGCCACCAGTACACCCTTCTCCGCGGGGGAGCAGGACCTCTGCGCCGCATCGCCGCATCGCAGACGCGAGTGAGCGCCCCTGTTAGGCGCTCCGCCCTCGCGTCTACGTCCAGCGCCTCGTCGCTTGACCTAGCGGCCCAGCGCTCCACGATGGCCGCTTCCTTGGCCACGTCTTTGTCCAGGGTGGCGAGCCGCCACCGTGGACCCTCCCCCGCCAGGGGGCGGCTGAGGTCCGCCGAAACACCGGCGGGTGCCGCGACGATGTCGAACCATATGTATCTATGGTCCGACAAGGTCTCGACCCCCTCGACCACTCTCCAGCCACGCGCGCGGTTGGCCAGAGCGGGACTGGCGAAGGACAGATCAACTACGGATCCGCCCTGACTCCGCACGCATGTCTGGACCGCCCCCTGGTTGAGCAGCACCAGCCCAGTGGACACCGCCCACTCCTCCAAAACCTCCCCCCGCGCATCAGTTGCCGGATTCCCCCACGCACGGGATTTCGCGTTGAAATCTCCGGCAACGATCACGGGGGTGGGGTGCACATCGGCCAACATTGCCCCGACCTCGACGAGCCACTGCTCAAAGTCGGCGAGGCTTCTGTTGGGCGAAAAGTACACCCCACACACTGCAGTGTCTCCCAGCACGGCAAGCACGCAACCGTGTCCTCGCGACACCCTGTCGCCTAGTGCGCCACGCTGGGAGACAATTGCCACCGAACCGTCGCGATCGCCGGCCCAGTCGGTCCGGGCGCGAACGCAATACGGTTCAGCGACAACGGCCAAGGTCGCCTGCCACTGCACCGCGGTCTGGATCAGTAGATCCTGGGCCGCGGCACAGTGATTTGCGTTGGCCTGCAGTATGGAGATATTGGCCATTTACACTTGGGCGGTGTCCATCTCCTCCTCTGGCACCGGTGCTGGTGCTGCCGGCGGCGGGCCCTTGGCACCACCGCTGGCTTCTCCCTCGCGACGGCCTCGGCCCCCCCTTTGTCGGGATCCCGCTGGGCATTTCTTGGCACCCAGCGGGTGGGCCGCGGGCACACCATTGGCCGCACACGCCGGGCAGTGGGGCTCAGCAGAGCACCCTGCGGATCTGTGGCCAGGCTGGCCGCAGCGGAAGCATAATCCGCTGCGATCCGCAGCCACTGTGCACTTCGCACCCACATGGCCCGGCTCCAGGCAGCGGAAGCACCGCTGCGGCCTGGCCTTCAGGAGGGTGGCTCGGACCTGCGTCCAACCAATAGTTAGGCGCCGGCCATCCGTCACCCTCCCTGCCGCCGCGATCGGGCAGCTCACCCACGCAGCCCCCTCCTCGCGTCCAGGTGGGCGGTAGATGTCTCCCACCTTTACGTTGGTGACGGCGCACCCACCAACCTCAGCCACCATCGCAGACACTCTTTCCGGCGTAGCCGCGTCGCTCAGGCCGGTAATGCGCATCTCAATGCACTTCTCCGGCCTGGCAACGCGGACTTCCTCCCCAAGGGTCTCCCTGAGCCTCTTCGCGAGAGCATCGGCCTTTTGGCTTCGGTCGACACCAGCCACCTCCAACACCCTGCCGCCCGTCGCCGCGGTCCGGAACCGCAGACCGTCTATGCCGAGGCCTTTAAGGTCAATTGACCTTTCGGCCTCGGCCAGGACCGCCGCGTAGGTGGCTCCCTTCTCTTTCGCCTCCTGCTGCAGTGTGAGGACCACTGCAGCAGTGCGGGGAGCGCGGAGTTTAGGCCCCCTCTTCTTTCCAGTCTGAGGAGGTGCTGGCGTCGCCTTGGTTGGCGCTGGTGTCTTCGTTTTGGGCCGACCGGCCACCGTGCTCCAAGCCTGTCTGGTGCTCCGAGGAGGGGCAGCGGTAGGGGCGGATGTGGAAGGGCCCACCTGGCTGGAAGCTTGCGCCTCCAGCGCCGCAGCGCTTTTCTTCTTCCGCCTCTTCCTCTTACTCCCCTCTTCCTTCTCACTAGCGCCGTTGGCGTGAGCCGGGGGCGCGGAAGAGTGAGAAGGAGGGAGAGGGGGCTTAGCCGGGCGAGCGCCCGCTGGAGCTGCCGCGGAGCGGGCAGGAGGCCCAGCAGCGGAGGCGGCAACGGGGGCTACTTCGGAGGAGCGGGCAGCGCTTCGCGCGTCGGCGGCCAGCGGTGGGCGCAGCCGTGGCTCCGGCAGCAGGCGGTCCGCGATCCCGTCGAGGCGCGCGTCAACCATGAACATTATTTCCTCCCGTGTCATGGTTGGGGCGGCACTCGCCTGCAGCTTCTTCATCCCCTCCATCTCCGCTCTCAGAGCTCTGAGCTCGCCCTGGAGACGGACGACTTCGTCGGACTCCGTGCGGGCCCTGAGCTCACGCACGTTGTCCAAGATGGAGCTCGCTGCAGCCCTCAGGCCCTGCACAGATTGGCCCTTCAGTCGCGACGACTTCTGGGCAATCGACCGAACCGTCTCCACTGCCGCCTCGATTGAGCTGGTCAGCTGCTCAGCCCTAAGGTCATGAGCAGGCGACGGTGATGCTGCAGGCGTCGACGCTGGCGAGGAAAGGGTCTTCTTTATAAAGGAGACTCTTTTCGCCTCCCGTCGCCGGAGCTCTTCCGCCAGCTCCTCCTCCGCTTGGAGCTCCAGCTCTCTCTCCTTTGCCTCTCTGAGGTCGGCCTTCGCCTTAGCGAGGCCGACGTATTGGCCCGTACTCGGGGGACGGCCGCGACCTCGCTTGCTCGCGCTCGGCCTCTTGGACCGGTCCACTGAGCCCTCGCTCTCACCATCAGACTCTGGATTCAACCGCTTACGCCAGAATCGCGTAGGTGAGGGCAAGGGGGAGACGGAGCGCGAGCTCACCTCCATGAGGGTGCCCGTGCTGCTGTCGGACTCCGACAGCTGCAGGACACTCCTCGTAAGCCGAGGTGATAGGTCGCACCGCGGCAGCAAAACCCTCGCCTCCTTCAGCACCGGTGTTCCGGGCCTCTCCACACCGTCCGACACAGCCTGAGAGGCAGTGCCGGACACACCGTCCGATGATGCCGCCCTGAAAAGGGCGGTACCGGACCCGTCCGACAGCTCCACAACCACACCCACATCCGCCAGGTTGGCCGCAGATGGTACGCAGCCAGCCTCCGACGCGTCAGCGTCGTCGGGTGGGGGGTCAGGGTTGGCCCTGAGAAGGGCCGTTTGGGACACGTTACGCCCGGAGGCGTCCCGCAAAACATTCGACATTTTCACTACTTGATCGCAAGAAATCACACTCAAAGTACTCACGATCGCCCAAAGTATTGTTTCCAAGATTTGGTCACCACCCACTGGCCACTGCGTTACCGCGCACCAAGTGGGATGGGTCCAGGGCAGACGAACGAGGACGTACCTGAAAACACTTTGGGGGCTGCCCCTGGTTAGGTTAGGTTTTTTTTTTTTTTTTTTTAACGCGGGGAAATGCATTTGCGCACTTCGCCACTCTGTTGTCGGGGGACAACAGAGCAGCTTTGTGGTGGACTCCCAGCACTATCGAGCCGCCTGCTCAGTGCCGGACTACCCCCTAAAACCCCGCGGTGTTCCTCCGCTACTCTACCGGGCCACAGGATAGGCCAGAGGTTAATTCACTGTGACCCGGCAAGAGCTCGCCCCCGAAGGGAATCTACTGGTGGGGAGCCAGATTGGCTCCCCGGCGGCGCCACTCGCCCCATCGCCCATACGACGAGGCAAGGAAGCGCCGCCCCTCCTCTGGGGGGCCATAATGGCCCCCAACCGCTTCCTCGCGCCGCCCTCCTCCGACCCGTCGCCCATACAACAGGCAAGAGGAGGACGGCGCGACGCTGCGACGCCCGTCGCTCGCTCTCCAGCACTCCTCTGAAAGCAGAGAAGGTGGAGAGCGAGCGCACGGGCCCTCTCCTTGCGCGAGAAGGCACCCTCGGAACACACGAGGGTGCCTTCCGGCCCACCGCGATCGTGGGCGTCGGGTCCCCCGACCCTCCGCCCGCGGCCACTCTTATCCGCCTAGTTTGAGGCGCGACTGCGCCCCCCCCTAGCCGGACCTCCTTCGGTTGGTCGCCTGGGTCCCGATTCACAGAGGAATTGGAACCCACGCGACCCCTCGGGCCAGATCATTCGCCGTTAGCCAGCAAGATCCCACAAGGAGAAGTCACTGACTAACGCTCAGGGCGCACCGACCCCACCACTTGCCCTTCCATCTGGTTCACAAGGAATCAGAGGGAACGGAAGCGGAGGGGTACACGTGAAGGTTATCTGGCGTGGCGCCCCTGGTTAGGTTTTTTTTTTTTTTTTGACGCGGGGAATGCTTTTGCGCACTTCGCCACCCTGCTGCCGGGGGACAACAGGGCGGCTTCGAGTGAGACTCCCAGCCCGTTAGGGCTGGACTACTCACTAAACCCCGCGGTGTTCCTCCTCTCTCCCTATCGGGTCACAGGATAGGCCATAGGATAAGTCACTGTGACCCGGCAAGGGGGCGTCCCTATGGGGACTCTACTACTGGGGGGCCACATGGGTCCCCCTGCGCTCAAGGCGTCTTCTTGCCCGCGTCACGTCGCTCTCCGCGACTCCTCTGAAAGCAGAGAAGTCGGAGAGCGAGCGCGCGGGCACTCTATGTTTTGCGAGAAGGCACCCCCGGAACACATGGGGGTGCCTTCCAGCTCGCCGCAAATGCAGGCGGGTGGTCCCCCGACCCTCCGCCCGCGGCCACTCTAGTCGGGGGCGCGCGCATACTCCGTGCGACGGCGCCCCCTTATTGGGCGGCGAGGCGGGAGCGTCAGACCTGCACGCTCCCGCTCTCGCAGCTCCTCTCTCTTGGCCGCCATCACCTCGCTAGCAAACGTGGCGACGGCGGCCCAGCTCTCCTGGCTGCCGACCATCTCAGAAATGACGGCCGGCAGCGACAGGTCGCCCCCCACGGCTCCCACTAGGGCAGCCCGCTCCCCGCTCCAGGCAGCGCACACGGTGAGCGTATGCTCCGCCGTGTCGCGCGCGCCGCTCGCGCAATAGCGGCACTCGGGGCCCGACTCTATACCCACAACTTCCCACAGGTACTTGGCAAAGCAGCCATGGCCTGTGAGAAGCTGCGTCAGGTGATAGGTCGGCGCCCCGTGCCTCCTCTCGATCCACGGCCGCAGAACCGGCCGCACCGCCTCCACGAGCCTCTTGCTCGCGGAAGGCTCCTCCAACCTCACGGCCCACATCCGGAAGAGATCGTCGCGAGCCTCCTGCCTCCAGCAACCGATCTCCGCCGGAGTGGGCCACCCTCCACTGTTCCGCATCAGGGCACTCCTCTCATATACCTGCCCGAGGACTCCCGCCTCGAGGTCCCAGGGTAGACTCGCCGCCAACAAACACGCCGCCTCGTAAGAGACGGTGTGGTACGCTCTTGCAGCCCTCTGCGCTATCACCCGCTGCGGGCGCCGCAGCAGCGTGGTGTTGCTTGCAGAGAGGGCTGCAGCCCATATGGGCGCTCCGTACAGAGCCTTGGAGCGCACCACACCGTCGTAAAGACGGCGCCGAAACTCCATCGGCTGTCGAGGACGAGACCCAGGTACTTCATCGATCCCCCGACAGCGATGGAGGTGCCGCCGACGGTGATTTGGGAGTCCCGGGGGGGTCGCATCCGAGGCCCATGGAAATAAAGGGCCTCAGATTTCTCTAGAGCGACCGCGAGCCCGAGTGCCCTGATGCGGCGCACGACCTGCGCTACCCCTGCGGTAGCCAGGACCTTGGCGTCCCGAAACGTGGCGCCCTGCGCGGTGACCAGGGTGTCGTCGGCGTAGCAGAGTACGCCGACTCCTGGGAGAGTCGCACCGCGCAGGACCCAGTCGTACCCAATGTTCCACAGGAGCGGCCCGAGGACCGACTCCTGTGGAACACCACAACACATGTCCGTGCGGACCACCTCGGACCGAGCCGGGTAACACACAGCCCGGTCTACGAAGTAGTCCGCAAGGACCCGCCTGAGGTACCACGGGACGTCGTGGTACCTCAGGGCCTCCGCTATCGTCTGCCAGGGGAGGGTGTTGAAGGCGTTGGAAATGTCCAATGAGACGGCCAACAGCACCTCTCCCCGGCCCGTGACCCTCTCGACGCTGTCTCTGAGACGGGAGATGGCGTCCAACGTCGACCTCCCGCGACAGAAGCCAAACTGACCGTCACTCAGGTTGGGCCCCGCCCCCTCCAGATGTCGGACGAGACGCGCCGCGAGCACTCGCTCAAAGAGCTTGCACGTCTCGTCCAGCAGAACGATGGGGCGGTAGGCCGACGGCGACTCAGCCGGGCGCCCGTGCTTCCGAAGCAGCACGAGCTTGCCCTCCTTCCACCGTCGCGGGACCCTTCCCGACGCCAAACACTCAGTCATCAGAGACAGCGTCTCCTCCTCGAACGCCGGCATGACCGCGGCAATGACCCGCCCAGGGATTCCATCCGGGCCCGGGGCGCGGTTCCTCACCCTCATCTTCAGGACCGCTACCCCTAGCTCGGCCTCGGACACGGGCGGGACATCACCGTCCTCCACCGGCGCCGACACCGCCGCCGCCGTCATTCGTGGGGGGGCCCACTCCTCCCTTGCGGGAAAGAGGGAACCCACCACCACGCCGACGAAGGCTGGGTCGAGTGACCGGGTCAGAGGAGGCGCCCAAGGCTTCAGCTTCTCACTCACCACCTTGTAGGGGCGCCCCCACGGGTCCCGGTTCAAACTCCCCAGCCACTCCCTCCAGGCCTCCTCCTTGGCGGCCCTTATGCCCGCGCTGAGCGCAGCCCGGGCCGCTCGGTAAGCGACGAGCAGCTCCTCTTCCTGGGCGGGGTCCCTGCTCCTACGCCCGCGGCAACGGGTGTACCTCCGTTGGGCTGCGTGGCACGCAGTACGCAGCCCTGCTAGATGCGGTTGCCACCAGTACACCCGTCTCCGCGGGGGAACAGGACCTCTGCGCCGCATCGCCGCATCGCAGACGCGAGTGAGCGCCCCTGTTAGGCGCTCCGCCCTCGCGTCTACGCCCAGCGCCTCGTCGCTTGACCCAGCGGCCCAGCGCTCCACGATGGCCGCCTCCTTGGCCACGTCCCTGTCCAGGGTGGCGAGCCGCCACCGTGGACCCTCCCCCGCCAGGGGGCGGCTGAGGTCCGCCGAAACATCGGCGGGAGCCGCGACGATATCGAACCATATGTATCTATGGTCCGACAAGGTCTCGACCCCTTCGACCACTCTCCAGCCACGCGCGCGGTTGGCCAGAGCGGGACTGGCGAAGGACAGATCAACTACGGATCCGCCCTGACTCCGCACGCATGTCTGGACCGCCCCTGGTTGAGCAGCACCAGCCCAGTGGACACCGCCCACTCCTCCAACACCTCCCCCCGCGCATCAGTTGCCGGACTCCCCCACGCACGGGATTTCGCGTTGAAATCCCCGGCAACGATCACGGGGGTGGGATGCACATCGGCCAACATTGCCCCGACCTCGACGAGCCACTGCTCAAAGTCGGCGAGGCTTCTGTTGGGCGAAAAGTACACCCCACACACTGCAGTGTCTCCCAGCATGGCAAGCACGCAACCGTGTCCTCGCGACACCCTGTCGCCTAGTGCGCCACGCTGGGAGACAATTGCCACCGAACCGTCGCGATCGCCGGCCCAGTTGGTCCGGGTGCGAACGCAATAGGGTTCAGCGACAACGACCAAGGTCGCCTGCCACTGCGCCGCAGTCTGGATCAGTAGATCCTGCGCCGCGGCACAGTGATTGGCGTTGGCCTGCAGTATGGAGATATTGGCCATTTACACTTGGGCGGTGTCCATCTCCTCCTCTGGCACCGGTGCTGGTGCTGCCGGCGGCGGGCCCTTGGCGCCACCGCTGGCTTTTCCGTCGCGACGGCCTCGGCCTCCCCTTTGTTGGGATCCCGCTGGGCACTTCTTGGTGCCCAGAGGGTGGGCAGCGGGCACACCTTTTGCTGCACACGCCGGGCAGTGGGGCTCCGCAGAGCAGCCTGCGGATTTGTGCCCAGGCTGGCCGCAGCGGAAGCATAGTCCGCTGCAATCCACAGTCTCTGTGCACTTCGCACCCACGTGGCCCGGCTCCAGGCAGCGGTAGCACCGCTGCGGCCTGGCCTTCAGGAGGGTGGCTCGGACCTGCGTCCAACCAACGGTTAGGCGCCGGCCATCTGTCACCCTCCCTGCCGCCGCGATCGGGCAGCTCACCCACACAGCCCCCTCCTCGCGTCCAGGTGGTCGGTATATGTCACCCACCTTTACGTTGGCGACGGCGCACCCACCAACCTCCGCCACCATCGCAGCCACCCTTTCCGGCGTGGCCGCGTCGCTCAGGCCGGTAATGCGCATCTCAACGCACTTCTCCGGCCTGGCAACGCGGACCTCATCCCCGAGGGCCTGCCTCAGTTTTTCAGCCAAGGCGTCAGCCTTCTTGGCCCTTTCGGCACCCGCCACCTCGAGGATCCGGCCGCCTGTGGCCGCCGTATGAAACCGCAGGCCCTCGATGCCGAGGCCTTTCAAGTCAATGGACTTTTCGGCCTCGGCCAGGACCGCCGCGTAGGTGGCACCCCTCTCTGCTGCCTCCCGCTGCAGGGTAAGGACCACTGCAGCAGTGCGGGGGGTGCGGAGTTTCGGCGTGCTCTTCTTCTGCGTGGTTGGCGCTTTAGTTGGTGCTGGTGTCTTTTTAGGACGACCAGCCACAACGTTCCACGCCTCCGCAGTGCCTTGAGGAGGGGTGGGTGCTGAAGGGTTTGCCTGCCTCGAGGCTTGCGCCTCCCGCGCCGCAGCGCTTTTCCTCTTCTTCCTCCTCCCTCCCTTCGACCCTTCCCCACTTGTGCCGCCGACGTGAGCCGGAGGCGTGGCGGGATTTGAGGGCTGGGAACGAGGGGGCTCAGCGGTGTGAGTGCTGGCTGGACCAACCGCGGAGCGGGCTGGAGCTTTCGCGGAGTGGGCCGGAGCTGCCGCAGAGCGGGCTGGAGCTGCCGCAGAGCGGGCTGGAGCTGCCGCGGAGCGGGCAGGAGGCTCAGCAGTGGAGGCCACCGGGGCTCCCTCGGGGCCGGAGGGGCGAGTGGAGCCGGCAGCAGCGCGCCTGTCGGCCGCCAGCGGTGGGCGTAGCCGCGGCTCCGGAGGCAGGCGGTCCGCAATCCCGCTGAGGCGCGCGTCAACCATGAGGAGGATTTCGTCCCTCGTCATGGTTGGGGCGGCACTCGCCTGCACCCTCTTCAGCCCCTCCATTTCCGCTCTTAGGGCCCTGAGCTCACCCTGGAGGCGGACAACCTCGTCTGATTCTGTGCGGGCCTTCAGCTCCCGCACATTCTCCAAAATGGAGGCGGCGGCAGCCCTTAGGCCCTGCACAGACTGGCCCTTCAGTCTCGACGACTTTTGGGCGATAGTCCGCACCACCTCCACTGCGGCCTCAATAGAGCTGGTCAGCTGCTCAGCCCGAAGGTCGTGAGCAGCCAACGACGGCGACGCTGGCGACCAAAGGGGAGTCTCCTTCATAAAGGAGACTCTTTTCGCCTCCCGTCGCCGGAGCTCTTCCGCCAGCTCTTCCTCAGCTTGGAGCTCGAGCTCGCGCTCCTTCGCCTTGGCCAGGTCAGTCTTGGCTCTAGCGAGGCCAACGTACTGGCCCGTAGTCGACGGACGGCCGCGACCTCGCTTGCTCGCGCTCGGTCTCTTGCTCCAGTCCACCGAGCCCTCGCTCTCACCGTCAGACTCCGGATTCAGGCGCTTGCGCCAGAATCGCGTAGGTGAGGGCGAGGGGGACACAGAGCGCGAGCTCACCTCCATGAGAGTGCCCGTGCTGCTGTCAGACTCCGAGAGCTGCAGGGCACTCCTCGTGACTCGAGGCGACAGATCGCACCGAGGTAGTCGGATTCTTACCTCCTTCAGGGCAGGAGATGGAGTTGCCGGCCTCTCGTCCTCGACTCCGTCCGATGCTGCCCTGAAAAGGGCATTACCAGACCCGTCCACCACGTCCACTAGGCTGGCCGCAGATGGTACGCAGCTAGCTTCAGACGCCTCAGCGTCGTCGGGAGGTGGGTTGGGGTGGGGGTTGGCCCTGAGAAGGGCCGTTTCGGACACGACACGCCCGGAGGCGTCCCGCAGGTCCGGGTTGGCCCTGAGAAGGGCCGTTTCGGACACGACACGCCCGGAGGCGTCCCGCAAGTCCGGGTTGGCCCTGAGAAGGGCCGTTGGAGAAACGACACGCCCGGAGGCGTCCCGCACAGGACTCGACATTGTCGCACTACTCGATCGCAAATAAAACACTCAAAGAACTCACGATCGCCCAAAGTATGGTTTCCAGGATTTGGTCACCACCCACTGGCCACTGCGTTACCGCGCACCAAGTGGGATGGGTCCAGGGCAGACGAACGAGGACGTACCTGAAAACACCCTGGTTAGGTTTTTTTTTTTTTTTTGACGCGGGGAAATGCATTTGCGCACTTCGCCGCTCTGTTGTCGGGGGACAACAGAGCAGCTTTGTGGTGGACTCCCAGCACTATCGAGCCGCCTGCTCAGTGCTGGACTACCCCCTAAAACCCCGCGGTGTTCCTCCGCTGCTCTACCGGGCCACAGGATAGGCCAGAGGTTAATTCACTGTGACCCGGCAAGAGCTCGCCCCCGAAGGGGCTCTACTGGTGGGGAGCCAGATTGGCTCCCCGGCGGCGCCACTCGCCCCATCGCCCATACGACGAGGCAAGGAAGCGCCGCCCCTCCTCTGGGGGGCCATAATGGCCCCCAACCGCTTCCTCGCGCCGCCCTCCCCCGACCCGTCGCCCATACAACAGGCAAGAGGAGGACGGCGCGACGCTGCGACGCCCGTCGCTCGCTCTGCAGCACTTCTCTGAAAGCAGAGAAGGTGGAGAGCGAGCGCACGGGCCCTCTCCTTGCGCGAGAAGGCACCCTCGGAACACACGAGGGTGCCTTCCGGCCCGCCGCGATCGTGGGCGTCGGGTCCCCCGACCCTCCGCCCGCGGCCACTCTTATCCGACTAGTTTGAGGCGCGACTGCGCCCCCCCCCTAGCCGGACCTCCTTCGGTTGGTCGCCTGGGTCCCGATTCACAGAGGAATTGGAACCCACGCGACCCCTCGGGCCAGATCATTCGCCGTTAGCCAGCAAGATCCCACAAGGAGAAGTCACTGACTAACGCTCAGGGCGCACCGACCCCACCACTTGCCCTTCCATCTGGTTCACAAGGAATCAGAGGGAACGGAAGTGGAGGGGTACACGTGAAGGTTATCTGGCGTGGCGCCCCACCCTGGTTTTTTTTTTTTTTTTTTTTTTTACGCGGGGAAATGCATTTGCGCACTTCGCCGCTCTATTGTCGGGGGACAACAGAGCAGCTTTGTGGTGGACTCCCAGCACTATCGAGCCGCCTGCTCAGTGCTGGACTACCCCCTAAAACCCCGCGGTGTTCCTCCGCTACTCTACCGGGCCACAGGATAGGCCAGAGGTTAATTCACTGTGACCCGGCAAGAGCTCGCCCCCGAAGGGGCTCTACTCGTGGGGAGCCAGATTGGCTCCCCGGCGGCGCCACTCGCCCCATCGCCCATACGACGAGGCAAGGAAGCGCCGCCCCTCCTCTGGGGGGCCATAATGGCCCCCAACCGCTTCCTCGCGCCGCCCTCCCCCAACCCGTCGCCCATACAACAGGCAAGAGGAGGACGGCGCGACGCTGCGTCGCCCGTCGCTCGCTCTCCAGCACTGCTCTGAAAGCAGAGAAGGTGGAGAGCGAGCGCACGCGCCCTCTCCTTGCGCGAGAAGGCACCCTCGGAACACACGAGGGTGCCTTCCGGCCCGCCGCGATCGTGGGCGTCGGGTCCCCCGACCCTCCGCCCGCGGCCACTCTTATCCGACTAGTTTGAGGCGCGACTGCGCCCCCCCCCTAGCCGGACCTCCTTCGGTTGGTCGCCTGGGTCCCGATTCACAGAGGAATTGGAACCCACGCGACCCCTCGGGCCAGATCATTCGCCGTTAGCCAGCAAGATCCCACAAGGAGAAGTCACTGACTAACGCTCAGGGCGCACCGACCCCACCACTTGCCCTTCCATCTGGTTCACAAGGAATCAGAGGGAACGGAAGCGGAGGGGTACACGTGAAGGTTATCTGGCGTGGCGCCCCTCCCCACCCTGGTTAGGTTTTTTTTTTTTTTTTTTTGACGCGGGGAAATGCATTTGCGCACTTCGCCGCTCTATTGTCGGGGGACAACAGAGCAGCTTTGTGGTGGACTCCCAGCACTATCGAGCCGCCTGCTCAGTGCTGGACTACCCCCTAAAACCCCGCGGTGTTCCTCCGCTACTCTACCGGGCCACAGGATAGGCCAGAGGTTAATTCACTGTGACCCGGCAAGAGCTCGCCCCCGAAGGGGCTCTACTGGTGGGGAGCCAGATTGGCTCCCCGGCGGCGCCACTCGCCCCATCGCCCATACGACGAGGCAAGGAAGCGCCGCCCCTCCTCTGGGGGGCCATAATGCCCCCCAACCGCTTCCTCGCGCCGCCCCCCCCCGACCCGTCGCCCATACAACAGGCAAGAGGAGGACGGCGCGACGCTGCGACGCCCGTCGCTCGCTCTCCAGCACTTCTCTGAAAGCAGAGAAGGTGGAGAGCGAGCGCACGGGCCCTCTCCTTGCGCGAGACGGCACCCTCGGAACACACGAGGGTGCCTTCCGGCCCGCCGCGATCGTGGGCGTCGGGTCCCCCGACCCTCCGCCCGCGGCCACTCTTATCCGACTAGTTTGAGGCGCGACTGCACACCCCCCTAGCCGGACCTCCTTCGGTTGGTCGCCTGGGTCCCGATTCACAGAGGAATTGGAACCCACGCGACCCCTCGGGCCAGATCATTCGCCGTTAGCCAGCAAGATCCCACAAGGAGAAGTCACTGACTAACGCTCAGGGCGCACCGACCCCACCACTTGCCCTTCCATCTGGTTCACAAGGAATCAGAGGGAACGGAAGCGGAGGGGTACACGTGAAGGTTATCTGGCGTGGCGCCCCCGGTTAGGTTAGGTTTTTTTTTTTTTTTTTTTTTGACGCGGGGAAATGCATTTGCGCATTTCGCCACTCTGCTGCCGGGGGACAGCAGAGCGACTTTGTGGTGGACTCCCAGCACCATCGAGCCGCCTGCTCAGTGCTGGACTACCCCCTAAAACCCCGCGGTGTTCCTCCGCTACTCTACCGGGCCACAGGATAGGCCAGAGGTTAAGTCACTGTGACCCGGCAAGAGCTCGCCCCCGAGGGGGCTCTACTGGTGGGGAGCCAGATTGGCTCCCCGGCGGCGCCACTCGCCCCATCGCCCATACGACGAGGCAAGGAAGCGCCGCCCCTCCTCTGGGGGGCCATAATGGCCCCCAACCGCTTCCTCGCGCCGCCCTCCCCCGACCCGTCGCCCATACAACAGGCAAGAGGAGGACGGCGCGACGCTGCGACGCTCGTCGCTCGCTCTCCAGCACTTCTCTGAAAGCAGAGAAGGTGGAGAGCGAGCGCACGGGCCCTCTCCTTGCGCGAGAAGGCACCCTCGGAACACACGAGGGTGCCTTCCGGCCCGCCGCGATCGTGGGCGTCGGGTCCCCCGACCCGCCGCCCGCGGCCACTCTTATCCGACTAGTTTGAGGCGCGACTGCGCCCCCCCCTAGCCGGACCTCCTTCGGTTGGTCGCCTGGGTCCCGATTCACAGAGGAATTGGAACCCACGCGACCCCTCGGGCCAGATCATTCGCCGTTAGCCAGCAAGATCCCACAAGGAGAAGTCACTGACTAACGCTCAGGGCGCACCGACCCCACCACTTGCCCTTCCATCTGGTTCACAAGGAATCAGAGGGAACGGAAGCGGAGGGGTACACGTGAAGGTTATCTGGCGTGGCGCCCCACGGTTAGGTTAGGTTAGGTTAGGTTAGGTTAGGTTAGGTTAGGTTAGGTTAGGTTAGGTTAGGTTAGGTTAGGTTAGGTTGACCTGTCGGACGCTCAATTCGGTTTCCGGGCCGAGCGTTCGACAGTGGACGCCCTGGCCCTGCTGAAGCGCCAGGTGAAGGAGGCTGTGGACGCCAGGGACGGAGTGTTGGCTGTGTCTTTCGACATAGCCAACGCCTTCAACTCTGTTCCCCACCCCACCATCCTCGAGGCGCTCCGCTTCCACGGAGTGCCTCGGTATTTGCGGGGACTTCTGGCGGACTACTTGGAGGACCGAGTGGTCCTCCTCGTAGATAAGACTGGCCGGCTCCGGCGATACGGCGTCGAATCCGGTGTTCCGCAGGGGTCGGTCCTGGGGCCCCTTCTCTGGAACATCGGGTTCGACTGGCTGTTGCGGGGAGCCCTTCTCCGTGGCACGAGTGTTATTTGCTACGCAGATGACACTCTCCTCACCGCCCGGGGAGGGAGCTTCAGGGAGGCGGCCAGTCTGGCCTCGGCGGGCGGATCCTTAACCGCCGGGAGGATCCGCCGCCTAGGGCTGAGGGTGGCGCTGCACAAGACCGAGGCCGTGTTTTTTCACGGTCCTAGGCAGCGCCCCCCGCCTGACGCCCACATTTTTGTGGAGGGCGTCAGGATTGAGGTAAAGGCCCAGATGAAATATCTGGGCCTCACGCTGGACAGCAGGTGGCGCTTCGGTCCGCACTTCAGCGGACTGTCGTCGCGCCTGCTGAAGGCGGCGAGGGCCCTCTCATGGCTCATGCCAAATATGGGAGGGCCGAGCGGGCGATGCCGGCGGCTGTACGCCGGCATTCTTAAGAGCATGGCCCTGTATGGGGCGCCCATCTGGGCGGACTCCCTCCAAAGGAGGGAGAATGCCACCGCCCTCCGGACGCCTCAAAGGGCCATCGCCCAGAGGGTGGCACGAGCCTACCGCTCGGTTGGGTTCGCGGCCGCGTGCGCCCTGGCGGGCACCCCGCCTTGGGAG
Source organism: Yponomeuta plumbellus (assembly GCA_947310845.1). Lineage (NCBI taxonomy): Eukaryota > Metazoa > Arthropoda > Insecta > Lepidoptera > Yponomeutidae > Yponomeuta > Yponomeuta plumbellus. Next base: position 94,931 of record OX371211.1, on the reverse strand, counting down.
CTAGAGGCGTGGGTGCTCGCCAGAGTGTACGAATGGATGGCGGGGCGAAAGGCGCTCGGGGAGCACCCCACCCCTGAGGAGCGGGCGGCCGTTCGGCGGGAGGCGAGGGAGGCAATAGTCCATCACTGGACGGCGGACCTCGCCTCCGCAACCTTCGGCCGCCGAACCCTGGACGCGCTCGGGCCGGTCCTGCAAGACTGGCTCGAGCGCACGCACGGTCTCCTCTCTTTCAGACTTGTGCAGGTGCTGTCCGGGCACGGATGCTTCGGATCGTACCTGCACCGGATCGGGAGAGAGGAGAACCCGGGGTGCCACGGCTGCGGCGCGGCGGACGACACGGCGCAGCACACCCTTGAGGTGTGCCCGTCGCTGTCCGAGCGGCGCCGCAGTCTTGTTGCCGTGGTTGGGCCGGACCTCTCGCTTCCCAGCGTGGTAAACGCTATGCTGGGGAGCGAGGAGGCATGGACGGCGGTCGCCTCCTTCTGTGAGGACGTGATGTCACAGAAGGAGGAGGCGGAGCGCGCGCGGGAGAACAATCCTCTCGCGCCACCGCTCCGCCAACGAAGGAGGGGCAGGAGAGGGCGGATACACAACCGCCCCCTCTCGCCCCATGGTGATGAGCAGCGGGCGACAGGCGCGGGGGCGCCCTCGCCCGCATTGCACTGCTCGTCACCGCGCCGTACGGGGACGACCGAGCACTCCCGGTCGTTCCCGGGCCCCTCCCCGTGAGGAGAGGGGCGTGAGGGGCCCACCGTGTTAAGGCGGGCAATTGCCGGCGGGGGACTGGAAGAAATGCCAGATTCCCAGACCCCCGCCACCAAGGCGAAGAGGGAGTGCCGCTGGGTTGTTTAGTGAGTATACCGGGAAACACTTTCCCGGGAGTCCCACATACTCCTTCCGTCCCCCGGCGGAAGGAGATGCGTAACGCATTTTTCCCAGCGTTAAAAAAAAAAAAAAAAAAAAAAAAAAAGGTTAGGTTAGGTTAGGTTAGGTTTCCGTGTGGAGTTTCTGGATCTTCCATCGGACGCGTCCCCCGGGTGGCGGATAGGGGAACGCCCTCCAGATATGGAGGGTACCGGCTTCGGCCGGCGCGGACCAAAACCAGGAAGGGGGGGGCCTGCAGTAGCAGTCTGCTGCTGGAGGTCCGGCGGGGTCCATTGAGGGCTCCGCGACGGCGGGCCCGGTATATGCGCTTGCGCCGCTACTGGGCAGGCTTCGGCCACCGTCGACATACCGTAATCCCACACTGAGTGGGACCGGGGGCTTTCGGGCTGCGAGGAGACAACCTCTATAAAAAATCGGGGGCAGTCGTCTGGGGCCTGGCTTGCCAGGTCGCAGACGGGGCACACCACCCACTCCATTTTTGGAGTGGGCTTTGGTGTGCGTAAGCATATCGTAATCCTGGCGTACCGGGACCGAGGGTCTATTTTGGACTGCGAGGAGACAACCTCTATAAAAAACCTCAAACCTTGGCGCTGAGGCACGTGGCGTCGGGGTGCTCGCAAGAGCGGCTGGGGAGGGCATCAGCCACTAGCGACCAACGTGCCGTGTTGGGAAAACGGTGCGTTTAATTTCCCACTAGCCGCAATGCTGTAAAACTAAAATATGAAGTCCGTTGAGAAAAATAATCTACCCCAGGAGGGTACCCGTTTATCGGGAGAATCCCTCCCCGGCGTCACTTTGGCGTCGGGCAGCGCCTCGTATTCTGGGGGGTGCACCAACGACTTCCTCTCCTTGGGGCCCAGTGCCTCAAGTGAGCCAACTTTCACTGCCGCGGGTAGTTTTGTCGCTTCGGGTGTCAGTAGTGGCGCTGGAAGCGGCAAGGTCGCGGCAGACCAACATGCGGTGGAAACTTCGTCTAGCGAAGTAGAAATGGAGCTGGAAATATCCAGGCCGGAGAGTCGCTGCTCTATGCGACTAGGTGGCGGTAAGCGGGTGATGTCCGACCGATCGGCGTCTCCCGCCAGTATTGATAGGAGTATCACTTCTGTGACCTCCAAAAGAGGCAGAGGCCGCCCGTCTTCTACGGGTGAGAAAATAGGCAAGGCCATGGGCCAGAGCAAGGCCCTTACGGAAAAGAGGAAGAAGGAAAGGGAGCGGAAGCGCCTAGAGGCTGAGTGCGATATTGCGCGAAAGGCCGAGCAGGCGGAAAAGGAGCGCCTTGTAACACACAGGCGGACGGAGGGTCTTCGGGAGTCTTCGGGCGATGGCGCACAGTCCACTACTAGCCTGAAGGAGCTGGCTGAAAAGGACTTTGGCATCCTGCTCAATGTTGCCGCAAAGTCGGGTAATATGAAGGGCACCTTCCAGAGAGCTATGAAAGATGCGGTGTTCTCTCTCAAGGCAACGGTGCTAAGCCTGGCGGAACGCAGTGAGAGTGAAGAGACGCGCCAGCTCCAGGCGGTCAACGAGCGTCAGAGCCGTGAAATTGAGGAGCTCAGAAGGGAAGTGGCGCAGGTCCGCGTGATGCTTGAGCGGCGCAGCGCTCCTCCACCAACACCAGCGCCTGCTGCGCCGGCGGAGGCTTTTGACCGAGAGGATCTCGTCCGGTCCATAGTGATCCAGGTGGGCAACATGGTGAACGCTCGTTTCGAGGCTATCGAAGACCGGCTCTTGCCGGCCAAGTCGATCCGCCCACCCCTCGGTAAGAAGAGCTACGCTTCTGCTGCGCGGTCTACTACTGGGCCTGGCGTTCCCACGAGTTCCCGAACTGCCAACCCGGCCGTAGAGGAGAGAAGTTCGTCGCCTGTCCTGGCCGGGCCAAGGGCTACTGCTTCCAAGCCCAAGGCCTCACAGAGGCGGGGTCCAGCCGGAACAGTGGAGACGCGGACTTCCCGACCCTCGGGTGGGCAGGCTGCAGAGACGAATCCCGCACTCTCTCACAATGAGGACTGGGTCACTGTTGGCAGGCGTGGACGCCCCGCAACCCAAAAGAGAGCTGCCACTGTGGTCCAGCCGACTCCCGCCGTAAGCCGATCGGCACCGGCCGCCAAAAAGAAGAGGAGGAAGAAGGCCGACCTTCGCACCCCGCGCTCTGCAGCAGTGACGATAACCGTGCCACCGGAAAGCGGCCTCACTTACGGCGCCGTCCTCGCGGAGGCCAGAGCCAAAGTCGACCTGACCGAACTGGCGATTGAGGGCCTTAAGTTCCGCACGGGTGCTACTGGCGCCCGAATTTTGGAGCTCCCAGGCACGGAGAGCGGGCCTAAAGCAGATCAACTGGCCTTTAAGCTCAGAGAGGTGCTGCCGCCATGCGTCCGGGTTGCCAGGCCGGTCAAGTGCGCGGAAATCCGAGTGTCTGGCCTGGACGACTCGGTGAGCAAAGAGGACGTTGCTGCTGCTGTCGTCCGGCGGGGTGGCTGCCAGGCCGAAAACGTCAGAGTCGGGCAAATACGCCGCAGCGAATTCGGTAGTGGTTCCATATGGGTCCAGTGCCCTGTGGCCACCGCCGGACTGCTGGTGGAGGATGGCCGCCTCTTGGTCGGCTGGAGCGCGGCACGTGTAGTGGCACTAGAGCCGAGGCAGATGAAATGCTACCGCTGCCTGGCACCCGGACACACGGGACCTCGGTGCACCTCCGCAACTGACCGCAGCCGTCTGTGCTTCCGCTGCGGCAGTCCAGACCATAGGGTGGCCACGTGTTCAGCGAAACCTCACTGCCCTCTTTGCGCGGATGCAAACCGGCCCGCAGACCACCTCATCGGTGGCAAGGCCTGCAAACCCCCGCCTAAGGCCAGGAAGACAACTGCGGCGGCCACGGCCGCGTCGCAACAGAGCGGAGCCACTGAGGAGGCCATGGTGACCGGTTAGCGATGGCTAACACACATCGCTTCCTTCAGGGTAATCTCAACCACTCCGCTGGTGCGCAGGATCTTTTTCTGCAAACCATGCTGGAGTGGTCGATCGACGCGGCTGTGGTCGCTGAGCCATATTTTGTCCCTGACCGCAACAACTGGGCCGGAGACCTTGACGGTGTGGTCGCAATTGTGGCCGGCCTCGGCCCGCAGTTCGCCCCACTGGTCGTCGAGAAGAGAGGCTCGGGCTTTATTATAGCGTCCTGGCGGGAAGTGACTCTTGTCGGAGTCTATTTCTCGCCGAACAGGACCCTGGCCGAGTTTGAGGCTTTCCTCGATGAATTGGGAGCGGCCATAGGGAGAGCGGCGCCCGGCCGCGCGCTTGTCCTTGGCGACTTTAATGCCAAGAGCGTAGCCTGGGGTTCCCCGAGGACCGACCCGCGCGGTGAAGAGGTGTGCGAGTGGGCGGCGACGACCGGTGTGGTGCTGTTGAACAGGGGTGCGGCCAACACGTGCGTAAGGCAGCAGGGTGGTTCTATAGTGGATTTATCGTTCGCTACCCCTGCACTTGCGCCGTGTGTTCAAGGGTGGCGCGTTGTTGAGGACGTAGAGACACTGTCTGACCACCTCTACATCCGATTTGAAGTTTCTTCGTCGGAGGTGGAGGTGGCCAGGCAGCCCAGTCCGAGCGTCTTTCCTCGCTGGTCACTGGCTAAGTTGGACAAGGACCTCCTTGTTGAAGCCTCGATAGTCCAGGCTTGGGCCTCGCGACCGGCCGGACCTGTGGAGGAGGTCAACGCAGAGGCTCTACGGCTCCGGGCAATGCTGACGGCAGTGTGCGATGCTGCCATGCCCCGCGCAAAACGCAGCAACCCCAAGCGACAGGTGTATTGGTGGTCGTCCGAGATCTCCGAACTCCGATTGGAGAGTACGGCGGCGCGCCGCCGATACACCCACTACCGCAGACGTCGGGTTCGGGACGAGGCGCAAACGGAACAGCTCCACAGCACGTACCTGGCGGCCAAAAAGGCACTGCAGCTCGCTATTAGCCGAGCCAAGGCTGCTGGGAGAGAGTCTGTCTTGCAGACACTCGACTCGAACCCATGGGGTCGACCGTACCAGGCAGTGCGAGGCAAGCTGCGGAATCAGGGTCCTCCGCTCACGGAGACTCTCGAACCGCACCTGATTCAGAGAGTGGTCGCTGGCTTATTCCCGGATGCCGAGGAGCATACCCCTCCAGCCATGGCGGGGCTGAGCACGGACGCTGGCACTTCCACGCCGATGCAGATTCCACCTATCACGGAGGCTGAAGTGACGGTAGCCTTGCTTAAGTTGCGTGGCAAGAAAACCGCTCCCGGTCCCGACGGAATACCCGGACGCGTCCTGGTGACACCCGTTGAGAAGTTGGTTGAACAGTTCATGGGACTTCTCGATGGCTGTTTGACATCGGGGCGATTTCCGAGCGTATGGAAAACCGGGAGATTGGTTCTTCTGCAAAAGGAAGGCAGGCGGGCAGATTCTCCATCTGCCTACCGCCCGATAGTGCTGTTGGATGAGGCGGGCAAACTGTTCGAGCGTGTCTTGGCTGCCCGTATCGGTCGACACTTGCGCGACGTTGGACCAGACTTAGCCGAATGCCAATATGGGTTCCGCTGGGAGCGCTCGACCATAGATGCAGTCCAGCGCGTGAGGGACTTGTCGGACCAGGCGACCAGTTCAGGCGATGTGATGTTGGCGGTGTCCCTGGACATAGCCAACGCATTCAACTCTCTCCCCTTCGGATGCATAAGAGAAGCGCTGCGATTCCACGCAGTGCCCGATTATCTGCGGCGCGTGATCGGAGACTATCTGAGGGGCAGAGAGGTGGTGTACCAGGGGCGAGACGGTGGTATCCATCGCCGACTGATGAGATGCGGTGTTCCACAGGGATCGGTCCTAGGACCGCTCCTGTGGAACATCGGATATGACTGGGTTCTGCGAGGCGTGCTTTCGCGTGGGCTGCATCTCGTGTGCTACGCGGACGACACGCTCGTAACGGCACGCGGCAGAAATTTCGAGGAGGTGTCCCGTCTGGCTTCCGTAGGAGCCTCGCACGTTATCGGCCGCATTGAGCTGCTTGGTCTCAGAGTGGCCTTAAACAAGACTGAAGCAATTTGCTTCCACGGCCGTCGAAGAGCGCCTCCCTTAGGCTCCGGTGTGAGGGTGGGCGATGTCTACGTCGGGATCAAGTCTACGATAAAATATCTGGGCTTGGTCCTCGACAGCCGGTGGAATTTCGGGGAACATTTTAAACGTCTCGCGCCCAAATTAATTGGCACAGCATCTGCCCTCGGAAGGCTTCTACCGAACACCGGTGGACCTGACGCTACCTGTCGCCGCCTATACACCGGCGTCGTGAGGCCGATGGCGCTCTACGGTGCACCCGTCTGGGCGGACGCTCTGAACGCCCGTAATATCGCTCAGCTGCATAGAGCGCAGCGAGTGATAGCAGTCAGAGCGATACGCGGATACCGGACGGTATCGCACGAGGCGGCGTGCGTGCTGGCGGGCTTGGTGCCCTGGGACCTTGAGGCCCAACTACTGGCGGAGGTGTACAGCCGACGCACGGAGGCACGCCATCGGGGTGTCTTCCCGACACCAGAAGAGGAGCAGCGATGGAGGAAAGACGCACGGCGCAGTCTCCTGCGCCAATGGCAGAGGCGGCTCCAGGAACCAAGAGCGGGCACGTGGACCGTGGAGGCGGTTCGCCCGCTTCTGAAGAAGTGGGTCGACCGTCGACACGGTTCGCTTACCTTCCGGCTGGTGCAGGTGCTCTCGGGACATGGCTGTTTCGGGAAGTATCTGTGCCGTATAGCCGGAAGAGAGACAACTGCGGCGTGTCACCATTGCAACAGCGATGAAGACACGTCGCAGCATACCCTGGAGGCTTGTCCGGCATGGGCGAGGGAGAGGGCAACGCTCCAAGAGACGGTGGGCCGCGATATTTCTCTGGCGGCCCTGATCCGAGAGATGCTGCGGGGAGACACCCCATGGCAGGCGATGGTGTCCTTCTGCGAGAACGTAATGACGCAGAAGGAAGCGGCGGAGCGGGTGAGAGAAGATGACCCGTCGTCTCAGCCGATCCGCCGCAGGAGGACGGGCCGAAGAAGAAGGGCGTACGCCCACCTTCTTCCGCCACCGTGAGGAACGTGGGGAAACCCTGCCTCAGGAAGTGGAGCGGAGTGCTACGTGTTCCAGCACTCCGCAGGAGAGTTATGGCAACGGAGGGGCCCGCGAGGGCCAACGCTGGCGGGGCTGCGGATGAATGCAAAAGTGTACCTGCGACCCCGCCATAAAGCGTGAGAAGGATCACCATGGGGTTTTAGCCGGTAGGAGTCCGGCATAACCCTGTCGCACGGTCATCGCGACAGGGTATCCATGAAGGATTTCCCCATGTAAAAAAAAAAAAAAAAAAAGGTTAGGTTAGGTTATCGAGCCGCCTGCTCAGTGCTGGACTACCCCCTAAAACCCCGCGGTGTTCCTCCGCTACTCTACCGGGCCACAGGATAGGCCAGAGGTTAATTCACTGTGACCCGGCAAGAGCTCGCCCCCGAAGGGGCTCTACTGGTGGGGAGCCAGATTGGCTCCCCGGCGGCGCCACTCGCTCCATCGCCCATACGACGAGGCAAGGAAGCGCCGCCCCTCCTCTGGGGGGCCATAATGGCCCCCAACCGCTTCCTCGCGCCGCCCTCCCCCGACCCGTCGCCCATACAACAGGCAAGAGGAGGACGGCGCGACGCTGCGACGCCCGTCGCTCGCTCTCCAGCACTTCTCTGAAAGCAGAGAAGGTGGAGAGCGAGCGCACGGGCCCTCTCCTTGCGCGAGAAGGCACCCTCGGAACACACGAGGGTGCCTTCCGGCCCGCCGCGATCGTGGGCGTCGGGTCCCCCGACCCTCCGCCCGCGGCCACTCTTATCCGACTAGTTTGAGGCGCGACTGCGCCCCCCCCTAGCCGGACCTCCTTCGGTTGGTCGCCTGGGTCCCGATTCACAGAGGAATTGGAACCCACGCGACCCCTCGGGCCAGATCATTCGCCGTTAGCCAGCAAGATCCCACAAGGAGAAGTCACTGACTAACGCTCAGGGCGCACCGACCCCACCACTTGCCCTTCCATCTGGTTCACAAGGAATCAGAGGGAACGGAAGCGGAGGGGTACACGTGAAGGTTATCTGGCGTGGCGCCCCAGGTTAGGTTAGGTTAGGTTAGGTTAGGTTAGGTTAGGTTAGGTTAGGTTTTTTTTTTTTTTTTTTTTTTTTATTTTTTTTTTTTTTTAACGCGGGGAAATGCATTTGCGCACTTCGCCGCTCTGCTGTCGGGGGACAACAGAGCAGCTTTGTGGTGGACTCCCAGCACTATCGAGCCGCCTGCTCAGTGCTGGACTACCCCCTAAAACCCCGCGGTGTTCCTCCGCTACTCTACCGGGCCACAGGATAGGCCAGAGGTTAATTCACTGTGACCCGGCAAGAGCTCGCCCCCGAAGGGGCTCTACTGGTGGGGAGCCAGATTGGCTCCCCGGCGGCGCCACTCGCCCCATCGCCCATACGACGAGGCAAGGAAGCGCCGCCCCTCCTCTGGGGGGCCATAATGGCCCCCAACCGCTTCCTCGCGCCGCCCTCCCCCGACCCGTCGCCCATACAACAGGCAAGAGGAGGACGGCGCGACGCTGCGACGCCCGTCGCTCGCTCTCCAGCACTTCTCTGAAAGCAGAGAAGGTGGAGAGCGAGCGCACGGGCCCTCTCCTTGCGCGAGAAGGCACCCTCGGAACACACGAGGGTGCCTTCCGGCCCGCCGCGATCGTGGGCGTCGGGTCCCCCGACCCTCCGCCCGCGGCCACTCTTATCCGACTAGTTTGAGGCGCGACTGCGCCCCCCCCTAGCCGGACCTCCTTCGGTTGGTCGCCTGGGTCCCGATTCACAGAGGAATTGGAACCCACGCGACCCCTCGGGCCAGATCATTCGCCGTTAGCCAGCAAGATCCCACAAGGAGAAGTCACTGACTAACGCTCAGGGCGCACCGACCCCACCACTTGCCCTTCCATCTGGTTCACAAGGAATCAGAGGGAACGGAAGCGTAGTGTAGGTTAGGTTAGGTTAGGTTAGGTTAGGTTCCGTGTGGAGTTTCTGGATCTTCCATCGGACGCGTCCCCCGGGTGGCGGATAGGGGAACGCCCTCCAGATATGGGGGGTACCGGCTTCGGCCGGCGCGGACCAAAACCAGAGGGAGGGGGACGTCCAGTGGCTTGCGCTGCTGGATGTCCCGCGGGGTCCACCATGGGCCCCGCACCCGTAACCCCACATTGAGTGGGGCCGGGGGCTTTCGGGCCGCGAGGAGACAACCTCTATAAAAAACACACGGTGGGGGCCCTCTCTATGTCCCTCTGTCCAGCAGAGGGCATGGAAGAGGGCTGGAGGGGCGGGGAGAGGCGCGAGATCCACAAACCGGGCCTGGGAGGGACATTGCGGGTGGTAAGCCAGGGACCAGGGACTGGACACCCCATATGGTCTCTGGCCGAGGGGTGTTTTCTTGGGAGGGCATACGATGGGCCGAGGATCCGGGCAGAGGGCCACAACGGGTCCTCGGTAGTTGGAGGCTTGTGGAGCTCGCGCCTCTCCGCCGGGAGAGCCGGTGGTGCGGGGGACGCCGCGCGGAACTTGCGCCGCCGGTTGAGGGAGGGTCACAGACGGCAGGTTGGGGGACCTGCCGTCCGACATCGTGACGGGAGAAGGGGGTGGGGGGCCCATGCCCCTTCTCCAGAGAGGGTGGGCCCGACTCCTTGCGAGTCAGGTCGACGTCGCCGGGGTGCCGCTGTCGCATTCGCGTTGTGGTTCACCACTTGCGAGATCCGGCGGCGCCCCATTGCACGAGCGACAGGACGGCCCCCGGGGTGTTTTAGGAGGTATGCCTCTCCTATTATTAGGAGAGGAGAGTCCGACACACGGCCGTCGCCCTCCCCCAAGGGTGGCGGTTATGGTGCACAAAGCATTTCACCCCGTTAACAAAAAAAAAAAAAAAAAAGGTTAGGTTAGGTTAGGTTAGGTTTTTTTTTTTTTTTTTTTTTTTTTTGACGCGGGGAATGCATTTGCGCACTTCGCCACACTGCTGCCGGGGGACAGCAGGGCGGCTTCGAGTGAGACTCCCAGCCCGTTAGGGCTGGACTACTCACTAAACCCCGCGGTGTTCCTCCTCTCTCCCTACCGGGTCACAGGATAGGCCATAGGATAAGTCACTGTGACCCGGCAAGGGGGGCGTCCCTATGGGGACTCTACTCGTGGGGGGGCCACATGGGCCCCCCTGCGCTCAAGGCGTCTTCTTGCCCGCGTCACGTCGCTCTCCGCGACTTCTCTGTAAGCAGAGAAGTCGGATAGCGAGCGCGCGGGCACTCCATGTTTTGCTAGAAGGCACCCCCGGAACACATGGGGGTGCCTTCCAGCTCGCCGCAAAGGCAGGCGGGGGGTCCCCCGACCCTCCGCCCACGGCCACTCTAGTCGGGGGCGCGCGCATACTCCGCGCGTCGGCGCCCCCTATTTGGGCGGCGAGGCGGGAGCGTCAGACCTGCACGCTCCCGCTCTCGCAGCTCCTCTCTCTTGGCCGCCATCACCTCGCCAGCGAACGTGGCGACGGCGGCCCAGCTCTCCTGGCTGCCGACCATCTTAGAAATGACGGCCGGCAGCGACAGATCGCCCCCCACGGCTCCCACCAGGGCAGCCCGCTCCCCGCTCCAGGCAGCGCACACGGCGAGCGTATGCTCCGCCGTGTCGCGCGCGCCGCTCGCACAATAGCGGCACTCGGGGCCCGACTCTATACCCACAACTTCCCACAGGTACTTGGCAAAACAGCCGTGCCCTGTGAGAAGCTGCGTCAGATAATAGGTCGGCGCCCCGTGCCCCCTCTCTAACCACGGCCGCAAGACCGGCCGCACCGCCTCCACGAGCCTCTTACTCGCGGCGGGCTCCTCCAATCTCGTGGCCCACTTGCGGAGGAGATCGTCGCGAGCCTCCTGCCTCCAGCTACCGATCTCCGCCGGAGTGGGCCACCCTCCGCTGTTCCGCATCAGGGCACTCCTCACATACACCTGCTCGAGGACTCCCGCCTCTAGGTCCCAGGGTAGACTCGCCGCCAACAGACACGCCGCCTCGTAAGAGACGGTGTGGTACGCTCTAGCAGCCCTCTGCGCTATTACCCGCTGCGGGCGCCGCAGCAGCGTGGTATTGCTCGCAGAGAGGGCTGCCGCCCATATGGGCGCTCCGTAAAGCGCCTTGGAGCGCACCACACCGTCGTAGAGACGGCGGCAAGAGCTCCCTGGGCCGCCACGGTTTGGCAGCAATCGTGCGAGCCTCCCGGCGTACGACACCAGTTTTGGTGCCAGTCGCCGGAAGTGCTCGCCGAAACTCCATCGGCTGTCGAGGACGAGACCCAGGTACTTCATCGATCCCCCGACAGCGATGGAGGTGCCACCGACGGTGATTTGGGAGTCCCGAGGGGGTCGCATCCGAGGCCCATGGAAATAAAGGGCCTCGGATTTCTCCAGAGCGACCGCGAGCCCGAGTGCCCTGATGCGGCGCACGACCTGCGCTACCCCTGCTGTAGCCAGGACCTTGGCGTCCCGAAACGTGGCGCCCTGCGCGGTGACCAGGGTGTCGTCGGCGTAGCAGAGTACGCCGACTCCTGGGAGAGTCGCACCGCGCAGGACCCAGTCATACCCAATGTTCCACAGGAGCGGCCCGAGGACCGACCCCTGTGGAACACCACAACACATGTCCGTGCGGACCACCTCGGACCGAGCCGGGTAACACACGGCCCGGTCTACGAAGTAGTCCGCAAGGACTCGCCTGAGGTACCACGGGACGTTGTGGTACCTCAAGGCCTCCGCTATTGTCTGCCAGGGGAGGGTGTTGAAGGCGTTGGAAATGTCCAACGAGACAGCCAACAACACCTCTCCCCGGCCCGTGACCCTCTCGACGCTGTCTCTGAGACGGGAGATGGCGTCCAACGTCGACCTCCCGCGACGGAAGCCAAACTGGCCGTCGCTCAAGTTGGGCCCCGCCCCCTCCAGATGTCGGACGAGACGCGCCGCGAGCACTCGCTCAAAGAGCTTGCACGTCTCGTCCAGCAGAACGATGGGGCGGTAGGCCGACGGCGACTCCGCCGGGCGCCCGTGCTTTCGGAGCAGCACGAGCTTGCCCTCCTTCCACCGTCGCGGGACCCTTCCCGACGCCAGACATTCAGTCATCAGAGACAGCGTCTCCTCCTCGAACGCCGGCATGACAGCGGCAATGACCCGCCCAGGGATTCCATCCGGGCCCGGGGCGCGCTTCCTCACCCTCATCTTCAGGACCGCTACCCCTAGCTCGGCCTCGGACACGGGCGGGACATCACCGTCCTCCACCGGCGCCGACACCGCCGCCGCCGTCATTCGTGGGGGGGCCCACTCCTCCCTTGCGGGAAAGAGGGAACCCACCACCACGCCGACGAAGGCTGGGTCGAGTGACCGGGTCAGAGGAGGCGCCCAAGGCTTCAGCTTCTCGCTCACCACCTTGTAGGGGCGCCCCCACGGGTCCCGGTTCAAACTCCCCAGCCACTCCCTCCAGGCCTCCTCCTTGGCGGCCCTTATGCCCGCGCTGAGCGCGGCCCGGGCCGCTCGGTAAGCGACGAGCAGCTCCTCTTCCTCGGCGGGGTCCCTGCTCCTACGCCCGCGGCAACGGGTGTACCTGCGTTGGGCTGCGTGGCACGCAGTACGCAGCCCTGCTAGGTGCGGTTGCCACCAGTACACCCGTCTCCGCGGGGGAACAGGACCTCTGCGCCGCATCGCCGCATCGCAGACGCGAGTGAGCACCCCTGTTAGGCGCTCCGCCCTCGCGTCTACGCCCAGCGCCTCGTCGCTTGACCCAGCAGCCCAGCGCTCCACGATGGCCGCCTCCTTAGCCACATCCTTGTCCAGGGTGGCGAGCCGCCACCGTGGACCCTCCCCCGCCAGGGGGCGGCTGAGATCCGCCGAAACACCGGCGGGAGCCGAGACGATATCGAACCATATGTATCTATGGTCCGACAAGGTCTCGACCCCTTCGACCACTCTCCAGCCACGCGCGCGGTTGGCCAGAGCGGGACTGGCGAAGGACAGATCAACTACGGATCCGCCCTGACTCCGCACGCATGTCTGGACCGCCCCCTGGTTGAGCAGCACCAGCCCAGTGGACACCGCCCACTCCTCCAAAACCTCCCCCCGCGCATCAGTTGCCGGATTCCCCCACGCACGGGATTTCGCGTTGAAATCTCCGGCAACGATCACGGGGGTGGGGTGCACATCGGCCAACATTGCCCCGACCTCGACGAGCCACTGCTCAAAGTCGGCGAGGCTTCTGTTGGGCGAAAAGTACACCCCACACACTGCAATGTCTCCCAGCACGGCAAGCACGCAACCGTGTCCTCGAGACACCCTGTCGCCTAGTGCGCCACGCTGGGAGACAATTGCCACCGACCCGTCGCGATCGCCTGCCCAGTCGTCCCGGGCGCGAACGCAATACGGTTCAGCGACAACGGCCAAGGTCGCCTGCCACTGCGCCGCAGTCTGGATCAGTAGATCCTGCGCCGCGGCACAGTGGTTGGCGTTGGCCTGCAGTATGGAGATGTTGGCCATTTACACTTGGGCGGTGTCCATCTCCTCCTCTGGCACCGGTGCTGGCGCTGCCGGCGGCGGGCCCTTGGCCCCACCGCTGGCTTTTCCGTCACGACGGCCTCGGGCCCCCCTTTGTTGGGATCCCGCTGGGCATTTCTTGGCGCCCAGAGGGTGGGCAGCGGGCGCACCTTTTGCCGCACACGCCGGGCAGTGGGGCTCGGCAGAGCAGCCTGCGGATTTGTGGCCGGGCTGGCCGCAGCGGAAGCATAATCCGCTGCGATCCGCAGCCACTGTGCACTTCGCACCCACATGGCCCGGCTCCAGGCAGCGGAAGCACCGCTGCGGCCTGGGCTTCAGGAGGGTGGCTCGGACCTGCGTCCAACCAATAGTTAGGCGCCGGCCATCCGTCACCCTCCCTGCCGCCGCGATCGGGCAGCTCACCCACGCAGCCCCCTCCTCGCGTCCAGGTGGGCGGTAGATGTCTCCCACCTTTACGTTGGTGACGGCGCACCCACCAACCTCAGCCACCATCGCAGACACCCTTTCCGGCGTAGCCGCGTCGCTCAGGCCGGTAATGCGCATCTCAATGCACTTCTCCGGCCTGGCAACGCGGACTTCCTCCCCAAGGGTCTCCCTGAGCCTCTTCGCGAGAGCATCAGCCTTTTGGCTTCGGTCGACACCAGCCACCTCCAACACCCTGCCGCCCGTCGCCGCGGTCCGGAACCGCAGACCGTCTATGCCGAGGCCTTTAAGGTCAATTGACCTTTCGGCCTCGGCCAGGACCGCCGCGTAGGTGGCCCCCTTCTCTTTCGCCTCCTGCTGCAGTGTGAGGACCACTGCAGCAGTGCGGGGAGCGCGGAGTTTAGGCCCCCTCTTCTTTCCAGTCTGAGGAGGTGCTGGCGTCGCCTTGGTTGGCGCTGGTGTCTTCGTTTTGGGCCGACCGGCCACCGTGCTCCAAGCCTGTCTGGTGCTCCGAGGAGGGGCAGGGGCAGGGGCGGATGTGGAAGGGCCCACCTGGCTCGAAGCTTGCGCCTCCAGCGCCGCAGCGCTTTTCTTCTTCCGCCTCTTCCTCTTACTCCCCTCTTCCTTCTCACTAGCGCCGTTGGCGTGAGCCGGGGGCGCGGAAGAGTGAGAAGGAGCTGGAGCTGCCGCGGAGCGGGCAGGAGGCCCAGCAGCGGAGGCGGCAACGGGGGCTACTTCGGGGGAGACGGAGGGGTGGGTGGAGCGGGCAGCGCTTCGCGCGTCGGCGGCCAGCGGTGGGCGCAGCCGTGGCTCCGGCAGCAGGCGGTCCGCGATCCCGTCGAGGCGCGCGTCAACCATGAACATTATTTCCTCCCGTGTCATGGTTGGGGCGGCACTCGCCTGCAGCTTCTTCATACCCTCCATCTCCGCTCTCAGAGCTCTGAGCTCGCCCTGGAGACGGACGACTTCGTCGGACTCCGTGCGGGCCCTGAGCTCACGCACGTTCTCCAAGATGGAGCTCGCTGCAGCCCTCAGGCCCTGCACAGATTGGCCCTTCAGTCGCGACGACTTCTGGGCAATCGACCGAACCGTCTCCACTGCCGCCTCGATTGAGCTGGTCAGCTGCTCAGCCCTAAGGTCATGAGCAGGCGACGGTGATGCTGCAGGCGTCGACGCTGGCGAGGAAAGGGTCTTCTTTATAAAGGAGACTCTTCTCGCCTCCCGTCGCCGGAGCTCTTCCGCCAGCTCCTCCTCCGCTTGGAGCTCCAGCTCTCTCTCCTTTGCCTCTCTGAGGTCGGCCTTCGCCTTAGCGAGGCCGACGTATTGGCCCGTACTCGGGGGACGGCCGCGACCTCGCTTGCTCGCGCTCGGCCTCTTGGACCGGTCCACTGAGCCCTCGCTCTCACCATCAGACTCAGGATTCAACCGCTTACGCCAGAATCGCGTAGGTGAGGGCGAGGGGGAGACGGAGCGCGAGCTCACCTCCATGAGGGTGCCCGTGCTGCTGTCGGACTCCGACAGCTGCAGGACACTCCTCGTAAGCCGAGGTGATAGGTCGCACCGCGGCAGCAAAACCCTCGCCTCCTTCAGCACCGGTGTTCCGGGCCTCTCCACACCGTCCGACACAGCCTGAGAGGCAGTGCCGGACACACCGTCCGATGATGCCGCCCTGAAAAGGGCGGTACCGGACCCGTCCGACAGCTCCACAACCACACCCACACCCGCCAGGTTGGCCGCAGATGGTACGCAGCCAGCCTCCGACGCCTCAGCGTCGTCGGGTGGGGGGTCAGGGTTGGCCCTGAGAAGGGCCGTTTGGGACACGTTACGCCCGGAGGCGTCCCGCAAAACATTCGACATTTTCACTACTTGATCGCAAGAAATCACACTCAAAGTACTCACGATCGCCCAAAGTATTGTTTCCAAGATTTGGTCACCACCCACTGGCCACTGCGTTACCGCGCACCAAGTGGGATGGGTCCAGGGCAGACGAACGAGGACGTACCTGAAAACACTTTGGGGGCTGCCCCAGGTTAGGTTAGGTTAGGTTAGGTTAGGTTAGGTTAGGTTAGGTTTTTTTCGATTTTTCGGTGTGGGATTTTGTGTTAGGCTAAGAGCTTAGGCTGTTTGGAGTTTTTGTTTGAGTTTGATACTGTTGAAGGGTTTGGTTGTTTTTTGCTGTAGTGTTGGAGTATTTTTTCTTTTTATATTTGCTTAGGTGCGGGTTTAGTGTTAGTTGTAGGTTAAGTTGTACATTTACTTGTATATACTTTAGGTAGGTTAGTTTAGGTTTAAGACAGTGAGCCACATTGGTGGCCACTGGTGGGTCCCAAATGGACCCCGATGCCTCGGCATCGGCCGTAGACCGAGGGAAGGGAGGGAAGAAGCGGATCCGGTTCAGGTTCTGCTCCCCATCCGCTTCCGACTCAGAGTTGGAGATGTTGGCCGCGGCAAAGGTCCCGACGGCGAGGCGCGGAAAACCGCGACCCCGTGGGTCTGCTGCGGGGCTGACAAGGTCCAAGAAGGACCTGAAGGAGGAGGTGGCTCATGACGGGGCCAACAATAGGGCCCTTCGCAATAAGCGGTCCCAGCTACCGGCTGTCCTGGTGGCTGACGATGAGGAGGAGGTCCAGGATTCGGACCAAGGGTGGGGAAACCGGGAACTGGACCTCCAGACAATGAGGGCCCGTGTGGGAGAAAGTCTTGCTTCCATTATGGAGTATGTGGGAGACTCGTCGGATATGAAAGGAGGGCACGCCAGTAAAGTCAAGGGCTGTGCGGAAAATATCGCCGAGATTGTGGAGGAGATGGCGAGTGTTAAGACGACTGTCGCCATGCGCAGACTGCGCATCGACAACACTCGCCTCAGCCGTGAGCTCACGATCACGAAAGGTGTGTCGGACTCATACAAGCGGGACCTCAAGGCCCTCCAGGCCACCGTTATTGCTGCCAACAAGGCGCGGGCGGAGGCGGCGGCGGACGATCCACCCGTCCCGGAGGTGAGCGAGGGGCTGGTGGAGCGCCTGCTGGCCGCTCTGCTCCCTCCCATCGCGAGGATGGTCGAGGGGAAAGTGGCGGGGCTCGTCTCCTCGGCCGAGAGGGCTCGCCCGCCACTAGCGGCGGACAGCAAAAAGAGGGAGGCGGTGCCCGTGGCGGCACCAGTGGCAAAGGGGGCGGGAAGGCTTAGGGCTGCCAAGGCAGCTGCGGGTGCAACCCAGGAGATGGCAGCGACTCAAGGGTCGCTGGAGTGTGCGACCGCTCAGGTGACCCCCGCACCCTCCACCTCAGCCGAGAGCTGGACGGAGGTGGTGCGTCGGGGGAGGAAGGTGGCGGCAACAGCAGCGCCTGTGGCTAAGGGGCCGACTCAAGGGTCGGCCACACATAAGGCGGGGACCCCCCAAGGGGCAAAAAAGGCGGTCAGGCTGGTGGCTCCTCGGTCGGCAGCAGTGGTGATGACCCTGGCACCAGAGGCCGTGGGCCAGGGCATCACCTATAGGGAGGTGTTGGCGAGGGCCGAGGAGTCAATCGACCTGGACGAGCTGCAGATCAGCGGGCTCAAGATCCGACAGACGGCCACTGGAGCCCGCATGCTGGAGGTCGCGGGCTCCCAAAGGTCAGAGAGGGCCGACCAGCTGGCGGAAAAATTGAGGGCGGCGCTGCCCGGCGTGGTCCGTATCGACCGCCCAACGAAGACGGTCGACGTGCGCGTCATCGGCTTGGATGATGCGGCCACGCCGGAAAAGCTAACGGCGGCGGTGGCGAAAGCGGGTGGTTGCGCTGTTGAGGCGGTGAAGGTGTGCGCAGCAATCCGCCCCAACACCAGGGGGGAGGGCACGGCACTCGTGTCGTGCCCTATTGAGGCTGCGCAGAAAATACAGCAGGCCGAGCGTCTCCTGGTGGGCTGGAGCTCGGTCCGTGTCCAGCTCCTGGAGGCGCGCCCCATGCGTTGTTACAAATGCATGGGGTTGGGGCACACGCGCCAGCTGTGCCCCTCGGCGGCGGATAGAAGCGGTTTATGCTTCCGGTGCGGGGTGCCCGGGCACACAGCGAATGGCTGCCAGACTGTGCCCCCTCGCTGCGCCATCTGCGCCGACCGGGGGCAGCAGGCGAATCATATCATGGGGGGGCGCAACTGCAACCCCCCCCAAGTCAGAGGAAGGCTCACCCCGGCTCCCCAGGGCCAGAGAACAGAAGGCCGCCAGATGGCGACCGTGAGAAATGCTGAGATGGCAGACTGAGGAGACGTCTCAGCGTCACATACGTAGCGGCCGTAGCGGAGCTGTGCTCCGTCTCTGGCCGCGTTCGGGGCCCCCCTTCTACCACGCGGAGCAGGGGCCGGGAAGAGGCTACGGAGCGGCTGGGAGGGGAGGACCCGATGGTCACGCCGCCGCTCCGCCGGATAGGAGGAACCGGTGCGCGAGGAAGGCGCCGCGCGCAGGAGGCGCCGCGCGCAATCCACGCCGCCGGTGTAGAGTGCGGGCCACAGACAGCAGGTTGAGGGACCTGCTGTCCGTTTCCGTGGCGGGAGGGGGGGGGTGTGGAGCCCACACCCCTCCTCCAGGTTATGGGCACGGCTTCGGTCGGGCCGACGTCGCCGGGGCGCCGCTGTAGCATTCGCGTTGTGGTCACACCACTTGCGAGATCCAGCGGCGCCCCATTGCACAAGCGACAGGAGGGCTCCCGGGGTGTTTTAGTCAGTATGCCTCCCTAACACTAGGGGAGGTGAGCCTGACACACGGCCGCCACCCTCCCTCAGGGTCGCGGTGTCATGGTGCGTAAGTGCATTTCACCCCGTTAAAAAAAAAAAAAAAAAAAAAAGGTTAGGTTAGGTTAGGTTAGGTTAGGTTTTTTTTTTTTTTTTTTTTTTGTTTTTTTTTTTTTTGTTGACGCGGGGAAATGCATTTGCGCACTTCGCCACTCTGCTGCCGGGGGACAGCAGAGCGACTTTGTGGTGGACTCCCAGCACTATCGAGCCGCCTGCTCAGTGCTGGACTACCCCCTAAAACCCCGCGGTGTTCCTCCGCTACTCTACCGGGCCACAGGATAGGCCAGAGGTTAAGTCACTGTGACCCGGCAAGAGCTCGCCCCCGAGGGGGCTCTACTGGTGGGGAGCCAGATGTGGCTCCCCGGCGGCGCAAGCGCCACCCCTCCTCTGGGGGGCCATAATGGCCCCCAACCGCTTCCTCGCGCCGCCCTCCCCCGACCCGTCGCCCATACAACAGGCAAGAGGAGGACGGCGCGACGCTGCGACGCCCGTCGCTCGCTCTCCAGCACTTCTCTGAAAGCAGAGAAGGTGGAGAGCGAGCGCACGGGCCCTCTCGTTGCGCGAGAAGGCACCCTCGGAACACACGAGGGTGCCTTCCGGCCCGCCGCGATCGTGGGCGTCGGGTCCCCCGACCCTCCGCCCGCGGCCACTCTTATCCGACTAGTTTGAGGCGCGACTGCGCCCCCCCCTAGCCGGACCTCCTTCGGTTGGTCGCCTGGGTCCCGATTCACAGAGGAATTGGAACCCACGCGACCCCTCGGGCCAGATCATTCGCCGTTAGCCAGCAAGATCCCACAAGGAGAAGTCACTGACTAACGCTCAGGGCGCACCGACCCCACCACTTGCCCTTCCATCTGGTTCACAAGGAATCAGAGGGAACGGAAGCGGAGGGGTACACGTGAAGGTTATCTGGCGTGGCGCCCCAGGTTAGGTTAGGTTAGGTTAGGTTAGGTTAGGTTAGGTTAGGTTAGGTTAGGTTAGGTTAGGTTAGGTTAGGTTTTTTTTTTTTTTTTTTTTTTTTTTTTTTTTTTTTTTTTTTAATAAGGAACTGCCACTATTTATTTTGTGGCAACCTTGAAGTCAATTATTATTAAAATTCGTTGATAAATGTAGTAATATTATGATGATTTAATACGCTCTTAGTCTAATGGGTTTTTCCTTGTATAAGGTGTATGTCTTTTACCTTTTTGTCTTTCTGTCTTTTTTTTTTTTTTTTTTTTCTTTTCACTGGGTGTAGTAATGTCATATTTTTTTTTTTTTTTTTTTTTTTTTCCTTTTTATTATTTTTTTTTCTTCCTCCAAACCCATTTACATAGTATCAAAGATTTACTGTTGAGTTTACATGACACTGTAAATTAAAATTAATTTAAATATAAATACAATAAAATTTTACATTAAAATAAGATAAAATTGCTATACATTTGCGTGTTATTAACATTAAATTACAATTATATTAAATTAAAATGCCATTGTCCTTAAATTATAATAATTATCATTAAGTTAAAATAAAAATATCATTTACTTGTCATGAGTTAAAATTCCAATTAAAATTTAAATTAATTAAAATAAAATACAATTGCCAGGTTCTTATATTTTTGATATTAGGTGTGTTCCCCGGCGCCTTATCTCTGTCTACTCCATCGAGTAGTCACAAGCAAGGCGCCGGGGTCCTATTATAGTTGGCAACTTAAAATCTTTCCCTCTCGCTCGGCCTGAACAAATTAACTTTGTGAACGTTGTAAAAAAGAAAGTAGGTATTTGGGTCGCCCGGGTTAAACCCGGCTCCCGTTCGCTTTTGAGGCCGCGCGCGTCACGCCCAGGGCGAAGGCAAGGAAGGCGTCTCGACTCTTGGAGTTGGCCATAAAGGCGGCGAATGCCTCGCACCTCACCGCCTCTCCCAGGAGTATCTCGCAATCGGCCCTTGCAGCTCCGAAACGGGGGCACTCCTCCAGCAGGTGCTCCAGCGTTTCGGGAGTCTCGTCATCACAGATGCAGGACGGACTCCCCGCGAGCTTGAACCTGTGGAGGTACGCTCGAAAGCCGCCGTGCCCCGTCAGGAGCTGCGCCTTGGCATTGCACATTGTGAATTTGCCAAGGACTTTGTGGGCCGATGCCACGTCCGGGAAGAACAGTGAGGTGACGCGGCCTGTGGCAGACTCGCTGTATCTGGTCTGCCACTTTGCCACCGTCTCCCGTCTCACCTGCAGTTTTGCGTGTGAGACGGGATACAGGTCGTAGGCTGCCGCGTCTTTGCGGGACAACGCCGCCCTCTTGGCCAACTCATCCGCTCGTTCGTTGCCGGGGATCCCGACGTGGGCCTTGATCCAGTAGAACCGGATCAGGCCCCCGTTTTTTTCTATGTTCGCCAGCTGGCCGTGGATCTTCACGGCCAGCGGGTGTGTGGGCGAGGTGCTCCTGAGCAACTCCAGAGCAGATCTGGAGTCGCTCAGGATACTCGCCCTGATGGGAACGGGTCCCCCGGCAACGAGGTCGAGAGCCTTGGAAATCGCCACCATCTCCGCTTGGAAGACGGAGGCGAATCCCTCGAGCCTGAACCCCCTGGTGCGGACTTCAGCGCCGTCTCTCCACAGAGTGACCGCTCCCCCCACCTTACCCTCGATCTTACTGCCGTCCGTGTAGGCCCGGGGCCAGTCGTCGGGCACCTTGCTGAGCTCCTCCACGCTGGCCACCTCCTCGAATTCGACCGGAGTCCTGCGAGCGGGGTGTGCCAGCGTGAACGGGCTGCAGCGGCCTTCGACGTCCCGGCCCGGGAGCGAGGCGAGGGGCCTTCCCCTTTTCAACTCGTAGAGTTGAAGGGCCTCCTCGGCCCTTAAGTCGAGGGGAAGGATCCTCGCCAGTAGGACGGCTGCTGTGAGGGAGGTGGTGCGATGGGCCTTCGCAATGCGGATCGCAAAGGCCCTGGTCACTCTGTCGAGTACGGCCCTGACGCCCGCGCGCTGCGCGACAGGTGCCCAGACGTTGGCCGCATAGAGGATGGTCGGCTCTATGACGGTAGTGTAGAGCAGCCGGACGATATCGGCATTTAAGCCCCAAGTCGCCCTGGCCGCTCTAGACACCATCTGGAACCTAGCCATGGCTTTGCCGCAGACCCTGTTGAGGTGGCTATGAAAATTGAGGTTCTTGTCGATCGTTAGACCCAGTACGGTGATCTCGTCCGAGAACGCGATGTCCTCCCCTCCAAGACTCAGTTTGGGTGGGATTACATCGCGCTTCCTGGTGACCACCATAGCTTGGGTCTTCCGAGCGGCGAACCTCATCTTAGCCGCCTCTCCCCACTCTGACACGGCTTCCAGCGCGGTGTTTAGGATTCTTCCAAGCTCACCCGCAGTCTGCGCCGCGGCGATAATTAAAATATCGTCCGCGAACGCCTGCAGGTGAGCTTCGAGGTCCCCACCTCGCCGGAGCAAAGGGTCGAGTAGCAGGTTCCACAGCAGGGGACCGCACGTCGAGCCTTGGATGCAACCTTTAGAAGTAGGTCTGTCTACTTGTGCCCCAGCGTACCTGACTGTGACCTTTCTTTCGCTCAGGTAGCTGCACAGAAGTCGGTAGACAGACTGGTCGCATCCTGTGGCCAGGATCTGGTGTTTTATTCCCGGCCACCACGCATTGTCAAAGGCCCCCTCGATATCGAGGGAGACTACTCCGACAATGCGTTTTTGCCCGACGTGATCTCTGATGAGCTGTACAGCGTCATACAAGGCGTCCTCCGCGCTGCGTTGCGGCATGAAGCCATATTGGCGCGGGCTCAGTCCTCCGCCCAACCCGAGCTGCCAGAGCAGCCTCCCGGCCATCATCTTCTCCAGGATCTTCCCCAGGACGGACAGGAGCCCAATTGGCCTGTATGACTTAGGCCGCGTGTAGTCATCTCTGTTGGGCTTAGGCAGGATTTTGACTACAGCGGCCTTCCAATCCTTGGGGAAGTACCCTAGAGAGAGGCAGGCGTTCATCAGGGCAACAAATACATCATTTCTTGCCCGGATGGCCGCACTGCAGATGTCGGCCGTGAGGCCGTCCCCCCCGGGCGCCTTTTTGGGGTGAATGCCCTTCAAGACGCCCGAGAGCTCGTGTTGGGAGAAGGGAATAAACTCCCGCGGCTTGGTACTGGCTTCATCCTCCATGCGGGCAACGGCCTGTCTGACACGGGCATGAGTGTCGGACTCAATTTGAAGATCGTCAGCCGGGTAGAATGTGTCCGCTATGAGAGCTGTGGAACCTTCGGCGTCCAGGGTGCGTCCATCCGCGCCGCTGAGGAGGGTGTCCTCTTTCCGACGAGCGGCGCATCTTAGCACCCTGTATATGCCGTCCCACACGCTCTCATGCTCCTGCTTTGTGCAGAATTCTACCCAGCTGGCGGTCTTGGCCGCCTCAATGGCGGCCTTGTAGTCTTCCTTGGCCACCAGATACTCCGCAACCACCATATCCTTCCTGCGGCGATTTGCGTGCCGGATTCGACCCCTCAGCGTTATGAGCTTCCGCTTTTTGGCCTGAAGCTCAGGGCTCCACCAAATCACCCGTTTAGGTGCCTTTGGCGGAGCCAGCAGAGGGATCGAATCCTCGCACGCCCCATGGATCGCCGCAGTGTACCTTCCAATGGCCTCCTCAAGACCGCTAGGCGTCTCGATAGCCTCGATTTCGTCGACCGTCCAGTCCCCTAGACGGTCGACGAACGAGGCCCGAAAAGTATCCCAGTCAGCCTTCCCGGCGTGGTATCGCCTGGTGGATCCGCTAGGTTTGGCTGGTTCCGTCTCGGGCCCCGCCCCCACCTCGAGCGTGATCGCCCGATGATCGGGAGCGGAGGGGACGAGGTCCGGACGGACTCTCCAGCCACTCACTCGGTGTAAGAGCGCCGACGTGGCGAGGGTTACGTCTACAATGCTGGTAAACAGCTTATCCCCCCGCCAGATGTAGAACGTCGGCGCTCTCCCCTCGTTGAGAACCTGCAGATCCACCTGGGCTGCGAACTCGGAGAACAGAGTTCCCCTCTGGTCCTCGCGCTCGCAGCCCCACCAGAGGCTTTTGGCGTTGATATCCCCGCCGAGAAGGACTGCGCTGGTGCCCATGCGGTCCATGAAGGCCTGGATGTCGCGTAGATAGGGGTTGAGGTCTTTATCTCCCTCAAGGTACACCGAGACCAGGCCGATCTTCTGCCGCTCCCATTCCACCACCACCGCCACGACGTTTTCCGTGATTGTGGTGGCGTCCTGGACGACAGAGAGGGCCGGGTTGATTATTAGGATGGCCGACTTGACCGGTTTGTCCGCGGTGGCCGTCTTTTGTATACAAGTATACCGGGTGTCCACTCGGCCCACCGACCCAGTGTATGGTTCCTGGATCAGTACGGCCGAGTAGCCACCCTCGACGGCCACTTGGACGGCCTCGTGGAACGCGGCGCGGCAACGGCCGATGTTGATTTGCATTAGCCGTATTGTGCCCCGCCGCGCTCCCCGCCGCCGCCCAGCGGAATCCCGGCCATTGTCGGCCACCCCAACACCCGGTGCGCCCTGAGACTGTGGTGTGGCCAAGGTGCCCGTATCAGCAATACTTGATGGCCTGTCGCGCTATGTTGTCCCATCGGATGCGCTCAGGGCAATCGGCGGCGTATGCAGGGTGCGAGGATTCCGCCCCTGGTACCTTTGCGCAGTGGCAACACCGCGGCTCCCCAGCCCGCGCCGACGGGGGACAGTCCCTGGTTTGGTGCTCTCCGCTGCACTGGCCACACCTGGCTTCGGCGCGACAGATGCGCGCAGTGTGCCCGTAGCCCATGCAGCGGTAGCACTGCACCAATGGGGACTGGTCCACCGCCAGCACGACCTGGTACCCTATCCTCATCCTCGCTCCCTCCACGCGCCGCCAGATTTCGGGGGTCACCTCTAAGATGATGTTGCAGAGTGACTTGTTTCTGCCGTTTGTGCGTCTTAGGACCCGGGCGTCCTCTTTTTTGAGGGCGATGCCCGCCATCAAGTCCCTATTCTGGGACTCGATGGCGGCCATCACCTGCTCGTCTAGGATGTCCCTTGCGACCCCAGCGAGGCGAATCAGGGGGCGCTTGTCGGCTGGCTCGGTGACTGTAAAGAGGCCACCGGCCCCCGACAGCTCCTTCTTGAAAGCCTCCCTGCCCTCGCTGGTGTCGCAAGAGAGCAATACTTTTTGGTTACGCAGCTTCCTGACCGCGTTTACTCCGATCCCGAGGGTGATGACGTCGACCTTCCCTTTGATCTCTGCGATCGTTTCTTCCGCAGTCTTTTTGGGGTCGGTCGACTCCACCACCATCGGGTGGCGCGGCGAGGAAGCTGCCTCGGCATAGGTTTTTGGCGAGGCCCGATCTCGCTGGGAGGGCCGCGGGACTGCGGCTGTGGCGGGGCAGGTCGGGCGGGTCTGGCCGGCGGGGGGAGCCAGGGTGGGCCCCGCCAGCGCCGCAGGCTGCTGCCTGTCGAGCCGCTCGCGAAGCCCACGGAGCTCCCCTCTCACCTCGTCCACCCACTCACCGCCCGCTTTGGTGTTGGCTGTCCCCGCCACACCGCTTAACTCTTTGCTGAGGGTTTCACACCGCTCCGTGAGCGCTTCCATCCCTTTGGTAAGGGATGAAAACGCCCCCGGAGCCGGTGGAGTCTCTTTGTCCCGCAGCTCTCCCAAGACGTCATACGAGATCAGGTCTCGCGCCGCCAAGACCTCTCTCTTTATCTCGCCCAGGTCCTTTGCTATGGTGGGCAGCACCGCGCCCGCGGCCAGCTTCTCCAGGCAGGCCGCGTGAGCCTCCTCCTTTCGGGTTGCGGCCGCGGCGAACTCCGCCCTGGCGGTCTCCATCCTCAGGCATAGAGTCTGTCTGGACTCGCTCAGCCTAAGTACCATCTGGTACAAGTCGCCGAGCGAGCCCACGACAAACTCCCGGGTCTCCCGTTTTAGGTTGCCCGAGGACTCCAGCCTCTCCTTCGCCGCCAGCATCACGTCATTGGCCATCCTTGGGAGATTGGCCAGTGTTCCGGTCACTGACCCTCCCAAAGATGGCCTGCCGGTCTGGGGCGAACGGGAGGCCGGAAGGATGCCGCCAGGGGCAACAGTCTCCTCCGCCGCGGCCGCCTTAATGTTTTGGGGCGATTTGGTTCGTGGCGCGGCGCTGGCAGGAGCGGGCCCCGCGGTCCCGGCTCCCTCTGTCGGGGCCTTTACTGAGATTGCCTTTTTAGGCGGGGTCCCGCGGAGCCCTTTAACAGGCACCCGCAACAGGGCTCCCGCGCCCCCCCCGGGCCGGCTCTTGGCCTCCGCCGTGGTCGCGGACTTGCGCGGCCTGGTATCCATGTTTAAGGTTTGGCGTTGCCCAAATACCCTGAGACGAGCCGAGCGAAGGGGGTGAGTCGAAACTTATATGTAAAGCGGCAATAGGGCCGGGTCAATAATAAATACTAAAATGGTATATGTCAGATTGTCAGAATTCTTAACCTAAGGCAAAAAGGCCGTGTAAATGTAAAACTTAATCTAGTGCAATAGGGCAGTAAAAGTCAACTTAAAACTAGTAGTAGCCAATAGGGGCCAGGTCACTTGTGATTAATTAATAGATTGAAATTTATGGAATTGAACAAAAATTAAAAAATTAAAAATTATGGAATTACAAATTGAAAATTGAATAATAAAAAATACAAAATTAAGATAATGTCAAATGAAGTAAAAACTTGAGAGAATTAAAATGTAAAAATTAAAAGTTTCAAAATTGGAAAATTAAAAAATTAACAAAAAATAGATAGAATTAGAATAAAATTAATTGAATTTAGAAAATTAAATGAATTAAAATTAAAGAATTTAGCACCGAATTAAAGGACCGTTCGCTCTACGTAGACTCTCGTTTTCACTATTGTATTATAGAGTCCGGGTATGTCAAAAATTTGTTTCAAAAAACGATTTGTGGTCAAGAGTGATAAAAAACTCTACCTGTACTCTGTAGGCTCTATGTAGAGCCGTTCCAAGGCCACCAGCGGACGGCTCTCCCCGAGACCTTTCCAACGACCCCAAACACGGTACCTCTATCCCAACTGGCTCCGGGGAAATCGCCGTGCAAACTTTTCGGTTAAAGTCCAAGATGGCCGCCGGAAAATGGTTACACGGCTATTTCTCCGCGACCGCTGGGCCGAATTATCCCGTGTTTGGGCTTGTCTTGTTGGGCGCGATGAGCCCCGTCCGCTGGTTGGATTTTCAGGCTGAAAATTTTCAGGCTCCTGAAAACGCCTGAAAGCTGGTAAGTCGGACAGGACAGGCTCAGCCAATTGCCGAGGGGAAAACCCCAGCGCTCTACGACGTTCCGTTGCGGAGATATAGGCTTTGAAAGAAAAACAAAATGGCCGCCGAACTGTCAAAGTTGGGTTTTGACTTGCGATATCTCCGCTTCCGGAAGCCGCAGAACGCCCGGATTTCGACTGTCCCCCCCTGCCCGACCCAAGCCTTCCGCTGAGACCACTTTCAGGACCCTGAAAAACTCCGACTCCAATCCGCCTGAAAATTGGGGATTTGGTACTTAAGATGCCCCTGAGCACAACGGTGAAAGCGGCGTACCTCTACGCCTACCGGTTCTAGAGTTATGGCGGATTGAATTCGGAGTTTGACAGCTAAGATGGCCGCCGAGCTGTCAGATTAGAATTTTAAATAGCCGTAGCTCCTGAACCCGACGTCGGGGAGCGTCGGGGTTTTCGGTGGGCAGCTCGGCCTGGCTTCCCCTATGTCCTGAAAGTGGTTTCAGGCCCAAAAATCTTCAGGCCTGGAAATCGCCTGAAAACGGCCCGAAGCGACAGTCCGCAATTAGCGCCCAATTCTTGTCCAAATCCCGACTTCCTAGTGTCCACCGGTCCGGAGATATTCAGTGCCGAAGAAGTTAACCAATTTAAACAAAATGGCCGAAATTGGCTAACTTTCTCAATTGGGACGATATGGGGCCCGAGTTTGGGTTTAGTAGATGTGGGATAGACGTTCCAAACACTATCCCGTCGTCAGAATAATTTTAAAAGTATTATTTTTTAATTAAAATGGAAAAATCACTTAAAATTAAATATCTCCGGCACCGTAAATGCTAAAATTACCAAAAAATAACCAATGTTTGGCTTAAATCTGTCTTAAAATTACTACCTAAAATTAATTTAAAAAATAACAATTATTCATATATTTTACAATTAAAAACAATTTTTTTTACTATTTTGATTATAATCTAGAAACTATTGATCTTAATAAGCTAAAATTTTTCATTCGTGTTCTTCGCTGAAGCGCGCTCAAAATAGCAGTTCAATTTTTTCAAAAAGTTTATTAGATTCGGAGTTATTCACTGTTCAATTTTGGATTTTTAAAATGTTATATTTCAGAAACTATAATAGCCAAAACTAGGTTACTTGCGGTATCCTGCACTGTTCCGATGGGAGATGGCCTCTGCAAAGTTTCGTCTTCCTATCTCCTTTCCTTCCGTGTTTTCAGGTGCACGTGGTTTTAGTTTTTCCTGAATATCGCTGAAACGCGTGGTCTGCGGGTGGTCCTGATAAGCCCAAAAGATGGGGGCGCTGGATGTCCTCCTGAATCCGGCAACAGCCGGAGGGGGTCGTGAAGCGTGTGCCTTTAAATGTTGTTTTTCAAAACCTAACCTATAAAAACTGCGGTTTTTCAACCTTGACCGGTTGTTTTGTTGTTTCCCGGTTTGTATCACTGGCACTGGGATGTGGGCAACACTTTTCCGCTTCCGATGACACCTCACTCGTCCAAATCGGACAACTTTTTACCACTTTTTCTAATTTTTAAGTGTGGAGCTCTGAGAAAAAGCACGTGCTCTCGAGTGCGGACAGATCGGAACTGGTTAGGTTAGGTTAGGTTAGGTTAGGTTAGGTTAGGTTAGGTTAGGTTAGGTTAGGTTTTTTTTTTTTTTTTTTTTTTTTTGACGCGGGGAAATGCATTTGCGCACTTCGCCGCTCTATTGTCGGGGGACAACAGAGCAGCTTTGTGGTGGACTCCCAGCACTATCGAGCCGCCTGCTCAGTGCTGGACTACCCCCTAAAACCCCGCGGTGTTCCTCCGCTACTCTACCGGGCCACAGGATAGGCCAGAGGTTAATTCACTGTGACCCGGCAAGAGCTCGCCCCCGAAGGGGCTCTACTGGTGGGGAGCCAGATTGGCTCCCCGGCGGCGCCACTCGCCCCATCGCCCATACGACGAGGCAAGGAAGCGCCGCCCCTCCTCTGGGGGGCCATAATGGCCCCCAACCGCTTCCTCGCTCCGCCCTCCCCCGACCCGTCGCCCATACAACAGGCAAGAGGAGGACGGCGCGACGCTGCGACGCCCGTCGCTCGCTCTCCAGCACTTCTCTGAAAGCAGAGAAGGTGGAGAGCGAGCGCACGGGCCCTCTCCTTGCGCGAGAAGGCACCCTCGGAACACACGAGGGTGCCTTCCGGCCCGCCGCGATCGTGGGCGTCGGGTCCCCCGACCCTCCGCCCGCGGCCACTCTTATCCGACTAGTTTGAGGCGCGACTGCGCCCCCCCCTAGCCGGACCTCCTTCGGTTGGTCGCCTGGGTCCCGATTCACAGAGGAATTGGAACCCACGCGACCCCTCGGGCCAGATCATTCGCCGTTAGCCAGCAAGATCCCACAAGGAGAAGTCACTGACTAACGCTCAGGGCGCACCGACCCCACCACTTGCCCTTCCATCTGGTTCTCAAGGAATCAGAGGGAACGGAAGCGGAGAGGTACACGTGAAGGTTATCTGGCGTGGCGCCCCAGGTTAGGTTAGGTTAGGTTAGGTTAGGTTAGGTTAGGTTAGGTTAGGTTGGGTTGTTGTTGAGTTGTGTTTGGTGTATTTTTTTGGTATTTTTTTTTGAGTGGATTTTCTTTACTGGTTATCGGGATTGTAGTGTGGTGTGCTTAGTTAAGTTTTCTATTGGGTTTGCGTTGTATTATTTTCTTATTGGATTATTTTTTCGGATTATTTTTTCTTAGATAAGGTAGCAGTTCTGCTTGAAGCAGTTCTGCTTGGTGTTCGGGTATAGTTAGGCTTAGCTCTAGTGTGTGGTTGTTGTTGAGTTGTGTTTGGTGTATTTTTTTTTGAGTGGATTTTCTTTACTGGTTATCGGGATTGTAGTGTGGTGTGCTTAGTTAAGTTTTCTATTGGGTTTGCGTTGTATTATTTTCTTAGGTATTTTTTTTTGAGTGGATTTTCTTTACTGGTTATCGGGATTGTAGTGTGGTGTGCTTAGTTAAGTTTTCTATTGGGTTTGCGTTGTATTATTTTCTTATTGGATTATTTTTTCGGATTATTTTTTCTTAGATAAGGTAGCAGTTCTGCTTGAAGCAGTTCTGCTTGGTGTTCGGGTATAGTTAGGCTTAGCTCTAGTGTGTGGTTGTTGTTGAGTTGTGTTTGGTGTATTTTTTTTTGAGTGGATTTTCTTTACTGGTTATCGGGATTGTAGTGTGGTGTGCTTAGTTAAGTTTTCTATTGGGTTTGCGTTGTATTATTTTCTTATTTTCTTGGGAGTGGTAGATTAAGTAGGTTAAGTTTGTGTGTCCATCATGGACTCCGACGCCTCGGCGTCGACCACCTCCAGCAGGGGGAAGAAACGAGACCTTAGGGAAAGTGGTCTGTTCCACTCGGTGTCGTCTTCGGACGACACTGAGACGGAACTAACGGTGGCGGCCAGAGCGCCTACGGCGAAGCGCGGGAAGGCGCGCCTCCCGAGGCACTCGTCGGGGTTGGCAAGGGCCAATAGGGCTCTCAAGGAGCGACAGGAGGAGGCCGACGATGAGGCCTATATGAAGGACCTCGATAAGAGGGCCTTCATGAAGGCATCGGAGGTGGTTTTGGATGGGGAGGTCCACGACTCGGAGGAGCAGGAGGTCGAGTCGTTGGACTTCCAATCGATGAGGGCCCAGGTGGGGGGGAACCTCACCTCGATTTTAGATCTTGTTGGCAAGTCCTCCAACCTTAAGGGGGGCTATGCCAACAAGATCAAGGGGTATGCGGCAGGCATCGCCGAGACGGTGGAGGCCATGGCGAGGACGAAGACGTCGGACGCCATGCGCAAGCTGCGGGCGGACAATGTCCGCATGAGCCATGAGCTCACAAATCTGAGGAGTGAGCTCAAGGCCTATAAGCGGGACTTTGAGGCCCACAAGGCCACCGTGGCGGCTGCTGGCCAAACGGCTGGCCCAAGCGCAGCTTGCGCAGCTCCTCCACCGGTCGTGGAGGTCGGGGACGAGCTCGTGGAGCGCCTCCTGGCTGCCCTCCTCCCTCCTCTCGCGAGGATGGTAGAGGGGAAGGTGGCGGGGCTCGTCTCCACACAGGAGAGAGCTCGTCCACCACTTGCGGCGGACAAGCGTAAGGCGATGCCTGCAGCGGCACCCGTGGTGACGCCTAGGGCGGCGCCGGGGGCGGCGAAGAAGACGGTGCCAGGGGCGGTGAAGAAGGCGGCCAGGGCCGCGGCCTCTGTGCCAGCGACCCAGGGGTCGCAGCCGTCACAGCCGGGGCCCTCGGCCTCACAGGCGGCCCCCGCCCCCTCCACCTCGGCCGAGTCCTGGACCGAGGTGGTGCGCCGCGGGAAGAAGGTGGCGGCCAAGGGGCCGACCCAAGTGTCGGCCACACAGAAGGCGGAGGCCCGCAAGGAGGCCCCCAAGGAGGTTAAAAAGGCGCCCAGGCTGGTGGCTCCTCGGTCGGCGGCGGTCGTGCTGACCCTTGCACCAGAGGCCGTGGGGCACCTCACCTACGGAGAGGTGCTGGCCAAGGCCGAGGAGGCCATCAGCTTGGGCGAGATGGGGATAGAGGGGCTCAAGACCCGCCAGACGGCAACGGGAGCCCGTATGCTCGAAATTACGGGCTCCCAGAAGTCGGAAAAGGCCGACCAACTGGCGGCCAAACTTCGGACGGTGCTGTCTGGTGTGGTGCGGGTGGACCGCCCCACCAAGAGCGCCGACATCCGCGTAGTCGGCCTCGACGACGCCGCCACACCCGAAAAGTTGGCGGCGGCGGTGGCCAGGACGGGAGGCTGCGCGGTGGAGGCGGTCAAAGTGTGTGGGGTGATCCGCCCCAACGCCAGGGGAGAGGGCACGGCTCTGGTGTCTTGCCCGGTCGATGCCGCGAAGCGGATAACGGAGGCCGGCCGCCTGCTGGTGGGCTGGAGCTCGGCGCGTGCCCAGCTCCTAGACTCGCGCCCCATGCGCTGCTACAGGTGCATGGGGCTGGGGCACACGCGCCAGCTGTGCCCATCGGCGGCCGATCGTAGCGGCCTCTGTTACCGCTGCGGCGTGTCCGGGCACGCATCACAGGCGTGCCAGGTGGTGCCGCCCCGCTGTGCCATATGCACCGACAGGGGGCTAAAGGCGGACCATATAATGGGGGGGCGTAATTGCAACCCCCCCCATGTCAGGGGGAGACTGGCCCCAGCACCCCAGGGCCAGAGAGCCGAGGGCCGCCAAACGGCCACCGCGAGGGACGCTGAGATGTCTCACTAATGGACAGAGGACATCTCAGCGTTCTACAGGCGAATGTTAACCACTCCGCCGGGGCGCAAGACCTGCTCTTGCAGTCCATGGCGGAGTGGGACATAGCTGTGGCGGCGGTGGCGGAGCCCTACTTCGTCCCCAGCCAACCTCATTGGTTGGGGGACGAGAACGGCTCCGCCGCCATTGTGGTCTCGGCTGGCCTTGGGGTCCCCTTCTCCCTCATTGAGAAGGGGCCCGGCTACGTGGTGGCGTCATGGGGAGAGTACGCGCTGATAAGCGTGTACTTCTCCCCAAACAGACCGCTGGCGGACTTCGAGCGGTTTCTCACCCGACTCGGAGCCGCCATCGGGAGGGTGGCGCCCCGCGAGGTGCTGGTGCTCGGGGACCTAAACGCGAAGTCCGTCGCGTGGGGGAACCCGAGCACCACCCCGAAGGGCCGGGAGCTGGAGGCCTTTGCCCTGGCTTCGGGGCTGACCCTGCTCAACAGGGGCACAGCCCACACCTGCGTGCGGCAGCGGGGGGGATCCGTGGTGGATGTTTCGTTCGCCACGCCCGCTGTCGCCAGCAAGGTGTGGGACTGGTGCGTAGCCGAAGAGGTGGAGACCCTATCGGACCACAGATACGTGAGGTTCGAGGTCTCCACCCCGGGGAGTAGCAGGGCGGCCCCGACCCAACGGTGGCCCAGCCAGTTCCCTCGCTGGGCCCTGTCACGGTTCAATGCGGAGTTGGCCGCGGAGGCGGCGATCGTCCGCCGGTGGAGCTTTCCCCGCCGGGAAACGGGGGTGGATGGCATGGCTGCACGCATGCGCGAGGCGCTAACCGCCGTGTGCGACGCAGCCATGCCAAGGGTGAGCGGACGCCCACCCCGGAGGCGGGGACAGGTCTACTGGTGGACCCAGGAGATCGCGGACCTCCGCGCCGCATGCTCCGCGGCCCGCAGGGCCTATGCGAGGGACAGGCGACGGCCGAGCCAGGGCGGCGCTGATGGCCAGCTGTACACGACGTACAGACAGGCCAGGAAGGCGGTGCAGCTGGCCATCAGCAGGGCCAAGGAAAGGGCGAGGGAGGCCATGCTGGCGGGGCTGGACAAGGACCCGTGGGGCCGTCCATACCGATGGGCGCGCAATAAAATGCGCCCTCAGACGGCCCCGACGACGGAGACGCTGGACCCCCCTTTCTTGCAAAGGGTGGTCCGGGAGCTGTTTCCCCGTCAAGGGGACTTCAGCCCCCCAGCGATGGCCCCCGCCAACCCCCGGCGGGAGAACGGAGAGGAGGGAGTCGAGCAGACACCCCCCCCCGTCATGGACGGCGAGATGAAGGCCGCCATACGGTGCCTTCGCTCTAAGAAGAAGGCACCCGGTCCGGACGGGGTCCCCGGGAAAGTGCTGTTTGTGGCACTGGAGTTCCTCGGGGAGCAGCTTCGGGAACTGTTTAACGCGTGCCTCCGCACCGGACAGTTCCCGGAGCTGTGGAGGGTGGGACGGTTGGTCCTGTTGCCCAAGGCGGGTCGTTCTGCCGACTCTCCTTCGGCATACAGGCCAATCGTCCTGCTGGATGAGGTCGGGAAGCTGCTGGAACGCATTCTTGCGGCCCGACTCAACCGGCATCTGCTCGGCACGGGTCCCGGTCTGTCCGACACCCAGTACGGGTTTCGCCCGATGAGGTCGACGGTCGACGCCGTCCTGGCCCTGAAGCGCCTCACGTCGGAGGCGACTGGGCAGGGGTCCAGGGTCCTAGCTGTGTCCCTGGACATTAGGAATGCCTTCAACAGCATTCCCCATGCCGCGATTATCGAGGCGCTCCGGTTTCAAGGGGTGCCTCGGTACATGGGGGCGCTGTTGAGGGCATACCTGGAGGGCAGGACGGTGGTGGCCGTCGGAAGGGGCGGCCGCCTGGTGGAGCACCCGGTGGAGGCCGGCGTCCCGCAGGGTTCGGTGTTGGGGCCGATCCTGTGGAACGTCGGCTATGACTGGGTGCTTCGCGGCAGACTCCTCCCCGGGATGAGTGTCATCTGCTATGCAGACGACACCTTAGTCACCGCCCGGGGAGGAGACTTTAAGGAAGCCTCCCGACTCGCCACGGTAGGGGTAGACCTGGTAGTCGGGAGGATCAGGCGGCTGGGCCTCGAGGTGGCCCTGGAGAAGACTGAGGCCCTTCTATTTCATGGGCCCCGAGCCGGACCGCCGCCGGGCGCGAATATCGTCCTCGGCGGCGGAACGGTGGTGAGGATCGGGGCCCAGATGAAATATTTGGGCCTCATCTTGGACGGGCGCTGGGGCTTCGGGCCCCACTTCAAGGAGCTGGGGCCAAGGCTCGTAAGGGCAGCCGCAGCCCTCGGGCAGCTGCTGCCCAACAAGGGAGGGCCCAACGCCAGGTGCCGTAGGCTGATGTCTGGGATTGTCCGGAGTATGGCACTGTACGGTGCCCCGGTGTGGGTGGATGCTCTCTGTGCCTCCAATAAAGCACTGCTCAGGAGGCCACAGAGAGTGATCGCCCAGAGGGCGATAAGAGGGTACCGTACGGTGTCATGGGCGGCAGCCACGGTCCTGGCCACGGATCCTCCCTGGGAGCGTGAGGCCGGGGTTCTCGCCCGGGTGTATCGGTTCGTCGCGGACAAGAGAGCCCAGGGCGAGAACCCCGCCCCAAGGGAGGTGCGCCATGAGCGCGTCCAAGCCAAAAATGACTTGGTGGAGAGGTGGGCCGAAGACCTCGAGGTGGCCCAATATGGCGTGTGGACCATACAGGCCGTTAGGCCTGTGCTGGAGCGCTGGATGCGTCGCAAACGCAGGCCCCTCACCTTCCGGATGGTGCGGGTGCTGACCGGGCATGGGTGCTTCGGTAAGTACCTGCACCGCATCGGGAGGGAGGAGACGCCGGAGTGCCGCGAATGCGACGCTCCAGCGGACACGGCGGAGCACACTCTGGCGGAGTGTGCGGCCTGGGGTCCACAGCGCCATGTTCTGGCGCAACACTTCGAGGGCGGTCTCTCCTTGCCGAGTATGATTCCCATCATGCTCCGCAGGGAGAGAGCGTGGAAGGCGATGGCCCACTTCTGCCACCAAGTCATTGGGCTGAAGGAGGCCGAGGAGCGGCTGCGGGAGGATGATCCTCGGTCCGCGCCGCTCCGTCGGAGACGCACCGGCGCGCGTAGGAGGCGCTACGCGCACCTCATGCCGCCGGTGCAGTGAGGGCCACAGACGGCAGGTTGAGGGACCTGCCGTCTGACACGTGGCGGGAGGGGGGGGTGTGGAGCCCACACCCCTCCTCCAGGGAAGGGGCCCGGCTTCGGTCGGGCCGACGTCGCCGGGGCGCCGCTGTCGCATTCGCGTTGTGGTCACACCACTTGCGAGATCCAGCGGCGCCCCATTGCACAAGCGACAGGACGGCTCCCGGGGTGTTTTAGTCAGTATGCCCACACTCGGTGGGCGAGCCTGACACACGGCCGCCACCCTCCCTCAGGGGGCGGTGTCATGGTGCGTAACTGCATTTCACCCCGTAAAAAAAAAAAAAAAAAAAAAAGGTTAGGTTAGGTTAGGTTAGGTTAGGTTAGGTTAGGTTAGGTTTCCGTGTGGAGTTTCTGGATCTTCCATCGGACGCGTCCCCCGGGTGGCGGATAGGGGCACGCCCCCCCAGATATGGGGGGGTACCGGCTTCGGCCGGCGCGGACCAAAACCAGGTGAGGGCGACTTCTAGTGGCACTCTGCTGCTGGAGGTCGGAAGTAGATCGGAACCCCGACGCACTGGGACCGAGGGCCTTGCCGCTTGCGGTCGGGCCGCGAGGAGTTAACCTCTTTAAAAAATCTATACGGACTGGAGAGTCCATAAACACTCCTGGAAGTAGTATGTGCGCAGTGCTTTCAGTACTGGGCTTAAGCCGATAAGGCCGACGTGGAGCCGAAAGGATTAAGCACCAGATAGCGGCTGGCTGGTTCATCCAGGCAGGCGTACTGCAAACCGATTTCCGAGGAAACTCGAAATCAGACGAGACAATGGCAGCAAAATTAAAAAAGAATTTACCCCAGGAGGGTACCGGCGCCACCGGCGCAGGAGAATCCCTCCCCGAGTTTTTCAGCTCGGGCTGTCCCCCGTATTCTGGGGAGGACAAGATTCTGCTGGACGTTGTTGGGGAGAAGGAGAAGGAGAAGAAGGAGGAGAAGGAGAAGGAGAGGGGGAAGGAGAAGGAGAGAGAAGTGGAGAAGGAGATAGAAGTGGAGAAGGAGAGAGAAGTGGAGAAGGAGAGAGAAGTGGATAAGGAAAGGGAGAACGACGAGGCGGAGAAGCAGAAGCAGCGCCTAATAGAGAGCTGTTTTGCCATTCCCGCGGTAGTCGAACTGGAGAGGATGTCAGAATTAGGTTACGAGTCTGACTGCTCTCAGGCCTCGCAGTGGTCGACCGGTTCTGCGAGGAAGAGAAAACGTGACAGCGCAGGAGCGGCCAGCGGCGCTGTCAAGAAGAAGCCGAGGGGTAAACGGCCACCGCTCGAAGAGACTGATGACCTGACGCAGCCTCCTCCAGTCACGCGCACGTCCCTGAGTCTTCCCGCGGCGGAAGAACTAGCGGAGCACATGCGGCAACAGCCCACAGCAGACTTAGGGGCTCAAGTTGCGGAAAAAATGACGGTGGTGGAATCGATCGCGGCCAGGTCCACGAACCTCAAAGGGTTCTTCGTTCGGGAGTTGCGCGTCGCGGCGAGAACCGCTAGGGCCGCCATGGAAGAGATGGCACAGCGGACGGCGGACCCTGAGAGAATGCGGCAGCTTGAGGGTGAAAACAAAGCCTTGCGCTCTCAGCTGGCTGCCCTCGAGTCCCAGGTTGCCACTCTGTCTGCCGAGGTTAAGAGCATGCGAGGGCAGGAAAGAGGAAGGACAAAAACTTCCGCTGCCCTACCTCAGGTCGCTCAAGCCCACCAACCCCAGGGCTCCTTTCTGGAGCAGGTCGGGGCAATGGTCGAGGCAAAACTGGCAGAATTCAAAGCAGAGCTCTTCCCGGATCGGGCCACTCGTCCTGCATTTGGTCAAGAGCGGGCACCTGAAGCTGTCAATCGCACGCCGGTGGCAACAACAACTGCCCCTGCATCGGGTGCTAAGGGGAAAGCCGTGAAGAAACGGATGAAAAAGGCGGTTATTACGACACCCCCTCCTGTGGAGCCCATGCCCCCAGTGCCTGCGGTGCCCGTTGCGGCAGCAGAAAGAGCCGACCCCGCATCCTGGGCGGAAGTGGTGGGAAGAAAGGCCAAGCCTGGAAAGCCAGCGAAAAAGAAGTCAGCCTCAAAGCCCGCCAAGCAGAAGGAAAACCCAACGCCGAAGCCAAAGCCGAAGCCGAAACCGCCACGGCCACCAAAGTCGGCGGCGGTCATGCTGACGATTGCCGAGGGCTCGGTGGCCACCTATGCGCAGGTGATGGCCACAGCTAAGTCAAAGGTGAAACTCAGCGACTGTGGCATCACCGACTTACGGCAGAGAAAGGGCCGAAACGGAGGCATCGTGCTGGAGGTGTCCGGTCCTGAGAGCATTGGCAATGCTGACAAACTCGCAGGGTGCCTCAAAGCGGCCCTCTCGGAGCTACCTGTCAAGGTGGTGCGTCCCACAAAGACCGGAGATCTCCGAATCATGGACCTCGATGAGTCGGTGACCCCGGCAGAAGTGGCGGCCGCAATTGCTGCGAAGGGCGGCTGTAGCACCGACGAGGTTAAAGTCGGCAGTATACGGGCGAACGGTCGCCGACTAGGAACGGCGTGGGTCCGCTGCCCACTGACAGCGGTAAGAAAAGTGCTGGCGGAACCCCGACTGCGCTTAAGTGACTGGTCGGCTGTCCGTGTTGCATATCTGCCCGACAAGCCGGAGAGGTGTTACCGGTGCCTCGAGACTGGGCACGTAAGGGACGGGTGTAAGAGCACGGCCGACCGCAGTAACACTTGTTACAAGTGTGGCCAACCTGGCCACAAAGCGGCAGTGTGCTCTGCCCCACCTAACTGCGCAGTTTGCTCAGACCGAGGGCTGCGCTCTGACCACAAGATGGGACAGAAATGCGGCGGTCCAGAGAAAGGGAAAAAGAGGAGGGGAAAGCAGGCCCCTCCTCCAGTTTCTATAACTGCAGAGGGAGGCTCGCCGTCGACGCCGAGCCAGCCGAGCCCTATCTCGCAGCAACAGGAGGAAACAAGGCCTCACATTCACAGCCCAACTTAGAATCCTCCAGGGCAATCTAAATCACTGCCGCAGGGCGCAGGACCTGCTACTGCAGACCCTCGCGGAGCATAAGATTGCCCTGGCTGTTGTTGCGGAGCCTTACAGGGTGGCTACTCATCCCCGCTGGTTCGGCGATGACAACAGCTCTGTAGCTGTGTACTGGAGAGGGGGAGAAGGAACTCCGCCGTGTTCCCTACTGGAGAAGGGGCCGGGCTTTGTGGCTGTGCAGTGGGGTCTAGTAGCGGTCATAGGCTGTTACATTTCACCCAACGTCAGCCTGGCAGCTTTCGAAGGGTACCTCGACCAGCTCGCGGCGTGTGTCCGCCGCTGTCAGCTCCGCCCGGTCTTGGTCCTCGGGGATTTTAACGCCCACGCTCGCGCATGGGGTGGGCCCCGGGACGAGCCCAAGGGGGAAGCCGTTCTTGAATGGGCGGCAGGCCTAAACCTTGGGCTCCTAAACCAGGGCTCCGTCAGCACCTGTGTTCGATGGCAGGGCGAGTCCATCGTGGACCTATCCTGGGCTTCCCAATCGGCCAGTGCCATGGTGTCGGGCTGGCGGGTGGCAGAGGAGTTGCTGACTCTGTCGGACCATAATTACGTCTTAATGGATGTGGCGGTGCGCTCCCACCAGGCAGCACAGAGCCGAGATCCCGCGCGTCCAAGACGCTGGGCACTGAAGAAGCTCGACCGGGACCTGCTCGTGGCCGCCGCGAACACTGCAGCTTGGGTGGAAACACCGGGCAGTGATGACGCGGAGGCGGAGACTGCATGGTTCCGGGAGCGGATGACCCAGATCTGCGACGCTGCGATGCCTCGAGCAAGACCAAATGAGCGCACCGCTACCTACTGGTGGTCCGACGACTTGGCAGAGATCCGAAGGTCGTGCTTGAGAGCGCGAAGAGCCTACCTGCGAAGTCGTAGGCGGCGGCAAGCTTCCTTAGAGGAGAGGGCGGCGGCGTACGCCGTGTATCGCGAGGCCACGACCACGTTCCAAGCGGCTGTTGCGAACGCAAAGGAGAAGGCGTACCACGAGCTAGTGGAGAGCCTCAACGAGGACCCATGGGGGCGTCCGTACAAAATGGTACTGGACAAACTCAGACCGTGGGTTCCTCCGTTGACCGAGATGCTTGATCCTAGCCTCGTGGTGAACGTGGTGGACACGCTGTTTCCACGAGCCGCTGACAGCCCGCGTTGCCCCCCGAGTACGACGCCGATGCCGTCTTCATGGGACGAAGAGGAAAACGTCGGAAAGGAGGAATTGGAGCGAGCAGTGAGGCGCATGGCAGTTCGCAATACAGCCCCAGGCCCTGACGGAATTCCGGGTCGCGCCTGGGTGCTCGCGCTTGGGGTCCTCGGCGAGCGGTTCCGGGCCCACCTTAGCAACTGCCTGAGGTCTGGCCGCTTTCCCTCAGAATGGAAGCAGGCGCGGCTGGTATTACT
Source organism: Yponomeuta plumbellus (assembly GCA_947310845.1). NCBI lineage: Eukaryota > Metazoa > Arthropoda > Insecta > Lepidoptera > Yponomeutidae > Yponomeuta > Yponomeuta plumbellus. Next base: position 55,168 of record OX371211.1, on the reverse strand, counting down.
GAGGAAAGAGGGCAGACCAGTGGATTCGCCATCGGCCTACCGCCCAATCTGCTTGCTGGACGAGGCGGGCAAGCTGTTCGAGCGAGTGATAGCGGAGCGCATAAATCTTCACCTGTGGAGCGTCGGCCCGGACCTGTCGGACTGCCAATTTGGCTTCCGACACGGACGCTCCACGGTGGATGCCATTCTCCGCGTTCGGTCCATGGCCCAAGAGGCGGTCTCCCAGGGCAGGGTAGTGCTTGCGGTAAGTCTGGATATCGTGAATGCTTTCAACTCCCTGCCCTGGAGAGCGATCAGAGAGGCGCTTGCTCATCACGGCTTGCCCGCCTATCTGCAGAGTGTCGTCGGTGACTACCTCCGAGACCGCGGCGTCGAGTACACGGGTCGAGACAGGGCTTTGCACAGCCGAGAAACGTACTGCGGGGTCCCGCAGGGGTCGGTTCTTGGGCCACTTCTGTGGAACCTCGCGTACGACGTGGTGCTGCGGATCAGTCTCCCCGTCGGCGTTCGGGTGGTCTGCTATGCCGACGACACACTGGTTCTGGCAGAGGGCGACAGTTTCCAGCGGACGACTGTCGTTGCCGAGTGCGGAGTCGCGAGTGTGGTTCGCAGGATACAAGCGCTTGGACTGCGAGTCGCACCACATAAGACGGAAGCCATATGGTTTCACGGCCTCCCCAAAGGCACGGAGCCGCCTAGCTCGGCGGTCCACGTGGGTGATGCCGTTGTCCAGGTGGGGAAGTACATGAAGTACCTTGGCATCATCTTGGACGGTCGCTGGGAGTTCGTCGAGCACTTCGACCGCCTAGTCCCCCGGATCGACAAGGTAGCGGGTGCTCTGCACCGGATCCTACCAAATCTGGGGGGGCCGCGGGAGAGTGTTCGGCGGCTCTACTTGGGGGTCGTGCGGTCCATGGCCCTATACGGCGCGCCTATCTGGGCGGATGAGCTGGCCGGCAACAGCAACTGCAAGGCAAAACTGCTGAGCGTGCAGCGCCGGCTGGCCATAAGGGTGGCGCGCGGTTACCGCACGATCTCCCACGAGGCGGCGGGCCTACTGTCGGGACTTCCTCCCCTGGACATTCTGGCGTCAATGGACGCGTCCGTATACACGGAACTTCACCAAATGCGTGAGAATGGAGAAGATCTGCCCCCCAGGGCGATTACTCTAGTGCGCCAAGCAGCGCACAACGACGCACTCGAAAGATGGCAAGAGCGTCTTCGAAAGCCGGCTAGCCAACGACAGAGGATTGTGGGGGCACTCCTGCCCGTGTCCGAAGACTGGGTGAACCGTAGGAGCGGACAGGTCACTTACCGACTGACCCAGGTGCTCACCGGACATGGATGTTTCGGTGAGTACCTGCACAGAATCGGCCGAGAAAACTCGGCCGCCTGCCACCATTGTAACTCCGCCAACGACGATGCACAGCACACCCTGGAGGTCTGCCCCGCGTGGCAATCGCCGCGACGAGACCTCGTCGCTGCGATCGGAGCAGATCTCCGGCTGCCCCCTGTGGTGGCGGCAATGCTGCTGGGCAAACCCCAGTGGGACGCGGTGGCCTCCTTCTGCGAGACTGTAATGTCCCAGAAGGAGGAAGCCGAGCGAGAGAGGGAGAGGGCTGACCCCGCACGGAGGCGGAGACGCAGAGGCGGCGCTAACCGGCCCCGCCCTGGCCCCAATGCCCTGTAGTTCTGGGCTTAGAATTAGACTACGGTATCCCCTGCCTGTCGTAGGAGTCGACTAAAAGGGGGCCAAGCCCTGTAGCTCCGGGCTTAGAATAGGGCTACGGTATCTCCTGCCTGTCGTAAGAGGCGACTAAAAGGAGGGTGGGGTCGCGGGTGGCGAGAGTGGGGGCTCGGACCACCGTTTTAAGCGACCCCGTGACGGCGGCAGTGTGTGGTGGCCGCACACTGCCGTTCAGGGAGGGCGTCTCCAGGCTTAAGCCTGTGGAGAGACGGGTGCTTCAGTGCACAGTGCGCGGGGGCTCCGGAGCGTTCAGTGAGATCCCGGAGCCCCCAACCAAACGCACAGAGAGGGCCACCGGGGGGGTTTTTAGTGGGTAAAAATCCCACATAACCCGGCTTTCCCCCCAGGAAGTCGGGTATCTTTGGAAGATTTCCCCCCCGTTAACAAAAAAAAAAAAAAAAAAAAAAGGTTAGGTTAGGTTAGGTTAGGTTCTGTGGAGCCCATGCCCCCAGTGCCTGCGGTGCCCGTTGCGGCAGCAGAAAGAGCCGACCCCGCATCCTGGGCGGAAGTGGTGGGAAGAAAGGCCAAGCCTGGAAAGCCAGCGAAAAAGAAGTCAGCCTCAAAGCCCGCCAAGCAGAAGGAAAACCCAACGCCGAAGCCAAAGCCGAAGCCGAAACCGCCACGGCCACCAAAGTCGGCGGCGGTCATGCTGACGATTGCCGAGGGCTCGGTGGCCACCTATGCGCAGGTGATGGCCACAGCTAAGTCAAAGGTGAAACTCAGCGACTGTGGCATCACCGACTTACGGCAGAGAAAGGGCCGAAACGGAGGCATCGTGCTGGAGGTGTCCGGTCCTGAGAGCATTGGCAATGCTGACAAACTCGCAGGGTGCCTCAAAGCGGCCCTCTCGGAGCTACCTGTCAAGGTGGTGCGTCCCACAAAGACCGGAGATCTCCGAATCATGGACCTCGATGAGTCGGTGACCCCGGCAGAAGTGGCGGCCGCAATTGCTGCGAAGGGCGGCTGTAGCACCGACGAGGTTAAAGTCGGCAGTATACGGGCGAACGGTCGCCGACTAGGAACGGCGTGGGTCCGCTGCCCACTGACAGCGGTAAGAAAAGTGCTGGCGGAACCCCGACTGCGCATAAGTGACTGGTCGGCTGTCCGTGTTGCATATCTGCCCGACAAGCCGGAGAGGTGTTACCGGTGCCTCGAGACTGGGCACGTAAGGGACGGGTGTAAGAGCACGGCCGACCGCAGTAACACTTGTTACAAGTGTGGCCAACCTGGCCACAAAGCGGCAGTGTGCTCTGCCCCACCTAACTGCGCAGTTTGCTCAGACCGAGGGCTGCGCTCTGACCACAAGATGGGACAGAAATGCGGCGGTCCAGAGAAAGGGAAAAAGAGGAGGGGAAAGCAGGCCCCTCCTCCAGTTTCTATAACTGCAGAGGGAGGCTCGCCGTCGACGCCGAGCCAGCCGAGCCCTATCTCGCAGCAACAGGAGGAAACAAGGCCTCACATTCACAGCCCAACTTAGAATCCTCCAGGGCAATCTAAATCACTGCCGCAGGGCGCAGGACCTGCTACTGCAGACCCTCGCGGAGCATAAGATTGCCCTGGCTGTTGTTGCGGAGCCTTACAGGGTGGCTACTCATCCCCGCTGGTTCGGCGATGACAACAGCTCTGTAGCTGTGTACTGGAGAGGGGGAGAAGGAACTCCGCCGTGTTCCCTACTGGAGAAGGGGCCGGGCTTTGTGGCTGTGCAGTGGGGTCTAGTAGCGGTCATAGGCTGTTACATTTCACCCAACGTCAGCCTGGCAGCTTTCGAAGGGTACCTCGACCAGCTCGCGGCGTGTGTCCGCCGCTGTCAGCTCCGCCCGGTCTTGGTCCTCGGGGATTTTAACGCCCACGCTCGCGCATGGGGTGGGCCCCGGGACGAGCCCAAGGGGGAAGCCGTTCTTGAATGGGCGGCAGGCCTAAACCTTGGGCTCCTAAACCAGGGCTCCGTCAGCACCTGTGTTCGATGGCAGGGCGAGTCCATCGTGGACCTATCCTGGGCTTCCCAATCGGCCAGTGCCATGGTGTCGGGCTGGCGGGTGGCAGAGGAGTTGCTGACTCTGTCGGACCATAATTACGTCTTAATGGATGTGGCGGTGCGCTCCCACCAGGCAGCACAGAGCCGAGATCCCGCGCGTCCAAGACGCTGGGCACTGAAGAAGCTCGACCGGGACCTGCTCGTGGCCGCCGCGAACACTGCAGCTTGGGTGGAAACACCGGGCAGTGATGACGCGGAGGCGGAGACTGCATGGTTCCGGGAGCGGATGACCCAGATCTGCGACGCTGCGATGCCTCGAGCAAGACCAAATGAGCGCACCGCTACCTACTGGTGGTCCGACGACTTGGCAGAGATCCGAAGGTCGTGCTTGAGAGCGCGAAGAGCCTACCTGCGAAGTCGTAGGCGGCGGCAAGCTTCCTTAGAGGAGAGGGCGGCGGCGTACGCCGTGTATCGCGAGGCCACGACCACGTTCCAAGCGGCTGTTGCGAACGCAAAGGAGAAGGCGTACCACGAGCTAGTGGAGAGCCTCAACGAGGACCCATGGGGGCGTCCGTACAAAATGGTACTGGACAAACTCAGACCGTGGGTTCCTCCGTTGACCGAGATGCTTGATCCTAGCCTCGTGGTGAACGTGGTGGACACGCTGTTTCCACGAGCCGCTGACAGCCCGCGTTGCCCCCCGAGTACGACGCCGATGCCGTCTTCATGGGACGAAGAGGAAAACGTCGGAAAGGAGGAATTGGAGCGAGCAGTGAGGCGCATGGCAGTTCGCAATACAGCCCCAGGCCCTGACGGAATTCCGGGTCGCGCCTGGGTGCTCGCGCTTGGGGTCCTCGGCGAGCGGTTCCGGGCCCACCTTAGCAACTGCCTGAGGTCTGGCCGCTTTCCCTCAGAATGGAAGCAGGCGCGGCTGGTATTACTGAGGAAAGAGGGCAGACCAGTGGATTCGCCATCGGCCTACCGCCCAATCTGCTTGCTGGACGAGGCGGGCAAGCTGTTCGAGCGAGTGATAGCGGAGCGCATAAATCTTCACCTGTGGAGCGTCGGCCCGGACCTGTCGGACTGCCAATTTGGCTTCCGACACGGACGCTCCACGGTGGATGCCATTCTCCGCGTTCGGTCCATGGCCCAAGAGGCGGTCTCCCAGGGCAGGGTAGTGCTTGCGGTAAGTCTGGATATCGTGAATGCTTTCAACTCCCTGCCCTGGAGAGCGATCAGAGAGGCGCTTGCTCATCACGGCTTGCCCGCCTATCTGCAGAGTGTCGTCGGTGACTACCTCCGAGACCGCGGCGTCGAGTACACGGGTCGAGACAGGGCTTTGCACAGCCGAGAAACGTACTGCGGGGTCCCGCAGGGGTCGGTTCTTGGGCCACTTCTGTGGAACCTCGCGTACGACGTGGTGCTGCGGATCAGTCTCCCCGTCGGCGTTCGGGTGGTCTGCTATGCCGACGACACACTGGTTCTGGCAGAGGGCGACAGTTTCCAGCGGACGACTGTCGTTGCCGAGTGCGGAGTCGCGAGTGTGGTTCGCAGGATACAAGCGCTTGGACTGCGAGTCGCACCACATAAGACGGAAGCCATATGGTTTCACGGCCTCCCCAAAGGCACGGAGCCGCCTAGCTCGGCGGTCCACGTGGGTGATGCCGTTGTCCAGGTGGGGAAGTACATGAAGTACCTTGGCATCATCTTGGACGGTCGCTGGGAGTTCGTCGAGCACTTCGACCGCCTAGTCCCCCGGATCGACAAGGTAGCGGGTGCTCTGCACCGGATCCTACCAAATCTGGGGGGGCCGCGGGAGAGTGTTCGGCGGCTCTACTTGGGGGTCGTGCGGTCCATGGCCCTATACGGCGCGCCTATCTGGGCGGATGAGCTGGCCGGCAACAGCAACTGCAAGGCAAAACTGCTGAGCGTGCAGCGCCGGCTGGCCATAAGGGTGGCGCGCGGTTACCGCACGATCTCCCACGAGGCGGCGGGCCTACTGTCGGGACTTCCTCCCCTGGACATTCTGGCGTCAATGGACGCGTCCGTATACACGGAACTTCACCAAATGCGTGAGAATGGAGAAGATCTGCCCCCCAGGGCGATTACTCTAGTGCGCCAAGCAGCGCACAACGACGCACTCGAAAGATGGCAAGAGCGTCTTCGAAAGCCGGCTAGCCAACGACAGAGGATTGTGGGGGCACTCCTGCCCGTGTCCGAAGACTGGGTGAACCGTAGGAGCGGACAGGTCACTTACCGACTGACCCAGGTGCTCACCGGACATGGATGTTTCGGTGAGTACCTGCACAGAATCGGCCGAGAAAACTCGGCCGCCTGCCACCATTGTAACTCCGCCAACGACGATGCACAGCACACCCTGGAGGTCTGCCCCGCGTGGCAATCGCCGCGACGAGACCTCGTCGCTGCGATCGGAGCAGATCTCCGGCTGCCCCCTGTGGTGGCGGCAATGCTGCTGGGCAAACCCCAGTGGGACGCGGTGGCCTCCTTCTGCGAGACTGTAATGTCCCAGAAGGAGGAAGCCGAGCGAGAGAGGGAGAGGGCTGACCCCGCACGGAGGCGGAGACGCAGAGGCGGCGCTAACCGGCCCCGCCCTGGCCCCAATGCCCTGTAGTTCTGGGCTTAGAATTAGACTACGGTATCCCCTGCCTGTCGTAGGAGTCGACTAAAAGGGGGCCAAGCCCTGTAGCTCCGGGCTTAGAATAGGGCTACGGTATCTCCTGCCTGTCGTAAGAGGCGACTAAAAGGAGGGTGGGGTCGCGGGTGGCGAGAGTGGGGGCTCGGACCACCGTTTTAAGCGACCCCGTGACGGCGGCAGTGTGTGGTGGCCGCACACTGCCGTTCAGGGAGGGCGTCTCCAGGCTTAAGCCTGTGGAGAGACGGGTGCTTCAGTGCACAGTGCGCGGGGGCTCCGGAGCGTTCAGTGAGATCCCGGAGCCCCCAACCAAACGCACAGAGAGGGCCACCGGGGGGGTTTTAGTGGGTAAAAATCCCACATAACCCGGCTTTCCCCCCAGGAAGTCGGGTATCTTTGGAAGATTTCCCCCCCGTTAACAAAAAAAAAAAAAAAAAAAAAAAAAAAAAAGGTTAGGTTAGGTTAGGTTAGGTTAGGTTAGGTTAGGTTAGGTTAGGTTAGGTTAGGTTAGGTTAGGTTAGGTTAGGTTTTTTTTTTTTTTTTCCAAAGAAATTGAAGCTCCATGTGTGCTCGTGGTGCTAATGGTATACTCCGCGAGCACACAGTGTGATTTTATTGGGGGCTTGAGAAAGAGGTTTAGAATTAGTGATTTTAATTAGTTGTTGGGAGATGAAGTATTTTAACTGTATTAAGTTTGTTGTGATGTTATGTGAGTAGAAGTATATATTTATTTATTTTGTTTAGGTTTAAAGATAATAAAGCTTTTAAAAATGATTGTAAGGTTTCGCGAGTTAACTTAGACTTAGATTATTTACTATATTTATTTATTTGTTTATAATTTATATTTTTATAAGTTTTTGACACTTAAAAGAGATGCCGCAGGAATTATTAGCTTGATAAGGTAGATGTGTATATTATATATATATTTATTATATTTATATTTTTTTTTTAGATTTTAGGTATAACTAGTTTGTGAAGAAGATTTATATAGACTTAACAGGGTTACTTGTTCTTAGCATTCTTGTTTATTTACAAGAATCTGCACAGAGCCGAGGGCACTCACGCGCTAGATGGTCCATTATCTGGATGGTAGCCGTATCGCAGCTGGTCTTGTCGGTCGCGGGTATTTAAAAACCGATAACTTTACTGTCGGTAAAATCCGCCGCCGAAAGCGGCCGCAATAGTTGGAAGGCGCGCCCTGCAGCTCTGTACAGATCCTGCATGTTGTGGGTATTAGTTCGATTTAGTCAGGTGGGGTGGGGCTACTCGCCGTAGTCCGTACGTGCGCAAACAGAATTGCTCATACTTATGTACCTAGGGCAAGTAGCGGAAGTAGCGCTGTGGGAGGTATCTTTGTCAGAGGTGTTATTTTGATTCTTATTGTGAGCGTTACAATTGTGACATGACAGTTTTGAGGCGTCATCTTTGGCCGGACAGTCCTTGAAAGTGTGTAGATTGGATGCACAGTGGGAGCAGGTGGAGGTGGACTCCTTGCACCATTTCTTTGTGTGGCCATACTGTAAGCAGCGATAGCATTGGAGTACAGGGATATAATTTTCTACGTGGACCCTTTGGTGGTCCACATTGAGCTTGCCGGCATCAGTGATGGACCGCCAGAGGGCCGGGCTGGTGGTGTAGACCGCGTTGTACAACTTAGGATTCCTGTTACCGCGCTTAAATTTCAGCTGGAGGTCCTCAGGCCCGTTGTTTTTTACAGAGTCGTTTTGGGTGCGCAGAATTGTTGTGAGTAATTCGGGGCTGATGTCTTCTGGTACTCCTTTGATAACGATCATTGGCAGTAGCTTTTTAGAGGGCTCTGCTTCAATAGGTGATGACGGGCTGATTTTATTAAGAGTTGTTTGCATATGTTCCGCTTTCTCGAACTCGACTCTGAGTTTGGTTTTGGAGATAGGTTTCACGCTGAGGGGGGCGAAGTTAGTATCGCGAAAGCTTATATTTTTCTGCCATGCAGAGAGAGTTTCGGAAGTGGTGGTCGAGTTTTTTGCAGAAACAATGATGGCTGGTTTATATGGAGGTGGGCGAAGCGGAACAGAGGGAGTTGAGGCAACCTTGGCGTATGAGAACTGACCCGAAGGAGGCGGAGTAGGAGTCGGCAGAGGCGCCTGAGCGGTCGGCGCAGGCACTGTGATCGCCCTCATCTCCTCACGGATGCACTCTCGGATGGTTGCCTTGAGCTCTTCGGTGTTAGCAGGGGGGGCAGGCGGGGCAGGGGGAGCAGATGGCAGCGGCAAAAGAGTAAAAAGGTATTCAAGCCTGTCCACGCTTGTGAGGATATCGGCCTTGATCCCTCTCTTGAGGTTACCCGAGCGGCCCACGGCTTCTCGGATAACCTCAAAGAGGGAGGTGATCTCGCTCTCCGGGTCGTCAAAATAGCCCATCTGTAGCGGGACGGGTTTAGCGGGCTTAGCGGCGGGAGTGGCGACCGTAGCAGTGGGTGTGGCGGCTTGGCTGCCGTAACGGAGCGGGGGCATCGAACCAGACGAGTCCGGGTCGTCGCTGGTGTGGGAGTGGGGCGTCAGCACGAGCGGCGTCCTCAACATATTGAAAATGTGGCCAGAAACGGTAAAAATGTAAAATTTATTCCCCAGAAAAGTCGATGAACCAAGGGTATCGAGAAAGGGTCGGTGGGGCGGGGCGGCGGGGTGGGTGGCGGCGAAAACCGGGGGAGGCCCACGAAGAGAAGTGTAGTAGATGCGGAAGAGGTCCGACGGATTTAGAAAAAGAAATTAAATAAAAAGGCCGAAAAAAGTGAATTTAGAAAATTTGTAAGGGTTTTTGCTAAATTGAGAGAAAACTATTGAAGCTACTTTTATTTTTGTTTCAGATACAAGGAGCTGAAGGCGAGACGCTTGTAAGAAGGTGCGACACAAGTGGGTGAGAGGTAAACTGAACAAAAGTTGTTTTATGTTGTACTGAAAATACACGCCGCTTAGGTGGATTTTTTACGAGACGTATGTATGGAGAAAAACTAAAATTTCGTCGTATCGGCACAAAAGATGTGTCAATCGACGCGGGGGAGGCCCACGAAGAGAAGTGTAGTAGATGCGGAAGAGGTCCGACGGATTTAGAAAAAGAAATTAAATAAAAAGGCCGAAAAAAGTGAATTTAGAAAATTTGTAAGGGTTTTTGCTAAATTGAGAGAAAACTATTGAAGCTACTTTTATTTTTGTTTCAGATACAAGGAGCTGAAGGCGAGACGCTTGTAAGAAGGTGCGACACAAGTGGGTGAGAGGTAAACTGAACAAAAGTTGTTTTATGTTGTACTGAAAATACACGCCGCTTAGGTGGATTTTTTACGAGACGTATGTATGGAGAAAAACTAAAATTTCGTCGTATCGGCACAAAAGATGTGTCAATCGACGCGGGGGAGGCCCACGAAGAGAAGTGTAGTAGATGCGGAAGAGGTCCGACGGATTTAGAAAAAGAAATTAAATAAAAAGGCCGAAAAAAGTGAATTTAGAAAATTTGTAAGGGTTTTTGCTAAATTGAGAGAAAACTATTGAAGCTACTTTTATTTTTGTTTCAGATACAAGGAGCTGAAGGCGAGACGCTTGTAAGAAGGTGCGACACAAGTGGGTGAGAGGTAAACTGAACAAAAGTTGTTTTATGTTGTACTGAAAATACACGCCGCTTAGGTGGATTTTTTACGAGACGTATGTATGGAGAAAAACTAAAATTTCGTCGTATCGGCACAAAAGATGTGTCAATCGACGCGGGGGAGGCCCACGAAGAGAAGTGTAGTAGATGCGGAAGAGGTCCGACGGATTTAGAAAAAGAAATTAAATAAAAAGGCCGAAAAAAGTGAATTTAGAAAATTTGTAAGGGTTTTTGCTAAATTGAGAGAAAACTATTGAAGCTACTTTTATTTTTGTTTCAGATACAAGGAGCTGAAGGCGAGACGCTTGTAAGAAGGTGCGACACAAGTGGGTGAGAGGTAAACTGAACAAAAGTTGTTTTATGTTGTACTGAAAATACACGCCGCTTAGGTGGATTTTTTACGAGACGTATGTATGGAGAAAAACTAAAATTTCGTCGTATCGGCACAAAAGATGTGTCAATCGACGCGGGGGAGGCCCACGAAGAGAAGTGTAGTAGATGCGGAAGAGGTCCGACGGATTTAGAAAAAGAAATTAAATAAAAAGGCCGAAAAAAGTGAATTTAGAAAATTTGTAAGGGTTTTTGCTAAATTGAGAGAAAACTATTGAAGCTACTTTTATTTTTGTTTCAGATACAAGGAGCTGAAGGCGAGACGCTTGTAAGAAGGTGCGACACAAGTGGGTGAGAGGTAAACTGAACAAAAGTTGTTTTATGTTGTACTGAAAATACACGCCGCTTAGGTGGATTTTTTACGAGACGTATGTATGGAGAAAAACTAAAATTTCGTCGTATCGGCACAAAAGATGTGTCAATCGACGCGGGGGAGGCCCACGAAGAGAAGTGTAGTAGATGCGGAAGAGGTCCGACGGATTTAGAAAAAGAAATTAAATAAAAAGGCCGAAAAAAGTGAATTTAGAAAATTTGTAAGGGTTTTTGCTAAATTGAGAGAAAACTATTGAAGCTACTTTTATTTTTGTTTCAGATACAAGGAGCTGAAGGCGAGACGCTTGTAAGAAGGTGCGACACAAGTGGGTGAGAGGTAAACTGAACAAAAGTTGTTTTATGTTGTACTGAAAATACACGCCGCTTAGGTGGATTTTTTACGAGACGTATGTATGGAGAAAAACTAAAATTTCGTCGTATCGGCACAAAAGATGTGTCAATCGACGCGGGGGAGGCCCACGAAGAGAAGTGTAGTAGATGCGGAAGAGGTCCGACGGATTTAGAAAAAGAAATTAAATAAAAAGGCCGAAAAAAGTGAATTTAGAAAATTTGTAAGGGTTTTTGCTAAATTGAGAGAAAACTATTGAAGCTACTTTTATTTTTGTTTCAGATACAAGGAGCTGAAGGCGAGACGCTTGTAAGAAGGTGCGACACAAGTGGGTGAGAGGTAAACTGAACAAAAGTTGTTTTATGTTGTACTGAAAATACACGCCGCTTAGGTGGATTTTTTACGAGACGTATGTATGGAGAAAAACTAAAATTTCGTCGTATCGGCACAAAAGATGTGTCAATCGACGCGGGGGAGGCCCACGAAGAGAAGTGTAGTAGATGCGGAAGAGGTCCGACGGATTTAGAAAAAGAAATTAAATAAAAAGGCCGAAAAAAGTGAATTTAGAAAATTTGTAAGGGTTTTTGCTAAATTGAGAGAAAACTATTGAAGCTACTTTTATTTTTGTTTCAGATACAAGGAGCTGAAGGCGAGACGCTTGTAAGAAGGTGCGACACAAGTGGGTGAGAGGTAAACTGAACAAAAGTTGTTTTATGTTGTACTGAAAATACACGCCGCTTAGGTGGATTTTTTACGAGACGTATGTATGGAGAAAAACTAAAATTTCGTCGTATCGGCACAAAAGATGTGTCAATCGACGCGGGGGAGGCCCACGAAGAGAAGTGTAGTAGATGCGGAAGAGGTCCGACGGATTTAGAAAAAGAAATTAAATAAAAAGGCCGAAAAAAGTGAATTTAGAAAATTTGTAAGGGTTTTTGCTAAATTGAGAGAAAACTATTGAAGCTACTTTTATTTTTGTTTCAGATACAAGGAGCTGAAGGCGAGACGCTTGTAAGAAGGTGCGACACAAGTGGGTGAGAGGTAAACTGAACAAAAGTTGTTTTATGTTGTACTGAAAATACACGCCGCTTAGGTGGATTTTTTACGAGACGTATGTATGGAGAAAAACTAAAATTTCGTCGTATCGGCACAAAAGATGTGTCAATCGACGCGGGGGAGGCCCACGAAGAGAAGTGTAGTAGATGCGGAAGAGGTCCGACGGATTTAGAAAAAGAAATTAAATAAAAAGGCCGAAAAAAGTGAATTTAGAAAATTTGTAAGGGTTTTTGCTAAATTGAGAGAAAACTATTGAAGCTACTTTTATTTTTGTTTCAGATACAAGGAGCTGAAGGCGAGACGCTTGTAAGAAGGTGCGACACAAGTGGGTGAGAGGTAAACTGAACAAAAGTTGTTTTATGTTGTACTGAAAATACACGCCGCTTAGGTGGATTTTTTACGAGACGTATGTATGGAGAAAAACTAAAATTTCGTCGTATCGGCACAAAAGATGTGTCAATCGACGCGGGGGAGGCCCACGAAGAGAAGTGTAGTAGATGCGGAAGAGGTCCGACGGATTTAGAAAAAGAAATTAAATAAAAAGGCCGAAAAAAGTGAATTTAGAAAATTTGTAAGGGTTTTTGCTAAATTGAGAGAAAACTATTGAAGCTACTTTTATTTTTGTTTCAGATACAAGGAGCTGAAGGCGAGACGCTTGTAAGAAGGTGCGACACAAGTGGGTGAGAGGTAAACTGAACAAAAGTTGTTTTATGTTGTACTGAAAATACACGCCGCTTAGGTGGATTTTTTACGAGACGTATGTATGGAGAAAAACTAAAATTTCGTCGTATCGGCACAAAAGATGTGTCAATCGACGCGGGGGAGGCCCACGAAGAGAAGTGTAGTAGATGCGGAAGAGGTCCGACGGATTTAGAAAAAGAAATTAAATAAAAAGGCCGAAAAAAGTGAATTTAGAAAATTTGTAAGGGTTTTTGCTAAATTGAGAGAAAACTATTGAAGCTACTTTTATTTTTGTTTCAGATACAAGGAGCTGAAGGCGAGACGCTTGTAAGAAGGTGCGACACAAGTGGGTGAGAGGTAAACTGAACAAAAGTTGTTTTATGTTGTACTGAAAATACACGCCGCTTAGGTGGATTTTTTACGAGACGTATGTATGGAGAAAAACTAAAATTTCGTCGTATCGGCACAAAAGATGTGTCAATCGACGCGGGGGAGGCCCACGAAGAGAAGTGTAGTAGATGCGGAAGAGGTCCGACGGATTTAGAAAAAGAAATTAAATAAAAAGGCCGAAAAAAGTGAATTTAGAAAATTTGTAAGGGTTTTTGCTAAATTGAGAGAAAACTATTGAAGCTACTTTTATTTTTGTTTCAGATACAAGGAGCTGAAGGCGAGACGCTTGTAAGAAGGTGCGACACAAGTGGGTGAGAGGTAAACTGAACAAAAGTTGTTTTATGTTGTACTGAAAATACACGCCGCTTAGGTGGATTTTTTACGAGACGTATGTATGGAGAAAAACTAAAATTTCGTCGTATCGGCACAAAAGATGTGTCAATCGACGCGGGGGAGGCCCACGAAGAGAAGTGTAGTAGATGCGGAAGAGGTCCGACGGATTTAGAAAAAGAAATTAAATAAAAAGGCCGAAAAAAGTGAATTTAGAAAATTTGTAAGGGTTTTTGCTAAATTGAGAGAAAACTATTGAAGCTACTTTTATTTTTGTTTCAGATACAAGGAGCTGAAGGCGAGACGCTTGTAAGAAGGTGCGACACAAGTGGGTGAGAGGTAAACTGAACAAAAGTTGTTTTATGTTGTACTGAAAATACACGCCGCTTAGGTGGATTTTTTACGAGACGTATGTATGGAGAAAAACTAAAATTTCGTCGTATCGGCACAAAAGATGTGTCAATCGACGCGGGGGAGGCCCACGAAGAGAAGTGTAGTAGATGCGGAAGAGGTCCGACGGATTTAGAAAAAGAAATTAAATAAAAAGGCCGAAAAAAGTGAATTTAGAAAATTTGTAAGGGTTTTTGCTAAATTGAGAGAAAACTATTGAAGCTACTTTTATTTTTGTTTCAGATACAAGGAGCTGAAGGCGAGACGCTTGTAAGAAGGTGCGACACAAGTGGGTGAGAGGTAAACTGAACAAAAGTTGTTTTATGTTGTACTGAAAATACACGCCGCTTAGGTGGATTTTTTACGAGACGTATGTATGGAGAAAAACTAAAATTTCGTCGTATCGGCACAAAAGATGTGTCAATCGACGCGGGGGAGGCCCACGAAGAGAAGTGTAGTAGATGCGGAAGAGGTCCGACGGATTTAGAAAAAGAAATTAAATAAAAAGGCCGAAAAAAGTGAATTTAGAAAATTTGTAAGGGTTTTTGCTAAATTGAGAGAAAACTATTGAAGCTACTTTTATTTTTGTTTCAGATACAAGGAGCTGAAGGCGAGACGCTTGTAAGAAGGTGCGACACAAGTGGGTGAGAGGTAAACTGAACAAAAGTTGTTTTATCGGTTAGGTTAGGTTAGGTTAGGTTAGGTTAGGTTAGGTTAGGTTAGGTTAGGTTGATAGATATGAGAATTTTTTCTTTATAGATATTTTCGATAGATATTGAGGTTATTGTTTAGTTGGGTGTTGGTTAGGCTAGTTGCGTTTTGGGATTTTCGTGTGTTTTGGTTAGGCTAAGAGCTTAGGCTGTTTGGAGTTCTTGTTGGGTTGTGTGATTATAATTTTTTCTTTATATTTTCTCGGGTTGGTTTTGTGTGGATTGTTATTGTTTAGTTGGGTGTTGGTTAGGCTAGTTACGTATTGGGATTTTCGTGTGTTTTTGTATTTTGCTTAGGTGTGGGTTTAGTGTTAGTGGTAGGTTAAGTTGTACATTTGCTTGTATATACTTTGGGTAGGTTAGGTTAGGTTTAGGGCAGTGAGCCACATTGGTGGCTGCTGGTGGGTCCCAGATGGACCCCGATGCCTCGGCATCGGCCGTAGACCGAGGGAAGGAAGTGAAGAAGCGGATCCGGGTCAGGTTCTGCTCCCCATCCGCTTCCGACTCGGAGATGGAGATATCGGCCGCGGCAAAGATCCCGACGGCGAGACGCGGAAAACCGCGACCCCGTGGGTCTGCTTTGGGGCTGGCGAGGGACTCAAAGAAGCCGGCACAGCCGCAGGCTGTCCTGACGGCTTACGATGACGATGAGGAGGTCCAGGACTTGGCGGTGTCTCTGGATATCCAAACCTTGAGGGCCAAGGTGGGGGAAAATCTTTCCTCCATCTTGGATTATGTGGGCAAGTCGTCCAACCTGAAGGGAGGGTATGCCAGTAAAATTGGGGGCTTTACGGCAAATATCGCCGAAATGGTGGAACAAATGGCGGATGTCAAGACGACAGACGCCATGCGCAGACTGAGCGCTGACAAAAAGCGCCTCAGCCGCGAGCTCACCGTCATGCGAGGTGTGGTGGACTCGTACAAGCGGGACCTCAAGGCCCTCCAGGCCACCGCCATGGCGCGAGCGGAGGCGGAGGCGGAAAGGGCGGCAGAGGAGCCGCCCGTTCTGGAGGTGAGTGAGGAGCTGGTGCAGCGCCTGCTGGCCGCTCTCCTCCCTCCCATCGCGAGAATGATCGAGGGCAAGATCGCGGGAATTGGGTCCGCCAATGAGAGGGTCCGTCCGCCTCTAATGGCGGACAGTCGGGAGGCAGCGCCCCCCCCGGCAGGGGCAAAGAAGGCGGGGAAACCCAAGGCCAAAAAGGCGGGGCCGGCGGTGGCCCAGGAGACGGCTACCCAGGGGTCGCTGCCGGAGCCTCCGGCCACTCAGGTAGCCCCCACCCCGTCCACCTCTGGTGAGACCTGGACGGAGGTGGTGCGTCGGGGGAAAAAGGTGGCGGCGCCAGCGGCGCCAGTGGCTAAGGGGCCGACTCAAGGGTTGGCCATACCTAAGGCGGGGGCCCCCCAAGGGGACAAGAAGAAGGCGGTCAGGCTGGTGGCTCCTCGGTCGGCTGCAGTGGTGATGACTCTGGCACCAGAGGCCGTGTGCCAGGGCATTACCTATAGCGAGGTATTAGCCAGGGCCGAGGAGTCGATCGACCTGAACGAGCTCCAGATTGAGGGCCTCAAGATTCGGCAGACGGCCACCGGGGCCCGCATGCTGGAGGTTGCGGGCTCCCAAAGGGCAGAGAGGGCTGACCAGCTGGCGGAAAAGCTGAGGGTGGCGTTGCCCGGCGTGGTGCGTGTCGACAGGCCGACGAAGACGGTTGACATGCGCGTCGTTGGCTTGGATGATGCGGCCACGCCGGAAAAACTGACGGCGGCGGTGGCAAAAGCGGGCGGCTGTGCTGTTGGGGCGGTGAAGGTGTGCGGAGGGATCCGCCCCAACATTAGGGGGGAAGGTACGGCACTCGTGTCGTGCCCGATTGAGGCCGCTCAGAAGATCCAGGAGGCCGAGCGTCTCCTGGTGGGCTGGAGCTCGGTCCGTGTCCAGCTCCTGGAGGCGCGCCCCATGCGTTGTTACAAATGCATGGGGTTGGGGCATACACGTCAGCTATGCCCCTCGGCAGCGGATCGGAGCGGCCTTTGTTTCCGGTGTGGTGTGTCCGGGCACACAGCGGAAAGCTGTCAGGCCGTGTCTCCCCGCTGCGCTATCTGCGCCGACCGGGGGAACCCGGCAAATCATGTCATGGGGGGGCGCAACTGCAACCCCCCCAAAGTCAGAGGGAGACTGACCCCCGCACCCCAGGGGCAGAGAGCGGAGGGGTGCCGTGTGGCGCAAGTGGTAAACGCTGAGATGTCGAACTAATCGGACGTCTCAGCGTCACATACATAGCGGCCGTAGCGGAGCCTAGCTCCGCCTCTAGCCGAGTGCGGGGGTCCTCTTTTCCCCTTGTGGAGGAGGCGCTGGGAGGGGGCTGGGGGAGCGGCTGGGAGGGAACGACCCGGAGTTCGTGCCGCCCCGACAGACGAGAAGAACCGGCTTGCGTAGCAGTCGTGCACTCCACGCTGCCGGTGCAGTGAGGGCCACAGACGGCAGGTTGAGGGACCTGCCGTCTGACACGTGGCGGGAGGGGGGGGTGTGGAGCCCACACCCCTTCTCCAGGGAAGGGGCCCGGCTTTGGCCGGGTCAACGTCGCCGGGGCGCCGCTGTAGCATTCGCGTTGTGGTTACACCACTTGTGAGATCCAGCGGCGCCCCATTGCACAAGCGACAGGACGGCTCCCGGGGTGTTTTAGTCAGTATGCCCACACTCGGTGGGTGAGCCTGACACACGGCCGCCACCCTCCCTCAGGGGGCGGTGTCACGGTGCGTAACTGCATTTCACCCCGTTAAAAAAAAAAAAAAAAAAAAAAAAAAAAAAAAAAAAAAAAAAAAAAAAAAAAAAGGTTAGGTTAGGTTAGGTTAGGTTAGGTTAGGTTAGGTTAGGTTGGCCCGCAGGGCCTACACGAGGGGCAGGCGTCGGCCAAGCCAGGAGGGCACTGATGGCCAGCTGTACGCGGCGTACCGACAGGCCAGGAAGGCGGTGCAGCTGGCCATCAGCAGGGCAAAGGAGAGGGCCAGAGAGGCCATGCTGGAGGGACTGGACAGGGATCCGTGGGGCCGTCCGTACCGATGGGCGCGTAATAAAATGCGCCCTCAGACGGCCCCGACGACGGAGACCCTGGACCCCCAGTTCCTCCAGCGGGTGGTCGGGGAGTTATTCCCCCGGCAGGGGAGGTTCAGTCCCCCAACGATGGCCGCCAGTCGACCGCAGGAGGAAGAGGGAGAGGAGCAGACGCCCCCCCCCATCACGGACGGCGAGATGGGAGCCGCCATACGGTGCCTTCGGTCCAAGAAGAGGGCACCGGGTCCGGATGGGGTCCCCGGGAAGGTGCTATTCGTAGCTCTGGAGTACCTCGGGGAACAGCTTCGGGAACTCTTCAATATGTGCATCCGCACTGGACAGTTCCCGGAGCTGTGGAGGGTGGGGCGGTTGGTACTGTTGCCGAAGGCGGGTCGTTCGGCCGACTCTCCTTCGGCATATAGGCCAATCGTCCTGCTGGATGAGGTCGGGAAGCTGCTGGAACGCATTCTGGCAGCCCGACTCAACCGGCATCTGCTCGGACCGGGGCCCGGCCTCTCTGAGGCCCAATACGGGTTCCGGGCACTGCGGTCGACGGTGGACGCCGTCCTGGCCCTAAAGCGCCTCACGGTGGAGGCGACTGGGCGGGGGTCCAGGGTCCTGGCTGTGTCCCTGGACATCAGGAATGCCTTCAACAGCATCCCCCATGCCACCATTATCGAGGCACTCCGGTTCCAAGGGGTGCCTCGGTACATGGGGACGCTGTTGGGGGCATACCTGGAGGGCAGGACGGTGGTGGCCGTCGGAAGGGGCGGCCGCCTGGTGGAGCACTCGGTGGAGGCCGGCGTCCCGCAGGGTTCGGTGTTGGGGCCGATCTTGTGGAACGTCGGCTATGACTGGGTGCTCCGCGGGAGACTCCTCCCCGGGATGAGTGTCATATGCTATGCAGACGACACTCTTGTCACCGCCCGGGGAGGAGACTTCAAGGAGGTCTCCCGACTCGCCACAGTAGGGGTGGACCTGGTGGTCGGGAGGATCAGGCGGCTGGGCCTCGAGGTGGCCCTGGAGAAGACGGAGGCCCTCCTATTTCATGGGCCCCGAGCCGGACCGCCGCCGGGTGCGAATATTGTCCTCGGCGGCGGAACGGTGGTGAGGATCGGGGCCCAGATGAAATATTTGGGCCTCGTGCTTGATGGGAGGTGGAGCTTTGGCCCCCACTTCAGGGAGCTGGGGCCAAGGCTCGTCAGGGCAGCCGCAGCCCTAGGGCAGCTCCTGCCCAACAAGGGAGGGCCCAACGCCAGGTGCCGTAGGCTGATGGCGGGCATCATCCGCAGTATGGCACTGTACGGTGCCCCGGTGTGGGTAGACGCTCTCTGTGGCTCCAACAAAGCACTGCTCAGGAGGCCACAGAGAGTAATCGCCCAGAGGGCGATTAGGGGGTACCGTACGGTGTCGTGGGCGGCAGCCACGGTCCTGGCTGCGGATCCTCCCTGGGAGCGGGAGGCCGAGGTTCTCGCCCGGGTGTACCGGTTTGTCGCGGACAAGAGGGCCCAGGGCGAGAACCCGGCCCCGAGGGAGGTGCGCCGCGAGAGGCGCGAGGCCAAAGATGACTTGGTGGAGAGGTGGGCCGAAGACCTCGAGGTGGCCCAATATGGCGTGTGGACCATACGGGCCGTAAAGCCGGTCCTGGAGCGCTGGATGCGTCGCAAACGCAGGCCCCTCACCTTCCGGATGGTGCAGGTGCTGACCGGGCATGGGTGCTTCGGCAAGTACCTGCACCGCATCGGGAGGGAGGAGACGCCGGAGTGCCGCGAATGCGACGCTCCAGCGGACACGGCGGAGCACACTCTAGCGGAGTGTGCGGCCTGGGGTCCACAGCGCCACGTTCTGGCGCAACACTTCGAGGGCGGTCTCTCCTTGCCGAGTATGATTCCCATCATGCTCCGCAGGGAGAGAGCGTGGAAGGCGATGGCCCACTTCTGCCACCAAGTCATTGGGCTGAAGGAGGCCGAGGAGCGGCTGCGGGAGGATGATCCTCGGTCCGCGCCGCTCCGTCGGAGACGCACCGGCGCGCGTAGGAGGCGCTACGCGCACCTCATGCCGCCAGTGCAGTGAGGGCCACAGACGGCAGGTTGAGGGACCTGCCGTCTGACACGTGGCGGGAGGGGGGGGGTGTGGAGCCCACACCCCTCCTCCAGGGAAGGGGCCCGGCTTCGGTCGGGCCAACGTCGCCGGGGCGCCGCTGTCGCATTCGCGTTGTGGTCACACCACTTGCGAGATCCAGCGGCGCCCCATTGCACAAGCGACAGGACGGCTCCCGGGGTGTTTTAGTCAGTATGCCCACACTCGGTGGGCGAGCCTGACACACGGCCGCCACCCTCCCTCAGGGGGCGGTGTCATGGTGCGTAACTGCATTTCACCCCGTAAAAAAAAAAAAAAAAAAAAAAAAAAAAAGGTTAGGTTAGGTTAGGTTAGGTTAGGTTAGGTTAGGTTAGGTTAGGTTAGGTTAGGTTAGGTTAGGTTAGGTTAGGTTAGGTTAGGTTAGGTTTCCGTGTGGAGTTTCTGGTCTTCCATCGGACGCGTCCCCCGGGTGGCGGATAGGGGAACGCCCTCCAGATATGGGGGGTACCGGCTTCGGCCGGCGCGGACCAAAACCAGAGGGAGGGGGACGTCCAGTGGCTTGCGCTGCTGGATGTCCCGCGGGGTCCACTATGGGCCCCGCACCCGTAACCCCACACTGAGTGGGGCCGGGGGCCTTCGGGCCGCGAGGAGACAACCTCTATAAAAAACACACGGTGGGGGCCCTCCTCTATGTCCCTCTGTTCAGCAGAGGGCATAGAGGAGGTTGAGGGAGGGTCACAGACGGCAGGTTGGGGGACCTGCCGTCCGACATCGTGACGGGAGAAGGGGGTGGGGGGCCCATGCCCCTTCTCCAGTGAGGGTGGGCCCGGCTCCTTTGCGAGTCAGGTCGACGTCGCCGGGGCGCCGCTGTAGCATTCGCACTGTGGTCTACCGCTTGCGAGATCCGGCGGCGCCCCATTGCACGAGCGACAGGACGGCCCCCGGGGTGTTTTAGGAGGTATGCCTCTCCCTCCTATTATTAGGAGAGGAGAGTCCGACACACGGCCATCGCCCTCCCCCAAGGGTGGCGGTTATGGTGCACAAAGCATTTCACCCCGTTAACAAAAAAAAAAAAAAAAAAAAGGTTAGGTTAGGTTAGGTTAGGTTAGGTTAGGTTAGGTTCACGACGCGGCGGGTCTCCTGGCGAGGTTTCCCCCCCTGGACATCCTGGCGTCGATGGACGCAACGGTGTATGAAGAGCTCCATCGCATGCGCGATAGCGGGCAGGACATGCCTCCAAGGGCCGTTGCCCTGATGCGGCAGCA
Organism: Yponomeuta plumbellus; assembly: GCA_947310845.1. Taxonomy (NCBI): domain Eukaryota; kingdom Metazoa; phylum Arthropoda; class Insecta; order Lepidoptera; family Yponomeutidae; genus Yponomeuta; species Yponomeuta plumbellus. The sequence continues at coordinate 34,180 of OX371211.1, read as the reverse complement.
GGCGCACGCGGATGCACTCGAGGAGTGGCGGACGCGTCTGCAGGAGCCAGCCAGGCAGCGCCAGAGAGTTGTGGCGGCGGTCCTGCCCGTCTTCGACGAGTGGATGAGCCGTGCGAGTGGGCAGGTGAGCTACCGGCTGACCCAGGTACTCACCGGACACGGGTGCTTCGGTGAGTACCTGCACCGAATCGGCAGAGAGAGCTCGGCGGCCTGCTACCACTGCAGTTCCGCCGTCGACGACGCCCAGCACACCTTGGAGGTCTGCCCCGCGTGGCAATCGTCGCGACGTGAGCTCGTCGCTGCGATCGGAACAGACCTCCGGCTGCCCCCTGTGGTGGCAGCAATGCTGCTGGGCAAACCCCAGTGGGACGCGGTAGCCTCCTTCTGCGAGACTGTAATGTCCCAGAAGGAGGAGGCCGAGCGAGAGAGGGAGAGGGCCGACCCCGCACGGAGGCGGAGGCGCAGAGGCGGCGCTAACCGGCCCCGCCCTGGCCCCAATGCCCTGTAGTTCTGGGCTTAGAATTAGACTACGGTATCCCCTGCCTGTCGTAGGAGTCGACTAAAAGGGGGCCAAGCCCTGTAGCTTCGGGCTTAGAATAGGGCTACGGTATCTCCTGCCTGTCGTAAGAGGCGACTAAAAGGAGAGCGGGGGTCGCGGGTGGCGAGAGTGGGGGCTCGGACCACCGTTCCAAGCGACCCCGAGACGGCGGCGGTGTGTGGTGGCTGCACACTGCCGTACAATGAGGGCGTCTCCAGGCACCGGCCTGTGGAGAGACGGGTGCCGAAAGGCACAGTGCGCGGGGGTTCCGGAGCGTTCAACGAGATCCCGGAGCCCCCAACCATACGCACAGAGAGGGCCACCGGGGGGGTTTTAGTGGGTAAAAATCCCACATAACCCGGCTTTCCCCCCAGGAAGTCGGGTATCTTTGGAAGATTTCCCCCCCGTTAACAAAAAAAAAAAAAAAAAAAGGTTAGGTTAGGTTAGGTTAGGTTTTTTTTTTTTTTTTTTTTTCAAAGAAGTTGAGGCTCCATGTGTGCTCGCGGTGCTAATGGTATACTCCGCGAGCACACAAAGTGATTATATTTGGAGGCTTATGAAAGAGGTTTGAGATTCGTGATTAAATTTAGTAATTGGGAGATGAAGTATTTTAATAAGAATTCAGATTGTTGTAATGTTTTGTGAGTAGAGGTATATATTTATTTATTTTGTTTAGGTTTTAAAATAATAAGTACTAAAAAGGATTTATAAAGGTTTCGCGAGGTAACTTAAGCTTATATTAGCAAGACTAGCTATTGTGAGATGAAGTTTTTAAAAATGGTAAAAAGTTTTAGATATTATAATAGTATGGTTGTAGATATTTATTTATTTTGTTTATATGTATGTTTATTTAAGGTTTTGAACGAGTTAAGAGATTTTGAAGGGATCATGCTCAAATTTAGTAGGGTCTACCGAGAGCCGAGGGCACACACACGCTAGGTCGCAACGCAGCTACTCCTGTCAGTCGCGGGCATCAGACGCCGATTTATTGTTGTCGGGTGATATCCGCGACCGGGAGCACTCGCAGTAGGTGGAAAACGCGCCCTGCAGCTCCACACAGATCCTAGAGTTTCGGGTGTAAGGTGGGTAATTGAGGTCAGGTGGAATCACTCGCCATAGTCCGTACGCGAGGAGACGGAATTGGTCATGGCGATGTAGCGGGGACATGTATTGGACGTGGCACTGTGCGCAGTGTTTTGTTCGGTAATATTGCGACTTTTGCAGTAAATGGTGCAATTATAACAATTAAGTTTGGACGTGTCATCCTTAAGCGGGCAGTCTTTAAAAGCGTGTTGGCTGGAAGAGCAGTGGGAGCACGTGGACGCGGTTTGTTTGCACCATTTTTTCGTGTGGCCGTATTGGAGACACCTGTAGCACTGTAGTACGGGAACATAGCTCTCAACGTGAACCCTCTGGTGGTCCACATTGAGCTTACCAGCATCAATAATGGACCGCCAGAGGGCGGGGCTGGTGGTGTAAGCAGCGTTGTAGAGCTTGGCATTTCGGTTCCCGCGCTTGAATTTCAGCTCCAGGGTCTCGGGCTCGTTGTTTTTAATCGGATCGTTTTGGGTGCGGAGAATGGTAGTGAGCGTTTCTGGGGAAATATCTTCGGGCACTCCTTTGATGATTACCATAGGTAATAGCTTTTTGGAAGGCTCTGCTTGGATGATTGATGATGTGCCGATTTTCTCGAGGGTTGCCTGCATTTGTTCAGATTTTTCAAATTCAACCCTGAGTTTAGATTTGGAAACCGGCTTTACGCTGAGGGGGGCGAAGTTTGTGTCACGAAAACTGATATTTCCCTGCCATGCAGAGAGAGTTTCGGAGGTGGTGGTTGAGTTTTTAGCGGAAACTATGATGGCCGGTTTATATGGAGGTGGGCGAAGCGGAACAGAGGGAGTCGACGCCACCCTTGCGTAAGAGGGCTGACCTGAGGTGGTAGGAGATGGCAGAGGCGTCTGAGCGGTCGGCGCAGGCACCGTGATCGCCTTCATTTCCTCACGGATGCACTCTCGGATAACCGCCTTGAGTCCCTCAGTGTCAGCAGGGGGGGCAGGCGGGGCAGGGGGGGCAGATGGCAGTGGCGAAAGAGTAAGAAGGTGCTCAATCCGGTCCACGCTTGTGAGGATATCGGCCTTGATCCCTCTCTTGAGGTTACCCGAGCGGCCCACGGCTTCTCGGATAACCTCAAAGAGGGAGAAGATCTCACTCTCCGGGTCCTCAAAATAGCCCATCTGTAGCGGGACGGGTTTAGCGGGCTTAGCAGCGGGAGTTGCGACCGTAGCAGTGGGAGTGGCAGCTTGGCTGCCGTACCGGAGCGGGGGCATCGAACCAGACGAATCCGGGTCGTCGCTGGTGTGGGAGTGGGGCGTCAGCCCAAGCGGCGTCCTCAACATAATTAAAATGTGGCCAGAAACGGTAAAAATCAAAAATTAATTTCCCAGAAAAGTCGATGACCCAAGGGTATCGACAAAGGGTCGGTGGGGCGGGGCGGCGGGGTGGGTGGCGGCGAAAACCGGGGGAGGCCCACGAAGAGAAGTGTAGTAGATGCGGAAGAGGTCCGACGGATTTAGAAAAAGAAATTAAAGAAAAAGGCCGAAAAAAGTGAATTTAGAAAATTTGTAAGTGTTTTTGCTAAATTGAGAGAAAACTATTGAATCTACTTTTATTTTTGTTTCAGGAACAAGGAGCTGAAGGCGAGACGCTTGTAGGAAGGTGCGACACAAGTGGGTGAGAGGTAAACTGAACAAAAGTTGTTTTATGTTGTACTGAAAATGCACGCCGCTTAGGTGGATTTTTTACGAGACGTATGTATGGAGAAAAACCAAAATTTCGTCGTATCGGCACAAAAGAGGTGTCAATCGACGCGGGGGAGGCCCACGAAGAGAAGTGTAGTAGATGCGGAAGAGGTCCGACGGATTTAGAAAAAGAAATTAAAGAAAAAGGCCGAAAAAAGTGAATTTAGAAAATTTGTAAGTGTTTTTGCTAAATTGAGAGAAAACTATTGAATCTACTTTTATTTTTGTTTCAGGAACAAGGAGCTGAAGGCGAGACGCTTGTAGGAAGGTGCGACACAAGTGGGTGAGAGGTAAACTGAACAAAAGTTGTTTTATGTTGTACTGAAAATGCACGCCGCTTAGGTGGATTTTTTACGAGACGTATGTATGGAGAAAAACCAAAATTTCGTCGTATCGGCACAAAAGAGGTGTCAATCGACGCGGGGGAGGCCCACGAAGAGAAGTGTAGTAGATGCGGAAGAGGTCCGACGGATTTAGAAAAAGAAATTAAAGAAAAAGGCCGAAAAAAGTGAATTTAGAAAATTTGTAAGTGTTTTTGCTAAATTGAGAGAAAACTATTGAATCTACTTTTATTTTTGTTTCAGGAACAAGGAGCTGAAGGCGAGACGCTTGTAGGAAGGTGCGACACAAGTGGGTGAGAGGTAAACTGAACAAAAGTTGTTTTATGTTGTACTGAAAATGCACGCCGCTTAGGTGGATTTTTTACGAGACGTATGTATGGAGAAAAACCAAAATTTCGTCGTATCGGCACAAAAGAGGTGTCAATCGACGCGGGGGAGGCCCACGAAGAGAAGTGTAGTAGATGCGGAAGAGGTCCGACGGATTTAGAAAAAGAAATTAAAGAAAAAGGCCGAAAAAAGTGAATTTAGAAAATTTGTAAGTGTTTTTGCTAAATTGAGAGAAAACTATTGAATCTACTTTTATTTTTGTTTCAGGAACAAGGAGCTGAAGGCGAGACGCTTGTAGGAAGGTGCGACACAAGTGGGTGAGAGGTAAACTGAACAAAAGTTGTTTTTTTGGTTAGGTTAGGTTAGGTTAGGTTAGGTTAGGTTAGGTTAGGTTTTTTTTTTTTTTTTTTTTTTTTTTTTGACGCGGGGAATGCATTTGCGCACTTCGCCACACTGCTGCCGGGGGACAGCAGGGCGGCTTCGAGTGAGACTCCCAGCCCGTTAGGGCTGGACTACTCACTAAACCCCGCGGTGTTCCTCCTCTCTCCCTACCGGGTCACAGGATAGGCCATAGGATAAGTCACTGTGACCCGGCAAGGGGGGCGTCCCTATGGGGACTCTACTCGTGGGGGGGCCACATGGGCCCCCCTGCGCTCAAGGCGTCTTCTTGCCCGCGTCACGTCGCTCTCCGCGACTTCTCTGTAAGCAGAGAAGTCGGATAGCGAGCGCGCGGGCACTCCATGTTTTGCTAGAAGGCACCCCCGGAACACATGGGGGTGCCTTCCAGCTCGCCGCAAAGGCAGGCGGGGGGTCCCCCGACCCTCCGCCCACGGCCACTCTAGTCGGGGGCGCGCGCATACTCCGCGCGTCGGCGCCCCCTATTTGGGCGGCGAGGCGGGAGCGTCAGACCTGCACGCTCCCGCTCTCGCAGCTCCTCTCTCTTGGCCGCCATCACCTCGCCAGCGAACGTGGCGACGGCGGCCCAGCTCTCCTGGCTGCCGACCATCTTAGAAATGACGGCCGGCAGCGACAGATCGCCCCCCACGGCTCCCACCAGGGCAGCCCGCTCCCCGCTCCAGGCAGCGCACACGGCGAGCGTATGCTCCGCCGTGTCGCGCGCGCCGCTCGCACAATAGCGGCACTCGGGGCCCGACTCTATACCCACAACTTCCCACAGGTACTTGGCAAAACAGCCGTGCCCTGTGAGAAGCTGCGTCAGATAATAGGTCGGCGCCCCGTGCCCCCTCTCTAACCACGGCCGCAAGACCGGCCGCACCGCCTCCACGAGCCTCTTACTCGCGGCGGGCTCCTCCAATCTCGTGGCCCACTTGCGGAGGAGATCGTCGCGAGCCTCCTGCCTCCAGCTACCGATCTCCGCCGGAGTGGGCCACCCTCCGCTGTTCCGCATCAGGGCACTCCTCACATACACCTGCTCGAGGACTCCCGCCTCTAGGTCCCAGGGTAGACTCGCCGCCAACAGACACGCCGCCTCGTAAGAGACGGTGTGGTACGCTCTAGCAGCCCTCTGCGCTATTACCCGCTGCGGGCGCCGCAGCAGCGTGGTATTGCTCGCAGAGAGGGCTGCCGCCCATATGGGCGCTCCGTAAAGCGCCTTGGAGCGCACCACACCGTCGTAGAGACGGCGGCAAGAGCTCCCTGGGCCGCCACGGTTTGGCAGCAATCGTGCGAGCCTCCCGGCGTACGACACCAGTTTTGGTGCCAGTCGCCGGAAGTGCTCGCCGAAACTCCATCGGCTGTCGAGGACGAGACCCAGGTACTTCATCGATCCCCCGACAGCGATGGAGGTGCCACCGACGGTGATTTGGGAGTCCCGAGGGGGTCGCATCCGAGGCCCATGGAAATAAAGGGCCTCGGATTTCTCCAGAGCGACCGCGAGCCCGAGTGCCCTGATGCGGCGCACGACCTGCGCTACCCCTGCTGTAGCCAGGACCTTGGCGTCCCGAAACGTGGCGCCCTGCGCGGTGACCAGGGTGTCGTCGGCGTAGCAGAGTACGCCGACTCCTGGGAGAGTCGCACCGCGCAGGACCCAGTCATACCCAATGTTCCACAGGAGCGGCCCGAGGACCGACTCCTGTGGAACACCACAACACATGTCCGTGCGGACCACCTCGGACCGAGCCGGGTAACACACGGCCCGGTCTACGAAGTAGTCCGCAAGGACTCGCCTGAGGTACCACGGGACGTTGTGGTACCTCAAGGCCTCCGCTATTGTCTGCCAGGGGAGGGTGTTGAAGGCGTTGGAAATGTCCAACGAGACAGCCAACAACACCTCTCCCCGGCCCGTGACCCTCTCGACGCTGTCTCTGAGACGGGAGATGGCGTCCAACGTCGACCTCCCGCGACGGAAGCCAAACTGGCCGTCGCTCAAGTTGGGCCCCGCCCCCTCCAGATGTCGGACGAGACGCGCCGCGAGCACTCGCTCAAAGAGCTTGCACGTCTCGTCCAGCAGAACGATGGGGCGGTAGGCCGACGGCGACTCCGCCGGGCGCCCGTGCTTTCGGAGCAGCACGAGCTTGCCCTCCTTCCACCGTCGCGGGACCCTTCCCGACGCCAGACATTCAGTCATCAGAGACAGCGTCTCCTCCTCGAACGCCGGCATGACAGCGGCAATGACCCGCCCAGGGATTCCATCCGGGCCCGGGGCGCGCTTCCTCACCCTCATCTTCAGGACCGCTACCCCTAGCTCGGCCTCGGACACGGGCGGGACATCACCGTCCTCCACCGGCGCCGACACCGCCGCCGCCGTCATTCGTGGGGGGGCCCACTCCTCCCTTGCGGGAAAGAGGGAACCCACCACCACGCCGACGAAGGCTGGGTCGAGTGACCGGGTCAGAGGAGGCGCCCAAGGCTTCAGCTTCTCGCTCACCACCTTGTAGGGGCGCCCCCACGGGTCCCGGTTCAAACTCCCCAGCCACTCCCTCCAGGCCTCCTCCTTGGCGGCCCTTATGCCCGCGCTGAGCGCGGCCCGGGCCGCTCGGTAAGCGACGAGCAGCTCCTCTTCCTCGGCGGGGTCCCTGCTCCTACGCCCGCGGCAACGGGTGTACCTGCGTTGGGCTGCGTGGCACGCAGTACGCAGCCCTGCTAGGTGCGGTTGCCACCAGTACACCCGTCTCCGCGGGGGAACAGGACCTCTGCGCCGCATCGCCGCATCGCAGACGCGAGTGAGCACCCCTGTTAGGCGCTCCGCCCTCGCGTCTACGCCCAGCGCCTCGTCGCTTGACCCAGCAGCCCAGCGCTCCACGATGGCCGCCTCCTTAGCCACATCCTTGTCCAGGGTGGCGAGCCGCCACCGTGGACCCTCCCCCGCCAGGGGGCGGCTGAGATCCGCCGAAACACCGGCGGGAGCCGAGACGATATCGAACCATATGTATCTATGGTCCGACAAGGTCTCGACCCCTTCGACCACTCTCCAGCCACGCGCGCGGTTGGCCAGAGCGGGACTGGCGAAGGACAGATCAACTACGGATCCGCCCTGACTCCGCACGCATGTCTGGACCGCCCCCTGGTTGAGCAGCACCAGCCCAGTGGACACCGCCCACTCCTCCAAAACCTCCCCCCGCGCATCAGTTGCCGGATTCCCCCACGCACGGGATTTCGCGTTGAAATCTCCGGCAACGATCACGGGGGTGGGGTGCACATCGGCCAACATTGCCCCGACCTCGACGAGCCACTGCTCAAAGTCGGCGAGGCTTCTGTTGGGCGAAAAGTACACCCCACACACTGCAATGTCTCCCAGCACGGCAAGCACGCAACCGTGTCCTCGAGACACCCTGTCGCCTAGTGCGCCACGCTGGGAGACAATTGCCACCGACCCGTCGCGATCGCCTGCCCAGTCGTCCCGGGCGCGAACGCAATACGGTTCAGCGACAACGGCCAAGGTCGCCTGCCACTGCGCCGCAGTCTGGATCAGTAGATCCTGCGCCGCGGCACAGTGGTTGGCGTTGGCCTGCAGTATGGAGATGTTGGCCATTTACACTTGGGCGGTGTCCATCTCCTCCTCTGGCACCGGTGCTGGCGCTGCCGGCGGCGGGCCCTTGGCCCCACCGCTGGCTTTTCCGTCACGACGGCCTCGGGCCCCCCTTTGTTGGGATCCCGCTGGGCATTTCTTGGCGCCCAGAGGGTGGGCAGCGGGCGCACCTTTTGCCGCACACGCCGGGCAGTGGGGCTCGGCAGAGCAGCCTGCGGATTTGTGGCCGGGCTGGCCGCAGCGGAAGCATAATCCGCTGCGATCCGCAGCCACTGTGCACTTCGCACCCACATGGCCCGGCTCCAGGCAGCGGAAGCACCGCTGCGGCCTGGGCTTCAGGAGGGTGGCTCGGACCTGCGTCCAACCAATAGTTAGGCGCCGGCCATCCGTCACCCTCCCTGCCGCCGCGATCGGGCAGCTCACCCACGCAGCCCCCTCCTCGCGTCCAGGTGGGCGGTAGATGTCTCCCACCTTTACGTTGGTGACGGCGCACCCACCAACCTCAGCCACCATCGCAGACACCCTTTCCGGCGTAGCCGCGTCGCTCAGGCCGGTAATGCGCATCTCAATGCACTTCTCCGGCCTGGCAACGCGGACTTCCTCCCCAAGGGTCTCCCTGAGCCTCTTCGCGAGAGCATCAGCCTTTTGGCTTCGGTCGACACCAGCCACCTCCAACACCCTGCCGCCCGTCGCCGCGGTCCGGAACCGCAGACCGTCTATGCCGAGGCCTTTAAGGTCAATTGACCTTTCGGCCTCGGCCAGGACCGCCGCGTAGGTGGCCCCCTTCTCTTTCGCCTCCTGCTGCAGTGTGAGGACCACTGCAGCAGTGCGGGGAGCGCGGAGTTTAGGCCCCCTCTTCTTTCCAGTCTGAGGAGGTGCTGGCGTCGCCTTGGTTGGCGCTGGTGTCTTCGTTTTGGGCCGACCGGCCACCGTGCTCCAAGCCTGTCTGGTGCTCCGAGGAGGGGCAGGGGCAGGGGCGGATGTGGAAGGGCCCACCTGGCTCGAAGCTTGCGCCTCCAGCGCCGCAGCGCTTTTCTTCTTCCGCCTCTTCCTCTTACTCCCCTCTTCCTTCTCACTAGCGCCGTTGGCGTGAGCCGGGGGCGCGGAAGAGTGAGAAGGAGCTGGAGCTGCCGCGGAGCGGGCAGGAGGCCCAGCAGCGGAGGCGGCAACGGGGGCTACTTCGGGGGAGACGGAGGGGTGGGTGGAGCGGGCAGCGCTTCGCGCGTCGGCGGCCAGCGGTGGGCGCAGCCGTGGCTCCGGCAGCAGGCGGTCCGCGATCCCGTCGAGGCGCGCGTCAACCATGAACATTATTTCCTCCCGTGTCATGGTTGGGGCGGCACTCGCCTGCAGCTTCTTCATACCCTCCATCTCCGCTCTCAGAGCTCTGAGCTCGCCCTGGAGACGGACGACTTCGTCGGACTCCGTGCGGGCCCTGAGCTCACGCACGTTCTCCAAGATGGAGCTCGCTGCAGCCCTCAGGCCCTGCACAGATTGGCCCTTCAGTCGCGACGACTTCTGGGCAATCGACCGAACCGTCTCCACTGCCGCCTCGATTGAGCTGGTCAGCTGCTCAGCCCTAAGGTCATGAGCAGGCGACGGTGATGCTGCAGGCGTCGACGCTGGCGAGGAAAGGGTCTTCTTTATAAAGGAGACTCTTCTCGCCTCCCGTCGCCGGAGCTCTTCCGCCAGCTCCTCCTCCGCTTGGAGCTCCAGCTCTCTCTCCTTTGCCTCTCTGAGGTCGGCCTTCGCCTTAGCGAGGCCGACGTATTGGCCCGTACTCGGGGGACGGCCGCGACCTCGCTTGCTCGCGCTCGGCCTCTTGGACCGGTCCACTGAGCCCTCGCTCTCACCATCAGACTCAGGATTCAACCGCTTACGCCAGAATCGCGTAGGTGAGGGCGAGGGGGAGACGGAGCGCGAGCTCACCTCCATGAGGGTGCCCGTGCTGCTGTCGGACTCCGACAGCTGCAGGACACTCCTCGTAAGCCGAGGTGATAGGTCGCACCGCGGCAGCAAAACCCTCGCCTCCTTCAGCACCGGTGTTCCGGGCCTCTCCACACCGTCCGACACAGCCTGAGAGGCAGTGCCGGACACACCGTCCGATGATGCCGCCCTGAAAAGGGCGGTACCGGACCCGTCCGACAGCTCCACAACCACACCCACACCCGCCAGGTTGGCCGCAGATGGTACGCAGCCAGCCTCCGACGCCTCAGCGTCGTCGGGTGGGGGGTCAGGGTTGGCCCTGAGAAGGGCCGTTTGGGACACGTTACGCCCGGAGGCGTCCCGCAAAACATTCGACATTTTCACTACTTGATCGCAAGAAATCACACTCAAAGTACTCACGATCGCCCAAAGTATTGTTTCCAAGATTTGGTCACCACCCACTGGCCACTGCGTTACCGCGCACCAAGTGGGATGGGTCCAGGGCAGACGAACGAGGACGTACCTGAAAACACTTTGGGGGCTGCCCCAGGTTAGGTTAGGTTAGGTTAGGTTAGGTTAGGTTAGGTTAGGTTAGGTTAGGTTAGGTTAGGTTAGGTTAGGTTAGGTTAGGTTGGATCTTGTTCCTTTCGAAGAACCTCTGGCTTCTGCGCTCGAATGACCACTGGCTGAGTGTCAAGCTCTTTCAGGGTATCTTCAGGATATCTTGACTAATAATAAAACACGATGTATTTCCGTAGGTTCTGGTAGGTATGGTATTAGTTTGGCTGCTTTGGGTGTTGTTTTTCGGATATTGTTTGGGAGTGTAGTAGTTTATATTTTGTTATTTTTTGTTATCGGGGTGTTTCGTAGCAGTTCTGCTTGGAGCAGTTCTGCTCGGTGTTCGTTGAGGTGCGGTGTAGTTAGGCTTAGCTCTAGTGTGTGGTTGTTGTTTCCTTATAAAAGATTATTTTTTTCTTAGGGTTTGCGTTGTATTATTTTTTCTTATTGGAGTGTTTATTGGTTTCTTTAGGTTTGGTTGGTGTGGTTAGTACTGTTTATTAGTTTGGCTGCTTTGGGTGTTGTTTTTCGGATATTGTTTGGGAGTGTAGTAGTTTATATTTTGTTATTGGGAGTGTTTATTGGTTTCTTTGATACAGGTGTGGGTTATATTACAGTGTGGTGTGCTTAGTTAAGTTTTCTGTTGGGATTGCGTTGTATTATTTTCTTATTTTCTTGGGTGTGGTAGGTTAAGTAGGTTAAGTTTGTGTGTCCATCATGGACTCCGACGCCTCGGCGTCGACCACCTCCAGCAGGGGGAAGAAACGAGACCTTGCGGAGAGTGGTCTGTTTCACTCGGTGTCGTCTTCGGACGACACAGAGACGGAATTAACGGTGGCGGCCAGAGCGCCTACGGCGAAGCGCGGGAAGGCGCGCCTCCCGAGGCACTCGTCGGGGTTGGCAAGGGCCAACAGGGCTCTCAAGGAGCGAAAGGAGGAGGCTGACGATGAGGCCTATATGAAGGACCTCGACAAGAGGGCCTTCATGAAGGCATCGGAGGCGGTTTTAGATGGGGAGGTCCACGACTCGGAGGAGCAGGAGGTCGAGTCGTTGGACTTCCAATCGATGAGGGCCCAGGTGGGGGGAAACCTCACCTCAATTTTAGATCTTGTTGGCAAGTCCTCCAACCTTAAGGGGGGCTATGCCAACAAGATCAAGGGGTATGCGGCAGGCATCGCCGAGACGGTGGAGGCCATGGCGAGGACGAAGACGTCGGACGCCATGCGCAAGCTGCGGGCGGACAATGTCCGCATGAGCCATGAGCTCACAAATCTGAGGAGTGAGCTCAAGGCTTATAAGCGGGACTTTGAGGCCCACAAGGCCACTGTGGCGGCTGCTGGCCAAACGGCTGGCCCAAGCGCAGCTTGCGCAGCTCCTCCACCGGTCGTGGAAGTCGGGGACGAGCTCGTGGAGCGCCTCCTGACTGCCCTCCTCCCTCCTCTCGCGAGGATGGTAGAGGGGAAGGTGGCGGGGCTCGTCTCCACACAGGAGAGAGCTCGTCCACCACTTGCGGCGGACAAGCGTAAGGCGATGCCTGCAGCGGCACCCGTGGTGGCGCCTAGGGCGGCGCCGGGGGCGGCGAAGAAGACGGTGCCAGGGGCGGTGAAGAAGGCGGCCAGGGCCGCGGCCTCAGTGCCAGCGACCCAGGGGTTGCAGCCGTCACAGCCGGGGCCCTCGGCCTCACAGGCGGCCCCCGCCCCCTCCACCTCGGCCGAGTCCTGGACCGAGGTGGTGCGCCGCGGGAAGAAGGTGGCGGCCAAGGGGCCGACCCAAGTGTCGGCCACACAGAAGGCGGAGGCCCGCAAGGAGGCCCCCAAGGAGGTTAAGAAGGCGCCCAGGCTGGTGGCTCCTCGGTCGGCGGCGGTGGTACTGACGTTGGCACCAGAGGCCGTGGGACACCTCTCCTACGGAGAGGTGCTGGCCAAGGCCGAGGAGGCCATCAACTTGGGCGAGATGGGGATAGAGGGGCTGAAGACCCGCCAGACGGCAACGGGAGCCCGTATGCTCGAAATTACGGGCTCCCAGAAGTCCGAAAAGGCCGACCAACTGGCGGCCAAACTTCGGACGGTGCTGTCTGGTGTGGTGCGGGTGGACCGCCCCACCAAGACCGCCGACATCCGCGTAGTCGGCCTCGACGACGCCGCCACACCCGAAAAGTTGGCGGCGGCGGTGGCCAGGACGGGAGGCTGCGCGGTGGAGGCGGTCAAGGTGTGTGGGGTGATCCGCCCCAACGCCAGAGGGGAGGGCACGGCTCTGGTGTCGTGCCCGGTTGACGCCGCGAAGCGGATAACGGAGGCCGGCCGCCTGCTGGTGGGCTGGAGCTCGGCGCGTGCCCAGCTCGTAGACTCGCGCCCCATGCGCTGTTACAGGTGCATGGGGCTGGGGCACACGCGCCAGCTGTGCCCATCGGCGGCAGATCGTAGTGGCCTCTGTTACCGCTGCGGCGTGTCCGGGCACGCATCACAGGCGTGCCAGGTGGTGCCGCCCCGCTGTGCCATATGCACCGACAGGGGGCTAAAGGCGGACCACATAATGGGGGGGCGTAATTGCAACCCCCCCCATGTCAGGGGGAGACTGGCCCCAGCACCCCAGGGCCAGAGAGCCGAGGGCCGCCAAACGGCCACCGCGAGGGACGCTGAGATGTCTCACTAATGGACAGAGGACATCTCAGCGTCCTACAGGCGAATGTTAACCACTCCGCCGGGGCGCAAGACCTGCTCTTGCAGTCCATGGCGGAGTGGGACATAGCTGTGGCGGCGGTGGCGGAGCCCTACTTCGTCCCCAGCCAACCTCATTGGTTGGGGGACGAGAACGGCTCCGCCGCCATTGTGGTCTCGGCTGGCCTTGGGGTCCCCTTCTCCCTCATTGAGAAGGGGCCCGGCTACGTGGTGGCGTCATGGGGAGAGTACGCGCTGATAAGCGTGTACTTCTCCCCAAACAGACCGCTGGCGGACTTCGAGCGGTTTCTCACCCGACTCGGAGCCGCCATCGGGAGGGTGGCGCCCCGCGAGGTGCTGGTGCTCGGGGACCTAAACGCGAAGTCCGTCGCGTGGGGGAACCCGAGCACCACCCCGAAGGGCCGGGAGCTGGAGGCCTTTGCCCTGGCTTCGGGGCTGACCCTGCTCAACAGGGGCACAGCCCACACCTGCGTGCGGCAGCGGGGGGGATCCGTGGTGGATGTTTCGTTCGCCACGCCCGCTGTCGCCAGAAACGTGTGGGACTGGTGCGTAGCCGAAGAGGTGGAGACCCTATCGGACCACAGATACGTGAGGTTCGAGGTCTCCACCTCGGGGAGTAGCAGGGCGGCCCCGACCCAACGGTGGCCCAGCCAGTTCCCTCGCTGGGCCCTGACACGGTTTAATGCGGAGTTGGCCGCGGAGGCGGCGATCGTCCGCCGGTGGAGCTTTCCCCGCAGGGAAACGGGGGTGGATGGCATGGCTGCACGCATGCGCGAGGCGCTAACCGCCGTGTGCGACGCGGCCATGCCAAGGGTGAGCGGACGCCCACCCCGGAGGCGGGGACAGGTCTACTGGTGGACCCAGGAGATCGCGGACCTCCGCGCCGCATGCTCCGCGGCCCGCAGGGCCTATGCGAGGGACAGGCGACGGCCGAGCCAGGGCGGCGCTGATGGCCAGCTGTACACGACGTACAGACAGGCCAGGAAGGCGGTGCAGCTGGCCATCAGCAGGGCCAAGGAAAGGGCGAGGGAGGCCATGCTGGCGGGGCTGGACAAGGACCCGTGGGGCCGTCCATACCGATGGGCGCGCAATAAAATGCGCCCTCAGACGGCCCCGACGACGGAGACGCTGGACCCCCCTTTCTTGCAAAGGGTGGTCCGGGAGCTGTTTCCCCGTCAAGGGGACTTCAGCCCCCCAGCGATGGCCCCCGCCAACCCCCGGCGGGAGAACGGAGAGGAGGGAGTCGAGCAGACACCCCCCCCCGTCACGGACGGCGAGATGAAGGCCGCCATACGGTGCCTTCGCTCTAAGAAGAAGGCACCCGGTCCGGACGGGGTCCCCGGGAAAGTGCTGTTTGTGGCACTGGAGTTCCTCGGGGAGCAGCTTCGGGAACTGTTTAACGCGTGCATCCGCACCGGCCAGTTCCCGGAGCTGTGGAGGGTGGGACGGTTGGTCCTGTTGCCCAAGGCGGGTCGTTCTGCCGACTCTCCTTCGGCATACAGGCCAATCGTCCTGCTGGATGAGGTCGGGAAGCTACTGGAACGCATTCTGGCGGCCCGACTCAACCGGCATCTGCTCGGCACGGGTCCCGGTCTGTCCGAGACCCAGTACGGGTTTCGCCCGATGAGGTCGACGGTCGACGCCGTCCTGGCCCTGAAGCGCCTCACGTCGGAGGCGACTGGGCAGGGGTCCAGGGTCCTAGCTGTGTCCCTGGACATTAGGAATGCCTTCAACAGCATTCCCCATGCCGCGATTATCGAGGCGCTCCGGTTTCAAGGGGTGCCTCGGTACATGGGGGCGCTGTTGAGGGCATACCTGGAGGGCAGGACGGTGGTGGCCATCGGAAGGGGCGGCCGCCTGGTGGAGCACCCGGTGGAGGCCGGCGTCCCGCAGGGTTCGGTGCTGGGGCCGATCCTGTGGAACGTCGGCTATGACTGGGTGCTTCGCGGCAGACTCCTCCCCGGGATGAGTGTCATCTGCTATGCAGACGACACCTTAGTCACCGCCCGGGGAGGAGACTTTAAGGAAGCCTCCCGACTCGCCACGGTAGGGGTAGACCTGGTAGTCGGGAGGATCAGGCGGCTGGGCCTCGAGGTGGCCCTGGAGAAGACTGAGGCCCTTCTATTTCATGGGCCCCGAGCCGGACCGCCGCCGGGCGCGAATATCGTCCTCGGCGGCGGAACGGTGGTGAGGATCGGGGCCCAGATGAAATATTTGGGCCTCATCTTGGACGGGCGCTGGGGCTTTGGGCCCCACTTCAAGGAGCTGGGGCCAAGGCTCGTAAGGGCAGCCGCAGCCCTCGGGCAGCTGCTGCCCAACAAGGGAGGGCCCAACGCCAGGTGCCGTAGGCTGATGTCTGGGATCGTCCGGAGTATGGCACTGTACGGTGCCCCGGTGTGGGTGGATGCTCTCTGTGCCTCCAATAAAGCACTGCTCAGGAGGCCACAGAGAGTGATCGCCCAGAGGGCGATAAGAGGGTACCGTACGGTGTCATGGGCGGCAGCCACGGTCCTGGCCGCGGATCCTCCCTGGGAGCGTGAGGCCGGGGTTCTCGCCCGGGTGTATCGGTTCGTCGCGGACAAGAGAGCCCAGGGCGAGAACCCCGCCCCAAGGGAGGTGCGCCATGAGCGCGTCCAAGCCAAAAATGACTTGGTGGAGAGGTGGGCCGAAGACCTCGAGGTGGCCCAATATGGCGTGTGGACCATACAGGCCGTTAGGCCTGTGCTGGAGCGCTGGATGCGTCGCAAACGCAGGCCCCTCACCTTCCGGATGGTGCAGGTGCTGACCGGGCATGGGTGCTTCGGTAAGTACCTGCACCGCATCGGGAGGGAGGAGACGCCGGAGTGCCGCGAATGCGACGCTCCAGCGGACACGGCGGAGCACACTCTGGCGGAGTGTGCGGCCTGGGGTCCACAGCGCCATGTTCTGGCGCAACACTTCGAGGGCGGTCTCTCCTTGCCGAGTATGATTCCCATCATGCTCCGCAGGGAGAGAGCGTGGAAGGCGATGGCCCACTTCTGCCACCAAGTCATTGGGCTGAAGGAGGCCGAGGAGCGGCTGCGGGAGGATGATCCTCGGTCCGCGCCGCTCCGTCGGAGACGCACCGGCGCGCGTAGGAGGCGTTACGCGCACCTCATGCCGCCGGTGCAGTGAGGGCCACAGACGGCAGGTTGAGGGACCTGCCGTCTGACACGTGGCGGGAGGGGGGGGTGTGGAGCCCACACCCCTCCTCCAGGGAAGGGGCCCGGCTTCGGTCGGGCCGACGTCGCCGGGGCGCCGCTGTCGCATTCGCGTTGTGGTCACACCACTTGCGAGATCCAGCGGCGCCCCATTGCACAAGCGACAGGACGGCTCCCGGGGTGTTTTAGTCAGTATGCCCACACTCGGTGGGCGAGCCTGACACACGGCCGCCACCCTCCCTCAGGGGGCGGTGTCATGGTGCGTAACTGCATTTCACCCCGTAAAAAAAAAAAAAAAAAAAAGGTTAGGTTAGGTTAGGTTAGGTTTTTTTTTTTTTTTTTTTTTTTAAATGGAATTTGTACTGCCACTATTTATAATGTGGCATCCTTGATTTCTTTATTTTTTAAAATTAAAATATCGTCGATGTCATACCCGTCTTCCTTTACTTTACGTTACTTATTTACATTTGTACTTATAAGATATGCATATTATAATTATTGAGATTTAATTAATTCTAATGGGTTTTAATTTTTCTGTATGGGGTATCTTGTCTTATATTTATCTTCCTCTTTTTTTTTTTTTTTTTTTGCGTTTGCGTTTGCCCCTTTTTTTTTATATATATATATATATTTTTTTTTTTTTTTTTTTTTTTTTTTTCTCTCTTTGCTAAACCCATTTACATTCCGTCAACGATAACAAATTCCATGTCAATAGAGGTACAATTTGATTTATATGTCATTAAAATTACAATTGAATAAAAATTAAAGTTAAAATGGAGTATGATAAAATTAAGATACATTATCATTAAAATTAAACTTGAATTAAATTACATTAAGTTAGATAAGTTGAGTACTTTAGGTGTAGTTGCTTTACCTTGTGGTGTAATTAGGTGTGTTCCCCGGCGCCTTATCTCTGTCTACTCCATCGAGTAGTCACAAGCAAGGCGCCGGGGTCCCAAAATGAATGGCAACTAAAAATCTACCTCTCTCGCTCGGCCAAATTAATTTTATACAGTTTGTATGGAACGGTATTTGGGTCGCCCGGATTAAACCCGGCTCCCATTCGCCTTTGAGGCCGCGCGCGTCACGCCCAGGGCGAAGGCGAGGAAGGCATCTCGACTCTTGGAGTCGGCCATAAAGGCGGCGAATGCCTCGCACCTCACCGCCTCTCCCAGGAGTATCTCGCAATCGGCCCTTGCAGCTCCGAAACGGGGGCACTCCTCCAGCAGGTGCTCCAGCGTTTCGGGAGTCACGTCATCACAGATGCAGGACGGACTCCCCGCGAGCTTGAACCTGTGGAGGTACGCTCGAAAGCCGCCGTGCCCCGTCAGGAGCTGCGCCTTGGCATTGCACATGGTGAATTTGCCAAGGACTTTGTGGGCCGATGCCACGTCCGGGAAGAACAGTGAGGTGACGCGGCCTGTGGCAGACTCACTGTATCTGGTCTGCCACTTTGCCACCGTCTCCCGTCTCACCTGCAGTTTTGCGTGTGAGACGGGATACAGGTCGTAGGCTGCCGCGTCTTTGCGGGACAACGCCGCCCTCTTGGCCAACTCATCCGCTCGTTCGTTGCCGGGGATCCCGACGTGGGCCTTGATCCAGTAAAACCGGATCAGGCCCCCGTTTTTTTCTATGTTCGCCAGCTGGCCGTGGATCTTCACGGCCAGCGGGTGTGTGGGCGAGGTGCTCCTGAGCAACTCCAGAGCAGATCTGGAGTCGCTCAGGATACTCGCCCTGATGGGAACGGGTCCCCCGGCAACGAGGTCGAGAGCCTTGGAAATCGCCACCATCTCCGCTTGGAAGACGGAGGCGAATCCCTCGAGCCTGAACCCCCTGGTGCGGACTTCAGCGCCGTCTCTCCACAGAGTGACCGCTCCCCCCACCTTACCCTCGATCTTACTGCCGTCCGTGTAGGCCCGGGGCCAGTCGTCGGGCACCTTGCTGAGCTCCTCCACGCTGGCCACCTCCTCGAATTCGACCGGAGTCCTGCGAGCGGGGTGTGCCAGCGTGAACGGGCTGCAGCGGCTCTCGACGTCCCGGCCCGGGAGCGAGGCGAGGGGCCTCCCCCTTTTCAACTCATAGAGTTGAAGGGCCTCCTCGGCCCTTAAGTCGAGGGGAAGGATCCTCGCCAGTAGGACGGCTGCTGTGAGGGAGGTGGTGCGATGGGCCTTCGCAATGCGGATCGCAAAGGCCCTGGTCACTCTGTCGAGTACGGCCCTGACGCCCGCGCGCTGCGCGACAGGTGCCCAGACGTTGGCCGCATAGAGGATGGTCGGCTCTATGACGGTAGTGTAGAGCAGCCGGACGATATCGGCATTTAAGCCCCAAGTCGCCCTGGCCGCTCTAGACACCATCTGGAACCTAGCCATGGCTTTGCCGCAGACCCTGTTGAGGTGGCTATGAAAATTGAGGTTCTTGTCGATCGTTAGACCCAGTACGGTGATCTCGTCCGAGAACGCGATGTCCTCCCCTCCAAGACTCAGTTTGGGTGGGATTACATCGCGCTTCCTGGTGACCACCATAGCTTGGGTCTTCCGAGCGGCGAACCTCATCTTAGCCGCCTCTCCCCACTCTGACACGGCTTCCAGCGCGGTGTTCAGGATCCTTCCAAGCTCACCAGCAGTCTGCGCCGCGGCGATAATTAAAATATCGTCCGCGAACGCCTGCAGGTGAGCTTCGAGGTCCCCACCTCGCCGGAGCAAAGGGTCGAGTAACAGGTTCCACAGCAGGGGACCGCACGTCGAGCCTTGGATGCAACCTTTAGAAGTAGGTCTGTCTACTTGTGCTCCAGCGTACCTGACTGTGACCTGTCTTTCGCTCAGGTAGCTGCACAGAAGTCGGTAGACAGACTGGTCGCATCCTGTGGCCAGGATCTGGTGTTTTATTCCCGGCCACCACGCATTGTCGAAGGCCCCCTCGATATCGAGGGAGACTACTCCGACAATGCGTTTTTGCCCGACGTGATCTCTGATGAGCTGTACAGCGTCATACAAGGCATCCTCCGTGCTGCGTTGCGGCATAAAGCCATATTGGCGCGGGCTCAGTCCTCCGCCCACCCCGAGCTGCCAGAGCAGTCTCCCGGCCATCATCTTCTCCAGGATCTTCCCCAGGACGGACAGGAGCCCAATTGGCCTGTATGACTTAGGCCGCGTGTAGTCATCTCTGTTGGGCTTAGGCAGGATTTTGACTACAGCGGCCTTCCAGTCCTTGGGGAAGTACCCTAGAGAGAGGCAGGCGTTCATCAGGGCAACAAATACATCATTTCTTGCCCGGATGGCCGCACTGCAGATGTCGGCCGTGAGGCCGTCCCCCCCGGGCGCCTTTTTGGGGTGAATGCCCTTCAAGACGCCCGAGAGCTCGTGTTGGGAGAAGGGAATAAACTCCCGCGGCTTGGTACTGGCTTCATCCTCCATGCGGGCAACGGCCTGTCTGACACGGGCATGAGTGTCCGACTCATTTTGAAGATCGTCAGCCGGGTAGAATGTGTCCGCTATGAGAGCCGTGGAACCTTCGGCGTCCAGGGTGCGTCCATCCGCGCCGCTGAGGAGGGTGTCCTCCTTCCGACGAGCGGCGCATCTTAGCACCCTGTATATGCCGTCCCACACGCTCTCATGCTCCTGCTTTGTGCAGAATTCTACCCAGCTGGCGGTCTTGGCCGCCTCAATGGCGGCCTTGTAGTCTTCCTTGGCCACCAGATATTCCGCAACCACCATATCCTTCCTGCGGCGATTTGCGTGCCGGATTCGACCCCTCAGCGTTATGAGCTTCCGCTTTTTAGCCTGAAGCTCAGGGCTCCACCAAATCACCCGTTTAGGTGCCTTTGGCGGAGCCAGCAGAGGGATCGAATCCTCGCACGCCCCATGGATCGCCGCAGTGTACCTTCCAATGGCCTCCTCAAGACCGCTAGGCGTCTCGATAGCCTCGATTTCGTCGACCGTCCAGTCCCCTAGACGGTCGACGAACGAGGCCCGAAAAGTATCCCAGTCAGCCTTCCCGGCGTGGTATCGCCTGGTGGATCCGCTAGGTTTGGCTGGTTCCGTCTCGGGCCCCGCCCCCACCTCGAGCGTGATCGCCCGATGATCGGGAGCGGAGGGGACGAGGTCCGGACGGACCTTCCAGCCACTCACTCGGTGTAAGAGCGCCGACGTGGCGAGGGTTACGTCTACAATGCTGGTAAACAGTTTATCCCCCCGCCAGATGTAGAACGTTGGCGCTCTTCCCTCGTTGAGGACCTGCAGATCCACCTGGGCTGCGAACTCGGAGAACAGAGTTCCCCTCTGGTCCTCGCGCTCGCAGCCCCACCAGAGGCTTTTGGCGTTGATATCCCCGCCGAGAAGGACTGCGCTGGTGCCCATGCGGTCCATGAAGGCCTGGATGTCGCGCAGATAGGGGTTGAGGTCTTTATCTCCCTCAAGGTACACCGAGACCAGGCCGATCTTCTGCCGCTGCCATTCCACCACCACCGCCACGACGTTCTCCGTGATTGTGGTGGCGTCCTGGACGACAGAGAGGGCCGGGTTGATTATTAGGATGGCCGACTTGACCGGTTTGTCCGCGGTGGCCGTCTTTTGTATACAAGTATACCGGGTGTCCACTCGGCCCACCGACCCAGTGTATGGTTCCTGGATCAGTACGGCCGAGTAGCCACCCTCGACGGCCACTTGGACGGCCTCGTGGAACGCGGCGCGGCAACGGCCGATGTTGATTTGCATCAGCCGTATTGTGCCCCGCCGCGCTCCCCGCCGCCGCCCAGCGGAATCTCGGCCATTGTCGGCCACCCCAACACCCGGTGCGCCTTGAGACTGTGGTGTGGCCAAGGTGCCCGTATCAGCAATACTTGATGGCCTGTCGCGCTATGTTGTCCCATCGGATGCGCTCAGGGCAATCGGCGGCGTATGCAGGGTGCGAGGATTCCGCCCCTGGTGCCTTTGCGCAGTGGCAACACCGCGGCTCCCCAGCCCGCGCCGACGGGGGACAGTCCCTGGTTTGGTGCTCTCCGCTGCACTGGCCACACCTGGCTTCGGCGCGGCAGATACGCGCCGTGTGCCCGTAGCCCATGCAGCGGTAGCACTGTACCAGTGGGGACTGGTCCACCGCCAGCACGACCTGGTACCCTATCCTCATCCTCGCACCTTCCACACGCCGCCAGATTTCGGGGGTCACCTCTAATATGATATTGCAAAGTGCCTTGTTCCTTCCATTTGTACGCCTAAGGACCCGGGCGTCCTCTTTCTTGAGGGCGATGCCCGCCATCAAGTCCCTATTCTGGGACTCGATGGCGGCCATCACCTGCTCGGTTAGGTTAGGTTAGGTTAGGTTAGGTTTCCGTGTGGAGTTTCTGGATCTTCCATCGGACGCGTCCCCCGGGTGGCGGATAGGGGAACGCCCTCCAGATATGGAGGGTACCGGCTTCGGCCGGCGCGGACCAAAACCAGAGGGAGGGGGACGTCCAGTGGCTTGCGCTGCTGGATGTCCCGCGGGGTCCACCATGGACCCCGCACCCGTAACCCCACATTGAGCGGGGCCGGGGGCCTTCGGGCCGCGAGGAGACAACCTCTATAAAAAACACACGGTGGGGGCCCTCTCTATGTCCCTCTGTCCAGCAGAGGGCATGGAAGAGGGCCGGATGGGCGGGGAGGGGCGCGGGCTCCGCAAGCCGGGCTTGGGAGGGAGGGATTTTGAGGGAGGTAAGCCAGGGACCAGGGACTGGGCACCCCATATGGTCTCTGGCTGAGGGGTGTTTTTACGGGAGGGAATTTAGATGGGCCGAGGATCCGGGCAGAGGGCCACAACGGGTCCTCGGTAGCTGGAGGCTTGGGGAGCTCGCGCCTCTCCGCCGGGAGAGCCGGTGGCGCGGGGGACGCCGCGCGGACCTTGCGCCGCCGGTTGAGTGAGGGTCACAGACGGCAGGTTGGGGGACCTGCCGTCCGACATCGTGACGGGAGAAGGGGGTGGGGGGCCCATGCCCCTTCTTCAGTGAGGGTGGGCCCGACTCCTTGCGAGTCGGGTCGACGTCGCCGGGGCGCCGCTGTCGCATTCGCGTTGTGGTTACACCACTTGCGAGATCCGGCGGCGCCCCATTGCACAAGCGACAGGACGGCCCCCGGGGTGTTTTAGGAGGTATGCCTCTCCTATTATTAGGAGAGGAGAGTCCGACACACGGCCGTCGCCCTCCCCCAAGGGTGGCGGTTATGGTGCACAAAGCATTTCACCCCGTTAACAAAAAAAAAAAAAAGGTTAGGTTAGGTTAGGTTAGGTTAGGTTAGGTTAGGTTAGGTTAGGTTAGGTTAGGTTAGGTTAGGTTTCCGTGTGGAGTTTCTGGATCTTCCATCGGACGCGTCCCCCGGGTGGCGGATAGGGGCACGCCCCCCCAGATATGGGGGGGTACCGGCTTCGGCCGGCGCGGACCAAAACCAGGAGGGGGGACCTGTAGTGGCAGTCTGCTGCTGGAGGTCCGGCGGGGTCCTTTGCGGGCTCCGCGATGGCGGGCTTGGTATATGCGCTTGCGCAGCTACCGGGCAGGCTTCGGCCACCGTCGGCATACCGGAATCCCACACTGAGCGGGACTGGGGGCCTTCGGGCTGCGAGGAGACAACCTCTCTAAAAAATCCTCAATCCTCGGCGCTGAGGCACGTGGCGTCAAGGTGCTCGCAAGAGCGGCTGGGGAGTGCATCAGTCACTAGCGGCCAAACCTGCAGGCTTAGTGCTGGCCCTGGGTTCTAGCCCCTAAAATAGCACCCACGTCGTGTTGGGAAAGCGGCGTGTGTAACTTCCCACACCCTCGTTCAGATGGAGCCGAAATGCTATTAAAACTATTAAAGAAAACATGAAGTCAGTTAATAAAAAAAGATTACCCCAGGAGGGTACCTGCCTAGCAGGAGAATCCCTCCCCGGTGCCACTTCGGTGCCGGGCTGGCCCCCGTACTCTGGGGAGGCCAAAAACGACTTCCTCTCCTTGGGGCCTAGCGCCTCAAGTGAGTCAACACCTGCTGCGGGCAGTTTTGCCGCTTCCGGCATCGCTGGTGACGACAGAAGCGACAAGGTCGCAGCACTTGACCTACAAGGTCATGAGACGGAGAAGGAGAAGGAGAAGGAGGAAGAAAAGAAGGAGAGAGGAAAGGAGAAGGAACAGGAGGAAGACGTGGTGGTCACGGAAAAGCAGCGCCTCATCGCGAGTTGTTTTGCCGTTCCCGCCGTCGTAGAGCTAGAAAGACTCACGGACTACGACTCAGACTGCTCGCAGTCCTCACAATGGTCGACCGGCTCTGCAAGAAAGAGGACGCGCGACACCGCATTCCCAGCTTGCGGCGTTGTGAAGAGGGCCAGGGCCAAGCGGCCACCACTGGACGAAAGTGTTGACCTGACACAGCCTCCCCCAGTGACACGCACGTCTCTGAGTCTTCCCGCACCCCAAGATCTCGCTGATCAAATGAGGAACCAGCCTACAGCTGACCTGGGTGCCCAAGTCAGCGAGAAAATGACGGTGGTCGAGTCGATTGCGGCGAAATCGACCAACCTAAAAGGCTTCCTGGTGCGTGAGCTGCGTGTCGCGGCGAGAACCGCCAGGGCCGCCATGGAGGAGATGGCGCAGCGGACAGGGGACCCAGAGAGAGTGCAGCGGCTTGAGAGCGAGAACGCCTCGTTGCGCACCCAACTGGCAGCTCTACGGACGCAGGTTTCCACCCTATCCGCGGAGGTAAAAACCATGCGGCGACCGGAAAGCGACGAGAGAACTCATATCCCTCCTGTCCCACCACAGTGCACTGTGAGACACCAGCCCCAGGGCTCCTTTTTGGAGCAGGTCGGGGCATTGATTGAGCAGAAACTCGCGTCTTTTAAGGCGGAGCTCTTCCCAGACCGGGCGTTACGCCCTCCACTAGGTGTAAAGCAGGCCACAACAGGTCCAGCTAAAGCTGTTGATCATCCAGCGACATCCAGTAAGGCGGTCTCATTATCAAGTGACAAGAGGACAGCCAAAAATCAAAGGAAAGGGAAGGCTGGAAAAACACCACCTCCCGTGGAGCCTTTGCCTCCAGTGCCTGCGGCTCCCGTTGCACAAGCGGAAAGGCCTCAACCTGCTACTTGGGCGGAGGTTGCAGGTAGGAAAGCCAAGTCTGGCAAAGCGAAAAAGAGCAAGGCGACGCCAAAACCGTCCAAGCAGAAGGCGCAGACGAAACCAAAGCCCCCAAGACCGCCAAAATCCGCAGCAGTCATGCTGACCCTTGCACAAGGCTCAGAAACTACCTACGCTCAGGTGATGGCCACTGCCAAGGCGAAAATAAAGCTGAGCGAATGTGGCATTGCCGACGTACGCCAGAGGAAGGGGAGAAATGGGGGTATCCTGCTGGAGGTAACAGGTGCTGAAAGCTCTGGCAAGGCCGACAAACTGGCAGAACGCCTCAAAGAAGCCCTCTCAGACCTTCCCGTGAAGGTGGCACGTCCTGCCAAGACTGGCGAGATCAGGGTCAGTGATCTAGACGAGTCGGTTACCCCAGGGGAAGTGGCGGCTGCAGTTGCTGCCGCAGGTGACTGTAACGCCGGCGATATTAAAGTCGGCGATATACGCGCAAGCGGGCGCCGGTTGGGTACGGCCTGGGTCCGTTGCCCACTTGCAGCTGTGAGAAAAATCATGGCGGAACCCCGACTTCGCATTAGTGACTGGGTGGCTGCCCGCGTTAAGTTCCTGCCCGAGAAGCCCGTAAGGTGCTTTAGGTGTCAAGAGACCGGACACATAAGAGAGGCATGCAAGAGCACATTTGACCGCAGCAATGTTTGTTTTAACTGCGGAGAGCCTGGCCACAAAGCTGCGACGTGCTCGGCTCCACCTAAGTGCTCGATCTGCGCAGATCGCGGACTGTCGTCCAATCATAAAATTGGGCAGAACTGCGTCGCCGCCAAGAAAGGTAATAAAAAGCGGGGGAAGCAGGCCCCAGCTCTTATCTCCAAGACCGCAGCCGGGGATTCGTCTTCGTCGGCGAGTCAGCCGGGCCCTAGCCCGCAGCCAGAGGGAATAAGGCCTCACGTTCAGGACCCTACTTAAGATCCTCCAGGGCAATCTTAATCACTGCCGCAGGGCGCAGGACCTGTTACTGCAGACCCTAGCGGAGCATAAGATTGCCCTGGCTGTTGTTGCGGAGCCCTACAGGGTGGCTGCTCATCCCCGCTGGTTTGGCGATGACAATAGCTCGGTAGCGGTATACTGGGGAGGAGGGCTCGAAGCCCCGCCATGCACCCTGCTCGAAAAGGGGCCGGGCTTTGTGGCCGTGCAGTGGGGCCCAGTAGCGGTCGTTGGATGCTACGTTTCGCCCAACGTCAGCTTGGCGGTGTACGAGGGGTATCTGGACCAGCTCGCAGCGTGTGTCCGCCGTTGTCAGCCTCGCCCAGTCCTTGTCCTCGGAGACTTTAACGCCCACGCGTGTGCTTGGGGTGGCCCCCGGGACGAGCCCAAGGGGGAGGCCGTCCTTGATTGGGCGGCGTGCCTAAACCTCGGTCTCCTAAACCGGGGGTCGGTCAGCACATGCGTGCGATGGCAGGGGGAGTCCATTGTGGACTTGTCCTGGGCGTCTCCGCTGGCAGGAAATTTGGTGTCGGGATGGCGCGTTGCGCAGGAGCTGTTGACTTTGTCGGACCACAACTACATCCTCATGGATGTGGCGGTGCGTCACGGCCTCAATACACAGAGCCGAGGAGTCACACAACCAAAGCGATGGGCAATAAAAAAGCTCGACCGGGACCTGCTCGTGGCCGCCGCAAACACAGCAGCATGGGTGGAACCACCGGACATTGCTGACGTGGAGACGGAAACAGCATGGTTCCGGGAGCGAATGACCCAGGTCTGCGATGCAGCGATGCCTCGAGTTAGGCGGACTGAGCGCACTGCCACCTACTGGTGGTCTGATGAGCTCGCGGACCTACGGACAGCGTGCCTAGCAGCCAGAAGGGCTTATCTGCGGACCCGCAGGCGGCGACAAACTTCCTCAGAGGAGAGGCTGGCAGCGTACGCAGTATATCGGGAGGCCACCACAGCATTCCAAGCGGCTGTCGCAGATGCGAAGGAAAAGGCTTACTACGAGCTCGTGGATAGCCTCAACGAGGACCCATGGGGGCGTCCGTACAAAATGGTGCTGGACAAGCTCAGACCGTGGGTTCCTCCGTTGACGGCGACTCTTGAGCCTAGCCTCGTGACGAATATTGTGGACACCCTGTTTCCACGAGCTCGAGACAGCCCGCAAAGTCCACCGAACACGGCGTCGATGTCACCTCTCCGGGGTGAGGATGCGGATGTCGGAAAGGAGGAACTGGAGCGAGCAGTGAGGCGCCTTGCGGTACGTAATACTGCCCCAGGCCCTGACGGAATCCCGGGTCGTGCCTGGGTGCTTGCCCTTGGCGTCCTTGGTGAGCGGTTCCAGGCCCACCTTAGTGACTGCCTGAAATCTGGACAGTTCCCGTCGGAATGGAAGCGGGCGCGCTTGGTACTCATAAAAAAGGAAGGCAGACCAGCGGACTTGCCATCGGCATACCGACCTATCTGTTTGTTGGATGAAGCGGGCAAGCTTCTTGAGCGGGTAGTAGCGGAGCGTATAAACCTTCATCTGTGGAGCGTCGGTCCAGACCTGTCGGACTGCCAATTTGGCTTCCGATGCGGACGTTCCACAGTAGACGCCATCCTTCGCGTGCGCTCCATCGTGCAAGAAGCGGTCTCCCGGGGCAAGGTGGTGCTAGCGATTAGTCTGGACATTGTAAATGCGTTCAACTCCTTACCTTGGAAGGCGATCAAAGAGGCCCTAATTTATCATGGCTTGCCCGAGAGTCTCAGGAATATCGTCAGCGACTATCTTTGCGATCGCAGCGTTGAGTACTTGGGCCGCGACGGGGATTCGCATAGCAGGGAAACGTACTGCGGGGTCCCGCAGGGGTCGGTTCTTGGGCCGCTTCTGTGGAACCTCGCGTACGACGTGGTGCTGCGAATCACTCTCCCCGTTGGGGTTCGAGTGATATGCTACGCGGACGATACCTTAATATTAACCGAAGGAGATAACTTTGAGCGGGCTACCTATCTAGCCGAGCATGGCGTCGCGTGTGTGGTCCGCGAAATCCGAGCGCTGGGACTACAAATCGCCCCACATAAAACCGAAGCGCTCTGGTTCCACGGCCTCCCCAGGAGACTGGAACCACCAAGCTCCACGGTCCAAGTCGGTGACGCCGTTGTCCAGGTGGGGAAGTATATGAAATATCTCGGCATCTTTCTGGACGGCCGCTGGAAGTTTGTCGAGCACTTCGAACGCCTGGTCCCCCGGATCGAGAAGGTAGCGGGTGCCCTTCACCGAATCCTGCCTAATCTAGGGGGACCGCGGGA
Source organism: Yponomeuta plumbellus (assembly GCA_947310845.1). Classification (NCBI taxonomy): domain Eukaryota; kingdom Metazoa; phylum Arthropoda; class Insecta; order Lepidoptera; family Yponomeutidae; genus Yponomeuta; species Yponomeuta plumbellus. Next base: position 6,494 of record OX371211.1, on the reverse strand, counting down.
GAGTGTTCGGCGGCTCTACTCGGGAGTCGTGCGGTCCATGGCCCTATATGGCGCGCCAATCTGGGCGGATGAGCTGGCCGGCAATCGCACATACAGAGCAAAGCTGCTGAGCGTGCAGCGCAGGCTGGCTATAAGGGTGGCGCGCGGATACCGCACGATCTCCCACGAGGCGGCAGGTCTCCTGGCGAGGTTTCCCCCCCTGGACATCTTGGCGTCAATGGACGCAACTGTGTACGGCGAGCTTCGCCGCATACGCGACGACGGGCAGGATTTGCCCCCCCGGGCTGTTAGCCTGATGCGGCAGGAGGCGCATGAAAATGCGCTTGAACAGTGGCAGGTGCGACTACAAGAGCCGGCCAGCCAGCGCCAGAGGGTCGTGGGGGCAATCCTGCCGGTCTTCCAAGAGTGGATGAGCCGCGCAGGTGGCCAGATTAGCTACAGGATGACCCAAGTACTCACCGGACACGGGTGTTTTAGTGGGTACCTAAACAGAATTGGCAGAGAAGAGTCAGCAGCCTGCCACCACTGCAGCTCTGCCCTAGACGACGCCCAGCACACTCTGGAAGTCTGCCCCGCGTGGCAATTGCCGCGACGAGACCTCGTCGCTGCGATCGGGGAAGACCTCCGGCTGCCCTCGGTGGTAGCGGCCATGGTGCAGGGCAAACCCCAATGGGATGCAGTAGCCTCCTTCTGTGAGACGGTAATGTCCCAGAAGGAGGAGGCTGAACGCGAGAGGGAGAGGGCCGATCCCGCAAGGAGGCGGAGGCGTAGAGGCGGCGCTAACCGGCCTCGCCCTGGCCCCAATGCCCTGTAGTTCTGGGCTTAGAATTAGACTACGGTATCCCCTGCCTGTCGTAGGAGTCGACTAAAAGGGGGCCAAGCCCTGTAGTTCCGGGCTTAGAATAGGGCTACGGTATCTCCTGCCTGTCGTAAGAGGCGACTAAAAGGAGAGCGGGGTCGCGGGTGGCGAGAGTGGGGGCTCGGACCACCGTTTCAAGCGACCCCACGACGGCGGCGGTGTGTGGTGGCCGCACACCGCTGTAAAAGAGGCTTCTCGGGCTCAAGCCCGACGCGAGACGGGTGCCGAAAGGCACAGTGCGTGGGGGTTCCGGAGTGTTCATGGAGATCCCGGAGCCCCCCAGCAAGCGCACGGAGAGGGCCACCGGGGGGGTTTTAGTGGGTAAAAATCCCACATAACCCGGCTTTCCCCCCAGGAAGCCGGGTATCTTTGGAAGATTTCCCCCCCGTTAACAAAAAAAAAAAAAAAAAAGGTTAGGTTAGGTTAGGTTAGGTTTTTTTTTTTTTTTTTTTTTTTTAACGCGGGGAAATGCATTTGCGCACTTCGCCACTCTGCTGCCGGGGGACAGCAGAGCGACTTTGTGGTGGACTCCCAGCACTATCGAGCCGCCTGCTCAGTGCTGGACTACCCCCTAAAACCCCGCGGTGTTCCTCCGCTACTCTACCGGGCCACAGGATAGGCCAGAGGTTAATTCACTGTGACCCGGCAAGAGCTCGCCCCCGAAGGGGCTCTACTGGTGGGGAGCCAGATTGGCTCCCCGGCGGCGCCACTCGCCCCATCGCCCATACGACGAGGCAAGGAAGCGCCGCCCCTCCTCTGGGGGGCCATAATGGCCCCCAACCGCTTCCTCGCGCCGCCCTCCCCCGACCCGTCGCCCATACAACAGGCAAGAGGAGGACGGCGCGACGCTGCGACGCCCGTCGCTCGCCCTCCAGCACTTCTCTGAAAGCAGAGAAGGTGGAGAGCGAGCGCACGGGCCCTCTCCTTGCGCGAGAAGGCACCCTCGGAACACACGAGGGTGCCTTCCGGCCCGCCGCGATCGTGGGCGTCGGGTCCCCCGACCCTCCGCCCGCGGCCACTCTTATCCGACTAGTTTGAGGCGCGACTGCGCCCCCCCCCTAGCCGGACCTCCTTCGGTTGGTCGCCTGGGTCCCGATTCACAGAGGAATTGGAACCCACGCGACCCCTCGGGCCAGATCATTCGCCGTTAGCCAGCAAGATCCCACAAGGAGAAGTCACTGACTAACGCTCAGGGCGCACCGACCCCACCACTTGCCCTTCCATCTGGTTCACAAGGAATCAGAGGGAACGGAAGCGGAGGGGTACACGTGAAGGTTATCTGGCGTGGCGCCCCTGGGTTAGGTTAGGTTAGGTTAGGTTAGGTTGGGTGATTTTGCGTAGTGAGTGTTTTTTGGTGACTTAGTTAGACGTTTAGGTTAGTGTGTCGTGTGTGCTTAGTTGCTAATAGGTTTGGGTGTTATTTTGTTTATTTTTGAGGTTTTCTTTAGTGTGTTGGGTTTGGTTAGTAGTTTATTATTTTTGAGTTGGGTTTGTCTAGGTGTTAAGATTGTAGTTATTGTTGGTAGTTAGGATTATTTAGGCTAAGTGTACATTAACTGTACATACTTAGGTTAGTTATATCCTAACGGGCTGTTAGTGGGGTCCATCAGCATGGACTCGGATGCTCCAGCATCCTCGAAGGTGGACAGGGGGAGAAAGAGAGGCGGAGGGGTAGTGGTGTTTGACTCGGTGTCGGGAACCGACACCGAGAATGAAATGCCCGCCACGGCGAAGGTGCCAACGGCAAAGCGAGGGAAAGCGCGCCTCACGTTTACGTCTTCTGGGTTATCGAGGGCCATAAAGGCGAAACGCGGGAAGGCGCGCCTCGCGGGGCACTCATTTGGGCTGGCGAGGGCCAATAGGGCCCTCAAAGAGTTGGAGGAGGAGGCCCGAGACGAGGAGTACGCGAGGGGCCTCGAGAAGAAGGCGTTTTTTAAGGCGCCACAGGCCGTGCTGGACTGTGACGGGGATGTCCAGGACTCGGAGCAGGAGCCCGAGTCGCTGGACATGCAGGCAATGAGGGCCAGAGTGGGGGAGAGCCTCTCCGCCATCTTGGAATTGGTGGGCAAATCCTCCAACCTGAAGGGCGGTTACGCCAGCAGGATAAAGGGATTTGCGGCGACCATCGCCGAGATGGCGGACCAGATGGCCAACACAAAGACGACGGAGGCCATGCGCAGGTTGAGCGCTGATAACGCTCGCCTGAGCCAGCAGCTCAATCACATGCGAGGGGAGCTGAAGGCCTATAAGCGTGACTTTGAGGCCCTCAAGTCATCCATGGCGGCTGCTGGCTCGGAAGCTGGTTCGGGTGCGGCCTGTGCGGCTCCCCCACCGGCCGAAGTGGGGGACGAGCTCGTGGAGCGCCTGCTGGCCGCCCTCCTCCCTCCTCTTGCGAGGATGGTGGAGGGAAAGGTAGCGGGGCTCGTTTCCACGCAGGAGAGGGCTCGTCCGCCACTAGCGGCGGACAAGAGGAGGTCGGCGCCCGCGGCGGCACCCGTGGCGGCCCCTGCGGTGGCACCCGTGGCGGCACCCGCAGCGGTGGAGAGGGCGGGGAAGCCTAAGGCCGGAAAGGCGGCCTCGGCTGCGGCCCGGGGGACGGCAGCGACTCAGGGGTCGCAGTCGGTGCCCCCAACCGCCCAGGCGGCTCCCGCCCCCTCCACCTCGGCCGAAACATGGACGGAGGTGGTGCGCCGGGGTAAAAAGGCGGCGGCACCGGCAGCCAAGGGGCTGTCCCAGGGGCCGGCCGCACCTAAGGCGGGGCCCCCTTCTCAGGAGGCCAAGAAGAAGGTGCCCAAGTTGGTGGCCCCTCGGTCGGCGGCGGTGGTGCTGACGCTAGCACCTGAGGCCGCGGGTCAGGGCCTCACGTATAGGGAGGTGCTGGCCAAGGCCGAGGAGGCCATCAGCCTCGAGGAATTGGGCATTGCTGGCCTTAGATCCCGCCAGACGGCAACAGGAGCCCGGATGCTGGAGATCACGGGCTCCCAAAACGCCGAGAAGGCCGACGCGCTGGCTGCCAAATTGAGGGTGGCGCTGTCCGACGCGGTGCGGGTGGACCGCCCCACGAAGACCGCGGACATCCGCGTGGTCGGCCTCGATGACGCCGCCACGCCCGAAAAGCTAGTGGCGGCGGTGGTCAGGGCGGGGGGCTGCGCGGCTGAGGCCGTGAAGGTCTGTGGGGCGATCCGCCCCAACCCTAGGGGGGAAATTACAGCCCTGGTGTCGTGCCCGGTTGACGCCGCGAGGCGGATCACGGAGGCCGGTCGCCTGCTGGTGGGCTGGAGCTCGGCGCGTGCCCAGCTCCTCGAGGCGCGCCCCATGCGCTGTTACAGGTGCATGGGGCTGGGGCACACGCGCCAGCTGTGCCCATCGGCGGCTGACCGGAGCGGCCTTTGTTACCGCTGCGGCGAGGCCGGGCACACCTCAGGTGCCTGCGAGGTCATTCCCCCCCGCTGCGCCATTTGTACGGACCGGGGCCTGCCGGCGGACCACATCATGGGGGGGCGCAGTTGCAACCCCCCCCATGTCAGAGGGAGAATGGCCCCAGCACCCCAGGGCCAGAGGACTGACAGCCGCCAGACGGCAGCCGCGAGGGACGTTGAGATGTCTCATTAATGGACAGCGGACATCTCAGCGTCTTACAGGCGAATGTGAACCACTCCGCCGGAGCGCAAGACTTGCTCTTGCAGTCTATGGCGGAGTGGGACATAGCCGTGGCGGCTGTGGCGGAGCCCTACTTCGTCCCAAGCCAACCCCATTGGCTGGGGGACGAAAGTGGCTCCGCCGCCATCGTCGTGAGGGCTGGCACTGGGGTCCCCTTCTCTCTAGTAGAGAAGGGGCCTGGCTACGTGGTGGCGTCATGGGGGGAGTACGCGCTGGTAAGCGCGTACTTCTCCCCAAACCGACCGTTGGCGGACTTCGAGCGGTTTCTCACCCGACTCGGAGCCGCCATCGGGAGGGTGGCGCCCCGCGAGGTGCTGGTGCTCGGGGACCTCAACGCGAAGTCCGTCGCGTGGGGGAACCCGAGCACCACTCCGAAGGGCCGGGAGCTGGAGGCCTTTGCCCTGGCTTCGGGGCTGACCCTGCTCAACAGGGGCACAGCCCACACCTGCGTGCGGCAGCGGGGGGGATCCGTGGTGGATGTCTCGTTCGCCACGCCCGCTGTCGCCAGCAAGGTGTGGGACTGGTGCGTGGTTGAAGAGGTGGAGACCCTGTCGGACCACAGGTACATCAGGTTCGAGGTCTCCACCTCGGGCAGGGCGGCCCCGACTCAACGGTGGCCGAGCCAGTTCCCGCGTTGGGCCCTGTCGCGGTTTAATGCGGAGCTGGCCGCGGAGGCGGCGATCGTCCGCCGGTGGAGCTTTCCCCCGCCGGGAGACAGGGGTGGATGGCATGGCTGCGCACATGCGCGAGGCGCTAACTGCCGTGTGCGACGCAGCCATGCCCAGAGCGAGCGGACGCCCACCCCGGAGGCGGGGACAAGTATACTGGTGGACCCAGGAGATCGCGGACCTCCGCGCCGCATGCTCCGCGGCCCGCAGGGCCTATGCGAGGGACAGGCGACGGCCGAGCCAGGGCGGCGCTGATGGCCAGCTGTACGCGACGTACCGACAGGCCAGGAAGGCGGTGCAGCTGGCCATCAGCAGGGCCAAGGAGAGGGCGAGGGAGGCCATGCTGGCGGGGCTGGACAAGGACCCGTGGGGCCGTCCATACCGATGGGCGCGCAATAAAATGCGCCCTCAGACGGCCCCAACGACGGAGACGCTGGACCCCCCTTTTCTACAAAGGGTGGTCCGGGAGCTGTTTCCCCCGTCAGGGGAACTTCAGCCCCCCAGCGATGGCCCCCGCCACCTCGCGGGAGGAAGAAGGAGACGAGGGAGTCGAGCAGACACCCCCCCCCGTCACGGACGGTGAGATGAGGGCCGCCATACGGTGCCTTCGTTCCAAGAAGAAGGCACCTGGTCCGGACGGGGTCCCCGGGAAAGTGCTGTTTGTGGCACTGGAGTTTCTCGGGGAGCAGCTTCGGGAATTGTTTAACGCGTGCATCCGCACCGGCCAGTTCCCGGAGCTGTGGAGGGTGGGGCGGTTGGTCCTGTTGCCGAAGGCGGGTCGTTCTGCCGACTCTCCTTCGGCATACAGGCCAATCGTCCTGCTGGACGAAGTCGGGAAGCTGCTAGAACGCATCCTGGCGGCCCGACTCGACCGGCATCTGCTCGGCACGGGGCCCGGTCTCTCCGAGACCCAATACGGGTTCCGCCCGACGAGGTCGACGGTTGACGCCGTCCTTGCCCTGAAGCGCCTCACCACGGAGGCGACTGAGGGAGGGTCCAGGGTCCTAGCCGTGTCCCTGGACATAAAGAATGCCTTCAACAGCATTCCCCATGCCACCATCCTCGAGGCGCTCCGCTTCCAGGGGGTGCCTCGATACATGGGAGTGCTGTTGAAGGCATACTTGGAGGGCAGGACGGTGTTGGCCGTCGGAAGAGGCGGCCGCCTGGTGGAGCACCGGGTGGAGGCCGGCGTTCCGCAGGGATCGGTGTTGGGGCCGATCCTGTGGAGCGTCGGCTATGATTGGGTGCTCCGCGGCAGACTCCTCCCCGGGATGAGTGTCATCTGCTATGCAGACGACACTCTGGTC